>JBBDGP010000082.1:13705000-16105000 GCA_037952835.1 Lithobates septentrionalis | reverse complement strand
TAGGGCCACTCCACGCTATCAAACGCTTTTGAGGCGTCGAGAGATAGAATGGCCCTACTCCCTGGGTTGTCCACTGGCATCTGGAGGTTCATGTAGAGTCTCCTTATGTTATCTGATGTAGATCGGGTAGGTATAAAGCCAGACTGATCACGATGGACCAGCTTGCTAATCACTCGAGATAACCTTTTGGCCAGGACACATGCGAGCAGTTTGACGTCCGCATTTAGTAGCGAAATTGGGCGATATGAATCTAATAGAAGATTATCTTTCCCAGGCTTTAGAATTACTGTTATTATTGCCTCACGCATGCTATCCGGTAGATAACCCAGTTCCTCAGCCTCCCTTATAGCCTGCAGTAATGGTGGTAGGAGGTCCTCTCTATAGTAGGAGTATACCTCTGCCGGAATCCCATCTGGGCCTGGTGATTTATGGTGGCCTGTCCCCTCCAGTGCTTCTCTTAATTCCACTAATGTGATTGGGCAGTTCAAGAGTTCCCTGTCCGCTTCCGATAATTGCGGGAGCGGGCAGGTCTGCAAAAACTGCATCAACTCAGACTGGTTATATCTAGTTTTGCTGGAGTACAAGTCCCCATAAAACTGCTGAAAGCTGCTCAGGATATCTGAGCTACGGGTCTGCCTCTCCCCGGATTTAGCCCTCACAGCCAGGATAGTAGTAGGATCTCTTTGCTCTCTGGCTATAAGGGCCAGAAGGCGGCCAGTGTTTTCCCCCTCTTCAAAGTAACTTTGTTGTTGAAAGTATCTTCTCTTCTCTGCTGCTGATAACCAAACCGAGCTATATATCGCTTGTACCTCTCTCCAGGCTTCTTGATTAGATTTTGATGGATCTCTTATCAAACCCTGTTCCCTTTCTATCAGTTCTTCCCGTACCTTGTTTTCCCATTCCTTGGAGCGTGTTTTAATTCCCGCAATTTCTTTAATAAGACATCCCCTTAAGAATGCCTTAAGTGTATCCCATATTACCATAGCGCTTGCAGACCCCCTATTAAATTGCAGGAACTCCCGTAGCGCCTCTCTTGTACTGTCTGTTTGGGGAAACAGAGATAACCAGTATGGGTTCACCTTCCATAATGGTCGCCCCAGCTTTCCAGTGGTGCCTAGCCGTACCCAGAATGGCGAGTGGTCAGATAATAAGCGTGGCTCATACGCTGAGTCCTCCACTAACTGCAGGAGTGCCTCATTTCCTAGACCCAGGTCGATACGGGAGAGGACATCATGTGTTGCAGAATAACATGAATAGCATCTATCCTCCTCATGTCTCTCTCTCCATACATCCCGGAGTCCTATTTCCATAAGCAGGGCTGCAAAAGCAGTCCTGCCAGTTGTCTGTTTCATAGTTCTAGATGTCAGAGACATTCTATCCTGGGAGTTGTCTAAAATGTTGTTGTAATCGCCCAGTGCTAATACCGGCACATCCGGGTATGAGGCTATGAATTGTGATAGACACCCGAGTGAAGCTGGTGAGAATGGCGGTGGAATGTATATCGATGCAATTATGCACGTTAGACCGTTAATTTTACATAGCAAGAAGACAAATTTTCCTTCCCTGTCCACCCTCTGTTCTATGCATTCAAAGGAAACATCCGAGGAGACCACTATACTGACCCCTCTTGAGTGTGAAGTGTACATGGAGTGGAACTGAGTCGGGTATCTCCTTGAGCGCAATAGGTGGACAGAGTTGGGACACAAATGTGTTTCCTGTAAACAGATTATCTGAGGTTTCATTTTGTCAAAATATCTAAACATTGCCCTTCTCTTGTCACCCTCCCCCAGCCCTCTCACATTCCATGTTAACAAGAGTAGGCCTTTCCTTTTCCCAATTTCCTTACTCTTGTAGGGGATCATACAAATTCAAATAACTATAAAGCAAGAGACACAACATGAGCAGGGAATAAAAGTACAGTTGTCCCTCAGAATTTTACCTGCCCCTTGGGTCCCCTCAGTAAGCAATACATAACAGACAGCATTCCTCCTAATCCCCTTACCATCCTTGGTGGAACGTAGGAGGTATTTGTATATGATTTTGTATATGTGGTGTTTTTCATTATTTGTTTGAGTTGTGATTTCCCCACCCACCTCTCCCCATCCTCCCCCACCCAACTCCACCCCCCCTCCCACCCCCCTCCCTCCTGTCTCCCCCACCCCCTCTCCCACCCACCTCCTTCCTTCCCTCCCTGCCCAGCTGGGCCTACCCTGGGGGCCATGTTCCGGATCTCCCACTTGCTCTCATTCCCCATACTACACTGGCATACCTTGCCAGTGCCAAACATTTACACTGCCCCTTTAACCCAGGGGTCCCTATCCCACCCCCTCCCCCCCTCCCTGACCCTATTAGTACTATTCAAGTGTTCTAATTTATTATACGTGTAAGCTAAAATCGTTTATCGTGGCAGCTCCGTGTATTCTCGATAGTGAATATCCAACTAGTGCTAATTTATAGTCCTATTCCTTCAACCTTGTTAGTGCTGTTCATGTGTTTTTAATTTTGGTGTACATATGAGAGATAATCTGTCGTGTCAATCCAGTGAATTAAGTAAGTGTATACTATCCTTTACTACTTTATGCTCTGTCCCTGTGCCTCTTTCTCAACTCTATCTGCAACACATCATTTACTTAATTCTTTAGTGTGTTACTCATTGTTTCACCCTCCCCTCTTCTCTTCCCCCTCCCTGGTACCACGAAGGGACAAACAACTAAAACAAAAAAAAAAAAAAAAAAAAAAAGGGGGGGGGGGGAGGAAAAAAAGAGGGACCCAAGGGAGCAAGAAAACAAAACAACCCCTCCACCACGATCTAATCAGTCTCTAGTCTTTCCTCTCCTTCATTCCGTGTTGTTCTCTCTGCATTCTCCAGCCAGTCTTCCACTTTGCGGGGAGAATCAAAGAAGAATGTCCCATTCCTGGTGGTTATTCTCATGCGGGCGGGGTACAGGAGTGCATAATCCATCTTTTTTTGCTGAAGCACACGTTTAGTTGGCATGTATGCCGCTCTGAGCTTTTGCAGGTCTGGGGAGAAGTCTTGATATAGTGAAATTCGCGCTCCCCTGTACAGGATTTCTCTCATTTCTCTCGCTTTCCGAAGCAAAGACACCTTATCTCTGAAATTGAACATTTTCATAATTATAGGTCTTGGGTACTCCTTGCCCTGCCGAGGTTTGGAGGGGATTCGATGGGCGCGTTCAATGCCAAAAAAAAGAGAAAAAGATGTAGCCCCAAATGTCTCCTTGATCCATCTCTCCAGAAATTCAATAGGATCAGATCCCTCACTCCGTTCAGGCATGCCTATTACTCTTATGTTGTTTCTTCGATTTCTATTTTCTAGTTCATCTATTTTGGCGGATTGATTTTCTATGCGTTTCTTCATGTCAGTCATATCTTGTCTAAGCGGAGATAGTATGTCTTCCACCAAGCTTAGTCTTTCCTCTAGGGCTGTTGTTCTTCCCTCTGTTTCTTTCAATCTGCCACCCAGCGCTATCAGTTCTTCTCTTATGCTTTTTAGTTGAACATCCAAACCAGAGATTGATTCCTTACATGCCGTAATCGCATACAGGAGATCCCTCATTGATGGCTCCACCACTCCTCCACTTTGGCTACTCTCCATCCCGGACTCAGTTGTGTTGGGTAGCTTTTTAAGGTCTGTGTCACTGCTTGTAAGGGCAAATTTTCCTGCTCCGTGACCTTTTGAGGGCGGATCTGCGAGTGGACTTGTTGCGGCCGATATTGGCCCGCTGCTTTGACTTTGACTTTTCCTACTTGCCTGAGTACTCGCTTGAGTTAACTGTTGGGATTTTGCTGGTGATAAAGATGTCCTGGAAAAACGCTCTAATTTTGTTGCTGCCGCTACTGCAGCTGCTGCTGCGACTTTCGCTTGGTTTGTCTGGTTTCTGGCAGAGCGTGTAACCTGGCCTCCTGCTTGATGCGACTGATTTTGTAACTGGTGCTGGTTTGATTTTTCCTCTGCTGCCCGCTTCCCAGCCATGCTATTATGCCATGGGGAAGGGGGAAGGGGAAAAAAAAAAAAAGGAGGGGGGGGGGGGGGGCGAAAAAAAAAAAAAAAAAAATTTTTCCTTTCCTTTTAGCAAAATTGAGATATAAAATTGTTACAGTCCCGGACTACTAGTTTTGCATGGAGAAGAGAAGAAAAGAGGTAACACCAAGATAGCCCTCCGTATCACTCTGCCAGCGTCAGATCACTAACTCTTGGGACAGTGAACAAGTGCTTGAGCAACGCCGTTTCACTTACAGCTGATATTTATAATAAGCAGCTTACATCACATAGTTCCACTGGTTCTATTATTGTTTTAAAAAACAAAAAGGAGAAACCTCATACGCCAGTACCCCGTCCGTCTCCCACTTCGGGCTGGGGTTGCTATTTTCCTCTGTTCCAGGTGTTACTTCAATGGGATAAATAAGCTCAGAAAATAAGCATGTTTCTATTTAGGCCAGGTTTCACATTACAGACTCAGATAGGTTTCTTCAAGAGCCAATCGATCAATCAGAGGACAACTCACCGGCCAACTCTTTAACCAGAAACCAGGGAAAAAAGTCATCCACCACAAACATAGTATATAAAAAGAAGTAGGAAAGTTTTCACCTATGTCTGAGGTCTTCTTAGCGACTCTCCAGGATCACAGCGTTGCGATGTTGATTCTGACGGCTTACTTCGTTCACTGCCCCGCTGCTGTTGCCGTGTTCGGCCAGGTATGATTGCTGCTGATAACCCGGGGAGGGGGGCCTCTCACGCCGCCCCTATGGCTCCGTCTTCCTGGCTCTCCACCGCCACACTCACTGACGCCGCCACTGCTGATGCTGCTATAGCCGCCACTGAGGCATCCCCTCACCCGGCCGCCACGGGGGTCTCTCACACCCCACCTCAGCTCCGTCCACCGCGTCTGCGCCGGGGTCCGATCTGCTCAATAGTGCTATAGTTAGCCGGACACCGCTGCTTACACTGCCGCTTATGCTGCTGCTGCACACGCCGGTAGTCTCCTCAGCTCGTGGCTTAGCTGGTCAGGGAGGGGGGAGAGGAGATCTCTCACACCCTCTCACTCCCACATCCGGTCACTCCCCCTCTCTTCAGAATATTATCAGCTATTCTCCTCCCGGTCATCCATCTTTAACATAATAGACCAAATTACAGAGACCAAAACCACAAGGAAACCAGAATTAGCCATTTTATCTCTAGGAATTGAAATGATCTCCCCCCCATTGAGCGAAATAGTAACGCACATATTATTAGCTATGAGATTAGAAATCACTAGACATTGGAAACAAATAGCTGTACCAACTTATACTGAAATAATAAGAACCATTAATTTACACATCTCGTATGAAATAATGTTTGCCACGTCCCAAAATAATACTAAGTCTTTGCACCCACTCTGGAAGCCATGGTTAGACTGGTATAAACTAAATAAAGTCTAAAACACAACACCCAATACCTACCTAAATGGCAACTTATGTTCCTTCTTTGTTAAATATATCCCAATGTTAACTCACAAACAATGTTGACTACTAGCTCAAAGTTATGTGAATGAGACACTAGAATCTCTTTAGACAGCAGTTACTGAATATAAACCACAATACCCGAAATGGAGAGGAGGGGGGCACCGGCCTCGTGGGCGTGCAGGACGTTCGTCTGTCCTTCTCCAGCACCGCAGTTTGTTCCTAGATGGGGCGGTGAGGGAGAGGGGGAGATGGGGCGCGTACCGCGGGGTATGGAGCGCCACAATGGTATTAGTGGAACCATGGCCGCATTTCAGGTTGCGGTTAGGGGGCCCACACTTATTTATACAACGTTGTATTTTTTCCCCTTCTCTTTGTAGTAGAATGGCATACATATTACAAGTATGGTTATTTCGAAGGATTGTATTGAATCTACATAAGATCTGTCTATTCAAGATGCATAACTGTATTCACCGTATTTTCCTGTCTCTTATATATTTTCTTTTATGCTTTGTATTGTTCAAGAAAAATATCAATAAAAATCTATTGAAATGAAAAAGCAGGAGCTTTAGATTCAAGACATCCTTATTGTTTGTTGATCCTCATTTCTCTCCTACCCTGGAGTTTCACTTCTCCTGCTGGAAAAGTAGTATTGATACTCTCCCAATACACATGTAGCACCCTCTAGTGTGCTAGAATGGGAGATGTACATAGTTGTTTAGTGTAGGTAAATTTAGTTTGGCTGGCAGCCAAGCTTAGGTTTGTTCTGGGTCAGGGTTTGAATGACTCAGGGAGGCTGGAATGACTCATCAGGCAGCATCTCTGTTACCACCCCCTTCATGCTGGAACTTTAAGAAACTTTCAGAAGAATGAGAGGGAGGTTAGCAGGAGCTGCCTGGAGTATTGACGAGGGCCCCAACCAATCCCTGGCCAAATGGGCTGGCAGGGGAGGAACCTCTACTCAGGGTCAGGCCAGCAGGGGCAGTGGCTTTTGGGTGGAAGATTGGATATGGAGTGCTGAGGAGGCTGTTGGAGGACCTTGAGGGTAGCCCCCTCATCTGGGGGGGTGACCTTGGGCCTGGGGCTCGGGTGCAGGGTGGATCCTCTGATAACACAAAAAGGAGTCCTATCCAGTGGCACGGGGGCAGGTTTGAAGACAGCAGGAGCCAGCAAGCATGTCCAGGAGGTCTCCAGAGAGTAAACAGCCAGGTGGCTGGTGAGTGAGACAGTCGAGGAGGACTGAGAGGCAGCCTGAGAGGACTGACAGGTGGCAGTCTGAAATGGTTGTAGAGTCAGTCTAGGATGACTGTGGAAGATTAGCCAGGAGGGCTAGTGAAATGGGCAGCTGCAGCCAGGTGGGTTGGCAGTGCCCGAAGAGGTGGTGCTGAGATCAGTAGGCACAGGAGGGCAGCTGGACACTCCTACACACCAAAGGGGCCCGCAGTCCCTGCCTGTCATGGGCCTTTGCTTTATATACCTGAGCCCTTTTTTGTCAGATCATCTAACAGTGTGCCAGCTGGGTCTGAGAATTTGTTCTGCAAGCAAGTAATGTGCTTGCGGAAGCTGAGCAGTGTGTAAAAAGAAAAAACTGTACACGGGAATGTTGTCCTTGAAGAGTTTTGCTGAAGTCAAGTGGGCATCCCATAATACCCCTAACCCCATCCATGTTTAATAACTTCTAAAGAAAAAAAAAAAAGAAAGAGCTACTGGATTGTTTCTTGTCTCGAGAGTGCTGTGGAAATTCAATGTGAAAATATAAACATAGTATAGGACCATCATGCGTGTCCCGCTGCCTAAACTGACCAGGGGTTGTCCGAAAGAAGCTGAGTGAAAAAGAGGGGGATGGAAGGCGTGTGATCTAACGCATGAATCAAAGTGATATTGTTTATTAATAAACAAAGTAAATAAGTACAAAGAAATTACTATGAGTTCATACAAACTAGGTTACAAGATATTCATTAAAAATTAGTTACGGAAGAGGACGAGGCTTGGAATGCAGAGTAAAGATGAAAACGTAGCTTGGAACGCTGAGTGGAGGCGAGAACGAGGCTTGGAGAACGGAAGCAGGAAGGAGTGGTGAGAGCCAAGAGAGACTGGAGAATTGTGGAGGGAAGAGGTAGCTGAATAAATTCTACGTCTGAGCAGAGAGAAAAGGATGAAGTTAACTAAGGCACAGTATGATGAGAGTGCCCGTTTCATCAGCACATTGAAACCTACATGGCAACTTATGAAGAAGCTGAAGGAGAGATTTCCCTGAGCGATGTGATGTGGATACCTCTAGAGTAAAGGAGAATACATCACCCACTATGGGATACATCTCCTAATCAGCCATCCCTCTCCATGCATAGCTACCACATCCTACAGACTCTTTTATCTTCCAAGGCTCTGATGAAGAAGGAACACCTCAAAACGTGCTAGCCTACCTTAAGCATTTGCCCTTGTATGGGCATAACTAATTTTTAATGAATATCTTGTAACCTAGTTTGTATGAACTCATAGTAATTTCTTTGTACTTATCTACTTTGTTTGTTTATGAATAAACTATATCACTTTGATTCATGCGTCAGATCATGCGCCTTCCATCTCCCTCTTTTTCACTCAGAAATGTGGTGTGCCTGGCTGTGCAGGGTGGGGGATCCCTATTCATCAGTGGCTCCAGAGTCTAGGGCAGTGATGGCGAACCTTGGCACCCCAGATGTTTTGGAACTACATTTCCCATGATGCTCAACTACACTGCAGAGTGCATGAGCATCATGGGACATGTAGTTCCAAAACATCTGGGGTGCCAGGGTTCACCATCACTGGTCTAGGGTAACCCTAGACGCTGAACTGTCCTTTCAGGCCCACATCAAATCCCTGTCCAAATCATGCCGCCTTAGCCTCCGCAACATCTCTAAAATACGCCCCTTTTTAACCAATGACACCACCAAGCATCTAATTCACTCCCTGGACATCTCTCTTGTCCAGACAACCTCCCCTATGTCATGTGTGTGTCTGAGGAAGAGGCAGCTTCTCTATGAGGGTGTAATCAGTCTGAAGACTCTGAAGAGAGAAGACAGAAGATAGAGAGAGAAGGAGAAGACAGGAGAGGGATCAGGAGTGCTGAGCATGCAGATTGTTGGGAGACGTAACAATGCCTGATGATAATCTGAGCACACAGCAGGCATGAAATTCTGAGTTTACGTTCTGAAAAGGGATTTTCTTGCAGTATACTGGGTCCTTTCACTCAAGAAAGTGTTCGGTGCACTTAGCAGTGGATATCATTGGTCTCATGATAACCACCATGAGAGTGGGTTGAGGTTTTTTGCCGGCCAAACATGAGAGTGGGAGGCCTCATCAGCTGGTGAGTTTGCAATTCGTAAGGGAGTGGAATCACGTCACTGAGGTGTGGTGGGCACGGGTCAACAGCATTTTGTGGATTGGAGACACCTGCACTTTTGGAACTTTTCTCTACATTACCTCACATTTTATGTGGACTTTTTTTAAGTTTTCTCAATTTTTCCATTTTATATTTCACATATAGTTTTATATTTTTAGTTTTTTTTCAATCATTTTTCACAGTTCATTCATTTAACATCTCATTGATTTTTTTGGGTGTGTTTTTTCTGGTATTACGATACCAGCTTTTATTCACTTACCACGGGGTGTCATTAGGAGTTATTGTAGTCATTTACACATTACTCCTTTCACCTGCTTCTAGTGTCATGCTAGATTATGTTTGATATGCAATAGTTCGTATCCATGTGTATTGCACCAGTAGCTGGTGCTCATTTGTGTGGTCATCACTACTCACCTCACATGTCCTTTTAGCAGTTCCTTATCATTTTGACTATATGTTTTGTTTGTATATTTTGTATCACTTCTTACACTGTGATCTAGGGTTTACTCCACTTCATTAGAGGGGGTGTTAGCACTCCCCTCAAGCCCACATTAGGGGAGTAGCACCACTCTTCATCTCCTTGTGTCCTTTTCTTAGGGGTGATTCAGATTTTCCATGTATATTCCTGTAAAGTGGCAGCTATTATTGGGTCATTCTTCACCATACAGAGCACAGTGGTGGTAGGACGGGGTTTGGCAGCTTTTTTCTTGTCCACCTAAAGTTTTCTCTTTCACTGATGAGCACTGATAAGGCAGCACTGACAGGCACTGATAAGGCGGCACCAATGAGGTGGCACCAATGAGCAGGCAGTGACGGGCACTGACGGGCACTGACGATGGGCACTGATATGCGGCACTGGTAGGTGGCACTGATGGGTGGCCACATCATCCCTTTAATCTGGGACACATATAAATGACACAGGTTCTGAGGCTGATTTAATGCAGATAAGGCACCAAGTGAGTTTAATTACAACCTTAATCAGCCACAGAACCTGTGTAATTAATGTGTGTCCTGGATTAAAGGGATGATGTGGCAACCCTAGGTGGCACTGATATGCAGCACTGATGGGCATTGATAGGCGGCAGTGATGGGCATTCATGGGTGGCACTGGTGGGCACTGAAGGGCACTGATAGGCGACACTGATGGGCATTGAAAGGCTGCAAAGATGGGTTCCTATGGGTGGCACTGCTGGGCACTGATGGGCACTGATAGGCGGCACTGCTGGGCACTGATGGGCACTGATATATTCACTGATATGATTAACTGATAGGCATCCCTGGTGGCACTGGCAGTGGTAGGCATTGTGAGTGGGCACTGATTGGCAGCTGTCTGGGCACAGATTAGTATTTCCCTGGGGGTCTAGGGGGGGCATACCTGGTGGTCCAGTGTGGATGGCCATCCTGGTGGTCCTGGGAGGCATAATGGTGGTCCTGGGCGGGATCCGAGGGGGGCTGTGCTGATAAACAATCACAGACCCCCACTGTCAGGAGAGCAGCCAATCGGCTCTCCTCTACTCGCGTCTGTCAGACGCGAATGAGGAAAAGCCGATCACCGGCTCTTCCTATTTACATCGTTATCAGCTGTAATTGGACACAGCTGATCACGTGGTAAAGAGTCTCCGTCAGAGACTCTTTACCTAGATCGGAGTTGCGGTGTGTCAGACTGACACACGGCAACAACGATCGCCGCGATGCGCGCCCCCAGCAGCGTGATATCCTGAGGACGTCATATGACGCCCATTAAGGGTATTGGAACCACTTTGCCGCCATCATTCTGCTATATGGCGGGCGGCAAGTGGTTAAAGAAGCTTATCCTGCTTCTAACTAATACACTGTTTTACTTTCTCCAACAGCTCATCCCCTACAGCTATTACCTTTTGTATCAATTGATCCTCCCTCCTAGATTGTAAGCTCTAGTGAACAGGTCCCTCTGATTCTTTTTGTACCAAATTGTAATGTAACTGTAATGTCTGCCTTCATTTTGTTGCGCTGTTCTGGATTGTTTCTTGTCTTGAGAGTGCTGTGGAAATTCGGTGTGCCTAGCTGTGCAGGGTGGGGGATCCCTATTCACCAGCGGCTCCTGCCAGGGGTAGCGCTACACACAAAAAAATTAAAACATTGAACAGACATAATGAAGTCCTGTTGTAATTGTTGCATTGCTGCAATGAAGAACTTAAGAGATCACATCCTCGACCCATGAGAAATATAATATAAGTGATTAAAAAAATATAGAAGATTATATTAAAGCTATTCTCCAGTATTGCAAGTAGGCTACCGAGACTAAATCTGGGTATACACATTCAGTTGTGTGTTTGCTCAGCGAGTGTGTTGAATGAAAAAAGCTGACAGATCCCAGCATCTGCACAATGATGTGTGATATGAGAATCTCTCCTGCTGTGCTGTTGTGTCTCCCTCCCCCACCAGAATTCACTAATCAATTCATGCAGCCATTGGCTGGTTTTCCAGCAAGAATGTTTGACAGAATCCAATCATTAAACCGTCTTCTGTTGAACAGACTGCAGTACACACCCTACTGAATCGACCCACGTTCAGGAACGTGCGTACAGGGCTTAAATAACTGTGCCTGTGTCTCTGTGTGGATGCAGACATCTTGGCGTAATGGTTTTTCTTCCTGATGTCAGAGCTGCACCGTAATGACATCTGGTAGGATGTTGAGCAAGCAGCAGGAAAGGTGGAGGAAGTAATACTACACAGCGTGAATTATTAAAAAATAAAAAACATAGTCTTGTACTTCAGATCTTATGGTACAGATTACTCTCCAGTAGGCCCCCATGACAACAATAAGCAGCCCAGTTGTTACGTCACTAACCCTCATTCCAAGTCTTGTGAGAATACTAATCATTAGAGGTAGACATGGGTTGAACTTTTCTTAGATTATCACATACTGCAGATATGCAACTACTGCATTTGGCTACACAAAAGTTTTTTTTGAGTGAATTTGAATCTTCAACTCCTTCCGGTACTTGCATTTCAAGCAGAGAATTCTAAAGGCCTCTTACAACATGCATGACCTATTTGCCTGCCAATCAACCCCAGAATTATGAGTAGATAGCTTTTATCCATAATTATAGGATTGTGAAATCCACATTTTTCATCTGTCAGCTCTTGAAATAAGGTCATAGATTCAACATATTTCTTTTCAATAGTAGAACATAAAATAACAGTGGAATTCATTAGTATTTATATGCTGACTTAACATGTGTGCTCCATTTCTTATTCACAATAGGCTTTTGAAATAACATTTATAACACATTTTCCCCTACCTGGTAATACAACAGTTTTACCCTTTATTGTCTCCCTACTATTTCAGCTCCAGCAACTCAACTGCAGGGAATCTCCATATCCCTTCTGGCTGGAGACTAGGGATGAGCTTTGAGTTCAAGTCGAACTCATGTTTTGCCAGACAAAGTACCCTGAGCCTGGGTGAGAGAGGATGAGGAGGATGAGGAGGATGAGGACGGCTTGGTCATGCACTCAACCAAGTTTCCCGCATGTTGCGGCTCAACACGGTCAGCTGCCAAGAAAAAAGTACAAGCATGACCTACGGCCACGTGCTGATGAGGATGCACCGTGTCCACAACCAGCACTGTTGCCTCTAGACACAGAACCTGCTTGCCCTCTTTTATTGGCCTGTGACTGTCTGCCTCTCCTTGTTGGCCTTCCAGACATACTGTCTTTGATGTATTGGAATAGGTACACAAGGAATGGCCTGCAGTGAGATGTAGCTGCACAAAGCTGGGATGTATATATATACTGATTATACTGCAGCTAGCTGAATCGCATACCTGCCTGCCTGTAGTATTATTAGAAAGAGAACACCAGCAATTGTCTGAAGTTAGCTTTAGTTGCACACTGTGCACAGAATACAGTACACTAACTGAAAATACTGCAGCTGCCTGCCTGTAACAAGAACGGATCTAGCTAAACTGAATATATATATATATATATATATATATATATATATATATATATATATATATTACACACACACACACACTACACTGACTGCAGCTAACTTACTCGCTTGCCTGCTCTATCTAACTCAAATGAAATTACACTGTCTCTCTCTCTCTCTCTTTCTCAACGCCGGAACACACTACACAGGGCCGACGTGCAGACGGCCTTATATAGTGTGGGGCATGTACTAAATCCCCTGAGGCATAATTGGCCAAATCCACCCTGCCTTTGGCCTATTGTGGCTCTCCGTTCTTACCATGCTGCGATTTGCCAAAGCATGTGGGTCATAGTGAATGCTTAGCCAATCATCAGCCAGCAATGCACTGCGATGCCGCAGTGAATAATGGACCATGACGCGCCACACGAATTTGGCGCAAACGGCCCATAATGTTCGTAATTCGACAAACGACTGATGTTGGAGTTGAACTCGAAGCTTATCCCTAGTAACAGCACATGCTGACTTCAGTGTTGGTGACGTCACATGGTGGAAGATTTCTTTGGATGCACTGTCCACAAGCATTGCTCTGATGTTTATATTGAATATTCACATTCATTCTTTTGTATTCATTTTTGGACTGATCTGAGCACATTTTTTGACTTTTATGTTATTTAGGAATTAAAGAGTGCAACTTATTCACTTTTATCTATTGTGTTATAGCTCACATTTAGTGTTTCTGATTTTTATTACACAAGCGCAGTATTGTTTTGTTTATTTTTATATATATTTAGAAGGCTAATTTATTAAGCTTGAATTTGTGGGAGGAGTCTCTGGCACTATATCTTCACCTCTCTTTGGTCACTCCCTTGTCAGCATTCGTTTCCAGTCTCCCCTCCCTCGTTTTTCATACTTACCTTTTTCTTTTTTCTTTCATTGAGTATGCCCCCTTATTGGCATACTGACCAGGGCACACCTTGCCTTGGGTCAGTTATATGTTTTTTATTTTCTATTATTTTAAGACTCAGGATACAAATTTATATATATATATATATATATATATATATATATATATATATATATATATATATATATATATATATATATATATATATATATATATAGTAAAGTTTGGAGGATAATTTGTAAGCAAATCAAAAATAAAACTTCATTCAGCACACAGCACAAAAAATATAAAACAGAGTCCGCTTATCTTCAGCATTTTAAGAGTCCTTGTTGAAGCTTTAGCAGCTTCCAACAGATACACAGCTCATCACAACAGGTGTAGTCACCTACTCCTCCTCACCACCACCTCTCACTACTTCCTGTCTTTTGTGAGCTGTTTCCTGGAGGCCTTTAACCCCCTGTGCGCTGAATCCCTGTGGTGGCTCTTTTCCACCCGAACATCACTTCAGAGCCTCCCAAATTCCAGGTCCCAAATAGCTCTCTATTAAGACAGAGAGGACTGTGAGTCAGTCCTCTCCTGATTGACTCTACTCCTGGGAATTCCTCACCCATTCTGGGTGACCCCCTGAACACTATCGCACTTCCCTTATAGGGACAATACCCCAAATAGCGGTGCTATATAGCACCCATCCAGGACCCAACCTTGGCATCCTGTACATACCCCCCCCCTCTGCCTCAACACGGAGGTGTTGGAGGCACCATTCGCCGCCATACAATGGACTCGGGAGAGGGCATTGGCATTCTGATGTTGTCTCCTGGGTCTGTGCTCTACCTTAAAAAGTTAAGAGACAGGAACCACCTTGTCACCCTGGCATTGGTGTGCTTGTTTTGCCTCATCCAGGTCAATGGGGCATGGTCAGACACAAGGCAAAACCTTTTACCTAGGAGAAAATATCATAGTGAGTCCAGCGCCCACTTGAGGGCAAGACACACCCTCTCTACCCCAGCATAGTTTTTCTCTATGGGGTTCTCTTTCCCATTGACATCTTGAGACAACACTGCCCCCAAGCCCTCACTTGAGGCATCTGTCTGCACCACAAACTCTCTTGCAAAATCAGGAACCACAAGCACCGGATGTTGGCACAATGCCACCTTAAGCTTCTGAAGGGGTTCTTCAGCATCCGTATTCCATTTGATCATTACTGACTTCCTGCCTTTTGTTAGGTCCATCAATGGTGCAGCGATGGTGGTAAAGTTGGGGATGAACCTTCGGTAGTAACATGCTCCGACCTGCTTTTTGGTTAGGGGACAGGGCCAGTTCTGTATGGCTTCTACCTTATTTAACTGAGGTTTCACTAGCCCCCTACCCCCAATGTACCCTGGGTACTTAGCCTCCTCAATCCCAACTGCACATTTCTCGAGATTAACTGTGAATCCTGCTTTCCTCAGAGAGTCTATGACTGGCGGAACTCGGGAAGATGGGACTCCCAATCAGTGCTAAAAATGACAATATCATCCAGGTAGACAGAGGTGTATTGTCGATGGGGGCGTAATGTTTTGTCCATTTCTCTTTGGAACATGGCAGGGGCAGAGTGTAAGCCAAATGGCATCCGCTTATACTGAAAGTGTAAAAAGTGGGTGCTGCGCTGACCTAATAAAATAACGGGGTATAATACCCTATAACAGTGTAAACTTAATACATAAAACTGTGAAATCATATATAGATAAACAGTACCAATGTACATGGTGTGTAACCTGTAGAACACTCTCTCGTGCTATAATCATCTTAGCAATACTAAGCATACAGGGAATAAGCATAATCAATCCTCATGCATGCGTAGCAGCTTGTGCAAAAACTTAAAGTGCTATTGTGCTGATGTGAAAAACAAAAAATAAATTAGAATATTCTATAAATATATCTGCCTGTGCAAACAGGCAGATATATTTATAGAGTCGGTTTCCTGGTTGTGGCAGAGCCGAGGGCGAGTAGAGCAGACAGCTGGTGCAATCGTCTCTTTTGGGTATCCCCTGAAGAAGTCACGTGATCGGGTGACGTCAGGCGTAGGGACGGGATAGGCACTGATACAGACAGGATTTGATGAGCTCGTCGCTCGTAGGAGATGTATACATTGTGCAGTTACTTCATGTGAAAACATGCATTTTTAACTTTAATAAAGACCGATTTGTTTGGAAATACTACACTATTTGGTACTCCTCTGTTCTTCTATGTGTGGACTCTGCTGGTACTGAGGAATTTAAGCACAGGGACCATCTGCTCCGGTCCAGGGATCCCAAAGAGAGACTACCCCCTGCAGCATTACTCTTATGCAATTGTCCCATTGCCTTAAGGTAAGGGGCCACCTTTCACTTGTGTGTGTTTTTGCACGAAGAGGACGGACACTCTCTTTCGGCACCCCACTGGCTGTTTTGTTACACATCGAACTTTAAAGAAGCCAATCACTTTATGGTCTACCTCTGCGTTGTTACTGTGACACACATCTGGTGTGTGTAAGGACATATTCAGGATTTATGTGATAAGGGCGAGAGGGTCTGGGAAGTGACCAATATATACGTCACATATTCACCTTGCACTTTTTTGCGCTGTTTGCACCGATTGCAACATTTTGCTTGATTTTGCACATATTTTGCTTATTTGCACTATATTAAATATTATATATGTTACACACGTCTGGTGTGTATAAGGACATATCCAGGATCTTTTGCACAATTTTGCTTATTTGCACTATATTGTATACTATATATGCCATTTGGTTATTTTATGCAAAAGGAATTGTTTTTGATCCCTGTAAGTTCACAGTATGTGTTTGCACAGGCAGATATATTTATAGAATATTCTAATTTATTTTTTGTTTTTCACATCAGCACAATAGCACTTTAAGTTTTTGCACAAGCTGCTACGCATGCATGAGGATTCATTATGCTTATTCCCTGCATGCTTAGTATTGCTACATTGGACACATATTGATAATTATAGCACGAGTGTTCTACAGGTTACACACCGTGTACATTGGTACTGTTTATCTATATATAATTTCACAGTTTTATGTATTAAGTTTACACTGTTATAGGGTATTATACCCCGTTATTTTATTAGGTCAGCACAGCACCCACTTTTTATATTTTTACCGCCCATGGGCTTTGTTTGATCCCATTCGGTGTCCGCAGCTGTCCGTGTGTACACCTTTTTTCCTAGGTAGCGCAGGAATAACTTATACTTTTGATTATACTGAAAGTGGCCTTCAGGAGTGGAAAAAGCGTTTTTCTCTCTGGCTTCCTTGGTGAGGGGAATCTGCCAGTGCCCTTTTGTGAGGTCCAATGTGGTGATGTACCGGGCGGGACCCAACCTCTCAATTAACTTGTCTACCCAGGGCATCAGATAGGCATCAAATATGGACACTTCATTAAGTTTCCTAAAGTCATTACAGAAACGCAGGGTGCCGTTGGGTTTCGGTACCAAAACTATTGGACTTGACCATTCACTCTGCGATTCTTCAATGACGTCAAGCTCAAGCATCCTTCTCACCTCTTCGGACACTGCCTTCTTATGAGCTTTTGGGATATGATAGGGTTTTAGTCTAACCTTTACATTGGGTTCTGTTATTATGTCATGTCGAATGACATTGGTGAGCTCCAGTAACCCTGGAAACATTGCTCGGTTTCTCTGCAGAAACTCCTTCGTTTTTTGGGTTTGAGGCTTAGAGAGGGTAGCAGCAACCTGCACCAGGTCAACTCCGACAGGGTCCCCTGCATTGACACCTACCACAGCGGACACCTGTTCTCAGTCTCTCCAGGGTTTTAACAAATTGATGTGATACATTTGGTATGGTTTCCTTTTCCCAGGTTGGTACACCCTGTAGTTCACCTCACTCACTTTTTCCACCACCTCAAATGGACCCTGCCATTTGGCTAAAAATTTGCTCTCTACTGTGGGAATCAGAACAGCCACCCGGTCCCCCACTTGAAACTGCCTGACGTTTGTGGACCGGTTGTACACCCTCCTCTGGGCATCTTGGGCCTTCTGGAGATGCTCCCTCACTAATGGCACTCTAGCCACCCTCTCCTGCATTTGAGTGATATGTTCTACAACCATTGTGTGGGCATGACTCACTTTCCCAGGTTTCCTTCACTAGATCCAGCAGTCCACGGGGTCTTCACCCATACACCAGTTCGAACGGTGAGAAGCCCGTGCATGCTTGTGGAACCTCTCGGATGGCAAATAACAGGGCAGGGAGCAACATGTCCCAGTCCTTCTAGTCCTTCTGGACCACTTTTTTTAACATTGACTTCAGGGTGATATTAAACCTCTTAACAAGGCCATCTGTCTAAGGGTGATAGACGGACATCCGCAACTGCTTAATCTGAAACTGTTTGCACAAGTTCGCCATCACCTTCGACATGAAAGGGGTGCCCTGGTCCGTCAGTATCTCCTTGGGGAACCAAAAACATTTGAAACAACATTTGAAACAACTCCCGGGAAATGGCTTAGAGAATGTTTTCCTTAAAGGGACTGCTTCAGGGTACCTGGTAGCGTAATCCAGGACTACTAATATATATTGGTGTCCCCTGGCTGGCTTTAATAAGGGCCCCACCAGATCCATAGCAATCCATTAAAATGGTAGCTCAATTATGGGCAGGGATACCAGGGGGTTTCTGTAGTGGGACACCGGGACAGTTAACTGGCAAGTGGGGCAGGATGCACAGTACCTTTTCACCTCAGCTTTTACCCCTGGCCAGTAAAACCTGTCAGTTATCCTGGCTTTTTCAGCCCCCAGATGTCCCCCCAGTGCATCGTTGTGGGCTAAATCAAGGAGCATCCACCGATACGACTGGGGAACCAGCAACTGCTCCAGTTTCCCCTCGGCTTTCTGCTACTCTATACAGCAAGTCCCCATTCACTGCAAAATGAGGAAACCTTTGTTTGGCACCGGGCACTTGTGGGAGCGATACCTACTCCCGAGCATTCACCAAAGTGGGGTCCTGTAACTGCGTTGTGCCAAACACACCCCTGGACACCCCCAAATTCGGGTGCACTAGCCTAGAGGAAGTTTCACACTCATCCTCCTTAATCAAGGTCTGCGATGGGGAAGATTCCTCTTCATCCTCCCCCAACATGACCTGTAGCGGAGAGATTCCACCCCCCCCTCAGAGGTCAACTCAGCCTCGAGACCTGAAAGATGAGCATTATTAACTACATTTGTATTTTCTGCAACGTCATTATCAGTGACAGGTATCTCAATATTATGGGTGTGTGTGTTGCGGGTGGTTCGGGACCAGACCCCTCAAGGTTTGGCCCCAAAAGGCCCAGTGCCCCCAGTTCTCCTGGCTGTCCTGTCTGTACCTGATTCCATAGTTCAATAAAACGGGCAGTCACGCCTAACAATGATGTCATGTACCAGACTTCTTACCACCCCAACCTCTTGTGTCACTGAGGTACGGCCATAGGAAACAGTCACCGGAACCGGGGGGTACTTCCTGGTATCCCCATGCATACACACTATGAGTAGAGTCTTACTTACTGGGCCGAGTCTCCCAATTACCCTGGCATGTACAAGTGTTACCATGCTACCGGAGTCCAGTAGAGCCCTGGCAGGAAGGTGGTTCACCCACACTTCACATGCAAACTGTCCTGCAGCCAAATCAAGATGAGTGGCACACACTCTTTGCACATAGAAGGAGCTTCTCCGACCAGTCCCACAATCCATTGGCTCCTTCTGAAGTGGGCATTGTGCCCGGGTATGCCCCCAGGACCGACATCGCCAACACTGTAGGTCCCCCATCCTTGGGACAGGAACCAACCTTTGTGGTTCTGTGGGAGATGATGCAGGTTTGCGGGTTCCAACATCTGGCAGGGCTTCTTTCCTAGGTGCTGTGGCCGGTCTGGCTGCCCTTGGTGTGGGTTCCCAATGCTTGGTAGGCCCAAGCAGGTCCTCCACCATGGTGTACCTTTGACCAATTCAACCAGCTGGTCAGTGGTTGCAGGGTCTTCATGGCTTACCCAGCGCTGTAGGTCATTCGGCAGGGACCACAGGTACCAGTCCATCACCACCCGTTCCACCATTTGTGGGCCTGACAACTTTTCTGGCTGCAGCCATTTTTTAACCAGCTGTACCAGTTCGTGCATTTGGGACCTGGGTGGTCGGTCAGGTTTATACTGCCAGTGATGCACCCTCTGAGCCCAGATGGCTGTGGTCACTCCCAGGCGGGCCAGGATCCCTGCCTTCAGACACTCATAGTCGCTGATGTGCTCAGTTGGGAGGTCAAAATAGGCCTTTTGCGGGTCACCGGTGAGGAAAGGGGAGATAATGCCAGCCCATTGGTCATGGGGCCACCCCCCTCTCTCCGCTATCCTCTCAAAGGTAGTGAGAAAGGCCTCTACGTCATCGCTGGGTGTCAGTTTTTGTAAGAAATGGCTGGCCCTCATGGACACGTCCCCCCCTCTTTTCCTGCGGCCTGCCAGGTTGCGTGCTCGGATAAGGGTCTGGTATGGATTTTTGGGGGGACCCCACGCCGTTTTTTTTTTTTTTGGCGCGGGGTTCCCCCTAAAATCCGTACTAGACCTGAAGAGTCTGGTATGGAATTTAGGGGGACCCCCACGTCATTTTTTTTTTAAATTTTGCCTGGGGTTCCCCTTAATATCCATACCAGACCTGAAGGGCCTGGTATGGAATTTAGGGGGACCCCCACGTCATTTTTTTTTTTAAATTTTGGTTCGGGGTTCCCCTGTGGGGAATTCCCATGCCGTTTTTATCAATGAACTTCTATGTGTATTGTCGGACCGGCAATGCAATAGCCGCGAGTAGTTTAAATGTTTTTTTTCCTTCGAAATGTCATTTTGCTGTCAGACTGTTCTAAACACAGGAAACATGCACCCCTTTACAGGCATACTATAGACATCCCCCAGCTACGAAATTTAAAGGGATATTACACTTTTATTGTTTGACTTTAAGCATTATTAAAATCACTGCTCCTGAAAAAACGGCCTTTTTAAAACTTTTTTTTGCATTGATCCATGTCCCCTGGGGCAGGACCCAGGTCCCCAAACACTTTTTATGACAATAACTTGTATATAAGCCTTTAAAATTAGCACTTTTGATTATTCATGTTCATGTCCCATAGACTTTAACAGTGTTCGCACAAACTTTTTTCCTGTTCGCATGTTCTGGTGCGAACCGAACAGGGAGGTGTTCGGCTCATCCCTAGCCCATAGTTACCCTTTCTGGAAGGAGCCAGTGCTGGAGGGGAGAGCACCTTCAGGTGAGCCAGAAGGGGAATTCGAGGGCAGGGCCATAGATTGGGGTTCCCCCAGATTGTAAGCTGAGATTGGGTCCCTGGTGAGGCTAGAGGAGTGGTCATCCCATAGCAGCAACTCAGAAAGAGGAATGGGAGACAGGAGGTTCCCAGGTTCTGGAAGTCCAGTCCAAGGGTGGAGATGTGCCAGAGCCAGCTGAGGGAACCGAAGGAGCTACAGGACCAGCAGACAGCTTTTTTTGAACAGACCTTTCACCACCCAGACCAGAGCGCCTGCATACAGGCAGTGGGTTGTGAGGTCCCCAGATGCTTGTGTCCTCCCTGGAAAAGGAAAGCTCAAAGAACTGCCCAGGTTTTCCCAGTTCCAGAGGGAGGTTGCTCTGGAGTGGGGTCTGGACTACCCATATGTCCCTCCTAAGACCATGTATAGCACTGAGAACTCCCGAGGAGAGTGGGAAAATGATATGGTCTGGGACTATCTGCCAAGCCTTTGCGGGTGCCAGATTGTGGTAAAACCTGGGCTCATTTTGAGGACATTCGCTGTGAATGGCAGCTTGGGAGAGCAATTTATTGTGACCGGGTGCTTATTGTGAAGTCAGGATGGCCTACGAGGAGCCATTCAGTCTCCATCAGAGAGGAGGAAAGGGGAGATAGGAAGAGAATGCCCAACCCACATTTCTACACGTAAGAGACTGTTGGTGTGTACACTACAGCCCACCTCTGAAATGTCCACATAAACTGATGTGAAGGTTGCAGAGTATGTGTATTCCTTCACTCCCCATTTTGCAGGATCAGACCGGCCTGCCACCCTAGTTGTGCCCAATGGATGGACCTTTCCCTATTGCAAGGACACTGGGGGTGAGGCCTGATCCCTACTTTAACTTTCTAAGGAGCCTGTTAGTTTGGATAGGGGCCCCTCTCTCCCACCAGGAACTCCGAGAACTGTCAGCTACCATTGCTTTGTTTGCTATGTTTTTTTTCTTCCCCACTTGTTTCTCTCAGCAGGTTATAAACCCCCCCTGACAGAACAAGAAAGAAAAATCTATGCTGAAGTAATGCAAACAGTTTTTTGATATTGATGTTTCTGTTAGCAGGTTATAACCCACTACTGACAGAATACTGTACAAAGTTTGTAGATAGAATTTAGTTTAGGATGCTGTGGTGTTTGCTTCCTTTTGGGATCTACTTGAATGGGACGGCTGTCCATCCCCCTCTGGCTGGAGACAAGATTCTGCAAGAAGAGTATCTCTCTTGAGGGAGAGATGCCGTGGCTCAAAATCTGTATTGTACTTATGTGATTGTCAGCTGCAGGGACCTGTAGGTAGAAAGTTGTGCTAATATTTGCATGTTGTAAATACTTGCCAGATATTTTTCTATATATTTATTTGTACATATTCCCCATCCAAGTTATTTCCCTTTCCCCCCTTCCAATTTAGCTTATAGGAGCTATTTTTCAATTTTCCCAGCCAAGAGACTGGCTGGATTTTGGTGGGGGTGGGTGTAGCACCCTCTAGGTAGGTAGGTGCTAAAGATAGGATTTTTTGTAAGGTAGGCAAATTTAGGCAGGCTAGGGTGACAATTAGGGATGAGCTGAACACCCCCTGGTTCGGTTCGCACGAGAACCTGCGAACGGACCGAAAGTGCACGCAAACTTTAGAACCCCATTAAAGTCTATGGGACTCGAACGTTCAAAATCAAAAGTGCTCATTTTATAGGTTAATATTCAAGTTATTGTCCTAAAAAAGGTAAAAAGAATATGTGGCGCTAATCTATCTAAATGTACCACTCACAATTATGGAAAGGACCCCTCAAAGTTGCATAGATCTATATCCTTCCAATTCTCCAATTCACGGTACAAACAAACTGTATTAAAGTGCTTAGTGCTGGTTACCATTCCTGGTGAAAATAATTAAACAAATCATACAGTATTTATTGTATTCACTCTTTAGTACATATTTCACTTTTTGGTCATATTTTCACACGTTGTGGTTTTAGGATCATTATGTACACTGTATGATTTGTTTAATTATTTTCACCAGGAATGGTAACCAGCACTAAGAACTTTAATACAGTTTGTTTGTTTTTAAACAGGAGAAGTTAGTAGTCAGTACTGAAGTGCAGTGTTCATATAAGTCACCTTGAACTTTCATGCAGTTTGCACTTGCAGGAAGTTTAGTAGATTGTATTCTATGGTAACTATTTGTAGGTGCTTATTGGACGTTATACTGACTCTAGGCACTACGTGCACCGTGAATTGGAGAATTGGAAGGATATAGATCTATGCAACTTTGAGAGGTCCTTTCCATAATTGTGAGTGGTACATTTAGATAGATTAGCGCCACATATTCTTTTTACCTTTAATTACGTATCCATCAGGGTGTGTGAGGATACCTTTTTATGTTGGCATCTTTTTATCTGGTACTATCGTCCATGTTCTTTGAGAGTGTGGTTTTGCGCACTAGTTTTTGCAATTTTAGCTTGTTATATTCTCAATTTCACTAGCGCTGCATACCATGGAAGTGTTTCAGTTTCTAGATAATAGAACCTTAGACATTGATACAGTTTTCAACAAACAGGAAACTAACCAGGTAGGAGACATTGAAAATGGCTTTAGAAAGATAGGACACCTAATGGAGAAAAAAATGAACGCATGGTGGGACATGATAACATACGAGAAGTATATCAAGGATAAGATAGTACTCAGGAGACTTCGCTGGGAGGTACCTATAAATGATGGTCTAGTAGATAAAGAATCTACTGATGAATGGTTCCATTTCTTCAATGAGAAGGGCTTAGAATTACTGGAATTTCTGAGAAAGAGAAAACAAAAGAAAATTAGGCTTTTGAACAAAACCATTGAGGAAATTAAAACTACTTTGGAACCCTCTAAAGAATTACCAGAATTTATTGCGTTATCCAAACAATTGAATCGAGATATGGAACAAAAAGATAAAGAAACAGCTGCATGAAAAAGAAAGAAGTATCAGAGGGATATAAAGGATTTTAATGATGACCTTGTGTTCAAATGGCAAAATAAAATTGAAGAGGCAATAATAAACTCCAATAATAGTACCCCGATTAAAGAAGTAAAGGTGATGGAGAATCCAAATGAAAGAAAAATTGATGAACCCATGCCTATTAATAGAACCCAAGGAAACTACAACACCTACAACACCCCTCAACAAAAACAAAGATGGAAGGGTAATAATTGGAAAAAAACCCTTCTGGAAGAACAATGGACATTCCAATAACTACCAAGGGAGACCATATCATCAGTCCCCATGGGATAGAAGATCCCCATATCCCAGGTGGAAAAATTATGAGAATAAAGGTGAAAGGAATAATCAATACCCTGAAAGAACAAGAAGAGAGGAAAGACCTGTAAGAGATAATGGATATTACCAATATGACAACAGAAGAGGAGGTTCTCCCCCACGCATGGATCACTATACCATTCCGATACAAAACAGATACGAACAGTTGCAAAGGCATGATGATGGAGGGAGATCCCCGTGGCATCCGAAACAACAATTTGATAGATATGAACGAGAGAGAACACGGTACCATTTTTTAGAACAACGCCATTGAGAGTCTCCGAGACGCCAGTATC
The DNA here is from genome assembly GCA_037952835.1 of Lithobates septentrionalis. Lineage (NCBI taxonomy): Eukaryota > Metazoa > Chordata > Amphibia > Anura > Ranidae > Lithobates > Lithobates septentrionalis. Next base: position 16,080,463 of record JBBDGP010000082.1, on the reverse strand, counting down.
GAGAGGATCCCCTACGGAGACACGACAGGCGTACCCCAAATCCCAGTCCGGACAGAAGAACGAGAAGAAGAGAAGACAGGAAACAAGAAGGACAGAGAGATCAAGACAGGGGGAGCAACAAAGGAATACCCCGAGAAGATCTGTAGAGAAGAGGAAAGGAAAAAACGAAAAACGAGAAGAGGATGCCGAGCAGGAATCAAAAAACAAAAGGAAAAGAGAGCATTAGGGGAAGGCATTATTAATATCAGTGGGGTGGAACTAACACAGGAAGAAATTAGAGTTCTGGACAAAGGACTAAAATTCGCCCCAAAGAAGAACCTTAATAAATTCAATGCATATGTGGACATCAATAAATTCATCAGGAGTCTGAATATAAAAAAATATATGCTCAGTAATCCATTAGAAAAAAGAGGTGCGAGTATACCGGATAGCAGTGGGATCATATTTAGTAATCTGAGGAATAAATCTCTTTTTAATCCACCCACTGGGAATGATGGACACATAGAAGTTTTTAAAAGAATGATTTTAAGAGATTTACAGGAATTGAAAATAAGAAATGTGCGGGATTCAAGAAGCATAAAAAGTGGAATAAAAGAACTAGAAGCAAGAAATGACATTGTAATAAGGCAAGCTGACAAGGGAGGAGCCATAGTCATCCAATCCAAGGTCGACTATAATAAAGAACTTAACCGACAGGTCAACGATAAGGAGACCTACCAGCTATTATCAAACAATCCAACGATAAGATACAAAAAAGAATTGGCGAAGGTTATACAGAAAGGAGTGGATAAAGGTCTCCTAAATAAAAAAGAAGCCACATATCTACAGCCAAAAACTTGTAAGGTACCCGTAATCTATACGCTACCAAAAATACATAAGGACAAATGCAAACCCCCAGGAAGGCCTATAGTGAATGGGATTAATTCGGTAGGAGCACGAATTGGCGAATACATCGACTGGTTTTTACAACCAGTGGTAAAGATGACGAGATCCTATTTGAGAGACACTAAACACCTTATCCAACTCCTCAATGATGTGACCTTGAGTGATGGCCCTGTTTATTTGGCAACGGCGGACGTCTCATCCCTGTATACAGTCAATAATCACGATGAAGCTATACAGGCAACAAAATGGGCTTTGAGAAAGCTGAGTAGCCTGCAATGCAAGCAAAGAAGATACATATTAGATTGCTTGAAATATAGCTTAGATTCTAATTATTTCTGGCATAATAATAAATACTACAAACAGATATGTGGAATTGCAATGGGCGCAAAATATGCGCCCAGTGTCGCTAACCTTTATATGTCAGAATGGGAAGAGGAAGCACTTTACAATAATCGACCACAACAGCTGATATTTTATAAACATTTTATTGATGACATTTTTATAATTTGGAGCGGAAATAGAGAAAGCCTTAGTGACTTTTGTTTTAATCTTAACACCAATACTAAAAATATAAAATTAACTTGGGAGATCAGTAACGAGAAAATTAATTTCCTAGATCTCCAAATAAAGAAAGAAGGAATCAAGTTATGTACCCAGACGTATTTTTTTTTTTTTTATAATCAAAATTTTTTTATTTTCTGTTATACTTTTCACAATTCACAATTAAACATCCTTAATTTCATATTTTACAATAATTACGCAGGATTAACATATTAAACATTAATAAGAGACCAATTGGTAACATCGTTCTCTTACAACTGACCCTATCCCCTCCCCCCAAAAAAAAAAGGGGAATGAAAAAACCGCTGCCTGTCTCAACCCCCTCCCTCCCCCGACATATGTTCGACAACCAAATATATCCTGTGATTGATGAGATTCCCAATATTTGTGCGTATCGGTCTGTGTATCCAATTCCACATTGACACCCCCACCCCCTACAACCAACACATTAACCACTTGCCGACCGCCTAACGCAGATATACTGCGGCAGAATGGCACGGGCAGGCAAAATCACGTACCCATACGTGATCTGCCTCCCGCGGGTGGGGGGTCCGATCGGACCCCCCCCGGTGCCATAGACGGTCGGCTCTCGTTCGCGGGCGATGGGAGGTGAGGGGGAGGCCATCCATTGATGGCCACCCCCTCCCGATCGCTCCCGGCGAATGAAAACGCTTCCTTTCCCTCTGTAATGTAAACAGAGGGAAAGGAAGTGATGTCATCTCTCCTCGAGGCGGTCTTTTCGTCCGGCGCAGAGGAGAGAAGACATCCAAGTAAGTGCACCAACACTACACTAACAGTAGAACACGCAGGCACACTTTTCACCCCCCTGTCACCCCCCGATCACCCCCCGATCACCCCCCTGTACCCCCTGTCACTCTGACACCAATAGCAGTGTTTTTTTTTTTTTTGCATTGGTGTCAGTTTGTCAGTTATAAGTGTTAGGGCTGTTAGGTTAGCCCCCTTTAGGTCTAGGGTACCCCCCCTTAGGTCCAGGGTACCCCCTAACCCCCCCCTAATAAAAGTTAACCCCTTGATTACCCCCCGTCACCAGTGTTGCTAAGCGATCGTTTTTCTGATCGCTGTATTAGTGACACAGGTGACGCTAGTTAGGGAGGTGAGTATATAGGTTTGCTGTCAGTGTTTTATAGCGACAGGGACCCCCATATACTACCTGCTAAAGGTTTTAACCCCCTGATTGCCCCCTAGTTAACCCTTTCACCAGCGATCGCCGTATAAGTGTTACGGGTGACGCTGGTTAGATAGTTTGTTTTTTGTAGTTTATTATAGTTTATTACAGTTTATTATAGTTTATTATAGTTTTAGGGCACCCGCCGTTTATTACCTTATAAAGGTTTAACCCCCTAATTGCCCGGCGGTGATAGAAGTTAAGTTTTTAGGATCTGATAAGGTCTGCGTCGCCCCAGGCAGCGTCAGGTTAGCGCTAGTACCGCTAAAACCCACGCACGCAGCATACACCTCCCTTAGTGCTATAGTATCTGAACGGATCGATATCTGATCCGATCAGATCTATACTCCCCAGCAGTTTAGGGTTCCCTGAAACACAGTGTTAGTGGGATCAGCCCAGATACCTGCTAGCACCTGCGTTTTGCCCCTGCGCCCAGCCCAGCCCAGCCCACCCAAGTGCAGTATCGATCGATAACTGACACTTACAAAACACTAAGCACACATAACTGCAGCGGTCGCAGAGTCAGGCCTGATCCCTGCGATCGCTAACAGTTTTTTGGTAGCGTTTTGATAGTCGCTAACAGTCAGGAGCTTTTTTGCCTGTGAGTCTCACTAGTGTACCCCTAAATTTAGAGGCCAAAATGGCAAATCCAAGGTACACTAGTGAAGAGGCCTACAGGATTCTGAGTATGACAGATAGTGAAGAGGAAGTCACTCATCTGTCAAGTTCAGGCTCAGAATACGAACCTGTAGAGGACAGCGGCTCCATGACAGATAGCTCTGACGACGGAGTTGTGGTCCCTGCTAGGGTCAGGCGTACCAGACCCCGAACTTCTTCTGTCCTTGAAGTGCAAGAACCGCAGGGCTCTCGTATGGAGCAGAGAAGTACTAGTGCCGCTACTCCTTCTGGTGAACTGGCAAGCACCAGCGGCCTAGTACACCCTGGTCGTACATCCAGCACTGCAGTATCACGTGGTGACGTGGCGAGTCCCATAAGTGCAGTTCAAGCTGGCGAGGTGGCAAGCAGTAGTAGTGTCCCGCTGCCACCAAGAAGAAGACGAACACAGGCCCGTCGTGCCCATAGTGCCCTTCCTGCTGCATTCGCCAATCCGAATTGGGAACCTTCCACTTCTGCAGCACCCGTACTTCCCCCTTTCACTGGCCAACCCGGAATTCAGGTGGAAACAGTTGACTTTACGCCACTGGATTTTTATTCGCTGTTTTTCACCGAAGATCTCTATAGATCTATTGTGGACCAAAGCAATTTGTACGCTGGTCAACACATCGCCACTATTCCCCAGTCCACCCTTGCCAGAGATTGGAGACCAATTACGGTCTCCGAATTTAAGACCTTTCTGGGCCTTTCCCTCCTCATGGGCATAACCAAAAAGAGTGAGTTGCGGTCATATTGGTCCACTGACCCAATTCACCATATGCCCGTGTTCTCTGCCTCCATGACCAGGGCACGATACGAGCAGATTTTGCGGTTTATGCACTTCAACGACAATGAACTCTGTCGTCCTCGTGGAGACCCTGCATACGATCGGCTCTACAAAATTCGGCCCCTCGTAAACCACTTCAACCAACGTTTTGCAGACTTGTTTACCCCCCATCAAGTTGTCTGCGTTGATGAGTCCCTGATTAAGTTTTCTGGCCGCTTGTCATTCAAACAGTACCTTCCCAGCAAGCGTGCCAGATACGGGGTCAAGATGTATAAGCTCTGTGACAGGGCCACAGGCTATACATGTAGATTTATGGTTTACGAGGGAAAAGATAGTCACGTAGAGCCGATAAACTGCCCTGACTACATAGGAAGCGCTGGCAAGATAGTGTGGGACTTGGTGTCACCCTTATTCGGAAAGGGGTACCACTTGTACGTGGACAATTATTATACGAGCGTGCCACTTTTTAGTCACTTGTTTGATCATCAGATTGGAGCATGTGGCACCGTGCGACCTAATCGCCGGGGCTTTCCCCAGCGGCTTGTAGAGTCCCGTCTTAGGCTGGGGGAGAGAGCCTGCTTGCAGTATAATAATTTGCTCGCTATGAAGTGGAGGGACAATAAGAATGTTTTCGTTCTTACCTCCCTTCATGCAGACACGACGACCCAAATTACTACGGCGACTGGTGTTGTGGAGAAACCCCTCTGTGTCCACGAATACAACCTTAATATGGGAGGGGTGGACCTCAACGACCAGTTGTTGGCGCCGTACTTAGTTGCCCGTAAGGCCAGACGCTGGTACAAAAAAGTGTCTGTTTACTTATTTCAATTGGCTTTGCTGAATGCTCATGTGCTATACAGAGCTTCAGGACGGACTGGATCCTTCCTTAAATTCCAGGAAGAGATCGTCAGAGCCCTTCTGTTTCCAGATGGTGCTCCACCTCACCTTCCCAATCCAAATGCAGTAAGCCGGCTGCATGGGAGGCATTTTCCTTATGTCCTCCAGAGTACCCCTACCCAACGAGCCCCCCAAAAAAGATGTCGTGTCTGCAGCAAGCGCGGATTTAGGCGTGACACCCGGTATTGTTGTCCCTCCTGTCCTGACAATCCTGGTCTATGCATTGGTGAATGTTTTGAACGCTACCATACACTAGTGGAGTATTAGCGTAGGGTTCAGCACGGCACAGACTAGGCACACTAACACAGGGTCTCCCAAGATGCCATCGCATTTTGAGAGACCCAAACCTGGTACAGTTACAGTTAAAAGTTAAAGTTACTAAAAAAAGTGTTTAAAAAAAAAAAAAAAAATACAAAAAAAATAAAAAAATAAAAATACAAAAAAAATATAAAATAAAAAAACCAAAAATAGTTGTCGTTTTATTGTTCTCTCTCTCTATTCTCTCTCTATTGTTCTGCTCTTTTTTTATTGTATTCTATACTGCAATATTTTATTGTTATGTTTTTATCATGTTTGCTTTATAGGTATGCAATTTTTTTATACTTTTTTATTGTTAACCACTTTTTTGTTTTCAGGTACGCTATTCAGCTGCAGAGCGGATTTATTTATCTTGACAGCAACAGCGTTTGCTCCCACGATATATAAAGCCGTGACTCCAGCGCTGTCGGAGGTGATTTCACCACCACAGTTCCATACTTCAGCATATATGCCGAAGCGTGGGGGCAGTAGTGGGTGGAGGAGCAATTTGCTCCTGCCTTTTGCGGGAGGATGCCCCCATGCTTCGGCATATATATATTTTAGGTAGGCACAGGTTGCGTTAAATGTTTTATTTTTTACTATGTTTTTTTTGTATTTGCTTTGCAGGTATGGTAAGGTATACTGTTATACTGTAATGTTACTTTGTTTTTTTGTTAACCATCATTTGCTTAGCAGGTACGCCATTCAGTTGCAGCGCGGATTTATTTATCTTGACAGCAACAGCGTTTGCTCCCACGATATATAAAGCCGTGACTCCAGCGCTGTCGGAGGTGATTTCACCACCACAGTTCCATACTTCAGCATATATGCCGAAGCGTGGGGGCAGTAGTGGGTGGAGGAGCAATTTGCTCCTGCCTTTTGCGGGAGGATGCCCCCATGCTTCGGCATATATATATTTTAGGTAGGCACAGGTTGCGTTAAATGTTTTATTTTTTACTATGTTTTTTTTGTATTTGCTTTGCAGGTATGGTAAGGTATACTGTTATACTGTAATGTTACTTTGTTTTTTTGTTAACCATCATTTGCTTAGCAGGTACGCCATTCAGTTGCAGCGCGGATTTATTTATCTTGACAGCAACAGCGTTTGCTCCCACGATATATAAAGCCGTGACTCCAGCGCTGTCGGAGGTGATTTCACCACCACAGTTACATACTTCAGCATATATGCCGAAGCGTGGGGGCAGTAGTGGGTGGAGGAGCGATTTGCTCCTGCCTTTTGCGGGAGGATGCCCCCATGCTTCGGCATATATATATTTTAGGTAGGCACAGGTTGCGTTAAATGTTTTATTTTTTACTATGTTTTTTTTGTATTTGCTTTGCAGGTATGGTAAGTATTACTGTTATACTGTAATGTTACTTTGTTTTTTTGCTTAGCAGGTACGCCATTCAGTTGCAGCGCGGATTTATTTATCTTGACAGCAACAGCGTTTGCTCCCACGATATATAAAGCCGTGACTCCAGCGCTGTCGGAGGTGATTTCACCACCACAGTTCCATACTTCAGCATATATGCCGAAGCGTGGGGGCAGTAGTGGGTGGAGGAGCAATTTGCTCCTGCCTTTTGCGGGAGGATGCCCCCATGCTTCGGCATATATAAATGGTGCATGTATGCCCATCATTAGAAGTGGGCGGATGAAGGGAGGTATTCTAATGGTGGGCATACCCACCGATCAATATCTTTTTTTCGTTCAGCCCACAGGCTGCATGAAAAAAAAGTTTACAATACAAGGACCAGCAACGTACTGGTATGTTGCTGGACTTTGAGTGGTTATACCAGAATGATGCCTGCAGGTTTAGGTATCATCTTGGTATCATTCTTTTCAGCCAGCGGTCGGCTTTCATGTAAAAGCAATCCTAGCGGCTAATTAGCCTCTAGACTGCTTTTACAAGCAGTGGGAGGGATTTCCCCCCCCCCCCCACCGTCTTCCATGTTTTTCTCTGGCTCTCCGGTCCCAACAGGGAACCTGAGAATGCAGCCGGTGATTCGGCCAGCTGACCATAGAGCTGATCAGAGACCAGAATGGCTCCAATCATCTCTATCGCCTAAGAAACCGGAAGCTACGAGCATTTCATGACTTAGATTTCGCCGGATGTAAACGGCGCCATTGGGAAATTGGGAAAGCATTTTATCACACCGATCTTGGTGTGGTCAGATACTTTGAGGGCAGAGGAGAGATCTAGGGTCTAATAGACCCCAATTTTTTCAAAAAAGAGTACCTGTCACTACCTATTGCTATCATAGGGGATATTTACATTCCCTGAGATAACAATAAAAAAGATAAAAAAAAAATAAAAATGAAAGGAACAGTTTAAAAATAAGATAAAAAATCAAAAAATTAATAAAAAAAAAAAAAAAAAAAAAAAAAAGCACCCCTGTCCCCCCCTGCTCTCGCGCAAAGGCGAACGCAAGCGTCGGTCTGGCGTCAAATGTAAACAGCAATTGCCCCATGCATGTGAGGTATCGCCGCGAAGGTCAGATCGAGGGCAGTAATTTTAGCAGTAGACCTCCTCTGTAAATCTAAAGTGGTAACCTGTAAAGGCTTTTAAAGGCTTTTTAAAATGTATTTAGTTTTTCGCCACTGCACGTTTGTGCGCAATTTAAAAGCCTGTCATGTTTGGTATCCATGTACTCGGCCTAAGATCATCTTTTTTATTTCATCAAACATTTGGGCAATATAGTGTGTTTTAGTGCATTTAAATTTTAAAAAGTGTGTTTTTTCCCCAAAAAATGCGTTTGAAAAATCGCTGCGCAAATACTGTGTGAAAAAAAAAAATGAAACACCCACCATTTTAATCTGTAGGGCATTTGCTTTAAAAAAATATATAATGTTTGGGGGTTCAAAGTAATTTTCTTGCAAAAAAAATTATTTTTTTATGTAAACAACAAGTGTCAGAAAGGGCTTTGTCTTCAAGTGCTTAGAAGAGTGGGTAATGTGTGACATAAGCTTCTAAATGTTGTGCATAAAATGCCAGGACAGTTCAAAACCCCCCCAAATGACCCCATTTTGGAAAGTAGACACCCCAAGCTATTTGCTGAGAGGCATGTCGAGTCCATGGAATATTTTATATTGTGACACAAGTTGCGGGAAAAAGACAATTTTTTTTTTTTTTGCACAAAGTTGTCACTAAATGATATATTGCTCAAACATGCCATGGGAATATGTGAAATTACACCCCAAAATACATTCTGCTGCTTCTCCTGAGTACAGGGATACCACATGTGTGAGACTTTTTGGGAGCCTAGCCGCGCACGGGACCCCGAAAACCAAGCACCGCCTTCAGGCTTTCTAAGGGCGTAAATTTTTGATTTCACTCTTCACTGCCTATCACAGTTTCGGAGGCCATAGAATGCCCAGGTGGCACAAAACCCCCCCAAATGACCCCATTTTGGAAAGTAGACACCCCAAGCTATTTGCTGAGAGGTATAGTGAGTATTTTGCAGACCTCACTTTTTGTCACAAAGTTTTGAAAATTGAAAAAAGAAAAAAAAAATATGTTTTTATTGTCTTTCTTCATTTTCAAAAACAAATGAGAGCTGCAAAATACTCACCATGCCTCTCAGCAAATAGCTTGGGGTGTCTACTTTCCAAAATGGGGTCATTTTGGGGGGTTTTGTGCTATCTTGGCATTTTATGGCCTTCAAAACTGTGATGGGTAGTGAGGAGTAAAATCAAAAATTAACGCTCTTAGAAATCCTGAAGGCGGTGATTGGATTTTGGGGCCCGTATGAAGCTAGGCTCCCAAAAAGTGCCACTCATGTGGTATCCCCATACTCAGGAGAAGTAGCAGAATGTATTTTGGGGTGTAACTCCACATATGCCCATGGCATGTTTGAGCAATATATCATTTAGTGACAACTTTGTGCAAAAAAAAAAAAAAAAAAAAAAAATTGTCACTTTCCCGCAACTTGTGTCAAAATATAAAATATTCCATGGACTCAACATGCCTCTCAGCAAATAGCTTGGGGTGTCTACTTTCCAAAATGGGGTCATTTGGGGGGGTTTTGTGCCATCTTGGGATTTTATGGCCTTCAAAACTGTGATAGGTAGTAAGGAGTGAAATCAAGAATTTATGCCCTTAGAAATCCTGAAGGCGGTGCTTGGTTTTCGGGGCCCCGTACGCGGCTAGGCTCCCAAAAAGTCCCACACATGTGGTATCCCCGTACTCAGGAGAAGCAGCTAAATGTATTTTGGGGTGCAATTCCACATATGCCCATGGCCTGTGTGAGCAATATATCATTTAGTGACAATTTTGTGCAAAAAAAAAAAAAATTGTCACATTCCCGCAACTTGTGTTAAAAAATAAAATATTCCATGGACTCAACATGCCTCTCAGCAAATAGCTTGGGGTGTCTACTTTCCAAAATGGGGTCATTTGGGGGGGTTTTGTGCCATCTTGGCATTTTATGGCCTTCAAAACCGTGATAGGTAGTGAGGAGTGAAATCAAAAATTTATGCCCTTAGAAATCCTGAAGGCGGTGCTTGGTTTTCAGGGCCTCATACGCGGTTAGGCTCCCAAAAAGTCCCACACATGTGGTATCCCCGTACTCAGGAGAAGCAGCAGAATGTATTTTGGGGTGTAATTCTACATTTGCCCATGGCATGTTTGAGCAATATATCATTTAGTGACAACTTTGTGCAAAAAAAAAAAAAAAAAAAAAAAAATGGTCACTTTCCCGCAACTTGTGTCAAAATATAAAATATTCCATGGACTCAACATGCCTCTCAGCAAATAGCTTGGGGTGTCTACTTTCCAAAATGGGGTCATTTGGGGGGGTTTTGTGCCATCTTGGCATTTTATGGCCTTCAAAACTGTGATAGGTAGTGAGGTGTGAAATCAAAAATTTATGCCCTTTGAAATCCTGAAGGTGGTGCTTGGTTTTCGGGGCCCCGTACGCGGCTAGGCTCCCAAAAAGTCCCACACATGTGGTATCCCCGTACTCAGGAGAAGCAGCTAAATGTATTTTGGGGTGCAATTCCACATATGCCCATGGCCTGTGTGAGCAATATATCATTTAGTGACAACTTTGTGCAAAAAAAAAAAAAATTGTCACATTCCCGCAACTTGTGTCAAAAAATAAAATATTCCATGGACTCGACATGCCTCTCAGCAAATAGCTTGGGGTGTCTACTTTCCAAAATGGGGTCATTTGGGGGGGTTTTGTGCCATCTTGGCATTTTATGGCCTTCAAAACTGTGATAGGTAGTGAGGTGTGAAATCAAAAATTTATGCCCTTTGAAATCCTGAAGGCGGTGCTTGGTTTTCGGGGCCCCGTACGCGGCTAGGTTCCCAAAAAGTCCCACACATGTGGTATCCCCGTACTCAGGAGAAGCAGCTAAATGTATTTTGGGGTGCAATTCCACATATGCGCATGGCCTGTGTGAGAAATATATCATTTAGTGACAACTTTTTGTAATTTTTTTTTTTTTTTTTTTTTTGTCATTATTCAATCACTTGGGACAAAAAAAAAAAATATTCAATGGGTTCAACATGCCTCTCAGCAATTTCCTTGGGGTGTCTACTTTCCAAAATGGGGTCATTTGTGGGGGTTTTGTACTGCCCTGCCATTTTAGCACCTCATGAAATGACATAGGCAGTCATAAAATAAAAGCTGTGTAAATTCCAGAAAATGTACCCTAGTTTGTAGACGCTATAACTTTTGCGCAAACCAATAAATATACGCTTATTGACATTTTTTTTACCAAAGACATGTGGCCGAATACATTTTGGCCTAAATGTATGACTAAAATTGAATTTATTGGATTTTTTTTTATAACAAAAAGTAGAAAATATCATTTTTTTTCAAAATTTTCGGTCTTTTTCCGTTTATAGCGCAAAAAATAAAAACGGCAGAGGTGATCAAATACCATCAAAAGAAAGCTCTATTTGTGGGAAGAAAAGGACGCAAATTTCGTTTGGGTACACCATTGCATGACCGCGCAATTAGCAGTTAAAGCGACGCAGTGCCGAATTGTAAAAAGTGCTCTGGTCAGGAAGGGGGTAAAACCTTCCGGGGCTGAAGTGGTTAAAACAAGCCTAAAACATACCAACAAAAAAAAAAGGGAAAACCCCCAGCCCCGTCCATACATTCCCCGTGTTTATTATTGTTATTCCGTAATTGTTCCTCACTTCTAAGAAAAAAGAAAACCCACCACACCTGTACATACCCTGTGGTTATTGTTAATTATCCCATAATTATATTTTTTGGCCAATCATGGCCTAATTCCTCACTTCTATTAAGTAATTTATTTAAAGTGATCCAATTAATCCTAAAATATCTTCATGTGTTACCCCCTATTGTGTAAGAGGCCACTAACGGCCATATTAAAGACGTATTTTAAGGCAGTAGACAGGAACAGCTATCTGCCTCTGGATAGCTGTCATCATCCAGTATGGTTAGAGAACATACCAAAAGGCCAGTTGGTTAGACTGAGAAGAAATTGTACCAGTAAAGAGACATTCTTAGAACAGGCCAAAATGATCAGGGAAAGGTTTGTCCAGAAGGGTTATGAGGTGAAATTCATTGAAGAAAAAATCAATGATGTCATTTCAATGGATAGAGAAAAATTGATACAGGATGGGGAAAAAAATCATAACCAACAAGAGAATGTACCCATTATTATGGATTATAATATCCAACACAAGCAAATTGAAAAAATTGTTAAAAAACATTGGGATATTATTAAAATGGATTGGCATTTAGGGACTATTCTATCTAACCAACCGAAATTTGTATATAGGCGAGCTCCGACTCTAAGGGACCGCCTGGCAAAAAATGTCTTAGACCCCCCAAAAAAGAAAAAGTTTTCCTTCTTTGAAGGTAAGGGGTTTTATCCATGTAAAAATTGCTACACCTGCACACACACGAGAGAAGACAAAAAGAAGAAATCAAGTTTCACATCCACTGTTACGTTACAGAATTATGAGATAGAGGATTTCATCTCGTGCAGGAGTGAAGGAGTATTTATCTTTTGGAGTGCCCCTGCCATATTCAATATGTCGGCAGAACCAAGTAAGCACTGTGGATAAGACTAAAAGAGCACGTACGTAACATCAAAAAAAGTTTCGATAAACATAGTCTATCCAAGCACTATGCACAGTATCACAATAGTGACCCTTCATCACTGAGAGTGTGCGGAATAGAGAAGTATAAAGCCCATTGGAGGGGCGATAATAAAATTATTAAGATCAGTCAGGCTGAGTCAAAATGGATCCATGAATTACGGACTCTAACGCCGTCTGGACATAACGTAGAATTCGACTTAAACTGTTTTATCTCCAATTTTTAATTGTAGCAAAATATTTTTTATTTTAACCACTTGCCGACCGCCGCACACAGATGTACGTCGACAAAGCGGCACGGGCAGGCAAAAGGGCTTACCTGTACGTCCCTGCCTGCCCACGGGTGGGGGGTCCGATCGGACCCCCCCCCCGGTGCCTGCGACGGTCGGCAAATGTCCCCCGGCGATCGGTGGTGAGGGGGAGGCCATCCATTCGTGGCCCCCCCCTCGCGATCGCTCCCAGCCAATGGGATCATTTCCCTGCCTCTGTATTGTACACAGAGGCAGAGGAAATGATGTCATCTCTCCTCGGCTCGGTATTTTCCGTTCCGGGCCGAGGAGAGAAGACTGTAATGTGAGTGCACAACACACACACACACAGTAGAACATGCCAGGCACACATTACACCCCGATCCCCCCCCCGATCGCCCCCCGATCCCCCCCAATCACCCCCCCCCCCTGTCACAAACTGACACAAAGCAGGTTTTTTTTTTTTTTTTTTTTTTTTTCTGATTACTGTATTGGTGTCAGTTTGTGACAGTTAGTGTGTTAGGGCAGTGAATGTTAGGCCCCCTTTAGGTCTAGGGTACCCCCCTAACCCCCCCTAATAAAGTTTTAACCCCTTGATCACCCTCCGTCACCAGTGTCACTAAGCGATCATTTTTCTGATCGCTGTATTAGTGTCGCTGGTGACGCTAGTTAGGGACATAAATATTTAGGTTCGCCGTCAGCGTTTTATAGTGACAGGGACCCCCATATACTACCTAATAAATGTTTTAACCCCTTGATTGCCCCCTAGTTAACCCTTTCACCACTGATCACCGTATAACTGTTACGGGTGACGCTGGTTAGTTCGTTTATTTTTTATAGTGTCAGGGCACCCGCCGTTTATTACCGAATAAAGGTTTAGCCCCCCGATCGCCCGGCGGTGATATGCGTCGCCCCAGGCAGCGTCAGATTAGCGCCAGTACCGCTAACACCCACGCACGCAGCATGCGCCTCCCTTAGTGGTATAGTATCTGAACGCATCAATATCTGATCCAATCAGATCTATACTAGCGTCCCCAGCAGTTTAGGGTTCCCGAAAACGCAGTGTTAGCGGGATCAGCCCAGATACCTGCTAGCACCTGCGTTTTGCCCCTCCGCCCGGCCCAGCCCAGCCCACCCAAGTGCAGTATCGATCGATCACTGTCACTTACAAAACACTAAACGCATAACTGCAGCGTACGCAGAGTCAGGCCTGATCCCTGCGATCGCTAACAGTTTTTTTGGTAGCGTTTTGGTGAACTGGCAAGCACCAGCCCCAGGCAGCGTCAGGTTAGCGCCAGTAGCGCTAACACCTACGCACGCACCGTACACCTCCCTTAGTGGTATAGTATCTGAACGGATCAATATCTGATCCGATCAGATCTATACTAGTGTCCCCAGCAGTTTAGGGTTCCCAAACACGCAGTGTTAGCGGGATCAGCCCAGATACCTGCTAGCACCTGCGTTTTTCCCGTCCGCCCGGCCCGGCCCAGCCCACCCAAGTGCAGTATCAATCGATCACTGTCACTTACAAAACACTAAACGCATAACTGCAGCGTTCGCAGAGTCACGCCTGATCCCTGCGATCACTAACAGTTTTTTTGGTAGCGTTTTGGTGAACTGGCAAGCACCAGCCCCAGGCAGCGTCAGATTAGCGCCAGTACCGCTAACACCCACGCACGCAGCATACGCCTCCCTTAGTGGTATAGTATCTGAACGGATCAATATCTGATCCGATCAGATCTATACTAGCGTCCCCAGCAGTTTAGGGTTCCCACAAACGCAGTGTTAGCGGGATCAGCCCAGATACCTGCTAGCACCTGCGTTTTGCCCCTCCGCCCGGCCCAGCCCAGCCCACCCAAGTGCAGTATCGATCGATCACTGTCACTTACAGAACACTAAACGCATAACTGCAGCGTTCGCAGAGTCAGGCCTGATCCCTGCGATCGCTAACAGTTTTTTTGGTAGCGTTTTGGTGAACTGGCAAGCGCCAGCGGCCTAGTACACCCCGGTCGTAGTCAAACCAGCACTGCAGTAACACTTGGTGACGTGGCGAGTCCCATAAGTGCAGTTCAAGCTGGTGAGGTGGCAAGCACAAGTAGTGTCCCGCTGCCACCAAAAAGACAAACACAGGCCCGTCGTGCCCATAGTGCCCTTCCTGCTGCATTCGCCAATCCTAATTGGGAACCCACCGCTTCTGCAGCGCCCGTACTTCCCCCATTCACATCCCCAACCAAATGCAGTCGGCTGCATGAGAGGCATTTTCTTTATGTCCTCCCGAGTACCCCTACCCAGCGAACGCCCCCAAAAAAGATATTGTGTCTGCAGCTAGCGCGGATATAGGGGTGACACCCGCTATTATTGTCCCTCCTGTCCTGACAATCCTGGTCTTTGCATTGGTGAATGTTTTGAACGCTACCATGCACTAGTTGACTATTAGCGTAGGGTACAGCATTCCACAGACTAGGCACACTTTCACAGGGTCTCCCAAGATGCCATCGCATTTTGAGAGACCCGAACCTGGAACCGGGTACAGTTATAAAAGTTAGTTACAAAAAAAAAAAACACATACAAAAATATAAAATAAAAAAAAAATAGTTGTCGTTTTATTGTTCTTTCTCTCTCTATTCTCTCTCTCTATTGTTCTGCTCTTTTTTACTGTATTCTATTCTGCAATGTTTTATTGTTATTATGTTTTATCATGTTTGTTTTTCAGGTATGCAATTTTTTATACTTTACCGTTTACTGTGCTTTATTGTTAACCATTTTTTTGTCTTCAGGTACGCCATTCACGACTTTGAATGGTTATACCAGAATGATGCCTGCAGGTTTAGGTATCATCTTGGTATCATTCTTTTCAGCCAGCGGTCGGCTTTCATGTAAAAGCAATCCTAGCGGCTAATTAGCCTCTAGACTGCTTTTACAAGCAGTGGGAGGGAATGCCCCCCCCCCCCCCCACCGTCTTCCGTGTTTTTCTCTGGCTCTCCTGTCTCAACAGGGAACCTGAAAATGCAGCCGGTGATTCAGCCAGCTGACCATAGAGCTGATCAGAGACCAGAGTGGCTCCAAACATCTCTATGGCCTAAGAAACCGGAAGCTACGAGCATTTTATGACTTAGATTTCGCCGGATGTAAATAGCGCCATTGGGAAATTGGGAAAGCATTTTATCACACCGATCTTGGTGTGGTCAGATGCTTTGAGGGCAGAGGAGAAATCTAGGGTCTAATAGACCCCAATTTTTGCAAAAAAGAGTACCTGTCACTACCTATTGCTATGATAGGGGATATTTACATTCCCTGAGATAACAATAAAAATGATTTAAAAAAAAAATGAAAGGAACAGTTTAAAAATAAGATAAAAAAATAATAATAATAAAGAAAAAAAAAAAAAAAAAAAAAAAAAAAAAGCACCCCTGTCCCCCCTGCTCTCGCGCTAAGGCGAACGCAAGCGTCGGTCTGGCGTCAAATGTAAACAGCAATTGCACCATGCATGTGAGGTATCGCCGCGAAGGTCAGATCGAGGGCAGTAAGTTTAGCAGTAGACCTCCTCTGTAAATCTAAAGTGGTAACCTGTAAAGGCTTTTAAAGGCTTTTAAAAATGTATTTAGTTTGTCGCCACTGCACGTTTGTGCGCAATTTTAAAGCATGTCATGTTTGGTATCCATGTACTCGGCCTAAGATCATCTTTTTTATTTCATCAAACATTTGGGCAATATAGTGTGTTTTAGTGCATTAAAATGTAAAAAAGTGTGTTTTTTCCCCAAAAAATGCGTTTGAAAAATTGCGGCGCAAATACTGTGTGAAAAAAAAAAATGAAACACCCACCATTTTAATCTGTAGGGCATTTGCTTTAAAAAAAATATATAATGTTTGGGGGTTCAAAGTAATTTTCTTGCAAAAAAAAATTATTTTTTTATGTAAACAATAAGTGTCAGAAAGGGCTTTGTCTTCAAGTGGTTAGAGTGGGTGATGTGTGACATAAGCTTCTAGATGTTGTGCATAAAATGCCAGGACAGTTCAAAACCCCCCCAAATGACCCCATTTTGGAAAGTAGACACCCCAAGCTATTTGCTGAGAGTCATGTTGAGTCCATGGAATAATTTATATTGTGACACAAGTTGCGGGAAAGAGACAATTTTTTATTTTTTTTATTTTTTTTTGCGCAAAGTTGTCACTAAATGATATATTGCTCAAACATGCCATGGGAATATGTGAAATTACACCCCAAAATACATTCTGTTGCTTCTCCTGAGTACGGGGATACCACATGTGTGAGACTTTTTGGGAGCCTAGCCGCGTACGGGACCCCGAAAACCAAGCACCGCCTTCAGGCTTTCTAAGGCCGTAAATTTTTGATTTCACTCTTCACTGCCTATCACAGTTTCGGAGGCCATGGAATGCCCAGGTGGCAAAAAAAACCCCCAAATGACCCCATTTTGGAAAGTAGACACCCCAAGCTATTTGATGAGAGGTATAGTGAGTATTTTGCAGACCTCACTTTTTGTCACAAAGTTTTGAAAATTGAAAAAAGAAAAAAAAAAATTTTTTTTCTCGTCTTTCTTTATTTTCAAAAACAAATGAGAGCTGCAAAATACTCACCATGCCTCTCAGCAAATAGCTTGGGGTGTCTACTTTCCAAAATGGGGTCATTTGGGGGGGGGTTTGTGCCACCTGGGCATTCCATGGCCTCCGAAACTGTGATAGGCAGTGAGGAGTAAAATCAAAAATGTACGCCCTTAGAATTCCTGAAGGCAGTGATTGGTTTTCGGGGTCCCGTACGCGGCTAGGCTCCCAAAAAGTCCCACACATGTGGTATCCCCATACTCAGGAGAAGCAGCTAAATGTATTTTGGGGTGCAATTCCACATATGCCCATGGCCTGTGTGAGCAATATATCATTTAGTGACAACTTTGTGCAAAAAAAAAAAAAAAAAAAAAAAATTTGTCACTTTCCCGCAACTTGTGTCAAAATATAAAACATTCCATGGACTCAACATGCCTCTCAGCAAATAGCTTTCCAAAATGGGGTAATTTGGGGGGGTTTTATGTCATCTGGGCATTTTATGGCCTTCAAAACTGTGATAGGCAGTGAGGAGTAAAATCAAAAATGTACGCCCTTAGAAATCCTGAAGGCAGTGATTGGTTTTCGGGGCCCCGTACGCGGCTAGGCTCCCAAAAAGTCCCACACATGTGGTATCCCCGTACTCAGGAGAAGCAGCTAAATGTATTTTGGGGTGCAATTCCACATATGCCCATGGCCTGTGTGAGCAATATATCATTTAGTGACAACTTTTTGTAATTTTTTTTTTTTTTTTTTGTCATTATTCAATCACTTGGGACAAAAAAAATGAATATTCAATGGGCTCAACATGCCTCTCAGCAAATTCCTTGGGGTGTCTACTTTCCAAAATGGGGTCATTTGTGGGGGTTTTGTACTGCCCTGCCATTTTAGCACCTCAAGAAACGACATAGGCAGTCATAAATTAAAGGCTGTGTAAATTCCAGAAAATGTACCCTAGTTTGTAGACGCTATAACTTTTGCGCAAACCAATAAATATACGCTTATTGACATTTTTTTTACCAAAGACATGTGGCCGAATACATTTTGGCCTAAATGTATGACTAAAATTGAGTTTATTGGATTTTTTTTAGAACAAAAAGTAGAAAATATCATTTTTTTTCAAAATTTTCGGTCTTTTTCCGTGTATAGCGCAAAAAATAAAAACGGCAGAGGTGATCAAATACCATCAAAAGAAAGCTCTATTTGTGGGAAGAAAAGGACGCAAATTCCGTTTGGGTACACCATTGTATGACCGCGCAATTAGCAGTTAAAGCGACGCAGTGCCGAATTGTAAAAAGTGCTCTGGTCAGGAAGGGGGTAAATCCTTCCGGGGCTGAAGTGGTTAAAATAAATATATATTTTTTTATTTTAATATATATATTTTTTAATCTCATTGATATTTTTTTTTTTTTTTTTAACATTCAAAGTTTATTGAACATTAACATTGCACAGAATTGTTACATATTCATATTGGAGATACATGTATTTATCCTTAGTTATTTTTGATAATACAACTAGCGATGAACATTGTGGTAATCATTGATGGTTGAATCTTTTAATACTGTGCAACCTATCATCGCTATAAATCCATTTGTTACTCATATCTGTATGTTAGTTCCATCTATGTCAAATCAGTTTATAACATCATCTACATTATGAACTTGTGTATCGACTATCATTCTTAAACTCTAGGTAAACCTATACCAATGAAGATATTCAATCATAGTAACAGAAGTTAGAGAAAAGGGAAAGAAGTATATTAGAGAATAGAATTAAGAGGGGGGACAGTAAAGGGGTATACCATTAGAGTCTAGTAACAGATAAAACTATCTGTTCCTCATGTGTTTGAGAACTGACTTATCAAGTTTTACATAGTTCTTTTTATGCGTCAGAATAACGAAATTCTATCCAGGGATACCATGTTTTGTGAAATTTGTCAACTGCATCAGAAGCTTGAGCCAAGGTGTCTTCCATTTCGTGAATCATTGAGATCTTTGCTAGCCATTGCGAGATAGTGGGTGCCTGCGTGGTCCTCCAGAGGGTTGGGATTAGCGTCTTTGCTGCGTTCAGCATATGTTTAGTTAGAGAGGTCTTGTACTTTTTCAGAGGTCGTGGAGAAATGTGTAGGAGGCAACAGGCAGCATCCAGCTTTAATTTTGTTTCAGTTATCGACTTTATCAGTTCTCTGACTTTACACCATTATGTGGTCAATTTAGGGCAGTGCCACCAGATGTGTAAAAGCGTGCCTGTATCCCCCCCACATCTCCAACAAGTATTTGGGGTATGAGCCCACCAGGAGTGTAGTTTAGCAGGTGTAACATACCAATCTGTGAGCAGTTTATATGATGTTTCCTGCATTTTGGTACTTATTGAACACTTATGTGCCAGAATACAGGCTTTTGTCCATTGTTTGTCAGTGAAAGTTTGGTTGAGTGCCGCAGACCAGTGTTTTCGGAATCTGTCTGTTTTTTCAAGGGTGTGGTTTTGTAGCCATTTATATGTTATTGACGTGGCTTTTTGGAGTTGCTCACCTTTAGAGCAGACTGTTTCAAGGTCTGTCAAAGGTCTAGAGAAATGGTCTTTTCTATTCGCGCTGTTCACGTAGCTGCAAATCTGGAAATATGTCCAGATGGGCAAATGGTGTATCTCGCTAATTCTTTTTAGTTCTATGTGGTCTAATAGTCTACCTTTTTGGAAGCAGTCACCTGCCAGTACGGTTTTGTGAGTGTGGGGTCGACGTAGTAATCTGTTGCCCATTCCCGGGCTAAATTCTGAATTGTCTGATAGTGGGGTAAGAGGGCTTAGTGGTGTGGTCAGTGTGGATCCAGCAGACGCTTTTGTGCAAATATTCAATCTGTGTTCCAATAAAGGTTGTTGTTTCAGTGTGTTATTATTTTTCAGTCCTGGGTTCCATGGGGAAAACAGGAGAGGGAATGGGCTTAAGCTTTCTTCTAGTACTACCCAGTCCTTAGTTCCTCTATGGCAGTGCCAGTCAATCACCCTTGTAACGTGTGCCGCTTGACAGTATTTCTGGAAGTCTGGAATGCCCATCCCTCCCTGTTCCTTCGGCCTAGTCAGGAGTGTAAATTTAATCCTGACTTTTTTGTGTGCCCAGAGAAAAGCCAGTAGGGCGGATTGTAGTTTTTTGAAAAATATCTGGGGTATTCTGACCGGCAGTGCCCTGAGGAGATATAGAAGTCTGGGCAACATCACCATCTTTAAGATTGCTGCCCTTCCAAACCACGAAAAGTAGCCCGAATTCCAGAGTTTTAAATCCTTCTCTATCTGCTGGAGTAGGGGGGGGAAGTTTGCCTCATATATCTGTGATATTTTAGGGGTCAGCCAGATCCCCAAATATTTCAAAGCTGTCCTTTCCCATTTAAAAGGGCAGTTGGTTTGTGTTTTAGCTAGGTCCGTAGGGGATAAACTAATATTCATGGCTTCAGATTTTGTTAGGTTTATTTTAAGGTTAGAAAGGTAACCATAGTGGGCAAAGGCTTTCATAAGGTTAGGGACAGTAATATGTGCATTTGTCACAAAGAATAATAGGTCATCGGCATATGCTGCCGTTTTGTATACCTTGTCTTTAATGGATATGCCTTTGATTGTATTATCTTTATTAATCATATGGATGAATGGTTCCAGGGATAGTATAAATAATAATGGGGATAAGGGGCAGCCCTGTCTGGTACCATTCGTTATTTCTATTGTTTCTGATAAAGATCCGTTGATCCTTATCCTAGCTGAAGGTTGCTGGTAAAGGGATTTGATCCATGCCATCATGCGTGTGGGTATCCCTATGTGTGCGCAAGTCGCAAACATAAAGTCCCAAGCTACCCTATCGAAAGCCTTCTCCGCGTCCGTGGACAGGAGAAGACTCTCGATATTCAGGGTATGTGATGCTTGTGTAAGTAATAATGCCTTAATTATATTGTCTTTGGCCTCACGTCCCGGCATAAAGCCTACTTGTTCAGGTCCTATTATGGATGTCAGAAATGGTCTGAGTCTGTTCGCTAGTATTTTGGCCAGTGTTTTCATGTCTATGTTCAGTAATGAAATAGGTCTGTAGCTGGAGCAGTCTGTGACGTCCTTATGTGGTTTGGGTATAACTGTTATGTGGGCGGTAAGCAAGTCCGGTGGTATGGTTCCTGTTCCTGTCAAGGAGTTAAATGTTTTTTTGAGTGGTTCTGTCAGTATATCCGTAAAAGTTTTGTAATATATGGAAGTGAACCCATCTGGTCCTGGGCTCTTTCCAGGTTTTAAGGCTTTGATAGTTTGTTGTATTTCTGCTGAGGTAATTTGTTCTTCTAATATGGCAACGTCTTCCTTTTCTAGTTGTGGTAACCCGCTCTTTGTTAAGTAGTCGTGTATAGCCTTTGTTCTGTCTCCTAAGATGTCCGAAGGTCTGTGTTGTGTTGGTAAATTATATAGCTTGGAATAATACGTATGGAAGTGTTGCGCTATTTCTTCTGTTTTAACATCTAGGGTACCATTTGACCCTTTGATGCCCAGTATATGGTTAGAAGTGTTGGGTTCTCGTAGAGCTCTAGCCAACAACCTGCCAGATTTGTCGCCTGCTTCGTAGTATACTTTCTTTTTAAAGAATAGGAGACGTTTCGTTTTAGTCTCTAAGATTTGTTGCAAATTTTTCCTCGCCTCTAGTAGAGTAACAGCCGAGGATTCTGATAGGGACTGTTTATGAGTGGTCTCTAATTGTGTGATTAGTTTTGTCAGTTTCACAATCTCAGCCTCCTGTTTCCTTTTGCGTTGAGTCCCCATTCTTATCAGATCTCCTCTGATAGTACATTTATGTGCTCCCCAAATCATTAGGGGATTCGCATCTGGGGTCTCATTTTGTTGAAAAAATTCTTTGAGCTTAGTTGTGATTTTGGGTAATAATTCAATGTCCGTCAGAAGTGACGCATTTAGTCTCCAGGAGGCTGTATTGGAAGGGGGTGTATTTCCTATTATTGTCATGGACGTGGGAGCGTGGTCCGAAATGGACTGGATTCCAATTTTTGCTTCAGTTATTCTACTTAAATCTCTTTGGGAAATATAAATGTGGTCTATGCGTGAATAACGGTTATGTGGGATCGAATGGTGTGTGTAATCCCTGCTTGTCGGATGAAGGAATCGCCAGGTGTCAATTAATTGTAAAGATTGCAATTGCAATTTGATTTTTTTTAATATCTTATATGTGATACAAGATTTTCCTGTGGATGTGTCTACTAGTGGGTTGAGTGGGATGTTAAAATCTCCGCCTAGGATTAGGCATCCTGATGTGAAACCTGTCAGGGCATTTATCATTCTTTGGCCAAAGTTTACATGTGCCGAGTTGGGGTAGTAGACATTTGCAAGGGTAATGGGTGACCCTTCATATGTGCCTTTCAGGAAGACATATCTTCCTTCTGGGTCTATTAATTTGTCTGTTAGGTTAAAAGGTGCATCTTTGCTGATCAGGGTTGTAACTCCCTTTGTTTTGGCATTGTTGTTAGTGGCGTGTATAGCTTCTGTAAAATATGGGCTGGTCAGCTTTGGAACGTGGTTGGTTTGAAAGTGTGTCTCCTGCAAAAAGACAAAATGAGGCCTACCTTTCTTGAGTTCCCTCAAGAGTGTGGATCTCTTTTCTGGTATGTTCAACCCCCGTACATTATGTGATATGATTGTGGGACTTCGTCCCAAGGATGAATAAGCCATCCGGAAGGCCAACAAGCACCCCTCGCTTCAGTATATCTGTGGACGAGACTTCAAATTGGTCAAAGAACAACAATCGATACAACAATGGTATAATATTAGAAGAGGGGAGAGGTAGGTGGATAGATAAGGATGTGGAGTAGGGAATGAAAAAGGGGATCAGGTGATAGAAAATAGATGGTAGAGAATACGGAGAAATAGTAATACCCTTCAGAGTATGTTCACTTACTCTGAAGTAATTAGTTAGTGGACTTGTGAACAAGAGATTGTATCCTGTTCTGCAAATGCCACTCTGTGGTAGCGTGTAAGGACTGCTCTCTGGCGATTGGAAAAAATGAAAAATAAAAAATTGGTTATCTGTATCTGTCGTCCAGAGAGAAAAGAGGAACCCGGCCTATAAAATCAAAGTAGTCTAGCCTGTGTACAGTATCTGCACCCAGGTTAGAGTGTAGACATTATAACCCTGCAACTTAAATTAAAATTGGAAGAAAAAATAGAAAAAACTTAAAAACGTAAAAAAAAAAAAAAAAGGATATTGGACATTATCCATATTGGTGTCCTGTGTAACCCTTCGGCATTTTATGGTTAATGGGATATAGTGACTGTAAGACATTTCTACTATATAAATCAACACTCAGCTTTCTGCATTGTAGTGAAGCATAATCTAGCAGAGTGTCCAGCTAGTTTACATCTACAGTGCCTTGCGAAAGTATTTGGCCCCCTTGAACTTTTCAACCTTTTGCCACATTTCAGGCTTCAAACATAAAGATATAAAAAATTTTATTTTTTGTGCAGAATCACCAACAAGTGGGACACAATTGTGAAGTGGAATGAAATCTATTGGATTGTTGAAACGTTTTTAACTAATAAAAAAATGAAAAGTGGGGCATGCAAAATTATTCGGCCCCCTTACGTTAATACTTTGTAGAGCCACCTTTTGCTGCGATTACAGCTGCAAGTCGCGTGGGGTATGTCTCTATCAGTTTTGCACATCGAGAGACTGAAATTCTTGCCCACTCTTCCTTGCAAAACAGCTCGAGCTCAGTGAGGTTGGATGGAGAGCGTTTGTGAACAGCAGTTTTCAGCTCTTTCCACAGATTCTCGATTGGATTCAGGTCTGGACTTTGACTTGGCCATTCTAACACATGGATACGTTTATTTGTGAACCATTCCTTTGTAGATTTTGCTGTATGTTTGGGATCATTGTCTTGTTGGAAGATAAATCTCCGTCCCAGTTTCAGGTCTTTTGCAGACTCCAACAGGTTTTCATCCAGAATGGTCCTGTATTTGGCTGCATCCATCTTCCCCTCAATTTTAACCATCTTCCCTGTCCCTGCTGAAGAAAAGCAGGCCCAAACCATGATGCTGCCACCACCATGTTTGACAGTGGGGATGGTGTGTTGAGTGTGATGAGCTGTGTTGCTTTTACGCCAAACATATCGTTTTGCATTGTGGCCAAAAAGTTTGATTTTGGTTTCATCGGACCAGAGCACCTTCTTCCACATGTTTGGTGTGTCTCCCAGCTTGTGGCAAACTTTAGACGAGACTTTTTATGGATATCTTTGAGAAATGGCTTTCTTCTTGCCAATCTTTCATGAAGGCCAGATTTGTGCAGTGTACGACTGATTGTTGTCCTATGGACAGACTCTCCCACCTCAGCTGTAGTTCTCTGCAGTTCATCCAGAGTGATCATGGGCCTCTTGGCTGCATCTCTGATCAGTCTTCTCCTTGTCTGAGCTGAAAGTTTAGAGGGACAGCCAGGTCTTGGTAGATTTGCAGTGGTCTGATACTCCTTCCATTTCAAAATGATCGCTTGCACAGTGCTTCTTGGGATGTTTAAAGCTTGGGAAATCTTTTTGTATCCAAATCCGGCTTTAAAGTTCTCCACAACAGTATTACGGACCTGCCAGGTGTGTTCCTTGGTCTTTATGATGCTCTCTGCGCTTTCAACAGAACCCTGAGACTATCACAGAGCAAGTGCATTTATACAGAGACTTGATTACACACAGGTGGATTCTATTTATCACCATCAGTCATTTAGGACAACATTGGATCATTCAGAGATCCTCGCTGAACTTCTGGAGTGAGTTTTCTGCACTGAAAGTAAAGGGGCCGAATAATTTTGCACGCACCACTTTTCAGTTTTTTATTTGCTAAAAAAGTTTAAAATATCCAATAGATTTCGTTCCACTTCACAATTGTGTCCCACTTGTTGGTGATTCTTCACAAAAAATTTAAATTTTATATCTTTATGTTTGAAGCCTGAAATGTGGCAAAAAGTTGAAAAGTTCAAGGGGGCCGAATACTTTTGCAAGGCACTGTATAACTCTAAGCAAGTACATTCAAGATGATGCGTAGAATGTGAACCCAGAGTTCTTTCAAGCTTCTCTTGTGGTTTCCGTTATTCGGATCTGATTAAGCAGTTTTTGCCTCCTGTAAGAATAGTGAGTGTGACCCCAACAGCGGTCCGTAGACAACAATTAAACAGGGGGGGTAAATGTTCCTTCTCACTAGCAACATTCTGCCAGAAAGGCATTATCAGATCTTTAAGTCAGAGTGTTCGAGGTCAATTTCAGTGACTGATTTCCAGATGCCGGGGTTATTTTAGGTTTTTGTGGTTATATGTAGTCAGTTACCAGGTTTGTAATTCTCCTTGATCCTCATCTGATGCTCTGGAGGTGGATTGCCTGGCTTTGTGCTTCATTTTTTTGGACGATATTTTATCCGGAGAGGCAAATGGGGATCTCTGTGTCCCTCCGTCTACTCGTGGGAGAAGGAATTCTTGATACCACTCTGGTAAAGCAATAGGATCCATTTGCAGCGAATCAAAAAATGCAGGCAAATCTGTAGGAGTGCGGAGCACGTGTTGTTTTCCTGCATGTGTCACACTGAGGGCGAAAGGGAAGCGCCATGTGTACTTTAAGTCCTGTGCCCTTAATTTATCCAGAAGGGGTCGCAGAGCCCTGCGATTTTTCAGGGTAATTTGTGAGAGATCATGAAACAGCATGATTGTCTCACCGTTGAACACAATGCTGTCATTTCTCCTGGCTTTGTTCATTATTGCTTCCTTAAGAGGGAAGTTTTGCAGGCAGCAGATTATGTCCCTGGGTGGTGCAGTGTCAGGGCCCTTAGGCCTCAAGGCTCTATGAGCTCGTACAAAGTCAATTGCTGTGTCCTCTTGCCTTTCTAGGAGGCTATTAAATACCCTCTGTAAAGCTGGTATTATTTGTACCGTGTCTACCGACTCAGGGATCCCCCTCACCCTAATATTACACCTTCTGCCCCTGTTGTTCAGGTCTTCCAAGTGTCTATTTATTTCAATCAGGTGAGATGAGTGTGTCAGCGCCACGTTTTCAAGAATATGCAGCCTTTTGTCTCTGTGTTTCCCATTCGTTTCTACAGCAGAAAGTTTTTCAGTCAGTACTAGCAGATTCGATTTAAGATCTGTTATGGCTGCTGAAAAAGTGGATTTTATATCTGCAGCAAAGCCTGACATGTCCGCATAGGTTAGTGGCTGGTTTGTGTGGGAATATCCCCTACCTGTGACTCCTGTCGCGGATAAAGAATCTTCGCTGGAGTCCTCTTCCTCCTGTTGTGACCGCGCCATTTTGTTCCCCGCCATGCTGCCTCTGGAGATCACTTGATTTTTGAAGAGATCTGTTATATTCCTGGCCGATGTGGTGATGGTGGATCTTTTCAATCGGGTCTGTGGGGTCTGGAGAAGCTTTTTGCCCATAGCTGGAACGCTGAAAGCAGGGTATCTCGCTTCAGGCCGGGATCCCTCACGGAGCTCTGCTAGTGTGCGTCCGTCGCCATCGAGCTCCAAGCCACGCCCCGATATTTATTTTTGAAATGTTTTTATTATATGCCTATAATAGATATTTGGTAGATTGTGTCCTCTTCCTGTTTTCCATTATTTCTACTTGGGATTATAGGTTAGGGATTTTATAGACTGTACTTTCTTGGCTTTGATATTAATATTAGGCGATGAAGATTGAATTATGGCCAAGATCAACTCTGATAGGTTATATCTTATCTGGTTGGTGTTTTAAATGTGTCCATCACTGAATTTTAGATCCATTTAATAGGATCAGTAGTTGTTGTGTGAGACACCTCTTAGTTCTTCCCCATCTATTTGCTCTTGTTTGTTTGTTTTTTCCTGCTCTGTGTGATAATTATTGTGTTAGATGCCATTCGTTGAGTCACCACTAGATGGCATAGGGGAACCAGTAGCTTTGCATATAGCAGTGATATTTTAATTATGGTTTTATGTATATTACACTACTGTTCTAATATATGCATTTAGAGGAATACTATACTCGATTATGTATGAAGCATTATTTGTAATGAATTGTCAGCAGTATCCATCGAGCGAGTTTAAATATACACGGAGGATCGGATTCAAGCAATGTTTACACCGTTGCTATGACAGCGGCGCTGATATAAACTGGCTAGCAGGCTCCGGACTCCTCATCCCTTTGATAAAGTCACGTGGTGTGACGCAACGCGTCAGGGTAGGAGGAGCCAGGTGCCGACGCTTCCCGGGGACGGCCGAACCCAGAAGCCTTATTGTTCCTGCTGCTATTTTCGTTATGTAAATGTAAGTTGCTACTTTTGTTACATTAAACTTTGATTGAATTACTACACTATGGGAGTATCTTCTTCTTCCTCATTATCATTCTGGGGTTGCTGTGAGCGGTGGTGATTACTACAGAGAGCCCAACCCACGCACATCCTCTGGAGGAGGGGGATAGCCTCAGGACCTTCATCCTCTGCATAGAAGCACTAACCATCTGCCTGACTTGGCCCATTGGGGGTGGCCATTTGAGGTGAGAGGCTGAGGGAAACACCTGTTTGCTGCACCAGTTTTTAAGTGGAAGAATTCAGCACTAAGTCACCTTTATTGGCACGCTACAATTGACCTTTTTGTGTGGATATTATGAGTCACATTGCATGAAGCAGCATTTGATTGGACTTGATCACACTATTGTCACATTTTTTGCAATTTTTACATTGTATTGCTTTCATGTGGGAGGGGTGTTTTTTTGAGTCATTATTGGAGTTGCATTTATGTATGCATGATTATTGCACAACTGTCACCTTGTTCTGCACTTGATCACTTATATATAGTAGTGGGGTGCAGAGTCGCATCCTTTAACGTATATATGCATTTATGATTAGTTTGCACGGTGGGATTATATTGTATTATGTTTATTATAATAGGTATTCATACAAGCATTGTATCACACTTTTTATGCTTATAGTATGAGGAACTGTATTTAATGTATTCACTCTTTAGTACATATTTCACTTTTTGGTCATATTTTCACACGTTGTGGTTTTAGGATCATTATGTACACTGTATGATTTGTTTAATTATTTTCACCAGGAATGGTAACCAGCACTAAGCACTTTAATACAGTTTGTTTGTTTTTAAACAGGAGACGTTAGTAGTCAGTACTGAAGTGCAGTGTTCATATAAGTCACCTTGAACTTTCATGCAGTTTGCACTTGCAGGAAGTTTAGTAGATTGTATTCTATGGTAACTATTTGTAGGTGCTTATTGGACATTATACTGACTCTAGGCACTACGTGCACCGTGAATTGGAGAATTGGAAGGATATAGATCTATGCAACTTTGAGAGGTCCTTTCCATAATTGTGAGTGGTACATTTAGATAGATTAGCGCCACATATTCTTTTTACCTTTAATTACGTATCCATCCGGGTGTGTGAGGACACCTTTTTATGTTGGCATCTTTTTATCTGGTACTATCGTCCATGTTCTTTGAGAGTGTGGTTTTGCGCACTAGTTTTTGCAATTTTAGTTTGTCCTAAAAAAGGGTTTGGGGACCCGGGTCCTGCCCCAGGGGACATGTATCAATGCAAAAAAAGTTTGAAAAACGTTTTTTCAGGAGCAGTGATTTTATTGATGCTTAAAGTGAAAAGAAGAGAAATATTCCTTTAAATATCGTACCTGGGGGGTGTCTATAGTATGCCTGTAAAGTGGCGCATGTTTCCCGTGCTTAGAACGGTCCCTGCACAAAATGACATTTTTAAAGGAATAAAAGTCATTTAAAACTGCGTGCGGCTTTAATGTCGGGTGCCGGCAATATGGATGAAAATAAGTGAGACCCCCACTCCCCCAGTCCATTACCAGGCCCTTTGGGTCTTGTATGGATATTAAGGGGAACCCCACACCCAAATTTAAAAAAGGAAAGGCGTGGGGCCCCCAGGCCCTATATACTCTGCACAGCAGTATACAGGCGGTGCAAACAAGACAGGGACTGTAGGTTTGTTGATAAATAGAATCTGTTTGTAATTTTGAACTGGTACATTTTTAAATTGAGACAAAAAATCTATTTTTAAGCTTTTTGGAAAACATAGGGAAGGGTTATCACCCCTGTAACATTTGTTTTGCTGCCTGTGCACCTTTTCAGAAGATTTCACCTCACTTTCTGTCCCAGTGACAAAAGTTTTTTGAAAATTTGTGGTTTTTAGTGAAACAAGGATTGGTGATAAAGCATCAGTGAAGAGGAGACACGTTTTTCCCATATTAACTCTTACAGGAGAGAATTTCCCTTCCTAGGGGTAGATTTCATCTCACTTCCTGTTGTCTCCTTCCATTTTCAAGTAGGAGTCATTTATAAGTTGGATGTTTGAAAGTACGGGCTTGCCCTATATACAGTACTCTGCAGAGATTGGGGCCTTAGGCGTTGGTGTTGCCACAACACTGTAAACCCTCACAGTTACTCTTGGTGGGCGCAGGAACGGGCCCTGTTGTGAAATATTAGATCAAGAATTGTAATTACATGCCATTGTTGAACAGTGGTAGAAAAGTTGGGCCTTTGGTGGTGGTGGTGGTGGTGCTGGTACCACAACACTGTAAGTCCTCACAGTTACTTTTGGTGGGTGCTGGAATGGGCCCTGCTATGAAATAGTATATCAAGAATTGTAATTACATGTATCTGTTGAACAGGGGCAGAAAAATTGGGCCTTTGGTGGTGGTGGTGGTGGTGGTGTTGCCACAACACTGTAAGCCCTCACAGTTTCTCTTGGTGGGCGGGAATGGGCCCTGCTGTGAAATATTAGATAAAGAATTGTAATTACATGTCCCTGTTGAACAGGGGCAGAAAAATTGGGCCTTAGGCACTGGTGCCACAACACTGCAACCCCTCACAGATGCTATAGTTGGAGCGCAAATAGTTGGAATGAGCCCTGCTGCAAAGTATTGCATCAAAAATTGTAATTATACGCCCCTGTTAAACAGGGGCTCAAAATTTGGGCCTTGGGCACTGGTGCTGGTGCCACAACACTGCAACCCCTCACAGATACTATAGTTGGAGCGCAGGAATGAGCCCTGCTGTAAAGTAATGCATCAAATTTTGTAAAATTTTGTTAAACAGGGGCAGAAAAATTGGGCCTTGGCCACTGGTGGCGGTGCCCGGAACCAAAAATGTTCTTACAAGCTATCAGCATGAAAATTGAGGAGCAAGAGGCTTGTGACTCAGCATAACAGGATAGTCACTCAGCATCAGCAAGGCAGTCTTGAAGGGATCTCACATAAAAAAAAAATCAATCGGTTACATCAGCATCAGGTGCTTGGTAGCTGGTGATCCAAGACTGATTCATTTTTATGAAGGTCAGCTGATCGACTGATTCGGTGGACAGGAGCACCCTGTGATCGGTTACAAAGCCTCCAGCAGCACTGAATGTGCGTTCTGAAATAACGCTGGATGCAGGACAGGCCAGTAGCTCAATTGCATACTGTGCAAGCTTTGGCCAGTGATCCATCCTCAAGACCCAGTAACCCAGAGGATTTTCGGTGGGAAAGGTGTCCAAGTCTGATCTTGCCCCTAGGTAATCCTGCACCATGTGAATCAGACGCTCGCGATGGTTGCTGGAACCAATCAGACCTTGGGGCTGCTAACTAAAAAATTGTCTGAACGCATCGGTCAGACGGCCACCTTCTCCACCGCTCCTTCTGTGACTGATCGAAGCCTTAGCAACACATTGTCCAGGAGGACCAGGAAATTGTAACTTCCCAGTCTCTGGAAATGAGTTGCACAGACCTTTCTGCAAGGCCTCCCGAAGATGTTTCATCCTCTGCTCCCTCTGCGATGGCAAGATAAGGTCCGCAACCTTACCCTTGTAACGTGGATCAAGGAGGGTTTCCAGCCAGTAATCATCCCTCCCCTTGATACCACGAATATGAGGATCCTTCCGCAGGCTTTGCAGGATCAGGGAGGCCATGCAGCGTAGGTTTGCTGAGGCATTCGGTCCAGAGTCCTCTGGGTCACTAAGGACGACATGATCCGCAGCCCCCTCCTCCTAGCCATGTACAAGTTCATGGGTTTCTTCGGACTGTAAATGATCCCTTGAAGACTGCTGCTGATGCTGAGCACCAGGCTCCACCTCCATGCTGACACAATCCTCCTCCTCCTTGTCCTCTTGCTGTGTGATCGGCGGGCACGCAGGAACACTGTCTGGATAAAGGGGGCCTAGACAGGTAAGGAAGTCCTCCTTTCACGTACCTGGTAGGAGTCTGAAATGACGAAGTCAGCCTCTCTTGTATCTCCAATCCAAGCCCCACTGGAGATGGAACAGATGGTGGCAAGGATCAGGAGGAACACGAGTGCCTGTGAATGCTGCGTGCACAACTTGCCGGAAGTGTTGCAGACTGGGAAGTGCAGGCAGGGTTTCTGGTGAAGAGCTGGAACCAGCACAGCTGAGAGGATGGACGGCCAGCACAGGTACTCGGAAACAGCGTGGAGCCAAACAGGAGACAGGAGCGAAGTCATCAGGTAAGCCAGGTTCAGTAACGGGGGCGGGCAGCGAGGTACCATGGTATAAACAGGAGCAAGGTCAAACAGGAAGCCAGGATCATGAACCAGTAATCAGAGTAATCAGAGTCCAGAAACAGGGTCAGGAAGGCCAGGGTTTCAGCAACAGGAAGTCAAGTCAAACAAACAGGGTTTCAGAATCTCAGGACACAGCTGAAGATCAAGCAGCACCTGTCAGAAATCAGAGCAACCCTTAAATAGGCTGTCAGGTGCCAATTGTGGTCAGATGTGTGTTCCTGCGCAAGGAAATCTGCCGATGCCCGTGAATGCGCGCATGCGCACGTGTGCGTGCCGGGCGCATCCTGACAGTTCTCTTACATTGCCCCCCCCCTTAAGGGCAGCCTCCGGATGCCCTTCAAGTGTCTTTTCTCTGGGTGGCGTTGAAAAAAGGCTTGAAGCTGGTTCCCAGGAATTTTCTTCCGACCCATAGCCTTTCCATTTAATGAGGAACTTTGTTTGGTTATGCCTTCTTCTACAGTCCAACATGGCTTCCACCTCAAATACCTCATTCCCTTCGATGAGCAGCGGAGGAGGAATTTCAGAAACCCGATCTTGAAATGGATTTGGTACAGCTGGTTTCAACAAAGAGACATGGAATACAGGGTGGATCTTTAGATTCTTGGGTAACACCAACTCGAATGCTACTGCATTAATTTTCCTCTTGACTGGGAAGGGTCCCAAAAATTTTGGGCCAAGTTTTCTTGAAGGACAGCTCAGTTTCAAGTTTGTTGTGGAAAGCCAGACCTTGTCTCCAGGTTTAAGGTTCAGATTACCTCTCTTCTTCTTGTCGAAGAACTTTTTATTGCTTGCTTGAGTCTTGGAGATTGTATCTTGCAGTAATTGGTTATTAGTACTGAGGAAGTTTAATCTGTTTTGTACAGCAGGTACAGATGATTCAATGGCCAGCTCAGGTAAGAAAGAGGGGTGGTACCCATAATTGGCAAAAAAGGGTGATTGCTTGGTTGCAGAGTGGATGGAATTATTGTATGAAAATTCTGCCAGTGGGAGAAGTGATAGCCAGTCATCTTGTGCAAAAGAAGAAAAACACCGTAAGTACTGCTTGAGGGTTTGATTGGTTCTTTCAGTTTGTCCATTAGTTTGTGGATGGTAGGCTGTGGAGAGGCGGAGTTCAATGTTCAGTGCTTGGCATAATGCCCTCCAAAATCCAGACGTAAACTGCACCCCACGATCAGAGATGATGCTATCAGGGACACCATGTAATCTTACAATCTCCTTGATGAAAGCTGAGGCGGTCTCTGTGGCCGAAGGAGTTCCTTGTAAGGGTACAAAATGGGCCATCTTGGTCAGGCGATCCACCACAACAAACACGGTGGTGAAGTTTTCGGATGGGGGGAGTTCCACGATGAAATCCATGAAGATCATGCTCCATGGTTTCTCAGGTACAGGGAGTGGCTCAAGTAGGCCTCAAGTTTTGGCTCTGTCCGTCTTATTCCGAAGGCATGTCACAAAAGAGTTAACATATCTTTTGCAGTCTTGCATCAAGTCTGGCCACCAGAATGTACGAGAGATCAGATCGGCCGTTTTGCGAATTCCAAAGTGGCCCGCTAATGGGTGGTCATGACATCGCCTCAGGACAGCAACTCTAAATTGCTCAGGGATAAAGATTTGCTCCTTATGAAAGTACAGACCATCCCTCAATTGAAGAGCCAGATCTTTGGAAGGTGGTTGGTTTATCACATCTGCTTTTATCTGAGACATCAAATCCGCCTGAAGAAGCAAAAAATTTTTGGCTGGTAGAATAGTATCAGGTTCTGAGGATATCACTGGGTCGCTGAACATGCGGGACAAGGCATCCGGTTTACCATTCTTTGAGCCAGGACGATAAGTTATATGGAACATACAACGAGAGAAGAAAAGTGCCCACCTTGCCTGCCGGGGTCTTATGCCCCGTACACACGGTCGGATTTTCCGATGGACAATGTCCGATCGGAGCGTGTTGTCGGAAATTCCGACCGTGTGTGGGCGCCATCGGACATTTTCCATTGGATTTTCCGACACACAAAGTTGGACAGCAGGAGATAAAATTTTCCGACAACAAAATCCGTTGTCGGAAATTCCGATCGTGTGTACACAAATCCGATGGACAAAGTGCCACGCATGCTCAGAATAAATAAAGAGATGAAAGCTATTGGCCACTGCCCCGTTTATAGTCCCGACGTACGTGTTTTACGTCACCGCGTTCAGAATGATCGGATTTTCCGACAACTTTGTGTGACCGTGTGTATGCAAGACAAATTTGAGCCAACATCCGTCGGAAAAAATCCTAGGATTTTGTTGTCGGAATGTCTGAACAAAGTCCGACCGTGTGTACGGGGCAATAGCCGTCTAGCCGTCCTCAAGTATTCAAGATTTTTATGGTCCGTGAAGATGAGGATGGGGTGAGCTGCTCCTTCCAGGAGGTAGCGCCATTCTTAAAGCGCAGCCTTGATAGCCAGCAATTCTCGGTCTCCAACATCATAGTTCCTTTCAGAAGGATTTAAGTTCTTAGAGAAAAAGGCCACAGGATGGAGCAAAGATTTGGGACCTTGGCGTTGAGACAAAATAGCGCCCAGTGCACTCTCAGAGGCATCCACCTCTAAAACGTAGGCTAAGGATGGATCAGGATGTTTCAAGATAGGAGCTGACATGAATAAAGTTTTTAACTGTTCAAAAGCTGTTTGAGCTTCAGGGGTCCATCGGAAAGGAACATGCTGCTTTGTTAACTGAGTGATGGGAGTTATGATGCCAGAAAAGTTCTTGATAAATTTTCTGTAAAAGTTGGCGAATCCTACAAATCTCTGAACAGCTTTCCTGTCGACACGGGCAGGCCATTCCAGGACGGAAGTGACTTTCTGTGGGTCCATGGAGATATCGTCAGCAGAGATGACAAGTCCCAGGAAATGTATGGTTGGTTTTTCAAAGTCACATTTCTCAGCCTTTGCGTAAAGGCGGTGTTCCCTCAGCTGACCCAGTACTTTCTTTACATGAGTCCTATGGGATTCTAGAGTTTCAGAGAATATAAGGATGTCATCCAGATACACGATGACGAATAAATCAAGGAAGTCCTGAAAAACGTCATTAACCAGATGTTGGAATGTGGCAGGGGCGTTGCAGAGTCCGAATGGCATGACTTGATATTCAAAATGCCGAAGCGTGTTCGGAAGGCCGTCTTCCATTCATCTCCCTCCCTGATTCTGACAAGATTATAAGCACCTCTCAGATCCAATTTAGAGAACACTCGTGCCCCACGCAGCCTTTGAAAAAGTTCAGGGATCAGAGGCAGAGGGTACCAGTTTTTAACAGTGACCCTGTTAAGGTCACGATAGTCCACACAGGGCCTAAGGGTATGGTCTTTCTTTTCCACTAAGAAAATACCGGCCCCTGCTGGTGAAGTGGAGGGCCGGATGAACTGTTTTTCAAGGCTTTCATCTATATAAATCCGCAGGGCTTCTAGTTCAGGCTTAGAGAGAGAATACATTTGCCCAAATGGGATCTCTCACCCCTGGTAAAAGTTCAATAGGACAATCATATGTTCTATGGGGAGGAAGAGTGTCCGCTCCTTTCTTGTTAAATACATCCAGATACTCGTGGTAGGCAGCAGGGACCAGATTAGAGGTTTCATGGTCAGGGAGGATACCCAGGAGGGGTGTGGTATTGAAAGTCTTTTCAGGTAGTCAGTGAATTTGGCAGTAGTCAGAGAAGAAGGAGATGTCTCCGGTAAGCCAGTTAATGTGAGCATTATGTGCCTTCAACCATGGAATGCCAAGGATGACCGGGAACATGGGAGAATCTATGATATCCAAACGGAGGAATTCATGGTGGCGGGAAGAAGTACGGCAGGAAATAGGTAAAGTCTCTTGGGTAACTGGGCCTGATTTAATGCCGCAACCGTCAGCCAGATGAACGTGGAATTCCTGCTTCTTGGCACATACAGGCAGCTGGTGGAGAGAAGCAAATGCAGAGTCCATAAAACAACTACAGGCCCCAGAGTCTATGATTGCAAGTACAGGAACAGTCTTTTCAGAAAACTGGAGCACAATGGAAAGAGAGACATAAGACTGGTACCTCCCTGAGAGATGCATCATGTGAGGCTGACGGGAGAAAGACCTGCGGGTCTTTGCCGGGCAAGTCTGTATAAAGTGACCTGCCTCCCCGCAATTGAGACACAGATTGTCCTGTAATCGATGAAGGCATTCATCAGGAGAAAGGCGTGGTCTTCGAAAACTTCTATGAGGAGTCTTATGCAGTTCCCTCTTTCTGGGGGATGCAACGGATGAGGATGCAGTAATGTCAGACCTTGAAGCCACAGAAAGGGTTCCTTTGGACCTTTCGGATTGCCTTTCACGTAATCGCTGATCGATCTGAATGGTTAGATCGATCAGGTCTTCCAGGGATGCTGGAACTCCCACTCTGGCAAGCTCATCCTTTAAGGTGTCAGACAGTCCTAGTCCAAACTGGTGGCGAAGTGCGGAATGATTCCATTGGGTATCTGCACTCCATACACGGAAGTCAGTTACATATTCCTCAGCAGGCCTTGGACCTTGCTGTAATTTGCCAAGCATGAATTCGGCAGTCTGCTGGTAGAAGGGGTCTGCATAAAGCTGAGCCATGGCTGAGAAGAAAGAATCCGTAGTTGTCAGGACAGGGTCATGTTGTTCCCAGAGATGATGAGCCCAGGAAAGTGGTTCATCCAATAGTAATGTAATGATAAACCCCACCTTGATGTTTTCAGACGTGAAAGTCCGGGATAACAGGGAGAAATATAGTTCGCAGGAATTTCGGAATGTGCGAAACTTCTTGCGATTTCCGGAGAATCGCTCAGGCATAGGCACCCTGGGTTCAGGAGCGGAAGCAACCTCATGGAACAAGCCGGCTCTGTTTGGGTATATGAATCAGAGACCAAAAGCGGAGCACAGGCCAATGTGACATTCTCATCGTGGGGAAATCGCTCTTCCATGCGACTCAGATTTTCTTGTAACTTCTGCACAATATTGGATAGCACAGAAATAGATCTGTAAATGTCCTCTGGTGGAGAGGCCTCCCTTTCAGACTCCATTTGAGGCTGCTTGATACTGTCATGTACCTGGTAGGAGTCTGAAATGACGAGGTCAGCCTCTTTTGTATCTCCAATCCAAGCCCCACTGGAGATGGAACAGATGGTGGCAAGGATCAGGAGGAACACGAGTGCCTGTGAATGCTGCATGCAGAACTTGCCGGAAGTTTTGCAGACTGGGAAGTGCAGGCAGGGTTTCTGGTGAAGAGCTGGAACCAGCACAGCTGAGAGGATGGACGGCCAGCACAGGTACTCGGAAACAGCGTGGAGCCAAACAGGAGACAGGATCGAGGTCATCAGGTAAGCCGGGTTCAGTAACGGACGGGCAGCGAGGTACCAAGGTATAAACAGGAGCAAGGCCAAACAGGAAGCCAGGATCATGAACCAATAATCAGAGTAATCAGAGTCCAGAAACAGGGTCAGGAAGGCCAGGGTTTCAGCAACAGGAAGTCAAGTCAAACAAACAGGGTTTCAGAATCTCAGGACACAGCTGAAGATCAAGCAGCACCTGTCAGAAATCAGAGCAACCCTTAAATAGGTTGTCAAGTGCCAATTGTGGTCAGATGTGTGTTCCTGCGCAAGGAAATCTGCCGATGCACATTGCACAAACTCATAGAAGGGGGCAGAGTCTACCAACTGAAAAGGCAGCAGTTGAAATGCTAGCAATTTAGCCAAGCTAGCATTCAACCGCTGGGCATGTGGATGCCTGGGAGCGAACTTCTTTCTGTGGTGCAGCAGCTGAGACAGGAAAATTTGCCTGGTACAATCTGACGTTGGTGTAGTGATAGCAGATTGCCTGCAAGTACTTGGCTGTGACACAGCTAATTCTACACCTTCATTCCTCTTTTTCAGGTTTCAGACAGGACTGAAGGTATAGTGGGGTTGGAGATCCCAGCTGATGAGGAGCAAGGAGAGGTCTGCTTTGTTCTTTGGTGTGATTGTAGCCGTATTAGTGCAATTGTGACAGAGAAAATTGAGTACTGTCCTGAAAGCTTACCCCGAAAGCTTGTCCTGAAAAATTGTATGTTAGTGCAAATAAAAAAAGTATCATGGACAGTACTCAATTTTCTTTGGTGTGGGTCTTTTAGGTACGCTTGCCAACGAACTGCATGGCAGGTCGACATATGTTTGGTCAAGCATGTGGTGCCCAAGCGGGTGAGGCTTTGGCCATGTGAGATACGCTTGAGACATTTGTTGCAAATAGCAGCGGTGGGATCTGATGCACTCTTCTCAAAAAAGGCCCACACCAAAGAACTTTTTGAATAACGCGCAGAGACAACAGCGCCCTGCACATGCGGAGCTCTGTGGTGTGATGCAGTCGGTGTGCTGCCCTTAAGCTGGACCCTGGAGGGCATCCTGCCTCGTTGGAGATGTGCCTCCTCCTCTCTCCTATCAGGCACCCACGTGGAGTCAGTGACCTTATCATCCCCACCTTCCTCATCACTGGAGCAAAGCTGGCAGTATGCTGCAACTGGGGGAACATGACTGCCAGATTGCTGTCCTTCTTGGGCACCCCCTCTCTCTGGGCTCACGTTACTGTCTTCCTCTAGCTGGGTACCATCATCGGAGCCTTCAAAATGCTGAGCATCCT
The DNA here is from genome assembly GCA_037952835.1 of Lithobates septentrionalis. Taxonomy (NCBI): domain Eukaryota; kingdom Metazoa; phylum Chordata; class Amphibia; order Anura; family Ranidae; genus Lithobates; species Lithobates septentrionalis. The sequence goes on along the minus strand of JBBDGP010000082.1, from coordinate 16,042,129 downwards.
TCTGGAGCATGTACCCAATACTGTGGTCAAACAGTTTGGGGGGCTTCTCAGGAGGACATGGTGGCGCTAGGGAAGGAGTGACTGATGCCATTGAGTCGAGGGAAGAGGCCACGTTGGCAGCTGCTTTGCCAGACAAAGTACCCTGAGCCTGGGTGAAAGAGGATGAGGAGGATGAGGACGGCTTGGTCATCCACTCTACCAAGTCTTCCGCATGTTGTGGCTCAACACGGCCAGCTGCGAAAAAAAGGACAAGCATGTCCCACGGCCATGTGCTGATGAGGATGCACTGTCTCCACGACCAGCACTGTTGCCTCTAGACACAGAGCCTGCTTGCCCTCTTTTATTAGCTTGTGACTGTCTGCCTCTCTTGGCCTTCCAGACATACTAATGGCCTGCAGTGAGATGTAGCTGCACAATTAGTGCCCCTCAATGTCCAGCAGTGTGGCCCATCAATTCCCATTAATGCTGCCTATCCATGCCGCCTATCATTGCCCATAAGTGCCGCGTATCAGTGCCCATCAGAGCCACTTATCAGTACCCATCAGTGCCACCTATCAATGCTCATCAGTGCCACATATCAGTGCAGAATATTAGTGCCTCCTCATCAGTGCCACCTTATCAGTGCTCTTCAGTGCCGTCTCATCAGTGTCCATAAGTGCCACCCCATCAGTGCCCATCAGTGCAGCCTATCTGTGCCCATCAGTGCCATCTCATCAGTGCACATCAGTGAAGGAGAAAAAATACCTGTTTACAAAAAAATTTTTTTTTTTTTAACAGAATAAAACATCCAGTGGTGATGAAATGCCATCAAAAGAAAGCTCTATTTGTGGGAAACAAAATGAAAAAAATGTAATTTGGGTACAGCGTTGCATGACCGCAAAATTGTCATTTAAAGTGTGACAGTGCTGAAAGCTGAAAATTTGCCTGGGCAGGAAGGGGGTAAAAGTGCCCAGCATTGAAGCGGTTAAGAATTTACTTTACACTAGCAAGGATGAAACGAGCATTTGGTGGGACTTGACAGGTCTTAAACAGTATGTTCATGAGAAAATGATCCTTTATGGCTTAAAGTGGAGATCCACCCTCCTTGCATGAAAAAATACCTAAAAAAATGGAGGAAAAAAAAAATTTTTTTTTTACTTACGTGAAATGGCTGTTGCTAGGCAGTCTTCCTAATCTGCCTCTTCCTACACTGCGGTGATCTTCAGTCTTCTGCTCCCTGCTTTGTCTTCTGGGGAATGGGGCGTGGTGTGTTATGGGAACTGTGTGTGTCCCACAACACATCGCGTCCCATTCACAAAGTGCCGCGCCGCTCGCATGTGCGCAGTAGGAAACTGGCAGTGAAGCCGCAAGGCTCCACTGCCTGTTTCCCTTACTTAGGATGGCGGTGCCTGGACCCGAGAGCCGAGGGATGGGTCAGCCTTGGGCGGCCGACATCGCGGGCACCCAGGACAGGTAAGTCTACTTATTTAAAGTCAGCAGCTACAGTGTTTGTAGCTGCTGACTTTAAAAAAATTTTTTCGCTGGCCGGAATCCCTCTTTAAGATTGAAAAAGATACCTTCCACTGTTTATTCAGATTCTTTGGTAAAGGAATTGACAAATATATTATCGGACTGTTCTTTGGAAGTAATGAAATTAACCACTTATGGACCGCCTGCCGTCATTATACATCGGTACTCTGACAAGGGGTATCGTTGTTATGGCAGCAGCTAGCTACCATAACCCCCATATCCTCTTCTTCAACGGGCAGTGCGCTTTCAGATAAAAGTGGCCTCTGCAGCGCATTCACTACAAGATCACTTTTATCGGCGGCGGGAGAGGGGCCCCCCTCCTGCCACGCTTCGGTGCCCTCCGCCGCTTACCGGAGTCCTTGGTAGCGGTGGAAGCGTTTGGATCCTGTGTCCTTTTAGGTATGAAGATGAGTGAGGGGAAAATAGCCCCCATCCGTCTCCATACCATTGCAGGGCGGAAGCGATGTCAAAACATCACTTCTGCCCATGGTTCTTAAAGAGACATTTTTTATTTTATTCTTTACAAATGACATTTCATTTTTTTTATTGCATTTTAGTGTAAATATGAGATCTGAGGTCTTTTTGACCCCAGGTCTCATATTTAAGAGGTCCTGTCATGCTTTTTTCTATTGCGGATGTTTACATTCCTTGTAATAGGAATAAAAGTGATACCATTTTTTTTTAAAGAACAGTGTAAAAATACAAAATAAAAGGTAAAATAAATAAGAAAAAAAAAATGTTTTAAGCGCGCCCCGTCCCACCGAGCTTGCATGCAGAAGCGAACACATACGTAAGCAACGCCCACATATGAAAACAGTGTTCAAACCACACATGTGAGGTATCGCCGTGATCATTAGAGTGAGACCAATAATTCTAGCCCTAGACCTCCTCTATAACTCAAAACATGCAACCTGTAGAAATTTTTTAATGTTGCCTATGGAGATTTTTAAGGGTAAAAGTTTGTCCATTCCACGAGCGGGCGCAATTTTAAAGCGTGACATGTTGGGTATCAATTTACGCATATCTCTGCTGTTTAAGGTAAGGGGTTATGCTGCACTACTTGCCTATGCTTATCCTGCTCATCCACCTGCTTCTTTTCTAAACATGCTGTATTGATTGCTTGCAGTGGTTTTGAAATCTTTTTTGCCATGGATGTGTCACCGCCCCCCCCAGTGGCCAACCCTTACTCTGCAGGTAGGATGGAATTGATTTTCCTCTGCATGTTTGTTTTGGGTTAGTGGTTAGGTGCATGTTAACTCTTTCTTTCCCTCAGCCCTTCTAGGTCTGAACACCGTTCCTCGGCACGTGAAGCTAATGACAAAAATCGTCATTCAACGTCAAGTTCCAGACGCCCTACATCATCTTCCAGATGGTCCACGTCTAGTCGTCATTCTCACCGCCATTCCAGCCGCTCTAATAAGAGAACATGCTGGGGATGTAAAGCTCAGGTCCCAGAGGATAAATCTCTCTGTGAGTCATGCTATTCTCGAGCCAGGCCCGGACTGGGACAAAAAATAGGCCCGGGCATTTTGGATTGAGCAGCCCATGACATGTTAACCGGCCCCTTCCCGACTCTCCACCCTGACAGATCCCCTGAGAGAGGGGAGGGGGGAACCCAGCAGAGGTGTGGAGGGGGGGGGTGCGACCAGGAAAGAGCATGGGGGTTGGAGAGCACAGGGAAGAACCTTGAGAACATGGGGTGGGGCGAGAGCACAGGGGAGAGGCAGAGAACACAGGGAGGAAGAGGAGAGCACAGGGGGGCAGCGGAGAGCCCAGGGAGGACAACGGAGAGCATGGGGGATGTGGACAGCACAGGAGGGCTGGCGGAGAGCATGGGGTGATGGGAAGACCGGAAGAGCACAGGGGGGAGTGGCGGAGAGCAGGGGGGGAGGTGGAGAGCATGGGGGGAGGTGGAGAGCATGGGGGGGAGGTGGAGAGCATGGGGGGGGAGGTGGAGAGCATGAGGGGGAGGTGGAGAGCATGAGGGGGAGGTGGAGAGCATGGGGGGGAGGTGGAGAGCATGGGGGGGAGGTGGAGAGCATGGGGGGGAGGTGGAGAGCATGGGGGGGGGAGGTGGAGAGCATGGGGGGAGGTGGAGTGCATGGGGGGGGAGGTGGAGTGCATGGGGGGGGGGTGGAGTGCATGGGGGGGGAGGTGGAGCGCATGGGGGGGAGGTGGAGCGCATGGGGGGGAGGTGGAGCGTATGGGGGGGGTGGAGCGTATGGGGGGAGGTGGAGAGTATGGGGGGGAGGTGGAGAGTTTGAGGGGGTGGCAGAGAGCATGGGGGGGAGGTGGAGCGTATGGGAGGGAGGTGGAGCGTATGGGGGGGGTGGCAGAGAGCATGGAGGGAGGTGGAGAGCATCGGGGGGAGGTGGAGAGTATGGGGGGTGGCAGAGAGTATGGGGGGTGGCAGAGAGCATGGGGGGTGGCAGAGAGCATGGGGGGTGGCAGAGAGCATGGGGGGTGGCAGAGAGCATGGGGGGTGGCAGAGAGCATGGGGGGTGGCAGAGTGCATGGGGGGAGCTGGAGACTATGAGGGGGTGGCAGAGAGCATGGGGGGGAGGTGGAGCGTATGGGGGGAGGTGGAGAGTATGGGGGGTAGGTGGAGCGTATGGGGGGAGGTGGAGAGTATGGGGGGGAGGTGGAGCGTATGGGGGGGAGGAGGAGCGTATGGGGGAGGTGGAGAGCATGGGGGGTGGCGGAGAGCATGGGGGAAGGCGGAGAGCATGGGGGAAGGCAGAGAGCATGGGGGAAGGTGGAGAGCATGGGGGAAGGTGGAGAGCATGGGGGGGTGGCAGAGAGCATGGGGGGTGGCAGAGAGCATGGGGGGTGGCAGAGAGCATGGGGGGTGGCAGAGAGCATGGGGGGTGGCAGAGAGCATGGGGGAGGTGGAGAGTATGAGAGGGGGGGAGGTGGAGAGTATGAGAGGGTGGCAGAGAGCATGGGGGGAGGTGGAGAGTATGAGGGGGTGGCAGAGAGCATGGGGGGTGGCAGAGAGCATGGGGGGTGGCGGAGAGCATGGGGGGTGGCGGAGAGCATGGGGGGTGGCGGAGAGCATGGGGGGTGGCGGAGAGCATGGCGGGAGGTGGAGAGTATGGCGGGAGGTGGAGAGTATGGGGGGAGGTGGAGAGTATGGGGGGAGGTGGAGAGTATGGGGGAAGGTGGAGACTATGAGGGGGTGGCAGAGAGCATGGGGGGGAGGTGGAGCGTATGGGGGGAGGTGGAGAGTATGGGGGGTAGGTGGAGCGTATGGGGGGTAGGTGGAGAGTATGGGGGGTAGGTGGAGAGCATGGGGGGTGGCGGAGAGCATGGGGGGTGGCAGAGAGCATGGGGGGTGGCAGAGAGCATGGGGGGTGGTAGAGAGCATGGGGGGTGGCAGAGAGCATGGGGGGTGGCAGAGAGCATGGGGGGGAGGTGGAGAGCATGTGGGGTGGCAGAGAGCATGGGGGGAGGTGGAGAGTATGAGGGGGTGGCAGAGAGCATGGGGGGAGGCGGAGAGTATCTGGGGGAGGTGGAGAGTATGGGGGGGTGGAGAGTATGGGGGGTGGCAGAGAGCATGGGGGTGGCAGAGAGCATGGGGGTGGCAGAGAGCATGGGGGTGGCAGAGAGCATGGGGGTGGCAGAGAGTATGGGGGTGGCAGAGAGCATGGGGGGTGGCAGAGAGCATGGGGGGTGGCAGAGAGCATGGGGGGGAGGTGGAGCGTATGGGGGGAGGTGGAGAGTATGGGGGGTAGGTGGAGCGTATGGGGGGTAGGTGGAGAGTATGGGGGGTAGGTGGAGAGCATGGGGGGTGGCGGAGAGCATGGGGGGTGGCAGAGAGCATGGGGGGTGGCAGAGAGCATGGGGGGTGGTAGAGAGCATGGGGGGTGGCAGAGAGCATGGGGGGTGGCAGAGAGCATGGGGGGGAGGTGGAGAGCATGTGGGGTGGCAGAGAGCATGGGGGGAGGTGGAGAGTATGAGGGGGTGGCAGAGAGCATGGGGGGAGGCGGAGAGTATCTGGGGGAGGTGGAGAGTATGGGGGGGTGGAGAGTATGGGGGGTGGCAGAGAGCATGGGGGTGGCAGAGAGCATGGGGGTGGCAGAGAGCATGGGGGTGGCAGAGAGTATGGGGGTGGCAGAGAGCATGGGGGGTGGCAGAGAGCATGGGGGGTGGCAGAGAGCATGGGGGGAGGCAGAGAGCATGGGGGGAGGCAGACATCATGGGGGGAGGCAGACAGCATGGGGGGAGGCAGACAGCATGGGGGGAGGCAGACAGCATGGGGGGAGGCAGACAGCATGGGGGGAGGCAGACAGCATGGGGGGTGGCAGAGAGTATGGGGGGGAGGTGGAGAGTATGGGGGGGGGGTGGAGAGTATGGGGGTGGCAGAGAGCATGGGGGTGATGTGGAGAGCACGGGGTTGGCAGAGAGTATGGGTGCGGTGGAGAGCCCTGCGGGAGCAGCAGAGAGAAGCAGGATAGGAGGATCGGTGGGGGTGGCTGCATATAGAAGAATCATTTTCTCCATCTTCCTCCTGCAGTCTCGGAATGCCTGCTTCTCCTCTACCTCTCACAGGCATTCCGAGACTGCAGGAGGAAGATGGAGAAAATAATTGTTCTATATGCAGCCGCCCCCACCGGTCCTCCTATCTAGTTCACAGGGGAGGCTGGACTTACGTTTTATGTTCCGGCACCTCTCGACATAACACAGGCTCCAAGGTGTCTGCTCTGGCTCCTCCCCCCGGCACTGACGGCTGACCTATACGTGCGGCCGTGCAGCCGTGGTGAGGCCGAAGGCGTCTCATTTAGCTCCTCCCCCCGGCGCCGATGGCTGAGCTCCGGGCGGCCGCGGAGAGGCTCAAGCCTTGGGCCATGCAAGGACTTGCAGCCTGGCGGCCCCAGCGGCCGCGGCCCACCGGGCAAATGCCCGGTTTGCCCTATGGCCAATCCGGGCCTGTCTCGAGCTGTAAAGGAATGTGGAGCTGGAGACCAACAGGTGGAAGCTCTGGTTAGAAGAGTGGTTCAAGAATCTCTGAACAGGAGAGATCGCGTCCATACATCCAGCCCTCCTGCTGCTCCACCACCAGTTCCTGACAGGGTCGACCCTGTGGTTCCAGGTCCCTCTTGTCGAAGTCTCTCTTTAAGTGGTTCCTCCGACGGTGACGTGGAGGTGGAAGACTCCAGTACAGGATTTGATTTTTCCTTGGTTCCTCAGTTAGTTAAAGCGGTTAAAAACACGTTGAGATGGGAGGAGCCGGTAGAAGCACCCTCTAAACAGAGGAAGTACTTCAAGCAGCTCAAGAAAGAACGCCCAAACTTCCCCTTCCTGGGTGAACTTGGGGAAATTATTTCAGATGAATGGAGTAAAGTTGAGAGGAAGAACTCGCTGATTTCCAAGATAGCGAAAATGTACCCATTCAAAGGTGAGGAGGTAAAGCATCTGGAAGCGGCACCCCTCATTGATGCGGCTTTAATGAGGTTAGTGAAACATGTCACGCTTCCTCTGAAAGACACCGTTTCGTTTAAAGATGGTTTGGAGAGGAAGATCGACACTGACCTCAAACGCATTTATATTACGGCAGGCATGGCTTGTAAACCAGCCCTGGCTCTTGCAGCTTTGTCTAAAGCTATGGAAGCATGGACGGATGACATGGATGCAGTGCTGGGAAAGATCTCTGAGGAGTTGCTCAAGAACTCACCAGTACACGAGCTGAAGCTGGCATCAGCCTTTCTGGGGGAAGCATTCCTTGATATTATCTGCCTTGTGGCAAGTGTCATGCTTTCTTCAGTCACGGCGAAGCGCGCCTTGTGGTTGCGCCCGAGGGTTGCGGATCCTGCCTCTAAACAGGCATGGTGTAAAATTCCCTTTGAGGGCTCCTCCCCCTTTGGGAATAAACTTGACTCTGCCATTACCCATGCTACAGGGGGTAAATCAGGGTTCTTACCCCAGGATCGCCGTCTTTTTGGTCAGAGAAAAACTCATCCCAGACAAGATCAGGAGCGTGCGAGGGATGCACGTGGCTACAGACCTGGCCGTGATTTCAGAAAAAACTGGAGGAGAAATCAACCTTCAGGGCAGAAGTTCTCAAAGTCAGCCTCTTCTGGGGAATGTAAGGCTACAAAGTCCTTTTGATATAGAGCCTGTCCAGACGGAGCGAGTCGGGGCTCGTTTACTCCGTTTTCAGCACGTCTGGGCAGCCTCGATTCGGGATTTCTGGACCGTCAAAACGGTCTCTTCGGGTCATACTTGGGTGTTCAGCAGTCCACCCACACACTGGTTCCTACAGCTCTTCCACACTTAGAAGAGAAGAAACAGGTTCTTCTGTCATATACAGATTCACTAGTAGCCCAGGGGGCCGCTATTCAAGTACCAACAGAAGAAAGGTTTCTAGGGGTGTACTCTCCCCTTTTCATGGTCCTCAAAAAGAATGGGTCCTGGAGGCTTGAAATCGACTTGACATATCTGAACTCCTTCATCAAGAAGGAAAAATTCAAGATGGAGACTCTTCTAACAATATGCCAGGCGATACAACCGGGAGATTGGCTTGTCTCCATAGACCTGAAAGATGCCTACTTTCATGTGCCGATTGCAAGGGAATTCCAGGTGTATCTCCGATTCGCAGTAGATCAGAGGCATCTCCAATTCACATGTCTCCCATTCGGGCTTACAACATCGCCTCGAGTGTTTTCGAAGCTCTTATTGGCTGTGGTAGCGTTAATCAGGGTCAAAGGTATCCGGTTACACCATTATTTGGACGACCTACTTCTGCTTTCACAAGACAGGGATCAGCTGTTGGCACATCGAGATCAGGTCATCTCTACCCTAACAGAGTTCGGTTGGCTGTTGAACAAAGAGAAAAGTCATCTAGATCCAACACAGTCTCTAATATTCCTTGGAGCCCAATTCAACAAGGTGGAGAGCACATCTCTCTGCCTCTGGAGAAAGTTCCGGTGATTCGGGAAAGAATTTGTCTAGCAATGTCATCATCTCTTCTCAGAGACTCGCAATGTCTAAAGATAATCGGCACCATGGTAGCCACAGCCCCCATGGTGAGGTGGGTGCAGTGGAAGATGCGGCCCTTTCAGAAGGGGTTTCTCCAACAGTGGGATCCAGGGTCTCGAGACCATCTTGTATGGGTAACCACTTCCAAGTGGGAGAGCCTCCCCTGGTGGCTGCAACGGAAGAATCTTCTCAATTGCCATTCCATAGCACCTGTCTCCTGGATCACGGTGACAACGGATGCAAGCAACAGAGGTTGGGGCGCTCTCTGTCTGACGGAGGTAGCCCAAGGCAAATGGGACTTCCCATCCCAAGGGATAGTCTCAAATATTCTGGAGCTTTGAGCTGTCTTCCGTGCACTTCAAGCCTTTTCCCACCTGACATCAGGGGCCTCAGTCCTCCTGAGTAGGGATGAGCCGAACACCCCCCTGTTCGGTTCGCAACAGAACATGCGAACAGGAAAAAAGTTCGCTCCAACACGCGAACACCGTTAAAGTCTATGGGACACGAACATTAATATTTAAAAGTGCTAATTTTAAAGGCTTATATGCAAGTTATTGTCATAAAAAGTGTTTGGGGACCTGGGTCCTGCCCCAGGGGACAAGGATCAATGCAAAAAAAAGTTTTAAAAACGGCCGTTTTTTCAGGAGCAGTGATTTTAATAATGCTTAAAGTCAAACAATAAAAGTGTAATATCCCTTTACATTTCGTACCTGGGGGGTGTCTATAGTATGCCTGTAAAGGGGCGCATGTTTCCTGTGTTTAGAACAGTCTAACAGCAAAATGACATTTCGAAGGAAAAAAAGCCATTTAAAACTACCCGCGGCTATTGCATTGCCGACAATACACATAGAAGTTCATTGATAAAAACGGCATGGGAATTCCCCACAGGGCAACCCCGAACTAATATTTAAAAAAAAAATGACGTGGGAGACCCCCTAAATTCCATACCAGGCCCTTCAGGTCTGGTATGGATATTAAAGGGAACCCCGGCCAAAATTTAAAAAAAAAATGACGTGGGGTTCCCCCTAAATTCCATACCAGACCCTTCAGGTCTGGTATGGATTTTAAGGGGAACCCCGCGCCAAAAAACCCCCCAAAAAAACGGCATGGGGTCCCCCCAAAAATCCATACCAGACCGCTCCGCACCCATGGCATGAGGGGAGGCTCCCGCTCTTCTCTTCATCTTCTTCTTCATCCTTTCCTCTTCTTTCTTCTTCTCTTCTTCATTTTCTTCTCCGGGCCGCTCCGCATTCATGCTGGCATGAAGGGAGGCTCCCGCTGTGTGACGGCGTCTCTTTGTCTGACGGCTCTTAAATAACAGGGGGTGGGGCCACCCGGTGACCCCCGCCCCCCTCTGACGCACGGTGACTTAAAAGGGACTTCCCTGTGACATCACGGGGAATGCCACAGGGAAGTCCCGTCATGCCCCGTGCGTCAGAGGGGGCGGGGTCACCGGGTGGCCCCACCCCCCGTTATTTAAGAGCCGTCAGACGAAGAGACGCCGTCACACAGCGGGAGCCTCCCTTCATGCCAGCATGAATGTGGAGCGGCCCGGAGAAGAAAATGAAGAAGAGAAGAAGAAAGAAGAGGAGAGGATGAAGAAGAAGATGAAGAGAAGAGCGGGAGCCTCCCCTCATGCCATGGGTGCGGAGCGGCCCGAGGAGAAGAAGATAGAAGACGCCGCGGAGGAGATGCTGGACGAGAACGCCGGAGGAAGAACCAGAAGAGCCAGAAGAACCAGAAGAAGATGAAGGAAGAAAGAAGAAAGAAGAAGCATTTAAATAAAGGAATTGTCAAAAACTGTCTCTTGTCATTTTTAACATTTTTGACAGTTTTTTAGTGAAATGGTAGGGGTAAGTACCCCCTTACCATTTCACACAGGGGGGGCCGGGATCTGGGGGTCCCCTTGTTAAAGGGGGCTTCCAGATTCCGATAAGCCCCCCGCCCGCAGACCCCCACAACCACCGGCCAGGGTTGTGGGGATGAGGCCCTTGTCCTCATCAACATGGGGACAAGGTGTTTTGGGGGGCTACCCCAAAGCACCCTCCCAATGTTGAGGGCATGTGGCTTGGTACGGTTCAGGAGGGGGGGCCGCACTCTCGTCCCCCCTCTTTTCCTGCGGCCTGCCAGGTTGCGTGCTCGGATAAGGGTCTGATATGGATTTTTGGGGGGACCCCACGCGTTTTTTTTTTTTTTTGGCGCGGGGTTCCCCTTAAAATCCATACCAGACCTGAAGGGTCTGGTATGGAATATAGGGGGAACCCCACGTCATTTTTTTTTTTTTGGCCGGGGTTCCCCTTAATATCCATACCAGACCTGAAGGGCCTGGTATGGAATTTAGGGGGTCTCCCACGTCATTTTTTTATTTTTTTTTATTTTTTATTTTTTTGCCCTGTGGGGAATTCCCATGCCGTTTTTATCAATGAACTTCTATGTGTATTGTCGGCAATGCAATAGCCGCGGGTAGTTTTAAATGGCTTTTTTTCCTTCGAAATGTCATTTTGCTGTCAGACTGTTCTAAACACAGGAAACATGCGCCCCTTTACAGGCATACTATAGACACCCCCCAGGTACGAAATTTAAAGGGATATTACACTTTTATTGTTTGACTTTAAGCATTATTAAAATCACTGCTCCTGAAAAAACGGCCATTTTTAAAACTTTTTTTTGCATTGATCCATGTCCCCTGGGGCAGGACCCAGGTCCCCAAACACTTTTTATGACAATAACTTGCATATAAGCCTTTAAAATGAGCACTTTTGATTTCTCCCATAGACTTTTAAAGGGTGTTCCGCGGCATTCGAATTTGCCGCGAACACCCCAAATTGTTCGCTGTTCGGCGAACTTGCGACCAGCCAATGTTCGAGTCGAACATGAGTTCGACTCAAACTCGAAGCTCATCCCTACTCCTGAGACTGGACAATACGACTGCAGTGTCTTACATCAAGAGGCGGGGGGGCACCCGCGGTCTCTCTTTACTGAAAGAAGTAAGTCCGATCATGTCCTGGGCCCAGGCGAACTTGACAAATTTATCGGCTGTTTATCTCCCCGGAATTCAGAATGTCCAGGCGGACTTCCTTTCAAGGGTCACCCTGGACAACAAGGAATGGTCTCTCCACACCGAAGTGTTCAACTGGGTCTTGTCTCTGGGAGCGATGCCGGAAGTAGATCTGTTGCATCCCCTTGCAACTTCAAACTGCAGAAATATTACATGAGGTGTCGTTGTCCCCAGGCCTTCAGAGTGGATGCCCTGACGGACCAGTGGAGATTCCACAAGGCCTATGCCTTTCCCCCGGTACCAGTCATTCTCCGATTTCTATCGAGGCTCAGGTGGGAAGAAGTCGAAGTAGTGGTAATTGTTCCTTTCTGGCCCAACAGGCCATGGTTTCCTCTCCTGGTTCAGCTCAGTTACCCGGATCCGGTGCCTCTCCCGTCCAGACCAGATCTCCTGTCGCAAGGAACGTCTCTTCACCCATGTCCATCTCATCTCCATCTGATGGCTTGGTGGTTGAGAGGGGAAGGCTGGAAGCGCTAGGATGTCCAAGTTGAGCGATTGCTACATTGTTGAATGCCAGAAGAGCAGGCACCAACAGAGTCTATCAAAGAATTTGGTCAAAGTTTGCGGACTATGTGGCCTCCACTAATGGTACCTGTATTGACCCAAGGATACAGGATATTCTGGGTTTTCTGCAAACAGGCCTGGATCTGTCTTTATCGGTTAGCTCCTTACGAGTCCAAGTTTCTGCAATCTCCGCCTTCACAGGTGTATCATGGGCCAGACACCCCCTTACTAGGCAGTTCTTCAGGGGAGCAATAAGACTTAGACCTCAAAGAAAACCAAGATTTTCTAAATGGGATCTTCCTCTTGTCTTGGACTTCTTCGCAGGAAGAGAAATACGACATGTGGACCAGTCATCTATTAAGGAACTTTCCCTAAAAGTGGTCTTTTTAGTAGCCATAACATCGGCTAAGAGGGTTTCCGAAATTGGTTCCTTAGGATTCAAAGAACCATTCCTTACTTTCTTCCCTGATCGAGTGGTCCTGATTCCTATGTTAGATTCAAATCCCAAAGTAACAACTGTCTTCCATGAAAATCAGGAAACTGTTCTTCCTACGTTCAGGTCTTCTGAGGACTCTAATATTCATCCTCTAGATGTCATAGAGGTTCTAAAGCAATACTTAGAAGCCACAGCTTCTTTTCGCCAATCTGATTACCTGTTTGTTCTTTTCCACGGTAAAAGCAGGGGAAAGCGTGCTTGCTCTAGAACCATCGCAGCATGGATTGTTCAGGCCATTCAGTGGGCTTATAAGTCTAAGGGTTTGGCTCCCGGCATGTATCTCCGGAAGTAATCTGTAAAGCGGCCTCATGGTCATCAATTAACACTTTTATGACATACTATTGTGTAGAACCGGCTTCCTTGTCATCGGTTAATTTTGGTTTGCACATATTATCTGTTGATGGTGCCAATTAAACCTTTTTTTCTTTAACCAGCAATTGCCCACCCGGGTGTGTATGGCTAGTTATTTCACATATGTAGGCTGCCATGGAGTCTGTCAGGAAAACTGAAAATTTATATCAAATACTTACCGTAATTTTCCTTTCCTGATGGACTCCATGGCAGCAGGAGTTCCCTCCCATTTGCTGGAGTAGGCTAAGTTACGGAACACGGTCTCTGTCTAGGTGCAAAGATTTATGGGAGTGGGGTCCTATGAGGTATGAGAGGTGGGATTAACCCATACGTAGGCTGCCATGGAGTCCATCAGGAATGGAAAATTATGGTACTTATTTGATATAAATTTTCCGTTATAATGTTTGGGGGTTCTAAGTAATTTTCTAGCAAAAAAAAACAAACAGTTTTTAACTTGTAAGCACCAAATCTCAGAAAGAGGCTCGGTCCTTAAAGTGGTTGTATACTCATTATTATGACTTTACATTGAATTCTCAATTGTATTGATTAAAATCATTTGCCATCGATAATGTTTTCTTTACCTGCATCCGTTGCGACTTAACACTATATTAGTTGGTGATGACATATAACGTGCATGCGCCATATCTTCTGTCTTTCCGGCAAGACGAGACCCTGCTGCTATGTCGCTATGTCACAGGGTGAAGGAGACACAGACGGAGCGAGCAAGCTGTGATACTGCGCATGCGCGGGATTACAGAGACGAATATGTACTGTGGGCGGAAATAAATATCTATTCAGATGCGGAAGACCACAGTGGAGATGGTGTTGCCTAGACGGCTAATATGATGAACAAGCGTTTATAATATAAAGAATATTTACAGTAAGAACAACTTTTATAATTATTCAAAGTGACCATTTTAATCTTGATTAAAATGTATTTGATAATATTGTTAAAATCATTTTTATTTGGGAGGGTTTACTACCACTTTAAGTTAATCATAACATATGAGGAGACTGCTTTGCAAATAGCAACTTTAGAAATACAGATGTGTAGAGCCTCTTTTGACGAATATATACATTTACCTATATATGAAGATCTGAATAAAAACTTACAAGATATGGTAGACAATTTGGAGAAACAAATTATTGGCACTAAACGATCCAAGTATTTGCGTGATGTAAAGGACTGTCAGAGTGATTGTGTCTATGAAGGGGGTAGATGGTATCAAAATGTTATTTCCACATCTTGTTCAATTTTGAAAAAGAGGAGAAAATATAAACATAGGAAAGATGGTAATAAAAGAAATGTCAGCTTTAGCGCAACGGAGGTACAGTCTGAGGTATCAGATCAGGAATCATGTAGACCCTTTTCAGATTCTAAACGTTCAGCCAATGAGGTGATGTAGATAACCCCAAAAAAACGGGGTTATTTCAAGTTAGCCAAAAAGAAAAATGGGCAAAAAGAAAAAAGAAACGACAACAGGGAGGCAGGAGAGGAAAGAAAAGAAATACCCCGTATGGCAAATAGTGCAGAAGAAATAAATAGTGATTCTCAAGTTTCTAATGTGGTTAATATTTCAGGCTTCCATTTGACATATATGACATTTGCAAACCTGTCTTTTATTGTCCCAGGGTCTATCTTTTTCCCCAGTTTTTCATTTTAATTTATTCTCCACACTATTGGATATCAACAGATTTGTTAGAAATATAATTACTACAAAAGCATTTTGCAGATACAGATGCTAGTAGTGCGGATGTTTTGGATGATAGCGATGGGGGATTTAGATGTTCCTTTTCATAGTGAAAATAACAATTTGTTTAGGGATATGCATGCAAAGCTTGTTTTGGAACTGCTCCCAGCAGTGTTCTAACGAGAGGGGATACATGTTTTTACCCTATTTATAGCAGATACACTGATGTGGAGGTGTTCCAATACATTATGGAAAAATAACTGATTCTTTTAACCCTTTCACTGCCAAGTACGTACGCCGTATGGATTTACAGAAGTGCCTGCAGGTGGCCTAGTCAGTATGGCGTATGGACCTTCTTTCTCCCTCTTCTATAAGCTTATGGTCACTTCAATGACCATAGGCTTATATCAGAATTTTTCAGCAGACACTGCTGAACAATTCTATAACTCTGAAAATCAGATTAGAGGGGGAAGAAGTATAGGGATTATGGCGGTGCCAAGAGAAACAGGATACAATACTTGAGAATAAAAAATTCTATTTATTTTACAAAATTCAATAAAATTAGACATAACAATCACATAGACAAGGTGTGCGGAAAATTCTAAAATCAATTCTGTAGCAAGAAATATTTCACATCACTTGGCCTGATGATTGTGATGGCCAGTTCTGTGAGTGGGTATTCAGATGCCCAACATGTTTCGCCAGTGTTGGCTTCTTCAAGGACAGTTGTTTGATACCTAAAAAGCTACAGAGTTTTCTGTAATTCACCAGGGATAGATGCTACATGCCTCCGGAGCAGAGCCTCAAAAATAGAGATCACAGTAGGTAGCTGCAGGGGACAATAAGAGGGACCTGACGGAGAATATACAAGTAAGCTATTCAAATTGGGAGACAGGACACCAGAAAACAGCCGATATTAGGAGTAGTTCATTATAAGATGAAAAGTGTGGAGAGTGTCACCGTAATATTATCAAGGGTGGAAAACTATGGCTAAGAAACCCAATCTGCAGCCAATAGAAGCACCAATCAGAACAAGCCGATCGTGCTACAGTTAGTATGACCGTGTCCTGTGGTTCCCTGGCGTGTGGGGAACCTCCTAATTCTATAACTCTGATCAGCGGATTACAACCTGCTGATCAGAGTTATTAACCCTAATGTAAAACCCATGCCACTGCTTCCCTGTCCCCTGCCTCCCCACCCCCGCCGCACCCTTCCATCTAAAACTTCCCCCCACTCTCCTCTCCTATCCCCTTCACCCCCTTCTTCCCCCCCAGTACTGATTACCCCCCCTCCACCCGATCTGACCCCCCCTGCAAACCCTCTCCCCGCAGCTACCATCATTAGCCGCATCCCTCCTCTTCCACTTCCGCCGGCTTCAGGTGCTGCATGGGGCTTGGGGGAGATCCAGATGTGTCCCCCCCACCAGTCAGATCACCCCCACAACTGCCTCTGTACCCCCAATCCATGGCCTCTCTGAACGGCATATCTCCTTCCCTTCCCGCCCCCTGCTGCTTCTCCCTGCACTGATCTCCCGATCTGTCAGGCTAAGGAGCGTGGTGGGGGGGGGGTTGAGCAGTGTGGGTGGGGGTGAAGTTGGGGCTTTGGAGGGCTTAGTAAACATGGCAGCAATCGCTCCTATATCCACTGACAGTTAATCATTGTAACCGCAAGTGTTACAATGTATCAGACTGTCATTTTATGAATGAATGGTGTCTCTATACAGATTCCTCATTCATTCAAGTGAAGTGCTTGAACCCCCCCCCCCCCCTCAAAAAAAGAAATAGAAAAAAATGACTGTAAAAAAAATGTAAAAAGTAAAAAAATGAAAAAAAAAAAACCCACAAACCCCTCCAGGTCCACCCCCACTCACCCCTCCACAGATACCTCAGCTTCTCTTCCCGGCCAACCCGGCCCATCCTGATTGGCAGGAGGAGAAGTCGGTAGACAGTAGCAAATATTAATTCGCTATTGTCACAAGTGGGTGGGTTCGGGGTGCAATGCTCTGCACCCTAAGCCCAACCTTTTTCAAGCCTGTGGCTTGCAGGGGGACGGCTCCCCAGCGCCACTAATGGACCGGCCGCTCCTGGTAAGACTCCTTTCACATGGAGCGGACTCTGTCAAGCAGATCCGCCTGCTCAGCGGGGAATCTGTCTGCTGATACCCGCTGAGCAGGCGGATGACAGGTCAGTGTCCGCTCCGCTGATGCAGAGAGGACATGGACACAGCTCGCTATTCTCTATGGGGAGGTCGGATGGAAACAGACCACCTGTCCATTTACATTCGATGCCATCTGATCCGATCTGCTAGATGGATGGGGTATGGAATCCTCATCTGTCTGTTTTTAGCGGACTGGATCAGATGCAGGCGGGTGTAAATGGAGATATGTCCATTTACATTAGTCTCTCCATAGAGAACAATGGATGGTCCCATTGGTCCCGCCTGAAAAACGGACAGGCAGACCCGATCAGTGTGCTTATGTGAAAGGGGCCTAAGGCCTTGTTCACACAGGGCATACACAGCGTACCTTTACAGGGATGCACAGGTGTTCCGTGCATCTCTATGCAGGCAATCCCATTGATGTCATTTGGGATGTAGCACCTGCATGAACAGAGCCCTTGCTCCCAATTTTACATCCATGTAGGTCCGCATGCATGTCCCTGAGCTCACACTGTCTGCGTCCGGGGTCATGTACCCACACGGATGTCAGATGGGAACAGCAGCTATGCCAGTGCAGCCATTGCATCCCAATTGACATAAATGGGACTGCCTGTATGTAGATGCATGGAACACCTGTGCATTCGTGTGCGGGTAAACATGGCCCTCCATGGGCATACATTTTAGTATGCCACATGTGAATGATGCTTTAATACTAATTTAGCAGGAATTGTGTAAGTTACGTTGTGTTTATGTGCAATATTAATGAATTTAGTGTATGTTTAGTGAAAATAGAGATATAATGAACATTTGCGCAGCTATTGTGGGGCACAAAAAATAAGTAGCACTTTTTTTATTCTACAGGTCATATGCATTTAGAAAATTACTAGTTTGAGGGGTCTTTTCAAATTCTGAAAACTGTAAGTAAAAAATGATATTTTTTTTGCCAATATATTGGTTTGATAAACATTTGCGCAAGCACAGCGGGGGCCAAAAAATCAGTAGTGCATTCTTTTTATTCTACTGATCATGTGCTTTCAGAAAATATTTGGTTTGGGGGGGGGGGGGGGGTCTTTCACAAATTCTGAAAGCTATAAGTGAAAAATAAAAAAAGGCAAAGGAAAAATTGCAAAAATGGACTGGCCACCTGTGTGTACAAAATGGAGCACAGGGTCTGGCAGTGAAAGGGTTAAAGGATTCTTGTGATAAATATAATAAAGAGAATTTAACCAAACAGGAATGAATTGCAATTATGAATCTAAAAAAGAATCAAAAACTTTTTATACAGGAAGCTGAAAAAGGGGGTACGGTAGTTATACTTACTACCACACAGTATCGTCAGGACAATTAGCCAATACTGATGTACTGTATATCACCCGTTAAAACAAATCCCTACACATTTGTTTAAATCAGCCCTAACTGATCTTATTGCAGAGGGTAGGTCAATAGGTGGTTTGAGTGACAAAGCTGCAGAAATTTTGGTAGTAAAGGACCCGGTTTCTCTGATGTTTCATCACCTACCTAAGATTCACAAACCCTCTGTACCATTACAGGGACGCCCCATTGTAGCGGGTATAGGTTCCCTTTTTATGTTTTATCTCAAATGAAAAATATCCAATGGACAAATCAATATGTTTGGGTGACATTAGATGTTGTGGCCCCCTATCCCACATCATCTGGCAATCACAGCAATACAACATCACTTGAATAAGTACAGTAGCCATTCTACCGAGCTTTTTAGAGCTACCTTTTGACATTTATTAAACTCCTGTTGTTTTTTTCCTTTTTGATGATTCTATTTATTTACAGTTGTGCGGCGCCTCCATGGGAGCCACATTTTCAACATCATTAGCAAATTTATTTATGGGGTGGTGGGAGGATTGTTTTATCTTCTCACATAATAACCCATTTTTTGGTAAACCTTTTTTTGGTATGGTCTCTTTATTGACAATCTGATGATCATTTGGGACACCCAGGGAACCCCTTCCTAAAATTTTGTTTTATTATGTCAACAGGAATCTTACATTTACAGGTTCCTCTGATCCTTTTTCTATTAATTATCTTGACATAACATTACAAGGTGACTCTGAAACCTCTAGAGTCCTATCAACTACTTTAGGAAGTCCTGTTCGGGTAATGCCACCCTTAAAGCCTGTAGTTGCCACCCTACACATACGATAAATGCTATCCCTGTAGGGGAGTTTACCTGTGCAAAGAGAAACTGCTCTATTGATCTTTCTTTTTCCAAGGGGTGTGGGGTTATCAGAGATAAACTCTCCAATCAGGGTGACCCTTAATAGATTGTAGCGCACTACTCCCTTGGGAGCTGCTGGGTGAGATCATACCTTTCTGTTAACTGTACTCCGTTCTTCCACCCCGCACGAATCAGCGGGTGCGCTCTGACCACTCCGTGTCATCTTCCTCTGCTGTGTGTACAGCGCATGGCACTCAGGACGCTGGAGCGATGTTTCCTCCTGCGCGTGGCTCCGCCCCTTCACTTGTTGGTCCGATGCGCGAGGAACTGTAACTGTTCATTTTAGCAGTGCACGCCAGTGACCCCTGGTGGCAGACATTGTGGAACTTCAAGTTATAGCAGCAGTCACTGTATTATAATGGAAAATGTCACTTGCGATGCCCCACTGTAAGAAACCAACATCTCCCTAGTTCCCGGCCGCACCTCCCTTGGTAACCATGTTTTATCCATGGGCTACAGTGACATCCACAACTCCCATGACACTTTCATCTGTGAAGCAGGACAGTCTTTTCAGCAAACAGTGGCAGTGCTGGCGCTGTTCTCACGCTAGACACCTCTGTACAAATGGCAAGGTGCCGCTAGTGATGATCACGTATGATTACACGGAATACAGTCACTGATTTGCAGGGTCTGTCTCTGGAGTTGCTAGGGGTAACGGTTAACAGAAAAATAAATATCTCGGTGGGACCTCCATGTAGCGCACTACTCCCTTGGGAGCTCTTGGGTGAGATCATACCTTTCTGTTAACTGCATTCCATCCTTCCACCCCCGCACGAATCACATCAGCAGACAGTTTAGTAAACATTTAAACAGAACTTTATTCTTTTGCTTGCCCCTCTGAAAAGCACCTTGGTATATGGATGTAGGAAGTCCCAAGCCTCACCTGCCCATCTTGCCTCCTTTGATCTTCCCCAGTTCAGTTCAGGAAAGTCCGGATAACATCCCGGTCTACTCCATCCTGTTAGCAGCTACTTCCCGCTCTGCAGGGCTAGAATCATTCCAGCCGGGATGTCTGGTCCACTTCGCCCAGAATTTCTTTTAGTGGATTAAGTGTTGTTAAACCATCCAGCACTGAAGTCTCTGAACCCTCAGGCCTTCAGGTTTAGTTCTTGCTATCCAGCGCTGGAGGCCCCCGCACCTCCAGGTCTTCAAACCTGCACCTTGCTGGTTACATCTTTCCTCTCTCTCCATCCAAACTTCCCATGCAGAACCACCCAGGAGCATGTGACCCCCAGTTTATATATGTGTCCCGCCCCTGCCCACTCAAATTAATGATTGTTCCAGGGCTGTGCATACAAACTGCCTGTACCCTTGTCTCCTGCCCACCCTCCTTCCAGAACTTTTCACTGGATGGATGTGCTATCTCTCAGGATAGAATACAGGTGGTCACACCCCCCTTTTCTACTCTGTCAAACCTCCCAACCAAATTAACCAACCAGGCCTAAACAAACAGAGTAAAGCACTGGCAATTTACCTATCACTTATCCTAACTAACTAATTAGCACCCACCTAAAGGTGGTGGGAGCTACAAGAGTATAGATAGGGGATTTATTGTTGCTTGTGATAAACAACAGGTGGATCTACTCTCTAGTACTCATTCTGTTAAATCTAGGTCCAGGACCAAATCCAGTAAAGATGGGAGGGTAAATTTTGCCATAACTTATTCTGTAGAGTATGATGAAATAGTGAGTTTAGCGGGGGAAAAAAGACATATTGTACACTAATAGGGCACTATATAACATCTTATCCAAAGGTATTGGCTTTAGTAGCTGTAGGGCCCTAAACTTTGCATTCAACTTTGGTACCTAGTCATGTTCACTTCCATATCACCAGCAAAACCTGTCTCTCTTATCCAGAATCATTTTTCTGTGGGGTTAGTACATACCAATATTATAGGGTTCATAGACCCAATAAGAATATTACATCTTTTGCCACAGGAGAAAGATATAAAATTGCACAGTATATTTATTGTGGCTTGGACCATGTGGTATATCTAGTCCAATGTGATACATGTAAACTGTAATGTGGGCTGCATCATACAATCCTTGTACACACGCAACTCAGAACATTACTGTGACAGTTTGAATCCCAATACCAGAAATATCTCCATGGTATCAAAACACTTAAGAGATGAACACAGGGGAGGTATGTGCTCTTTTTCATATTGTGGTATAGAGAGGATTTTACCTGCAGCCAGGGGGGCAGACATCACAAACTTTTAGAACGTGAAGTTTACTGGATACACGAAATGCAGACCCGCACCCCACAGGAACTGAATCACAGATGGGATGTAGATCTTTTTTTTTAAAATGATCTTTATTAATTTAGTGTCCAGGCAGTATCATCTTTATGAAGAACCCACTAATGTTATGGTATTCTATTTTGGAATAATATCAACTATGCATGCTATTGTGGGTCACTTTTCATTTGCCTGGTTTTTCATATGCCTATATCTTCTGTGATGTGTTCCACTGCATGTCGGATTTTCCCTTTTGCATTTTTAATTTACCTGTGCTGGTTAATCATGTGACCTTTTTATATACTATTTAAGTGTTACTTATTCTGTTTTTTATCAGCCATGACTAAGGATAAACATCTGAAATGTATAGGCTGCTTTTACAGCATTGTACATATTTACTTATTAAAGGAATACTATTTTTGAATGTCATTCTGAGGGCCGACCATCCTTTTCACAGACTAAATTCAGTTCCATGGAAAGACTATATGCAGCATATCTTACAGATCCAGTGTTGCCAACCGTTATGACGCTCAGCATGCACAGTTCTGGTCCAGGGCCATCTGAGATTATCCGAGTGCCTGCTACAGTGTGTTTGGCCGGTGCCAGCGGGTCTTGCGGAGGCAGTGCCAGTGTGTTATGTGATGTCATGATGCAAGGGAGCCAAGCGGAGCGGTCGGAGTCACGTGTGTGGGTCTGCAGGACGGGAGCAAGGTAAGCCTGGAGTGGGACTGTCAGTGATATTTAGACTGGAGTGGACTGAATGGACCACCTGGAGTGGAGATAGACTGTCACTGTTAATCAGGAGGGGACGTGTCATGTCGGTAGGTGTCATCATCATCTGTGCTGCTGCACACTGCGGTCAGTGTCACTGTGAGAGTCAATTTCACATGTGTGTGCCTGCCCATTCAAATTTCTTGTCCTGTCCCTGAGCTACTTACTTACTATATCAAAAATAATATAAGAAATATGTTTTTTACCTTAAAATCTATCTAAAATCACACTGCAAATTGCATATTATACTTGTTTGTAGCCTAAATCCTGACATTTGCACTTAAAACTGTCATTTTGTAACTTTTGGAAATGCCAGCAAAAACCTTGCTGTGCCAGTAATTTTTGGGTGTTGTGTCAGTAAATTTCAATCTGGTAGGTTGGCAACACTGATTAATACATAGGCTTGTTTTAACATTCACTTCATTTTGTATGTGGAATTAATCCAGCATGGGTAATTTGCTTGGATTGAGCAGAATTTTCCATTTCTAAGTATTCCATTATCTCCAATTGTAGAGAAAGATATAAAACCGTGGCAAAAAACACACACAAACACACACTTACTTTTCAATTCTATTTTAGCAGTTTAAATTTTAGAAACAAGTGTGAATGTGAAAAATATGCCTCATTCCACCACTAGATGGAGATAGTGTTATTATGCTGAGTGATATTTAAATCAGTATGGCATTAGAAAAAAAGTATGCTAATATTAACATCCGCAGTGTGTGTACTATCTGTGTGTGCTTTAGATACTGTGTGCAATAGTGACACAGAAGGTACAGTATAGAAAGATAGGAAGTTCTCTTTCACTGAGTTCATGAAGTGGACTCTGCCATATATCGCAATAAAATATTTAATTTGTAAAAGAATAACTCTCCCCATGTTTTTTACACATTTCTTAGTAAAAAAAATATGTATGCGTGGAGTGAAGATTTTTCTGGTTCTCTTACAAATTCAACATAGATGTACTACACTGAAAATCATTAAATTGTGTAGGCAGGAAGCGCACATCACCACAATAGCAATGCAAATTGTATTTATACCGGAGAGTTTCATAAAATGTTTCCAGCATGGTTTTAAATATTTCATATAATCTCATATATAATTAATATTACACAATTTTGAAGCCTAATTCAGAGCAGATACAAAGGACTAAAATTACTACAGCAATTAAATGTATTTTTTAAAATACAAGTAGTGTAGGTACCCAAATTTGACTTGATACCAAGAGCTGCGTACATTTCAGGACTGGATAGACAGAAATATGAATCCATTGGCAAGTAAAACAGCTTTCATATATGTTTTTGATCAGTGTAGTTCAGCTTTTATGGTATGCATTGACATAAAATTAAATTGTATGTATTGACATAAAATTATCTGCTGATCCAGCCAAATATGGTAAGATCATTAGAGGATGTTATATTATTGGGTACCAGCACCAACACCCAGATGATCACTCAGTAAAACGGATAAAGTAGATGTATCATTATATTTTTACAGTTCTGTCCTCTACTGGGACAAAGTACATATAGTACTTTGCCCATGTTTCTAAGTACTTTTTAACTCTAGTTATGAGGTCCAACCTGCCCCCCCCAAACCCCCCCCCCCACCCTCTGCTATGGCCAATCCAACAACAGTTATGAAGCAGAAGCCTGATCCATTGCTGTAGCTTGTCTCAGCTGTGAACACCTTCCTAAGACAAGCAACGGCAAGAGGAATGCAGAGGCTAACACATCCCTCCTCCCTCTGAATTTCTTCGACTGTAGCTTGTTTCAGTTAAGTGCTCACAGCCAAGACAAGCTCCTTCATAACTGTTGTGGGATCAGATATGGCAGGAATGGAGGGGCAGGCCTTATAACTAGTGTTAGAAAGCACTTAGAAATATGGGGCAAATGCTACATTTAATTTGTCTCATAGGGGACAGAACTGTTAAAATATAATGATAGATCTTCTTTACTCAGCCGTTTTTGATTCTATTATATAACACATGGATTCCCCATAGATGAGGCAGAAAACATATTATAAACTAGAGATGGGCCAACAACTCCCCCCCCCCCCCTGTTTGGGAGTTCTTTTGCAAACCAAACAGGGCGGTGTTCTGCCCATCTTTAGCTCTAACCCGAATGGCAAACCCCATTGAAGTCTATAGGAGCCAAACAAGAAAAATCAAAAGTGCCCATTTTTAAAGGCTTATATGCAAGTAATTGGCCATAAAAGGGGTTTGGGGGTATGGGTACTGCCCTGGGGGATATGCATCAATGCAAAAAATGTTTATTATAATTTTTCCCAGGAGCAGTGATTTTATTAATGCTTAAAGTGCAACACAAAAAATTAAAAAGTCCTTCAAATAAAATGTGGGGTCCCCTTAGTCTGCCTGTAAAGTGGCACATCTGTAGCACATATAGAACATGTTGCAGCAAAAATGACATTTCTAAAGAACAAAAAAAGTCAAATCACATTTAAAATGACTCGTGGTTGCAATTGCCAGCACCCAGCTATTGAAAAAAAAATTAAAAAAAACGACAACCCCATGTCAAAACTGAAAAAAAAAAAACAACGTGGGCCCCCCAAAATCCATACCAGACCCTTATACGGGCAAGCAGCCTATTAGGTCAGGAAAGGGGAAGGCGTGTGAGTGCCCCCCTCCTGAAACATACCAGGCCACACGACCTCAGCATGAGGGGGTAGGTGCTTTGGGGCAAGGGGGCTCTGCCCCGTGCGGTGTGATTGACGATGGATTTAAAAAACACAATTTTTTTATTTTTTAATAAAATAATTGTCAAAAACTGTGTGTGTGTTTTTATTACTTTTTGACACTTTTTTGGTGAATGGGTGGGGCTATGTACCCCATACTTATTCACATGGGGGGGTGGGATCTGGGGGACCCCCATATTGAGGGCATGTGGCCTGGTTTGGTTCAGGAGGGGGGCTCACTCACCCCCATGTGTAGCACACAGTGCATTGCAGGGCATTCACCGGGGTGAATTCAGGTGTCGGACGAATGGGCTGAACAGCCAATGTTTGGCCCGAACCTATGCTTCGCCCGAACTGTTCTCCCAAGACTACTATAAACCCTCTTCCGTTACAAAAACATGCATGCACAGGATAAAATGCATGTTTATACAACAATTATTTGAACAGAAGTTTAATTGGTGGCATGCTCTTTTGATTAGGTCTCTACTAATGCATACAGCCAGAACTACAAAAAGTAATGTTGAATAATAAATTTCCTTTTTTTTAATCCCTATCCAATGAGTTAATTTTTTTAATTAAGTCTGTGAAATACATATGCAAAACTAATGCCCTGTACACACGATAGTATTTTCCGATGGAAAATGTGTGACAGGACCTTGTTGTCGGAAATTACGACCGTGTGTAGGCTCCATCACACATTTTCCATAGGAATTTCCGACACACAAAGTTTGAGAGCTTGCTATAAAATTTTCCGACAACAAAATCCGCTGTCGGAAATTCCGATCGTGTGTACACAAATCCGACACACAAAGTGCCACGCATGCTCAGAATAAATTAAGAAACGAAAGCTATTGGCTACTGCCCCGTCTATAGTCCTGACGTACGTGTTTTACGTCACCACGTTCAGAACGATCGGATTTTCCGACAACTTTGTGTGACCGTGTGTATGCAAGACAAGTTTGAGCCAACATCCGTCAGAAAAAATCCATGTATTTTGTTGTCGGAATGTCCGATCAATGTCCGACCGTGTGTACAGGGCATAACAGTTGCTTAGGCTGCTGACCAATTAACAAATATGTAATAGGGCAAATAGGTCATGATACAATCTGTGAACAAATTGTGTGAAACAATGAACTGAATTTTTTTCTCATCTATACTGATATTATGTTTGGACATTATTTCAAGATATGCTGCATAATTATATCAAAGAGACATTGCAGAGTCTAGTGAAATAGGACATAACATTACTACAGAAGCATAGAAAGATTGAACAATAGACCCATTTGTTTCAAGACCGTATTGAGTTAGCTGCACTATTGCCTATGCATTTTCAATGGCCTTTCTCTTCTCATTGAACAATGATAAACAAAAAACAAAAACATCATACAGATAGCCATTACTTAGCCTATGGCTATTGTTTATACTTAATTTGGCTTTTCTGATTGTGGGTCTAAAACTTATCACCAAGTCCATACTATCATCATGCAACAGAGGTGGAGGCAGGTAGTTCATACAATCTGTTTGTTCAATAAAATAATGGTTTTGATAACACAGTTAGGTCTTCTACTATCCACAACCTGAAATCTATTGCACTAAATGGATGGTTCAATACATAAACAACAATTCTAACAATCAGTATGATAAAAGTGAAAATATTTTCTTTGCCAGTTTCATTTTTTGAACACAAACTTGTTCAAATGATTCTGTGGTGGATAGGTTGTTTCATACCTCCCAACTTTTTGAGATAGGAATTAGAGACATCTATTAGCAAAAGTATGTAGATATAGGACACACCCCCTGTCACACCCCTTAAAGGAGAATTATACAAAAAAATATAAGTTAAACCCACAAGTGCTTTTTTACCACTACTAATCCTTTATACTGGCTTTTGACATTTACAAATGCAGCAATTTAGAATTTGAAAGAAAGGTTTTGCACTGGGAAAATATACATAGTGCATTTTATATATAACTATAAAAATCAGACTGGAATGAGGCAAAAATGAGGAGGAAAGAAGGACAGAAGGACTTTGTTCCAAATCAGGGGCAGTCCCTCAAAATGTGACCAGCGTGAGAGGCATAAAGGGCAGTACTACTGGGCAAGAGTTTATATTGGGAACCAGTATTAATACTACTAAAAAAACATATCAACTCATTACATAACTAACTTGTGAATGGGTCTTCTTAAGGACTTGTGAATAGGGCATTAGTTATCATCAGAAAATCTGTTTTTACAGTACTAGAGTAGCACGAACTCTGCATGAGCTGCTGGAAATGTAGGGTTCTTCCATCTTCTCCAGTGATGACCCACCCTGTAACTGGACCCACAGTACACTGACACACCAATAACCAATGTATAGGCTTTATAAAAACAAACAACAGTTAGCTTTCACTGATCTCCACAAACTCTTTCCTAGCTCTCCTGGGGTCTAGTCCTTGGTGATTTAACCTCCTTCACTGCACATCATTCTATGCTGTTCATTTCCTTGTGCCCCTCATGGCTCTCTTCCACTGTCCAGCCTGTTTTGCTCTTTTCTAACAGCCTGTCAATCAAGGGTTGATGGAGGAAAGGCAAGAAATCCTATGGCTTTGCTGCAAAGATAATAGTTTTAAGGCTGAACAGATCCCATCAGCCAGGGCTAAATTAGTCAATGCAAACAAAAAAGCAGCTAGATGCATCTTAGAAGATGGACAGTAGTAGATCAGAAGTCAGAAACATCTGTGAAGGACTCAAAGAAAAATCTCAAAACTGTCACAAACTGATCTCTAATGCAAGCTGAATATGCATGAAAGCCCTAAATGTTTCTATTTGAGGCCTCACAAAATGTATTTATTTTGCTTATTTATTTATGTATTTATTATTGCTTAATAGCAGCGTTGACTACAGTGATGGCTGTTCCTCAACTAAGTCTTGCAGTGTTTTTATCACTAGTTATCACTCGTTAATCACTAGAAATTGCTATTTGTTGGATACCCATAAAGTTCAATTCCAGAACAGGAATGCCTTCTACTGTCATTTCTAGAGTTAAATGACCCCTTGCAGAAGACATATAGTCTGTGTGTGTGTGTGTGTATGTGTGTGTGTTTGTAGGGAGCCGTAGAATAAGTTCTATAGAATAGATCAAAAATCTGAAAACACAAGTCCTGTAAGCTGCTATGCATTCTTGTTTTAAAACCCTAAGCAGCCCCCACCTACAAACATTCAACTATTGGTACTCTTTTAGTCCTCTAGTGTAAAAACCTTCTCTTACCATCAAACCAATATTTCATTGGTCATATATACATAAATGCATATAAAAATGTATAAAAATGAAATTACAAACATTTGTGAGCAATCAATCAAACCAACATCAAACAAAACAAACAAACAAATAAACTCATAAATGTCTTATCAAAGAAATATCCATCATGTCTTCAACAGTGCTTGTTATACTTCTTCCAGCCACCAATAATGTGTATACATCGACTTGATTTGCGGATAAGTGATCGACTGATAAAAAAAGAAAACAAATGAAATCACAAAAGTCTCTATTAAAGAACTGTCAATCGTCTCTTCAATAGTTTCTTCTATGCTTTTACCAACCACCAAACCTGATATTAAATTTCACAGTGTTAATGCATGCATAGAGTTTAACGCACGAGTAATAAAACATTTATTTGATAAAAACAAACACTGTTTTTATCAAATAAATATTTTATTACATACTACACTATATGGGCATTCCCCTTCTTCCCTCTATAGCCCCCTCCCCCTTTGGGTGAGAGTGAGATTACATTATAGAGGAATCACCATCCGTTACCCAGCACTGATTCTTGAGACAACGAGAGGAAGATCCTGGAAGGAAATTGAGATTTTCTCAAACCGCCAGCAATTTATATAAAGACCCTCAGAAGATATTGCAACCACTGATTTGCCTATGCTGTTACCTTACAGCAGTAAGGCGAGAGGCCACTTCACACTAAGGTGTCGTTAAATGGAATGAAGAAATAACCGTTTATATTTATCATGTTTGTTATATATGTTATCTTGTTTGTTGTACTAATCATTTGTTATTTGCTTGATTGTAAAGAATTTGCTATATTAAGAGTTTATTTGCACGTTTGGTTTACACTGCCACCTTGTGTATACCTTTATCATTGCCTTTTCATTTCAAGTTCATTTATTATTTTGTGACACTGGTTACACTTCAGTTCAACAACAGCACAAGACCCCAAAGCATTGTTTACTTGGGAAACTATGTGGAAAATGAGGCTTAATGTTAATAAATGTAAAGTTATGCACTTGGGGGCTAGAAACATGCACACATTATACATACTAGGGGGAATACAACTGGGGGAGTCAATGGTGGAGTCGGATCTCTGTGTTCTGGTAGATCATAAGCTTAATAATAGCACGCAATGCCAAGCATCGAAAGCAAGCAAAATCCTCTCTTGTATTAAAGGGGTTGTATGGGTTCGTTTTTTGTTTTTTTTTAAATAACAAACATGTTATACTTACCTCCACTGTGCAGTTAGTTTTGATCCTCCTGTTCTGGAGTCCCTCGGCAGCTGTCTCGGCTCCTCCCCGCAATAACTAACCTCCCTCTGGGAAGCTCTATCCCGAGGGGGTTAGCTTGCAGGCACGCTCCCTGTCATACATGCTGCGTCCATAGACACAGCGTGTATGACTCGGTCCCGCCCTCCCGGCGGGCCGCATCATTGGATGTGATTGACAGCAGCGCAAGCCAATGGCTGCGTTGCTATCAATCTCTCCTATCTATCCAATCAACGGCCAGACTCCGTAGAGAAGAGGACACCGGGGGATGCGTACAGCTGATGAACGGGCTCAGGTAAGTAAATGGGGGGGCTGGGGGGTCATTGCCAGGTGTTTTTTCACCTTAATGCATAGGATGCATTAAGGTGAAAAAACACAAACCTTTACAACCCCTTTAAGAGAGGCATGGACTGGAGAGAAAGAGACATAATTTTGCCCCTGTACAAATCATTAGTAAGACCTCATCTGGAATATGCAGTTCAGTTTTGGGCACTAGTTCATAAAAAGGATATTGGGGAACTAGAGGAAGTACAGAGAAGGGCAACCAAACTGATAAGAGGCATGGAGGAACTCAGCTATGAAGAGCAATTAGCTGAACTGAATTTATTCTCTCTTGAGAAGAGGAGATTAAGGGGATATGATCAACATGTAAAAATACAGTATATGAGTGGTCCATATGGTGAGCTTGGTGTTGAGTTATTCACTTTGTAGTTACCACGGAGGACAAGGGAGCTCTTTTTATGTCTGGAATAAAAGAGATTTCATCTCCAAATACAGAAAGTAAAGAATACTTCACAGTAAGAGAAAATATGGATTTTTTCCTAGATACACATAATATAACTGGATACTAATATGTTTAGGTAAAGTTGATACAGGGAACATGTAATTGCTTCATGGGGGGTCAGGAAGGAATTTGTCACTGCTGATGCAAATTGGATCATGCTTTATTGTTTTTTTTTGCCTTCCTCCAGATCAACTGTGGGTATAGGATTATATATATGCGATTGTATCATTTTTTTCCCTTCTATTGGATGAATTGGATGGACTTGTGTCTTTTTTCAACCAGTCTAACTCTGTAACTATGTAGTACCCTCATAGAAAATATTCACTCAAAATACTGTATGATCACATGTGGAACATAACATTTAACACTGCATGCCTGTGTGCATTCTCTATTTCTCTATTGTGTGTATCCTTACCAAAAACACAAATTTCCAATCACAAATAAATCCACAACAGCATGGCGCTCCAAATATGCTCCTCTAAATCTTGCCAGCCTCCTTGAACAAATCTGTTATAAGAAACAAACTATTATTACATCAATAATTATTATGTGTATTTGTGCTCACATAAATCAGTGCTCTGATTTGTACAAAACCAGCTTTCCCTTACTTCCTCATATTAATGTGATCCTTCCCCTACACAAAACACCTTACCAGACTCAATCCCTAGGACACAGGGTTAGATAGATTCGCTCAAAATATCTGGTATTTCACGCAGATCACTTCCCCATGGTAGGTAGCATAAGGACATGTAAGAAGAAGAAAAGCCAAGTTGTGCATAAAATCCCACTTAAAACTGTTTATTTAGACCAACATTGCTTACATTGGCTGATAGGTACAAATTTCCATTTTCAAAGATGGTGGATTGGGCACTTCCGGTTCCAGTCTGAATTCACTTTCTAACATGTTTAGTACAATCAACTTCACCAAAGGAGCCTTGATAATAATATATGAGCTTATAAGGTAAAAAGATTTACATGTCTGCAAAAATGTGTGACTCTGCAACAGAAACGTGTGAGCCAGGTTTAGTGAAGGATCAGCACTGTTGATGAAATTGATGTTTATGTGCTAAATTAAGCATAGAATTACAATTCTTTTTACAGAGAAATTCCTTGTCACTGTGCTTGCAAAATTCTGATCTTGCTTTGGCAATAGTCTGGTCAACTTTATGTGTGTTTTATTAGTGTGTTCTAATATTCATAGTATTGACTCAATGCACTCCTGAACAAATTATACTCACCTGCTCTGTGTAATGGTTTTGCACAGAGTGGCAGGGGGGAGGATAGAAAGCTATAAAAACATTTTTTATCTTAATGCAGGGAATGCATTAAGGTTAACAAAAAAAACCTTTGTCTGACAACATTTAAAGTAACTGGACAATTGTACTGATTGGTTTTGCCTTAACCTTAATGGAGGATATAACAAAAACTCGTTATTGGGTCAATACAATTTCTCTTTTTTTGCACTGGTTTTAATTGCTTATTTGTAGAAATAAAGGATTATGTGATTTTAAAGAAATATTCTGCTTGTATGAAGTGTATCAAAAGTTCAGCCTGCTCAATTTAAGGATGTGGCATGGTAAATAGGGCTTATATAGATTAACCACTTAAGGACCGAGCCTCTTTTTTACAATTGTTGTTTACAACAAATCATTGTCAGTTGATCAATTAAAAAAATTTTTTTTTTGCTAGAAAATTACTTACAACCCCCAAACATTATATATTTTTTTCTAACACCCTAGAGAATAAAATGGGGGTTGTTGCAATACTTTCTGTCACACCGTATTTGTGCAGCAGTCTTACAAGAGCACTTTTTTTGGAAAAAATACACTTTTTTGAATTTAAAAATAAGACAACAGTAAAATTAGCCCATTTTTTTTTATATTGTGAAAGATAATGTTCTGCCCAGTAAATTGATACCCAACATGTCATACTTCAAAATTGTGCCTGCTCGTGGAATGGCGACAAACTTTTACCCTTAAAAATCTTTATAGGCGATGTTTAAAAATTTCTACAGGTTACCAGTTTTGAGTTACAGAGGAGGTCTAAGGCTAGAATTTTTGTTCTCACTCTAACGATTGTGGCAATAACTCACATGTGTGGTTTGAACACCGTTTTCATATGTGGGCACTACTCGCTTATGCATTCGCTTCTGCATGCAAGCTCATCAGGACGGGGCGCTTTAACATTTTTTTTTTATTTTAATTTATTTTACTTTTAATTTTTTATTTTGACACTGACTTTTTTTTTTTAATTGGGTCACTTTTAGTCCTATTACAAGTAATGTAAAAATCCCTAGTAATAGGAAAAAAGCATGTTAGGACTGCCTAAATATGAGATCTGGGGTCAAAAAGACCTCAGATCTCATATTTACACTAATATGCAAAAAAAAAAAAATGTCACTTGAAAAAAAAAGTTCTCCTTCAGCTATGGGCTGAAGTGACGTTTGACATTGCTTCTACCCTCCCATGCTATGAAGCCGAGCGGGGGCCATCTTCCCCTCAGTCGGCAGCCAGGCATCAATGGGAGAGGACGCGATCGTCTCCGCCGTTACCAGCCAGTCCGGCATGCATCGGAGACGACCGGAGCACAGGGGGGGTGGTCACCTCTCCCAGCACTGATAAAAGTGATCTTGCGGCGAATCTGCCGGGGAGACCACTTTTATCTCAATAACCCCGGTATTCAGCGTTAAAGTACCAATGTATGGGTACCTCGTTTTGCGTAAAGTGGTTAACTTCTAATCAGCTATAGCTATCACTTTAAGAGGGAAGATGCAGCACATAGATAAAAAAGAGATGAGTGGAGGCTCCAAAAGCAGTAGCTATAGAACAATCAAAAAGGGCAGTGCAGACCACATCTATAATGTAGTGGGCACAGTAAAGGAACAGTATGTGGGACACAAATAGTTAATAAGGAAATATGATCAAATAGATTCATAATCACGCGGTCTTCTTATTTAACCTGAAACTTAGACCTGAGAGATTTGTGGTATGAAGGCTCTTGTGTTACATCCAAAAAAATAATACAACCACTTTAATAATTTTATGTTGATATTTTTTATATCATTAATTGTAACAAATTATAGATGCAATTATGATTATTTAAGTCAATCAATACTTAAAGCTCAACTCGGGGGGGGGGGGAATCCTCCAAAGGTCTTTGTTACTGGTATCCTAGGTACAAAAGAGAATTTAACCACTGAGGTTGAGCCCCGCTGCAGGAGAGGATTATTATATTCCCCAGAGCCCAGCTTTAGGAAACAGTTTAAAAAATAATGTTCACATAAGCGTATTTCATTGAATCTTTAATTATTTATTTGATATTCCTTTTCCTTTTTGATATTCCTTTTCCAAATAATCCATAATGGGTACTGTCTATGTTTTACTGCATTTTACTATAAGTAAATCCAATTCAGTTTGTTCCCTCATGCAAGTGCTAAGATCAGCTGTCAGGACCCACCCTAGAGGTATTCTTTTTATGCATATATACTTTGCATATTGTCCAAAAAGATTCCAGATCTTATGGAAATATGGAACTGGAGTGGGTGTAACTGTTTTCTTAATTTTCTATGTGTCTTCTTTGTGGATGTATAATAATTTAAAGAGCTATGTTTTATACATTTGTATTAAGGTACAGGAAGGATATAAACAGAATTCCATTACTGAGGAAAACAGCAGGGAAATAGTATGTCAGCCGTAATATGCCAGGTGACCTCAGTGCTTTGATTTAGCTTTGCATAAAAATATTATGTCAAAAGAAATACATTGGGTCCGATTTTTAGCCTTTTAAATACTGTATATGCAAATAAGTAGTGAATATGTTTATCACTAAGATCTTAGATCAATGATTAGCTTTAAATATAAGGTGCAGCCTCAAATCAGCTTGTCACTAGGCAATCACTGCAGAACATTTCCTTGTCAAAAGAAGTTTATTGAGTATACAATGGTATAAAGATACGTAAGTTTACAAGGATCTATAAAGTAAGCTCATTGTTTTACAGTAGGGTTTATATAGGTAAATATCATGGAATTTCAAATATTTAACATCGGGTTCATGTAAACCTAAATTAAAGATTTATATAATTTCCTTAGTTACTTTTGTAGGTATTTAAATGATTTATACCTACTATACATATTGTTTACAAGTAGAGTGTATATAGGTCAAATAAATTCCGATAATGAGCTTTAATCGTAAGGTGGAGAAAAGGAAAGAGAAAGAAGAAAAAGGGTTGAAAGGTAGAGGTATGGTCCACAAGGTTGTCCCGCTCGTCAGTTTATTATTCTTTTTAGTTCTCTTTGAAGCCTTAGAATGGGTGTCTCTGTAAGTCATTTAATCTGTTACCATGGCAACAGGACAGAGTCATTGAAGTTTGACAGGAACTGTTGTTTTATCCAAGGATGCCAAAGTTTTTCAAATTTTGGAATTTGATTTTGATCGATGGCTACCATCTTAGCATGGGACATTGTATTATTCATTCTGTGAATTGTTTCTGCTAGTACCAATGTAGGAGATTTCCATGCCTTGGCCACTGTTTGTTTTGCAGCCGTTATTAGTTGGATCATAAGTTTGAATTGAGAGAGTGTTAACCATTCCGGTTTTAGATTAAGTAAAGTTAAATATGGATCTGGTTGTATTATTTTTTTAAATATTTTAGATGCAATCACGAAGACTTCCTTCCAAAAGGTTTGGATTACTGGGCACGTCCACCATATGTGTAAATATGTGCCTATTTCTGGGCATCCTCGAAAACAAAGAGCTGAGGTATTAGGTGAATATTTTGCCACTCTAGCGGGTACAAGGTACCAGCGAGTTAGGACTTTATAATTTGTCTCCAGTGCTAAGATGTTGGGTGAAGATGACTTAGATGTGAGCCATATGTTAGACCAGTCCGTGTCTTCTAAAGTTCGTCCCAGGTCCTCCTCCCACCTCTGAACGTAAGAGGGTCTATTAAGATTTGCTACTCCATATAATTGATTATAAAGTGATGAAATTGTACCTTTAGCAAATGGATCTTTTGTACAGATTGATTCAAAAATGGATAATTGGGATAATGATGTATCCCCCTTTAGGAATGGTGTATAGAAATTTTTGATTTGGAGATATCTAAATATCTCAGAGTTTGGTAGATCATATTTTTCTCTAAGCGATGGGAATGAAAGGAATGATTTAGATGCTATGAAGTCATTTAGTGTCTGAATGCCTGATGTTGTCCAAGCTTTAAAAGAATTTGGGTAGATCCATGCCGGATAAAAGGCCGGATTTCTGATAAAAGAAAGGAGAGGATTGTGTGGAGATTGTAACTGATATTTGGTTTTTAGTTTATCCCAGAGAGATAAGAAGTGTTTAGTTATGGGATTATGAATTTTAAAGCGGTCTTTAGGATCAAGCCATAACAAGTTTGATATTAATAGAGGGTCATTTTCTGAAGCCTCTATAAATAACCATAATGGGATTTCCTGTTTTGCATGGTATTTGGACAGACTTGCCAAATGTGCTGCTCTGTACTAGTTAGTAAAATTAGGGTATCCCAGGCCTCCTTTATTTTTGGGAAGATGTAGTGTGTGTATAGGTATACGTGGTTTAGAAGAGCCCCATATAAACGAAGTTGCTCTTTTTTGTACTATTCTCAAAAAATAGGAAGGAATTGGAATAGGGAGGACTCTGAATAGATAAAGCAATTTGGGTAGAATAGTCATTTTGATTGCATTAATCTTCCCTATCCAGGATAAAGGAAGTTGCGACCATTGTTTTATTAGATTTGTGATCTGTCTTAATACAGGAGGATAATTGGTTGAGAATAAGTCAGAATGAGATGCTGTTAAATGAATTCCAAGATATGGGATTGATTTTTCTGCCCATGTGAATGGGAGTGCAGCCCTAGCCGGGATCAATTCCATGTTTGTGAGTGAAATATTAAGCACTAGGCATTTCTTAGGATTAATCATAAGGCCGGATAGGGCTGCAAATCCATCAAGAGCTGGTATTAAGTTAGGACCAGAGACCTGTGGTGATGATAGAAAAAGTAATATATCGTCTGCAAATATACATAGTTTGTGTGTAATACCTCCTACTTCAATGCCAGTTATAGTTTGGTTTGTTCTGATGTATTGGGCCATGGGTTCGAGTATAAGGGCAAATAATAAGGGAGATAATGGGCAACCCTGTCGGGTACCTCTTTCGATATTGAAGGCTTCAGATTTGTATCCAGCATATTTTATATAGGCTTTGGGTTTATTATATAATGCTTTGATCCATGTTAAAAAGTGGGGTCCAAAACCCCATTTTTGTAATGAATATTGCATATATTGCCAGGATACTGTGTCAAATGCCCTCTTAATATCGAGAGATAGAAAACATAAAGGGATTTTCCGTTTTTTAGCAATATGTGCCAATAACACTGCCCTGCGTATATTATCGCCTGCCTGTCTATTTGGCATGAAGCCTACTTGATCTCTATGTATTAATTTTCCTATAATGCTATTGAGGCGTTTTGCTATTATTTTTTCTAATAATTTAATATCAAGGTTTAACAGAGAGATAGGCCGATAATTCACACAGGAAGTATCATCAGAAAGGGGTTTTGGGATCATACAAACAATTGCCATTAGTGTTTCTTGCCGAAAAGCATGTCCATCTAGAAGTTTGTTAAAAGTTTCAGTGAGAATGGGAGAGAGTATTTCTGAGAATGTTTTATAGTATAAAGCCGAGTAGCCGTCTGGGCCTGGTCTTTTGTTAAGTTTTAGGTCTTTTATGGCGTTAGCAACTTCATCTATAGTTATAGGCTCATCCAAACTGCTTTTTTGATTCTGAGATAACTCAGGTAAGGTTATTTTTGAGAAGAAGGATTCAGCCTCTGTAGGATTAAATTCATTGTTTGTCTTGTATAAAGTTGCGAGATGTGAGTGAAATTTATGGACTGTTTTAACTGGATTACAAGTGTAAACATTTTTTGATAATTTCAAACGTATTGGTTTGAAAGATTTGTTAGTTGAATTTAATGCCCGAGCCAAATATGTACCTGGTTTGTTTGTATTCATGTAGAAATTGTGTTTGGAGCGTTTGAGGGATTTATCAACTGACTCAGTGAGAAATAGATCGTATTCCAATCTAGATTTTTCCAGATGAGATTTTGTACTCTGAGATGGATTATCTTGAAATGATATGTAGGCTGCATTAAAATTGAGTTCTAGTTTTTTTGCTAGATTTTTGCGTTCCCGTTTAAATAGTGCCATTTGTCTTTGTATTGTACCACGCAAGACAGGCTTATGAGCTTCCCACAGTGTTATTGGGGAGATGTCTGTTGTATTATTAATTGATATGTATTCCTTTAAAGCTTGTTCAATGGCCATCTGATGTAGTGGGTGTTTGAGCATTATGTCCGGTAAGTACCACGTTGGGTCATGCGCTTTTGGTATGGCTGAGGCTATAGTAGTGTATACTGCTTTATGGTCAGACCACGGAATCAGAATTATATCTGATGCAATAATTTCTGGTATCATTCCTATTGTTAGAAAAATATGATCTATTCTGGTGAAGGTTTGATGAGGGTGCGAGAAATAAGTGAATTTCTTTTTCATTGGGTTACTTTCTCTCCACGAATCTACCAGATTGTATTTGGAAAGAAGTTGAGAAAAAGGTAATCTAGAGGTTATTTTGGATGGTGTAAAAGGTGATTTATCTAGAAATGGGAGGAGGACCTGGTTCGAATCCCCACACATTATCACTGTTCCTATTTTGTGTGTATTAATCACTTGTAATATATGTGAGAGGAATGGTGTAGGTTGTTTGTTAGGAGCGTAGTAGGAAATCACCGTGATTGCTGTATCCATTATATAACCCATGAGTATCAGGTATCTACCTTCTGGGTCTTTAATTTCTGATGATAAGGTGAATGGTGTGGATCGGTGAAATGCAATTAGAGTTCCCCTTTGCTTGGTACAGGCAGAAGCCGTGTAAATTTGTTGATAAAAAGGAGAAATATATTTTGGAGTAGAATCTTTGGTGAAGTGTGTTTCTTGGAGGCATACTATGTGAGCCTTCTTGTTATGGAAAGTACGGAAGGCTTTGGTCCTTTTTTGAGGGACATTTATTCCCTGAACATTCAGGGAAAGTATATTCAGTGGTGCCATGGCAATAGATCAAATAGTTTTGACTTACTTTTTGTTATGCAGAGCTGACTGCGCAGATCAACCTGTGTGGACTGAAGAGATGAATAGATAGAAAAGAAACCAGTGAATTCTGGAGTAAAGAGTAAACAAAAAACATATGAGATTAGATGATACATTGTATAAATTATTTTTTGCAAGTAATCACAATTTACCCGTGAAAGAGAATAAATATCTCTCTCAGGGGAATAAGTGCCTTCGTCACACTCCCACATAATATGGTTGGGAGAATGAGGAGGGCTAATGGGGGTACACGGATCTTCCGATTACAGGAGAGAAGTGCTATGTCAAAAGACATCAAAATGATGTTTCATTAATTAGAGTGCAGAATATAGTTTTTGTTGAAATTATTTATTCCAGGGTGGTTGTATATGGTTAGTCTTGCCCTAGGCTAAATAATTCAGTTAGAAAGGTACTGTTAATAACTTTGGTATTGATGAAGATAGTTTGAATTATTTTGGGATTTTAACCCTTTTAGAGTAAACAATTACATATTTTATTCATATGTAACTGTTTAGATATGTTAACTCATAAAATTGAGGTTGTATTGCTTCAGATTAGAATAAACAATAACATAGTTCTAGGAACTAGTTAGGTAATAATATATTTGTTTTAAGAAAAGAAAGAACAATTTTCCATTACTTCTGGATTATTGAACATATTTGTCCTAAAAAGTAATAAATCTATTGTTATTACCTGATAATATATAACTGAACAAGAATTTCCTTATTTCACTTTCTAAGGCTATATGAATCAGAAGTAATAAGAAATATAACTGGAATGTAACATGATCCCACACAGTGTGTGACTATCAGAATGCAGTTACATTCAGTTATAAATATAGGTTTTTTATAGAGAACCATCTCTTAGTATAATAAATGAAGAGATATCAGGAATTAGGATGTCAGTCCATTGAATCTTCTTGGTCCATGGATGATGTGGCATAACGGCCTCTTTTGTGAGAATGATGATTCCCATTTTGTTCTGAAATTTTCTGGGTGCTGCCTGAAGGTGAAGATGATGCCATTCTCCTGCGTGTGGGAGTGTTGCTGCTTGTGGGTTCTGTCAGATTTAATTTTAAAAGGGTTTGTTGTAGTTCATCTGCTGATCTGCTTCTGTAAATTGTACCTTGGTAGTTAAATCTGACTGAAAAGGGGAAGCCCCATTGATACATAATGTTGTGGCGTTGCAGTTCCATTAGTTGGGGTTTCATGGATCATCTTTTAGTAATAGTAAGTTGGGATAGGTCAGCAAAAATTTGATAATTGTGTCCATGAAAATTAAGTTCCTTTTTTTCTCTTGCAGCAATTAGTATTTGTTCTTTCGTTCTGTAATAATTAAATTTTGTGATTATATCACGTGGGGGTCCATCTTTCTTTTTGGCTGTGAGGGCTCTGTGTACTCTGTCCAGTTCTAAACGTTCAATAGGGATATCTGGCTTTAGTTCTTGTAATAGAGCAGTAATAGTAGATTGCAGGTCTGTCACAGTTTCAGGTATTCCCCTTATGCACAAGTTTGAACGTCTGGCTCTATTTTCGTAATCTTCGAGCTTAGTTTGAAGTATTAAATTCTCTTTTTTTAATTGTTCCAATTCTGTTATATTTTCTTGGGTTGTAATTTCAATTTCATCCATTTTTATTTCTAAGGCTGCGGTGCGGTTTCCCAGCTCTCTTATTTCTTTGGTTAGGCTTTTTGTTATTTGGTCTGAGGTTTGTTTTAAAGCCTTATGAAGCATCTTTTCAAATTGTAATAATATTACTGGGGATACTGAGGAGGCTTGTGGAGAAGTTTGTGAGAGGATTTGTTCTGTATCTGACTCAAATGGAGAGTCTTGCTGTGACATTTTCTGTCTGTGAGAGCGCCCTGATGCTGTATCTTGTGAGGTGACTGGAGCTGCTTCAGCTGCAGTGAGTGCCTGTGAGCTCTTTGTGAGGTGATTTTTATTTCTGCCACGGTTTCCTCCCAGTACCATATTTCCTGCCCAAACTTTCACAGTTTGTTCCCTGGGGCAAAAAGGTTCAAATGGATACCTTTTGAGCCTGCAGGCTCCGCTTTGTCCTTCTCTTCTCTCCTCAGCGGTGTGGAGCTCTAACAATGCATGTCTGCTCTGCTAGGCTCCGCCTCCTGCCCACTGCAGAACATTTCAACTTCAGGACCCATACTAAACCTTTAAATGTGTTTAAATAACAGCTTCCACTCCAGTTAAACATTTTAAATTGTAAGTATAAAATAAAGCACACGTCTAAAGAAGAAATTCTACAATGGAATGAAGACCAGTTATCTTTATTGTTTAATAAAGCGTACATGCAAAGAAGTAGATAACAGTAGCAATGCTGAATCTGCTATTTGCAATTTATTGTGGATAAACTATGCACCAATTTTTCTGGTCCTCATAAATACCCTTTTGTCCCTACACACGTGTCTGTGTACTCCATCTATTGCATGTATTTTAAGACCTACAATAGTTGGTACTAAGCCATAGGGGGACTGTATTTTTAAAGCTGAAAGAGATCAGCGTAATAAAAATAATTTTATCACTGGGAGTTACAATAAATAGGTGGCTATTTTTCTAATTTTCTATCAAGGGGTGGCTATATTTTCTAATTACTTACACCACATTTGTCTTTTAGTGCATTTTTATAATAGCAGGTTTTTGTGTTTTCTTAATTAATTATTCCATCTGCAAATGCAATTTCTTGCATGCTGTGTTCTGCTACATGCTAGTATAGAATATAATATATAATGATAATATATAATAGTATAGTATATAGTATTTATTAGTGCTTGCAGCAGCACACAATTAAGCCTCAGAGTTATCTGGTTCATTGATTGTTGGAGTTTTTTTTTCAAGGTAATATATTTGAATTGCTATATAAACCTAGGCATTTTCTTTTAATGTGTAATTTGATTAAGATTGGTATTTGACAAAGGCATTTTTTTAAATGAGCTAGCTATAGATGCCATGCTGGTAGCTATGTGATTAGGCTCTCTGCACTCTGTGCTCAAACAGCCACAAAGTGCACTCCAGCAGACAACATTGCCCTGTATATTGGGCCACAGGGACTCTAAGTTGGAAGATGCAAAGCAGGTCAACCAGTCTTCCCAAAAAAAAGGCTTCAGGGAGCTTACAGCAGTGCATGAGGCAGCAGAACAAGTCGCCTAAGATGGCACTGAGACCAGCACCAGGGTGTGGTGATTCCCTCACATACAGGATACAATTTAGCAGCAGTAACCAGGAGGTGGCAGAGAGGACAGAGCAGAACATTTTTCCACCACCAGTCGCAGGCATAGAAGTGTACTGTCCACAAGGTGAGCCTCAATACAGCTCCCCGTCACTCTCTTTTAAATGTTCTCTGGAATTTGACAGTTCACCAGTCACCTGTATGTATAAAAACATGGCTGAAATTGCAGAACTAGTTTTAAGTCAAACCAGTTTAGAATACTAACTTCATTACTACATTACTCTCTTCAAAATGTCCCCTGGGATTTGATAGTTCCACAGCCTCCTCTATGGATAAAAACATGGCTGAAATAACAGAACTAGCTTTGAGCCAAATCAATTCAGTACATGAACTCCAGGGGATAATTTCTCCATGTTTTTCCCCAGATGCAGTTCTCAACAAGAATTAACCAAAACATGTGATATTATAACATTTGAATTGAAGAGGAATCTTCAGAGGATTGTTGTATTTTATCCTGTTTTATCCCTGATAAAAAAGTAAAGAAGCCCTCTGTGCACCGCATCCTACACAGATGTCTCTCCACATCAGGTGTGCTTGATTTTTCTTTGGGACCATATGCAGAGTAAGTCAGAATACTAAGATAATTACTACTGACCTGCAAACCCAACTATACCAGGCTAATTAAGACAAAACAGTTATCTGTATAAGGGACTATCTGAAACAGTTAGGGCACTCACTGCTCCAATGTCAAATGGGCTTTCTAGAGACATAACTGTGGAACCTTATTATTAAAGTGTTAAGGAAAAGCTAATGCAGGAGTAGGGATGAGCTTCGAGTTCGAGTCGAACTCATGTTCGACTCGAACATTGGCTGTTTGCAAGTTCGCCAAACAGCGAACAATTTGGGGTGTTCGCGGCAAATTCGAATGCCGCGGAACACCCTTTAAAAGTCTATGGGAGAAATCAAAAGTGCTAATTTTAAAGGCTTATATGCAAGTTATTGTCATAAAAAGTGTTTGGGAACCTGGGTCCTGCCCAAGGGGACATGGATCAATGCAAAAAAAGTTTTAAAAACGGACGTTTTTTCAGGAGCAGTGATTTTAATAATGCTTAAAGTCAAACAATAAAAGTGTAATATTCCTTTAAATTTCGTAGCTGGGGGGTGTCTATAGTATGCCTGTAAAGGGGCGCATGTTTCCCGTGTTTAGAACAGTCTGACAGCAAAATGACATTTGAAAGGAAAAAAGCCATTTAAAACTACTCGCGGCTATTGCATTGCCGGTCTGACAATACACATAGAAGTTCATTGATAAAAACGGCATGGGAATTCCCCACAGGGGAACCCCGAACCAAAAAAAAAAAAAAATGACGTGGGGGTCCCCCTAAATTCCATACCAGGCCCTTCAGGTCTGGTATGGATATTAAGGGGAACCCCTGCCAAAAAAAAAATTATGTGTGGGTCCCCCTAAATTCCATACCAGACCCTTCAGGTCTGGTATGAATTTTAAGGGGTACCCCGCGGCAAAAAAAAATGGCGTGGGGTCCCCCCAAAAATCCATACTAGACCCTTATCCGAGCACGCAACCTGGCAGGCCACAGGAAAAGAGGGGGGATGAGAGAGCCCCCCCCCTCCTGAACCGGTCCAGGCCACATGCCCTCAACATTGGGAGGGTGCTTTGGGGTAGCCCCCCAAAACACCTTGTCCCCATGTTGATGAGGACAAGGGCCTCATCCCCACAACCCTGGCCGGAGGTTGTGGGGGTCTGCGGGCGGGGGGCTTATCGGAATCTGGAAGCCCCCTTTAACAAGAGGACCCCCAGATCCCGCCCCCCCCCTGTGTGAAATGGTAAGGGGGTACAACCACTACCATTTCACTAAAAAACTGTCAAAAATGTTAAAAATGACAAGAGACAGTTTTTGACAATTCCTTTATTTAAATGCTTCTTCTTTCTTCCTTCATCTTCTTCTTCTGGTTCTTCTGGCTCTTCTGGTTCTTCCTCCGGTGTTCTCGTCCAGCATCTCCTCCGTGGCGTCTTCTATCTTCTTCTCCTCGGGCCGCTCCGCACCCATGGCATGGGGGGAGGCTCCCGCTCTTCTCTTCATCTTCTCTTCTTCATCTTCATCTTCATCTTCTTCTCTTCTTCTCTTCTTCATTTTCTTCTCCGGGCCGCTCCGCATCCATGCTGGCATGGAGGGAGGCTCCCCCTGTGTGATGGTGTCTCCTCGTCTGACGGTTCTTAAATAATGGGGGGTGGGGCCACCCAGTGACCCCCGCCCCCCTCTGACGCACAGTGACTTGA
This sequence comes from Lithobates septentrionalis, assembly GCA_037952835.1. NCBI lineage: Eukaryota > Metazoa > Chordata > Amphibia > Anura > Ranidae > Lithobates > Lithobates septentrionalis. Next base: position 15,998,473 of record JBBDGP010000082.1, on the reverse strand, counting down.
CGGGACTTCCCTGTGATGTCACGGGGAATGCCACAGGGAAGTCCCGTCATGTCCCGTGCGCCCCCCGTTATTTAAGAACCGTCAGACGAGGAGACGCTGTCACACAGCGGGAGCCTCCCTCCATGCCAGCATGGATGCGGAGAGGCCCGGAGAAGAAAATGAAGAAGAGAAGAAGGGAAGAAGAGAAGAAAAGAAGAAGATGAAGAAGATGAAGAGAAGAACGGGAGCCTCCCCCCATGCCATGGGTGCGGAGCGGCCTGAGGTGAAGAAGATAGAAGACGCCGCGGAGGAGATGCTGGACGAGAACGCCGGAGGAAGAACCAGAAGAGCCAGAAGAACCAGAAGAAGATGAAGGAAGATAGAAGAAAGAAGAAGCATTTAAATAAAGGAATTGTCAAAAACTGTCTCTTGTCATTTTTAACATTTTTGACAGTTTTTTAGTGAAATGGTAGTGGTTGTACCCCCTTACCATTTCACACAGGGGGGGCCGGGATCTGGGGGTCCCCTTGTTAAGCCCCCTGCCCGCAGACCCCCACAACCACCGGCCAGGGTTGTGGGGATGAGGCCCTTGTCCTCATCAACATGGGGACAAGGTGTTTTGGGGGGCTACCCCAAAGCACCCACCCAATGTTGAGGGCATGTGGCCTGGTACGGTTCAGGGGGGGCGCTCTCTCGTCCCCCCCTCTTTTCCTGCGGCCTGCCAGATTGCGTGCTTGGATAAGGGTCTGGTATGGATTTTTGGGGGGACCCCACGCCGTTTTTTTATTTTTCGTGTGGGGTTCCCCTTAAAATCCGTACCATACCTGAAGGGTCTGGTATGGAATTTAGGGGGACCACCACGTCATTTTTTTTTTAAATTTTGGCCGGGGTTCCCCTTAATATCCATACCAGACCTGAAGGGCCTAGTATGGAATTTAGGGGGACCCCCACGTCATTTTTTTTTTTTTTTGGTTCGGGGTTCCCCAGTGGGGAATTCCCATGCCGTTTTTATCAATGAACTTCTATGTGTATTGTCGGACCGGCAAATGTCCAAATGTCATTTTGCTGTCAGACTGATCTAAACACGGGAAACATGCGCCCCTTTACAGGCATACTATAGACACCCCCAGCTACGAAATTTAAAGGGATATTACACTTTTATTGTTTGACTTTAAGCATTATTAAAATCACTGCTCCTGAAAAAACGGCCGTTTTTAAAACTTTTTTTTGCATTGATCCATGTCCCCTGGGGCAGGACCCGGGTCCCCAAACACTTTTTATGACAATAACTTGCATATAAGCCTTTAAAATTAGCACTTTTGATTATTCATGTTCATGTCCCATAGACTTTAACGGTGTTCGCGTGTTCAAACTAATTTTTTTCCTGTTCGCATGTTCTGGTGCGAACCGAACAGGGGGGTGTTCGGCTCATCCCTATGCAGGAGGTAAGAGTTAAGGACAACAGCAGTCTGATGGGACACTCAATAAAGCTATTTGCTTATATAGCCGGTTTTGAATTGTCTATATGCATAACAATAAATTTCATACTTTTACACTTTCCAAGAATGAGAAGATTTTCTCACAAACCTGGGCCTCATCTCCAAAGATGCAAGAATTCTGGTGGACCAACAATAGCTTTCACCCATCTGGACTCAAACTGAACTCACGAAAATCAACCCCTAGGAAATCCTTCCCTGGTCACCTGAGTGAGGATGAGGGTAAATGTTTATTTCACCTTCACTTTTAACCCTTAATATAGTGCCTTGAATTTATTTAACAAACTCTAAGTTCAGACAAAACCATCTTTTGTAATGATATCACACCATCATTAAAGCGTTCTTTCTTTGAAGACTTCATTTTTTTAGTTAATTCCTTAACACACCTTATGTTGAGAGGTATCAACACAATACAACATAATACCACTCAACTTAAAGTGGTTCTAAAGGCAGAAGGTTTTTTTTTTTTTTTTACCTTAATGGATTCTATGCATTAAGTTGAAAAACCTTCTGCAAGCATGGGCAGACCTCCTAAATACTTACCTGAGCCTGAGCTCGATGCAGCTATGTGCATAAGAACAGAGGCGCTCTGGGCTCTCATTTTCCTCATTGGATCCTGCTGCTGTCAATCATAGCCAGTAAGGATGGTGGAGAGTAGGGGGTGGGACCAAGCTGTGCTCTGAGTGTCTTATGGACAAACAGGGCTAGCTTGGGAGCGAGCATGCATGAGTGCCCCCCCCATAGCAAGTGACTTTCTATGGGGGCACTTGGCGGGGGGGCAGGATCATTGCCAGGAGACCTGAGAAGAGGAGGACCAGGGCTGCTCTGTGGAAAACCTTTGTGTAGAGCAGGTCAGTATAACATGTTTATTATTTAAAAAAAAAATAAAAAAAATTTGCCTTTACAATCACAATAAGGCAAAGGATTTTGTAGAACATTGATATGTCCTTTTTCTTTTTTCAGATATTTGTATGACCAGGGCAGCGGGAACTTCCTATCCTATTTTAAATGGTTTATACACAATGAAGGCTTCTTTGCATAAATAAGGTTTCTTACACAGTAAAATTGTTGTATTGGGGTATATACCCTCCTTCCTCTGTTAACATATTGTGTTCTTTATGGCATTTTACTACGCAATGCTCTGGTTGATATCCTGATTGTAGGTTCCCCAAATATAGTGAGAAGCCTCACCTTACACCCCTTTATTGGTTGAACAGTTGGGTAATTTGTTACTAAAAGGTATAAAAAACTAATTTATCCTATCATACAATATTCCTATTTATTCCTCTAATCTACCAGAACGGTAGTTTAAAGTGGTTATAAAGCCACTTTTTTTCTTACTATTGTTCTCAGTGTTTGATAACATTATGTTCCTCAGTGTATGAGATTTATATAAAATATGCTGCCTAATACCTTATTTTTGAGCACCGCTCGGCACTCATGTGACTACCCATCAGTCTCCTCTCCTGATCTGACAGCTGCAGGGGAGGGGCTGAGAATCCCCCGCTGACATCAGGCGGGAGGAGGGAAGGAGAGGAGAAGACCGGCGGGCAGTCACATGAGTGCTGAGCGGCACTCGGAAATAAGGTATTAGGCAGCATATTTTTTATAAATCACATACACTGGGGAACATCATGTTATCTAGCACTGGCAATCAAAGTAAGAACACACAATTATTTTTCCAGCAGGAGGGGAGGATCGGGGAGTGGACAGAGTTGACAGGCATGGAGGGGGGGAAGAGGACAGAGGAGAGACAGTGGATGATGGAGGCACACAAACTGACCATGGTGTCAGGGCACAGCAGCCATGATAAACTGTAGTCAGTTTACAGGGGGGAGGGCAGAACCAGGCAGGATAAGCCAGGTATTTCAGGTGATAGAAAGAGCCAAATTACACAGCACAGGGTTTTAGGGTTACAAACGCTTTATGTTTACAGTGTGGGCCAGAGTGGACACACACACCACTCCATGTGAACTTTTTGCCATCTTTATGATGGGGACAACTCCGCGCCAATGATTTCAGGACTTGTTTCCTAACAAATCTAAGGACAAATTGATGTCATTGAGCTCTGTATCTCTAAAAAAAGTCACATTATTGTCCTTAATGCATAGGGAAAGGCCAGTGACGTCAGTACCAGAAAGTCAAGCAATGAACCGTGAAACTGCCTAATGCCAGGATTAAATGCGGTTATCCTGTTGTGCACCAGATATCAGTGCACAGTAAACTGTGAGTGCATTTTAATAAAATATGGCATTTTTTAAGACCGAAAGAACTATTATTTTATTTTTTATTTTTTTACTTTGAGCATTTAAGAGAAGAAGGTGGAGGACTATGTATATAAAGCTATTTTGTTTGAAGATGATTTCAAACCTGCAAGTTGACCTTTATAGTTGGGCGATTATTTGAAAGTGTGAACAAATATCTGCGCTAACTGAGATAAATATACATATAAAAAGCAGCCAGCATAGTTTGCTGATTCATCAAACACAAATACAAAAGATCAAAAATTATTATTATTTGAAAGTGTATGACCCTATCTGGAAGAGCCCTTAGGTGTATAACTCTTTAAAGGGGAAGTCTTTATTTTACCTATTTAATGTATAGGTCATAACAGAAGGTGAGAGCATGATGGGAAAGGTGGGAGAGCACGGATGATTCACGTAGGAACTGTTCCTGAAAACGTTTGAATTACATTTTGTTTATTTGGCACTAGTTCACGTGGTGTGACATATATATATATACGGTATCTCACAAAAGTGAATACACCCCTTACATTTTTATAAATATTTTATTGTCCCCTCAAAAAAACTCAACACATGGCCATTAATGTCTAAACCGCTGGAAACAAAAGTGAGTACACCCCTAAGTGAAAATGTCCAAATTGGGCCCAAAGTGTCAATATTTTGTGTGGCGACCATTATTTTCCAGCACTGCCTTAACCCTCTGGGGCATGGAGTTCACCGGAGCTTCACAGGTTGCCACTGGAGTCCTTTTCCACTCCTCCATGATGACATCACGAAGCTGGTGGATGTTAGAGACCTTGCGCTCTTCCACCTTCTGTTTACGTATGCCTCACAGATGCTCAATAGGGTTTAGGTCTGGAGACATGCTTGGCCAGTCCATCACCTTTACCTTCAGCTTCTTTAGCAAGGCAGTGGTTGTCTTGGAGGTGTGTCTGGGGTCGATATCATGTTGGAATACTACCCTGTGGCTCAGTCTCTAAAAGGAGGGGATCATGCTCTGCTTCAGTATGTCACATTCCATGTTGGCATTCATGGTTCCCTCAATGAACTGTTGCTCCCTAGTGCTGGGAGCACTCATGCAGCTCCAGACCATGACACTCCCACCACCATGCTTGACTGTAGGCTAGACACACTTGTCTTTGTATCTTGATCTCATCAAATTCATCATGTTCCAGTAATCCATGTCGTTAGTCTGCTTGTCTTCAGCAAACTGTTTGCAGGCTTTCTTCTGGGACAACAACCATGCAGACCAATTTGATGCAGTGTGCGGCGTATGGTCTGAGCACTGACAAGCTGATCTCCCACCCTTTCAACCTCTGCAGCAATGCTGGCAGCACTCATTTCTCAAAGACAACCTCTGGATATGACACTGAGCACATGCACTCAACATCTTTGGTTGACCATGATGAGGCCTGTTCTGAGTGGAACCTGTCCTGTTAAACCGCTGTACTGTCTTGGTCACCATGCTATAGCTCAGTTTCAGGGTCTTGGTAATCTTCTTATAGCCTAGGCCATCTTTATGTAGAGCAACAATTCTTATTTTCAGATCCTCAGGGAGTTCTTTGCCATGATGTGCCAAGTTGAACTTCCAGTGACCAATATGAGAGAGTGAGAGTGATAACACCAAATTTAACACACCTGCTCCCCATTTATACCTGAGACCTTCTAACACTAATGAGTCACATGACACTGATGAGGGAAAATGGCTAATTGGGCCAATTTGGACATTTTCACTTAGGGGTGTACTCACATTTGTTGCCAGTGGTTTAGACATTAATGACTGTGTGTTGAGTTAATTTGATGGGAAAGCAAATTTACACTGTTATACAAGCTGTACACTCACTACTTTACATTGCAGCAAAGTGTCATTTCTTTAGTATTGTCACATGAAAAGATATAATAAAGTATTTACAAAAATGTGAGGGGTGTACTCACTTTTGTGAGAAACTGTATATATATATATATATATATATAGATATATATATATCTATATATAGATAGATATATATATATATAGATATAGATATATATCTATATATATCTATATATATCTATATATATATATATATATATCTATATATATATATATAGATATATATATATATATATATATATATATAGATATATATATAAATTTCATTTTATTTATATAAAATTGTTTATGCGATTGTCAATTATTTTTAGGAAGAGCGTATGTATTTGCCAGCATGCAGGATATTAATTTGAGTTTTGTTGTTTTGTATGTACAGTATATATATATTTATATTAATGTATTAATGTATTAATCTGCAATCATGTGGGTTTATATAGTGTATAATATACGCTTCTTTGCACTTTGTTATTAGGATATACGTAGGGTGTGGGAACACATGTCATTGTGAGCAGCAGCTAGATAATGGGATTGTTTGAGTTTTTGTGAACATATATCAATCATTTGATGTGCAATTGTCACTTATTTTAAAGAAGAGTGTATATGTTTGCCGGCACGCAAGGTAAACATTTTAATTTTTTAAAAGTATTTATTTATATTTATATTCATGTACACTTATAATTAATTGGTATTCACATTGGGGGTTTATACAGAATATAACATAAGCTGCACTGGACTTTTTTTTACTAACAGACCACCGGCACTCTCTTCTCTATATTACTGTTTGTCAAAGATGCCAACAGTGCCTTGGTCAGATCACTCTCTGACTCAAATGTCTAATTCAGAGCCTTGGTCTAAACCTCAGTCTACTTCATGAAGTCTGAATGCTTCCATATTGAATGATCCAACTAACTACAGAGAAATTGAGACAAAACGTCATCAATTGTGTTGAGTCAATCTATTAGAAGACAATTTTCCCATTACTAATTGGGTGGCTCATACAGCAATCATTAGGGGGCAACTCCTATAGGCTGTGTTCACACTTAGTGCAGACGTGGCTCACAGCAGGGGTCCACTGCGTCCCTGTTCTCCCTTTCAGGGATGAATCAGGCCCAAATTTTTGCCTGAATTCGGACTTGAAATGGAGCCAAAGACGCACAGGACCCCTGTGCAATCCTCTCCACGGCTGCCACAGAGATGTGTGAAAGGGCTCCATTGAGAGCCAGGCATACTCTCCTGTCATGCAAATTGGATGCAGGGAAACCCACATCTAATTCGCACAAGTGTGAACCCAGCCTGAGTTAGCATCCGGGACTAAAAAACAATAAGAAATTTACCCCCTCACAAGTTCAAGAAGAAAGACCTACAAAAAGATATGAGAACATAGATAGGAATATTATTAGAAGTAATATTATCATATATCATTTAAAAACAAAAATAACAACATTTAGACACAATTCCAGAAGTGGGCTTAAGTCGTTGGCTTGGAAACCACTGTAAACTGTTTGCCTGCAGTCTAAAATGTAAATATGCCTATATATTATATTTTGTACATGACCTTTGTTTTTAAAACAACAATTAAAAACTATTGGTCAAGAAATAATGTTTTTTTTTTTTTTTTTTACACAAACAGATACGAAAATAAAGAGTTAAAAACTCCCGATCTGCTGATTGCTTTCTCTTTGAACTTTTTGTTCAGAGAACATGGATTGTGAACTACTATTTCGCTCATGACATCTTAAAGTCTGTTTCTTATTGTACTTTCTATCTAATTTAAACAGTAGACAAGTTCAAATGACACAAAGGGGGTTAATTACGAAAGGCAAATCCACTTTTCACTGCAAGTGCACTTGAAAGTGCACTTGGAAGTGCAGTCACTCTAAATCTAATAGGCAGATCTTAAATGAATGGAAGCTCTGCTGAATTTATCATCCAATCATGTGCAAGCTAAAATGCTGTTTTTTATTTTCCTTGCATGTCCCCCTCGGATCTACAGCGACTTTACTTTCAAGTGCACTTTCAGTGCACTTACAAGTGCACTTGCAGTGCAAAGTGGATTTTCCTTTAGTAAATAACCCCCAAAATACCCTCCCAGGGGCTAGGCAATCTGGTTTAGGTAAAATATTGAAAACTCAGAATTATATTTTAGCACCACATATTTTTATCTCTCTCCATATATAGCCCAAGACTTTGTTTGCTTTGACAGCCACTTCCTGGGAACACCAGTGTTCCCAAGTCCTTCCCTTATTCTATCTTATCCAACTATATTTAATGTAATGTATAGGAGGCCTCTAGGTGCACAGCCTTACATTTTCAATATGCATTTACTAAGATACTGGATACTTGCTGTCTTGATATTGTGCGTGTTTCTAATATACACTTGTGCGTCACTGTGTGTATATGTGTAGACAAGTATAGATTTTACTCCTCAGAGTGGGTTTTTGTAAAAGACAAAGTCCCACTTGTTTTGCATATGCACATTAATAATTTGTTTTTATGTTAACCATGTGTATAGAAGATAGCTCTATTATCCATGTTCCCAGGGTCTTTCTAGCTTGTCAAAAAGAATATCTTAAGGCACTCTTCTTGTAGTAGCTGCTCTTGCTTGTTTAGCACTGACCCCTGAAGGAGCTGCTGATATTTAATTGGGCCTGTACTCTGCTTTTCCGCCCCCCCAATAAATTGCCTCAACCCGTTTGACACAGCTATGGAATAGTGTTGGTGTGTAGGGATGAGCTTCGAGTTCAAGTCAAACTCATGTTCGACTCGAACATCGGCTGTTTGCAAGTTCGCCGAACAGCGAACAATTTGGGGTGTTCGCGGCAAATTCGAATGCCGCGGAACACCCTTTAAACGTCTATGGGAGAAATCAAAAGTGCTAATTTTAAAGGCTTATATGCAAGTTATTGTCATAAAAAGTGTTTGGGGACCTGGGTCCTGCCCCAGGGGACATGGATGAATGCAAAAAAAAGTTTTAAAAACGGCCGTTTTTTCAGGAGCAGTGATTTTAATAATGCTTATAGTCAAACAATAAAAGTGTAATATCCCTTTAAAGTTCATAGCTGGGGGTTGTCTATAGTATGCCTGTAAAGGGGCGAATGTTTCCCGTGTTTAGAACAGTCTGACAGCAAAATGACATTTCAAAGAAAAAAAGTTATTTAAAACTACTCGCGTCTATTGCATTGCGGGTCCGACAATACACATAAAAGTTCATTGATAAAAACAGCATGGGAATTCCCCACAGGGGAACCCCGAAAGAAAATTTAAAAAAAAAATGACGTGGGGGTCCCCCTAAATTCCATACCAGGCCCTTCAGGTCTGGTATGGATATTAAGGGGAACCCCGGCCAAAATTAAAAAAAAAAATGATGTGGGGGTCCCCCTAAATTCCATACCAGACCCTTCAGGTCTGGTATGGATTTTAAGGTGAACCCCGCGCCAAAATGTAAAAAAACCGGCGTGGGGTCCCCCCAAAAATCCATACCAGACCCTTATCCGAGCAGGCAACCTGGCAGGCCGCAGGAAAAGAGGGGGGACGAGAGAGTGCCCCCCCTTCTGAACCGTACCAGGCCACATGCCCTCAACATTGGGAGGGTGCTTTGGGGTAGCCTCCAAAACACCTTGTCCCCATGTTGATGAGGACAAGGGCCTCATCCCCACAACCCTGGCCAGTGGTTATGGGGGTCTGCAGGTGGGAGGCTTATCGGAATCTGGAAGCCACCTTTAACAAGGGGACCCCCATATCCGGTCCCCCCTGTGTGAAATGGTAAGGGGGTACCCTACCATTTCACAAAAAAACTGTCAAAAATGTTAAAAGTGACAAGAGACAGTTTTTGACAATTCCTTTATTTAAATGCTTCTTCTTTCTTCTTTCTTCTATCTTCCTTCATCTTCTTCTTCTTCTTCTGGTTCTTCTGGCTCTTCTGGTTCTTCCTCCGTGTTCTCGTCCAGCATCTCCTCTTCTATCTTCTTCTCCTCGGGCCGCTCCGCACCCGTGGCATGGGGGGAGGCTCCCGCTCTTCTCTTCATCTTCTTCTCTTATTCGGATAAGGGTCTGGTATGGATTTTTGGGGGACCCCACGCCGGTTTTTTTTGGTTTTTTTGGCACGAGGTTCCCCTTAAAATCCATATCAGACCTGAAGGATCTGGTATGGAATTTAGGGGGACCCCCATGTCATTTTTTTTATTTTGGTTCGGGGTTCCACTGTGGGGAATTCCCATGCCGTTTTTATAAATGAACTTTTATGTGTATTGTCGGACCGCCTTTTTTTGCATTGATCCATGTCCCCTGGGGCAGGACCCAGGTCCCCAAACACTTTTTATGACAATAACTTGCATATAAGCCTTTAAAATTAGCACTTTTGATTATTCATGTTCGTGTCCCATAGACTTTAACGGTGTTCGCGTGTTCGAACAAACTTTTTTCCTGTTCACATGTTCTGGTGTGAACCGAACAGGGGGGTGTTCGGCTCATCCCTATTGGTGTGAAGCCTGACAATAAAGGACAACCTCACAATATACAATATACAGTATACAATATACAATATATTGTACCTTTACCAGTACCTGGGTATCCGTTGCTCCACCTGTAGGAAAAGGAACACCACACCAATTGTCATTAACCAGAGTATGATTTTACTATGACTAATATAAATAATAGTTACAACAACTGCACTGCCACACAAATGTAATGTGACAATACAATGAACATTCACAACTTATTAGTATATAAAGGTTTCTTGGATGACCTCTGCGAACGTGTCTCCAAGTGGGACCAAAGCTTAGAGTGACAGTGCCTTGACACTGGGCACCTTCCCACTTCCAGCACGCTGCACTAAGCACAGTAAACACAATGTTATCAAACACAGTACAGTACAATTTGCTCAAGAGCTCCCCCTGAGGTATGATGCAGTCCCGTGTTACTGTAACTGAATGCAAAGCCCCTCAGTGGAAGATGCAGTCTTTGGTCTTCTGTCTTCTGCTAGCTAGTATACTGCAGTGTCTGTAATCCAAGGGTTTTAACAAGCAAAGAAGTAGAATAAACTGATGTTTTTAAACTGTTCTTGTTGTATACCACACTTATAATTGCCTCCGGTATAGTTGTCTCTGAACCGCACAGTGTTGATGTCTCAGAGAAGAATATGCTTGAGGCCTGCTTAGATTCAGTCTATTTGAGTGAGACCCCACTGTGGAACTACAGGTCTCAGTAACACTGTGGTATGAGTCCAAGTGTGTAAGTGCGTTAAAGAATGTTGGGCGATAGCCCTCACCACACCAGGCCTGGAAAGTTGGAAACCTCCTCTCTGATTGTCTCAGTCCTGCTACCAGACAGCTCCGTATGCTACTCCAATCTGCAAGTTGACCGGGACCCTCAGATGGCTCTGTCAGGCATCTCTGGATCCTTCTCGATCCGATCGCACTGCTTCTCCAGAACACAGGTGTAAGGCAGAGTCGCTGGTCATTCCGTTACTTGAGATGTGGACCGTGCTCTCTGGAACACCTCCTCACAGATCCTTGCAGGCAGGCCATGGGTCCAGAAAAGAAAGAAAATGGCTGCGCCGGGCCTTTTATTACCTACCAGCATGCAGTTCATTCACTCAGTGTTCATGGGTAGGTGAGTGAGCATGATGGGTAGGTGAGTCCTTTCACCAAGTAAATAATTAAGTCACTTCCTGTTAGGCTCTGTGAAGTCTCTTGAGTGTAAAAATAAACAAAATCACCAAAAGCATATCTCTTCTGGCGACTAGAGGGAGCCAAATACCATTTTTTTTTCCTGTCCTGCAAGCACACCGCCCCCAGTGTGAAAGCACTCGGGCTTTCACACTGGGGTGGCTTGAAAGGAGCTTTTCATATGCTTTACAGGCGTTATTTTTAGCACTAAAACCCCTGAAAAGCACCCCAGTGTTGTTTTTTGGTAGTAAAACCTTGCTTTATTTGTAAAAGTGGATATGATATAAAAAAAAAATATTTTGGTTTATGCAGTTCAGCTAACTTTGCAGATACTTTATGTCTTTATGTGTGTATGTATATTATACTGTATGTATTTTACCATTTGTACTACATCTCATAACTGATAACTACTCTCTGTTTGGCAGGCACAGTTCTAGAAGAAAAAAATAGTTTCCACCCATCAAATTCTGTCATATTTCTAGCACTTTTTAGAATTATAGTGTTGATTACAGCCTGGAAAATACAGATGAAAGTTTACAAATAAAAATGACATAGACATCCATCTATGTATTTTTTTTTTTTCAGTTACCGTATATAGTTTTCATAATTTGACATTAAGAATTGAATGCATAGTGTTGCCATGTATTTCAGAATAAGTATAACAGTTTATTCAATTTTGTCTGTACCTAATATAATAAAAATCCTTCTAGTCAAATAACACTTGACCTCTATCCAAGGTCAGTGAAGAAATAGGGCAAAGGTTATAATGATCACCATGCTAGATATATATGATTGACAACATTAGCAATCCCACTTAGCTGCTTCCTTTAGTTTCTGTTTTAGTTCCATGATAAGTAATGAGATATCAAATGTTGTCTGACATATTAATTTAATACATTTTCTGTGTAAAATGTATTCATCACAGTTATAAGCCTATTTTCTTTTATATACGACTTCTGCAGTACCTGACCGCGAGATTGTGTTTCCAGCGCGATCCCATCGTGCTGGTTCTCGGCGACAGGGTACTGTGCATGTCGCACTGGCTCGCTCATTGGGAAAGGAAAACTTTTTTTTCCTTTCGCGATGAGCGACAGGCAGTGCTGACAGCTGTCTGGTATGAATCATGAGAGGGAACCCCGCGGCAAATAATTTTAAATAAAAAAATGGCGTGGGTTCCCCCCAGGGGCATACCAGGCCCTTAGGTCTGGTATGGATTGTAAGGGGAACTCCGCCTATGCCGAAAACTTGGCGTGGGAGTCCCCCCAAAATCCATACCAGACCCTTATCCGAGCACGCAGCCCAGCCGGTCAAGAAAGGGGGTGGGGACGAGCGAGCGCCCCCCTCCTGAACCGTACCAGGCCGCATGTCCTCAACATGGGGGGTGGGCACTTTGGGGCATAGGGGCACCCTGCGGGCCCCCCACCCCTAAGCACCTTGTCCCCATGTTGATGAAGACAAGGGCCTCTTCCCGACAACCCTGGCCGTTGGTTGTCGGGGTCCGCGGGCGGAGGGCTTATCGGAAATCTGGGAGCCGCCTTTAATAAGGGGGCCACCAGATCCCGGCCCCCCACCCTATGTGAATGAGTATGGGGTACATGGTACCCCTACCCATTCACCTAGCGAAAAAAGTGTCAATAAAAAAACACACTACACAGGTTTTAAAAGTAATTTATTAGGCAGCTCCGGGGGTCTTCTTCCGACTGCGGGGTCTTCTTCCGACTTTGGGGGTCTTCTTCCGACTCTCTCCGGCCTCTTCTCCCGGTGTTCGGCTTCTTCTCCGGGTGTTCCGCCTCTTCTCCTGTTGTTCCGCCTCTTCTCCCGGTGTCCGCTATCTTCTGCCGGGCCCCTCCGCTATCTTCTGCCGCTCTTTTGCTAGCGGTGGCCCGGGCTTCTGCGCTGTTTTTTCCCCTCTTCTCTTCTACCGATGTTGACACGACACTCTCTCCCACTCCTACAAGGTGCTTTGGGGACGGGGGGGCCCGCAGGAGTTCCCCTTACAATCCATACCAGACCTAAGGGCCTGGTATGCCCCTGGGGGAGAACCAACGCCTTTTTTTATTTAAAATTTGGCGTGGCGTTCCCCCTCATGATTCATACCAGACAGCTGTCAGCACTGCCTGTCGCTCATCGAGAAAGGAAAATAAAGCTTTCCTTTCCCAATGAGCGAGCCAGCTCGGCGCTGGCTCCCGTGACAGGGCTCGCAGGTGTCAAATCTCGCCAATAACAGCGGTCGCGGTCACTGTATCTTGTTAAAAAAATGTCCCTGTCCTAACAATAAATACCAATTAAAGTATTGTAACCTCATTACCTACTGCCTTGTTTTAAAAAAAAGTGCATCTCTGTAATGCATTCACACTTCCCTGTGCTTTATCCTTTTAAATACCTTGCAAGTACAAAAAATTACCTCTTCATCTCCAAAATCTTCTTAACTTCATGTTTGAGCTGACAACACAGTGCATTTGGGAGATGTAGGTCAGTGTGCATGCCTATGTCAGTGTCAGGGCTGGGCTCCTTCTACTTTAACGAGAAGCTCTTTTCTTTCAGTACTTAGAAGCTGCTCAGCTGTCAGTTAATTACCAGCCACTTGTTGTTACCACAATGGCTCACCTGGTTACAATTAACCTGCTTCATTAGTCCAGCCTACAGCCAAACCCGTTTTGCTATCTAAGCAGCTTAGCTAATTTCTTCCTTGCCCTTTTGTGGTCTATAATCTTTAAGTGCATTCCTTCCTGTGCTCCTGTGTATGTCTTGGCCTGGCTGACTTCCTTTCTGATTCCTGTTCCTGATTTTTGCTCCTGACTATGCTGACTTCTGGTTTCCTGACCCCAGCTCATCTAATTACTGGCTCTGGCACAAACCCTGACTTCTGTTTTTTGAGTACATTCCTGAACTGTGTTATTTTTGCAATTTCATTAAAGGTGTGATTTTAACTGCACTTGCTGTCTCTGGCTGGTTTATGGTTCCTGACAGTCAGTAGGATCTCTCAGCAGCTCCCACTGTCAGAATTTTACAAGGTCGATAATGATGTCACAGGGAGTAATCTACCGTATATACTCGAGTATAAGTCGAGTTTTTAAGCACATTTTTTGTGCTGAAAGTGCCCCCCTCGACTTATACTGGAGTCAAGCACTTTTCTGCAGCAAAAAAATTCATTTTCCGAACTGAATTTGGGGCTCTGTATCTCGGGGCCACTTGGTGCTAGGAACCCCAAATTTGGTGTGCAAACCCAATGGAACTGGTACTACAACATATACAAAGATGGGGCTCCTAGCACCAAGTGGCCTTGAGATACAGGGCCCCAAAATAGGTTCGGAAAATGTCATTCTTTGCTGCAGAAAAGTGCTTGACATTTTCTGAACCGTTTTTTAGGGCCCTGTATCTCGGGGCCACTTGGTGCTAGAAATCCCAGCTTTGGATATTTTATGGTGCTAGTTCCACTGGGTTTGCACACCAAATTTGGGGTTCTTAGCACTAAGTGGCCCCGAGATACGGGGCCCCAAATTAGGGCAACTGTGTCTATCTGCAGCAATGTCATTTCGGGACACTTTGGGTTCAGAGACCCCAAATTTTGAATGCAGCTAGGGGGCATCTAGGAACACTTAACTACTGAGTTTGAAGTTCGGGAGACCTATGGCTGCAAATGGGCACAGTGAGGCATGCAAATGGGCACAGTGAGGCTGCAAATGGGCATTGTTGACCCTCTTTTCCACTTACAGTAGCTGTGCATTTCTCACCCTCGTCTTATACTCGGATCAATAAGTTTTCCCATTTTTTTGGGGTAAATTAGGGCCTCGACTTATACTCGGAACGACTTATACTCGAGTATATACGGTAAGTTGTTTCTTGAAACAGGAAAAAGGTAAAAGGAAAAAATATGAATGCTGGTCTAGAGGGATAAAGGGAGGTTTGGGGGTAGATTTGGGTAATGTCTGGACATACACTTTCACTAAAACATTTATCCTTGACAGTACAAGAAATTAAGGAGTAGCACACAAACATTGTCATGGCATATGACTAGTGAAACTGAAATATAGAATACTCATTTAAGAAATACTTACATCTTATACTAGGTCAGTACGTGAGTACACCCTTACATTTTTGTAAATATTTTATTATATCTTTTGTGTGACAACACTGAAGAAATTACTTTGCTACAATGTAAAGTAGTGAGTGTACCGCTTGTATAACAGTGTAAATTTGCTGTCCCCTCAAAATAACTCAACACACAGCCATTAATGTCTAAGCCACTGGCAACAAAAGTGAGTACACTCCTAAGTAAAAATGTCCAAATTGGGCCCAAAGTGTCAATATTTTGTGTGCCCAATATTATTTTCCAGCACTGCCTTAACCCTCTTGGGCATGGTGTTCACCAGAGCTTCACACTGGAGTCCTCTTCCACTCCTCCATGGCGACATCACGGAGCTGGTGGATGTTAGCGACCTTGTGCTCCTCCACCTTCCATTTGAGGATGCCCCACAGATGCTCAATAGTGTTTAGGTCTGGAGAAATGCTTGGCCATCCATCACCTTTACCCTCAGCTTCTTTAGCAAGGCAGTGGTCATCTTGGAGGTGTGAATGGGGTCGTAATCATGTTGAAATACTGCCCTGCAGCCCAGTCTCCAAAGGGAGGGGATCATGCTCTGCTTCTGTATGTCACAGTACATGTTGGCATTCATGGTTCCCTCAATGAACTGTAGCTCCCCAATGATGGCAGCACTCATGCAGCCCCGGACCTTGACACTCCCACCACCATGCTTGACTGTAGGCAAGACACACATGTCTTTGTACTCCTCACCTAGGTGCCGCCACACACGCTTGACACCAACCAAACCCAATTTATCTTGGTCTCATCAGACCACAGGACATAGTTCCAGTAATCCATTCCTTAGTCTGCTTGTCTTCAGCAAACTGTTTGTGGGCTTTCTTGTGCATCATCTTTAGAAGAGGCTTCCTTCTGGGACAACAGCCATGCAGACCAATTTGATGCAGTGTGAGGCGTATGGTCTGAGCACTGATGGGCTGACCCCCCCCACCCCTTCAACCTCTGCAGCAATGCTGGCAGCACTCATACATCTATTTCCTAAAGACAACCTCTGGA
The DNA here is from genome assembly GCA_037952835.1 of Lithobates septentrionalis. Classification (NCBI taxonomy): domain Eukaryota; kingdom Metazoa; phylum Chordata; class Amphibia; order Anura; family Ranidae; genus Lithobates; species Lithobates septentrionalis. Next base: position 15,982,118 of record JBBDGP010000082.1, on the reverse strand, counting down.
TATGACACATGTGCACTCAACTTCTTTGGTCGACCATTGCTAGGCCTGTCCTGAGTGGAACCTGTAGTGTTAAACTGTTGTATGGTCTTGGCCACCATGCTGCAGCTCAGTTTCAGGGTCTTGGCAATCTTCTTATAGCCTAGGCCATCTTTATGTAGAGCAACAATTTTTTTTTTAAGATCCCCAGAGATTTTTTTGCCATGAGGTGCCATGTTGAACTTCCAGTGACCAGTATGAGAGAGTGAGAGCGATAACACCAAATTTAACACACCTGCTCCCCATTCACACCTGAGACCTTGTAACACTAATGAGTCACATGACCCCGGGGAGGGAAAATAGCTAATTGGGCCCAATTTGGACATTTTCACTTAGGGGTGTACCCACTTTTGTTGCCAGCAGTTTAGACATTAATGGCTGTGTGTTGAGTTATTTTGAGGGGACAGCAACTTTACACTGGTATACAAGCTGTACACTCACTACTTTACATTGTAGCAAAGTGTCATTTCTTCAGTGCTGCACATGAAAAGATATAATAAAATATTTACAAAAATGTACTCACTTTGTGAGATACTGTGTATATATATCATCAGTATATTTATCAAGTCCAGAGGATCGCTGCACTTAAAATTTCTTTATTGAACCAAAGTTCAAACAATCATTACATGATGTGTAAATTCATTACGTTTCGGGCTCACAGGCTTACTCCCTTCTTCATATCAAACACACAGATGAAGGGCGTAAGCTTGTGAGCCTGAAACATAATGAACTTACACATCATGTAATGTTTGTTTGAACTTTGGTTCAATAAATAAATTTTAAGTGCAGCGATCCTCTGGACTTTTTCTTATATTTGGTCAGTGGGATGACTAGATTACATTGCACTGAAGACTGGTTGCGGCTTTCCTCTATTTTGAAAAGTCATTCATATATATATATATATATATATATATATATATACACATACAGGGGGCTGCACATACAGGGGGTTCTTCCAAAGAAGTGGGGTTCTGAAAATAAGTGACACTTCTGCTCTTGCCCAATCCACCTGAACATCTTCTTCTCTCTTCACAGGTAAACCTGCGTTTATATCTCCACATACCTTAAAACTGAACATTGCATGACTGCAAAAAAAAGCTTATTGGGTAAACCTGCGTTTATATCTCCACATACCTTAAAACTGAACATTGCATGACTGCAAAAAAAAGCTTATTGGGTAAACCTGCGTTTATATCTCCACATACCTTAAAACTGAACATTGCATGACTGCAAAAAAAAGCTTATTGGGTAAACCTGCGTTTATATCTCCACATACCTTAAAACTGAACATTGCATGACTGCAAAAAAAAGCTTATTGGGTAAACCTGCGTTTATATCTCCACATACCTTAAAACTGAACATTGCATGACTGCAAAAAAAAAGCTTATTGGGTAAACCTGCGTTTATATCTCCACATACCTTAAAACTGAACATTGCATGACTGCAAAAAAAAGCTTATTGGGTAAACCTGCGTTTATATCTCCACATACCTTAAAACTGAACATTGCATGACTGCAAAAAAAAGCTTATTGGGTAAACCTGCGTTTATATCTCCACATACCTTAAAACTGAACATTGCATGACTGCAAAAAAAAGCTTATTGGGTAAACCTGCGTTTATATCTCCACATACCTTAAAACTGAACATTGCATGACTGCAAAAAAAAAGCTTATTGGGTAAACCTGCGTTTATATCTCCACATACCTTAAAACTGAACATTGCATGACTGCAAAAAAAAGCTTATTGGGTAAACCTGCGTTTATATCTCCACATACCTTAAAACTGAACATTGCATGACTGCAAAAAAAAGCTTATTGGGTAAACCTGCGTTTATATCTCCACGTACCTTAAAACTGAACATTGCATGACTGCAAAAAAAAGCTTATTGGGTAAACCTGCGTTTATATCTCCACATACCTTAAAACTGAACATTGCATGACTGCAAAAAAAAGCTTATTGGGTAAACCTGCGTTTATATCTCCACATACCTTAAAACTGAACATTGCATGACTGCAAAAAAAAGCTTATTGGGTAAACCTGCGTTTATATCTCCACATACCTTAAAACTGAACATTGCATGACTGCAAAAAAAAGCTTATTGGGTAAACCTGCGTTTATATCTCCACATACCTTAAAACTGAACATTGCATGACTGCAAAAAAAAGCTTATTGGGTAAACCTGCGTTTATATCTCCACATACCTTAAAACTGAACATTGCATGACTGCAAAAAAAAGCTTATTGGGTAGACCTGCGTTTATATCTCCACATACCTTAAAACTGAACATTGCATGACTGCAAAAAAAAGCTTATTGGGTAAACCTGCGTTTATATCTCCACATACCTTAAAACTGAACATTGCATGACTGCAAAAAAAAGCTTATTGGGTAAACCTGCGTTTATATCTCCACATACCTTAAAACTGAACATTGCATGACTGCAAAAAAAAGCTTATTGGGTAAACCTGCGTTTATATCTCCACATACCTTAAAACTGAACATTGCATGACTGCAAAAAAAAGCTTATTGGGTAAATCTGTTTGTCACCACTGTTTCAACTCCATCTGTAGCCATGCTCACATTATTTCAATGTTTATTTAGCCATTAAGTCTTACCTAAATTATGGGTTGCCTTATCTTTACAATTTTGGCCTTTTAGTCCCCTTGCAGTTTGATTGTGGTGTGAAAGTTATGCCCTGCTAGCTGTGTTGCTAATATGCCCTCCTAATTGATTAATTGCCAGATTCAACCCACACCCAACACACAGTATAAAAACAAGGCCTTCCTTACGGGGGAACACATACAGGGGGCTGCATATACAGGGGGTTCTTCCAAAGAAGTGGGGTTCTGAAAATAAGTGACACTTCTGCTCTTGCACTTCAGCGATTTGCACAAAGCAAACTATAAAAGACTGCAGGTGACCCCATTTCCTAATTTTTTCATCTTCCTCTCTGAAACATGCACTCTTTACCTCTCCTCCTTTTCACAATTGCTGCCTCTCTCCTCAAACTCTCTTTTCTACATCCCTCTGCTCCACCCCACAACCTGTACATATCACCCTCACTTCTCCCCTCCCCCTATTACTGCACTCATCACCTCTTTCTAACTCTAAGCCCACTTGCTAACATACCCCCCAGGACACTGAAGCATGTCCCCTCATACAAATCATATTCTCATATTACCTCCCTCACTCTTCTGCTTCTCCTAATCGCTGGAGATATTTCCCCAAACCCTGGGCCCACTTTATTTAACTGTGCCCAACACACCCATCACCATCACCCTACACCCTCTGGCAGTAGTCGCAATCTACACAATCTAGTCTCCATTCCTCTTCTTGCCAACACCAGCCTCACTCTCTCCTGCGCCCTCTGGAATGCCCGCTCTGTCTGCAACAAACTCACTGCTGTTCATGACCTCTTTGTCACTAATTCCTTTAATCTACTTGCTCTCACAGAAACCTGGCTCCACGAATATGACACCCCTTCTCCTGCTTCCCTCTCCCAGGGTGGCCTTCACTGGACTCACTCCCCCAGGCCTAATGGACGCAAGGGAGGTGGAGTGGGATTCCTCCTATCCCCCCAGAGCACCTTCCAGGTTATTCACCCTCCTCCCTCTTTTTCACTCTCATCATTCGAAGCCCACTGTATACGTCTATTCTCTCCCACTTCCCTAAGAATTGCTGTGATCTACCGGCCCCCTGGACCATTATCGACTTTCCTTGATGAGTTTTCTGCCTGGCTACCCTACTTTCTCTCTTCGGAAATTCCCACAATCCTTCTCGGTGATTTCAACATCCCTGCTAATACAAACATTCCTGCTACTTCTAAACTTCTTAGTCTAACCTCTTCATTTGACCTGAAGCAATGGGTACAGGCTTCTACTCACTCTGATGGCAACACCCTTGACCTTGTATTCTCCTACCTATGCACTCCATGCAACTTCTCAAACAATCCTTTTCCTCTCTCCGACCACCACCTTATTAGTTTCTCTCTCCCCCTGTCTTCCACCACCTTTCCCTCCAATCGCCTAACCGTCACCCGTAGAAACTTTCGCAACTTCAACTCCTCTCTCCTCTACTCTGCTACCGACCACCTCTATGACAAAATCTCCCCCCTGTCCTGCCCCAACCAAGCCATATCCATCTACAATAAATCTCTGTCCTCCACCCTGGACAAGCTCGCTCCCCTCACTACACGCAGAATCAGGCCTCGACCCCTACAACCCTGGCAAACAGATGACACTAAAATTCTCAAAAAACGTAGTCGCGCTCTTGAGCGTCTGTGGCACAAGACTAAGTCTCTCAAAGACTTCAACCAATACAAATCTGCCCTCCAAAAATACTATTCTTTCCTCCACACTGCCAAGCAAACCTATTTTACAACTCTTATTAATACCTTCTCATCCAATCCCCGTAAACTCTTCTCTACTTTCAACTCTCTACTTTGTCCTCCACCGCCTCCCCCCACTGATCTACTCACTGCCCAGGAAATCGCTAATCACTTTAAAAACAAGATTGATACAATCCGTGATGAAATCTCCACTCTACAGGTATCTCCCCCAGCTAAGACCCCATGTCAACAGATACAACTGACACTACCTCTATACAAATCTACTACTCCAGACGAAGTTGCTAAACTCCTTTCTATCGCCCACCTAACTACCTGTCCCCTGGACCCTGTTCCCTCTCAAATGCTACGGTCACCCTCTGACCCCATCCTACACTCTCTAACCCACATCTTCAATCTCTCTCTCACCTCTGGCGTCTTCCCCGATGCTCTAAAACATGCACTGGTCACTCCCATACTCAAAAAACCATCCTTGGACCCTACCAATCTTAACAACCTACGCCCTATCTCCTTGCTCCCCTTTTCCTCTAAACTCCTTGAACGCCTGGTTTACAACCAACTGAGTGACCACCTCATTAAAAACAACCTTCTTGATCCCCTTCAATCTGGATTTCGCCCTCAACACTCCACAGAAACTGCTCTTTTAAAACTCACAAATGACCTACTAACTGCAAAAACCAACGGACACTATTCTGTACTCCTACTTCTGGATCTTTCAGCTGCCTTTGACACGGTTGACCACCCCCTCCTCCTCAAAAAACTTCACTCCATCGGTCTCCGTGACTGTGCTCTTCAGTGGCTCTCATCCTACCTATCCCAACGCACCTTCAGTGTCACTTTCAATTCTACTTCCTCCACTCCTCTTCCCTTCTCTGTCGGGGTCCCCCAAGGTTCTGTTCTTGGACCTCTTTTATTTTCAATCTACACCTCTTCCCTGGGTCAGCTGATAGCCTCTCATGGCTTTCAATATCATTTCTATGCTGATGACACACAAATCTATCTCTCCACCCCTCAACTCACTCCATCAGTCTCTTCACGCATCACTAACTTACTAACCGACATATCTATATGGATGTCACACCACTTCCTCAAACTCAACTTGTCCAAAACTGAGCTTATAATATTTCCTCCCCCACGTGCCACTTCCCCCAACTTCTCTGTCAAGAGCAATGGCACAACCATCCACCCGTCCCCACATGTCAGGGTGCTAGGTGTTATTCTAGATTCTGAACTCTCCTTTCAGCCCCACATCCAATCACTTTCCAAAGCTTGCCGCCTCAACCTCCGCAACATCTCTAAACTACGTCCCTTTCTAACCAGTGAAACTACAAAGCTCCTGATTCATTCCCTGGTTATCTCTCGCCTTGACTACTGCAACTCACTCCTCATTGGCTTACCTTTAAATGGACTATCCCCCCTTCAGTCCATCATGAATGCTGCTGCCAGACTCATCCACCTTACAAACCGATCAGTGTCTGCTACCCCTCTCTGCCAATCCCTCCATTGGCTACCACTCGCCCAACGAATTAAATTCAAAATACTAACAATAAGTTACAAAGCCATCCACAACTGTGCCCCCAGCTACATCACTAACCTAGTCTCAAAATACCAACCTAAACGCCATCTCCGTTCCTCCCAAGATCTTCTGCTCTCTAGCTCCCTCATCACCTCCTCCCATATCCGCCTCCAGGACTTCTCCCGAGCCTCGCCCATCCTCTGGAATTCCCTACCCCAATCTGTCAGACTGTCTCCAAATTTATCCACATTTAGGCGATCCCTGAAAACTTTCCTCTTCAGAGAGGCCTATCCTGCCTCCATCTAACAACTGCATTATTTTCTCCATTAGCTCATCCCCCACAGCTATTACCCTTTTGTATAACTTGACCCTCCCTCCTAGATTGTAAGCTCTAACGAGCAGGGCCCTCTGATTCCTCCTGTATTGAATTGTATTGTACTTGTACTGTCTGCCCTAATGTTGTTGTAAAGCGCTGCGTAAACTGTCGGGGCTATATAAATCCTGTATAATAATAATAATAATATATATATATATTTTTTTTTTTTTAATTTTTTTTTTACATGTCACAGACACACGTGGGATGTCACACCACAAGCCTTTTGCATTAACTATATTATTTCATCATGTTTGAAAGAATAATTCATGTTAATGTTACACATGCTGTGCCTGAAATAAGTACGGGCAAGATTTATTAATCTTGTCAACTTATAAATATAAAGCATTAATAGAGGACTTTGATTGACTTGTGTCACATGCAGGGACTCCTGCAAATATAAAATTGCTTGTGTTCACTTATTAAGAAAACTACCAATTGACATGTCACCTAGAAGTACTCTTTATTGTACTACCTATGGTAATGTTAGCCATCACTGTCAATGTATCAGCATGCCATTATAAATCTCGCTTTGTCTTGTTTGGAGCTAATGTGAAGTTTCAAATATTGCAATTCTTTTCAATAAAAGAAAAAAAAGTCTTTGTGGTCTGTAAGGGCAGTGTAATTATTTATTTAAATAACAACAGGGTCTCCACTGAATCAAGCTTAATAAATAACAAGTGCAATCCCAATTAAGAAAATAAATGCTGTATAGCCACAATGATCCACACCAAACGTCTTTGGGTTTTGGGTTTTTGAGATGCAGAGCAGTTACATTCAAAGACAACAAATTACAGTCTCTTCAGAAAAGAACATGTTAATGCATTGTCCATTGTTATAGCAAACAAACATCTGGGCATTATATTTCACTCTATAGAACATACACATGCTCTCAGTTCTGTGGCCATAAGATTATTCCAGGCTAATTTAAAATGTTATATATTTTACAAGAGGTATTTACTGGTCATGCTGTGCAAAAAAAACATTGCTGATGACATCACTAATCATAGCAATTACACAACACAGCAATGAAGAAAGCAGACAAACTGTGTCTGCAGGTCAGTGCACCCACATATCGAGGGAAGTGTATAGGATTTATAACCAGCAGGGAGAATTGATCACATCTCTACACTGGAAAAACTTGTATGAGGTATTACAATGTTTGTGCAAGTTTAAAATTTACTATGTGCTATACTCTGTAAACAATGCATGACAGTACATTTCTTTTTTCCGTTCTTTAGTTAAATGATGAATCAAACAAAAACATTTTAAACATGAAAAAATATTCTTCATTCAAATGATAAAAATAAATGCTGTTTGGAATCCATTCCAATTTAGTTCCACTTGAAAATATCTCAGCACAGTAATTTCACTATTTCACATGTGCCACTGGTTATCTCTGAATTTCTATGTCATGTGAATCATGCCACAATAGGCACACCTATCCAAAAGTTGACAAAATAAAAGAGGAGAAATCTTGTGGCCATCATGAATAAAATGCTGATAAAAGCGCTGCAGTTCCCAATTTTGTAACCCAGATTAAGAGATAGGTAACTCCTTGAGCACACTTTTGGCTAGGGACATTTTTGATACCACCACATACAAGACTAAATGTGGAGACACAAGCCATGGAGAGAAGGGACGTAGATAAGGGAGGGGGTTAGGGGGGGTTGAACCTCCCCTGTCAAAAATCAACTACATGGTGTCTCTGGGAGGAAGGAAAAACCCTAGATGGCCGCACACAGCTGAAGACATCTTTATTGAAAGATTAAAATCCAAAAACAATCATATCTGAAGCATAGAAAACAAGGAAAAAACCCTAATGCATTTCACATAACAAACAGATGCTTAGACATAAGCTATGACTAAGGATCTGTTTGTGATGTGAAACGCGTTAGCCATTTTCCCTTGTTTTCTATGCTTCAGATATGACTGTTTTTGGATTTTAATCTTTCAATAAAGATGCCTTCAGCGGTGTGCAGCCGTCCAAGATTTTTCCTTCCTTCCTAATTTGAGCAGAGCCAGCACCTGCAAGATCGTATGGGGCGGGTGTCTTCAACAGGTCTGGAGCCTTTGAGCTGCAATTTCTCTTCCACATGGTGTCCCTGATGTGCTGTTTGTTGCCGGTGCCATGTGCGGCTGGCAGCAGAGCAGGGACACCATGCAGTTGATCATTTCTGCCAGTCAATGGCACTAGTCTGTAGCAGTTCTTTAATGCATGTTAGTGGCTGCAACTACACTGTGCAGCATTCCGCAATTGGTCAGCACTCATGCTGTGCTGTTTGTGTTTACACTGCTGGCGGGCCAGACTGTCAGACTTGGCTTGGGCAGACACTGTCTTCACGCAGCACTGAGCAGAGTGGCCGGCCCCTGTTCCGCCCACCGCTCTATTCCATTGGCTCCTTGCAGTGCAGCTTCTCGTCTTTGGCTTGGGGGAGGAGATTTGCCGAGTCCTCGAGGGTGTCATGAATATGGTGGAAGAAGTGCTGGCTGCTGCTCTGCTTTCCAGTCCAGGTGTGTCCCTCTTCCACAGGCAAGCTTACCACTGTTGTGCTGCCATGTTTGTATTGGGAATCTCTGAAGCTCCTTTCTGTATCTTCAACCCTCCCTCCTTCCCCTGCACTCTCAGTGTGACCTCTGACTCAAACACCTTCCCCCCTCATCACAGTGTACTAAAAGAACCAGGAGGCAGAGAGGAGGTGAGCTGAGTTTTCCTGGGTTGAAAGCTGCCAAAGTTTCAGGAGAATTTGTGTTGCGGATATTGTAGTGAAGGCTTAAGGTGACAAATCAAGAGACGTGAGAGTGTGTAGGGGGGGTTGCAGCCCCCCCACAGCTGACAGATATCTCCCTAGCTGGCACACACATCTATCTATACAAACATTCCCGAATCATGCTGTCCAGATAATGTGAAGGAGATTTATGACAATTCATGTAAACCTGTGTTTTTGTGGTGAGTTTACACTATTGAATTTACAGACTCAGAGCCTGGATAACACAGGGTTATATGAATGGTCATAACTTAACTTCACACACAGAGTGCCAGGGGCCGGCTTATGTAGATACATATTTACACCTTATAACAAGAGATCATTTTTATTGAGTAGTACTGTTGTATGATTTATTAATTTATTTTATTTATTTCAGGTACTTATATACCGTCAATTTACGCAGCGGTTTACATATAAATTGTACATTCACATCAGTCCCTGCCCTCAAGGAGCTTACACTCTAAGGTCCCTAACTCACATTCATATATACTAGGGACAATTTAGACAGGATCCAATTAACCTACCAGCATGTCTTTGGAGTATGGGAGGAAACCAGAGTACCCGGAGGAAACCCACGCAGGCACAGGGAGAACATGCAAACTCCAGGCAGGTAGCGTTGTGGTTGGGATTCAAACCAGCGACCCTTCTTACTGCTAGGCGAGAGTGCTACCCACTACACCACTGTGCCGCTTTATGGTTGTATATATTAGTAGATGAGCATAATAGTGTGTTTTTTTAATTTTTATTATAGACATCACTATCTGACCACTTTTCAGCCCCCAACTCCCCCCGGCTTGCATTACCTTCCCCCCAGACCACTTCATACATCCAGCTAAGGGACATCATTCCATAGTCACCTATCTCTCCCTTATCTTCCCAACATCGCTCCCTGGTCACCCCACAGACGCTGCAAGAAATCCCTCCCCATTCTGTCACTGGCAATGCTGGCAAAACGCAGCACATGTGTCTGTGTTCCATTATTTTTTAGTGGACTCTAAATGGCAGTGTTCACTTTTGAGATAGAGAAAGGAATAGATAGAGAAAGGAACTCAGGGCACATTCAGTATGCCCACTGTCATACCCTCCACACTCCTCTCCTGTACATACTGCCCCCATCATACCCTCCACACTCCTCTCCTATACACACTGCCCACTGTCATACCTTCTACACTTCTCTTCTGTACCAGGCTTTAGACTGGACAATAACCAACCTCACTGGGCAACTTCAAAACTGAATTCAAGCTCAATTTTCAAGAAGATCTGAGAAAACAGAATTATGGATGTGATTGCTTGCTATGAGCAACACATAGTTTTTCCTTTTTCCAGCCTTTATGAATTTGGCTTAATTTGTTTTATTAAAAACTACTTTTACCTGCTGTTGAACCCCCCACAGAACTAAAAATTATCTATGGCCCTGATGGGGAGGTGCATTTCAAATATATTGGATTTTTTTTCCTTGTCTCCAAAATTACTGAAGCCTGAGAAAAAGCCTTTCTTAACTGTAACAAACCAAATAAAATAATTTTGGGTGCTGCTGATGTCTGTAAGCAAAGCTAAAATGACAATGGCCAGCATAATTGCTCTAAGCTGTTGTATTGCTTTTGTATAAATGTTATGCGCGGACTTATTGCTAAGTGCAGGCTGTTTTCATTTTAGCTTTATAGGGTACCAATTGACAGGGGTCTTGCTGAGCATCAGCGGTTCTCTACAACATTAATTGGAGCAGCGTCTTTTTGGCTTGGTTTAAACAAAGCTAATGCTGACAAAGCATGCTGTTGCCTATGCTCTCTGAAAATTGTGGTGGTTCTATAACACTACATATACATAGCATTAACACATCCCCCATACCTATAATTTAAAAGCTTTTTGAAAAATTCTCTTACCTGTACCATTTTTTCCTCTTTTTTTTTTTGCATTAACAAGATCTCATGCCATTCGAGGTGATGATGGGTTCTCTTGCAGCCTTCCGAAGGACTAAAATTCAACATCAAAAACAGTGTCCTGTTGACTTCAATGCAATCAGAAATTTGAATTAAAAAAAAAATGTGACCTAAATTCAAATTTTTATTCTAGAGGAAGTAATTACCCAGATTTTAACCACTTGCCGCTCAGTGTATGCACACTTGCTGCCTCAAAGAAGTGGGTCTTCTTTCCTAGGGTAGCATATGTGCATACTTTTATTTGTGCTGGGAGCACACTCTCAGCACAGAAACCAAGATGACACCAACAGCTTTGGGTCTCATACTAATGATCAGGAGCTGAGAGGACTGGCTTTTAATCACATGATTGCTGTGATAGCCTCTGATTGTCTGTAACAGTAATCAGCAACTGTACAACCCGCCCCTGTTCTATCGCTAGATCAAAGTTTGAACTAGGTCAGTGTCGGGCCAGGGTCAAGGGTCAGGGATGGGTCCATGTGTTTTGGTTAGAAATTAAAAAAAAAATATTTAGTGTCAATTAGTGTCAGTGTGTTTTAAATTAGATAAAAAAGAAAAAGGCACACTATTGTTTCCGGGTCTTACTATGTATACAAATAGCAAATATTAAACACATATGTGTCTGTGATCACCAGGCATGTGATAATTTATTTTGGGTTTGGTTTTTGATTATGGGGGTTATGGTAATAGCAAGAATATACAGTTAAGTTCAAAATTTTTATTTTTTTTTACTATTTTAGGTCAGTTTTCCTTTGATAATAAAAAATAATAGATAGAGTATATGACAATTTACCACCAAGTTAGGTGGGGCACATTTGTCCTGTAAAAAAAAGTATAATTAACCTGGATAGTATTTGGAAAAATATGTACAGTTTTACTAACACATGATAAAATTGCAAAACATTGAGATGGCATTGAGATGTTTGTACCATTTGTTAAGGGGTAAAAAATTATGGGCAGTTCTACAATCTCCATGATCAAATTACTTTGCACAAAAACAGGGATTTTTAGCTCACATACGTTGCAATACATGTTTAAGGTACAACCTCTGTCTATCTGCCCCATATAGGCATTATATCCACTGAAGCATTTGCATTTTTCAGAGTAGAGTAGGGAGTAGAGAGGGATGACTTTGACACATCTGGCCAGCCTAAACATATATTGCAATGTATGTGGACTAAGAATTCCTGTTTTTGTGCAAAGTTTGCTAGAAATGCTGTATAGTAGTGTGCAGAGGGTTCATTCAGAATGTATACAATTATAGAACATATGAATAGTGCAATTTGATCAACATATCAAACTGTGTGCAAAAAGTACTGTCATATATAAGCCACATAACACTACGAGGAGTTAAAAGTTATGGTAACAAAGTAAAAACAAATTAAAAATTGCCATTTGTTTGCACATTTAATACAAAGTAAACCTGAATACTAAAAGAACATTTTAACAAAAACCTGTAATAAGAGAAATGTGTAGGCTGCCACTTTCTGAGAATTTTAGTTGACTAGCTGTCTCTGGAATCAATGACTTTTAACAAGTGTATAGCAAATTAAAGCATTTGTAACCCTAAAAAAAAAAAAGAAATGGATCCTGTGACTTTAAGGCATTTTAAACAGCACAGTGCTATGCTGTGTAATTTGGCGCCCTGTATCATCTGAAATACTTGGCTGATCCTGCCTGGTTCTGCCCTCTCAACTGTAAACTGACTACAGTTTATCATGGCTGCTGAGCACCGTGGTCAGTTTACATGTCTCCATCATCTGCATCTCTCCTCTGTCTTTTCTCTCCCCTCCCTGCCTGTCAGCTTTTTTTTTTTACTATTTTAGGTCAGTTTTCCTTTGATAATAAAAAATAATAGATACAGTATATGACAATTTACCACCAAGTTGTGGGGGGGGGGGGCTCATTTGTCCTGTAAAAAAAAGTATAATTAACCTGGATAGTATTTGGAAAAATATGTGCAGTTTTACTAACACATGATAAAATTGCAAAACATTGAGATGGCATTGAGATGTTTGTATCATTTGTTAAGGGGTAAAAAAATTATGGGCAGTTCTATAATCTCCATGATCAAATTACTTTGCACAAAAACAGGGATTTTTAGCTCACATACGTTGCAATACATGTTTAAGGTACAACCTCTTTCTATCTGCCCCAAATAGGCATTATATCCACTGAAGCATTTGCATTTTGCAGAGTAGAGTAGGGAGTGGTCAGAGAGGGATGACTTTGACACATCTGGCCAGTAGGGATGAGCTTTGTGTTCGAGTCGAACCCATGTTCGACTCGAACATCGGCTGTTCGGTCGTTCGCCGAATTGCGAACGATATGGGCCGTTCGCGCCAAATTCGTGGTGCGCGTCACGGCCCATAATTCACTGCGGCATCGCAGTGCATTGCTTGCTGATGATTGGCCAAGCATGCACTATGACCCGCATGCCTGGCCAATCACAGCGCCGCCTGAACAGAGAGTCGTAATTGGCCAAAGCCAAGGAGGCTTTGGCCAATTATGGCTCAGGGGATTTAGTACACGCCCCACACTATATAAGGCCGCCTGCACGGCGGCCCTGTGTAGTGTGTGTTCCGGCGTTGAAAGAGATAGACAGAGAGAGAGACAGTGTCATTTGATTTGAGTTAGATAGATTAGGCAGAACAGTCAGTCAGTTAGCTGCACTTACAGTGTATTGTGTATATATATGCATCCCAGGTGTTGCATATATATATATACACTGTATTCAGTTTAGCTAGATCCGTTCCTGTTATCTTCTAGACTATTTACATTTAGTGCAGTGCGTCCTGCTCACAGTGTTCAGCTAGATCCGTTCCTGTTATCTTCCTACTGACAGGCAGGCTTGTCTTGTTACAGTATTAACAGCTACCTAAAGAAAATTACTGGTGTTCTTTTGATTCTATTAGTACCACGGTCAGGCAGCTAGACTATTTATATTTAGTACAGTGCGTCCTGCTCACAGTGTTCAGCTAGATCCGTTCCTGTTATCTTCCTACTGACAGGCAGGCTTGTCTTGTTACAGTATTAACAGCTACCTAAAGAAAATTACTGGTGTTCTTTTGATCCTATTAGTACCACGGTCAGGCAGCTAGACTATTTACATTTAGTACAGTGCGTCCTGCTCACAGTGTTCAGCTAGATCCGTTCCTGTTATCTTCCTACTGACAGGCAGGCTTGTCTTGTTACAGTATTAACAGCTACCTAAAGAAAATTACTGGTGTTCTTTTGATCCTATTAGTACCATGGTCAGGCAGCTAGACTATTTACATTTAGTACAGTGCGTCCTGCTCACAGTGTTCAGCTAGATCCGTTCCTGTTATCTTCCTACTGACAGGCAGGCTTGTCTTGATACAGTATTAACAGCTACCTAAAGAAAATTACTGGTGTCCTTTTGATCCTATTAGTACCACGGTCAGGCAGCTAGACTATTTACATTTAGTACAGTGCGTCCTGCTCACAGTGTTCAGCTAGATCCGTTCCTGTTATCTTCCTACTGACAGGCAGGCTTGTCTTGTTACAGTATTAACAGCTACCTAAAGAAAATTACTGGTGTTCTTTTGATCCTATTAGTACCACGGTCAGGCAGCTAGACTATTTACATTTAGTACAGTGCGTCCTGCTCACAGTGTTCAGCTAGATCCGTTCCTGTTATCTTCCTACTGACAGGCAGGCTTGTCTTGTTACAGTATATAAAGCTACCTGAAGAAATGCAGTGCGTCCTGCTCACAGTGTTCAGCTAAACCTACAAGTTAGTGGGGTGCGTCCACCTCACAGTGTTCAGCTAAAGCTACCTATAGAAGGTTGGTGGTGTTCTCATACTACAGGCAAGCAGTTGATTTTGCTAGCTATATATATATATATATATATATATCCCAGCTTAGTGCAGCTACAGGCCATTAGTATATCTGGAAGGCCAAGAACAAGCCAATAAGAGAGGGCAAGCAGGCTCTGTGTCTAGTGCTGGTCGTGGAGACGGTGCATCCTCATCAGCACGTGGCCATGGGACACGCTTGGCCTTTTTTTCGGCAGCTGGACGTGTTGAGCCGCAACATGCGGAAGACTTGGTCGAGTGGATGACCAAGCCGTCCTCATCCTCCTCATCCTCTCTCACCCATGCCCAGGGTGCTTTGTCTGGCAAAGCAGTGGCCTCTTCCCTCGGGTCAATGTCATCAGTGACTCCTTCCCTAGCTCCACCATGTCCTCCTGAGGAGTCCCTCGAACTGTTTGACCACAGTGTTGGGTACATGCTCCAGGAGGATGCCCAGCGTTTGGAAGGCTCTGATGATGATACTGAGCTCGATGAAGGCAGTAACATGAGCACGGACAGAGGGGGTGCCCAAGAAGGACAGCAATCTGGCAGTCATGCTCCCCCTGCTGCAGCATACTGCCAGGTTTGCTCCAGTGATGAGGAGGGAGGGGATGATGAGGTCACTGACTCAACGTGGGTGCCTGATAGGAGAGAGGAGGAGGAGGAGGAGGAGGCGGTACATCACCAACGAGGCAGGATGCCCTCCAGGGGCCAGCCTAAGGGCAGCACATTGACTGCATCACACCCCAAAGCTCCACATGTGCAGGGCGCTGCAGTCTCTGTGCATTATTCAAAAAGTTCTTTGGTGTGGGCCTTTTTTGAGACGAGTGCATCAGATCGCACCGCTGCTATTTGCAACATATGTCTCAAGCGTATCTCACGTGGCCAAAACATCTCCCGCTTGGGTACCACATGCTTGACCAGACATATGTTGACCTGCCATGCAGTTCGTTGGCAAGCGTATCTAAAAGACCCACACCAAAGAACAAAGAGGATCTCGCCTTGCTCCTCATCAGCTGAGATTTCCACCCCAACTAGACCTCCAGTCCTCTCTGAGACCTGCAGTGAGAGGAATGAAGGTGTAGAATTAGGTGTGTCACAGCCAAGTACTTGTGGGCAATCTGCTTTTGGTACACCGACGTCAGATTGTACCAGGCAAATTTCCCTGCCCCAGCTGCTGCACCGCCGAAAGAAGTTTGCTCCCAGCCATCCACATGCCCAGCGGTTGAATGCTAGCTTGGCAAAATTGCTAGCACTTCAACTGCTGCCTTTTCAGTTGGTAGACTCTGCACCCTTCCGTGAGTTTGTGGAATGTGCGGTTCCTCAGTGGCAGGTACCCAAACGACACTTTTTCTCACGGAAGGCGATTCCGGCTCTCTACCGGCATGTGGAAGGCAATGTCCATGCCTCGCTGGACAGGGCGGTCAGCGGTAAGGTGCATATTACCGCTGACTCATGGTCCAGCAGGCATGGACAGGGACGTTACCTAAGTTTCACGGCGCATTGGGTGACTCTGCTGGCAGCTGGGAAGGATGCAGGACAAGGTGCAGTAGTGTTGGAGGTTGTTCCGCCACCACGCCTCCAAAATGCTAATGATTGTGACACACCTCTCTTCCACCCCCTCCTCTTCTTCTTCCTCCATGGCCTCTTCCTCGGAACCAGCGGTGCTCCGTAGTCGTTCAAGGGGCTATGCAAGTACGCAGGCCAAAAGATGCCATGCGGTGCTTGAGCTGGTGTGCTTGGGGGACAGGAGCCATACTGGGGCAGAGGTTCTGTCAGCTCTGCAGGGGCAGGTTCAGAGGTGGTTGACGCCACGCCAACTTAAGGCAGGAATGGTGGTTTGCGACAATGGCACCAACCTCCTCTCTGCCCTCCGACAGTGACAAATGACCCATGTGCCCTGTTTGGCTCACATCCTTAACTTGGTGGTGCAGCGGTTCTTGGGCAGGTACCCGGGCTTACAGGATGTCCTGAGGCAGGCCAGGAAAGTCTGTGTGCATTTCCGCCGGTCATATAATGCCAGTGCTCGGCTGACGGACCTCCAAAAGGAGTTTAACCTGCCCAAGAACCGCCTAATCTGTGACATGCCCACCAGGTGGAACTCAACGTTGGCCATGCTGCAGCAGCTGCACACGCAGCAGAGGGCCATCAATGAGTACCTGTGCGACTATGGCACCAGGACAGGGTCAGGGGAGCTTGTTTTTTTTTCCCCAGTGGGCCATGATCAGGGATGCATGCACTGTCCTGTCACCATTCGAGGAGGCCACGAGGATGGTGAGCAGTGACAGTGCATGCATCAGTGACACTGTCCCCCTTGTCCACCTGTTGGAGCACACGCTGCGTGGAATAATGGACAGGGCACTTGAGGCAGAACAGAGGCAGGAAGAGGAGGACTTCCTTAGCTCTCAAGGCCCCCTTTATCCAGACAGTGTTCCTGCGTGCCCGTCGATCACACAGGAAGAGGACGAGGAGGAGGAGGAGGAGGAAGATTGTGTCAGTATGGAGGTGGAGCCTGACACTCAGCATCAGCAGCAGTCTTTAAGGGATCAGTCCCAAGAAACACATGGACTTGTACGTGGCTGGGAGGAGGTGGCTGCAGACGTTGTCGTCCTTAGTGACCCAGAGGACTCCGGACCGAATGCCTCAGCAAACCTACGCTGCATGGCCTCCCTGATCCTGCAAAGCCTGCGTAAGGATCCTCGTATTCGTGGTATCAAGGAGAAGGACCAATACTGGCTGGCAACCCTCCTTGATCCACGTTACAAGGGTAAGGTTGTGGACCTTATCTTGCCATCGCAGAGGGAGCAGAGGATGAAACATCTTCGGGAGGCCTTGCAGAAAGGTCTGTGCAACGCGTTCCCAGAGACTGGGAGGTTACAAACTCCTGTTTCTGGACAACGTGTTGCTGAGGCTTCAGTCAGTCAAAGAAGGAGCGGTGGAGAAGGTGGCCGTCTGACCGATGCGTTCAGACAATTTTTTGGTCCGCAGCCCCAAGGTATGATCAGTTCCAGCAACCATCACCAGCGTCTGTTTTACATGGTGCAGGAATACCTAGGGGCAAGATCAGACTTGGACACCTTTCCCACCGGAAATCCTCTGGGTTACTGGGTCTTGAGGATGGATCACTGGCCAGAGCTTGCACAGTATGCAATTGAGCTACTGGCCTGTCCTGCATCCAGCGTTCTTTCGGAACGCACATTCAGTGCTGCTGGAGGCGTGGTAACCGATCACAGGGTGCGTCTGTCCACCGACTCAGTCGATCGACTGACCTTCATAAAAATGAATCAGTCTTGGATCACCACCAGCTACCAAGCACCTGATGCTGATGTAACCGAATAATTTTTTTGGAAATCTTAGATCCCTTCAAAGACTGCCTATGCTGATGCTGAGTGACTATCCCTGAGTAATTATCCTCTTCCTCCTCAATCATCACGCTGATAGCTTGTAAGAACATTTTTGGTTCTGGGCGCCACCACCAGTGCCTAAGGCACAATTTTTCAGCCCCTGTTTAACAGGGGCGTGTAATTACAGTTTTTGATGTAATACTTTGCAGCAGGGCTCGTTCCTGCATTCCAACTAGAGTGTCTGTGAGGGGTTGCAGTGTTGTGGCACCAGCACCAGTGCCTAAGGCCCAATTTTTCTGCCCCTGTCTAACAGGGGCGTGTAATTACAATTTTTGATGCAATACTTTGCAGCAGGGCTCGTTCCTGCGTTCCAACTAGAGTGTCTGTGAGGGGTTGCAGTGTTGTGGCACCAGCACCAGTGCCTAAGGCCCAATTTTTCTGCCCCTGTCTAACAGGGGCGTGTAATTACAATTTTTGATGCAATACTTTGCAGCAGGGCTCGTTCCTGCGTTCCAACTAGAGTGTCTGTGAGGGGTTGCAGTGTTGTGGCACCAGCACCAGTGCCTAAGGCCTAATTTTTCAGCTCCTGTTCAACAGGGGCATGTAATTACAATTCTTGATCTAATATTTCACAGCAGGGCCCTGTGAGGGCTTACAGTGTTGTGGCCACAGCAACACCTAAGGCCCAAATTTCTGCTGAGTATATAGGGCAGGACCCTACTTTCAAACATCTAACTTACAAACGACTCCTACTTGCAAACGGAAGGAGACAACAGGAAGTGAGATGAAATCTACCCCTAGGAAGGGAAATTCTCTCCTGTAAGAGTTAATATGGGGAAAAAACTTCTCCTTTCCACTGATGCTTTCCAATCCTTGTTCCACAAAAAAACCCAAATTTTCAAAAAACATTTTTCATTGGGACAAAAAGTGAGGTGAAATCTTCTGAAGAGGAGGAAAGACAGCAAAACAAATGTCACAGGGGTGATAACCCTTCCCTATGTTTTCCAAAAAGGTTAAAAAAGATTTTTTGGCTGGAGCTAAACACGTTAAAAATGTACCCATTCAAAATTACAAACAGATTCTACTTAACAACAAACCTACAGTCCCTGTCTTGTTTGCACCGCCTGTATACTGCTGTTCAGAGTATATAGGGCCTGGTGGCCCCACACCTTTCCTTATTTTAATTTGGGTGCGGGGTTCCCCTTAATATCCATACAAGACCCAAAGGGCCTGGTAATGGACTGGGGGGTACCCATGCCGTTTGTCTCACCGATTTTCATCCATATTGCCATGACCCAACATTACATTAAACCCGCAAGCAGTTTTAAATGAGATTTTTTCCTTTAAAAATGACATTTGGTGCAGGGACTGTTCAAAACACGGGAAACACGCGTCACTTTACAGGCATACTATAGACACCCCCCAGGTACGATATTTAAAGGAATATTTCACTTTTTCTTTTTTACTTTAAGCATCATTAAAATCACTGCTCCCGAAAAAACGGCCATTTTTAAAAGTTTTTTTTGCATTGATACATGTCCCCTGGGGTAGGACCCGGGTCCCCAAACCCTTTTTAGGACAATACCATGCAAATTAGCCTTTAAAATGAGCACTTTTGATTTCGAACGTTCGAGTCCCATAGACGTCAATGGGGTTCTAACGTTTGTGCGAACTTTCGGTCCGTTCGCAGGTTCTGGTGCGAACCGAACCGGGGGGTGTTCGGCTCATCCCTACTGGTCAGCCTAAACATATATTGCAATGTATGTGAACTAAGAATTCCTGTTTTTGTGCAAAGTTTGCTAGAAATGCTGTATATAGTGTGTAGTGTGCAGAGGGTTCATTCAGAATGTATACAATTATAGAACATATAAATAGTGCAATTTGATCAACATATCAAACTGTGTGTAAATAGTACTATCATATATAAGCCACATAACACTACGAGGAGTTAAAAGTTATGGTAACAAAGTAAAAACAAATTAAAAATTGCCATTTGTTTGCACATTTAATACAAAGTAAACCTGAATACTAAAAGAACATTTTAACAAAAACCTGTAATAAGAGAAATGTGTAGGCTACCACCTTCTGAGAATTGTAGTTGACTAGCTGTCTCTGGAATCAATGACTTATAACAAGTGTATAGCAAATTAAAGCATTTGTAACCCTAAAAAAAAAAAAAAATGGATCCTGTGACTTTAAGGCATGTTAAACATCTTTCAGGGTGCGTTGTAGGTGTTATGTTTAGTGCTGCAGCACCTGCAAAGTTCCCTAGTGTGAAAGGGATCTTATTCTCAGCACTCGCGTGACTCCTGGCTGCTCTTCTCCTCTCCTTCATCCTTACTGATGTCTGCAGGGGATTCTCAGGCACCTCCCACTGTAGCTGTCAGATCGGGAGAGGGAGCAGCGAGGAGTAATGGGAGTGCCAAGCAGCGCTGTGAAATAAGGTAGAAATGGGCATATTTTTCACAAAGCACAGACACTGGGGCATAGAATGTTTTCTTACAGAGGGGATTGCATGTACATTACACAGTGGCTTAACAACCACTTTAAACTGTTACTAAACCCAGGACCCGGCATTCACTATATGGTCTTCCACAGTGCAGAAAACATGAAAATGCAATTATTTTAGTAAATATAAACTGCTAAATACCTTTTCTCATCAGCAGAATATAGCAGTCTTATGACTACTATAAGTGTCTGGCTAAAGTTTGTAGGAGGCGTTTTCATTCTACTTTGACTGTCCTTTGAGGCTGTAGGACCCCTGACCCTCTGTCTGGTAAGTGCTGATCAGCCCTGTGCTGATCACATGCACCCTCCCAAGAAAAAAATAAACTCTCTAGCGATACATACCAAAGTGAGCATGTGAAAAGGGCCCCCCAATGCCCTGTTCTATCAGGGGATGGATTGGGGACTGTGGAAGAAGGGGAGGATCAGAGAAGACAGGATCAAACAGCCTTTTTACACAATGCAGAGGATACTGCATTGTGCACTGTATATACATGCATATACATGCAAATGAGGTGAAACAAATCAATGTAAAAAAGAGAGAGAGAGACAAATAATTCCACGGTAGCGCACTAAATTGATCTACAAAACTCCTAAATTTTTAAATTGTATGTTGATCATTGTGAAATGATCAACATAAAACACCAATACATAATGAAAAGTGTCCATATGGCATATCCAAAAGTATATATGCTCCAACATATGCAAATCAATATGGTAATACAGTCCAACTTATAGTGATAAAAAATAGTAAAACAAAATCTCGTTGATCCAGCAAAATCCTTCACCAAAGTGATGTGTGCCAATTCCACTCCGTTAAGAATAAAGCTCACCAGTTGCTGTTGCCATTCACTCTTGTGTCTGGCAAATATCGTCTTATTAGATGTTATTGAAGAGCCGCTTTTACACGCCAATCTCCATCCAGATTAATAAAGACACTCTCCACATGTGGGGATAGAAATTGAGACAGAGCCTTTAATAGTGTAAAAACACCTTAAGGTAATCGGTTTATAAAAAATAATGCACTTACATCATAAAATATTCAAAATCGCCATGTTAAAATTCTAAACATGCCAGGTGACTCATTGTTGCGATCTCCTCATAGCTATGACATGTCAAATCCCATGCCAAATCGCTGCAATATGAACCTAGGCTTAGTGCATAAAGTGCATGTCCTTAGATGCCGATTTTTGGATTCTGTGTTACGGATCTAAAAGAAACTCATATTTATGCACATGTTCGAATGACTCTATTACAATGTAGCTACATTCAGATCCTTAATTTAAAAAAATGCACGTATATGTGTTTTTTTTTATGGCAGTATGAATAAGGCCTACATTTTGGATTTGCCTTTACTATTTACCCAGTGACAATGCTCATCAAGACAAATGGAGAGGCTAAATCCTTGTACTTGGGAAACAGAGAGCAATAAAAACCCTGACACAAGTTTTAGCACTTCCGTGTACCATCCAAAACAAAAGTTTTGCTGTTAGATACATTTTAGGGAATGTAACCTCCATATTTCTTTATTAACTATCAACAATAAATAGTTTTTTGCATAAAAAAATATTATATTAAATTCTACAAGAGTGACTGTGAAGTGTCATTCTATTCAGAAACAATTAACACAGCCATTGTTAAACAATTAAAAATAAAGATAAGTGTGACAGTGTCCTTGCTGCATTGGTCATCAGTTTAGGTATTGATCATCTAAGTGCATTTTAATAGCATAAAATATCTTAGTCCTAATTTTTATATTTCAGTTTGTTGGAAAAGCTTTTATAACTTTTAATTGAATGTAATAGAATTTGTGTTGACATGAGCAGTATTTCACGAACTATAATCATTAAAGGTTGCCAGGAAATGCACCATATTTGTGCTTCAAATACAACACTACTTGAGTTATCAGTTTAATTTCAGTTTATTAGCCCTACTGGTGACTGGTGTTTAGATCATAAAGCCCATACCACCCCCCTCCCCTTCAGCTTCCCTGACACTCCCTATTCTTTGAAAAAATATTAAAGAGGAGGGCCAGCCAAAAAAAAAAATATTAAAAGTCAGCAGCTACAAATACTGTAGCTGCTGACTTTTAATTGGACACTTACCTGTCCCAGGGTCCAGCGATGCGGGGGATCGAAGCCCCGCTCGTCTCCCCCTCTGTTCAGCGGCGCCGGCATTGCAACTGTGGGCACCGGGCTGTGGCTTCACAGCCTGGCACCCCCACTGCGCATGCACGAGTGGCACACCGTGATTGGCCGCTCAGCCACCTGGGACCTGTAATGGGTCCCAGATGATTGACAGGAGGGAGGGAGCAGAGCTGAGCCCTTCTTGTGCCGAGACGGAAGTGATGTCACCAGCCCAGGCACTGAAAGACGCAGACTACGAGGGACCCCCTAGCAACAGGCATTTAGAGGTGAGTAAAAAAAAAAAATCCAAATGTTTTTTTGTATTTTTTTTTGGGTGGAACCCCACTTTAAACTTAAGCCTGTTATACACTTCTTGAATTGCATGTTAGTACCACCCAACTTGTCAAACTTTGAAAAACTGGTTGGCCAGATAAATCAAATGCAATCACTGTTCAGTATCCAGATAGTCATGAGTGCCAGCTCTTTGAAAAACTTATACTAGCTGAATACATTAACACTGAATATAATGACATTGACTGTCATTGACTGAATGACATTTAATCTCTACTTTTTTTTATTGTTTGCTAAATAAACAAAAAAAGGCTGTTCTGTTATCAAATTTAGCAAATAAATAATTGTTCTTCATAAATGTATGCCAAAATGACTGTGGGGGCGTGGCGATCGAGCTCCAACATGGACGCATGAGCTGAGAGCTCCGCTCGGCCGTCGGACAGAATCGGCATCCATCCGACTCCATCGGCGCAATCCACACACCCGCTAGCCGGCAACATACCTCCAGACTCCGCTGCATACACGCAGAATTCCGAAGCACCGCAAACACCCACAGCAGCCTCGGAAGATGGACAGCTTCTTCTCGTCCCGCGGCCTACAGCAAAATGGCGGCGGAACGCGCACGAAGAAGCCGGAGGACAAGGCTGCAATGCAGCACAAGGGACAGCTGAATCACTCCACACTGGCCAACAAGCTCACATCCCGCAGCGGATCCTCTTCTGGGACTTCTAGTCCCACAACCAGAAGTCCGGCCAAACAGAAGCAGAGGATTACCTCACCAGAAAGGCCACTGGAGGATCCTACTATGGAGGTAAGCGGGCCCTCTGATAAGGACAGCGCCATAGTGCAGCCCCTGCAGGATTCTATAGTATCCTTCCCCACAGCAGACAGGCCTGTTTCTGACACAGTCCTAAAAGAAATGCTTCAATCACTGAAAGCATCTCTGAAAGCTGACATGACTGCAGAAATCAGGAACTGCCAAAGAGAAGTGCAGGCCTTAGGCAGCAGGGTAAACCACATAGAGCATAAAATGGACGATTATTCAACGTCTTCCAACACACTAGTGGATGCTCATAACACCCAGAGTGAGGAGATAACATGGCAGATTTAGAAGATAGATCCAGGAGGAACAACCTCAAAATGCGGGGTATATCTGAAGACATACCTGCCCCCCAGCTACTACAATATGCCCAAACGCTATTCTCCACTCTGATACCCGCCCTGTCACCACAGGACCTCATAGTGGACCGAATACACAGGATCCCCAAACCTACTTTCCTACCAGATCATATCCCCAGAGACGTACTTCTCAGGGTACATTACTACCATGTGAAAGAGCAGCTTTTAATGGCCTCCCACAAAGATGTAATCAAACACCCACCATACGAGGCTATTCAGCTGCTCCCAGATTTATCCAAACACTCTGTGCAACAACGCCGCAACTTAGCAACAATCACTAAAGCCCTAAGGAACCACAAGATACTCCCCAAATGGAGATACCCTGCAAAGTTGTATGTCACCCATAATGGAGTCTCCACCCTGATTTCCACTCTGGAGGAGGGCATTGCCCTACGCCAATGGGGAATTCTACCCGAACCAATGGTTCATAGCATGCCTCATCCACAACCATCTCCACTACAGGAAGACTGGCAGGTGGTCTCAAGGAAAAGATGGTGGTCTCCAAGAAAAATACCGATGGGACTCATGCACATAATGCTTAATCAGCACTCATATCTCTCCAGGTACAGGGGTTTATAGTTACAACCCTTGTCTTATCCCTCCATTAGTACGCAGCGGTTACGCCTGCAAATGGATCGGTTTAAAGATCTTGTTCTTAAAGTTCTATTTATACCTTCTTCTTTATTTATGTTCATTTTTTATTGTTCTCTATGCACCATGTATACCATACATCATCTTGAAGTCACCATACAATACTCTCTGCCTGCGAAGACACCTTCTACCTTGGCTCCACTAAACAGAAGACCAGCCTCTATGATGAACAGTTACGGCCACAGTGAGTACACAAGTATAACAACAACCCACATTACATACACCCTAACCCATGGTTTTTAAATGCCTATCTATTAACGCCAGGGGCCTAAACCACCCCACAAAAAGATTTTCAATGTGGGCGGAGGCGAAAAAAACACAAAATGGACATATTATGTGTACAAGAGACTCATTTCCAAATCTCAAAGACACCCAAATGTACACACAGAGAATTCCCCCATGTATTCCTAGCCTGCACACCTGGTCACAAAAAAGGCGGAGTGCTGCTGGCAATCAGAAATACTCTGACCTTTCAATTGAAGGAAACCACTGTGGATGACAACGGCCGTTATATCATAGTCAAAGGAGACATCAACTCTAAACCCTACACACTGGTAATGTTATATGCTCCCAATTCTCATCAGACACATTTCATAAACAGATTGCTCAAGAAGGTTCAATCTCAAATGTATGGTAATCTCATTGTCTGTGGAGACTTTAACCTCACTGTAGATCCACATTTGGATTCCTCGGCTCATAAAGGGAACCATCGCAACTGTTTGAATAACGTATTACAAAAAACTGATCTGTTTGATGTATGGAGATGTCACCATGCAAATGAATGAGACTATACCTTTTTCTCTTCCAGGCACTGCTCCTACTCCCGTATTGACTTATTTCTAGTTGATAAATGGTTGTTACAAAAATCAGTGCTCTCTCAGATGCATGACATTACGTGGTCTGACCACGCAACTATCATATTGTCTATTAAGGATCAGGCTGTCTCCTCCTCACCACCCATCTAGCGTAGCAACACTAGATTAATGCAAGACCCCCTAATATCAACAGAAATCTCACAACACCTTCAAAACTTCTTTCAGGGTAATGAACTTTCAGTAGAGGACCCATACAGTATATGGAACGCCCACAAGGCATACATGAGAGGCATATTCACACAATTAGGCGCACGAGAAAGAAAACGTCATACCGCTAAACTCAATGCAATTCTAACTGAAATACACAACATAGAAACACTCAACAAAGCCTCCCCCAACCCAAACCATGCTCAGTCACTCTCGCAGTTGAGGGAAAAACTGAGAGAAATATGACACATATCTCAGGAGGTTAAACTTAAACTCATATGCCAATGCAAATAGAGCAGGTAAATATCTAGCTAACAGAATCAAAGGTATTTCTTCTAAAACAACGATAGCACATCTGATCCACCCTACCCTTAAACATAAGATCACCAACCCACAAGACATCGCAAATCAGTTTGCCAACTACTACAGTGCACTTTATAACTTACATAAGGACACGTCCACTACTCAACCCACAAAGGCCAACATACAACAATTCCTGAACACCTTGAATCTACCCTCTCTATCAGAAACGCAACTACAATCCCTAAATTCCCCCTTTACTATGCTTGAAATCCAGAAGGTTCTAAATACCTAACCTAATGGCAAGTCACCGGGACCCGATGGATTCTCAAATGAATACTTTAAATTATTTAGCAACATACTAGCACCACATATGCAACCGGTATTTACTAAGGCTGCAACCACAGCTACACTACCCCCGGAAATGTTGAAGGCATTTATAGTCACAATACCAAAACCTGGAAAAGAACCCAATACACCTCCAAATTTCTGTCCGAAATCCCTGTTAAACACTGACATTAAAATCTACACCAAATTACTAGCCAACGCCTAGCTGAATTCATGCCATCCCTCATCAAAAGAGATTAGATGGGCTTTGTGAGGGGGAGACAGACCTCAGACGCCACCCGTAGAATTATTAATATTTTACACTATGTTGAAAAAACCAAAACACCTTCTCTGCTGCTCTCTATAGACGCAGAGAAGGCGTTTGATAGAGTCCACTGGACTTATATGTCAATGACACTCTCTAAGTTTGGTCTTGGTGGACACATTCTGAATGCAGTTCTTGCCTTATACTCCAGCCCTTAGGCTCAAGTATACACGTCCAGCATGCTGTCCACCCCCTTCCACATAACTAATGGCACTCGCCAGGGATGCCCACTATCCCCAACAATCTTCAACTTGATGATTGAACCTCTGGCGGAGGCCATTAGAACGCATCCTTCAATCTCTGGTTTCAGGTTCGGAGAAAGCTCCCATGTCATCAATCTATTCGCAGACAATGTCATTTTGCTTTTAAAAAAAACATAGACCTCACTACCTATAGCGCATGAGATACTGCAAAAATTTGGGGAAATCTCATACTACAAAGTAAACTTCAATAAATCCTTTACAGATAGTACCTCACTGCAACACTCCCTTCCATACAGCTGGAGTAAAACCGGGATACCTTATCTAGGCATCACTCTGACGACTCCATAAAAATGTTGGTGAAATCCAATGTCAAACCCCTGCTGGCCAAACTGGATAGTCAAACTAAACACATAGCAAAACAGGAATTTTCCTGGCTAGGAAGGCTAGCCGCATTTAAAATGTCAATCTTGCCACAAATTTTATACATCCTAAGAGTACTTCCTATAAACATCCCCTCATATCTCCTTAAATCCCTATCGGACCTCCTATGGAAATTCCTCTGGGGGGATAAGAAGGCTAGATGCTCACGGAACAAACTAATCCCACACAAGCATGCAGGAGGGGCGGGTTTAGTTGACATATATGATTACATGTGGGCAACTAGACTAGATCAACTCCGCTATTGGTTCACCAAATCAGATATACCACGCTGTAGAAATTGAACAATATCTAGCCCCGATACCAGATCTTGCTGCACTACTAATGGGAAACCTGGGTTTCATGGGAAATGAACAAACTTCCCCCAACTATACAGTGGCTTGCGAAAGTATTCGGCCCCCTTGAACTTTTCAACCTTTTGCCACATTTCAGGCTTCAAACATAAAGATATAAAATTTTTATTTTTTGTGAAGAATCACCAACAAGTGGGACACAATTGTGAAGTGGAACGAAATCTTTTGGATTTTTGAAACTTTTTTAACTAATAAAAAAATGAAAAGTGGGGCGTGCAAAATTATTTGGCCCCCTTGCATTAATACTTTGTAGAGCCACCTTTTGCTGCGATTACAGCTGCAAGTCGCTTGGGGTATGTCTCTATCAGTTTTGCCCATCGAGAGACTGAAATTCTTGCCCATTCTTCCTTGCAAAACAGCTCGAGCTCAGTGAGGTTGGATGGAGAGCGTTTGTGAACAGCAGTTTTCAGCTCTTTCCACAGATTCTCGATTGGATTCAGGTCTTGACTTTGACTTGGCCATTCTAACACCTGGATACGTTTATTTGTGAACCATTCCTTTGTAGATTTTGCTGTATGTTTGGGATCATTGTCTTGTTGGAAGATAAATCTCCGTCCCAGTTTCAGGTCTTTTGCAGACTCCAACAGGTTTTCATCCAGAATGGTCCTGTATTTGGCTGCATCCATCTTCCCCTCAATTTTAACCATCTTCCCTGTCCCTGCTGAAGAAAAGCAGGCCCAAACCATGATGCTGCCACCACCACCATGTTTGACAGTGGGGATGGTGTGTTGAGTGTGATAAGCTGTGTTTCTTTTACGCCAAACATATCGTTTTGCATTGTGGCCAAAAAGTTTGATTTTGGTTTCATCGGACCAGAGCACCTTCTTCCACATGTTTGGTGTGTCTCCCAGGTGGCTTGTGGCAAACTTTAGAAGAGACTTTTTATGGATATCTTTGAGAAATGGCTTTCTTCTTGCCACTCTTTCATAAAGGCCAGATTTGTGCAGTGTACGACTGATTGTTGTCCTATGGACAGACTCTCCCACCTCAGCTGTAGTTCTCTGCAGTTCATCCAGAGTGATCATGGGCCTCTTGGCTGCATCTCTGATCAGTCTTCTCCTTGTTTGAGCTGAAAGTTTAGAGGGACAGCCAGGTCTTGGTAGATTTGCAGTGGTCTGATACTCCTTCCATTTCAAAATGATCGCTTGCACAGTGCTCCTTGGGATGTTTAAAGCTTGGGAAATCTTTTTGTATCCAAATCTGGCTTTAAACTTCTCCACAACAGTATTACGGACCTGCCTGGTGTGTTCCTTGGTCTTCATGATGCTCTCTGCGCTTTCAACAGAACCCTGAGACTATCACAGAGCAGGTGCATTTATACAGAGACTTGATTACACACAGGTGGATTCTATTTATCACCATCAGTCATTTAGGACAACATTGGATCATTCAGAGATCCTCGCTGAACTTCTGGAGTGAGTTTTCTGCACTGAAAGTAAAGGGGCCGAATAATTTTGCACGCACCACTTTTCAGTTTTTTAATTGCTAAAAAAGTTTAAAATATCCAATAGATTTCGTTCCACTTCACAATTGTGTCCCACTTGTTGGTGATTCTTCACAAAAAATTAAAATTTTATATCTTTATGTTTGAAGCCTGAAATGTGGCAAAAGGTTGAAAAGTTCAAGGGGGCCGAATACTTTCGCAAGCCACTGTACAAATATCGCTCAGGGCTTGGAGATTCCTTCTCAACCAACACCATAAAGATAGTCGTATAATAAATTATACCCTCCCTCTAAATATACTAGCAGCTAAAATTCCATTTTTATCCCTGAAACACCTTCTGGGACATGGGATAACAACTGTCCGGGATCTAACCATAAACAATGTACCCAAATCAGTCAAGAGTATAATGAAAGAATTTGATTTACCTAGCCATACCCTCTTCACCTGTCTTAGAATTACACATTGTCTCTGCACATACCCCGCCCCCAACATTCAATTGCCCCCCAAGGTATGGAATCACCTCACCCATCAAAAAAATAGCTATAAAGGTATATCAATTTACAATAACATTTTGCAGGACAAACTTAACTTCAGGAAAACAGAGGCACTTAAGAAATGGGAAGTGAACCTAGGCACCGCGTTTACAGATGATCAATGGAAATCTGCAATTCAGACTATCCACAAATCGTCACACTATATATTGGGAAATGACGCTCAGAATATCCAATAGATGGCAATACACCCCATGTAGACTAGCAAAAATGTTCCCAAATACTTCTCCTCTATGCTGGCGCAATTGCGGACATAAAGGTCACCTTATGCATATGTTCTGGGAATGCCTATGTCTAACTAGTTTCTGGAACCCAATATTTTGATTAATATCCTCAATCACAGGTATACATACCCATTCCAATCCAGCGTTGGCAATATTGCATATAGGAATAGACAACTTTCCATACACAATGAGACAGGTTATAACACACATTCTCCTGGCAGCTAGATCATTGGTACTCCGATCCTGGAAAAATGCCCCCAGTGCAAATATTTGTACTCATCACCTGACAAACATGCGTGCATACCCATATGTTTTTCCATGTTACTACTTTCTTATTATTTGTAATGTCTATATTACATTTCCTGATATTATAATTTGTATTGACAAAAATTTAATAAATACTTAATGAAAAAAATAAATAAATGTATGCCAAAATGTATCCTGTTACATTCTGCTACATTTCTTTGGTGTATATTATTTAGTCTGTTATAGAGTTATAGAGTCCACAAACTATGGTATATATCTGAAAATTGATCAATCCTGATGTACTGACGGCCTATATCATTTCTTGAGGCCCAAAAATATCAGGACAGTACAAATACCCCTAAAAATCACCCCTTTTTGGAAAGTAGGCAGTCCAAAGTATTTAGTAAGAGACAAGTTCAAGTTTTTTGAAGATGTAATTTTTTTGTCATAATTGTTTGGAAAACTAAGATTTTCACGATTTTCTTTTTTTTGTTACATAGTTTTATCAGTGCAGTACAGCATCATCATAACTGGGGTGGTGGTGATCAGGGATACTGACTGGTGACAGTACAAAAAAAAAAGATATATATTTTTTTATTTATTTACATTTTAATTTTTTTTTATACATTTTTTTTCTTTTTTTATGATTTTTTTTTTAACACACTGTGACCAGAGCAATATCATGTTGCCATAATAACATTGTACTACTGCGGGGAAGTAATCAGGATTTATTTTTCTTTTTTTACACATTATGATTGCTTATAGCAGTGAATTAGATTGCTATAAGCAAGTATTTTACTGAATGATTCATTCAGTTTGTGATCACGTTGGTACAGATGGGCTGTGATTGGCCCTGTCTGTACCATGTGATCATATTGACCAATCACAGCTAGCAGCACAATTGTACACAATGGATGACATGAAAGGAAGCCATCCATTATTTACAACTGTCATGTGACCTGCTGTGATTGGTCACATTGGCCACATGGTATCGGCAGCGAGCCTGTACTCTGATCAGTCATCAGCTGTGTATACAGCCGCTGACAGATCATGCCACTGCATGGCCCTTTCTGGGAGGACGTCATATGATTGATTTCCCCTTTCCCCTCAGTGATCACAGGAGCTAGTACGAGCTCCATCCCTCACCTACACTATCACAATGGATGTGGAGCTACTCGTTTTACTCACTATGCTAATTGAGCCCGAGTGGCACACTAAATCTATTGTGGGTCAGTTTTCCAACACCCTGGAATCTGGGGGGCCCTTAACATCCTCCTGATGGTCCTGCATTGTGCATGTTGACATCAGAGAGCTGCAACTATCCAGGAAGTAAAAGCGGAGCTCTGGCCTATCTTTAACCACTTCCCATCCAAAGTACATCATATGACATCATGGACTTTGAGTGGGGATATCTGAATGATGCAGCTACACACTTTGTCCAGATATCATCTTTTTCAGCCGGCGATTCTGTGCACCGTAAGAACAATCATAGTGGCAGTTCAGCCGCTTGATCATTCTTACAGGCGGCGGAAGGGGACGTCCCCCCCTCCTGCCGCCCTCTGGTGCTTCACCCGGCTCGCCCCTGCGATCGGCGAGCCAGAGAACGAATCAGTTGCTGCCAGAAGTTTACCATAGAGATTTTTGGTGACCAGATGGACCCTCGGAGGCCCGGGCGAGACGTTATGATATCCCGCAAAAGTAAACAAAGCCAAGGATGCAGCTGGAAAGTCCGAGAGAGTTTTTTTTTTATCTCAGCCTTTCCAGCCTGAAGGAGAGATCTGGGGTCTTATTGATCTCACATCTCTCCATCAAGAGAACCTATCACGCACTATTCCTATTACAAGGGATGTTTACATTCCTTGTAATAGGGATAAAAGTGATTAATTTTTTTAAGAGAAAATGTAAAAAAAAAAAGAAAAAGTAAAATAAAGAATAAAAAAAAAAGAAAGCGCCCCCATCCCCGTGTGCTCACGCACAGAAGCGAACGTATACGTAAGTCGCATCCACATATGTAAACGGCATTCAAATCACACTTGTGAGGTATCAGCGCATGTGTTAAAGCAAAGGCAACAATTCTAGCCCAAGACCTTTTTAACTCTAAACATGTAACCTGTAAAAAAATGTAAAACGTTGCCTATGGAGATTTTTAGGTACCTTAGTTTGGTGCCGTTCCACGAGTGTGCGCAATTTTAAAGCGTGACATGTTAGGTATCTATTTACTCGGCGTAACATCATCTTTCACATTATATAAAAAAAATATTGGGCTAACTTTACTGTTTTGTTTTTTTAATTCATGACACAGTTTTTTTTCCACAAAAAAGGGTTTTAAAATTGCTGTGCAAATACAGTGTGACACATAAAGTTGCAACGACCACCATTTTATTCCCTAGGGTCTCTACTAAAAAACATATATAATGTTTGGGGGTTCTGAGTAATTTTTTAGAAAAAAATTATAATTTTTACACGTAGGAGCGAAGTGCCAGAATTGGCCCGGATGAGAAGTGGTTAAACTACGGCCCCTGGTGTTGCTGATTGTAATGACATTATTGTTCATATTTTTTTTAGCATATTACCTTTTACAACACTGAATATCTCCACTTCCACCTGTTGGCTACTGAGATATAAGTGTCATCAATCCCAGGAGTCAATGGGCATCCTTCCGTGTTGCTACATTGATTGACATATTGTCATAACAATGAGGCGGGAACTTCCTCCACCACTGTCATTGTTATGGCAACCTACAATACATCGAGTGTGCGAGATCAGGGGGGTGCATGCTGGGTAGCCAGCAGCACTATTTCCTGGAGGAAACTCTGAGAGGGCTTCAGATGCCCACACTAAGGATGAAAGCTTACTGGATCCAGAGGGTACAGTGAGTACGTAAAAACGAACTAAGACAGCAAATGTTTTCATATGCAGCATATTTAAATTGCATATGCTGTGACTATTTTGGGGCTGACTTAAATGAAAGAAAGACAAGAGCTCCACTTTAAGTAAAGCTGCTTCAGGGAACCAGGTACACAGAGAGGAGGAAGCCTGCAGGAGTGAGGAATAACTGATTCCATAATCTGGTAACCAGATTAATACTTAACCTACGCAGTGCAAATGGTGACACCACTGCATAGTTACGTTTTACAGCAGCCTGGAGTTAAGCTTTAAAATATTGTGTAAAAAGGCACTGGTCAAAGATGAGATGAGCTGAGAAAATTATTAAGAGAGGAAAAATAATTTGTCACCTTTTTTTTCTAGTTTTTGCTTCCCTCAGTTTTAAATTTGTATATTTTTTATATGTACTGTACATTATTTCCTTTGTGCTTCAGCATCCTTGGACCTAAGTTTTAAATGTACATCTCTGGCTTTAGTACCTCACTCTCACAGCTTAAAACCTAATGTGGGCATGCAATTAAATTTTGAAGATTTAGGAATATCTGAATGAGATCAAACAATAAAAGGCACATAATTGGGGTAGGGGGATATATTTAATTCACAGGAGAAAACAGAAAGTCGAATATTTAAATTAGTAAAAGTGCCTGCCTAAGTAAGCCTCACCCACTAGTATAACAAATTCAGCCTTCCCGTAAAATCCTCCCAAATCAATTTGACATTTTGTATACCCATATTCTGTTTTTGCTGTAATTGAACACTTGAGAAGGTAGAAGAGGAATTGTCTTGGGCCGCATATAAAATACACCAAACAATAAGGATAGCTCAAAGTCGCCTGATCACAAGTTAATGATTACTGATGTAGATAATGTACCTGAGTAATATAACTTCACTTTTTTGTAATATTTTTTATTATAAAAGTAAAAGAGGGCAACATAAAACTAGTGCAGTATTTGACACTGTTTTTGATAAACTAACTCAATATCTTGTTTGATGGATGTAGTAATGATTTTCAATGAATTCTCAAGGTGCTCATCAGACATTTGGGTTCTTATTGTGCCTTTTGTTTGTTTCATCCTTGAAAATAGTTGTTTACAAATATAGATGCTGTTGAAAACTGATGACATAAATAAGGTGTGATTGTGAAGAGTGGAATATTTTACCTTGGGAAGATAACATTTATAAAGCCTCATACACACGGACGTTTTAACAGCGGCTTTTTTGAGCTTTTTTTGCTGCTTAAGAACGCCACTCTATGTTATTCAATGGCCTCATACAAAACCAGGGCGTTTTTGAGCTGTAACAGGCATGGTCGTTTTCAAGCTCCAAAAAAAAAAACAAGGACCCGCGCCTTCAGAGGTTTCAGCGCTAGAGCTGTTTTGACGCTGATGCCGAAAAAAGCTCAAAAACGCACATTAGCGCTATACCGACGTTTTTTAGCGTCAGCATTATTAAGCTGTAAAAATGTTTATTATGTGATTGGTCACTGTATGTAAGGAAAAACAGGAAATTGCTGTCTGTATTACCCAAAAGTCCCTTGCACACCTGGGGGATTGTGGGAAATAGAAAGAGGAGGAACAGGCATGGCCAGCTCTGTGTCACAACCAGCTCTCATTACAGCTGTGGATGTCCATCCCGAGCTGTGGGACCTTGCTCACCCACAGCATGGAGACCACATTTTAAAAAATCAATTGTGGATGGAGATAAGCACATCTCTCAGCCCAGGGTGGGAAGATATGTCACATAGTACCCAAAAACAAACAAGTAAGTCTATGTTAATGGAATGCATAATCTGTTTGTTCTGTAATGTAATAAATGATGCATAACTAACCTCTTCCTTTCCACTTTTCTATTTTTGTCCACTATTCTTAGGCAAAGTCCTTCAGTGGCGGTGGAAATCACTCCATGATCGTGTGAGGAGGTTCCTTACTGAAGAGGAAAAATCAGCCCAATCCGGAGCCCCAGCGCCCAAAAGGAAGCCGCATGTCTACCACCAAAACCTGACCTTCATAAGGCAAGCCATGATCAGCAGCACCAGAGAGTGAGTTATTGTTTTTTTTTTATACATAATTAACCCTGTGCATTTCTTTGCAGGCAATATGCATTTTCTATGTATAATGTCATCTATTTAATTCTGTTCTTTGTAGGACAATATCCAATATTGGCGAGAGAAGAGAGGAGGCAGGGGAAGTTCGGGCAGTGGACAGACCCACCACCAGTGCCACGGACAGCTCAGCCCACACATCTCCCCGTGACAGCAGTGTGGAAAGCCTCGCTGAGGAGGCAACACATGAGGTAACTGTCCATCCATTATGTCAGCCTGTCTATGTCTGTCTGTCTGTCTGTCTATCTACCTACTATCCCTACCAATTTATATACTTATTCTTTTGCAGGAATCCAGCACGGGGAGGTGCATGGTCGTGGAGGTGTCTGTGGCCCTGGGCGTGGGCATGGACATAACCAGCGGCAGAGGGTGGGCGAGTTTGTTTCTGAGACTGAGACCAGGGTGCTTGTACTGCTGCAGGAAGTGCGGCAGGAGAAGCGCAGCTTTGATGCCTTCCTTGACCCAAGCAACAAGCGTGCCTGCTTCTGCCGGCACATGTACAACTTAATGGAGGACATGGGTGGAGACCTTGAGATACAGTGCATGGATCGATTGAACACCATCTGTGTTCAATACAGACAGTTAAAATACAGTGGTGTGCCACCTCCACCTTCCGTCGATCCATGCACTGTATCTCAGGATCTCCCACTGGCCCCCGGGACCTCAGCAGTGCAAGCACACCCCTCTCTGCATCAGCCCCCTCCTCTCCGCCAGCCGCCAACCACCATGCCCCAGACCCCAGACCCCATTGTACCCCCCACCCTCCTATGAAGATTTTACACCGCCATCTTTTATGCATAGGCGCCACCCCCATTCCTTCCCCCGTCCTCAATCCCCACATCCTCAAAGTGACCAGGCATCCAAGCAAACCTATCACCAGTTGTAATTATTTTCCTGATCAATAAAACTTTTTTTGATTGACAAATCATGTCTGTTTTAATTTTGTTATAAGATGCACAACAGCAGTCAATTGCACTCTGCTTGAGACAAACGCATGCTGAGCCCTTAAGAGGCCTAGCATGTGTTTGTTCCAAGCAGATTGAAAAGAGCACATTGCACTCTGCTTGAGACAAACGCTTGCTGAGCCCTTAAGAGGCCTTAGCATGCGTTTGTCCCAAGCAGATTGAAAAGAGCACATTGCACTCTGCTTGAGACAAAAGCATGCTGAGCCCTTAAGAGGCCTTAGCATGCGTTTGTCCCAAGCAGATTGAAAAGAGCACATTGCACTCTGCTTGAGACAAATGCATGCTGAGCCCTTAAGAGGCCTTAGCATGCGTTTATCCCAAGCTGATTAAAAAGAGCACATTGCACTCTGCTTGAGACAAATGCATGCTGAACCCAATAGGCCTAGCATGCGTTTACCTCACGCAGAATGTAATGGACTCGAGGAACAAAAGAAGAAACATGGACACAGAGAGCAGTAACATGAATATGACGTGTTTTATTAAAAAGAACAAAATCCATGATGATTTATTCAATGTCAACATTGTTTTTTAAATATGATCATCTTGCCATGACACCTTTCCATCAGGAGATACAAAATATTGGGCAAAATGGTTGCAGATTGTCATGATGGGCTTGCTGTTGACCGCAAGCCCATAAATTGAACACAATGTGTTGGGTTGCTGGGCTCCGGTTCCACATTGCTCCTATCATTGTTCCTCAGAAGATTATGTAGCATGCAGCATGCCAGGACCACCTTGATTGCATTCTCCACATCCAGTTGCATGGAGGACATTAAAACCCTCCATTTGGCAGTCAAGACACCAAACACGCACTCAACCACACGGCGTGCGCGGCTGAGCCTATAATTGAAAATTCTTTGTTCATGGCTGAGTCCATATCCACTATATGGCCTCATAAGGTTTTCGGCCAATCCAAAAGCCTCATCCGCAGCCATCACCAACGGCAAACTTGGTTCATCAGTGCAGGGTAGAGGCCTACTTGCTGGTATGTTGAGGCGTCTCTCATGCAGACGACGTCCGAATGAAGACTCTCTGAATATGCGGGAGTCACCTTGGCTGCGGTAAGCTCCCACATCCATGGCAAGAAATTTTAGATGGGCATCAGTCAATGCCAGGAGTACCACGGAAAAATATTTCTTATAATTAAAATAAGATGATCCGGAGTGGGGAGGCTTCTTCACCCTGATATGTTTACCATCCAGGGCACCGATGCAATTAGGAAATTGTGTTTTTTCCCAAAATCCATCCACAACAGACTCCCAGATTTCTTCGGTTGGCTCCGGCATGACTGAGTGGTGTAGCTCCTCCCAAATTGCAACACATGTTGACCTTGTTATTGCAGAGACAGTTGCGACACCAAGGAGGAAATAATGGTGAAGGGACACAAAACTTTGTCTAGTGGCAAGAAACCTAGCTTAACCACTTCCCACCCGGCCCATAGCAGATGACGGCTGGGCGGTGGTTCAGTTATCCTGACTGGGCATCATATGACGTCCAGCAGGATAACATGCCGCCGCGCGACCGCGGGGGCGCGCATCACGGCGATCGGTGGATTGGTGTTAGTCTGACACACCGCTACACCGATCTTGGTAAAGAGCCTCTGGCGGAGGCTCTTTACCATGTGATCAGCCGTGTCCAATCACGGCTGATCACGATGTCAATAGGAAGAGCCGTTGATCGGCTCTTCCTCACTTGCGTCTGACAGACGCGAGTAGAGGAGAACCGAAGAAAGAAACAAGAGAGCGCACCAGCCTAGCGCATTATCCTTGGCAAGTTTAATAAATTAAAAACAAGGTAAAAAGCTACTCACAAAAGTCGCAGGTAAAATTGCATATCGAACGCACAAAGGCAATAGTTCCAGTGGTAGGCAGCTGTCCAGGTCCCAGGAGGGAGGCACACGGACCGCCGCTGGCTTACGCGTTTCAAAGGTTTGACCTTCTTCCTCAGAGCCTTATTGGTGGCAGTCTCCTGCCGACTTTTTATATACACATGTTAGGCTGAAGCAAACTGATCAGGTTGGTATCGGGACTCCTCCCTTAATTGGTGGGCGGTCCTCTGGGGGGAGGGGAGGGGGGGTGTGTTATGGATCTTGGCTAGGTAAACATTGTTGAAGAGCCATACCATATTGATTTATTGATTACATTTGATAATTAATTGGTGTGCTTCCATATCCATTATTGTTATCGCTATTAAAATTAGTCTAACCCATAATGGGTGAGCTGATAGGGTCGTACCAGTAGTTACCCATACACAATCTGCTCTTCTACCCTCGCATTCTTATATCACATAGATGATATAGAGTAATGTGCAGTGATCAGAGGGTTAGGAGTATGAGAAAGGGGGGTGTACCTTATCATCTGTAGATCTAATGCCATCTCCTCTGCTCGAGTGCGTTTGTCTTCTGCAGGGGCTGTGTCTGTGTGGGCTGCCATTGCTGACACGTTCGCTCCTGTGCCCCATAGAACTGGGTGGAACGCACGCCGCCGATTAACTTCCGGGTTGCGGTCCACAGGGCGGAAGTGCGGTCGTGATGTCACAACCCGTGCGCCGTGCGGCGCCTGGGATGTGACACAATAGAGTAAACAGTGGCCTCCATCTTGCTGTAGACACAGATAGAGGTCAAAGTCAGACTGATACCGTCTGACTTCAACTAGAAGGAATGGAAATGTTTAAAAACGTGTAACTAGATAAATGACAACAATAAATAGTAGTGAGCAATAGTATGCAATGATAGCAGGGAAATTCAAGGGGGACCAAGGGAGGGGAGTGGTGGAATCTGGTCTAGAACAATAGTTACAAATAGCAATGCTCAAAACATGTGTATTTGGAAGCCAGCAGGAGACCCACTTACATTGTGTTTAAAATAAATGGTAATAAAATACATATAATACACCTTCTATAAAAAGTTATAAATATATGTATACACATATATATAGAAAGTAAAAGCCTTATACACATCCATCGCATATCCATATATGTGCATATGGTGATTATTGAAAAAGACAAATCTTTTTTTATATATAAAAAGGAATTTTTTGTTAAAAATCCGTGTATAAGTACAACGGACTATGTACCTTGCCTGTCTATTCTAAAAAGAGAGAGAGGGGAGGGGGAAGGGGGGGGGGGAGGAAGGATTTTGTTGCTATCACCTCATATAGACATTCCTATAGTGGTTTTGTATATTAGGGCAATAGCCCAGAGGTTATTTTAGTATAAAATCGGTGAACAAGATATAGTATGGGAGGGGGGGGGGGGGGGGAGGGACAATCAACAACACTTATTGCCAATATTATTATACTATTTTATGTACTTCTGGATCCTCATTTAGGCCTCCTGGAGTGAGACTACCGAGGGTAAAGATCCAGAAGGCTTCTCTTTTGCAAAGCCTCTGGTACCTGCTTCCCATATCCAGCTCCCTTCCAATCGACTCAATCCCAAATACTTTCATACCTGCAGGGTCCCCCTGATGGACTTCTACAAAGTGTCTAGGGACTGGGTATTTGTCTCTTAAGTTTATTATACCGCATTTGTGTTCACCAATTCTCACTCGCATTGGGCGTTGTGTGCGGCCTACGTATAGTCGCCCACAAGGACATACTATACCGTATACCACATATTCTGTTCCGCAGTTGATAAATTGCTTAATTTGGTGGATTCTCCCGTCTCTCCCAACCACCGTTTTTTTCCTATGCCACATGTACATGCATGTGCCACAGTTCCTGACGCCACATCTATAGCAACCTTTTTGATCGAAGATTGTTGTCCAGCTATTAGTTGGTTTGCTAGTACATGTTTTTACCCTGCTTGGGGCTATCAGTCTCCTAAGATCTTGGGGTTTCCGAAAAACTATATTAGGGTGATCGGGGAGTGTCTTACCCAAAACAGGGTCGTGCTTCAGAATATTCCAATTCTTTTTGATAATATTCTGAATTTCGAACGCTTTGCTTGTATATTGGGTAGAGAAGCAGGCCTGATGGATAGCTGGGGTGGTCTGGTGTCGGGGTTCTGTGTTGTTCAAATCCTTACTAGATTGTTCGTTGTAGAGAGCCAGATATTTAGAAAAGGCTGATTCTATGTGGTTGGCTTCATAGCCCTTCTCACTAAATTTTAAACCCAGTGGGGGCAATTCATACTTACATGCTAAAAGCAACCACCACCCCAGGTGGATACAGAATGTCTTCGGCCAATTTTGCCGCCTCAGAAGAACGTGTACCAAGAAAGAGGATTATTTAGAACAGAGCAAAATTCTTATGCAGAAATTTAGTGATAGCCCCAAGCAGGGTAAAAACATGTACTAGCAAACCAACTAATAGCTGGACAACAATCTTCGATCAAAAAGGTTGCTATAGATGTGGCGTCAGGAACTGTGGCACATGCATGTACATGTGGCATAGGAAAAAAAAAAAAGAAAAAAACGGTGGTTGGGAGAGACGGGAAAATCCACCCAATTAAGCAATTTATCAACTGCGGAACAGAATATGTGGTATACGGTATAGTATGTCCTTGTGGGCGACTATACGTAGGCCGCACACAACGCCCAATGCGAGTGAGAATTGGTGAACACAAATGCGGTATAATAAACTTAAGAGACAAATACCCAGTCCCTAGACACTTTGTAGAAGTCCATCAGGGGGACCCTGCAGGTATGAAAGTATTTGGGATTGAGTCGATTGGAAGGGAGCTGGATATGGGAAGAAGGTACCAGAGGCTTTGCAAAAGAGAAGCCTTCTGGATCTTTACCCTCAGTAGTCTCACTCCAGGAGGCCTAAATGAGGATCCAGAAGTACATAAAATAGTATAATAATATTGGCAATAAGTGTTGTTGATTGTCCCTCCCCCCCCCCCCCCCCCCCCATACTATATCTCGTTCACCGATTTTATACTAAAATAACCTCTGGGCTATTGCCCTAATATACAAAACCACTATAGGAATGTCTATATGAGGTGATAGCAACAAAATCCTTCCTCCCCCCCCCCCTTCCCCCTCCCCTCTCTCTCTTTTTAGAATAGACAGGCAAGGTACATAGTCCGTTGTACTTATACACAGATTTTTAACAAAAAATTCCTTTTTATATATAAAAAAAGATTTGTCTTTTTCAATAATCACCATATGCACATATATGGATATGCGATGGATGTGTATAAGGCTTTTACTTTCTATATATATGTGTATACATATATTTATAACTTTTTATAGAAGGTGTATTATATGTATTTTATTACCATTTATTTTAAACACAATGTAAGTGGGTCTCCTGCTGGCTTCCAAATACACATGTTTTGAGCATTGCTATTTGTAACTATTGTTCTAGACCAGATTCCACCACTCCCCTCCCTTGGTCCCCCTTGAATTTCCCTGCTATCATTGCATACTATTGCTCACTACTATTTATTGTTGTCATTTATCTAGTTACACATTTTTAAACATTTCCATTCCTTCTAGTTGAAGTCAGACGGTATCAGTCTGACTTTGACCTCTATCTGTGTCTACAGCAAGATGGAGGCCACTGTTTACTCTATTGTGTCACATCCCAGGCGCCGCACGGCGCACGGGTTGTGACATCACGACCGCACTTCCGCCCTGTGGACCGCAACCCGG
Organism: Lithobates septentrionalis; assembly: GCA_037952835.1. Taxonomy (NCBI): domain Eukaryota; kingdom Metazoa; phylum Chordata; class Amphibia; order Anura; family Ranidae; genus Lithobates; species Lithobates septentrionalis. The sequence goes on along the minus strand of JBBDGP010000082.1, from coordinate 15,940,248 downwards.
AAGTTAATCGGCGGCGTGCGTTCCACCCAGTTCTATGGGGCACAGGAGCGAACGTGTCAGCAATGGCAGCCCACACAGACACAGCCCCTGCAGAAGACAAACGCACTCGAGCAGAGGAGATGGCATTAGATCTACAGATGATAAGGTACACCCCCCTTTCTCATACTCCTAACCCTCTGATCACTGCACATTACTCTGTATCATCTATGTGATATAAGAATGCGAGGGTAGAAGAGCAGATTGTGTATGGGTAACTACTGGTACGACCCTATCAGCTCACCCATTATGGGTTAGACTAATTTTAATAGCGATAACAATAATGGATATGGAAGCACACCAATTAATTATCAAATGTAATCAATAAATCAATATGGTATGGCTCTTCAACAATGTTTACCTAGCCAAGATCCATAACACACCCCCCCCTCCCCTCCCCCCAGAGGACCGCCCACCAATTAAGGGAGGAGTCCCGATACCAACCTGATCAGTTTGCTTCAGCCTAACATGTGTATATAAAAAGTCGGCAGGAGACTGCCACCAATAAGGCTCTGAGGAAGAAGGTCAAACCTTTGAAACGCGTAAGCCAGCGGCGGTCCGTGTGCCTCCCTCCTGGGACCTGGACAGCTGCCTACCACTGGAACTATTGCCTTTGTGCGTTCAATATGCAATTTTACCTGCGACTTTTGTGAGTAGCTTTTTACCTTGTTTTTAATTTATTAAACTTGCCAAGGATAATGCGCTAGGCTGGTGCGCTCTCTTGTTTCTTTCTTTGTTTTTCACTATTAGGATAATCCCATCCTTCGGGAGCAGCAAAGCCGAAGTCCATAGTCCTTCTTGAACTTTTTTAGCTAACACACCAGTGCGCAAGAGTACTTTTTTTCGTTTTTCTAGAGGAGAACCGATCGGCGGCTCTCCTGGCAGGGGGGGTCTACGCTGATTGTTTATCAGCGCAGCCCCCCTCAGATCACCACACTGGACCACCAGGGATCGCCACTAGGACCATCAGGGAAGGGGCAACATGTGAATGGCCAGGTATGTACCCCATGGCCATCCACATGTGCCCAGTGTGCCCAGTCAATGCCCAATCTGTGCCAATCAGTGCCCACAAATGGGCATTGATCGGCACCATTATATAGCACTGATGCCCAGCAATGCCACCCTTAGGGGCATCAGTGCCATCAGTCAGTGTCATCAGTGCCACCCATCAGTGTCCATCAGTGCCACCTGTCAGTGCCCATCTGTGCCCATCCATGCTCATCAGTGCCCACCTATCAGTGCCCATCTGTGCCAACTATCAGTGCCACCCATAACTACCCATCAATGCCACCTATGAGTGCCCATCAATGCCACCTACGAGTGCCCATCAGTGCCACCTATGAGTGCCCTTCGGTGCCACCTATGAGGGCCCATCAGTGCCGCATACCAGTGCCACCTATCAGTGCCCATCAGTGCCACCTATCAGTGCCTATCAGTGCCGCCTATCAGTGCCCATCATCAGTGCCTGTCAGTGCCACCTCATCAGTGCCACCTCATTGGTGCCACCTCATCGGTGCCCATCAGTGCCGCTGTATCAGTGCCCGTCAGTGCAGCCATATCAGTGCCCGTCATTGAAGAAGAAAACATACTTATTCACAAAAAATTTTAACAGAAACAAAGAAAAACGTGTTTTTTTTCAAAATTTTCGGTCTTTTTTTATTTGTTGCGCAAAAAATAAAAACCGCAGAGGTGATCAAATACCACCAAAAGAAAGCTCTATTTGTGGGAACAAAATGAAAAAAAATTTGTTTGGGTACAGTGTTGCATGACCGCGCAATTGTCATTCAAATTGCGACAGCGCTGAGAGCTGAAAATTGGCCTGGGCGGGAAGGTGTCTAAGTGCCTGGTATTGAAGTGGTTAAAAATTTTAAAATATTTAATGGAAACAGCATACAAATAAAACCCTAAACCCTACACCTAAACCCAACCCACTAAACCCTACCTCATAACCCATAAACCCTACCACTATTCCGATTCTCAAAAACCTAACTAACCCTATCACATATGAGTACTTACTTCACTTACCTCAGTGTCACTAACAGCTGTTCCTCCGGTGACACAGAGCGACGCATGACAGTGTCCATCCTGGTCAATCGTGGCCGGAGTCTCTCCAAGAGGTCATCAAACAGCATCACAGATATCCTTGTAAAGTTGTAAAAGTTTTCCGGGTGTATAGGCAGTTCTGTATACATCTGGGTGAAGTACCATACTGACAGTCGTTGGGATATCAGTGGATGGGTCCAGAAGCGACGTTGTCTACTCCTTATATCCTCCTCCAACTGTCTCCTTCTACGAATCCTCTGTAGGATATTAAGCAGGATTGCTTCATCAATCTTTTGCACAACAGGATCCATAATGCAAAAATCAGAGGAAAACGCATGCAAAATCGCAAAAACTCCACACTCAAACAAACTCACATAGACTATCTATCTACTTTCTCTCTCTCCTACCAAAATGGCCCTGTCACATGATATTGCACGTGGTTTATTCATTTTCCTTGGCATTGTGGGTAATTTAGGAGTGGAAAATAGCAGAGGGATGTTTTTTTTAAAAAAACGCTCCTTAGCGTTAACGCTTATAAACGATGTTAAACGCGCATTGACGCCAGATCAAAACGCTAATAAAATTGCGTTTTTAACGCTGCTTTTTTCCTGGCGTCTGTACTAGCTTTACAGCCCGTTTTTTAAAACGTCTGTGTGTATGAGGACTAAAAGTCCAGTAGAGAGATACTGTTTGCAGCATGTGTTTGCTAATTGTAAACACAATTTTACAATAAATAAAAAAATACAATTTTTTTAAGAAAGCTTATGATTTTGTTTTGGGCCACATTTATAGTGGTTGTGGGCTGCATGCGGCCCGTGGGCCATAAGTTGGACACCGCTGTTATAAATGAAAGTAGGGGGTATATTTTATCACATAAACCCCACTACAAATTTTTTTTTTTGTTTTCAAATAGTTTTATTGAGAGTAACAAAATTGGTACACAAAATAGATATACATGTACATCCTTCAGAGTCATAGGGATATCTTTTAAAACAATATGATGAGGTGTAGGCATGATAGGCTATAAGACCGTCCTGAATTCACAGTGGCCCAATACATTCAGTTTATGACTCACGTGAAATTATCGCCCTGAAGGGTATCTATTCTGGTAGAATAATCAAAGGAAAATCAAGAAAGAAAAAGAAAAAAGAAAAAAGGTAAATTTCTTAACCAGATAGAACAAATAACAGATTATTAATAGTCAGTCTAAATAATCAAAGAGTGGTCAGTCTTGGAGTCTGAATAAAAACCACGGATTCCATTTGGCATTATATGCCGGGATGGAATCATGTAAGGTATGGAATATTTCCTCGGACACCATCATACTATCTATCCGTGAGATAATTTGTGAAAAGGGGAACGTAGAGGATTTCCAGTGTAGTGCAATGACCCAAAGGGTAGCAATGCAGATAGAGTGTATCAATCTCATCATAGGTTTAGTCACTTCTGGGATGTCTTGGAAAAGAATACAGTGGTGAAATGTGAGATTGATGGGTTTCTCAGCCAATCTATCAATCAGTTTAAAAACCTCTTTCCAGGAGGGTTGTAGTTTATCGCACTCCCAGAATATATGTAGGTATGAGCCTAAGTTGGTGCAACCCCGGAAACACCTGGGAGACACCTGCGGGTAAAACCTGTGGAGACGGGTTGGGGTATAATACCATCTTGTTGTAAGTTTAATGGCTGTCTCCCTGACCGTTAATGATTTTGTGCATTTGCGAATGTTCAGCCAGTTTTTATCCCAGTCTAATTCCTCCTGGTCAAGAGCTAGCTCTTGTTCCCATTGTGATCTGTATTTTAAGGTGGGTGGGTCATTAGAAGACTCTAGCATACTATGGATCAATGAGATAAGGCCTTTTTGACGAGGGGATGTATGGCACAGGTCTTCATATAGTGTCGGGGGGTCTGTATTAGGGTTGGGGTAGTGTAATTGAAAAAAATGTCTTATTTGGAGATATCGGTAAAATTCTCTGTTGGGTAGTTGGCATCTGGCCTGAAGTGCTGAGAATGTGGTAAATGTGGAGTTAACCAGAAAGTCCCCAAGAGTAATCAGATTACCTTGGGTCCACTCTAGGAAAGCCTCCGGGTGGTCATATGCTGGGGGGAATCTAGGGTCCCCGAGATATGAAGCACCTGTGGGTATCGGAGAGGAAAGACAGTACTTTGTCTTATACATTTTCCAGAGTTTCAAGCCCGCTGCCACTACCAGGTTTCGGGTGGAAAGGTCTGGGATGGAAGGGTGTGAGGACCAAAGTAGGCCAGGTAGGTAGAGGGGGGCAATGGAGTCTTGTTCAAACCTAACCCATGGGACTTTGGAACCTCTAATGTTCCATTGTGCTTGCTGGGCAAATCTGCTGGCTAAGTAGTACAGCCAGATATTTGGGACTCCCAACCCACCCCTTTTAGGGGAACGGTAAAGGGTCTCTCTAGCGAATCTGGGGGGTTTGTCTTGCCATATGAATCTATTAAGGTGTGCTTGAAGAGTAAGTAGGTATGATTTAGACACTCTAATAGCGAGGGAACGAAACAGGTAAAGCAGCCTGGGAAGTATCGTCATTTTGAGGGCCGTAATTCTTCCAAGGAAGGATATATGGAGATGATTCCAAAGTTTAAGGGTTTTTTTAAGTTTTGTGATCAGGGGGGGATAATTGGCCTCAAAGAGTCTGCGGAAGTCTCCGGTCAGCTCGATGCCCAAGTATTGTAGGTGAGTAGTGGCCCATACAAAGTGAAAAGCATTCTTCAGTTGTTGGGTTTCCAACTGTGTAAAACCTACTGGGAGGGCAACCGATTTCGAGACATTAATCTTGAGGCCAGAGACTCCCGCAAAGTCCGAAAGAGTCTCTAAGAGGTTGGGTAGAGATATGAGGGGGTTAGTCAAGAACATGAGGACATCGTCGGCGTACATGCAGAATTTGTAAGAGGAGGGGCCTTTGGTGTAGCCTGAAATATTTGGGTTTCTAAGTATTGCTATAGCGAGTGGTTCTAGGGCAAGGGCAAAAATTAAGGGGGAAAGTGGGCATCCCTGTCTCGTGCCCCGACCTACTGTGAAGAAGTCTGAGCTACAACCTGGGATCTTGATGCGGGTTTTGGGGTTTAAATAGAGGGCTTGAACGCATGGAAAAATTCGTCTTTAAATCCCATCCGTTGTAGGATGGTAGAAAGGTAGTTCCAGGATACGCTGTCGAATGCCTTATGTATGTCCAGGCTAAGCATAAACAGTTTCCGGGATGTTAGGTTGGCATCTTGGATAATGTTTGTGGCTAAGCGTATGTTGTCAGTAATGAATCTATGGGGTATAAATCCTGATTGATAGGGGGAGATAAGTGAGGAGATAATGGGTGCCAGTCTGTCTGCTAGGATTCTACTAAAGATTTTAAGGTCGTTGTTTATTACCGAGATTGGTCTATAATTCTGGGGGAGTAAATGGTTTTTGTTTGGTTTGGGAATCATGGACATATTTGCCAGAAGCATCTCCTCGGGGAAGCTTCCTCCCTGTAGAACCCAATTGAATAATTGCGCTAAATTAGGGGCCAGAAGGTTGACAAATTTCTTGTAGTAAATGGCTGAAAAGCCATCTGGGCCTGGAGCAGAGCCTAACTTTAGAGATTTGATAACCCTATGTATTTCTGAGGTAGTGATGGGGGCATTGAGTTTTTCAGTTTGAGATGGGGTGAGGGAGGGCAAGGGTAGATCACGGAGCCAGTCAACCTCAGTTTGGGTGGGAGGTTTTTGGATAGGAGCCAGAAGGGTTGAGTAAAATTGTTTGAAAAGTTGGAGTACTTCTTTAGGGTGGGAAGTGGGTAATCCCGAGCTCTGTGTTAATTTATAGACATGCGGGGGGCGGGAGGACTGATTGAGCCGTCTGGCAAATAAGGTCGAGGCGGTATTGTTATGAAGTAGAAATTTCGATTTCGACCATCTAAGTGCCTTCTCCGTCTTAGAGGAGAGAAGGGAGTCTAGTTCTAGGCTTTTTTGGTCAATAAGTTTTCTAGTGGACTCCAAAGCCAGAGAACCCGCGTCCTTGTATAGCCTATCAAGGTCTTTTGTGAGGTCGACAATTCTCTGTCTGTGGAGCTTGTTATGAGTGGAGGCGAGGCTGATTAGTCTGCCCCTCAGCACTGCCTTATGGGCTGTCCAGACAATCGAGGGCGGGGTTTCAGGGAGAGCATTGAGTGAGAAGTATTCGTCAATGGACTTGACTGTCTCCGACTCCACAACCAAGTCTGAGAGCAAAGCTTCATTAAGTCTCCAGGTATACGGTGTGGGGGCAAGTCTGATGAAGTCAGTGGTGAAGGAGGTTACGTGATGGTCTGACCAAACACAGGGGTGAATCTTGGCATTAGTGGAATTGGCTAATATGATCGGGGTAGCATAAATATAATCTAACCTGGCGTAACTTTTATGTGGGTGTGAGTAGAAGGTAAACTCCTTAATGCCCATATTGTGCGTTCTCCAGGTGTCTACTAGTTGGTGGTTCAAAAGACCCTGGGCTAGAGACCTGGGGAAGGCTTTGGTAGCAGTAGTGGAGGAGGATCTGTCTAATGTGGGGTTAGCCACTAGGTTCAAATCTCCTCCTATGATCATATGGGGAGATTCTAAAGAGGCTAGTTTATCAAAAAACATTTTAAAAAAGGAGGCAGGGGCATCATTAGGTGCATAAATACTAGCTATGGTGATTTCCCTATTATGCATTACACCTTTAATGATCACAAATCTGCTTTCTTTATCCTTATAGCATTGCTTAATTTCCATAGGAACCGAGGAATGTAACAGAATGGCAGCACCCCTGCTTTTGGATGTGTGGAGGGAACAAAATGATTGTGGGAAGCTTTTATGGAGGTATTTTGGGTGTGAGGAGTGGGAGAAGTGTGTCTCCTGAAGTAGGAGAATCTTGGTGCCCAACTGGTTATAAAGATTAAACGCCTTGCGTCTTTTAATAGGGGAGTTAAACCCCTTTACATTATGTGAAGTACAGGTGATTGCCATGATAGGTCAATATTGTGCTGTCAGGCAGAAAAGGTGACAAACTATGCATGCAAGAGGGGTTGTGTATCAAGCAGGCTAGGCCCAGCAGGGGTGCTGTCATTAAGCTAAGCATCAAGTGGAAAAAGTGGTACATGAAATTCACATTCAGGCCAATACCAGGAGAGAACATTTCTATCGTATTAGCATAATATCGGGAGAGCAAACATTCCAGACTGTAAGGTGACTGACCAGGTAAAAGGAGAACAGCTGTAGAAAAACATTGAATGAAAAAAAGAAAAAAAACACACACATAAAAAATTGTATAGCTAGACATAAAGTCTAGTGTCAAAAATGAGTCAGATAAACGAATCTTTACCTGTTAACAGTAAAGGCTATTAAAAGAAACCTTTATTAACGAGACAACTTGGTCTCGAACCCAGCTAGTATTCTAGTTCCTTCTATGGGGGAAAAACCTGTGAGGCTCGCAAAAAAGTAGAAAAAGAAAAATAAAAAGGGGAAAAAAAGTTCAAACCAGTACGTAGCCTGTGGTTTCAAACGAAACTTTTGCTGGGTGGGGAGGACATGTCACGGCTCCGCGGGACTGTCGCCTGTAATAAGGTGATGGAAGAAACAGTGTCATGCGTCATATAGGTGAAGGAATGGTGGGTATCAGGAGAATCACCGTGGAAGTTCTGCGAGGCCTTCTCCAACGTCGTACCGGATTCTCCTTCTTTCTCTTCGTGATGGAGGGGTTTGCCAGATGGGGGCCGGACGAGGGGTCAGCGGTGGGCGACGGATGGCGGCTGCATCAAGAAGGCCCAGTTTCACTAGGATTTCTTGGCCCTCGAGTAGGGAAGTGGCTGAAAAGGTGGTGCCATTATGAGGGACCAGCAACTTAAACGGGAAGCCCCATCTGTATCGAATACGGGCGGATTGGAGTGCGGTGGTTATTTCCTTTAAGCTTCTCCGTCTGTCGAGGGTAGCAGGGGAGATATCCGGATAGATCTGGATTTGGTGATTGTCCAGCATAATCCTTTGCTTGTTCCGTGCAGCCCTTAGGATATCCTCTTTGATGAGAAAATCTTTTAGGCAGAGGATCACATCCCTAGGTGGTTTATCATCAGGAGGCTTTGGGCGAAGCGCTCTGTGAATGCGGTCACACTTAAATGCGGAGGAGTCACACTCTGGGAGCAGTGATTTAAATAGACGAATAACAGCAGGGATAAGATCAGTCTCTGATTCTGGGATACCTCTAAGACGCAAATTATTGCGCCTATTTCTATTGTCGAGATCTTCGACTTGGGCTTGGATCGCCGAAAGAGCCGTGGCCAATGAGTCATGTTCCCGACTAAGGTCGTTGTAGGCCAGAGCCAGCTCATCGTGCTTGGTCTCAAGGAGCTCGGTACGTGAGCCTAGGGCCGCAATTTCTTGTGAAAGGGTGTGGGAAGTTTTCTGCAGTTCCATCTGAAATTTGGAAGCCAGTTTGGTATACATTGTTTCCAGACTGCTGTCCAGGTCAGCCTTAGAGAGGGTAGTGTGGTACTCACTCGTGCTGCATGTAGACCGTGATGGTGTCTGCTGCGATGTGGGAGTTTGAGCCAGGGAGTCCCCCTTCCCTGCCGCGCCATCTTGGGACATGCTGTAACGTTCCCGCGTGCGGAGGAGATAGTGAGTTAGGGTATTTTGAGCGGAGCCACAGGATTTCCTTCTCTTCGACGGCATGCACCAGTGTTATGTGGCTCGAGGGGTGCAAGAAACGAGTGTATTTGAGCAGTTAATAGCCCTCGGGAAGCCGTGAGAGGCCCGGGTGGAGCGGAGCTACTGTGTCAGGCGTCCATTTCCTTTGGCGCCGCGCATGCGCCCCCCCACTACAAATTTTAAGGTAATGGTATTTGGGTTATATATGTTCAAATCAAAGATATTTAAGCTACAAACTGCAATGTGATACAATCTATTACTGTAAATGAACTATGTTTAAGCTATTTTCAAAAAAAAAAGAAGACAAATTAATACATATAAATAATTAACAAACTGAATTTTATTGCAGGTTGTGGTACTATGGTAAGAGGCCGGGAATAATAACTGAGTTCAAAAAGCTCTAATTGCATAGATGTATTTTGTCAAATGTCAAGGTCAATAAAACACAATTTTTACTGGAAGCAATGAATCAGATTTAAACTTTCAGGCATATTTAAATGTAATTAGTCTCTAAAGGAATGTCACTCTAATTTAGAAGTAAAAACACATTGATGTATCAGTCCTACAGAGAGATTTAAAAACCTGTATTGTCTAGGTCACTTTTCTCACAACTTCCAAAGGAATAGAGAACCTGAAACTCACTGCTGTTACCAAAATGGTGTGTCTAAAAGCACTATTGTTGTGCAGCACTTGACGTGCTCCCATTACTAATTGTTTTTTTTTAATTATAGTTATGAATGTACATATTCACCAATAGCTTTGTAATCACTTTAGATACCATAGTAATAGATGTATAATTTTGCAATGGCAACCAATGCTTTCTTTTGGTGTTATTGTCTTAGAAAAAATTTTTTATTTTCTTTATGTCCTGAAGAGAGAAAAAAAAGTTTAAAAAAATGAAAGATTACAGCGTGATTTTCAAAATTACTAATAATCCTACAACAAAAATTGTAACTGTTTTCAGACTGTGATTTACATAATAAGGTTATTTACAAATTTGATAAAGGCATTAAAGGTGAAAAGGTGAAACTGTGCCTGAAAAATGCAGGCAAAAAGCAAAGGACTAGTCACAAAGTTTTGCATGTGGTTTCCAAGCAACTGACATGGATTGTAGTGAAAAAAGCCCGGATGGCCGCACTCCAATATATCACTTTTATTAATCCATATAAGTAAAAGACAGTCCATACAGCAAAAATGAGGGTAAGAAATACACAATAACGCATTTCCCTCCTCTCCTGATGCTTAACCACTTCAGCCCCGGAAGATTTTCCCCCTTAATGACCAGGCCATTTTTTGCGCTACGGCACTGCGTCGCTTTAACTGACAATTGTGCGGTCCTGTGAAGTTGTATCCAGACAAAGTTGATGTCCTTTTTTCATCACCAATAGAGCTTTCTTTTGCTGGTATTTGATCACATCTACGTTTTTTATTTTTTGTGCTATAAACAAAAAAAGAGCGTCAATTTTGAAAAAAAAACACAATACTTTGTACTCTTTGATATAATAAATATCCCCAAAATTAAAAAAAAAAACAAGTTTCTTCATCAGTTGAGGCCGATATTCTTTTCCATATTTTTTTGCGATTTTTTTTCTACATATTTTTGGTAAAAAAAAACCGCAATAAGCGTATATTGATTGGTTTGTGCAAAATTTATAACGTCTACAAAATAGGGGATAGATTTAGGGCCCTTTCACACTGGGGTGGTTTGCAGGCGCTATTGCGCTAATAATAGCGCCTGCAAACCGACCCGAAAGTGCCGCTGCTTTGTCTCCAGTGTGAAAGCCCCGAGGGATTTCACACTGGAGCGGTGCGCTAGCAGGTCAGGAAAAAAAGTCCTGCTAGCAGCATCTTCGGAGCGGTGAAGAGGCGGAGTATATATCGCTCCTACACTGCTCCTGCCCATTAAAATCAATGGGAGAGCGCGGCTATACCGCCGGCAAAGCGGCGTTTTTTAACCATTAACCATTTCTCGGCCGCTAGCGGGGGGTAAAACCGACCCGCTAGTGGCCGCATACCAACGGTAAAGCACCGCTTACAATAGCAGCGCTTTACCGCCGACGCCGCCCCCGCCCCAGTGTGAAAGGGCCCTTATGGGATTTTTTATTATTATTATTTTTTTTTTACTAGTAATGGCGGCAATCTGCATTTTTTCAGGACTGAGACATTGCGGCAGACAAATTGGACACTTTTACACTTTTTTGGAACCACTGACATTTATACAGCGATTAGTGCTATAAATAGCCACTGATTACTGTATAAATGTCACTGGCAAGAAAGGGGTTAACTGTGTTCCCTATGTGTGTTCTAACTGTGGGGGGAATGTGGCTGATTAGAGGAGGAGAAAGATCGTGTGTTCCTACTTAGTAGGAACACATGATCTCTCTCCTCTCCCCTGACAGAACGGGGATTTGTGTGTTTACACATACAGATCCCGGTTCTCGCCCTGTCGCGAGCAATCGTGGTAGCTCAGCGGACATTGTGCCCACTGGGCATGCGCATCGGCTCCGGGGACACGCTGTGGGTGCCTGCTACAGTGTCTTAAAGAGCAGACGTACAGCTACGATGGCTCACACAGGGGAGCCAACCTGACACAGTATAACTGCGGCGGCTGGTCGGGAAGCGGTTAATCAGCTATTAAGCACCAGGAGAGGTGTGAAACACATTAGCTGTGCTGTATTACTTACCCTCAATTTTGCTGTATGGACTGTCTTTTACATATATGGATTAATAAAAGTGATTTATTGGAGTTCGGCCATCCAAACTTTTTTCACTACATATCTTCTAATGGATACAGGGCCGGCACTCTTCTCATATGCAGTGGTGGTGTAACAGAGGGGTTTGTTTCCTTGAGCTGTATACTACTTACTAACTGACACGGATTACTGACTTACCATATTTTGTTCTGCTCTGTGTCTCTTTGTGAATATGGCTATTTTGGTAGAGATAGGGCTTTCCTTTTTCATGTCAGAACTTCCAGCAAGGAGAATAGTGAGCAGCATAATAGACATAACCAAATGTCACTCAAAATCTCCTGAGATTAAAGTGAGCCGTCGACCATCTTGACCAGCTGAGGGCTGAGAGCTGGATCGGGCTCCGCTGCACGCGCGGGACCGGGGCTGCCGGAGATAAGGTATTGCTTCATCAGGTGTTGTTCCAGAAGGCATGCGGGGGGGTTGTGGGGGGACCAGGAGTTGTACCTGGGGGGCTGTGGCTGTCCTTATGAGCTGTCCCTGCCAGAGCCGCCATCACTCGCGCCTGTTACATGTGGCGCCGGAACCAGAAGTTGTTAGCTTTTTATTGGAGTGCCTCTGTTGATAAAATGTAACCTCTCTATTATCCTGGTAACTATTGCCCTTGGAATATTTCTAGTTGTCACAGGAACTTTGGCTAGATATACACTTTGGTCTATAGCCCATATCATTAGCGAACAGGGCTATTTAATTGCTGATCTGAGAGACAGTTTTGATTACATTCTTTTTTCTGAATTTGCTAATTTACTTTAATCTCTAGAGGTGGATATAAAATAGTCCCTACATAAGCAGAAGACTGGAAATTGTAATAAAATATTGAGTCCCTAAAATTACTTTGGATTACAAAGATTTCTTGCCTCAGGCAATTTTAATAATCCTTTGTATTTCACGTGGAAGGCTTCTTATCTCTTGAGGTGGCCATAGATGGATCAAAATTTGCCAGGTTTGCTTCTCTCGAAACTGGACTGTTGGAAAATTTTCACTCAATCAGCACATGCAGCCAATCGGCTGTAGCGCTATACGGTGTATTCTGCCAGGCCAGTAGGGATGAGCCGAACACCCCCCGGTTCGGTTCGCACCAGAACCTGCGAACGGACCGAAAATTTGCACGAATGTTAGAACCCCATTGACATCTATGGGACTCGAACGTTCGAAATCAAAAGTGCTCATTTTAAAGGCTAATTTTCATGGTATTGTCCTAAAAAGGGTTTGGGGACCCGGGTCCTGCCCCAGGGGACATGTATCAATGCAAAAAAAACTTTTAAAAACAGCGATTTTTTCAGGAGCAGTGATTTTAATGATGCTTAAAGTAAAAAAAAAAAAGTATTCCTTTAACCACTTCAATACCAGGCACTTAGACACCTTCCCGCCCAGCCCAATTTTCAGCTTTCAGCGCTGTCACAATTTGAATGACAATTGCGCGGTCATGCTACACTGTACCCAAACAAATTTTTTATCATTTTGTTCCCACAAATAGAGCTTTCTTTTGGTGGTATTTGATCACCTCTGCGGTTTTTATTTTTTGCGCAACAAATAAAAAAAGACGTTTTTCTTTGTTTCTGTTAAAATTTTTTATAAATGAGTATGTTTTCTTCTTCAATGACGGGCACTGATATGGCTGCACTGACGGGCACTGATACGGCGGCACTGATGGGCACCGATGAGGTGGCACCAATGAGGTGGCACTGATGAGGTGGCACTGACGGGCACTGATGATGGGCACTGATAGGTGGCACTGATGCGCACTGATAGGTGGCACTAATGGGCACTGATAGGTGGCACTGGTAGGTGGCACTGATGGGCACTGATAGGTGGCACCGATGGGCACTGATAGGCGGCACCGATGGGCACTCGTAGGTGGCATTGATGGGCACTCGTAGGTGGCGTTGATGGGTAGTTATGGGTGGCACTGATAGTTGGCACAGATGGGCACAGATGGGCACTGACAGGTGGCACCGATGGACACTGATGGGTGGCACTGATCATTCTGATTGATGGCAGTGATGCCCCTAAGTGTGGCATTGCTGGGCATCACTGCAACATAATTGTGCCAATCAGTGCCCATTTGTGGGCACTGATTGGCACAGATTTGGCGCTGACTGGGCACATGTGGATGGCCATGGGGTACATACCTGGCCATCCACATGTTTCCCTTCCCTGGTGGTCCTAGTGGCGATCCCTGGTGGTCCAGTGTGGTCATCTGCGGGGGGGCTGCGCTGATAAACAATCAGCGCAGACCCCCCCTGCCAGGAGAGCCGCCGATCGGCTCTCCTCTACTTGCGTCTGTCAGACGCGAGTGAGGAAGAGCCGATCAACGGCTCTTCCTATTGACAGCGTGATCAGCCGTGATTGGACACGGCTGATCACGTGGTAAAGAGCCTCCGCCGGAGGCTCTTTACCAAGATCGGTGTAGCGGTGTGTCAGACTGACACACCGGTCCACCGATCGCCGCGATGCGCGCCCCTGCGGGCGCGCGGTGGCATGTTATCCTGAAGGACGTCATATGACGCCCAGTCAGGATAACAGAACCACCGCCCGGCCGTCAATCCGCTATAGGCCGGGCGGGAAGTGGTTAAATATCGTACCTGGGGGTTGTCTATAGTATGCCTGTAAAGTGGCGCGTGTTTCCCGTGCTTAGAACAGTCCCTGCACAAAATGAAATTTTTAAAGGAATAAAAGTCATTTAAAACTGCTTGCGGCTTTAATGTAATGTCGGGTCCTGGCAATATGGATGAAAATCAGTGAGACAAATGGCATGGGTACCCTCCAGTCCATTACCAGGCCCTTTGGGTCCTGTATGGATATTAAGGGGAACCCCGCACCCAAATTAAAAAAAGGAAAGGCGTGGGGCCCCCAGGCCCTATATACTCTGAACAGCAGACAAACAAGACAGGGACTGTAGGTTTGTTGTTAAGTAGAATCTGTTTGTAATTTTGAACTGGTACATTTTTAAAGTGTAGCTCCAGCCAAAAAATCTGTTTTTAAGATTTTTGGAAAACATAGGGAAGGGTTATCACCCCTGTGACATTTGTTTTGCTGTCTGTGCTCCTCTTCAGAAGATTTCACCTCACTTTTTGTCCCAATGACAAATGTTTTTTGAAAATTTGGGGGTTTTAGTGAAACAAAGATTGGTGATAAAGCCAAAAATCAGTGGAAAGGAGAAAAGTTTTTCCCATATTAACTCTTACAGGAGAGAATTTCCCTTCCTATGGGGTAGATTTCATCTCACTTCCTGTTGTCTCCTTCCGTTTGCAAGTAGGAGTCGTTTGTAAGTTGGATGTTTGAAAGTAGGGGCCTGCCCTATATACTCAGCAGAAATTTGGGCCTTAGGTGTTGTTGTGGCCTCAACACTGTAAGCCCTCACAGGGCCCTGCTCTGAAATATTAGATCAAGAATTGTAATTACATGCCCCCGTTGAACAGGGCCAGAAAAATTGGGCCTTTGGTGATGGTGGTGGTGGTGCTGGTGCCACAACACTGTAAGTCCTCACAGTTACTCTTGGTGGGCGCTGGAACGGGCCCTGCTGTGAAATATTAGATCAAGAATTGTAATTACATACCCCTGTTGAACAGGGGCTGAAAAATTGGGCCTTTGGTGGTGGTGGTGGTGCTGGTGCCACAACACTGTAAGTCCTCACAGGTAATCTTGGTGGGCGCAGAAACTTGCCCTGCTGTGAAATATTCGTCAAGAATTGTAATTACATGCCCCTGTTGAACAGGGCCAGAAAAATTGGGCCTTTGGTGGTGGTGGTGGTGGTGGTGTTGGTGCCACAACACTGTAAGTCTCATAGTTAATCTTGGTGGGTGCAGAAATGGGCCCTGCTGTGAAATATTAGATCAAGAATTCTAATTACATGTCCCTGTTGAACAGGGGCTGACAGATACTCTAGTTGGAACGCAGGAACGAGCCCTGCTGCAAAGAGTTGCATCAAAAATTGTAATTACACGCCCCTGTTAAACAGGGGCTGAAAAATTGGGCCTTAGTCACTGGTGCTGGTGCCACAACACTGCAACCCCTCACAGATACTCTAGTTGGAGCGCAGGAACTAGCCCTGCTGCAAAGAGTTGCATCAAAAATTGTAATTACATGCCCCTGTTAAACAGGGGCTGAAAAATTGGGCCTTAGTCACTGGTGCTGGTGCCACAACACTGCAACCCCTCACAGATACTCTAGTTGGAGAGCAAGAACTAGCCCTGCTGCAAAGAATTGCATCAAAAATTGTAATTACATGCCCCTGTTAAACAGGGGCTTAAAAATTGGGCCTTAGGCACTGGTGGAGGTGCCCAGAACCAAAAATGTTCTTACAAGCTATCAGCATGATCATTGAGGAGGAAGAGGATAATTACTCAGCATAACAGGATAGTCACTCAGCATCAGCATAGGCAGTCTTTGAAGGGATCTGACATTTCAAAAAAAATTATTCGGTTACATCAGCATCAGGTGCTTGGTAGCTGGTGGTGATCCAAGACTGATTCATTTTTATGAAGGTCAGTCGATCGACCGAGTCGGTGGACAGACGCACCCTGTGATCGGTTAAAAAGCCTCTAGAAGCACTAAATGTGCGTTCCGAAAGAATGCTGGATGCAGGACAGGCCAGTAGCTCAATTGCATACTGTGCAAGCTCTGGCCAGTGATCCATCCTCAAGACCCAGTAACCCAGAGGATTTTCGGTAGGAAATGTGTCAAAGTCAGATCTTGTCCCTAGGTATTCCTAGGCGATGGTTGCTGGAACCGATCATACCTTGGGGCTGCGGACTAAAACATTGTCTGAACGCATCGGTCAGACGGCCACCTTCTTCACCGCTCCTTCTTTGACTGACCAAAGCCTCAGCAACACTTTGTCCAGAAACAGGAGTTTATAACCTCCCAGTCTCTGGGAACGCGTTGCACAGACCTTTCTGCAAGGCCCCCGAAGATATTTCATTCTCTGCTCCCTCTGCGATGGCAAGATAAGGTCCGCAACCTTACCCTTGTAATGAGGATCAATGAGAGTTGCCAGCCAGTATTGGTCCTTCTCCTTGATACCACGAATACGAGGATCCTTACGCAGGCTTTGCAGGATCAGGGAGGCCATGCAGCGTAGGTTTGCTGAGGCATTCGGTCCGGAATCCTCTAGGTCACTAAGGACGACATGGTCCGCAGCCACCTCCTCCAAGCCACGTACAAGTCCATGTGTTTCTTGGGACTGATCCCTTAAAGACTGCTGCTGATGCTGAGTGCCAGGCTCCACCTCCATACTGACACAATCCTCCTCCTCCTCCTCTTCTTGTGTGATCGGCGGGCACGCAGGAACACTGTCTGTATTAAGGGGGCCTTGAGAGCTAAGGAAGTCCTCTTCTTCCTGCCTCTGTTCTGCCTCAAGTGCCCTGTCCATTATTCCACTCAGCTTGTGCTCCAACAGGTGGACAAGGGGGACAGTGTCACTGATGCATGCACTGTCACTGCTCACCATCCTCGTGGCCTCCTCAAATGGTGACAGGACAGTGCATGCATCCATGATCATGGCCCACTGGCTTGGGGAAAAAAAAACAAGCTCCCCTGACCCTGTCCTGGTGCCATAGTCACACAGGTACTCATTGATGGCCCTCTGCTGCGTGTGCAGCTGCTGCAGCATGGCCAACGTTGAGTTCCACCTGGTGGACATGTCACAGATTAGGCGGTTCTTGGGCAGGTTAACCACTTGACGACCGCCTCACGCCGATGTACGTCGGCAAAGTGGCACGGACAGGCAAAATCACGTACAGTGTACGTGATTTGCCTTCCGCGGGTGGGGGGTCCGATTGGACCCCCCCCCGGTGCCCGAGGCGGTCGCCGTTTGTCCAGCGGCGATCGGTGGTGAGGGGGAGACCATCCGTTCGTGGCCCCCCCCTCGTGATCGCCGCCGGCCAATCGAATCATTCCTTTGCTGCTGTATGCTAAACAGCAGCAAAGGAAATGATGTCATCTCCCCTCGGGTCGGTAATTTCCGTTCCGGCCCGAGGAGAGAAGACATCAATGTGAGTGCACCAACACACACACACACAGTAGAACATGCCAGGCACACAAAACACCCCGATCCCCCCCCCCCGATCGCCCCCCGATCGCCCCCCGATCCCCCCCCAATCACCCCCCCCCCTGTCACAAACTGACACCAGCAGTTTTTTTTTTTTTTTTTTTTTTTTTGATTACTGCATTGGTGTCAGTTTGTGACAGTTAGTGTTGGGACAGTGAGTATTACCCCCCTTTAGGTCTAGGGTACCCCCCTAACCCCCCCTAATAAAGTTTTAACCCCTTGATCACCCCCTGTCACCAGTGTCACTAAGCGATCATTTTTCTGATCGCTGTATTAGTGTCGCTGGTGACGCTAGTTAGGGACATAAATATTTAGGTTCGCCGTCAGCGTTTTATAGCGTCAGGGACCCCCATATACTACCGAATAAATGTTTTAACCCCTTGATTGCCCCCTAGTTAACCCTTTCACCACTGATCACCGTATAACCGTTACGGTTGACTCTGGTTAGTTTGTTTATTTTTTATAGTGTCAGGGCACCCGCCGTTTATTACCGAATAAAGGTTTAGCCCCCTGATCGCCCGGCGGTGATATGCGTCGCCCCAGGCAGCGTCAGATTAGCGCCAGTACCGCTAACACTGACGCACGCAGCATACACCTCCCTTAGTGGTATAGTATCTGAACGCATCAATATCTGATCCGATCAGATCTATACTAGCGTCCCCAGCAGTTTAGGGTTCCCAAAAACGCAGTGTTAGCGGGATCAGCCCAGATACCTGCTAGCACCTGCGTTTTGCCCCTCCGCCCGGCCCAGCCCAGCCCACCCAAGTGCAGTATCGATCACTGTCACTTACAAAAGACTAAACGCATAACTGCAGCGTTCGCAGAGTCAGGCCTGATCCCTGCGATCGCTAACAGTTTTTTTGGTAGTATTTTGGTGAACTGGTAAGCACCAGCCCCAGGCAGCGTCAGGTTAGCGCCAGTACCGCTAACACCCACGCACGCACCGTACACCACCCTTAGTGGTATAGTATCTGAACGGATCAATATCTGATCCGATCAGATCTATACTAGCATCCCCAGCAGTTTAGGGTTCTCACAAACGCAGTGTTAGTGGGATCAGCCCAGATACCTGCTAGCACCTGCGTTTTGCCCCTCCGCCCGGCCCAGCCCAGCCCACCCAAGTGCAGTATCGATCGATCACTGTCACTTACAAAAGACTAAAACGCATAACTGCAGCGTTCGCAGAGTCAGGCCTGATCCCTGCGATCGCTAACAGATTTTTTGGTAGCGTTTTGGTGAACTGGCAAGCGCCAGCGGCCTAGTACACCCCGGTCGTAGTCAAACCAGCACTGCAGTAACACTTGGTGACGTGGCGAGTCCCATAAGTGCAGTTCAAGCTGGTGAGGTGGCAAGCACAAGTAGTGTCCCGCTGCCACCAGAAAGACAAACACAGGCCTGTCGTGCCCATAGTGCCCTTCCTACTGCATTCGCCAATCCTAATTGGGAACCCACCGCTTCTGCAGCACCCGTACTTCCCCCATTCACATCCCCAACCAAATGCAGTCGGCTGCATGAGAGGCATTTTCTTTATGTCCTCCCGAGTACCCCTACCCAGCGAACGCCCCCAAAAAAGATATTGTGTCTGCAGCTAGCGCGGATATAGGCGTGACACCCGCTATTATTGTCCCTCCTGTCCTGACAATCCTGGTCTTTGCATTGGTGAATGTTTTGAACGCTACCATACACTAGTTGAGTATTAGCGTAGGGTACAGCATTGCACAGACTAGGCACACTTTCACAGGGTCTCCCAAGATGCCATCGCATTTTGAGAGACCCGAACCTGGAACCGGTTACAGTTATAAAAGTTAGTTACAAAAAAAGTGTAAAAAAAAAAAAATATATATATATATAAAATAAAAAAAAATAGTTGTCGTTTTATTGTTCTCTCTCTCTCTCTATTCTCTCTATTGTTCTGCTCTTTTTTACTGTATTCTATTCTGCAATGTTTTATTGTTATTATGTTTTATCATGTTTGCTTTTCAGGTATGCAATTTTTTATACTTTACCGTTTACTGTGCTTTATTGTTAACCATTTTTTTGTCTTCAGGTACGCCATTCACAACTTTGAGTGGTTATACCAGAATGATGCCTGCAGGTTTAGGTATCATCTTGGTATCATTCTTTTCAGCCAGCGGTCGGCTTTCATGTAAAAGCAATCCTAGCGGCTAATTAGCCTCTAGACTGCTTTTACAAGCCGTGGGAGGGAATGCCCCCCCCACCGTCTTCCGTGTTTTTCTCTGGCTCTCCTGTCTCAACAGGGAACCTGAGAATGCAGCCGGTGATTCAGCCAGCTGACCATAGAGCTGATCAGAGACCAGAGTGGCTCCAAACATCTCTATGGCCTAAGAAACCGGAAGCTACGAGCATTTTATGACTTAGATTTCGCTGGATGTAAATAGCGCCATTGGGAAATTGGGGAAGCATTTTATCACACCGATCTTGGTGTGGTCAGATGCTTTGAGGGCAGAGGAGAGATCTAGGGTCTAATAGACCCCAATTTTTTCAAAAAAGATTACCTGTCACTACCTATTGCTATCATAGGGGATATTTACATTCCCCGAGATAACAATAAAAATGATTAAAAAAAAATAAAAATGAAAGGAACAGTTTAAAAATAAGATAAAAAAGCAAAAAAATAATAAAGAAAAAAAAAAAAAAAAAAAGCACCCCTGTCGCCCCCTGCTCTCGCACTAAGGCGAACGCAAGCGGCGGTCTGGCGTCAAATGTAAACAGCAATTGCACCATGCATGTGAGGTATCACCGCGAAGGTTAGATCGAGGGCAGTAATTTTTGCAGTAGACCTCCTCTGTAAATCTAAAGTGGTAACCTGTAAAGGCTTTTAAAGGCTTTTAAAAATGTATTTATTTTGTTGCCACTGCACGTTTGTGCGCAATTGTAAAGCATGTCATGTTTGGTATCCATGTACTCGGCCTAAGTTCTTCTTTTTTATTTCATCAAACATTTGGGCAATATAGTGTGTTTTAGTGCATTAAAATTTAAAAAAGTGTGTTTTTTCCCCAAAAAATGCGTTTGAAAAATCGCTGCGCAAATACTGTGTGAAAAAAAAAAATGAAACACCCACCATTTTAATCTGTAGGGCATTTGCTTTAAAAAAATATATAATGTTTGGGGGTTCAAAGTAATTTTCTTGCAAAAAAAAAAAACTTTTTCATGTAAACAATAAGTGTCAGAAAGGGCTTTGTCTTCAAGTGGTTAGAAGAGTGGGTGATGTGTGACATAAGCTTCTAAATGTTGTGCATAAAATGCCAGGACAGTTCAAAACCCCCCCAAATGACCCCATTTTGGAAAGTAGACACCCCAAGCTATTTGCTGAGAGGCATGTCGAGTCCATGGAATATTTTATATTGCGACACAAGTTGCGGGAAAGAGACAATTTTTTTTTTTTTTTGCACAAAATTGTCACTAAATGATATATTGCTCAAACATGCTATGGGAATATGTGAAATTATACCCCAAAATACATTCTGCTGCTTCTCCTGAGTACGGGGATACCACATGTGTGAGACTTTTTGGGAGCCTAGCCGCGTACGGAACCCCGAAAACCAAGCACCGCCTTCAGGCTTTCTAAGGGCGTGAATTTTTGATTTCTCTCTTGACTGCTTATCACAGTTTCGGAGACCATGGAATGCCCAGGTGGCACAAACCCCCCCCCAAATGACCCCATTTTGGAAAGTAGACACCCCAAGCTATTTGATGAGAGGTATAGTGAGTATTTTGCAGACCTCACTTTTTGTCACAAAGTTTTGAAAATTGAAAAAAGAAAAAAAAAAAGTTTTTTCTTGTCTTTCTTCATTTTCAAAAACAAATGAGAGCTGCAAAATACTCACCATGCCTCTCAGCAAATAGCTTGGGGTGTCTACTTTCCAAAATGGGGTCATTTGGGGGGGTTTTGTGCCACCTGGGCATTCCATGGCCTCCGAAACTGTGATAGGCAGTAAAGAGTGAAATCATAAATTTACGCCCTTAGAAATCCTGAAGGCGGTGATTGGATTTCGGGGTCCCGTACACGGCTAGGCTCCCAAAAAGCCCCACACATGTGGTATCCCCATATTCAGGAGAAGCATCAGAATGTATTTTGGGGTGCAATTCCACATAGGCCCATGGCCTGTGTGAGCAATATATCATTTAGTGACAACTTTTTGTAAATATTTATTTTTTTTTTTTGTCATTATTCAATCACTTGGGACAAAAAAAATAAATATTCAATGGGTTCAACATGCCTCTCAGCAATTTCCTTGGGGTGTCTACTTTCCACAATGGGGTCATTTGGGGGGGTTTTGTACTGCCCTGCCATTTTAGCACCTCAAGAAATGACATAGGCAGTCATAAACTAAAAGCTGTGTAAATTACAGAAAATGTACCCTAGTTTGTAGACGCTATAACTTTTGCGCAAACCAATAAATATACGCTTATTGACATTTTTTTTACCAAAAACATGTGGCCGAATACATTTTGGCCTAAATGTATGACTAAAATTGAGTTTATTGGATTTTTTTTATAACAAAAAGTAGAAAATATCATTTTTTTTCAAAATTTTCGGTCTTTTTCCATTTATAGCGCAAAAAATAAAAACCGCAGAGGTGATCAAATACCATCAAAAGAAAGCTCTATTTGTGGGAAGAAAAGGACGCAAATTTCGTTTGGGTACAGCATTGCATGACTGCGCAATTAGCAGTTAAAGCGACGCATTGCCAAATTGGAAAAAGACCTCTGGTCCTTAGGCAGCATAATGGTCCGGGGCTCAAGTGGTTAAACTCCTTTTGGAGGTCTGCCAGCCGAGCACTGGCATTATATGACCGGTGGAAATGCACACAGACTTTCCTAGCCTGCCTCAGGACATCCTGTAAGCCCAGGTACCTGCCCAAGAACCGCTGCACCACCAAGTTAAGGACGTGAGCCAAACAGGGCACATGGGTCAGTTGTCCCTGTCGGAGGGTGGAGAGGAGGTTGGTTCCATTGTCGCAAACCACCATTCCTGCCTTAAGTTGGCGTGGCATCAACCACCTCTGAACCTTCCATTGCAGAGCCGACTGAACCTCTGCCCCAGTGTGGCTCCTGTCCCCCAAGCACCCCAGCTCAAGCACCGCATGGCATCTTTTGGCCTGCTTACTTGTGTAGCCCCTTGAATGCCTACGAAGCACCGCTGGTTCCGAGGACAAAGCACAGGAAGAGGCCATGGAGGAAGAAGAAGAGGAGGGGGTGGTGGAGAGAGGTGTGTCACAATCATTAGTAGTGGCATTTTGGAGGCATGGTGGTGGAACAACCTCCAACACTACTGCACCTTGTCCTGCATCCTTCCCAGCTGCCAGCAGAGTGACCAATGCGCCGTGAAACTTAGGTAACGTCCCTGTCCATGCCTGCTGGACCATGAGTCAGCGGTAATATGCACCTTACCGCTGACTGCCCTGTCCAGCGAGGCCAAGACATTGCCTTCCACATGCCGGTAGAGAGCCGAAATCGCCTTCCATGAGAAAAAGTGGCGTTTGGGTACCTGCCACTAAGGAACCGCACATTCCACAAACTCAAATTCTACACCTTCATTCCTCTCAGTGCAGGTCTCAGAGAGGACTGAAGGTATAGTGGGGGTTGGAGATCTCAGC
Source organism: Lithobates septentrionalis (assembly GCA_037952835.1). Lineage (NCBI taxonomy): Eukaryota > Metazoa > Chordata > Amphibia > Anura > Ranidae > Lithobates > Lithobates septentrionalis. The sequence goes on along the minus strand of JBBDGP010000082.1, from coordinate 15,917,083 downwards.
TGGAGAGGAGCAAGGAGAGGTCCTCTTTGTTCTTTGGTGTGGGTCTTTTAGATACGCTTGCCAACAAACTGCATGGCAGGTCAACATATGTCTGGTCAAGCATGTGGTGCCCAAGCGGGAGATGTTTTGGCCACGCGAGATACGCTTGAGACATATGTTGCAAATAGCAGTGGTGCGATCTGATGCACTCGTCTCAAAAAAGGCCCACACCAAAGAACTTTTAGAATAACGCGCAGAGACAGCACCGCCCTGCACATGCGGAGCTTTGCGGTGTGATGCAGTCAGTGTGCTGCCCTTAGGCTTGCCCCTGGAGGGCATCCTGCCTCATTGGTGATGTGCCTCCTCCTCCTCTTCCTCTCTCCTATCAGGCACCCATGTTGAGTCAGTGACCTCATCATCCCCTCCCTCCTCATCACTGAAGCAAACCTGGCAGTATGCTGCAGCAGCGGGAGCGTGACTGCCAGTTTGCTGTCCTTCTTGGGCACCCCCTCTGTCCGTGCTCACGATTCCCTTATCTAGCTCAGTATCATCATCAGAGCCTTCTAAACACTGGGCATCCTCCTGGAGCATGTACCCAACACTGTGGTCAAACAGTTCGAGGGACTCCTCAGGAGGACATGGTGGGGCTAGGGAAGGAGTCACTGATGCCATTGAGCCAAGGGAAGAGGCCGCGTTGGCAGCTGCTTTGCCAGACAAAGTACCCTGAGCATTAGTGAGAGAGGATGAGGAGGATGAGGACGGCTTGGTCATTCACTTGACCAAGTCTTCTGCATGTTGCGGCTCAACGCGGCCAGCTGCCGAAAAAAAGGCCAAGCGTGTCCCATGGCCACATGCTGATGAGGATGCACCGTCTCCACGACCAGCACTATTGCCTCTAGACACAGAACCCGCTTGCCCTCTTTTATTGGCTTGTGACTGTCTGTCTCTCCTTGTTGGCCTTCCAGACATACTAATGGCCTGTAGCTGCACTAAGCTGGGATATATATATATATATATATATATATATATATATATATATATATATATATATATATATATATACTGATACTGCAGCTAGCAAAATCAATTGCCTGCGTATAGTATGAGAACACCACCAACCTTCTACAGGTAGCTTTAGCTGAACACTGTGCAGAGGTCGCACTACACTAACGTGTAAATAATTTAGCTGCCTGCAGTAGTGATAGGATCAGGAAAACACCATCAACCTTCTACAGGTAGCTTTAGCTGAACACTGTGCAGAGGTCGCAAAAAAACTAACTTGTAGCTTATTTAGCTGCCTGTGGTAGTGATAGGATCAGGAAAACACCACCAACCTTCTACAGGTAGCTTTAGCTGAACACTGTGCAGTAGGGGTGCAACGGATCAAAAAACTCATGGTTCGGATCGTTCCTCGGATCAGGAGTCACGGTTCGGATCATTTTCGGATCAACAAAAAAAAATCTCCCCCACTGTAATATCCACAATCTCCCTATTGGCAGGGTGTGGCAGAGTATTGGCAGAGTATTGCAGGGTTATGGCAGGGTATTGGCGGGTATATTGGCAGGGTATTGGCAGAGTATTGGCAGGGTATTGGCAGGGTATTGGCAGACTATTGGCAGATTATTGGCAGGGTATTGGCAGACTATTGGCAGACTATTGGCAGGGTATGGCAGACTATTGGCAGGGTATGGCAGACTATTGGCAGGGTATGGCAGAGTATTGGCAGGGTATGGCAGAGTATTGGCAGGGTATGGCAGAGTATTGCAGAGTATTGGCAGGGTATGGAAGAGTATTGGCAGGGTATTGCAGAGTATTGGCAGGGCATTGCAGAGTATTGGCAGGGCATTGCAGAGTATTGGCAGGGCATTGCAGCAGGGTATTGCAGAGTATTGGCAGGGTATTGCAGAGTATTGGCAGGGCATTGCAGAGTATTGGCAGGGCATTGCAGAGTATTGGCAGGGTATTGCAGAGTATTGGCACTGCTGCCATCCGATCTCTCCCCTCCACTGTACAGATCAGTACACAGAGGGGAAAGAGGAACCGGCGTCATGACATGACGCCGGTTTGTTACAAGTGATCGCTCTGTCATTAGACGGAGCGATCACGTGCTAAACGGCCGCCGGGTGTACCAAGATGGCCGCTGCTCCGGAGCTAGGCCGAAGCTGCGGCCTTTCCTTTGGCCGAGGCCACAGAGCGCTCCGCGGATCGCGGGTGTCCCCTACGGATCAACCTCCGCGGATCGGATCACGGATCGATGATGATCCGTTGCACCCCTACTGTGCAGAGCTCGCAAAAAACTAACTTGTAGCTTATTTAGCTGCCTGCGGTAGTGATAGGATCAGGAAAACATCACCAACCTTCTACAGGTAGCTTTAGCTGAACACTGTGCAGAGGTCGCACTACACTAAATTGTAGTTTTAGCTGAACACTGTGAGGAGGACGCACTACACTAACTTGTAGCTTATTTAGCTGCCTGCGATAGTGATAGGATCAGGAAACACCACCAACCTTCTATAGGTAGCTTTAGCTGAACACTGTGCAGAGGTCGCAAAAAACAAACTTGTAGCTTATTTAGCTGCCTGCGGTAGTGATAGGATCAGGAAAACATCACCAACCTTCTACAGGTAGCTTTAGCTGAACACTGTGCAGAGGTCGCACTACACTAAATTGTAGTTTTAGCTGAACACTGTGAGGAGGACGCACTACACTAACTTGTAGCTTATTTAGCTGCCTGCGATAGTGATAGGATCAGGAAACACCACCAACCTTCTATAGGTAGCTTTAGCTGAACACTGTGCAGAGGTCGCAAAAAACAAACTTGTAGCTTATTTAGCTGCCTGCGGTAGTGATAGGATCAGGAAAACATCACCAACCTTCTACAGGTAGCTTTAGCTGAACACTGTGCAGAGGTCGCACTACACTAACTTGTAGTTTTAGCTGAACACTGTGAGGAGGACGCACTACACTAACTTGTAGCTTATTTAGCTGCCTGCGATAGTGATAGGATCAGGAAAACACCACCAACCTTCTATAGGTAGCTTTAGCTGAACACTGTGCAGAGGTCGCAAAAAACTAACTTGTAGATTATTTAGCTGCCTGCGGTAGTGATAGGATCAGGAAAACACCACCAACCTTCTACAGGTAGCTTTAGCTGAACACTGTGCAGAGCTCGCAAAAAACTAACTTGTAGCTTATTTAGCTGCCTGCGGTAGTGATAGGATCAGGAAAACACCACCAACCTTCTACAGGTAGCTTTAACTGAACACTGTGCAGAGGTCGCACTACACTAACTCGTAGTTTTAGCTGAACACTGTGAGGAGGACGCACTACACTAACTTGTAGCTTTAGCTGAACACTGTTAAGAGGACGCACTACACTAACTTGTAGCTTTAGCTGAACATTGTGCAATACACTAACTTGTAGCTTTAGCTGAACACTGTGAGGAGGACACACTACACTAACTTGTAGCTTTAGCTGAACACTGTGCAGAGGTCGCACTACACAAACTTGTAGTTTTAGCTGAATACTGTGAGGAGGACGCACTACACTAACTTGTAGCTTATTTAGCTGAACACTGTGCAGAGGTCGCACTACACTAACTTGTAGTTTTAGCTGAACACTGTGAGGAGGACGCACTACACTAACTTGTAGCTTTAGCTGAACACTATGCAGAGGTCGCACTACACTAACTTGCAGTTTTAGCTGAACACTGTAAGGAGGACGCACTACACTAACTTGTAGCTTTAGCTGAACACTGTGCAGAGGTCACACTACACTAACTTGTAGTTTTAGCTGAACACTGTGAGGAGGACACACTACACTAACTTGTAGCTTTAGCTGAACACTGTGAGGAGGATGCACTACCCTAACTTGTAGCTTTAGCTGAACACTGTGCACTACACTAACTTGTAGCTTTAGCTGAACACTGTTCAGAGGACTCACTACACTAACTTGTAGCTTTAGCTGAACACTGTGCAGAGGTCTCACTAAACTAACTTGTAGCTTTAACTGAACACTGTGAGGAGGACGCACTACACTAACTGTAAATAGTCTAGCTGCCTGACTGTGGTACTAATAGGATCAAAAGAACACCAGCAATTTTCTTCAGGTAGCTGTAAATACTGTAACAACACAAGCCTGCCTGTCAGTAGCAAGATAACAGGAACAGATCTAGCTAAACTGAATACAGTGTATATATATATATATATATATATATATATATATATATATATATATATATATACAACACCTGGGATGCATATATATACACAATTCACTTTAAGTGCAGCTGTCTCACTGACTGTCCTGCCTAATCTATCTAACTTAAATCAAAAGACACCGTCTCTCTGTCTATCTATCTCTCTCTCAATGCCGGAACACACACTACACAGGGCTGCCGTGTAGGCGGCCTTATATAGTGTGGGGCGTGTACTAAATCCCCTGAGCCAAAATTGGCCAAAGCCTCCTTGGCTTTGGCCAATTACGGCTCTCTGTTCAGACGGCGCTGTGACTGGCCAAGCATGCGGGTCATAGTGCATGCTTGGCCAATCATCAGCCAGCAATGCACTGCGATGCCGCAGTGAATTATGGGCCGTGGTGCGCCAGACGAACTTGGCGGGAACGGCCCATATTGTTCGCAATTCGGCGAACGGGCGAACAGACGATGTTTCCATTTCACTAAAAAACTGTCAAAAATGTTAAAAAAGACAAGAGACAGTTTTTGACAATTCCTTTATTTAATATCGATACCAGACCTGAAGGGCCTGGTATGGAATTTAGGGGGCCCCCCCACACCTTTTTTTTTTAAATGGTTCGGGGTTCCCCTGTGGGGAATTTCCATGCCGTTTTTATCAAATAACTTTTATGTGTATAGTCGGACCGGCAATTCATTAATAGCCGCGAGTTGTTTAAATGACTTTTTTTCCTTTGAAATGTCATTTTGCTGTCAGACTGTTCTAAACACGGGAAACATGCGCCCCTTTACAGGCATACTATAGACACCCCCCAGGTACGAAATTTAAAGGGATATTACACTTTTATTGTTTCACTTTAAGCATTATTAAAATCACTGCTCCCGAAAAAACGGCCATTTTTAAAACTTTTTTTTGCATTGATCCATGTCCCCTGGGGCAGGACCCAGGTCCCCAAACACTTTTTATGACAATAACTTGCATATAAGCCTTAAAAAGTTAGTGTCCCATAGACTTTAACGGTGTTCGCGTGTTCGAACAAATTTTTTGCCTGTTCGGTGCGAACCAAAAAGGGGGGTGTTCGGCGCATCCCTATTAGCAGGTTTCCCCTCTGCATATAAACGAATGCACCTACTGTGCGTTCTTAATGTATTTCTGTTTTTGATCCACGGGTAGCAGACACCTAGTGGTCCCCGCCCTTTCTCTCATCCCTACACAGCAGTCCCACCAGGTCACCTGCTGACACCCCAGATCCTCTTTTTCTTTCTTTAGGTGGAATAGAGGTTCTATTTCCACCTCTGGAGTGATTTATCCTTTCTCACTCTTTTTTCTTTTTCTTTCTCTTTTTCTGGTCTCTATTCTTACTCTTGCCTTTCCCCGTCTCTTTCCCAGTTATTGCCTCGCCCAATTATCTTTCCTGGTCCCCCATTCTCTGAGTCCGTACCCACCCCCCGCCCGCTGTTGCTCCCCCAGCTCTCTTTCAACTTGCTTAGTGCATTTTTAAGCCAACAGCCCTGATACTTTCTTCTCGCAAGATCATGCATTCTAATCAGAAAGCCAGCCCATCCCTGACATTGAACTGCATCTCTCTCAATGTAAAAGACCTTAACTTATCGGAAAAAGGTCCAAAGTCCTGTCATCTCTTTCCAAACACAGTGCGCACTTTATCTACCTACAAGAGACCTACTTCCGCTCGGACGCCATTCCTACACTATCTGATCACATTTACAGATAGGCATTTCATGCTACAACCCTGAAGGCAAGACCAAAGGTATCTCCATTTTATGATCCAAACATGCAAATTTTAATCTCATAGATTCCCTCATCGACCCAGAAGTTAGATTTATCTTTCTCAAGGGCACCTACGCCTCCAAGCCAATAACCTTTGCTAACATATATTTCCCAAACAATCATCAGGTCACTTTTTTTAGAAAAACTTGATCTTCTAGCCTCCTTCCAGAAGGGCCTGGTACTTTTGGGCGATGACTTCAATATTCCCTTGAACCTCCTGTTAGACTCCTCCACCGGGACTTCCACATTGAAATATAAAGCACTACATCAGATTAAATTGCAACTTCAACACCTAACCCTGCACGACGCTTGGCGTACGCTGGCTCCTTCAGTCAAGGACTATACCTTTTACTCAGCCCCACACCAAAAATATTCTAGGATTGACTATTTTTTCCTATCCCAGACTGATTTACCCTACCTACAACAATCTACCATTGAACCCATGTTCTTGTCGGATCATCATCCGATCACGTTAACACTTTCCTTCCCGGACACTAACACTAAAACGAAATTCTGGCGTTTAAATCCTTCTCTACTTAAAGACCCCGCTTCAATTGACCATATTAGCACTCGCATCCAACAATACTTTGATGAAAATTCACGCCCAGAAATGTCTCCAATTTCCCTCTGGGAGGCTCATAAGTGTGTGATTCAAGGCGAACTCCTAGCCCTAGCTGTGAAAACTAAGAGATTACAACAAGCGAACATCACGGCTCTCCTTACATCAATTAAAGCCCTTGAAACAATTCACAAACAGACACAAGCTCAATCCACTCTTCAGGACCTAATGCATACCCATTCTCTCCTTTTGGAGGAACTTGATAAGTGCACTAAAAAGCGATACATCCTTGGCCAGAGGATTTTCTACAAACATGGCAACAAGTGCGGTCGCCTCTTGGTGCGCACAGTACAAGCGTCTAAAATGTCCTCAATAATTCACACTAAACACAACAACAAGGGTAATCCCCTGGTCAAGAATGAGGAAACAGCCAAAGAATTTGAGAGTTTTTACTCAAAGTTATATAACTTACGAACCGACCATATCACCCAAACTACTCCTGAAAAGCGCCTTGAACTCGTTAAAGAATTCCTAGCCAGCTATAGCCCCAAACCCATAACCCCCCAACAATCACTTGACCTTGAAAGGCAATTATCTACTATAGAACTAGAGTCAGCCATCAAACAAATGAAAGTAGACAAAAGCCCGGGCCCAGGCGGCTTCTCCCTTCAGTGCTACAAATCCTTTTCTGCAGTTCTCTCCCCAAGACTCCTTGCTACTCTTAATAACCTATCAGACCCCCAGGTTAGACCGGATAGGATGCTATCCACCCATATTACCGTAATTCCCAAGGAAGGCAAAGATCCTTCATTAGTTGCAAATTACAGACCGATTTCCCTCCTAAATGTAGATATCAAAATATATGCGAAGATCCTTGCAAACAGATTACTTCCCCTACTGCCCGGCCTTGTCTCCCTAGATCAAGTGGGTTTCGTCCCTGGCCGTGAAGCTAGGGACAACACTATCCGCATGCTTAACCTTCACCATTGGCACTCACTCTCCAAAACACAAGGCTTTTTTCTTTCACTCAACGCAGAGAAGGCGTTCGACAGGGTGGCCTGGGACTACATGCGGGAAACTCCCTGAGCCATTGGTCTGGCGAGCCGCATGCTCTCTTCTATTATGGCCCTCTACTCTGGCCCTTTTGCAGCTGTAAAATTCAATGGCCACCTGTGAAACGCCTTTCCTATAAACAATGGCACACGCCCACTCTCACCCTTAATTTATATACTGACCCTGGAACCCCTTCTTAACAAGATTAGGCTCAACCTAGATATCCAGGGGGTGATGGTGAGGAGGAGTGAGTTTAAGGTCGTGGCTTTTGCATTTTACTCTTTAAGAGCACCTCAGACTTCTTTACCAAATCTCCTCAAGGACCTATCACTTTTCGGTAAAATCTCAAACCTTAAAATCAATCACACTAAATCACATGCCCTTAATATCACCCTGCCTGCCCAGGAAGTAGCCCATTGCCAGGAGTCTTTCCCTTTCCACTGGGAGAAGACCGCAATCACCTACCTTGGCATTAAAGTTCCCATTAATTTATCAGAACTCTACTCCATGAACCATCACACTGCCCTTCTAAACTCACAAAAAAATCTCAGGGACTGAATGTATCCTTTTTTGGATGCTCCGCCTTGATTAAGAGGATTATCCTACCACACTTATTATATCTGATACAAGCGGTCCCGATTCGCTTACCACCAAGCTTTTTCTCTACCTACCAAAAAGCTTGCTCTGCATTCCTATGGAGAGACTGCCCTCCCGCATCAAGTATTCACGCCTCACATTACCCAAGTCTAGAGGAGGTATTGGTTTGCCTGATTTATATAATTACTATACTGCTTGCCATCTCATAAGGATCGCAGACTGGAATATCCACTCCTTTAAAAAGGCATGGGTATCCCTTGAAAAAGACTTTTCATCTCGACCCTTGCATCTTCTCCCTTGGCTGCCTCAAAAAAGTTGGCCACATTCTCTATTGACCCACCCGCTCATTCACCCCTCCCTTTTAGCAATTAGTAAGGCCATACGAGGAGGAACTCTGGCCTCTATCCCAGGTCCTTTAACCACGTTAAGAGGGAATCCTGACTTCCCTCCAGGTGAAACAGATAACTTCCTGCAACAAGACTGGCCTTTTGAGGATGTACTAGCCCTCCAGTTTTACGCAGACGGAAAACCCATCCCCTTAGACAAACTCAGAACGACCACTAAGAGGGCTTCATTCCCCTTTTGGACCTACAGGCAAATTCGACATTTCCTATAAACCCATGCTCACCAAACATGCTGGACGAGACCCCTCACGCCCTTTGAGTCCCTCTGCCATCGCAGGTCCCCGCAAAGACACTTGATCTCTCTTATATACACACTCCTCTCTGAGAACCTAGCCCAAACTCTAGCACCCTCACAAGAGTCCTGGAATAGAGACTTACAAACACATCTCTCAACAGATGACTGGAATACAATTCATGACTACGCTCATAAGGGCTCGCTAAATGTGGTGATTCAGGAAAATGGCTATAAGGTAATTACTAGATGGTATTGAACTCCCTCACGCCTCCACAAATTTTCTTTGGACATTCACGACACCTGCTGGTGTTGTGGGATAGAGGTGGGTACTATGCTCCATGCGTGGTGGGCATGCGAGAAACTTCAGCCATTCTGTAAAGAAGTTCACAACCCCATTGCACATGTCACTACGTTTACTCTTGACTTCACCCCGGCCCAATTCCTCCTACATCACACCTCACTTTCCAAAAAGGAATATCACAAATCTTTAGCCATGCATATGGTCAATGCAGCTAGACTATGTATTCTGATCGTTGCACTCCAACGATCGGAGAGTGGTTTGCGAGAATCTCCCAAATAAAGGATATGGAGGAACTGATCCATATCTCACAAGATAGAATGCACAAATTCCCAAGTATATGGGCCTGCTGGATTAATTTTACATCCACTGATAAATATTGTCAGTATACCCAATAAGGTTACTTCTTGACCTCTGTGTCAAGCCACAGGCTACATTCAGCAGCTGGGTGGGTGGGGGGTGCGGAACCTCGGTGCCCCCCCTTACCCTCTATCCCCATTCTTACTACTGGCTCTCCCTCCCCCCTCTTTCTCTAGATTCCTTCCTTTCCCTCCCCCCTCCTTACTATTTCTTTTCTCTTTTCCTCTTCTTAGTTCCATTTCTTTTCGTACTCTGGGAGTATTTGACTCCAACTCTGTACTCTGAGCTCACTCATTGAACCTGTCGAACTTGGACACTATGACCCACTATCTGACACCCCTATTTTAGTACCTTGTAAGCCTTAATAAGTTATATCAAGTTTTAGTTTAGGTCCAGGAATGATTTAATGATGCTTTTCCTCCCCTTACTGGGATCAAGGGGGGGGGGGACAGGGGGAGGTTAAATTAGATAGCGGGACCCTCTGCCCGCAGACGCTAATCTTTTGGTTTACTCATTTGGTTCCTGGCCACTGTCCTCCAAGCTACATTTTCTAGTTGTATTTTTCAAAAGGTACTATTGTATTGTCCTGATCTTATTCTGATATGTGTTCCTGTGTTGGCTTTGTATGTCTACCTCTTTATATTGAATAAAATCTTTATGGAAAAAAAAACACGTACGTAGGGACTATAAACAGGGCAGTAGCCAATAGCTTTCATCTCTTAATTTATTCTGAGCATGCATGGCACTTTGTGCGTCGGGTTTGTGTACACACAATCGGAATTTAACAGATCAGATTTTGTTGTGGGAAAATTTTATAGCCTGCTCTCAAACTTTGTGTGTCGGAGATTCCGACGTAAAAAGTCAGATGGAGCCACATACGATAGGAATTTCCAACAACACAATCCGAAAAAAATCCGACCGTGTGTACAGGGCATACCTGTAACCCATTGCAGTCAAACAGAATGACATTTTTATTGATTTTTAGGCTCTTGCTTTCATACAAAGAGCATAGGCAGATGTCCCACTACATTTTCACATAGAATTTGTATTGTGTTAAGCTCGCATTTTACAGAATTACTCACAGTTTGTGCAGGCAAGGGTGCTGTAGTGAATTGGTGGGCAGCTTTGTACATGTGCCAGTTTCTGACTGGCTATTTTCACTATTTAGGCTTTGTAGAGTTCACATTTGCCTCAGAGCTTAGTGAAAGTGGTGAAATAGCAAAGTGAATAGCATATTTGACTTTATTAAATCAACCCCATAAGTCTAATGTTAGTGTATCACTCTGCCTTGAAAATATTTCTTTAAAAAAAGGACAAGATTGTGCTGGTGAAGATCTTTTTTTCTACTGCTTTTTCAGACATTTAGCCATACAGCTAGACATGAGATGGCATTGCATGAGTAGACTTTTGTTAGATATTGATCATTTTCTGAAGATTTGTTCAGATTTCTAAATAGTTAGCAGGGTTAAATATACATTTGTTTTTAACCGTAGTGGTGTCAACATTAGAAGGATCAGAATCAAAACATTTTCTAGAACAATTTAATTTTATGAGGTGTATATGGTTCCTAGAAAAGTCCTTCCCACCAAAATTAAATGTTATAAGCAAATCAATGTTGAAGTGCTTTCAAATTATGTTCATCAAGTTACTTGTTGGGATTAATGAATGTACTAACAAGATTTTTCATGCAAATGTGTAGCCTCCTAATATTTACCTGAGCCTGATCCCGATCCAGCGATGTCCATGAGAGTTGTTGCTGTCCCAGCACTCTGCCTCCTCATTGGCTCAGATACAACAGTGGGAGCCATTTGCTCCTGTTGCTCTCTATTACAGCTAGTGAGGAGGGAGCAGGGGTGGGTTCGGGACCTGTTCTGTGTGCCTTATGGACACACAGAGTGGGGCTCGGAAGCGAGCACGTACGAGTGCCCCCATAGCAAGAAGCTTGCTATGGGGGCACTCAGCAGGGGGAGGAACCTAGAGCTCAGGCAGGGGACCTGACAAGAGGTGGAAAGAGGCTGCTCTGTGCAAAACCCTTGCAGAGAGCAGGTAATGCCTTGTTTCCACTGAGCGGATCGGTTCGATTCAGTTTGGTATGGTACGCTAATTTGAGTGTTTCCATCATGAAAGCAGCCCATACAACCGAACCAAACTACATCATTCTTGGTCCTGCTTCAGATGTGGGGCCATAGAAAATGGTACGGTTCGGTTAGGGCGGAGCTACGATACATTCCACTGATTGGCGGACGTGTGACGCCATGCTAGGCATTTTTTCTAAACCCACGTAGAAACACTCACCTGAATAGGCCGGACCATTCTAGGCCTTCCAAACTGTACCGATCCGCACAGTGGAAACGAGGCATAAGTATAACATGTTTGTTATTAAAAAAAAATAAGCCTTTAATATCACTTTAACTTGTTTCACTTGTTTTAGAGATTCGAGTTTAATGGTGTGAAATGTTCACATAACTTGATTTGTGTATTATATTTGTTCATAAAAGAGGTGAAAACATGTTTTAGTGAAATTCCTGGCTTGACTTCACTCCAAAAGGTGTTCATCCAGATAGACTATATAATGAAGCACTCTATTACCGTAAACTTCAAACTATGAAAATTCTGTGCAGGGAAATATTTATATAATACAAGTGTAGTGGGTGACAGGTTTTAACACTTTTAGTTTTTAAAGTGGTTGTAAAGCGCTGGAATTTTATTGTTTTTTTTTCTTCCTGCAAGGCAAAAGCATAATGTGTTAGTATGCATCGCATACTAACACATTATGTGAAACCTACCTTAAAACGAAGCTGTTCCAGTGCCGCAATGTCAGCGCTGCAGCCACTTCCATTTTCACCCATCTTGCTTCCGGGTTTGCGGGCTCTGGTTCTGTGATAGGCGAGAGCCGTGATGACGTCACTCCTGCGCATGCGCGTGGGAGCTGACATTCATGGCACAGGGCTCAGAAAGAACGGCACCCGTGACTGTTCCTTCAAAGCGCATGCGCCAGTGGTGTCACTGGCTGCATGTAATGTAAATATCTCCTAAACACGTTTTGAATAACAGGCGGAAAGTCTAAAACATCGGTCAGGTATTTAGTGTATATGTATTTTAGTCTGTGATTATTGCCTCTGCGACAGGACAAGAAATGTGGGAAAGGGGATCACTAGGACAGGAAAGCATACATAGCAAGTAAAAAACTTTACAAAAGTGTTAATAATTTCTCACAAAAAACGTATTGTTTTTTATCTTTTTCCACGTTGAAAAGTATTCCCATAAATTCATTTTTTTCATCACCCTTTCCTGTCCTCATTACTAGGACAGGCAGTGATGAAAAATATCCCTAAGGGATGGTTTACATTTCACAGGAGAGCTGTGTTTTTTTGTTTTAGAGAAACACATGTCTCCGCAAGGGCACACAAAAAACAATGGTTTCTGTGTGCTTCATTTGCACTTCTCACAGCTGTCACCTGTGGCTGCAGAGCGGTGCAGAAAAATCCAAGATGGCTGCTTTTTTTGACACCGCACCCGGCTTGTTTATGTTTAACAGTTGAGCTGCCATGCATAGAAGTGCACCACCAACACAGAATTTTCTGGTAGCTGCAATCACTATCCTTGGAGAAAAACAGAACGTTTTTATCTGTGGGTAGTGCAAACCTCCCAACTTTAGAAAATTTGGAATGAGGGACACTTGAGGGAGGAAGCAATTTGCAGCGCGAATAGCGCCGCTGCAAAATGTGGATGTGGCCAAACTCTTAACAGTGGGAGGGGCTTAAGGAGTGTGGTGGACAGGAATGGCAGATGAGAAGATTCTACAGGGCAGTGTACGGGGGTCAGCAGGGCAGAGAAGGGGCATCACAAGGGCAGAGGACTGAGGATAGGGGGTTAGTAGGGCAGGGTACAGCGGTCAGCAGGATAGAAGATGGGGGTCAGTAGGGCAGGATAAAGGGGTCAGGACAGAGTACAGGGAGACAGTAGGGCAGGGTACAGGGGTCAGCAGGATAGAAGACAGGGAGTCAGTAGGGTGGAAGACAGAGGGGGTCAGTAGGGCAGGGTACAGGGGTCAGCAGGACAGAAGACAGGGGGTCAGTAGAGCAGGGTACAGGGGTCAGCAGGATGGAAGACAGGGGTTCAGTAGGGTAGCATACAGGGGTCAGCAGGACAGAAGACAGGGGGTCAGTAGGCAGTGTACAGGTGCCAGCAGGATGAAGGAAAGGGGGGTCAGTAGGGCAGTGTACAGGGGTCAGAAGGACAGAAAACAGGGGGTCAGTAGTGCAGTTTACAGGGGTCAGAAGGACAGAGGAAAGGGGGGTCAGTAGAGCAGGGTAAAGGGGTCAGCAGGACAGAAGGCAGGGAGTCAGTAGGATGGAAGACAGGGGGTCAGTAGGGCAGGGTACAGGGGTCAGCAGGACAGAAGACAGGGGGTCAGTAGAGCAGGGTACAGGGTCAGCAGGATGGAGGATTGGGGGGTCAATAGAGCAGGGTACCAGGATGAGCAGGACAGAGAAAAGGGGTCAGTAGGGCAGAGTACAGGGGTCAGCAGGACAGAGGACATGGGGTCAGTAGGGCAGGATACAGGGGTCAGCAGGACAGAGGACCAAGAGTCAGTAGGGCAGGATACAGGGGTCATCAGGACAGAAGACCGGGGGTCAGTAGAGCAGGGTACAGGGGTCAGCAGGACAGAGGATCAGTGGGTCAATAGAGCATGGTACCGGGATGAGCACTACGGAGGAAAGTGGTCAGTAGGGCAGGGTACAGGGGCCAGAAGAACAGAGGATATGGGGTCAGTAGGGCAGGATATAGGGGTCAGCAGGATGGAGGACCAAGAGTCAGTAGGGCAGGATACAGGGGTCTGCAGGATAGAGGACCAGGGGTAAGTAGGGCAGGCTACAGGGGTCAGTAGCATGGAGGACCAGGGGTCAGTAGGACAGGGTACAGGGGTCAGAACGGAGGACCGGGGGTCATTAGAGCAGGGTACAGAGGTCAGTGGGACGGAGGACCGGGGGTCAGTAGGGCAGGGTATAGGTGGTCAAATCTTCCCCCATTTCTCTTCTTAACCAAACTTCCCCTACCCGCTCCTAGCACAAATCCCCCCCCCAGTCTACCCCCCTTTTCACTTACACACCCACTCTTTCCCCCTTTACACTTTACACTCCCCAATGACTGCCCCCCTCCCCCGGTCACATGGGACCCCCATCAAAGTACCTTCAGGCTGACAGCAGGCTGACTCTCCTCTTGAGTCCAGCGATCAGTAGGTGGAGCTTTCCATCGTGGACAAGGAGGACCCTCCTCTGCAATTGTCTCACTGTAAGCATGCCCCCCTCCGCTTCAGGCTTGCACAGACCTCAGATCGCCGTCCTGGCAGAGTGGAGTGCATGCTCCCCGCCTCCTCCTCTGTACAGGAAAACAAAAAAATCACAGCAGGAGGAGGAGGAGGGGCTGGTTCAGTGCACTCCACTCTGCACTGTGCATGTGTCAGAAGCAGCCAGACCAGTGGGGAGAGATGCCGGCTGGTGGCTGCCATACACAGTGTTGCTCGCTGTGTGTGGGAACCAAGACACCCCGCACACGCTGTGGGTAAACCGGGACTCAGCCCTGACTCGCCGGGACTTCGGGACAGGGACCAATTTCCGGGCTGGTCCCGGCGAATCGGGATGGTTGGGAGGTATGGTAGTGTGAACCTACCTCATAAAAAAGACACAGTTCATCATTTCATACATTTTGAACATACTGGTGCAAACCAAATCTACAGTACACCAATGTCACCACAGCTATTGGGATAAAATCAAAGATGGCAATACATTTTACATTCAGGGATTATATCATTTTAATTTTATGCTACCAAGCAATACATCTGTTTAACCTTCTTCCATCTACAAAACTTAGTGCCATGGATATGTGCCCCTATGCCTTTTTTTTTAATATATACCACCAGGGCTTTTTTTCTCAGAAAATAGGTGCAGGAATAGGTGCAGCTCTGTCCTCTGCATGCAACCCCTCCACTGCCCCCATGCCCCCCCCCCTCCCAAAAGCTCCACCATCTTTCACGGGTCTTACTTTTGTTACTGTATTAAACTGAAGCACCCAGCTGGCTCTAGTACCTGCCCGCACATGATAGATGGCTCTGCCTCTCTCACATGTCGGGAGATCATCCAGTGTGGATTTTAGCATTTGCACTGCACCCCAAACATCTGCATCTCCCTTGTCCCCATCCTGCACTCAGTGGGAGCCACTCAGGAGATCAGATCTGTGTGAGCCGTTGGGAGACAAGCCAGACTTCTGTGTTTACAAAAGTGATAGTGGTGAGCAGGGAGCAGAGGGCCCTTGCCAGAGGTGGTGGAACTGAGTTCCACCAAGTTCCAGCTGAAAAAAAGCCCTGGATACCACTAACATTGGTTCATGTCCATGATCATGTGATCACAATTTTTGTTGCATTTTCGGCCATTTATCAGTCTAAAATTTAAAAAAAACACCATACCAGCTGACAAGTGGTTTATGAACATGTGATCACGATTTTTTTTGCATTTTTGGCCATTTATTAGTCTAAAAAAACAATAAAAATGTACCAAATGAAAGCCTTATATGTCCTTAAACAATATAAAAAGTATTTATGTAGGCAAATTAATCATAGAGTTCTAGCCAATTTAACTGATGTAAAAAGACACTGCTATATTAGGCCCGGACATCTATACATATTTCAATGAGCTCTGGGTAGAAATACCATAAAACATAATTTTTGTTTTTACCAGAATTTTTTTTGTTTTAAAGAAATGTTATTTCTAGACAGCTAAAAAACATTACAAGTGGTAAAGTAGCATGTACAGACAAATCACACAGTACAGTAGTACAGCTGAGTATACAGCCTTGGTAACAGTCATAGGTAATACTGGGACATAATAAAACGGTAAAATCAAACCAGAAGCCTGCATACAAGATATTGTCTAGCAAAGAATTTTGTTTTTGTAATAAAATAAACAATAAATGTATACTTAAATGTATACTTAAAAGAAAAGCCTTAAACAACTAAACTGTTCAAAAAAAGAACATTTTGAGTCTGTTCCTGTATTCTTTCTGCACCCCAAAAGGGCCCCAATCCCTCCACCCCTTCCACAGCTAGATCATAGCATGCTCAGCCCTCTGGGAAGTCCTTCAGAGTAGCTGGAGAGTCATCCAAATGGAACCAGACTTTGGTAATTTTTTTAGGGTAGCCTTGTGCCTCATATGTCATTCTATTAAGAGGAAGGTCTGCAATGACCAGTTTTTTCCACATATCAATAGTAAGGGTTTCCATAATAATCCATCTTCTAACAATTAACTTTCACACATAGAAAAATAGAAGTCTAACATACAGTTTTGTAGCATTGCTCATTTCCTCATCAGCAATGGCACCTAACAAGAAGAAGGGGATTACAAATGTTTGGGAAACCAAAATTTCTGAGACCAAAGTGGCCTGACCTTTGGGCATTCTCAAACCATGTGTTTAAATGTGCTATCAAACAACTGCCACTTATGACACAGTGCTGAATCCCTTTTCCACATGCAAAATAACTGTAGAGGTGTATAATGCAGATAGCAAATTTGTATCATACTATCAGTGGATGCAATAACCGTAGGTAAGTAGGTGCGAAAGACCTCCACCCACAGTTCCTCTGTCAATTCCAGCACAAGTGCAGACCACCGGCCTCGAGCCCTCCCCACCAGTTTACCAGAATACTTTTATGCAGTACATAAGTACCAGAACTAATCAGTTTTTAATACTTTTTTCCCATAATTGCATTATGTTAATTTAGCTGTAAGAAGATAAAGGATGCATTTTTCATGGACTAATATGTTTTACTCTTTTCTAGCTTTGGAAAAAAACAGACTGTACCTCCTCTGTCCAGCAACATGACATGTTCTAAAGGTATAAAAGTCACTCCCTGTCAGTATATATTTTATCAATACTTTGTGAGAGTCCATATTAAAATCTCAGTAAATATGTTGTACTTTTGCTGGCTATTGCTATCTATTAAAGTGGATTTCAAATTTTAAATATTTTCTTTATTTTGGGCTCCCCCTGTATTAAAAAAAAAATGTCCAAGCTTTATATAACCCTTTCATGTTATAATACCATCCCCATATTCATCTTTAATCCAGTTTTGCTGGGTCATATTTTGACAGAAAGTCAGTCATATCATTCTGCCCATTTTCTGTGGACCCAACCTGTCAATAATAGACCCTTTGGGTGTGCGCTATCACACAGGCTGGACAGAAAGTACTCCAGGACTTAGTTCAGTCCTGGAGGACCGCCCACTGCCATTGATAGAAAAGTAGACGGACTAGTGAGGACTAGCCTCAGACCAGCTAGAAGACCGCAGGGTAAAATGTATGTATAGGCTATTTTTTGTTTTTTGTAAAAAACATCTGGGTGCTCCAGGTTTAGAAAAGAGGTTTCACGATACATCTGACTCAAACTATTGGAATCACTTTCATTAGCAAGTATATACAATATCTCCTTTCTTTTTCCTTCGGGAAATGGGTTCTTTATAATCCATTTCAGGATTCATGAATGAGAAGGCCGATAAGTAAGTAGACACTATAGTGAGGGAGGAGTAGAGTGTTTAGAGTGTTATGGAAGCTGCTCCTGTTGATGTGGCTATACATATCATAAAATATTCATTGCTGGCTGGGCACTATGGGACTGCTGTGCTTGGCCCCTGTTCCGCTGAAGCTTTCTTGGCTGTAGTAAGCATACAGTATTTCTTTGTTAGTGTAATTTAGTTCATATGAAAAGGAGCATTACATTCTTTTTTATGTAGGCTTTTGTTTGCTGTTGGTAAGCCTTCTGAAATAAGTATGTTGTTCAAAAAGCAAGTGTCCTATGATCCTACTAGCCTCCCAAACTTTACTAATGGTGCAAGGATGGGTGGGCACTGTAAAAAAGATAAAAGACATATAAAGGACCAATACCCTCTTTCACTTATAAATTTTGAAACAATTGTTTTAGACTAGTTTAAAACAATGCCTGACCAGTGGGACCCTCCATATAATGGCATCATCCATTGTTGCAAATGTATGATCTGATACAGTTGGTCACTAAGTGGCTGCAGCATGAGACTTTGATGGACCTCAGATAGCGGTGATAGCAGTGATGGACCAGTACCCTTAGTCTCTTCCTTTTGAACTTTGGTCACTGAAAACATGGCGACTCAATACCTGCTAATTGTCAGGAAACATGAATCAGACTGAGACAGAAGTGCGGTAAAATGCACACTTATTTAATAAAATGGTAAAATGGTACAAACAGAGGAAACATAGCCAGGGTTCGGTAACCAGAGAGGGTAGTTGGAACAAGCCAGTGAAACAGGAATCCAGAGATCAGCATAGTAGTAAACAGGATCAGGAACCAGAAGGTAAGTCAGCCAGGCAAAAGACTTTTACAGGAAAACACAGCAGAGAGTATCTGGTTATAATGACCAGGCGAAGATCTGATCCAGGCAGTTTAAATAGCCAGCAGGGCTAGCTGACGAGCAGGAAATGAAGACCAGGTGAGTCATTGTGGAATGAAGAGTACTGGAAATTAACCAACAGCTGAACACAGAGCTCTGCAAAGGAAGGGCTGAGTCAAGCCCTGACAGTACCTCTCCTCAATGACCCCCCCCCCCTCGGAGGACCACCAGGTTTGAGGGGAAAATGTCTATGGAAAGAATGGAGGAGGACAGGAGCATGTACGTCTGAGGATGAGACCCAAGAACGTTCCTCCAGACCATAGCCATTCCAATGAACCAGGTATTGTATGCGCCCACGGAACCTATGGGAATCAATGATATATTGTATTTCATTCTCCTCATGGTTCTCAACCTGAACTGGGTGAGAACGTGGTACCGAGGTGGTGAAGCAGTTGCATGCCAAAGGTTTTAATAAGGAGACACGAAATACATTAGAAATATGCATATTAAAAGGAAGGTCTAATGCGTAAGCCACTGGGTTGGTCCTATGGAGAATACGGAAAGGCCCAATAAACCGTGGTCCCAGTTTCAGTGAGGAAACACAGTCGAAGGTTGCGAGATGACAGCCAGACCCTGTCCCTAGCTTGGTAGGAAGGTGCAGCTAGGCATCCGCGGTCAGTATGGAGTCTGTACCTATTATTGGCACGTCGCAAGGACTCTTGGACCTGTACTCTAGTGGAACGAAGACTACGGAGATGCTTCTGAAATGCAGGAATACTCTGAGGAACAAATGAGTCAGGCAACATGGGTGGTTGGAAACCATAGTTCATCATAAACGGGGACAATTGGGAAGCAGAATTCAAGGCACTATTGTGCGCAAACTCCGCCCAAGGTAAGAGGTCTGACCAGTTGTTATGATGGTCAGAAATATAGCAACATAGGAGCTGTACCAAAAAACTGGTTGGCTTTTTTTACTGCTCATAAAAAACTGCTCCAAAGACTGGTTGGCTCGTTCTGTGACCCCATTGGACTGCAGGTGATATGCGTAGGAGAAAGCAAGCTGAATTCCCAATTGTGCACAAAAGGCTTGCCAGAACTGGGACACAAACTGACTACCCCTGTCCGAGACGATTACCTTGGGTAGCCTATGTAAGTGAAAGATCTCCCAAGCAAAAATTGAATTCCTTAGATGTTGGCAACTTCTTAAGTGGAATACAATGAGACATTTTCGAGAACCAGTCAACCAAGTAAGTTTGGAGCACGGCAGTATGGAGAAAGGAACAAAGCAGAGGTCACAAGGTTTCTAATGAGGAGCATGGACCTGAGCGGCAAGAATTTTGTCACCCAAAGGAGAAGTGAGACTGGTGTGAACCGTTGCCAGAATACAATCAGGAGGATTCACAGGAACCGGAACCGACTCCATCCTGGAAGTGGAGAAAAATTGGTGTGACAAAGCGCCAGCTCTTACATTCTTAGTACCGGGTAAGAATGAAACAATGTAATTGAAACTTGACAAGAAAAGAGCCCAGCGCGCCATTCTGGGAGGGAGGCGTTTAGCTTCAGACAAGAATGTGAGATTCTTATGGTCACTAAGAATGAAAACTGCCACAGTGGTACCTTCGAGGAGATGTCTCCATTCTTTCAGGACTACTCCAGTCTCAGAGGCATCAACCTCAAGGATAAAGGGTAACGTAGGATCAGGATGTGCCAACACAGGAGCAGAAACAAAGGAAGCCTTGAGACTCTCAAAGGCCTTAAGGACTCCTGAGACCAACTCTGTGAGTTGCAATCCTTTCTGGTTATATCAGTCAGGGGCTTGACCAGGGACGAAATGTTACGAATAAACTTCTGATAATAATTGTCAAAGCCAAGAAAACGTTGCAGAGGACGTAACCCCATGGGTCGTGGCCACTGTAGGACTGCTGAAAGTTTTTCTGGGTCCATTGAAAAACCAGCAGTGGAAATTACATAACCCAACCCAGGAAATTAACCTGTTCATGGTGGAACTCGCACTTCTCCAATTTACAATAGAGATTGTTCTCTCTTAGTTTCTGAAGCACACAAAAGACATCTGTGTGGTGGCTCTCTAGGGACTCAGAAAATATGAGGATATCATCAAGATAAACCACCACACAGAACTGCAACAAATCTCGGAGGACATTGTTAATAAATTCCTGGAAAACTGCTGGAGCATTACAAAGGCCAAATAGCATTACAAGGTACTCATAATGGCCTGGTATTCCGGTATTAAATGCAGTCTTCCATTCGTCACTCTCCTTAATCCTCATGAGATTGTAGGTAAGGATGAGCCGAACACCCCCCGGTTCGGTTCACACCAGAACATGCGAATAGGCAAGAACTTCGGACAAACACAGGAACACCATTAAAGTCTATGGGACACGAACATAAAAAATCAAAAGTGCTAATTTTAAAGGCTTATATGCAAGTTATTGCCATAAAAATTGTTTGGGGACCCAGGTCCTGCCCCAGGGGACATGTATCAATGCAAAAAAAAGTTTTAAAACGGCTGTTTTTTCGGTAGCAGTGATTTTTTTAATGCTTAAAGTGAAACAATAAAAATTAAATATTCCTTTAAATATCATGCCTGGGAGTGTCTATAGTATGCCTGTAAAGTGGCACATTTTTCCCGTGTTTAGAACAGTACCACAGCAAAATTACATTTCTAAAGGAAAAATTGTTATTTAAAACTGATCGCTGTAATGAATTGTTGGGTCTCAGCAATATAGATACAACTCATTGAAAAAAAGAGCATGCCCCCCCCAGTCCATTACCAGGCCTTTTGGATAATAAAGGGAACCCCAAACCAAAAATAAAAATAAAAATTGCATGGGGTCCCCCCAAAATCCATAACAGGCCCTTCAGGTCTGGTATAGAAATGAAGGGGAACCCTGCACCAAAATTTAAAAAAAATGGCGTAGGGTTCCCCCCAAAATCCATACCAGACCCTTATCTGATCATGCAACCTGGCAGGCCACAGGAAAAGAGGGGGAGAGAGAGAGCGCCCCCCCTCCTGAACCATACCAGGCCACATGCACTCAACATGGGGAGGGTGCTTTGGGGCCTGACCCCCAAAGCACCTTGTCCTCATGTTGATGGGGACAAGGGCCTCATCCCCACAATCCTTGCCCAGTGGTTGTGGGGGTATGCAGGTGGGGGGCTTATCAGAATCTGGAAGCCCCCTTTAACAAGGGGACCCCCAGATCTCGGCCCCCCATGTGAATTGGTAATGGGGTACATTGTACCCCTACCGTGTCACAAAAAAAGTGTCAAAAATTGTAAAAAAGACAAAAGACAGCTTGGAACAAGTCCTTTTATTAAAAGATAAAAAAATAAAAATGTCCCGCGATGCAGATCCACAACTATCACAGCAAAAAAATCCATACCAGACCCTTATCTGAGCATGCAACCTGGCAGGCCGCAAGAAAAGAGGGGGGAGAGAGAGCGCCCCCCCATCCTGAACCGTACCAGGCCACATGCCCTCAACTTTGGGAGGGTGCTTTGGGGTCTGACCCCAAAGCACCTTGTCCTCATGTTGATGGGGACAAGGGCCTCATCCCCATAACCCTTGCCCGGTGGTTGTTGGGGTATGCGAGCGGGGGGCTTATCAGAATCTGGAAGCCCCCTTTAACAAGGGGACCCCCAGGCCCCCCCATGTGAACTGGTAATGGGGTACATTGTACCCCTACCTTGTCACAAAAAAGTGTCAAAAATTGTAAAAAAGACAAAAGACAGCTTGGGACAAGTCCTTTATTAAAATAAAAAAAAAAAAAAATGTCCTGCGAAGTAGATCCACAATGCCCGACGTCCCGAAAAAGTAAAAAAAAAAAGCTGCAACAGTTCTGCCTCCATGGGAGGCTCTCGCCAAGTGACGTTTCTTCTTGGTGACAGCTGTTATATAACTGAGGGCAGAGGCCATCCGGTGACGTAAATGGGTGAACTGCCCAACCTCTGACACCAAGGGGGCTTCACCGTGGCATCACTGTGGAGAGATAGGAGCCGGCAATTAACATACAGTTGAGCGGCCAGCTCAGAGAAAGAAGGCCTGAGCCCAGCCCTGACAGAAATGAAGACCAGGTGAGTCACTGTGGAATTAAGAGTACAGGCAATTAACCAACAGCTGAGCACAGAGCTCTGAAAAGGAAGAGCTAAGCCCAGCCCTGACACTAATCAACTGGTTAAGTTGGTTGGCATTGGTCCAGACTCATTCAGAGAGGTCACCAGAGATTGGGCTGAAGGTGGGTACCATACAATGCTCAGGTGTCATAACTAGTGGCAAGAAGTGTCCAAGAAATGTGGGGTTCTCTGTAGCCTTTCTTTTTTCTCATAGGAATCTTGTGCTGTACACTTAAGTTGATGTGAAAAGATCTTGACTGTACTGTACAGTAATCATTACTCAGGTCCTAATCAAAGTTCTCCTGGACTTTGGGAGCATGGAGAGCTTGGTGCAGGTGAACCTAGTTTCATCCAACACTTTGGGTCATCTGCATCCAAGGACTTACCTGCTGGTGCTAGCTGGTGCCAGCATCCATTACCTGTGGAATTGGTGCAGTGCCTTGAAAAAGTATGCCTTGAAACTTTCCACATTTTGTCACGTTACAACCAAAAATATAAATGTATTCTATTGGAATTTTTTGTGATAGACCAACACAAAGTGGCACATAATTGTGAAGTGGAAGGAAAATTATACATGGTTTTCCATTTTTTTTACAAATAAATATCTGAAAAGTGTAGCGTCCATTTGTATTCAGCCTCCTTTATTCTGATAATCCTAACTAAAATCTAAAACTAAGTGGAAATAATTACCTTCAGAAGTTATCTAATTAGTAAATAGAGTCCACCTGTGTGTTATTTAATCTTAGTATAAATACAGCTGTTCTGTGAAGTCCTCAGAGGTTTTTTAGAGAACCTTAGTGAACAAACAGCATCATGAAGGCCAAGGAACACACCAGACAGGTCAGGGATAAAGTTGTGGAGAAGTTTAAAGCAGGGTTAGGTTATAAAAAAAATACCCCAAGCTTTGAACATCTCATGGAGCACTGTTTAATCCATCATCCGAACATGGAAAGAGTATGGTATAACTGCAAACCTAACAAGACATAGCTGTCCACCTAACTGACAGGTCGGGCATGGAGAGCATTAATCAGAGAAGCAGCCAAGAGGCCCATGGTAACTCTGAAGGTGCTTCAGAGATCCACAACTCAGGTGGGAGAATCGGTCCACAGGACAACTATTAGTCGTGCACTCAACAAATCTGGCCTTTATGGAAGAGTGGCAAGAAGAAAGCCATTGTTGAAAAAAAGCCATAAGAAGTCCCACTTGAAGTTTGTGAGAAGCCATGTGGGGGACACAGAAAACATGTGGAAGAAGGTGCTCTGGTCAGATAAGACCAAAATGTAACTTTTTGGCCTAAAAGCAAAACACTATGTGTAGCAGAAAACTAACACAGAACATCACCCTGAACACACCATCCTCATTGTGAAACATGGTAATGGCAGCATCATGTTGTGGGGATGATTTTCTTCAGCAGGGACAGGGAAGCTGGTCAGAGTTGATGGGAAGATGGATGGAGCCAAATACAGGGCAGTCTTAGAAGAAAACCTGTTATGCCCCGTACACACGGTCGGATTTTCCGATGAAAAATGTCCGATCAGAGCGTGTTGTCGGAAATTCCGACCGTGTGTGGGCTCCATCGGACATTTTCCATCGGATTTTCCGACACACAAAGTTGGAGAGCAGGAGATACAATTTTCCGACAACAAAATCCGTTGTCGGAAATTCCGATCGTGTGCCATGCATGCTCAGAATAAATAAAGAGATGAAAGCTATTGGCCACTGCCCCGTTTATAGTCCCGACATACGTGTTTTACGTCACCATGTTTAGAACGATCGGATTTTCCGACAACTTTGTGCGACCGTGTGTAGACAAGACAAGTTTGAGCCAACATCCGTCGGAAAAAATCTTAGGATTTTGTTGTCGGAATGTCCGAACAAAGTCCGACCATGTGTACGCCCTATTAGAGTCTACAAAAGACTTGAGACTGGGACAAAGGTTCACCTTCCAGCAGGACAATGACTTTAAACATACAGCCAGAGCTACAATTGAATGGTTTAGATAGAAGCATATTCAAATCCATACCTAAATCCAATTGAGAATCTGTGGCAAGACTTGAAAATTGCTGTTTACAGATGCCCCTCATTCAATCTGCTTGAGCTATTTTGTAAAGAAAAATGGGCAAAAATTTCAGTCTCTAGATGTGCAAAGCTGGTAGAGACATCCCCAAAATGACTTGCAGCTGTAATTGCAGCGAAAGGTGGTTCTACAAAGTATTGACTCAGGGGGGCTGAATACAAATGCATGCAACGCTTTCACAAATGTATTTGTAAAAAAATTTGAGACCATTTATCATTTTCCTTCCACTTCAAGATTACATGCCACTTTGTGTTGGTCTATCACATAAAATACCAATAAAATACATTTACATTTTTGGTTGTAACATGACAAAATGTGGAAAATTTCAAGGGGTGTGGATACTTTTTCAATTAACTGTAAATTCAAGGTCAGAATGATAATAGTGAGACATGACTTTCACAGATTCTGACAACTGTGAGAGACTGTGTGGAAGAAGAGGTCCAAGCAGATGATTAAATCAGATCTCTGGCAGTCAAATGGGTTTGTTGTAGACATAACAGATGATTATGTGACACAAAACATAAGGAAGGATTTCCTTACCCAGTTCAAAAAGAAAAAGTTCCTGACACTGGGGAACAAAGTCGTGAAACTTAGCTGCTGTTTTGTAGGAGACTTTCTTGTTGGGTATCAATTTATTCGGCGTAACATTATCTTTCACAATATAAAAAAAAAGTTGGGCTAACTTTACTGTTGTCTTATTTTTTAATTCAAAAAAGCTTATTTCTTCCAAAAAAAGTGCGCTTGTTATGCCCTGTACACACGGTTGGACTTTGTTCAGACATTCCGACAACAAAATCCTAGGATTTTTTCTGACGGATGTTGGCTCAAACTTGTTTTGCGTACACACGGTCGCACAAAGTTGTCGGAATTTCCGATCGCCAACAACGCGGTGACGTCAACCACGTACGACGAGACTAGAAAAGGCCAGTTCAGAACCAAGCGCGGCACCTTTTGGGCTCCTTTTGCTAATCTCGTGTTAGTAAAAGTTTGGTGAGAGACGATTTGCGCTTTTTCAGACTCGTGGCTTTCAGATCGTTTTCTGCGGTTCAGTTTGTGCTTGTGGGTTTGTATCTGCTCTTCAGTGCGTGCAAGCAAGCTACGCGTGACTTTAAGTAGTCATTGTGTTCTTGTTCGTTCGTTACTGTTTTTCAGGTCGCTCTTCACAGGCCTTGCTGTTCTTCAGTGCGTTCTGTTACTTCGTTCTGAGCAGCCGACCGCTTTCTAGCCATGTTGCGTATACGTACTCCTCGTAGAGTTCGTGCTGTGCGGGGGCTTGGTGTTGGGGTCCTGACCTTGACACAAGTCCAGTCCATGAACAGGGTGGGGAGGAGTTCATGGACCAAGAATTGGTTGCTTCAGCGTGACCAGTTCTGTCATATGCCTTTGCTCCTTGAGATCCGTGAGAATAATCCTGACGATTTCAGGAACTTTCTCAGGATGACGGACCCCGTATTTCACCGTTTGTTGGCTTCTCCCCCCAGGCTCTGGGGATCATTATCCCAGAGACCTGTTCTGCCATCATCCAGGTCCTTCAGAAGGAGTATATGAAGGTAAGATTTTTATCCTTTAATATCACATTTTATTGTATTTAATGTTTGATAATATTGTATTGATATTGTATTTCTTTCCTCATTCCCTAATTACCATGATTGTAATATGCTGTGAGTGTCCCCTTTCTCCTCATGCATGCTGGATTTTTCTGTAAATAATTTTTTAGTCCTTCATACAGATTGGCCTTCAATAACCTCCCCAACATGCTCTCCTGCCCCTATATTCACCTCATGTAGTCACTT
Organism: Lithobates septentrionalis; assembly: GCA_037952835.1. Lineage (NCBI taxonomy): Eukaryota > Metazoa > Chordata > Amphibia > Anura > Ranidae > Lithobates > Lithobates septentrionalis. The sequence goes on along the minus strand of JBBDGP010000082.1, from coordinate 15,890,197 downwards.
AACAATGTATTTTATCTGCTCCATAGTAGTGCTTTACCCCAAACACCCCCTAAAATGTTTAGAAATGTGATTTGTGCTTTAAATTCAGGCAGAGTGCCAGAGGCTTTTTTTTGTAGTGTCCCCAAATCATTTTTATTAACCCTCCCAACCCCCAACTGCTAAGTCAGCTGATCCCAATTCTCTATCTATCCTCAATCATCTATCTGCTGACTTTGCCAAACCCATACACACTATACCCATCTCTTTTGTGCTCAGATTTATGGATGAATTACCCAAAGCATGTAGTGCAAGGGCCTGCCTGTATACTTTCAAATGGTAGTGTTTCAAGTTTTTGTATACTATTATTATCTTGACAGGTAATAGCAGAATGTCCAAATGTCCTCAAATGTGTACAGTGTGTATTTATATCTTTGTATTATGACACTTCTTACCTGTCCAGTGGGCTGCCAATAGTGTAACTAAGGAGGGGCTGGTCAAAGTAATACACATTATTTAGGCATTCATCTCTCAATGAAGTGAAGAGGGTTACCTGTCCAAGATTACCCCCCCTATAATGTTAGAAATGGCCCATGAGAGGGGGGGAGGTGGAATATGATAGGTGTACCTTATACTTTGTTGTTGTTTAATTCCCCTTAATAAATGCTATCTGGAGGTTGGCCAAGAATGTTTGTGTATAATCTGCTTGCCATGTTTATGTGCAAAAATAGTAATTTTTTTTGTTTTCCTCAACAGTTTCCTTCCACGCCACAGGAATGGCAAACTGTGGCCTCCCACTTTGCCCTGCGGTGGGACTTTCCTAACTGCGGAGGGGCAATTGATGGGAAACATGTCCACATCATCCCACCACCCAACTCGGGGTCATACTATTTCAACTATAAGGGGTTCAATAGTATAGGGATGTTGGCGGTGGTGTCGGCTAATTACGACTTCTTGTATGTGGACGTGGGGAAGAATGGCCGAATGTCCAATGGTGGAGTCATCGCCCAGACGGAGTTTTACAGGCATCTCCAGAATGGCAGCTTGGACTTGCCACCTCCAGAGGACAATGTGGAAGGACTTCCATTCGTCTTTGTTGCCGATGAAGCGTTTGCGCTGGGGGACCATCTTATGCGGCCATCCCCTATGAGGACCCTCACCCCAGAACAGAGTGGTGGAGAACACATTTGGAATCCTGGCCAGCCGGTTCCGCCTATTTCTGACACCCATCCATATGGCGGAGTATAAACTTAATCACATAATCCTGGCGTGTTGTATTCTCCATAACTTTTTACGCAAACATTCGGCCAACTATGCTGGCTCAGTTGGGCCTGAGGCCGGAATGATACCTGAAACAACACTGATGGCGCTTGAAAGTGGCCGTCCTGGCTTTCCCTCCCTGAGTGCCCGTGATGTCCGGTTACGATACCTGGAGTTCTTTGTGGGTAGGGGGGCCATCAACATGCCAGCAAATTTGTGAAGCCCTTATCAAATAAAAAAACAAAAAAAAGGAAATCTTTGTGGACATTTACTGCTTGTGTTTGTTTTAGCTGACCCTGACAGAAATGTGTTGAGTCCAGAAAATGGCGTGATTGTGTAACATATACAAAGCACTGTTGGGTGTTATTTACTAAAGGCAAAGACACTTTGCACTACAAGTGCACTTGAAACTGCACTGAAACTGCACTTGTAGTGCAAAGAGGATTTGCCCTTAGGAAATAACCCCCATTTTCACAGAAAACACCAATTACACCAATTACATCACCACCAAAGTGTTTTAGCGTTGACACAATAATCCACACATTCTTGATTAACAAACTTTTTAATACCTGCACAATCACATGTGCATTTACCAAAGGTTTTTCTGACAAACCGACATGTTTGTTGTATAACAATTTTTGTGGTGTCATTATCCAAAATCAAAATGTCCATTTTATAGAAAACAGGCCTGTGTAAAACCAACAAGAAAAGACACAAATCTTGAACTTACAAAGTTCACATTTGCTAGAATTTGAAGGCAATATCGGACATGAGTATTTAGGAACTGTGTTTGATATTGCGTTCAGATGGGGTGAAGTCACCCCAGGAAAAGCCAAATTTGGAAGATGCACACCAATTTACGAATGTCAACGTGTGCGACCTGCCATCACGGGGGATCAAGGGACGTATTTTGGGGGAGAAACCCCTTCCTCTCAGCTACTTTATTATTGAGGAAGGTGTTGCACCCCCAAAACGCGTCCATTGATCTCCCGTGATGGCAGATAGCACATGTTGGCACACTGTGTGCATCCTCCAAATTAGGCTTTTCTAAAAATCCCTAAAACATTTTTCACATTGTAGCACACAAAAAAACAAAGGGATTTGGAGGGCCTTTAAACTCGCCCCAAAACATCAATGATGTTTTTATTTTTTTGAATAACATCATTGATGTTTTTCTTGAGGTTTTCCAATTGTAAATTACACCCCATGATCTCCCCGATCAGGATCTGGGCACTTTCGGATGTGAAAGGATCTGGATCCACAATATCATGATCACTTAAAAAGAGAGGAACCCAAAAAAAAGGTATCAAAAATATGCCGGCATCCATCTCTTACCTGAGCCTGTGGTCGCAGACACTCACCTGTTGTGGTGACTAGTTCCACCGCATCTTCTTCCTCCTGCTCTTCTTGTGTTGGGGGTATTTCCCCTTCTTCCAGAGGTGGGGGGTCTCTGGTCTCCTCGGATGAGGGGTGTCCTCCGAGTCTTTTCTCCCCTATGTAAAACAAAAATGGTATACTTAGCACACAGATATTTGATGGCAGAACTAGAAATAGGAAACCTTGCTTGGAAGTGGGGTACAATTGTCTGTTTTGGTAGAGTTCCAAAATGTAACATTTTCAGTGTCCTTTGTCACGCTTCAATACTTTACCTGTTTGGTACAAGCTTCACAGATGTAGCCCCCCCCCCCTATAGTATACACTGGAGCACCTGTGTGGCCCCCTAATAAAAATGGTGTTCTTTTGTCCCACACTAGTGCTCCAGTGTCCATATGTGAAAACAGCTGCTGAGTGTCCTCTCCTTTTACACTGAATCTAGTTTGCATTTCATTCTAGTAACAAAGCCATCTACACAACTAAATTAGTTTCAGACAAGTAGGGCGTAAAAATGGTGGCCAAATGCATATGGCCTAAACAATGGTGTTTTATAGGCCGAAAGAAAAATGTTTGATACGAACGAATAATGTGCCCATGAACATGAAAGTTGCCATTTAAAAATGTACACTTGTAAGAAAAGCACATGGAGCAGCATGAACGTCATAAACATAAAGAATAGATTTTTTTTTTTGTTTGTTTCAAGAGCAGTTCGGTTTCTTAGTTAATCTTGCAGAGCAATGTTTACCTGCAGGGCTTCCTCAATGCTTGTTTTATGTATCTAGCGACAGCAAGAGCTCAGAGGCGGTTTAGTTAACGATCATTATAACCTCTCCCCCCATGTTCCCTCGCGCTAACGACGTAGGTGCCCCGATCCTGTACGGACCAAATTGCCCTATCTGAATAATCCCTACGATACAGAGAGAACCGCACACAACTTCTCTATCCCCCAATTCAACAACGATGCCCGGTATATCCCACAAATGCGCTTTCCCATACCTCTACCACTTTCATAAATAATACACGACCGGGTTCCAAAACGTCTACATATCGCCTAAACCTTCACAACCACCTCTGAGCTCTAACCATTTAAGCGCTTTACGAAACATATGTGTATAATTGCCACTTCTGACTTCTGCAACTAGCCGCTCTGTTAACACATAATAACACAGGCATTGCAGAAAACAGATGAGAAAGAGGGGAAAGGCCTATACCAACATATAAGATATGCAACGAAGAGGAAAGGGAAGCATACGACACAGGGATGGCAGAACTTCCCCCTCTTCTATTGCCTTTCTCCCTGTTATGCCACCCACTCTCGATAATAAAACAGTCCCAGAGAGGGATAAGGTAACTAAGCAATTACAGAGTTATTAAACTTAGATTATATGAGTTTATTGTACACAGGTTTATTACTTCTCTAAAAGTTTTACAGTATACGCCACACAAGACTTTGTCTATACACTGCAAGCACATACCACTACATCCTCCCCAATGGGTTCCACCACTGCTACGCAGTAAAAATAAAACCTCCAATATACATTTTTTTTTTTTTTGGTGTCCCAACTACTAATACCCCGAGACATAAACACTATCCCACCGTACCACGTGTCCACCTCAAACACTTAAACCCCAATTATTACACATGCGCCTGAATAGGCTATGAGTCTGACGGCTCAGACTGTAAAACTTGTTTTACATCCCTCTTTGGACAGACCAACCCCCACACAGTGGCATAATACGAGCTTATCTCCTCATATTTCACCTCAAATAACACACGCCACTGACACTTTCCGGACTACCCACACTTGTGGATCCCACCCACCGGACAGGTGATCCTTCTACCACCTGTCTCCGGAATACCCCCACCCTCTTCCCACCTTTCCTCCTCCACCCACCCATCCCCCCCCTCCCCAAAACAAAAACCACCACACACATCTCTATTGCTCCTTGATCACCGCAAACTTAATTACATTTAATACTTACACCCACACTCAAAGTTTCCAGCATCCCGATCTCTCTGCCTGTCTCTCTGCCACAGCCCCTCGAACATATTACACGCTCCCACCAACAATCTCACTGATAAATTGGCAACATGTGCTCCCCGTTAAACCCTGCAGTCATGCCCACTCTTAAAATTATCTCACTTAACGCTAAAGGTCTCAACATACCAGAAAAACGCTCTCAACTTCTTTTAACAATGCACCGTAACAAAGCTGACATTATCTTTTTACAAGAAACCCATTTCCGGTCCGACTCCACACCAAAATTACACAATCATCATTACCCGACAGTATACCATGCAACCAACCCACTCTCCAAATCTAAAGGGGTATCAATTCTCATAGGGAAAAAATGCCCTTTTCAACTAACCGACACATTGCTTGATAAAGATGGTAGATACCTATTTCTGAAAGGATCATACCTGCGCCAGAAAATCACACTAGCTAACATATATGCACCTAACAGCAACCAGGTATCCTTCTTTCGCAACATCACTGACTTGTTAACCACTTTCCAGGAAGGTACCCTCCTTCTCGGCGGAGACTTTAATATACCACTCAACCCAACGCAAGACACCTCAACGGGAACATCATCTCTTCCCTATACCGCCCTCCGAAAAATAAAATCTCTTCTCCAAACCCTGCTACTTCACGACGCTTGGAGAACGTTATACCCCAATGGCAAAGATTTCACCTTCTATTCACCGCCACATCGTCGTTACTCCAGAATAGATTACATTTTCACATCACAAAACAACCTACCCATGCTTAAACACGCATCCATAGACGCTATGTTTCTCTCTGATCACCACCCTATCTCCATGACATTGACCTTCCCTAATATCATTTCCCGCTCACAGATATGGCGACTGGATCCCTCCCTACTCACAGACCCCACCATCGCAGTTGAAGTCGAAAACCGCCTTAAACAGTACTTCCAAGACAATAAACCCCCGACACCTGCCCACTTACTAATTGGGAAGCCCACAAGTGCGTGGTCCGTGGCCTATTTATCGCAGCAGCAGTAAAACGTAACCGTGAATGAAAACGACAATATAAAACACTCACGGAAAAGATTCAAAATCTAGAAAAAGCACACAAACACACGCAAGCTGTAACTACTCTAACTGAACTTATTCAAACCCGACAGGAACTGCTAGACCTTCTAGGAAAACAAATACGTCGTAGATATATCCTGTCGCAGAAAACATTTTATGAATATGGCAATAAAGCCAGTAAAATGCTTGCGAGATCCTTACAGCACAAAAAAGCTTCAACGACAATACACTCAATCACAGATACCTTAGGGAAAAAAATGAACTCGACACCGGACATAGCAAATCATTTCGTTAAATACTACACTAAATTATACAACCTCTCCCCCACGACCCCAATAGCAACTGAAGGGTCAAGAAAACAACTAATCACTGACTTTTTACGAAAATACAGTCCATCCCCTATTTCCGATTCCATGGCACAAGATCTTGACAACCCTTTGACCATAGAAGAAGTTGCCCAAGCATTGAAACAACTAAAAACAGGCAAGAGTCCCGGACCAGACGGTCTGACTGTAGAATACTACAAAACATACGCAGATACACTTACCCCATTTTTTATATCCGCCTTCAACTCGTTCACGTCACCCTTGGAACCCCCTAGAGACCTCTTGAGCGCCCATATTGCTGTAATCCCTAAGCCAAATAAGGACCCAAATATAGTCTCCAACTACAGACCCATCTCACTACTCAACGTAGACCTCAAATGGTACGCCAAAACATTAGCAAACAGACTTCTCCCCCTCCTCCCCCAGCTTATACACGTCGACCAAGTTGGATTTGTCCCGGGAAGAGAAGCGAGAGATAACACGCTCAAAGCCCTAAACGTCCACCATTGGCTGACCACCACCAAACACCAAGGATTCATGCTTTCCCTCGATGCGGAGAAGGCGTTCAACAGAGTGGCCTGGGACTACATGACGGAAGCTCTACGGGCTCTAGGCCTCCCAGCAAAACTGCTAAACCTTATAATGGCGCTATATGCTAACCCAACCGCAAGAGTCCGCGTTAATGGCCACCTGTCGGATGCCTTCTCCATATCGAACGGAACACGCCAAGGTTGCCCCTTTTCCCCTATAATATTTATCCTTACACTTGAACCGCTTCTGAGAAGACTAAGGGAGAACCCAGATGTCAAAGGCATAGAGATTAAAAACCGCACATATAAATTAGCAGCCTTTGCGGACGACATACTGCTTTTTCTTACTGACCCGCTAACCACTATCCCAAACCTACTCAAAGACTTTGATACCTTTAAGACTCTAACGAACCTCCAAATTAATTTCACAAAATCTAACGCCTTAAATGTCACCTTACCACCCGCAACATACCAACACTGCCAAACAATATTCCCATTCACCTGGAACGACCGTGCAATCACCTACCTGGGCATACAACTCCCAAAATCCCTTACTGACTTATACTCCCTAAACTACCTACCACTGCTACAAAACATAATTAAAGATTTAACAAACTGGGCCTCCGGGTTATTTTCCTGGTTTGGGAGAAACGCAATCATTAAAATTAACATTTTACTCAGAATATTGTACCTCTTGCAAACAATCCCAATCAAACTCCCACCTGCTTTCTTTTCAACGTATCGCACAGCCTGCATAAAATTTGTGTGGGGTAAAATAAAACCAAGACTTAACTACACCAGGCTCACATATCCCAAACTTAAGGGAGGAATAGGGTTACCCGACATAAAAAAATAGCAACAAGCATGTCACCTCACAAGGATCATAGATTAGAACATACACACTAAGTATAAAGACTGGATCCGACTGGAACAATCAATGTCACCCCTTCCATTAGCCCAACTCCCCTGGACCACATTGCAACATGTCCCCACAGAATGTAAATCTCACCCACTCATTAATCCAATGCTGATCGCCTTTCGGGAAGCATGCAACAAACATGGTATTTCCTCCATCCTAGGTCCAATGACTCCATTAGCACACAATCCAGAGTTCACACCAGGAACATATCCTTCCTTTCTAACTGAAGACTGGCCTCACCCAAACATTCGAGCAAAACACTTTTTTACTGATGGTCGACTGCTGACTCAAGAAGAATTGGCCACCAAAATGAATACAGCCTCATTCCCCTTCTGGACATATGTACAAATCAGACATTTTTTTAATAGACCCAAACCCCAACCAGAATGGGCAAGACACACCATTGCTTTCGAGTCCCTATGCTTGACAGAGGAACCTCAAAAACACCTAATCTCTCTTACTTATAACATGTTATTCTCGAATCAGAACTCAAACCTACTATGGCACAACAAAAAATGGGAACAAGAACTGAATATCATCCTCACAGAAAAAGAATGGGAAAATATATATACGCACATACACAAGGGAACCATTAATGTTCAAATACAAGAGAATGCATTCAAAATATTATCCAGGTGGTACAGAACCCCACTTACACTACACCACTTTAACACTGCTCTTCCCCAGCACTGCTGGAGATGTCATACAGACATTGGATCCCTCGTACATATATGGTGGACATGCCCCAAGATCCAACCGTTCTGGAAAGAGGTTCACAGAGTTATCAAAAAAGTAACTACCTACACACTTGACTACACCCCAGAGCAATTCCTCCTTCACCACTTTACAACTCCAACACGCTCATACCTTCGTTCTCTTGCTATGCACATGGTCAACGCAGCAAAGATGTGTGTTCCATGCAAATGGCGATCTCCCGACCCACCAACCATAGCAGACTGGTACAAACGTATACAAAAGACTGCAGAAATGGAAGAACTCATACATCAAACGAAAGACACACCCACCAAATTCAATCACACATGGGCCTGCTGGCTACATTTTCTTACCACAGATGAATACAAAACGAGTATACCCTGAAAGAGAGAGGAGGGCTGTGGCGGAGAGAGAGGAAAACAGGAAACCCCCCAACCACATATACCTCTAATCCTACTGACTCTACCCAAACCCCTTGTCACTAACATATATGATTAAAGTTAAGTACACAGAACTCTTTGAGATTTCATTTACCGAGGGTATGCTTGCAAAGTAATTGTATCCCGTCTTTTGAACTCGGATACTTCTCTTCACCATTTTGACACCTTAAGATGGAAATACATTTTTTTTTTTTTTTTAAATATACCAAATGTACAATGACTATCTATTTACTGAAGCTAGTCAACACTTACCCTATATTCTTAAATTCTGTAATAAGATAAGTAATATGCATTACCAAATATTGTAAGCTGAAAAACTTCCTCTATTGTACGTCTTGCATAACGTGTACTGCATTTTCACTTTCAATAAAAAATTTTGTTGGAAAAAAAAACATAGCAGCTCACAAGGTTCCACATATTTACAAAAAAAAAAAAAAAAAGAATAGAAACACAGGACAACTACTTACTTTTTTGCAGCACTCTCCGGATCTTTCTGTACTGCTCATGTTCTCGTGATTTTAGGTCCGACCACCGCTTCCTGAGCTTATCTTTCGATCGTCGTACCCCGAATTTCCGGTGCAGACTCTTGACCACTTTGGCAATTATCTTGGCCTTTCTGACATTGGGGTTGGGGTAAGGTCCATACTTTCCATCATAGTCGGCCTTCTTCAGGATGTCCACCATCTCCAACATCTCCCCAAAGGACATATTTGAGGCCTTAAATCTTCTCCTTCTGGATTGGGACGTTTCTGGCTCCGGCCTTTCCTCCTCCTCCTCCTCGTTGCTACAATTAGCACACACCTGCTGTGTATCCGCCATGTGCTCTTCCCCCACTGCGCAGAACGAAAAGGGGCGGGGAATAGACTAGAAAGAACGTCAGGGGTGGGTGGAGTTACACACATGCGCAGTGTGTATAAAGTGTATTACGTACGATCTGTGAGCGGAGGAAGGAGCATCGGAGGCGCCGATCGTGATAACGAAGATAAGATCTAAACTTGGGCCTATACTGCTTCGAAATGGAAGCCTATATTGTAACAAGATTAGGGGAGTTTGCTGATCTATCAATGGGTCCGCGCTTCAGACTGTTAATCCTCAGCCTTTAATCGCCCCACCAATAAGGGGCGATTAAAGGCTGAGGATTAACATCACACGCTCATACCCCTGCAAGGGCAGGGAGCTCCGGTGAGTGCAATCACATTGGGGGAAATTGCCAAAAATTATTGCATGGATCTCCATTGTTAAAGAATAATCTTCTGGGAAAAACGCTACACGATTTATTACACTGCAATTGTATCACCATTATGAACTTTTGCACTATACAGCAGTTGGGGCTAGATATATATAAATTTTTTTGAATATTGTTTGTTTTTTTTTTGAATATTTTTTATTTTTTGTGATGAATTATTTTTTTCATATACACATCTGTATATATCAGATTGTTTTCAATTTTCATCGATATTTGCACATTATTGCACTGTGTGGGTTGCACCGTGGTCTGACAACCAATTTATATTTGCTATCTTTCAATTTTACATTTTTTAACCGGTTCAATACAGGGCAATTTCACCCCCTTCCTTCCCAGGCCAAATTTTAGTTTTCAGCGCTGTCGCACTTTAAACGTCAATTGCGCGGTCGTGCGACGTTGTACCCAAAAAAAATTGACGTCCTTTTTTCACCACAAATAGAGCTTTCTTTTGGTGGTATTTGATCGCCTCTGCGGTTTTTTTTTGCGCTATAAACAAAAGAAGAGCGACAATTTTGAAAAAAACACAATATTTTTTACTTTTTGCTATAATAAATATCCCAATTTTTTTTTAAAAAAACAAATTTTTTCCTCAGTTTCGGCCGATACGTATTCTTCTACATATTTTTGGTAAAAAAAAATCGCAATAAGCGTATATTGATTGGTTTGCGCAAAAGTTATAGCGTCTACAAAATAGGGGATAGATTTATGGCATTTAAAAAAAAAAAAATTTATTTATTTTTTTAGCGGTGATCGCGATTTTTTTTGTGACTGCGACATTATGGCGGACACATCGAACACTTTTGACACATTTTTGGGACCGTTCACATTTATACAGCGATCAATGCTATACAATTGCATTGATTACTGTGTAAATGTGACAGGCAGTGAAGGGGTTAACCACTAGGAGGCGGGGAGGGGTTAATATGTTTCCTAGGGAGTGATTACTAACTGAAGGGGGAGGGGACGCTCAAGGGGAGGAGACCGATCAGTGTTCCTCCATTCTGGGAACACAGATCGCTCTCCTCAGAGCTGACAGGCTGTGGATCTCTGTGTTTACACACACAGATCCACATGCCGGCCCGGTTAACGGGCAATCGCGGGTGCCCGGCGGACATCGCGGCCGCCGGGCACACGCACCGGGTCCCGAGGAACGCGGCGGGCGCGCGCGCTCCCGGCGGCGCGCGCGCGCCCCCTAGGCGGCCGGGAATCCCAGGACATCATATGACGCCCACCCAGGATGGGAGATCCCATCTGTGGACGTCATATGACTATGGGCGGGTAGGGAAGTGGTTAAGGATTGATTTTGTTTAATGTAATGGATTTTAATTACTTGCAATTCCATTAAGGATATATCACCCCACAATATTGGTTAATTCTTGGTCAACTTACTATTTTTAATTTATTTATATTGATTATATATTTTTATATTTTTCTGGTATTGAGGTAGGATTGTACTACGCACCACAGCACTTGGCACTTTAAACACTCACACTTTACACAGCGCCATCCCCTATACTCTGTTTTTAACCATTAGGGGAGTTTGGCCTGACCTTAGGGTTTGTCTTGTGTTGTGTCTTGCAGAGAAAATGGATGGCTTCAATGACCACAATTTCCTACCTCTGTTCATAGACAAATACAGGGAGCTGCCCTGTCTGTGGCAGGTCAGACACCCCCATTACAATAATAAACAAAAGAGGCAGGCAGTGCTGGAGAAACTGCTGGAGTTGGTGAAGCCGGTGGTCCCCACAGCAACCATCCCTTATTTAAAAAACAAAATTGGTGGCCTGAGGAGCACTTATCTTAGGGAGCGCAAGAAGGTCACAGATTCCCAGAGGTCCGGAGCTGAAGCAGGTGACGTTTATGTCCCCAGGCTGTGGTACTATGAGAGACTGCGATTTCTGTCAGACCACACTGAAGTCAGGGAATCCCTCTCCACTCTTCCTTCCACTCTTCCTTCCACCCCAGCTGAGGCTTCCGATGTCCAACCTGGGCCTTCCAGCCAGGAAGAAGTGGAGGAGCCCAGCTGGAGTCAGGTATAGCATTCTTCTACAGATTTCTGGTCAATAAATAAATGATGTTTATAGATGTTATTATTGATCACTAATTGCTGATTGAAAAAAGTGTTTTACATATCAATAGACAGTAGTGGGCACCCAAAATTGGGAAAAGAATGAAAAATGCTGGGCTCAGAATTATAGTCTGTTATATTTGTTAACATTCAATTTGCAACAGTCATGGGGTGAAAATTGTGTGTGATTGATGAATAAAAAACTCAAACTATGTCCCTTTTTCATACACAGGAAGACCTCAGCCAGGAGGAGGCTGTGGAATGTGGCAGTCAGGAGGAGGCGGGGATTAGTGGCAGCCAGGAGGAGGCGGGGCTAAGTGTCAGCCAAGAGAAGCCTGGGACAAGTCGCAGCCTGACTGAATCGTAGGTTCCTCCCCTCCACCTTCCATACAAAAGGGCGAGGAAGGGGACTCACATGCAGGATTCAGCGCTCAGGCTAATTCAGGAGGCTTCGCCGTCCCTCCGAGCCTTACCCACTCCTGAAGAGGCCTTTGCCTGCATGGCTGCCACCAAACTGCAGGGCATGCAGGAGGGTCAAAGCCTCCTGTGTGAGCAACTTATTTATAAAGTCCTAACTAAGGGGGTGAGTGGGGAACTAACACCCAAGACCGACATGATTGAGTTGGACCATCCTCCTCCTCCTCCTGCTGCCACAACTCCACCACCAGAGCCACAGCGTGGAAGGAAGCGTGGAAGGAAGACCAGAGAGTGATGGCCCTGGGTTCAGTCTGGTCTGACAAAAGCTGCAGTCTCTCGTATGACCACAGCCTGGGGACACAGATGTCATCTGCTGCTTGCCGGATCTCTGGGACTTCTGGACCAGACTACACTCCCTTAGATAAGGACTCCTCAGGCCACCAATTTTGCTTGAAAATAATTGATGTCTGCCCTGGGGGTCCAAGGCTTCCCCAATTTCTGCAGTTTCTCCAGCGTTGCCTCCCTCTTTGTTTAGTTGTGAGCCCTTAATAAAATTTTTGTTTTGGGAAATTCTACTCTCCTGTGTGTGTTTTCATCCAAAAAGGACAGTTTGTTGGTGACGATTTAGTTACATTTCTAACATAAAATGTGAAATTAACAAGGGACAACAACACGAAACAATCTCCTACAGATTAAATATAACAACGTATCAATGGTGTTGTTGTACCTTGACACAAAAAACACACACAAAAATTTTCTGGAGTACAAATAAAAATCCAAAAAAAATTCAGCCTTTAAAAAAATAATCTGCCTTAAAACCAAAAAAAAAAAACACCAAAATAATGTTGTCAGATGTGACAAATCAAAATATATTGAGTGAATCACGATAAATAGTAACGAAATAAGTTTGTGAGAAGTGTGTGTGAATATGAGCAGCAAAACTACTTAATTGTTGTCACATTATAAAGAAGAAGAGAGTGCGCTGTATTAAACCATTTTTAACATTGCAGCGTGACGAAAGTGCTGTATCCATTGCGACCGCTAATTTTACCAGACAGAGCTGTTCCGTGTCAGAATTTCTTCTGAGTATGCGTGGCACTTTGTGCGTCGGAACAGGCCACACACGGTCGGAATTGACACGATCGGATTTTGTTGTCGGAAAATTTTATAGCCTGCTCTCAAACTTTGTGTGTCGGAAAATCCGATGGAAAATGTTCGAAGGAGCCCACACACGGTCGGAATGTCTGACAACACGCTCCGATCTGACATTTTCTATCGGAAAATCCGACCGTGTGTACGGGGCATTAGGTCACTGCGCAAATACGGTGTGACAGAAAGTATTGCCACAACCACCATTTTATTCTCTAGGGTGTTAGAAAAAAATATATATATACAATGTTTGGGGGTTCTAAGTAATTTTCTAGTAAAAAAAAATGTTTTTAACTTGTAAATATCAAATTTACAAGTTAAACATGTGTACATCTGTCTACCATCTGCAGACAGCTTAGGTGGGTGGTACAAATGGATGTGGAAAATTTGGGAATGCATTTTGCCCACTCTTGTTTGTCTAAAATGAGGTGCCTCAATGGATGAGCTCATTGAAAAGTAGGCTCAGCTAGCTTAATACATCACCACTTTGGACCCCACCAAGTGGTATTGGCAAATACCTCTAACCAAGGTCATCTGGAAGAAAACAGCTTCTTCACCCCAGATGGACATTTCCAGTACAAGGGGATGATGGGTAGGCTGATGGACTCCACTGGAAGTACACCTCAGTATACTTAGATGAGGATTTAGTGGAGACTCGGAATTCCATTTGCCCAAATTCCATTTGCTTGGCCAGTCCATCACCTTTACCCTCAGCTTCTTTAGCAAGGCAGAGGTCACCTTGGAGGTGTGTTTGGGGTCATTATCATGTTGGAATACCACCCTTAGGCCCAGTCTCCGAAGGGAGGGGATAATGCTCTGCTTCGGTATGTCACAGTACATGTTGGCATTCATGGTTCCCTCCATGAACTGTAGCTCCACAGTGCCGGCAGCACTCATGCAGCCCTAGACCATGACACTCCCACCACCATGCTTGATTGTAGGCAAGACACTCTTGTCTTTGTACTCCTCACCTGGTTTCCGCCACACACTCTTGACTCTATCTGAACCAAATAAGTTTATATTGGTCTCATCAGACCACAGGACATGGTTCTAGTAATCCATGTCCTTAGTCTGCTTGTCTTCAGAAAACTATTTGCGGGCTTTCTTATGCATCATCTTTAGAAGAGGCTTTTTTCTGGGCTTGACAGCCATGCAGACCAATTTGATGCAGCGTGCAGTATATGGTCTGAGCATTGACAGGCTGACTCCCCACCCCTTCAACCCCTGCAGCAATGCTGGCAGCACTCATACATCTATTTCTCAAAGACAACCTCTGGATACGATGCTGAGCACGTGCACTTCTTTGGTCGACCATGGCAAGGCTTGTTCTGAGTGGAACCTGTCCTGTTAAACTGCTGTATGGTCTTGGCCACCGTGCTGCAGCTCAGTTTCTGGGTCTTTGCAATCTTCTTATAGTCTAGACCATCTTTATGTAGAGCAACAATTCATTTTTCAGATCCTGAGAGAGTTATTTGCCATTAGGTGCTGTAACTCTCCCGACACTCCTCTGCTGCTATTGAATCAGATTGCAACATCCGATGGTTCGGTCATCCAATGCTCCGGGATTAGAACTTCAGCTATGTGCTGTTCTAACCCAGTTGTGTAGCTCAGAACAAACACCAGGCAGGCTGTATGTAAGTTCAACCAGGAAATCTCTTTTATTGGAAAATACAGGCTTTTATACACTAAAAGTGGAGGTGCATACCTCCGGCTCATATTACTCTAACAATACACCTGTAACCTAATTAACCTACTAAACCTAATTAACATGAGCTAATTAACTAATCCCTTTAGACAGCCTAGATGACACAGACATGACCGTTAGGCCAGACTGGCCGTCTTGTAGTTCAGAAAATCCAATCAACATTAGACATGTGCATTCGTTTTCGTCCGAATGCATTTTCGTCCGAATTTCAGGTATTTTCGTTATCGTTTTAACAAACGTTAACGAAAGTGCAGATTCCGAAAAACGAAAGATCCGATATAAACAAATGCTTTATTTTCGTTTTCGTTGCTACAACAGTTCGATGTAGATAGGAGATTCGACATGATGATGACAATAACAATCTGTCCATCAAACCTGTGGTCGAATGTGCCTAACCTTAGCTCTATTAGTCCAAGATTATTCTACATAGAGAGAAAAGATTCAACGTAGAGAGGAAAGATTCGACGTAGGGGAGGAAAGATTTGACGTAGGGGAGGAAAGATTCGACGTAGGGGAGGAAAGATTCGACGTAGGGAGAAAAGATTCGACGTAGGGGAGGAAAGATTCGACGTAGGAGAGGAAAGATTCGACGTAGGGGAGGAAAGATAAATAAAAATAATGATGATGATGATGAATGTTATTGGCTGATTGTAACCAAAGAGGAGGAGCAGTAAAATAGCTAGAACTAAGTACACAGTACTTTGGCTTATGGTGTCTGTTGAAAGTTCTAAGAAGATTCGACGGAGCAGGTAAACTATATGACGTCGCACAGTTTAGCTGCTCCGTCAAATCTTCTTTGAACATTCGACAGACACCATAAGCATTCAATGACAGATTCGACCTTAATTAGGATTTTTGGACGAATGCAATTTTTAACGAAAAACGAAATAAATAACAACGAATTTCGGGAGTAACTAAATAAATGTATTTTTTGGACGAAAACGAAATTCCGAAACGAAATATTTCAGTGTGCACATGTCTAATCAACATAGACTCTTCACACAATAGCAGAGTTAATTAACACAAATAACAATGGGGATCTAATGACTCTTAGATCCCATAGTAGACTTATTTACAATACACATTTTCAGCAGACAATAGACAGACAGGTGTTGGAATTTACATCAGCATCTCCTAACAGTATCTGTCCCAGCATTATGAATCAGCCACTATTCCAATATGGCAAATCCAGGGTCCCCAGGCATACAGCTTACAAAGAGCACTGTTCCCCCAAATGCAAGGGCCCCCGATCGATCGGCAAGAGGCTTGCATACAGTCCCCTCCAAAAGTTTCTTTCCTGGCTAGGTCTGTCACATTTCTCCCCTTTCGGCAGGAGACTGACACAGGAGGAGACCCCAGACGGGTTGACTCCGAAGTTAGTCAGTAGTTCCAGTCCTCTAATACCTGTACCCACACAGTACCCCAAACAAATTGTTCCAAACAAAGTATTACTCACCCAGCCAACCTCTGCCTCTCTCAGAGAACATATCTGCCACTGGGGAGAGGCCTGGACTGGCCCTTCTCCCTGGAGTCCTTTCTGCCGCTGGAGAGAAGACAGGGTGTCTGGGCTCACTCTGTCATGCTGTTGTGGATCTGGGCCCACTGCCCAGCATCCCTGGGTTATACAGGTGGAGACTGAAGTCCCATCCACCTTCACAGGACATCCACCCTCTGTTAGTTGAGGGCAGAGTCCAGCAGTACTCGGCCCTGTTGCCAGCCCTTCTGCTGGAAACCCCACACCATCTGCTCCGGCTAACTGTTGAGGAGGGATGACGAACACCTCCTCTCCCTTCCTCCCCTGTATCCTGATCTGCTGCTGGGACGTGACCACCTCCTTCTCACCCTGAGCCTCCGGAACCGCCGCAGGTGTAGGGCAGAGATCTTGGACCCTCTGTCCAGTTGCCAGCGCTTCAGCTGGGGAAGTTCCTTGTGACTTCACAGATACTTCTGTTGGTGCTGGGCAGAGCATAGTGAAGTTTGGCCCTAATAACAGCTCTTCTTCTGCTGGAGGCTCACCAGGTTGTTCTTCCTCAGCAGAAAAGTCTATCAAATACCCTGTCTCTGCAACTGGTGTCTGGGGATAAAGGTTCATCATCTCCTCTCCGTGGAACCCAGAAGATGCTATCAGTGCTGGGCAGAGGTTAGCAGAGCTCTGCCCTGTTGTCAGCACTTCAGGTTCGGGGACGGCAATCTTCAGATTTTCCACTGCCGATTCTCTGGCATTCTGCTGGACAGGCACATTCCTCCATCCAAGATCATCCAATGCAGAAACAGGTTCATCAAGGTCAGTCAGCACTTGCTGCATCCACCATAAGACCTCCGCCTCCATAGCTGCGGGGGCAGGTTGGCAAAGTACACAGTTACTCTGCCACATTGTCAACTCTTCAGCCAGGATTTCAGAGTTGTCAACTAGTATTTCCTGATAGTCCCAGGCAAAGGGAGCACCACCCTGCTGCTGAGCAGAGTCTAACAGCTGTTTGTAGGCGATCTCCAACTCCCATTCCTGAATGGCCAGAAACTCCAAATCTTCCAGTGCCCAGTGCACTTCTGAGACATTCAGTCTCCGCTCTCTGTGCTCCATTATTTCCTCCAAACGCCACTCCTGATCACTTCCAAAGTTAGGGTCCCTGGACAGCCTCCAGTATAACAATCCCAGGCCATCGTAGTCAAAGCCTTCCGTGGGGCTGTCATCCGCTGTCCATGGGCACACTTGGGCTACATACCACTGGAGGGTTCTGTAGCTCTCGTCCAACTGCATTTCTGCCTGGATCAGCCTGCTTAACTCGGCTGTCCACTCCTGGTTCGGCTGTTCCCCCAAAAACAGCATTCGCACTTCATACTGCGACCAGTACCTCACACGGACGGAGGGGAGAACTTTTCCCTAGTGTCGCTGCTCACGGGCTAGCGCTTCCTTCCAGGGCTCACAGCGGACAGAATCAAACCATCCTAGCAGGACCTGCTCTGATACTGGTCCTCTGTGCTGTATCTCCTCTCGCAACCTCCTTCTGAATTCCTCATCCATGGTGGCTGGTATTTCTCCTCTCCTGCTATCCTGCTACCTTGGATCCAGGTGATGGTTTGGATGTGTTCACGGCAAGGAAGCACGATCCCACCATTTCCTCCACAGCTCTCAAGTAAGTCTTTCAGCATGGCTCTCCTGCAGGCTGGTTTGGAGTGTCACAGTAACTGGAGAGCAAATCCCACTGCTGCCACAAATGTAACGAGCCCCTTGCTCGCTCGGTTCCACTCTCCCGACACTCCTCTGCAGCTATTGAATCAGGTTGCAGATCTGATTGCTCGGTCATCCAATGCTCCGGGATTAGAATTACAGCTATGTGTCGTTCTAACCCAGTTGTGATAGCTCAGAACAAACACCAGGCAGGCTGTATGTAAGTTCAACCAGGAAATCTCTTTTATTGGAAAATACAGGCTTTTATACACTAAAAGTGGAGGTGCATACCTCCGGCTCATATTACTCTAACAATACACCTGTAACCTAATTAACCTAATAAACCTAATTAACATGAGCTAATTAACTAATCCCTTTAGACAGCCTAGATGACACAGACATGACCGTTAGGCCAGACTGGCCGTCTTGTAGTTCAGAAAATCCAATCAACATTAGCACAATCAACATAGACTCTTCACACAATAGCAGAGTTAATTAACACAAATAACAATGGGGATCTAATGACTCTTAGATCCCATAGTAGACTTATTTACAATACACATTTTCAGCAGACAATAGACAGACAGGTGTTGGAATTTACATCAGCATCTCCTAACAGTATCTGTCCCAGCATTATGAATCAGCCACTATTCCAATATGGCAAATCCAGGGTCCCCAGGCATACAGCTCACAAAGAGCACCGTTCCCCCAAATGCAAGGACCCCCAATCGATCGGCAAGAGGCTTGCATACAGTCCCCTCCAAAAGTCTCTTTCCCGGCTAGGTCTGTCACATTTCTCCCCTTTCGGCAGGAGACTAACACAGGAGGAGACCCCAGACGGGTTGACTCCGAAGTTAGTCAGTAGTTCCAGTCCTCTAATGCCTGTACCCACACAGTACCCCAAACAAATCATGTTGAACTTCCAGTGACCAGTATGAGAGAGTGAGAGCGATAAAACCAAATTTAACACACATGCTCCCCATTCACACCTGACACCTTGTAACACTAATGAGTCACATGACACTGATGAGGGAAAATGTCTATCTGGGCCCAATTTGGACATTTTCACTTATAGGTATACTCACTTTTGTTGCCAGCGGTTTAGACATTAATGGCTGTATATTGAGTTCTTTTGAGGGGACAGCAATTTTACACTGTTATACAAGCTGTAAACTCACTACTTTAGACTGTAGCAAACTATCATTTCTTCAGTGTTGTCACATGAAAAGATATAATAAAATATTTACAAAAATGTGAGGGGTGTACTCTTTTGTGAGATACTGTACATATCAGAAAGCTCCTTTGCTGCCTGAGTCCTGTGGTCCTATGCTGGTTTTTGTTCTGTTGATGTTTTCTTGAAGTAAGCATACTCCTATTACCGAGACTATACTGATCTGAAAAAGAGTATTGTATTTTTTTTTTGTGGTTTTGGACTTCTGTTTGCTGCTGAAAAGGCTTCTGAGTTAAATGAAGGACTACGTTGTTATAAAAAAAGCCAATGTTCTTTGATACTGCTATCCCGCACAAACATCACAATATATTCCTCAAGTAACTGTCATTTGAAGATTGGGGGAAAAAGTGCAAGTGACTATCAGTCCAGGCAGTGTACAAAATGTGATAAAAGGAATCCTCACTTGGGAAAAACACCTTTATACGCATGGCTACTACCACTATATCCTGACACCAGGTATAAAGTTTGGAATATAAATATCCGTAAATTTCCGTCCGAAAAAACTTGGATGGTTTTTCCGACGGAATTCTGCTCAAGCTTGCCTTGCATACACACGGTCACACCAAATTCCGACCGTCAAGAACGAGGTGACGTACAACACCTACGACGGGACTAGAAAACGGAAGTTCAATACCCAGAGCGCCACCCTTTGGGCTCCTGCTAATCTCGTGTTTATCTCGTGTCAGTAGAAGTTTGGTGAGAGACGATTCGCGCTTTTCAGCTTTCGTGCTTTTCAGTCCATTACTGCTCTTCAGTTTGTGCTTGTGGTCTTGTATCTGGTTTTCAGTGCGTGTAGTCAGTTTGTATCTGTTTTTCAGTGCATTCTTGTCCGCTTGTTTCTGATTTTCAGCTCGCTCTTCACAGGCCTTTCTGTTCTTCAGTGTGTTCTGTTAGTTCGTTCTGACCAGCCGACCGTTTTGAAGCCATGTTGCGGTTACGTGCTCGTTGTAAATTCCTGATGATTATACTCACTATACCTCTCAGCAAATAGCTTGGGGTGTCTACTTTCCAAAATGGGGTCATTTGGGGGGGTTGTGTGCCACCTGGGCATTCCAAGGCCTCCGAAACTGTGATAGGCAGTGAAGAGTGAAATCAAAAATTTACGCCCTTAGAAAGCCTGAAGGCGGTGCTTGGTTTTCGGGGTCCCGTGCGCGGCTAGGCTCCCAAAAAGTCCCACACATGTGGTATCCCCATACTCAGGAGAAGCAACAGAATGTATTTTGGGGTGTAATTTCACATATTCCCATGGCATGTTTGAGCAATATATCATTTAGTGACAACTTTGTGCAAAAAAAATAAAAAATAAAATTTGTCTCTTTCCCGCAACTTGTGTCACAATATAAAATATTCCATGAACTCGACATGCCTCTCAGCAAATAGCTTGGGGTGTCTACTTTCCAAAATGGGGTCATTTGGGGGGGTTTTGAACTGTCTTGGCATTTTATGCACAACATTTAGAAGCTTATGTCACACATCACCCACTCTTCTAACCACTTGAAGACAAAGCCCTTTCTGACACTTTTTGATTACATGAAAAAATTATTTTCTTTTGCAAGAAAATTACTTTGCACCCCCAAACATTATATATTTTTTTAAAGCAAATGCCCTACAGATTAAAATGGTGGGTTATTCATTTTTTTTTTCACACAGTATTTGCGCAGCGATTTTTCAAACGCATTTTTTGTGGAAAAAACACACTTTTTTAAATTTTAATGCACTAAAACACACTAAATTGCCCAAATGTTTGATGAAATAAAAAAGATAATCTTAGGCCGAGTACATGGATACCAAACATGACATGCTTTAAAATTGCGCACAAACATGCAGTGGCAACAAAATTAATACATTTTTAAAAGCCTTTAAAAGCCTTTACAGGTTACCACTTTAGATTTACAGAGGAGGTCTACTGCTAAAACTACTGCCCTCGATCTGACCTTCGTGGTGATACCTCAAATGCATGGTGCAATTGCTGTTTACATTTGACGCCAGACCGACGCTTGCGTTCACCTTAGCGCGAGAGCAGGGGGGACAGGGGTGCTTTTTTTTTTCTTTATTATTTTTTAGCTTTTTTATCTTATTTTTAAACTGTTCCTTTCATTTTTTTTAAAAAAACATTTTTATTGTTATCTCAGGGAATGTATATATCCCCTATGATAGCAATAGGTAGTGACAGGTACTCTTTTTTGAAAAAATTGGGGTCTATTAGACCCTAGATTTCTCCTCTGCCCTCAAAGCATCTGACCACACCAAGATCGGTGTGATAAAATGCTTCCCCAATTTCCCAATGGCGCTGTTTACATCCGGCGAAATCTAAGTCATAAAATGCTCGTAGCTTCTGGTTTCTTAGGCCATAGAGATGTTTGGAGCCACTCTGGACTCTGATCAGCTCTATGGTCAGCTGGCTGAATCACCGGCTGCATTCTCAGGTTCCCTGTTGAGACAGGAGAGCCAGAGAAAAACACGGAAGACGGTGTGGGGGCATTCCCTCCCACTGCTTGTAAAAGCAGTCTAGAGGCTAATTAGCCGCTAGGATTGCTTTTACATGAAAGCCGACCGCTGGCTGAAAAGAATGATACCAAGATGATACCTAAACCTGCAGGCATCATTCTGGTATAACCACTCAAAGTCGTGAATGGTGTACCTGAAGACAAAAAAATGGTTAACAATAAAGCACAGTAAACGGTAAAGTATAAAAAAATTGCATACCTGAAAAGCAAACATGATAAAACATAATAACAATAAAACATTGCAGAATAGAATACAGTAAAAAAGAGCAGAACAATAGAGAGAATAGAGAGAGAGAGAACAATAAAACGACAACTATTTTTTTTTATTTTATATTTTTGTTTGTGTTTTTTTTTTTTTTACACTTTTTTTTGTAACTGTAACTTTTATAACGGTAACCGGTTCCAGGTTCGGGTCTCTCAAAATGCGATGGCATCTTGGGAGGCCCTGTGAAAGTGTGCCTAGTCTGTGCAGTGCTGTACCCTACGCTAATACTCAACTAGTGAACAGGGATGAGCTTCGTGTTCGAGTCGAACCCATGTTCGACTCGAACATCGGCTGTTCGACCGTCCGTCGAATTGCGAACGATATGGGCCGTTCGCGCCAAATTCGTGTGGCGTGTCACGGCCCATAATTCACTGCGGCATCGCAGTGCATTGCTGGCTGATGATTGGCCAAGCATGCACTATGACCCGCATGCTTGGCCAATCACAGCGCCGTCAGTAGAGAGAGCTGTAATTGGCCAAAGCCAGGGTGACTTTGGCCAATTATGGCTCAGGGGATTTAGTACACGCCCCACACTATATAAGGCCGCCTGCACGGCGGCCCTGTGTAGTGTGTGTTCCGGTGTGCTGAGAGATAGAGAGAGAGAGAGACAGTGTCATTTGATTTGAGTTAGATAGATTAGGCAGAACAGTCAGTCAGTTAGCTGCACTTACAGTGTATTGTGTATATATATGCATCCCAGGTGTTGAATATATATATATACACTGTATTCAGTTTAGCTAGATCCGTTCCTGTTATCTTCTAGACTATTTACATTTAGTGCAGTGCGTCCTGCTCACAGTGTTCAGCTAGATGCGTTCCTGTTATCTTCTAGACTATTTACATTTAGTGCAGTGCGTCCTGCTCACAGTGTTCAGCTAGATCCGTTCATGTTATCTTCTAGACTATTTACATTTAGTGCAGTGCGTCCTGCTCACAGTGTTCAGCTAGATCCGTTCCTGTTATCTTCTAGACTATTTACATTTAGTGCAGTGCGTCCTGCTCACAGTGTTCAGCTAGATCCGTTCCTGTTATCTTCTAGACTATTTACATTTAGTGCAGTGCGTCCTGCTCACAGTGTTCAGCTAGATCCGTTCCTGTTATCTTCTAGACTATTTACATTTAGTGCAGTGCGTCCTGCTCACAGTGTTCAGCTAGATGCGTTCCTGTTATCTTCTAGACTATTTACATTTAGTGCAGTGCGTCCTGCTCACAGTGTTCAGCTAGATCCGTTCCTGTTATCTTCTAGACTATTTACATTTAGTGCAGTGCGTCCTGCTCACAGTGTTCAGCTAGATCCGTTCCTGTTATCTTCTAGACTATTTACATTTAGTGCAGTGCGTCCTGCTCACAGTGTTCAGCTAGATCCGTTCCTGTTATCTTCTAGACTATTTACATTTAGTGCAGTGCGTCCTGCTCACAGTGTTCAGCTAGATCCGTTCCTGTTATCTTCCTACTGACAGGCAGGCTTGTCTGGTTACAGTATATAAAGCTACCTGAAGAAAATTACAGGTGTTCTATTTGATCCTATTAGTACCACGGTCAGGCAGCTAGACTATTTACATTTAGTACATTGCGTCCTGCTCACAGTGTTCAGCTAGATCCGTTCCTGTTATCTTCCTACTGACAGGCAGGCTTGTCTGGTTACAGTATATAAAGCTACCTGAAGAAAATTACAGGTGTTCTATTTGATCCTATTAGTACCACGGTCAGGCAGCTAGACTATTTACATTTAGTACAGTGCGTCCTGCTCACAGTGTTCAGCTAGATCCGTTCCTGTTATCTTCCTACTGACAGGCAGGCTTGTCTGGTTACAGTATATAAAGCTACCTGAAGAAAATTACAGGTGTTCTATTTGATCCTATTAGTACCACGGTCAGGCAGCTAGACTATTTACATTTAGTACAGTGCGTCCTGCTCACAGTGTTCAGCTAGATCCGTTCCTGTTATCTTCCTACTGACAGGCAGGCTTGTCTGGTTACAGTATATAAAGCTACCTGAAGAAAATTACAGGTGTTCTATTTGATCCTATTAGTACCACGGTCAGGCAGCTAGACTATTTACATTTAGTACAGTGCGTCCTGCTCACAGTGTTCAGCTAGATCCGTTCCTGTTATCTTCCTACTGACAGGCAGGCTTGTCTGGTTACAGTATATAAAGCTACCTGAAGAAAATTACAGGTGTTCTATTTGATCCTATTAGTACCACGGTCAGGCAGCTAGACTATTTACATTTAGTACAGTGCGTCCTGCTCACAGTGTTCAGCTAGATCCGTTCCTGTTATCTTCCTACTGACAGGCAGGCTTGTCTGGTTACAGTATATAAAGCTACCTGAAGAAAATTACAGGTGTTCTATTTGATCCTATTAGTACCACGGTCAGGCAGCTAGACTATTTACATTTAGTACAGTGCGTCCTGCTCACAGTGTTCAGCTAGATCCGTTCCTGTTATCTTCCCACTGACAGGCAGGCTTGTCTGGTTACAGTATATAAAGCTACCTGAAGAAAATTACTGGTGTTCTATCCCAGCTTAGTGCAGCTACAGGCCATTAGTATGTCTGGAAGGCCAAGAAGGAGAGGCAGACAGTCACAAGCAAGGGAGGGGGGAGGGGTGATTGGGGGGGATCGGGGGGCGATCGGGGGGGTCGGGGTGTAATGTATGCCTGGCATGTTCTACTGTGCTACTGTGTTGTGTTTTACACTTACTCAGATGTCTTCTCTCCTCGGCGCCGGAACGGAAACTGCCGAGCCGAGGAGAGATGACATCACATCCTCTGCCTCTGTGTACTATACAGAGGCAGGGGATGTTTCTCATTGGCTGGGAGCGATCGCGAGGGGGGGGCCATGATCGGATGGCCTCCCCCTCGCCTCTCAATGTTCCCAGACAAATGCCGACCGCCGCTGGCACCGGGGGGGTCCGATCGGACCCCCCGCCCGCGGGAAGGCAATCACGTACCAGGTACGTGATTTTGCCTGCCCGTGCCATTGTGTTCACGTATATAGGCGTGAGGCGGTCGGCAAGTGGTTAAATTCAGGCAGAGGCTTTTTTTTTTTTGGGGGTCCAAAACTCATTTATAACCCCCCCCTAAATGTTTCCAATGGGCCATCAGAGGGGGTGAGGAATCTGATAAGTGGACCTTATATTTTTGTCTTTAAATACTCCTTAAAATAAATGTTATACTGATGTTGGCCAAGAATGTTTGTGTCTAATCTGCTTGCAATGTTATGTGCAAAAGTACTAATATTTTTTTTTCTTTTTTGACTCCACATTTTCTTTCAATGCCACAGGAATGGCAGACTGTGGCTTCCCAATTTGCTCATTGTTGGAACTTTCCCAACTGCAGAGGGGCAATCGATGGGAAGCACGTCCACATCATCCCACCACCCCACTCATATGCCCCGTACACACGGTCGGACTTTGTTCGGACATTCCGACAACAAAATCCTAGGATTTTTTCCGACGGATGTTGGCTCAAACTTGTTTTGCCTACACACGGTCGCACAAAGTTGTCGGAAAATACGATCGTTCTAAACGCGGTGACGTAAAACACGTACGTCGGGACTATAAACGGGCCAGTGGCCAATAGCTTTCATCTCTTTATTTATTCTGAGCATGCGTGGCACTTTGTCCGTCGGATTTGTGTACACACGATCGGAATTTCCGACAACGGATTTTGTTGTCGGAAAATTTTATCTCCTGCTGTCCAACTTTGTGTGTCGGAAAATCCGATGGAAAATGTCCGATGGAGCCCACACACGGTCGGAATTTCCGACAACACGCTCCGATCGGACATTTTCCATCGGAAAATCCGACCGTGTGTACGGGGCATTAGTCATACTATCTTAACTATAAGGGGTTTCATAGTATTGTGTTGATGGCGGTGGTGTCGGCGACATACGAGTTTCCCTATGTGGACGCGGGGAAGAATGGCCAGTTGTCGGATGGTGGAGTCTTTGCCCAGACCGAGTTCTACCGACGTCTCCAGAGTGGTGGCTTGGGATTGCCACCTACGGAAGAGAACGTGGAAGGACTCCCATTTGTTTTTATCGCTGATAAAGCATTTGGTCTGGGTGATCACCTGAAGAGGCCATTCCCCCAGAGGACCCTCACCCCGTAGAAGAGGGTTTTTAATTACCGGCTGACCAGATGCAGAACAGTTGTGGAGAATGCCTTTGGGATAATGGCCTGCCGGTTCTGACTATTTCTTACGGAAATAAATATGGCGGCGTACAAACGTAACCATTAGTTCTAGCATCCTGCATACTTCACAACTTTTTGAAGAGAAATGCTCCGAATTATGTTGCCTCAGTTGGGGCTAAAGCTGGACTTCAAGAAAATCCACTGATGGCCCTGGAAACTGGCCGTACTGGCTTGCCCCCCCAAAGCGCCCGTGAAGTGCGTCAAAAATATGTAGATTATTTTACGGGTAGGGCACATTGCTATGCCAGCAAATTTGTAATTATTTTAGATATAAAAAAAAATTTGATCTGATCAAATCTTGATTTTGATTTACTGCTTGTGCTTCTTTTAGCTGTCTCCTAGGTTCTTCCAGTGCACTTGTAGTGCCAAGTGGTTTTTCCATTATTAAATAACACCCATTGTCACTGTAAACACCAACTTAATACAAAAAATGGTATTGAGCATTGAAAGAACTAGCCACACATTGTTCAGTATAAAACCTTTTACTCCGTGCACATTCACATGTGCGTTGTAAAATTTTTTTTTTTTTAAAAAACATTTTTTTTTTTAAGTTTTACCTTGAAAATATTTTTTTAGTACATAAACGGGCATGTTTCAAAACATAACATACACAACTCAGGAATTTACAAAGTTCAACATTGAAAAACTGAAGGCAATATCAGACATTATAGTGTCAAAAATGTGTTGATATTGCCTTCATCAGATAGGGTGATGTCCCCCTGTAAAAGCCAAATTTTGAAGATGCACACAAATTGGGAGTCAAACTGGGGATTTCCCTCCTGATCCAATGCCTAATGTCAACATGTGCTATCTCCCATCATGGGGGATCAATGGACTTGTTGTGGGGGTGCAATCACTTTCTCTCACCTCCTTGAGTTAAGAGGAAGGGGTTTCAGCCACAAAACGCATACATTGATATCCCCTGATGGCAGATAGCACATGTTGACACACTGTGTGCATATTCAAAATTAGGCTTTTAAAATGCGTAAAAAAATTGAAAAAAAAATTGGTCCCCAAAACTAGAAAATGGTGTCATTTTGTTGTTCTTTAGATTCTTCCTAGTACATGAATCATGTTCTTCAGTTTTTGTTCTATGTCATTTGTTTTTTGCTTGATGAGGTCTAAATCCTGACTACAAAACATTTTGTCCCGGATTAGCCTTTGTGCACTGTCAGTCGTGAAATGAGTAGATTGTTCTTCCACAACATGCACATCACCTAAAAGAAAAAAATACACACCATCTATGTGCAGGCATACATCTATTACCTGAATCTGTGGTGTCAGACACTCACCTGTTGTGGTGGTGACAATCTCAACAACCTCTCCTTCCTCCACATCCTCAGGCTGTGGTGTCCTCTGTTCCCTTTCTTCAAGAGATGGGGGTTTCCTGGTATCCTCAGATGTCCGGAGTCTTTTCTCCCCTATAAGAATGAAACAAAAGGTATACTTAGCACACAGATATTTGAGGCCAGAAATAGGAATATGAAACATTGTTTGGAAGTGGGGTACAATTGTCTGTTTTGGCAGAGTTCCAAGCTGAAGACATACTTTTTTCACTTATCAAAGCTGGAATACTTACCTTTTTTGGGCAAGTTTCACACATGGAGACACCCCAAGTATCCACTGGAGTACCTGTGTGGGAAACCCTAAAAAGTTTGTTCTTGTGTCCCAAACTAGTGCTCTTGAGTCCATATGTGTAAACAGCTGCTGAATGTCCTCTCCTTACATTACACTGAATCAAGTTTGCAATACTTTTTAGTTTCAAACACATCTAGACAACAATGTCCTAAACTTCTTTTAATACAAATTAGCATGACCAAATGTAGTTAACCCTGTATCTGCCCATAACATTGTATTTAGTTGGCAAATGAACGATGTTTCCTACGACTGATTACTGTGCCCATGAACATGAAAGTAGCCATTTTAAACTGTACAACAGTAAAGAAAAGCACATGGAGCAGCATGCAAGTAATAATAATAATTAGAACACACGACAACAAATTACTTTTTAGAAGCACTTTCTTGATCCTTCTGTACTGATCCTGCTCCCTCAATTTCAGGTCTGACCAGCGTTTCCTCAATTGCTCCTTGGATCATCGTACCCCAAAATTCCTGTGCAGACTCTTCACAGCTTTAGTTATGATCTTGGCCTTTCTCACATTTGGGTTTAGGTACGGTCCATACTTCCCGTCATAGTCGGCCCTCTCAAGATGTCCACCATCTCCACCATTTTTACAAAGGCCATATTTGAGGCCTTAAATCTCCTGTGGGATCGGGACGTTTCAGGCTCCAGGCTTTCCTCCTCCTTGTTACTGCTATTATCATGCACCTGCTGTGTCTCCGCCATGTTCCTCTCCCACTGCTACAAAAGAGAAGGCCAGAGAATATTCAAGAGAGAACATCAGGGGCGGGTGACGCGGGCGAAGTTTCACGCATGCGCAGTGTATATAAAGCTAACATGCGTGTGTTGCACGTAAGATCTGTGAGTGGAGGAAGCGCTGAACGTTATAATGAAGGTAACATTTTAACTTGGGATATCAGTGGCCTATACTGATTCGAGATTGAGGCCTATATTGGGATAAGATTATGAGAGTTTAGCCTGATATTAGTGTTTTTGTCTTGTGTTTTGTCTTGTAGCAAATATGAAACAATTCAAAGACCCTGAATTCACGGGCCAGTTCATAGACAGATACAGGGATATGAGAAATTTGTGGGAGGTTAAAAACCCCTTGTATCGAAATAAACCAGCTAGGAAGGTATCGCTGGAGAAACTGTTGCAATTTGTGAAGACGCAGGTCCCTGACGCAGACATCGAGTTTGTGGATAAGAAAATTGGTCGCTTAAGAAGCATGTATAGGAAGGAGCTTAATGAGGTCCAGGCTTCCATGAGATCAGGAGCAGCAGCAAAGGATGTGTATGTACCCAGTCTGTGGTACTACAACAGGATACGGTTTCTGGAAGACCAGGTTGAAGCCAGGGAATCACCTTCTACACTTCCATCCACCCTTCCCTCAACCTCAGCTGTGGCTTCCGAGGACCAACCTGCCCTTCCATCCTGGAAGAAGTTGAGGAGCCCAGCTGGAGCCAGGTATAGTATTTTTGAACATATTTATTGTCCGAAAATTATTGGTGTTCACTTGATGTTATTATTGCTAACAGATGAATGATTGAACAAAAAGTGTTTGACATATCAATAGACAGTAGGGCCAAAAATGATTGGGACAAGAATGAAAAATGCTGGGCTCAGAATGATAGTCTTTTCTATTTATTAACATTCAATTTGCAACAGTCATGAGCTGAAAATTGAAAACTACAACTATGTCCCTTTTTCATACACAGGAAGACCTCAGCCAGGACGAGGCTCTGGAATGTGGCAGCCAGGAGGAGGCGGGGGTAATTGTCAGCCAGGAGGAGGCGGAGGTAAGTGTCAGCCAGGAGGTGGCCAGGCCCAGTAGCCTCAACCAATCCCAGGTGCCTCCCCTCCACCTTAAAACAAAAGGGCCAGGAAGGGCAGTAACGTGGAGGAGGCAGCACTGGGCCTCATTAGGGAGGCTAATGTGGCCCTGAAAACACCCCCCGATGCTGAAGAGGCCTATGGCTGCTATGTAGCGGCAAAATTGCAGCAAATGGAGGAGAGCCAATGCTTCATGTGTGAGAATCTTATTTTTCAGTCCCTTCGGAAGGGGTTGACGGGCCAAATTAGTGAGAACATGCACTTATGTGCACTCGCCCATCCTCCTCCTCCTCCTCCTGCCACAAGTCCACTTCCAGAGCCACAGCCTCCAAGGAAGGCTGCAGGGTAGGCTGCAGGGAAAGCTGCAGGGAAGCGTGGAGGGAAGGCTGAAGGGAAGACAAGAAAGTGATGGTCCTGGGTTCAGTCTGGTTCTGAGAGAAGACGCAGGCTGTGGTAGTACTACAGCCTGGGGACATATATGTCATCTGCTGCTGTTCATGATCTCTGGGAGTCCTGGACCAGATTGTGCTCCCTATTTTATGGACTTCTCAGGCTACCAATTTTTAGTTACAAAGAGTTGATGTGTGCCATGGGGTACAATGCCTTCACAAATTCAAGCAGTTTCTCCAGCGTTGCCTTCCTCTTTATTTTGCTATGAGCCAGGATAAATGTAGATTTTCTTATATGAAAATACTTGCCTATGTGTTTTTCTTCAAAAAGGACAGTTTGTTTGTGAGTAGGCAGGTACATTTCAAAAATACAATGTCAAAGGGACAACAGCCAACCTCCTTGAGCTTTAATGTTGTTGTGGAAACTTGACACACACACACAAAAAAAATGGAGATTACTAGAAAATAATTTAAAAATAATCAAAAATACAGGAGATCTTGATTGAAGAAAAAAAGATGACTATAAAAAATAATTCTAAACATTATTCTGGAGATTTGACTTTAAAAACAAAAAAGTTTATTCAGGAGATCATGAGAAATAATAAAGAAATACGTTTGTGAGAACTCTGTGTGAATATCAGCAGCAAAACAAATTCATTCTTCTAGCATTATAAAGAAAAAAAGAATGCGCTGCATTAAAATATCCAAAAATTGACAGCGTGACGAATGTGCTATTTCCATTACGAACGCTCATTTTACCAGAACGAGCGCTTCCATCTCGCACTTGATTCTGAGCATGCGTGATTTTTTGCGCGTCCAAATTGCATACTGATGATCGCATTTTCGGATAGGAACTTTCCCTGACCGAAAAATAGAGAACATGCTCTCAATTTTTTGCTGGCTGGAATTCTGCCAGCAAAAGATCGATGGAGCATACACACGGTCGCATTTTCTGACAAAAAGGTCTCTCTTCTGAGTTTTGCTGGCGGCATTTCCGATCGTGTGTATGCGGCATAAATGCGCTTATAAACATATGAACTCAAAATCGCGCATAAAAAGTCCATGCAAAGCAAAACAAAAGTCATGAATGTCACGTGACCAAATATCCACATGACCTGTATGTGTATACTTTATATGTGCTTATGAACATACAAATTCAAAAATTGTGCATAAAAAGTCCATACAAAGCAAAGCAAAAGTAATAAATGTCCACATGACCAAATACCCATGTGACCAAATCTTCTGTGTGCTTCTTTAGTATACTTGGTGATCCACAACAACTACCTGTGAATATTTCCCCCCACATGCAGTGAGACCAAACGCTTGTCAGAGAAACATGACCATATAAGAAAGATAGGTCAAAACACGCTTGTTGTAATTAACAATCTCCTCCAGGAACCAAGAATCATCCCAATATTTCCTTCACTTGGAGCTTTTCAGATTAGATGGAATATAGCCAGATAAAACTCACTCCAAAAACACATCAGTTTAAATGGTCCAATATCACATGTAAGGACAAAAAGCATAAGAAAGACCCCAACAGCATAAAACCATATTTAAAATCTCATCCCTTATTATAAAATTGCACTTATAGGGCGTACACACAGTCGGACTTTGTTCGAACATTCCGACAACAAAATCCTAGGATTTTTTCCGACGGATGTTGGCTCAAACTTGTTTTGTCTACACACGGTCGCACAAAGTTGTCGGAATTTCCGATCGCCAACCACGCGGTCACGTACACCACGTACGACGAGACTAGAAAAGGCCGGTTCAGAACCAAGCGTGGCACCCTTTGGGCTCCTTTTGCTAATCTCGTGTTAGTAAAAATTTGGTGAGAGACGATTCGCGCTTTTTCAGACTCGTGGCTTTCAGATCGTTTTCTGCCATTCAGTTTGTGCTTGTGGGTTTGTATCTGCTCTTCAGTGCGTGCAAGCAAGTTCCGCGTGACTTAGTCATTGTATTCTTGCTTGTTTGTTACTGTTTTTCAGGTCGCTCTTCACAGGCCTTGCTGTTCTTCAGTGCGTTCTGTTACTTCGTTCTGAGCAGCCGACCGTTTTCTAGCCATGTTTCGTATGCGTACTCCTCGTAGAGTTTGTGCTGTGCGGGGGCTTGGTGTTGGGGTCCTGACCTTGACACAAGTCCAGTCCATGAACAGGGTGGGGAGGAGTTCATGGACCAAGAATTGGTTGCTTCAGCGTGACCAGTTCTCTCATATGCCTTTGCTCCGTGAGATCCGTGAGAATAATCCTGATGATTTCAGGAACTTTCTCAGGATGACGGACCCCGTGTTTCACCATTTGTTGGCTTCGCTGACCCCCTATATTAGCAAGCAGGATACCTGCATGAGGCAAGCCATCACTCCGGAGCAGAGGCTCGTCGCTATCCTGCGGTATTTGGCGACAGGGAGAAGCCTGCAGGACTTGAAGTTCTCGACAGGCATCTCCCCCCAGGCTCTGGGGGTCATTATCCCATAGATCTGTTCTGCCATCATCCAGGTCCTACAGAAGGAGTATATGAAGGTAAGATTTTTATCCTTTTATATCACATTTTATTGTATTGAATGTTTGCTAATATATTGTATTTCTTTCCTCATTCCCTAATTACCATGATTGTAATATGCTGTGAATGTCCCCTTTGTCCTCATGCATGCTGGATTTTTATGTAATTATTATTTTAGGTCCTTCATACATATTTGCCGTTCACTAACCTCCCCAGCATGGTGTCTCCTGGCCCATATTCACCTCATGTAGTCACTTAACAATGTATTTTATCAGCTCCATAGTAGTGCTTTACCCCAAACACCCACTAAAATGTTTAGAAATGTTTTTTTTTATTTAAATTCAGGCAGAGTGCCAGAGGCTTTTTTTTGTGGTGTCCCCAAATCATTTTTAGTAACCCTCCCTCCCCCAACTGCTAAGTCAGCTGATCCCAATTCTCTATCTATCCTCAATCATCTATCTGCTGACTTTGCCAAACCCATACACACTATACCCACCTCTTTTGTGGTCAGATTTATGGATGAATTCCCCAAAGCATATAGTAGGGCCTGCCTGTATACTTTCAAATGGTACTGTTTAAAGTTTTGGGATCCTGATATTATCTTGATAGGTAGTAGCAGAATGTCCAAATGTCCTCAAATGTGTACAGTGTGTATTTATATCTTTGTATTATGACACTTCTTACCTGTCCAGTGGTCTGCTAATAGTGTAACTAAGGAGGGTCTTTTCCAAGTAATACCCTGTATTTAGGCATTCATCTCTCAATGAAGTGAAGAAGGTTACCTGTCCAAGAGCTCCCCCCCTATAATGTTAGAAATGGCCCATGAGAGGGGGGGAGGGGGAATATGATAGGTGTACCTTATAGTTTGGCGTTGTTAAATTCCCCTTAATAAATGCTATCTGGAGGTTGCCCCATAATGTTTGTGTCTAATCTGCTTGCCATGTTTCAGAGTAAAAATAGTAATGTTTATTGTTTTTTCCTCAACAGTTTCCTTCCACGCCACAGGAATGGCAGACTGTGGCCTCCCACTTTGCCCAGCGGTGGGACTTTCCTAACTGCGGAGGGGCAATTGATGGGAAACACGTCCACATCGTCCCATCACCCAACTCGGGGTCGTACTATTATAATTACAAGGGGTTCAATAGTTTTGTGATGTTGGCGGTGGTGTCGGCTAATTACGACTTCTTGTATGTGGACGTGGGGAAGAATGGCTGGATGTCCGATGGTGGAGTCATCGCCCAGATGGAGTTCTACAGGCATCTCCAGAATGGCAGCTTGGACTTGCCAGCTCCAGAGGACAATGTGGAAGGACTCCCATTTGTGTTTGTTGCTGATGAAGCGTTTGCGCTGGGGGACCACCTGATGCGGCCATTCCCAATGAGGACCCTCACCCCGGTACAGAGGGTTTTTAATTACCGGCTGGCCAGAGCCCGAAGAGTGGTGGAGAACACATTTGGAATCCTGGCCAGCCGGTTCCGCCTATTTATGACACCCATCCATATGGCGGAGTATAAACTGAACCATATTATCCTTGCGTGCTGTGTTCTCCATAACTTTTTAAGGAAACATTCGGCCAACTATGCTGGCTCAGTTGGGCCTGAGGCCGGAATCATACATCAAACCACACTGACGGCGCTTGAAAGTGGCCGTCCTGGCTTGCCCTCCCTGAGTGCCCGTGATGTCCGGTTACGATACCAGGAGTTCTTTGTGGGTAGGGGGGCTATCAATATGCCAGACAATCTGTGAAGCCTTTTTCTAATAAAAACAAAAAAAGAAATTCTTTGTGGACATTTACTGCTTGTGTTTGTTTTAGCTGACCCTGACAGAAATGTGTTGAGTCCAGAAAATGTCGTGATTGTGTAACCTTATTATACAAAGCACTGTTGGCTGTTATTTCCTAAATGCAAAAACACATTTCACTACAAGTGCAGTTGCAACTGCACTGAAACTGCACTTGTAGTGCAAAGAGGATTTGCCCTTAGGAAATAACCCCCATTTTTGCTGAAAACAGCAATTACATCACCCCAAAAGTGTTGTAGTGTTGAGACAATAATCCACACATTCTTGAGTAACCAACTTTTTTATACCTACACAATCACATGTGCATTTACCAAAGGTTTTTGAAACAAACCAACATGTTTGTTGTATAACAATTTTTGGAGTAGCATTATCAAAAATCAAAATGACCATTTAAGATAAAACAGGTATGTGTAACACCAACAAGAAAGCCAAAAAACTTGAACTTACAAAGTTCACATTAGGTAAAACCTGAAGGCTATATCAGACATCAGTATTTAGGAACTGGGTTTGATATAGCGTTCAGATGGGGGGAAATCACCCCTGGAAAAGCCAAATTTGGAAGATGCACACCAATTTACGAATGTCAACATGTGCTATCTGCCATCACGGGGGATCAAGGGACATGTTTTGGGGGAGCAAGCCCTTCCTCAACGCTACTTTATAATTGAGGAAGGGGTTGCACCCCCAAAACGCGTCCATTGATCTCCCGTGATGGCAGATAGCACATGTTGACACACTGTGTGCATTCTCCAAATTTGGCTTTTCAAAACATTGCAAAAAGTTTTAAAAGATTGCACCACAATCCAAAAATAGATTTTGTGGGGTTTTAAATTCGCCCCAAAACATCAATGATGTTATTATTTTTTTTAATCACATCATTGATTTTTTGCTGTATGTTTTGCAGTTTGACATTACACCCCATGATCTCCCCGATCAGGATCTGGGCACTTTCAGATGTGAAAGGATCTGGATCACGATCACCTAAAAAGAGAGAAACAAAACAAAAACAGGTATCAAAAATCTGCCGGCATCCATCTTTTACCTGAGCCTGTGGTCGCAGACACTCACCTGTTGTGGTGCCAATTTCCACCACATCTTCTTCTTCCTCCTGCTCTTCTTGAGTTGGTGTTAGTTCCCCTTCTTCCAGAGGTGGGGGGTCTGTGGTCTCCTCGGATGAGGGGTGTCCTCCGAGTCTTTTCTCCCCTATGTAAAACAAAAATGTTATAATTAGCACACAGATATTTGATGGCAGAACTATAAATAGGAAACATTGCTTGGAAGTGGGGTACAATTGTCTATTTTGGCAGAGTTCAAAGATGTCGTTTTTTTATTGGCCTTTGTCAAGCTGCAATACTTTACCTGTTTAGTACAAGCTTCACAGATGGAGACCCCCCTATATTATACACTGGAGCACCTGTGTGGCCCCCTACTAAAAATGGTGTTCTGGGGTCCCACACTAGTGCTCCAGTGTCCAGATGTGAAAACAGCTGCTAAGTGTCCTCTCCTTACACAGAATCTAGTTTGCATTTCATTCTAGTAACAAACCCATCTACACAAACAAATATTTGGCATCCAAGTAGGTCCAAAAAAAATGTTGGAAAATGCATATGGCCTAAACAATGGTGTTTTAGAGGCCGAAAGAAAAATGTTTGATACGAACGAATAATGGGCCCATGAACAATAAAGTTGCCCTTTTAAACGTTACAATTAATAAAAGCATATGGAGCAGCAACGTAATAAAGACAGAAAGAATAGGAACACAGCACAACTACGTACTTTTTTGCAGCACTCTCCGGATCTTTCGGTACTGCTCTGGCTCTCTCAATTTCAGGTCCGACCACCGCTTCCTGAGCTGATCTTTCGATCGTCGTACCCCAAAATTCTTCTGCAGACTTTTGATCACTTTCGCCATGATCTTGGCCTTTCGGATATTGGGGTTGGGGTAAGGCCCATACTTTCCGTCATAGTCGGACTTCCTCATGATGTCGACCATCTCCAACATCTCCCCAAAGGACATATTTGTGGCCTTAAAACGTCTCCTTCTGGATCGTGACGTGTCCGGATCTGGGCTTTCCTCCTCCTCCTCCTCGTTCCTGCAATTATCACGCACCTGCTGTGACTCCGCCATGTGCTCTTCCCCAACTGGGCCGAACGAAAAGGGACGGGGAATAGACTAGAAAGAACGTCAGGGGCGGGCGGAGTTACACACATGCGCAGTGTGTATAAAGCGTAACACGCGTGCGTATTACGTACGATCTGTGAGCGGAGGAAGGGGCATTGGACGCGCCGATCGCAAGAACGAAGGTAAGAGACAAACTTGTGCCTATACTGCTTCTACATTGAGGCCTATATTGTAACAAGATTTGGAGAGTTTTGTCTGACATTAGGCTTTGTCTTGTGTTGTGTCTTGCAGTGAACATGGATATGCTAATGAAAGATAATGACTTCATGTCAGTATTCGTAGATATGTTAAGGGAGCTTCCCTGTCTGTGGGAGATTAAACACCCCCATTTCAAGAACCAAGCAAAGAGAAAGGCAGCACTGGAGCAATTGTGTGAAATTGTGAAGCAGGTGATCCCCACGGCAGACATCACCTATTTAAAGAAATTAATTGGTTGCCTGAGGAGTACATATCTAAGGGAGCGCAAGAAAGTCCTGGATTCACTGAGATCCGGAGCAGCAGATGACATCTATGTCCCCAGGATGTTGTACTAGGACAGGCTGCATTTTCTGGCAGGCCAGACTGAACCCAGGCCAGCACTCTCCAGTCTTCCTTCCACGCTTCCTTCCCCCCCCCGGCTGAGGCTTCTGACGGCCAACCTGGGCCTTCCAGGCCACATGTGGAGGAGCCCAGATTGAGCCAGGTATAGCATTCCTCTAAATATTGCTGCTTGTCCAATCAATGATGTTAACTAGATGTTAGTTGGGAGTACTAATTTAGGATTGTGAATGATGATGCAAAACATTACAACCATGTCCCTTTTTCATACACAGGGAAGTCTCAGCCAGGAGGTGGCCGGGCCGAGCCGGCTGGCTGATCTGCAGGTCCCTCCCCCCCCCGGAAAGAGAAAGTGGCAGTAGGAGGAGTGCCCTAGAGGAGGCTACCAGAGGTCTCTTTTGGAGGGCTACAGAGGTCCTGGGAGCACGACAGACCGTGGAGGAGGACATTGCTGCCGTCATTGCATATAAAATGCAGAGGATGGAGGAGGGCCAACAAGTCATGTGTGAGTCGCTCATATCGGAGGCTCTTAACAAAGGTATGAGGGGCCAAATTACAGCTCAGACACACCTTTGCGATGGTCCTCCTCCTCCTCCTGCAGGTTCTCTTCCTCCTTCTCCTCCAGGTCCTCCCAGTCCTCCTCCTCCTCCAGGTCCTACTCCTCCTCCTGCCACATCTCCAACTGCACAGCCACAGCCTGGAAGGAAGCGTGAAAGGAAGACCAGAAAGTGAGGACCCTGGATCCAGTCTGGTCGGCCAAAAAATGCAGCCTCTTGTGGTACCACAGCCTGGGGACACAGATGTCATCTGCTGCTATCTGGATCTCTGCGAATTCTGGAGCAGACTGCCCTCCCTTACATATGGACTCCTCAGGCCACCAATTTTGATGTTCAAGAATTGATGTCTGCCGTGGGGGTCCCAGGCTTCGCTAATTTCTCCTGTTGATCCAGTGTTGCCTTCCTCTTTGTTTGGTTCTGATCCCTTAATAAAGGATTTTTGGTTTGAATTATACTTGCCTATGTGTGTTTTACTTAAAAAAGGACAGTTTGTTTGTGAGGATTCAGGTACATTTCAAAAATACAATGTGAAATGAACAAGGGACACCAACAGCAAACAATCTCCTTGAGATTAAATAATAAAAGATATCAATGGTGTTGGGGTAACTTGACACACAAAACACACACAAAAATAGTCTGGAGTAAAAATAAAAATAACATTGAACAAAGATCAGCCTTGGAAAAAATACAAACATTAAATAAAAAAAAAAAGGCTTAAAATCCCCAAAAAAATTAAATAAAAAAAAAATTATGTCAGATGTGACAACTAATAACAATATATTCAGGGAATACCAATTAAAAAACAAAAATAAAACTTTGTGAGAAGTGTGTGTGAATATGAGCAGCAAAACTACCTAATTCTTGTCACATTATAAAGAAGAAGAGAGTGCGCTGTATTAAACCATTTTTGACATTGCAGCGTGACAAAAGTGCTGTATACATTGCGAACGCTAAGTTTACCAGAGCGAGCTGTTCCGTCTTGGAATTTCTTCTTAGCATGCGTGGCACTTTGTGCGTCGGAACACGCCACACACGGTTGGAATTGACGCAATCGGATTTTGTTGTCTGAAAATTTTATCTCCTGCTCTCCAACTTTGTGTGTCGGAAAATCCGATGGAAAATGTCCGATGGAGCCCACACACGGTCGGAATTTCCGACAACATGCTCCGATCGGGCATTTTCCATCGGAAAATCCGACCGTGTGTATGGCGCATTACACTGAGCAAGAGCATCAAACAGCTCTGTATTGGTATAAAAACCCAATTGTCCCACATCAAAGATATCCACCAGAAGGTGTGTAAACTTGTAAAATGCATCAGTTAGCATTGAAAATGGGGCACATTATGCTTTTTGTATATTTGGTATGTATACTGTGTTTATACAGTATATACTGTATATATATATATATATATATATATATATATATATATATATATATATATATATATATATATATATATATATATATATATATATATATATATATCTTACTAGGTTATTTTATGTAGCTGCTATTTGTAACATGTTTACATATTGGGTTTTCCTTCCTTATCCAGACTCCAAAAATAAATCATTTTCATTCCAGTATCTACAAAGGCTCCATTGGAAATGGCACTTTCTGATCTTAGAAAACAAAAGAGCATAAAATGACATCTGTTCGTCACCATGACGAATGTGAAATCGTTGCAGCAAGTCAATAAAAGTCCCATTAAGCAAAGGAACCTCAGAACTTAATGTGTCTCACTTAGATGATTTTTAAGATGTATGATGAAGACTCAATTGTCTTTTGTCTCCCTAAAGAACAAATATATTGAAGAGAATGATTTGCGGTATCCATTTTAAGAAGGTTTTTTTCCAATTGAAAGATAATATGTTAAGTGAACCCATGTGACCCAAATGTCCCCTGCATACAAGCAGAATACTGTCTTTCTAAGGCCGAATACAAACTTTTGTACAGTTGCAAGGACATGTTGCCAGATGTGAGAATGTCTTCCTCCTGTTCCAGAAAAATGAAATGCAGAAACAGACGTTATAAGCAGCAACTTGAAAATAATGGTGATGGAGTTTTCCTCTCAGCTGTCATTGCCTTGAGCTTTTTTACACAACCAATTTTTACTTTTGTTTTTCTGTAAACAAAACATATGTCTCTGTTGCAGCTCGTTCAATAATAAATCTCACGAGTTCAAAGCATATATATATATATATATATATATATATACAGTATATATATATATATATACAGTATATACACTATATATATTGTGATATGGGGTAATAAGAAAATGGGGGAAAATGGCTAATTGGGCCCAATTTGGACATTTTCACTTAGGGGTGTACTCACTTTTGTTGCCAGCGGTTTAGACATTAATGGCTGTGTGTTATTTTGAGGGGACAGCAAATTTACACTGTTATACAAGCTGTACACTCACTACTTTACATTGTAGCAAAGTGTATGTTGTCACATGAACAGATATAATAAATTATTTACGAAAATGTGAGGGGTGTACTCACTTTTGTGAGATACTGTATATACACTATATATATTGTGATATGGGGTGATTTATTTTCAAGTGAGTCCACATCAGACAGAAATTATAGTAAAGGGCTTGGCGGCCCACTTTTATTGAAACACAAAGTCCAACATAAAGTTTTGTTCAAACTGGTTTCCCACACAGGGATTCTTCTCCAGAAATCATACGCCATGAAAAATACAAGCCTGCCTGGCTACACTTCAACAACACTGCTGCCGTTAGCACTGGTCTCCTAGGTCACAGGTTCTTCAGGCTTACTTAGTGTTATTGTCACAGCACCTCACTGTACTGGCCCATTCATGGCCTCCAGATAGGGTTTCCCAGCACCCTGGGTTCTCACACACTTTTCAGGTATTCAGACTCCTACTAGTCCCTTCTGTGGAATTGTTAGTCACCTTAGCTTTCTCAGTTTCTGTGGACCTGCGTTGCTGTCCTGACTTTCCCAATCCTGTGGGCAAGAAGCCCCCCCAACATAGGGTCTC
This sequence comes from Lithobates septentrionalis, assembly GCA_037952835.1. NCBI lineage: Eukaryota > Metazoa > Chordata > Amphibia > Anura > Ranidae > Lithobates > Lithobates septentrionalis. The sequence goes on along the minus strand of JBBDGP010000082.1, from coordinate 15,849,212 downwards.
AGAAGGTCACTCCTCTTGACTGAAGCACACCATTATCTTATTATCTTATATATATATATATATATATATATATATATATATATATATATATATATATATATATATATATATATATTTATATGTATATATTGTATTAAAAGTATTGATTTTATCATCCAATCATGTGCAAGCTAAAATTCTGTTTTTTATTTTCCTTGCATGTCCCCCTCAGATCTACAGCGACTGCACTTCCAAGTGCATTTGCAGTGCACTTAAAGTGTAAAGTGGATTTGCCTTTAGTAAATAACCCCCACAGTCTAACATGAACTGCAAGGTTTCAGCAGATAGACCTGCCTCTTAAAGTGGTTGTAACCCCTTTACAACCACTTTTGCCTACAGGTAAGCCTACAGGTAAGGCTTACCTGTAGCTACCTGAATTTCTCCTAAACTTGCATAGTTTAGGAGATATTCACTGTAAACGCATGTGCCGATGTGATCGGCACATGCACACTGAAGATACGGCTCGCACGTGTGACGTCATTGCGGCTCTGGTCAATCACAGCGCCGGAAGTGACTTCGGGAGATATGTCACCGGCCAATGCGGGGTGCCGGGACTGCTGCGGGGTCTTCAATCTAAGGTAAGTATATCATAATTTGCTAGTATGCTAGTATGCTGTCAGGGAAGAAACCGGAGAAGAACTGGCAGATATGCCAATATCCATTATGGCCAGGCGAATTCGCGCATGCGCATAAGCAATCGGCTAATGTGCGTACGGAAAACGTGCTAATTACCAGTGTTTTGCTGGCCTATATAAGGATTCCAATTGCTCTCATAAATCACTGGATTATCGTCAGCTCTGTATCCTGTGTTTTTTGCTCCTGTTTGATTACCTGTTACCGAACAGGCTTACCCTGACCTGCTCTGGCTTCTCTCCTGGCTCTGAACCCAGCTTGTTTCACAGACCTGCTCTTGCCTGTTTCAGATTGACTTCCTGTGTTTGACCCTGGCTTGATCACAACTACACCTCCTGCTACTGCTTCTGACTGCCTTCCTGTGTTTGACCCCCGGTCTGGCTTCTGACGATGTCTTTGCTTTTCCACCATTTAAGATCCGCCAGTACCTCCAGGGAATCATTGGCTGGGACCACCTTTTCTGCTCCTGGGTGTCCGCTTCTGGAACCATCAGACAGCTTCACCGGCAGGCAACTCAGCCGCAAGGGGAGCCCTCTCGTCACCTCAGCCTCCAGCCTGGTACGTGACATATGCTATGCATACTAGCTCATTATGCCTTTGTCTTGCAGGTTTTTTTGTCCCTGTGGATTTACAACCACTTTAATGAAGTTAGAGAAATGCCTGAGTAGGGAAGAGCGTCTGTTTGCCATTTGAAAGAGAACAAATGTTGTAGGGTACAGACTGTGTGGCCCTCTAGGTATAAATTAAGCGCTAGGGATTTAGAATGATTGACCTTAAGACCTGAAATAGATGTGAAGTGTCGTAACACCATGTATAGGTTAGGTGATGAGGTGATTGGGGATGAGAGGAGCATAAAATGTTGTTTGCAAATAAGGCACATTTGTGTTACCAGTCCCCAAAATAAATGCCTGGGATAATTGAAGTACATCTGAGCTTAACAGCCAGGGGCTCCATGGCTAAAATAAATGGGAGTGGGGATAGGGGGCAACCCTGTCGGGTACCTCTAGTTATGTGAGCATGGTTGTGAACTATACTCCTTAACTAAGATTTGAGCCGTGGGTTCACTGTAAATAGTTTTTAAGATATTTATAAAGTTTGTGCCAAACCCATAGCATTCCAGTGTGAAAAAGAGGTAGTCCCAGAAGAGGGAATCAAAGGTACTTTGCAGGTCTAGGGGTAACAGTATGCCTTCTCTCTTCTCATGAATATCTCAGTTGGAATGTAAAGCTGATATGATGTCAATTATGTCTAGTTTGGTCCAGCGCCTGTCTATTAGGGACAAATCCCACTTGGTCCACGTGAAGATATTTGGATAAGAAGGTATTCAGACGGAGGCTAATATTTTTGTCATTTTTTTTGAGATCCACATTTATTAGTGAGATTGGGCAGTAATTTGTACAGTCCCCATGGTCCTGGATGAAAGCGATATTTTCATATTGCGGTATAGGATTACCTTTTAGCAAATCATTAAAGAAGGAGCATAAGTGGGGAGTTACAATCATAATCCCTCTTTTGTACTCTATATCTTGTATCTGTTCAAAGCATTTGTCCATGGCCACCTATATGTTGCACAAGTGTTGTTTAATAGTGGCCATAATGGGGGTTGAAATGGTTGCTCTCAGGTATGAGGCTACCTCTGATGCTAGTTTCTTCTATTGTAGAACAACACCAGAGGTACTACATGTGGACTTAGACTCTGAATCCTCTATGATGCTCAATGCTGAGTCCTCTATGTTGGCCATCTTAAGAGGGTGCCAATTATGGTCCATGCAGTGATGCAGCAAGCAATTTACTGATTGAAGTTTGGTGACATATTTGTCCAAGGCTGAACTGGACCAGGAATGTCAAGCAATAAATGGTGCAGTGATCCAATTCTCTCTATATATAATATTCTGCTATATAGTATGTATAGAAAGAATTGGAGTGCTGCATTATTCATTGCTAGACTTTTTTGGGTGTTTGAATTACATTTGATGCAACTGGCTCCTGTATTAGGGAGAGGGGTAAATGATAACTGCACAAGCTTGAGTTTTCTTCTTTTTAATTAAAAAAAGACCTGGGAAGGACTGAAGGCTTTGCTTGGGGTATTGGTTGGACAGAGCTCACACTCATGTCAGGCGCCTAACCCATCAGCCATTAGGCACCAGAAACAGAAATCTTTTATTATGTTTTATTTAAACTAATAGATTGCCAGTACCTAATTTAGTTTCTAATTTATATACATCATTTATATTTTGCAGAATATAGATACAGTAAAAAGCAAATCAACATTAAAGATTGTTTTAAAAAAAATTACTTAGCAGATGACCAAATCTCTGCAAATAATGTTTTATTGGGTTTTAAGGAAAGACTAATACAAAAAAAAGCCGGCATAGCAGCTCAACAAAATATGTTTTAATGACAGAACTTCACTTATATATGGTATGTTTTTACTTCATGCTAATATTTGACATCTCATTATCATAAAGACATAATTTAAAATGTTTAAGTGCCCTTATGTCACACTGAACTGCTGATGTCAAGCAAGGATAGGGCATGTTATGTCAAATTTATGTACTTTTTTTGCAACTATGATGGCTACATATTATATGCTGTTTCTTTGAGTGATCATTTAAAATATCTGAGATATTGTTATGACCCTTTTTCACCTCCTGTGCTACAGAACCTTGCTCCATCTTGCTAAAAACCATGTCTGCTTGGACTTAAAGGCTGTGGAAGGATAACAAAATCCTGTTCTGATCAGCTTTTAGAAGATCATCCTATTCATAGGCTGATAGATACACAGAATAGAATGTCAATAATGACCTTGTCTGCATTTCAGTCATAACATTACTGAGCATGGTTAGTATTCCTGTTGATGCTTACAAATCACAAAGAAATCAGCTATGTATTCATGGACCTAATGCAGCTTCTATATTCATACACATTTCAATGAAAGCACTGCAATTTCCAAAAATGTCTTATTATAAAATAAACAACTTCCCAGGTTATGAAATCCTCCAGTCACTGAATCCTTCAAAATAAATTCATACAGTATGTATTTATTAAAAGCAAAATTACATCAAGGAGAGCCCAGATGACCAATTTTTACCTGTAATGCCACTTCTTTAGAACATAGATATCCAGTATGTGGACACTTAATTTTATTAAAGGACAAGTTAACTTAAAAAAAATATATAACACAGCAGATCAGGGGTGCAATATCAGACTCCTGCACAGTCTTCCTCCAGCTTTGTGTCTGTACTTCTGTATGGGCTTTCTGTTACAAAGCTAGAGGAAAAATAAATGAATTACAAGCATGCTGCCTAGCATGCTTGCAGTTCATTGAAACTACAAGTCTGTCTACCATGGTAGCAAACAGGGCTCGTAGCTTTTTTTTTTTTTTCACAATTTCCTATGAATGAAGAAAATGGCTGATCTGACCTGACAACATAGTTTCCCTGCTGCAATGAAATCTTAGCAGTGTTGTAAGCACTTTCCAGTTTTCCTCTGATATGCATATGCAGAGGAGGTGGACATTGTAATCCTAATAAAACTTAAAGTATATCTAAATCCAATTTTTTTCTCAAATTGGATTGAATAGGTAAGAGTTAAAACCCCCGTAATTTCTTTTTCTTGCCAATTGTGTCACATTAGGGAGATTTCCCTGAACATCTTATCCAGACAGAAAGGATGAGGAAATCCCTTCAAAGTGAGGGAAGTTCCCTCTTACATGATTGTCATGAAAATAAGTGTCAAACATTGGAAATTCTTGTTTTGGGGATTCCTGTTTTGGTAACCACACACCATTTTGTATTTTCCCACCACTTTAAGATCAGGGTGGGAATGGTTACCAGGACAATCGGAAAGAGTTAAAGCCAATTACACAAGCAGGAAATTATATTTCTGGAGATATACCAATGGTATATAGAACACCTTCAATGCCATATTGCATTGAATTTTACAGAAAATGACAGCACTAAAGATTGAAAAGGAAAAGTAATTGTAACAACATGCAGTTATAGTATCGCTTGTGAAGCTATTTATGCTATATTATTTTTTTTATTTGTACATTTTTTTCCACAAAAGTGGAGTTATTCTTTAACTCCAAGCAGATACAGTATACACAGTTTTACTTTTTGTGTTTGTTCTGTTCAAACAATACTAATAAATGTATTAATAATAATAAATGTATTAGTACAGTTAATGTATTGTAAGAATAAAAGACAAATGAGGTCATTATAAATCACAGCACTTACATTGACTGCATACAGGAAGACTAGCAAAATAAACAAAGATGAATCATAATGAAAAATTTACCCTTATGTTACTTTACTATCAGTTTTAATCAGCTGCCTTTGGGGGCTTAACTTCAATGCTATCTCTATCACAACCATAGTTGTATAAGGTCTAATGGAAGGAGAATGAGAATGATGTAGTCACCACATAACATGGAAAACCCTATAAAACCACAATTTTTCTGAAAGGTTTGGCACATGCTGCATCACAATTGATATAGTTACTATGATTACCAAACAATAAATATCCTTTAAAACAAGCCCTCTCTGACCTCTGTAGCTGCACACACTGTAAAGCAATTTATTATCACAGTTCCCAAAAAATGCAGAGAAGCCATTTAAGTTGGGACTCTGCATTCTTTTCAACTTACTCTACCTGGTCTGGTTTACATTACAGATTGGAAGGCTAGTAAGATGCCAAGGTACTGCTTGTGAATTGGAAGCTATGTTTCTGATTGTAGGATATGTAGTAGTTGTGCGCTGCCACCTAGTGGTGTGTGAATATAAAAGTACCAATAAATGCAGAAACTGTGTGACATAAACCATGTGCAAAAAAATCTAGCTGCTGCTATCACCAGGATGCTTCTGATTGTATTGTACTACACACTCCTTGGGGTTGAGCCCCACCTCTTTTCAGGCTCCTCAGCAGTCTTCCAGTGATTTGGAGTGCAATTGGATGGCGGTTACGTGCTGTCTCCACGCATGTGTGATGTTGTCATTTCCAGAATTGCATTTTTCTAGCACATACACAGTGGGGGATCCATATGAGGCCAGCAACCAATTGCTGTGGCTTTTTCGCTTGATTTTAGACATTCTTTTTGACCGCCTGTGCATCTTTTCCTCTTTTTCTGCCCACTTCCAATTTCCTCTTTTGGGACATATATAAGGGGTTCTTCAAGGGGCATAGTTGTTTTTGCTTCTTTCCTTGCTGGATGGTTGCAGTTGGCCATGCAGTTGTAATTAAGATTAGTTTTTTTGGACCATAGTTTGGTATATTATGTATGTTTTTCAGATTTTCTGCCGCTCCAGGGATCTCTACCTACACTTTTGCTCCTTTCCTTATTGGAACCAAAACACTGTCTGGGTTGTTTTAAATGTTTGAATAATAAAAATATAAAATGCTTTTTTTTAAATTAAATATGGTTTTATGTTATATTTGGTGCCTTAAAAGTCTCATACACCCATGACAACTGTTTCCTATGTTCTATTTTGGGATGTTGGCACTGAGGGTGGCCCAAAATCATGCACACAATTATTGCTTTCACTTACAGGGCTCCTTCCTAACCTCACCCTTTGAATGAACAATGAAAGAAGAAGCAGCAGACTAATGAGCTTGTTTCTCTATCAACCTGCTCTCTCCTCTCATTGGAACACTCTTTGTGCTGCAGCATACCTCATTGGATTTGTGCTGCTTCTCTTTTACTATCATGTAGAGACCAAATAGATAAGGAGGCTCCTCCAACGCTTATAAAGGTGGTGACAGAGAATATAAGGGTACAAAGTGGCATGAGTGCGTGGTGGGGAAGCAGGTGAGTTACAGGCAATGATGGATCTGTAAAGCTGACAGAAGTGTGGAGTAGAAAGCTGAGTATCATGGAGCAGGAACCAAGTGCAATAACATAATTCTGCCAGAGCAGGTTACAGGAACTATGTTGAGGCATTCGCCAAGGGCAGACACAGTCAGGCAGCAGGGAATCAGATCAGGAGACAGAGGCAGAGTTGGTGAATACACTGAGATTAGGAAATACCAAGCAGAATATTACTAAAACAAGAAGTTAAAACAGAGTCCAGGAAACAAGCCAAAGTCTTTAATAGCCAGGCAGACAAGATACAAGACAAAAAGCAGTAATGAGAGTTTAGAAGGCAGGCTGAGATAAATTTGTATGAATATGATAAGAGACATAGCATCATTAGTACCCTGAACATCAGTAATAATCACATATTTTACTTTTATATAGAGTGACAATGCAAGGCCCTGCCATGCTGTGATATTAGGAAAGGGATGCAAAGATGAAATAGGATTCTCAAAGTTTTAGTTTGAAGCTCAGGCATGTTTATTGGGAGTAGATGGGACAAATGGTGAAGTAAGTTTTCTCCAGATATGGTAGTGCCAGATTGGGGCCAAAGTGTCTTGGGTGGGATGGAATCTTCAATCCTGTGTCCTGGTTTTGCTGGATGCCTGCCACCTGTGTGAGTACACAGGCATGCAGGGTCATTATAAGCCAAGTTTGAGAAAAGCTCAGGACAGTTACTTCCATTTGGAGAGTCATTGTGTGAAGATAATGGTGTGTTTCAGTTGGGAGTGGTGACCTTCTTGGGAGATGAGACCCTATGTTGGGGGGACTTCTTGCCCACAGGACTGGGAAAGTCAGGACAGCTACATAGGTCCACAGAAACTGAGAAAGCTAAGGTGACTAGCAATTCCACAGAGGGGACTAGTAGGAGTCTGAATATCTGAGAAGTGTGTGAGAACCCAGGGTGCTGGGAAACCCTGGAAGAAATCAATCAAAATATATATAGATTTATATATATATGAATGAGAATTAAAATGTATAAATGAAAAAAAGAGAGTCCTTAATAACTCATGGATAATAATAATCCCACTCTTGATGGAGAAGTAACAGATGATTTCTTCACAAACACCCTTGCTAGTCAAATCTCTAGGAAATTGCGCTTACCGTACGTGATGGACCTCTAAGTTATAGGAGGTTATGCGGGCTTAATTCACAGAAACCTTAATAAACGGCCTTGATCTCTTGGACAGTAACCTCATCCGCCAGTGAGCACATGCGAGCTGGGAACCATGCACTTTGTGACTCGCAACTCTGTGTTTCCTTCAGAAAGATCCTCAGTAGGGTGTTATTGAGAAGTCATCGGTGGAGTGCCCCAAAAGATAAAAGAAAAAGGAGTCCTCTAAGTGTAGACTGAAAGTTGATTTATTAAAAAACTCCAGGGCACAATAACTAGAAAGGTGCTACAGCGCAATGAAGAGCAAACTAATGATGTGCATAAAAACATCCAATGAAGACTCAGATGTTCGCGTCCGAACAGCTGAGAAGGTTGCGGGTGACGTCACAGGTAAACTCCGCCCCCGTATGCGGCGTTACGTCCATACGGACTTCGTCAACGAGGGTGAAGTTTGTGACTCACCCTAGCTCCTAAAATAGCTGCTGCCTGTCGGCAGGGAGTGACTCGTTCCCGGAAACGGAACCCACCTAACAAATAGAGGGGCCACTGCATGGGGACACCGCTACCGAACCAGACAAGGGGCAATTTTTTAAAGCTAAATGGGAGGAGAAATTATGGACTTAAATAGCCTCATAAAACCAAAAATTAACATTTAATAAAAAACATCAGAATGTTCTGATATACTAGAGAGCAATTAAAAATAACCTCGAGATACTTCAATTTAAGAAGTTATATAAAAAACTTTATTACATATATAGTTTACATATCTAATCTTCAAGAGATACCCTGTGTGTACCCGCAACCTTCTCTTACAATAAAAAATGATAAAAATGATGCAATAAGAAACAACCATAGTTTCAACACCAGAATAAGATACAACAAGAATTTCAACACCAGAAAAATATACACACTGTGAGTAGATAAAAAGGGCTGAGATCACAAAACTAATTTTTATTTGTCCAAAATAAAACAGTTGAGGTCCAACTCAACATTCAAACCTCTTGGGACACCTACCCGTGTCTCATGTATCCATAGAGATTCTCTTTGGCTTAACTGCCTAAAAAAATTGCCACCTCTCCAGTGTCTTGTTACTTTCTCCATACCCCAAAATTGGAGTTTTTTTGGATCTCTGTTATGGCATAAACTGAAATGCTTAGACACCAAGTGTGTTTTGAGACCTTTTTTGATGTTATTTACATGCTCGCCAATGCGGACTCCCATAGGCCTAGAGGTTCTTCCGACATACTGGAGACCGCATTCACATTGGAGCATGTAAACTACTCCTACAGTGTCGCAGGTGAATAAATTCCTAATTTTGTGCGTTCTATTAGTAACAGTAGCTATAAATTCTTTCCTCCTTTTAAGGTTAAATTTACATTGCTTGCAAGCTGGACATTTTCCACAGGAGTAAAAACCGGACATAAAATTAAAAATTCTGTTTTCCCTAAACACAGGGGGGTCCACCACCCCGGGAGCAATCATGTCCCTTAAGGTGGGTGGTCTCCTGTACACAAATCTAGGACGAGCTGGGAGAGTTGGACCTAATACATTATCCCTTTTTAAAATATCCCAGTGTTTAAGAATGATTTTTTCTACTTTTTTGTATTGTATGTTGTAATCCAAAATGATCCTGTATTGAGGAGAACTCTGGTCAGTAATTTTATTTGTTGAATCTGCTACCAACTTAGATCTATCGATGGTGCCTACTTTAGCCAATTCATCAAATATATGCGCCTGAGTATACCCTTTCTGTATGAACTTCTCTGCCATGACATTGGCCTGAGAGAAATAATCAGTCAAGAAAGCAATTACGTCGAAGACGAATGAATTGTCCTCCAGGTATCTTGAGCAACCATGAGTTGTGGTGACAACTGTCTAAGGGAATGTCACCATTCCGGTCTGTTGGCTTGCAATAATTCCTAGTTTTGAAAGTCCCATCATGCTTAAACATTTCTAGATCGAGGAAGGCTATGCAGGAAGCATCAGCATTCCAAGTAAGGCGGATATTTTTGGTGTTACCATTGAGCCTAGACATGAATAGTTGGAGGCTGATAAGATCACCCTCCCATACCATGAACAGGTCATCTATATATTGTCTTTGGTAGTAGACCAACACAATTGGTCTGCTACCAAAGACAATATATAGATGGCAATTTTATTATGCAGTTAAGCCAAAGAGAATCTCTATGGATACATGAGACACGGGTAGGTGAATCCTGTAGTGTTCAGCTTGCATAGTTCATTTATATGTCTTTTTGCGCTGATTGCTTTCCATTTGAATTGCTGGGAAACCCTATCTGGAGGCCATGAACGGGCCAGTACAGTGAGGTGCTGTGACAATAACACTAAGTAAGCCTGAGGAACCTGTGGTCTGGGAGACCAGTGTTAACAGCAACAGTGCTGTTGAAGTGTAGCCAGGCGGGCTTGTATTTTTCATTGTGTATGATTGCTGGAAATAATCCCTGTGTGGGAAACTAGTTTGAACTAAACTTTATGTTGGACTTTGTACTTCATTAAAAGCAGGCTGCCGAGCCCTTTACTATAGTTCCTGTCTGACATGGACTCACTTGAAAATAACTCAATGGGGGGACGTGGCCAGCAGCCGAAGAAGGTGGCCGCATAAGGAGAGAGCTCCGTGTCAAACCAGCTCTAACGGCCCGCATGAAGCGACCAGGAAAGCCGGCAAACTCAAACCACGGGTGCCTGAGAACCCCGCCGACCTAATACAAGGGATGGGTAAGAGAAAACCCCTAGGGGGGTCGCCGCAAATTGACAGACTTTTATCCCACTGCCAGCTCGCCGAATAATCAAGATGGTGCCGCCGCTCACAGGCAGCAGCGCGCCAGACAGAATGACTAATGAGAGGACGGGAGAGACACAAGTATGCCCCCATCTATCTCTCCAAGCCACAGCAGCCGCTCGTCCCTCTGCAATACACCCACCCAGAGCCTACAAAAAACAGCTCCCAAGCGCTCCTCCACCCAAATATATGCGGGTGAAAGGAAGGAGGACTACACATCCCAGAATAGTACCACTGAGTTCTTTTATCAAATTCATGAGTTCCCAACAACTGGGCAACCCTTTAGCGACACCACAATGAAGGAGATGCTGGTGTCCCTGCGGGGATCAATGCACAGAGATCTTATGGACTGTATATCACAATTGAAATCAGATATAACAGGTGGGAGAGAGAGTTAGACATGTAGAGGACAAAATGGCCGAATTCACGACAGCCCATAATGAATTAGTGGACGCTCACAACGAAAAAGATGATGAATTAGAAGCTTTAAAAAATAAAATGGCGGACTTAGAGGACAGATTTCACAGAAATAATATAAAACTGCGCAGGGTGGCGGAATCTGTACCCCCTTCTGACCTCCGACGTTATGTTCAGCAACTAATTCAAGATCTACTCCCAGATGCACCAAACGGGGAAATTATCGTGGACCGGGCTCATAGGCTACCTAAGCCACAGCATCTACCAGATAAAATCCCACGTGACGTCATAGCTCGCATACACTTCTTCCATGTAAAGGACGACTTGATGCGATTCGCAAGACAAAACTCCCCACTACCCCACCCTTATTCAAGCATCGCTATTTATGCTGACCTCTCCCAGCACACCATGCTGACGAGGAAAAAGCTAGTGACACTCACAAAGTTATTGCGCAATAACCAACTTACCTACTCATGGGGCTTCCCCACGAAGCTCCTTGTTATTAAAGATGGCCGCACATACACCATTAGATCGCTGGAAGAAAGTCTCCAACTTACAAAAAAATGGGGTCTTCTCCCATCTGAGGAGGATGACACACTTATCACCAAAACCCCTAGGCGTATGTCACCGGAATGGAAATCAAGCAACGAAACCTGACAATGTTCTTCTATTTCATATTTCAGCATTATAATTGAGGTTTGCTGACCTGAAACAAGGGTTGTAGCTGGATACTAGGAGCTTATACCCCCGGTTGCTCTTATGCAATCTTACTTGCACATTGAGGAATATTTCCTCGCTTTTTTATGTTACTTTTACTTTTTTATGTTTTTTTTTTTTTTATTTGATTGTTGACGTTCTTTATTTTTTCTTCTTTATTTTACCACCAACGACTACCCACGGTAAATCTGATGACAACTTCCTGGAATCTATTTACCTTGTGATGCCACTACAAGCGGGCGGACACACCTTATCCAAGGGCATTATGCCTTCAACTACAGGTACCATCATGCATAAGCAATCACTACAAGTTCTGAAACTACCTAAGCATAGCAATCCCTCTTTGCGGGCCAATGGTTCTTAATTTTGTGACTTTAAACACTCACGGCCTCAACACCCCCTTTAAAAGAAGGGTCATGTGTCAACAAGCGAAAACCCTAAAGAGTGATGTTTTATGCATTCAGGAGACTCATTTTGTTCAACAGAAACATCCTCCATGCACGAACAAAATGTTTCCTCAGGTTTTTACAGCCTCTGGCCCAAAGAAAAAAGGCGGAGCGCTATTAATCAGAATGTAGCATTCCAATTGCATGATATGATAAAAGATAAAGCAGGAAGATATATTATATTAGTTTGTGAGTTAAATAATACCATGTATACTATCATTAACATATATGCCCCGAATTGCAGACAATTATCTTTCTTGAATACTCTCAAAAAAAGGTTGATAATATCAAGAAAGGTTTAGTATTGTATTGTGGTGATTTCAACTGTGTACCTAACAAACAATTAGACTGCTCTACCCCACACGTAGCAAACTCCAATCCTTCTTACACTCATCCGACTTATATGACATATGGCGTTGCATCAACTCAGAAGAAAGAGACTTTACTTACTACTCAGCTCCTCATAAGTCATATTCAAGAATTGACTTATTTGCATCTGACTTGGATTTTCTTAACAATGTAATATCAGCTAAAATCCACTCAATTACTTGGTCTGATCACGCCCCTGTTTCACTTTCACTTAAAGAACAAAATGCGGCGACATCAGTACATCTGTGGCTCAATAACATATCTATACTTAACAATCCCAAAAATAGGGACAGATTGCATGATCAGATCAAAGAATTCTTCCATCATAATGACACCCCGGAAACCACCATATTCACTTTGTGGTGTGCGCACAAAGCATACAGTAGAGGCCTACTTTTACAGGCAGCATCAAGGGAAAAAAAGAGGAAACTAAAAGCACTAACCACATTATTGACTAAACTCAAATCTCTCGAAATACAGCACAAATCAAACCCCTCTCCTCAGGTAAATTCAGAATTAATTCAAACCAGATAGGAGGTTAGATCTTACTTAATCTCAGAACATCAATTCCACCTGCAGAGATTTAAAGCTAATTACTATACCCAAGGAAACAATGCTGGCAAATTTTTGGCGGCCTATATCCGCAAGAAACAGCAAAAATCGAAACTTTCACATATTACAGATCCCGTTACGTCACAAACGGTATATCACCCCCGAGACATAGCAAATGCATTCTGCAAATACTATAAACAACTATATAATTTAAAAACAGATCCCTCAACGTCCCAACCTACTGACATAGCGATTAAAGTCTTTCTTCAATCTGTTGACCTTCCTTCCCTAGATAATGAACAGCTACAATACCTAAACTCTGCCATAACAGATAAAGAGATCTCAATCTCTACCCTACAATAAATCACCAGGCGCTGACGGCTTCTCGACAGAGTATTACAAAGCCTTCTCAAGCATTCTAGTACCATACATGAACAAACTCTTCCACAAAGCTACTACTTCCACCTCATTTCCAGAAGAAATGCTCCAAGCAGTTATAGTGGCCCTCTCCAAACCAGGGAAAAAAACAGATGCACCACAGAATTTTTGACCCATATCCCTTCTTAACACAGATTTAAAAGTATACTCAAAAATTTTAGCTAACCGTCTAGCGGAAGTAACCTCTCATTCAATTAAAGCGGATCAAGTGGGATTGTGAAAGGGAGGCAAGCCCCAGATGGAACTCGAAGAATGTACAACCTCCTCAAAATTGCAGATGTTCGTAAGGTGCCCACAGTGTTCCTGACACTTGATGCTGAAAAAGCGTTAGATCGGGTTCACTGAGGGTACCTATCTGCGACACTCAATAAGTTTGGCCTTAGGGGTCCTATTTATTCAGCCATCTCTTCATTATATACGGTTCCAACTGCACAAGTTTACACTTCTAACGCCATGTCTGATAAAATTCTATATAACAAATGGGACCCGCCAGGGCTGTCCTCTATCACCACTGATTTTTTCACTAGTGATGGAACCCCTGGCGGAGGCTTTTAGACAAGATATCCTCATTACTGGTATTAAAGAATCAGATATAGACCACAAAATGGGATTATTCGCAGATGATGTGGTATTGAGCCTAACCTCACAAGCAACTTCTCTTGATAGAACACAACAATTATTTAGCGAATTTGGGAAAATCTCATATTACAAACTAAATATTAACAAATCTTCTATCCTTCCTATAAATATTAGTAACACTAATCTTAATATTTTAAAGTCTAAATTTCCTTTTCAATAGGCCACTAAATATTTGAAGTACTTGGGGATAAACCTCTCCTATCCTTCCAGCTCTGTATTCGACCACAACTATCCTGTCCTAATAAATACAATAAAGAATGATCTTGCACATATCTTATCACACAAACTCACCTGGCTAGGGAGAATAGCCGCTTTTAAAAAGAATGTATTGCCAAAAATAATATATTATTTTAGAACTATCCCTATCATTTTGCCTGAACACTTTTTTACTACGATTAACAAACTCTTAAGGAAATTTGTATGGGCTGGTAAAATAGCGAAACTCTCATACTCTATATTACAAAAACAAAGACAGAGAGGAGGAACGGGATTTCCTAACCTACGCAATTATTACACAGCAGCGTTACTGGACCAAGCTAAGTCATGGTTCAATCAGAAAACAGATAAATTATGGGTGCAAATAGAAAGAGCAATAGTTATACAAAGAGATCTACCATCACTTCTATTAGCTACGTTAACACTTAGACCACTATATTATCCCAAATTTCCTTCTATTGACACAACAGTGACCACGTGGAAGTCGTTTAATGCACAAATCGATAGCAGCAAAGTTGTGCAAAAGAAAGTAATCACCCTACTCATGAATGAATACCTCATCCCTTCATTAAAAATAGATGAGGAAAGTTTCCCGAAGAACACTACATATATACAATTCAGAGCTAAAAGTCCACTAACACTTTCGTATGCAAATATCCAACTGCACCACTACCACATCAAACACCCGAATACCTTTTTTTACCTTAAGACCTGACATATGGGACTACCTAACCATTTCCTCTATCAAACCTAAAGGACTCTCATGGTTTTACAAAAAATTGCAAAACACATATACTCAAACTAAAACTTTGAGCATGTTAAACTGGGAGGGAGATTTTAAAAGTAAATTTGCTCTAACTGAATGGCTCAAAGCTACTCAATCTAAGTATAATTATTCCCATTGTAGTAATCATTGGGACTCGTCCCTCAAAATATTATATACAGGTTACCTAACACTGATGAGAATATCACATATTTTTAAAAGTACTAATAACTGTTGTTGGAGACAATGTGGCACTAAAGGAACGATATTTCACATACTATGGGAATGTAAATCTGTGAGAAGTTTCTGGATCTCAGTATTCTCTTTACTAGCAAAAATCACAGGAATCATTCTTACCCCTACTCCTGCCCTGGCTCTTCTCAACTTAGGGATTGATAATATACCCACAAAGTACAGATGTATAACCATTCACATCTTGATAGCAGCACGCTTATCCATTACTTCGAAATGGAAAACAGATATTGTACTTAATATAAATGACGTAATACGCAGAGTAAATACTCATTAAATTTATGAAAAGTTTTTTGCATACTCATCTAATTCAAAGTAAAAATTCCAGGCTAATTGGGTTTCATGGTCCTCAAAATTTCCAGAGACTCCTCATTGATAATCTGGTACAGTTACATTTTTGTATTTTTTTGGTGGTAAATTGTTGTTTTATGTTTGTTTTTTTTATTTCTCTATCTCATATTTTTTTTGTTTGTTAGCTAAATTTACACTTGACTACTTATCAATCTACTTTATTACCCTGACCTACATCATCCTCTTTAATCCTATTTTGAAACATACCCACATACACCTATACTGTAGACTAACTGTATTAAAGTTCTAATGACAAAAGGCAAATGTTCTGTTAACCTAGGTATGTAAATGAAGGGGGGTGAATGGGAGGCCATCTCCCTGGACACAGTTTGTTCCCAGACGGGGTGTCTGGATGAGGGGTAAATTCCATCACCCGCCCTATGCTCGATATTTTAGAGAGCGGTTTGAAATAATCTGTTCACCTAACTGTAACTCTAGAATGTACACTATGGCATGCAGCTTTGTTCATTGGACACCTTCAAAGAGTAACTTAATGTATAACAGCTGTATTTGTATACGGATGCGCTGAATCATTGTTTATGTGAAAATCTTAATAAAAAAACAATGAAACGAAAATAACTCAACAACTCTGAGTTTTATCAGCCCATATCACAATATATCACAATATGTGACTCATTAGTGTTACAAGGTCTCAGGTGTTAATGGGAAGCAGGTGTGTTTAAATTTGGTGTTATCGCTCTCACTCTCTCATACTGGTCACTTGGAAGTTCAACATGGCACCTCATGGCAAAGAACTCTCTGAAGATCTGAAAAAAAGAAGTGTTGCTCTACATAAAGATGGCCTAGGCTATAAGAAGTTTGCCAAGACCCTGAAACTGAGCTGCAACATGGTGGCCAAGACCATATAGTGGTTTAACAGGACAGGTTCCACTCAAAACAGGCCTTGCCATGGTCGACCAAAGAAGTTGAGTGCACATGCTCAACGTTATATGCAGAGGTTTTTTTCGGAAAATAGACGTGCTACCAGCATTGCTGCCGAGGTTGAAGGGGTGGGGGGTCAGCCTGTCAGTGCTCAGACCATACGCTGCACACTGCATCAAATTGGTCTGCATGGATGTCGACCCAGAAGGAAGCCTCTTCTAAAGATGATGCACAAGAAAGCCCGCAAACAGTTTGCTGGAACCATGTCCTGTGGTCTGACGAGATCAAGATAAACTTATTTGGTTCAGACTGTGTCAAGCGTGTGTGGCAGCAACCAGGTGAAGAGTACAAAGACAAGTGTGTCTTGCCTACAGTCAAGCAGGGTGGTGGGAGTGTCATGGTCTGGGGCTGCATAAGTGCTGCTGGCACTGGGGAGCTACAGTTCATTGAGGGAACCATGAATGCCAACATGTACTGTGACATACTGAAGCAGAGCATTATCCCCTCCCTTCGGGGACTGGGCCTCAGGGTAGTATTTCTCACATAGGTAGTAGGTGAGGTTGAAAAAAGACACAAGTCCAACCTATGTGTGTAATTATATGTCAGTATTACATTGTATATCCCTATATGTTGTGGTCGTTCAGGTGCTTATCTAATAGTTTTTTGAAACTATTAATACTCCCCGCTGAGACCACTGCCTGTGGAAGGGAATTCCACATCCATGCAGCTCTTACAGTAAAGAACCCTCTACATGGTTAAGGTTAAACCTCTTTTCTTCTAATTTTAATGAGTGGCCACATATCTTGTTAAACTCCCTTCCGCAAAAAAAGTTTTATCTCTATTGTGGGATCACCAGTATGGTATTTGTAAATTGAAATCATATCCCCTCTCTTCTGTGTGTCTCTTCTCCAGAGAAAATAAGTTCAGTGCTCGCAACCTTTCCTCATAACTAATATCCTCCAGACCCTTTATTAGCTCTGTTGCCCTTCTTTGTACTTGCTCCATTTCCAGTACATCCTTCCTGAGGTCTGGTGCCCAGAAATAGACAGCATACTCTAGGTGTGGAGCGGGAGAATTATCGTCCTATCTCTGGAGTTGATCCCCTTTTTAATGCATGCCAATATTCTGTTTGCTTTGTTAGCAGCAGCTTGACATTGCATGCCATTGCTGAGCCTATCATCTACTAGGACCCCCCAGGTCATATTCAATCCTAGATTCCCCCAGAGGTTCTGCCCCCAGTGTATAGATTGCATTCATATTTTTGCCAACCAAATGCATTATTTTACCTTTTTCTACATTAAACCTCATTTGCCATGTAGTTGACCACCCCATTAATTTGTTCAGATCTTTTTGCAGGGTTTCCACTTTCTGCGGAGAAGTTATTGCCCTGCTTAGCTTAGTATCGTTTGCAAATACAGAGATTGAACCGTTTACCCCATCCTCCAGGTTGTTTAAGAAGCAAATTAAATAGGATTGGTCCCAGCACAGAACCCTGGGGGACACCACTAAACAATACCCTGCAGAGGGAGCAGAGGGAGCAGAGACATCATTCACCTAGATTAGCTCCAATACTAGAGGTAACCCATCAGGGGAGAACTGAATAGGCAATACAGAGCTTCCTCATTGGATTTCATTGACATGACCCTGAACAAGGTCATGTCGTATGATTTGCCAGATTGCCTTGACTGCATAGGACACCTCCACCAGCTTCCCGACTCTTCTCTCTAGATCCATATACAAGAAGACACAGCACTCAATGTCTGATGATCCACACAGTCCTAGCTAGGAGAGAGTCCAGCCACAGGTCTACATCACCAAAAAACCTTATGAATCTGAAACAGATGTTATCTGTATGGTGACTGGATTCTATTCAAAGCCAATCAATGTAAGTTTGTGGAAGGAGAACAAAGAGGAGGATGTGATGTCAACTGTGACTCTACCTAATGGAGACGGAACTTACCAGATAACAGTAGTGACAACTGTACGTGACATAGAAAATGTCTACTGCCAAGTGGAGCACAGCAGCTTGAAAGAACCACTAATAGTACATCTGGATAAGGTACATCACACCCTGATCGGACTGGTCGTAGGAATAACAGGTGCTGTTGTGTGTGTGGTCGGGTTGGCATGGTTTGTGATGACATATAAAAAGCGCAGAACCATCTGCTGCTTACGGTTACCTACATCAAGGTTGTGGGGAGACCCAATTCCCTGTGCTGTTTTTGACTGCCGTAATAGCAGTCACCAGGATCTGGTAAGCGCATTTGATATTCCACCCTGGGTGTGAAGAGATATAGAAGATTTCTCCATCTGCATCTTTATCTTCCTTTTTGGCACTTTTCTCTTCAATCACGGACTTTTTACTTAGTTTGTGGACTTTATTTTTTGGGGTGACTTCACCATCTTTATATTTATTTTTCATATTTTTGTATTTATTATCTTTCTGGATATTAGTGTTCACCCCTATGTCTATTTACTTATAATTACATATTTATTTTTTCACATTTTGTACTTATTATCTTTCTGGATATTAGTGTTCACTCCTATGTGTATTTATTTAACATTGTAGAACTATTTATTTAGTGTATGATTTTTATCACTTTTTAGCGCTGCATCCTTTTTATATATTTTTTGACACCACTAACCAACCCTGACCATTCCGAGTACTCCCCATTTATCACCACCCTCTGAACTCACCCTTGTAGCCAGTTTTTAATCCATGTACTCACCGTATGGTCCATGTCAACTAACAATATTTTGTACAGTAAACGTTTATTGGGAACAGTGTCAAATGCTTTTGCAAAATGCAGATACACCACCTCTACAGGCCTTCCTTTATCTAGATGGCAACTCATCTCCTCATAGAAGGTTAAAAGATTGGTTTGGCAAGAATGATTCTTCATGAATCCATGCTGATTACTGCTAATGATACCGTTCTCATCACTAAAATCTTGTATATAGTCCCCTATCATCCCCTCAAAGAGCTTGCATACTATTGATGTTAGGCTAACTGGTCTGTAATTTCCAGGGATGTATTTTTGATCCCTTTTAAATATTGGTGCTATATTGGCTTTTCTCCAATGCACTGGTACCATTCCAGTCAGTAGACTGTCAGTAAAAATTAGGAACTATGGTCTGGCAATTACTTGACTGAGTTTCCTAAGTACCCTCGGGTGCAAGCCATCTGGTCCTGGTGATTTATTGATGTTAAGTTTCCCAAGTCTAATTTTAATTCTGACCTCTGTTAACCATGGAGGTGCTTCCTGTGATGTGTCAAGATGAGGATAAACACTGCAGTTTTGGTTACTGAAGTCCCCCGATTCCCTCGTGAAGACTGAGAAGAACTAATTCAATACCTTTGCAATCTCCTCATCCTTTGTAACCAGATGCCCTTCCTCATTCTTTATGGGGCCAATATGGTCTGTCCTCCCTTTTTTACTGTTTACATAATTAAAGAATTCCAACATGATAACAACCCCAAACACAACTCCAAGACAACCACTGCCTTGCTAAAGAAGTTAAGGATAAAGGTGATGGACTGGCCAAGCATGTCTCCAGACCTAAACCCTATTGCGCATCTGTGGGGAATCCTCAAACGGAAGGTAGAGGAGCGCAAGGTCTCTAAAATCCACCAGCTCCGTGATGTTGTCATGGAGGAGTGAAAGAGGACTCCAGTGGCAACCTGTGAAGCTCTGGTGAACTCCTACCCAAGAGGGTTAAGGCAGTGCTGAATAATAATGGTGGCCACACAAAATATTGACACTTTGGGCCCAATTTGGACATTTTCACTTAGGAGTGTACTCACTTTTGTTGCCAGTGGTTTAGACATTAATGGCTGTGTGTTGAGTTATTTTGAGGGAACAGCACATTTACAATGCTATACAAGCTGTACACTCACTACTACTACTACATTGTAGCAAAGTGTCATTTCTTCAGTGTTGTCACATGAAAAGATATAATAAAATATTTACAAAAATGTGAGGGGCGTACTCACTTTTGTGAGATACTGTAGAACTGACAGTAATGCCGTTTACACACGGGCGGACTTTTCGACCAGACTGGTCCGACGGAATTAATCCGTCGGACAATCCGACCGTTTGTGGGCTTCATCAGACCTGCAGCAGACTTTTTCGGTCGAAAATCAGACGGACTTTAGATTTAAAACATGTTTCAAATCTTTCCGACAGATTTGAGTCCGGTCGAAAAATCAGTTTGTCTGTATGCTAGTCCAACGGACGAAAACCGACGCTAGGGCAGCTATTGGCTACTGGCTATGAACTTCCTTATTTTAGTCCGGTCGTACGTCATCACGTACGAATCCGTCGGACTTTGGTGTGATTGTGTGTAGGCAAGTCCGTTCATTCGAAAGTCCATCGAAAGTCCGTCAAAAGTCAGTCGAAAGTCTGTCGGAAAGACGTCGGACTTTTGATGCCGAAAAGTCTGCCCGTGTGTACACGGCATTAGACGCAGGCAGAGCAGTTACAGACACACAGAGAGCTCACTAGAACAGCTGGAAGATTTTATTTTTTATTTGTTTTATTACATTAGTACGCCCACATTTGTGATGCAACACAGAATGGATAGCAAGAAAGGATAATCATATAATATGATTAAGCACTGAGACACATGTGAATCTATCCCGACCTTTGATAACTAAATATGAGTAGCTCGGAGGGGCGTAGCTTGGTGCTCGACGGATATGGCCACTTGTTAGAGGAGCTCCGGTGGACCCACAGCCTTAAGCCCGCCACTCTGCACCTTGGCTCTCGATAATGAGCAGGCAGAACAACAGGACACCACACACCCGATCCCGCCGTTCGGCGACAGTATCTCAGGGCAGGAATATATCAGACATATTCCGGAATCAATCACTGTCCAGGAGCAACGTAGCCGGAGCTAAGATGGCGCCGACTCACACAGAGGAGGATTACAGCGAAAACTCCCAGTCTGCTGCGGAGGACAACGGTAGGGGACCTTCACACTCCAATCACCCCCTCACATATGCTGACATGTCCCTGTTCGCAGCAGACATTAAATCCACATTTTCAGAAGCAATCACTGATCTCAAATCCAATCTGCTCGTGCTTACTGAGAAAATGGCCTTGGCCGAGGCTGCTGGAAAGCAGAGGGAGAAAGCGATTTGCAGGCTTGAAAAGGTTACTTCTTCACACTCCAGTCATTTTATAGAAATGAATAGACACCTGGAGGACCTTGATAATAGGGGAAGAAGGAGCAATATACGAGTACGAGGGATCCCTGAGACGGTAGATAATGATCAAATCACACCTGCCCTTCAAAGAGTATTTAATAGCTTACTGGAACGGCCTGAGGACACTGACATAGAATTTGTGAGAGCACACAGGGCTCTGAGAGCAAGAGGCCCAGATAACATGCCTCCTCGTGACATTATATGTTGCTTACAGAGCTTTGCACTGAAGGAAGAGATTATGCAAAAGGCACGCCGCAGTGATCAAATTGTGTTCAATGGCGAAGTAATAATGCTATTCCAGGACAGGTCTCAAATAACTTTGAAAAATCGCAGGGCTCTGAGACCCCTCCTGGATAAGCTTTGTGAGAAAGATTTACGATATACATGGCGCTTTCCGTTTGCCCTACTTGTGATGCACAATGGCAGACAGCATTCTTTACGCTCTCCAGAAGACCTCCCAGAGTTTTGCGACTCCTTACAATTAGGTGAGATTGAACTCCCGGACTGGTACCGAGAATTTCTTCTCCCTCCTCCTATGGTCAGGAGTCCTCCCTGCTCACCATTTGCCTCTCCTGACAAGCGTCAATCAAAGCAGATGAAGCAGGGCAGACAGGGAAGCTCACTTTCCGGGACTCCAAAGGCTCATAGATCCGGAATCCTGGACGATGCATAGAGGTTGTTGAGACAGTCTTTCCACCCTTTATTCAAAGGCATAACTGCCATATTACTTTGGGAAGCAACTGATGTCTTCTGCAGCATCCTGTTTTCTGATCACATGATCACTTTTCTTTTGGTTTCTTGTTTTTTCTCCTACAAGTTGTTTTATTTGAATTTTGATCGACTATCAGGATACATTACAAATCAGTGTGGAAACTGAACTTTTGTCATTCACTCCATACTCAGCTTGCAGAGCAACTGCCTTAAAATTTCTGCTGGCACAAACTTCAGCCTGGGACTCTGTGGGTTATGCCTTGAGGACCCCCTCCACATAGACGGAGATACAAGATGGAGTTGATCATTGTACCTTTTCACTACACAATGGATTCAGGGGAAGAAAACTAGCTGAACCTGCACATCAAAAGATGACTTCCATGGCTGGTTATATGCTTGTCTGTAGTGACTGGTTTGTTCCTGCTGATTTTAGGGTGAAACCTAATATTTCTTTTTTCTTTAAACAGGTTCACGAGTTCAGAATTTTAACATACAGTTTTTGTTATATATGTCTTTATTATGAATACTGGTTTGGAATGCCAAGTAATTGGTAATGTTCCCACAGGGAAGATGTGTAGTTAGGAAAATGGGACTCCCCAGTGCCCTGGCTATGTCCCAAACGCCGGACACCGATTAGGCGGGGAGATGGTAAGAAACCCATCCTCAGACATCAATGGTACCCCCTATCTACAATGTCACCTCCTCATTATTTAATAGTGTGGTGTTTTTGTTTCTGTTTATGCATCTTTTGTTTCTCCAAGTCGAGATGCAGAGTGGCTTAATTAATTATACCCCATTGATAAGCTACATGACGAGGCTTCGGGCCTCCTATTCCTCCTATTCCCATTGAGTCTACTCCCATTGCAGAGTAAAGCGCATTTTGGACCATAATATCCGTTTCGGTCGATACCTCCCACTTCCCCCGCAAAGTGCCTTCCAGTAGGTCTTTGGCCACTGGAGAGGGTACTACATAAGACCTTCACGATAGTTTATCTATTTCAAAGGTTAAAATAAATGACTCACAATATTCTTGCTGCTATTCTCTTCTTTTCTATTCTTTCCTCTTTTAGTAGTGACTGTTTATTTTCATATAATTATTCCTCAGAAATATATTCTCGAGTACTCACGTTTTCTTTGACAAGTGCTGTCTACAGGGTTCCGTTCTCTGGATCTGTCCACGGTTGGATAATGGCTTACTCATCATTAGGTCGCAACCTCACAGTGGTCTCTCATAACATCAGAGGTCTAAATATACCTGAGAATTGTTCAACCCTTTTGAGGGAGCTAACGAAAGGTAGGCCTCATTTCGCATTCATACAGGAAACACACTTTAAAACAAACAACACACCCAGGCTCACTGACTCCTATTTTATTGAGGCTCACCACGCTACAAATACCCTGACTAAATCTAAAGGGGCCTCCATATTGAAAAGCAAGGACGTCAACTTTGAACTGAATGACAAACTAGCAGACCCAGAAGGGAGATACCTCTTAATCAAAGGGAAACACAATGGTATCCCAACAACTTTGGCTAATGTATACTTCCCAAATACATCACACTTAACCTTCTGTAGGAAAATGATGAAGGAGCTTGAGGGTTTTTATTCGGGACGTATAATCTTAGGAGGAGATTTTAATCTCCCCTTGAATCCTTTGATGGACACATCCTCCGGCAAATCATACATAACCTACCGAATTTTGAAAAGCCTAAAAACGCTGCTGAATTCCTTACATCTAATTGACACTTGGAGCTATATGCACCCAGAAGGTAGAGATTATACCTTCTATTCTGCCCCACATGCAAGATATTCACGAATAGACTATATCTTCATATCACGCAAAGACCTACACACTGTCGCAGAAACATAGGCATCCAATCTATATCTGATCACGCTCCTGTCTCTCTTTCGCTGAACCCATGTTTCCCCTCTACTAAGGCCCCAAATTGGAGGTTGAATTCCTCACTTCTGACAGATCCTGTGTTGTTACCAAAAATTACATCACATTTGAAAGAGTTTTTCACCCATAATGAAACTCCAGGAATGGATCCCTTGATGATATGGGAGGCCCATAAATGTTCTGTCAGGGGAGAGTTAATGAGGATGGGGGCTCAGTGAAAGAGAGATAAGGAAAAAGAGATCACAAAATTGACAGATAAAATTTCAAACTTAGAATCCCAACACAAACAGTCACTAACAACATGATCGGCAGCTCAACTGTTAGAAACCAGGAAAACCCTACAGCAACTAGTAGACACTACAGCTAAACGCTTCCTATTCTTTAGGAGAAAGATATACTATGAATATGGGGACAAAACTGGCAAATTTTTAGCTAGAGCCCTGAGAGGACCTCGACATCATAATAAAATCCTGGGAAAACAAAACAAAAAAGGGACTTTAGATCTATCTGACGAGCTGATCGCTCAACACTTCCACAACTACTATTCAAACCTATATAATTTACCCGCTAAACATAAACTGGCAGAGCTGAAAGGGAACAGGTCGCAAATCATCCACAATTATTTAAACTCCTCTAAACTCCCTAAACTATCTGAAGCAGACATAGAGACCCTGGAACAACACATTGACAATACAGAAATACAATTAGCAATCAAAGATTTAAAGACGGGAAAAAGCCCGGGCCCAGATGGATTTACATCTATCTATTACAAAACCTTTATGGCAATTCTGACAAACCCCCTGACGAAAGCATTCAATTCTTTCTCCACACCTAGAGACATACCTCCAACATTCCTTTTAGCACACTTAACAGTCATACCTAAGCCAAATAAAGATCCTACACAATGCCCCAGCTACAGACCAATCTCATTGCTAAATCTGGATGTAAAACTTTTAACCAAAATACTAGCCAACAGACTTAAGCCCCTACTTCATACTCTTATTGGTCCGGAACAGGCAGGTTTCATGCCCGGTAGGGAAGCAAAGGATAACGTCACAAAATCATTAAATTTAATTCACGTAGCCAGAACGCAAAAGATAGAGGGCTTTCTCTTGTCTACGGACGCGGAGAAGGCCTTCGATCGAGTAGCTTGGGACTTCATGCTGGCAACATGCCGGTATGTTGGCTTTGGTAAACACATGATAACTTGGACGTCCGCATTATATCAGAATCCATCAGCCAAACTAAGAATAAACGGTTCTCTGTCTAATACGGTAACCATTACCAACGGCACTAGACAAGGCTGCCCACTTTCCCCACTCCTTTTTATTTTATCACTTGAACCCTTTATCAGGAAAGTGGTGGCCACGCAAGATATCCAGGGATTTAGGATCAATAATACAGAATTTAAATTAGCAGCCTACGCTGATGATTTATTATTTTTTCTGACCTAACCTCTCATTTCAATCCCCACATTAATGAAGGAATTCTCAATTTATGGATATATTTCATATCTAAAAATTAATTATACAAAATCAGAGGCAATGAATATCACTTTACCCGAGGAAATAAATGAAGCCGCTCATCTACACAGCCCCTTCAAATGGGTGGCCTCGGCACTCAAGTATTTGGGTCTTTGGCTAACCCCCCAACTCTCCCAGATTTTTGAAAGGAACTTCCCACCCCTTTTGAAAACCATAGGAAAAGAATTACTGTCCTGGCACACCAAAAACTTCTCATGGTTCGGTAGAGCTGCTATTTGTAAAATGTCAATATTACCTAGAATCCTTTATCTTTTTAGAACCCTACCCATTAAAATACCACAAAGTTTTTTTCGGAAACTGCAATCGATCCAGCTTGGTTTTGTGTGGGCACATAAACGTCCACGGATCAAGTTTGATCTTATAACTAGACCTAAAGACAAAGGGGGAATGGGCCTACCTGACTATAGGAAATATTATAATGCATCCCATATTACGAGGATTATTGACTGGCACTGTCACCAGAACCTCAAGGACTGGGTACTCCTAGAAAATGCCCTGAGCCCAATCCCTTTAAAATTTTCTCCTTGGATACCATGGACTAGATACCCACCGGCTCTGAAACAACACCCTCTGCTGAATGCTACCTTGTCGATCTTTCACTACTTGACAAAAAAAACAGACCTTTCCACACCCTTCAGTCCCCTCACCCCACCCCACAAACAACCCTGACTTCCCACCGGGATTGCAAAATCGTTCACTACAAGCACTAGACGCTGAATCACCCCTACTCGCTAAACATTGCTTCAAAAATGATCTGATCTTAGATTATGCTATACTGAAAAATGAAGGACACACCCAGGTTTTACCGCTCTGGACTTATTTTCAATTACAAAGCTATGTCAATAACACTCACAGAAAGAAACATTTGGTAAGACAATTGACAGAGGTGGAGTCAGTGTGCCTGGAGGGAGCGGAAATTCGGAAGGCAACTTCACTGGCCTATACCTGGCTACAGGACACAAAACAACCGGCCGTGGACAGATTCAGAGAACACTGGAATAAGGAACTCAAGGTGGAGTTGTCTGACCGACAATGGCAAAATACATATATATTAGCACATAAATGCTCATTGAGCACCAGAATGCAGGAAACTGGATATAAATTGCTTACACAATGGTATGCTACCCCCACTAAACTGCATAAATGGTATCCTCAATCCTCAGAACTTTGCTGGCGTTGCAAGAAAGATAAAGGCACTCTTTTTCACATATGGTGGCAATGCCCGGAGATAGCACCATATTGATCAGAGGTGGTTAAAATTATACGCCAAATCACGGAGACCTCGTTGAAGTTGAATGCAGTGTGTTGTTTGCTTCATGTCAACAATTTTTCACTTCCAAAATATAAGAGGTCTCTATCTAAGCACTTATTGAATGCAGCCAAAACCCTCATACCTCTCTATTGGAAATCTACACATGTGCCTTCCATTAAAGAATGGCTACACAAGGTTACTGATATTCAAGACATGGAGGAAACGATCGCTCAGTCCAACGATGCGATTGAGAGATACCACAAAACATGGTCTCCTTGGTTTACGTTTAGATATTCACGAGAATATGAGAAGCTGAGATCAATAGAACCTGACTGAGGTCATTTAATACACCTCCTTTAGGGTCTTTCTGGTTTCAACCTGTATTATGTATTATACTCAACCCGACTTTGGATTATTTGTCTGGTGAATTAATGTATTAAAACGGGAACGTTCGTGATTACAGAACTCCCTTTCAAGTTACAAATAAACTCTACATTTATTTGCTGAATACAGACAGTAGAGTACCAGGTGATAATGATTTGATATGTTATAGATGAAATATCCGACCACGCTTTATAGCCAATGACTCTACACTTCTATATTATTTTTTCTTATGCTGATTCGACCACTACTACATCCTTTTTTCTTCTTAAATCTAGATCTTTGCTTACCTTAACTGCTACCTCCTATCAATACCTTTATATACTAATATTTTGTTTGAGAAGAGACTCTAAGGTGACCATTGTGACGGGGGGGCCCGTGGAACTCAGAATACATCTTATGTCTAAGTCACCCTGTGCCATCCTGGCACAGGGTGAGTGAGAAAATATATCTTGGACTACTTAAAATGGGACAGTAATATTTGTCCACAATATCTCCCAGGATGTATGTAGAGACTATTATTGGTTTGGTTGATTCTGAACTCAACCTGTTAATTGAGTGAGCTGATCACATTAGCCTTAAGGACTGGCTGGGAGACGAACTGTTGATGAATAGGCTGAGGAGGGGGGAGATTGTTGTTTGTATTGTTAATTGTAATTAGCTCCAGTGTTGGTGTTGTCTAGTTCTTGGGGGTTCCAATAGCCAGATCCATTGGACTCTTGTTCCAGAACTTAGGAAGCGGTATACTGATGGAAGCACTCAAGCGGAGTGTGGGACATTCCGTGACATTGGTGGCAAGCAGCGGGAAAGCTTCCTGCAGTCTGGGAAATCTAAACCTCCACCTGGATCCAAGTTCAGGATAGCAGACTTCAGTCACCCCAGCGGAGATATGGACCTGGCATCAGAGTTCCCGGGGCTGCTGCGGATCATCCTTTCGACATACACCAGGACTGTGTCTGAGGATGAATACCTGGAGCTTAGGCAGCAAATTCGGGTGGAGCTCTGGACTGGAGCCCTCCAGCTCGCTGGTATAAAACAGGGCAAGGGCTTTCCAACCCAAGAGCAACGGGCCAGTGACCAACGGTCATTGCGGATGGCATTCCTGGGAGAGCGGCCCCAGGAGCAATGGGTGACTGAGTTGGACAGGCTGGTCCAGCAGGAGATAGAGCTGGACAATCATTATCGGGCTCTGCAATGGCACGCAGAGGAGGGATATTTAGGGGAGACAACAGAATGCTCTCCGGAGGGATATGACTTTGGAGGCCCTGGATTGCTGTGGGAGAGCCTTACAGATTATTTTATGTTTGGCGATGAAGGGGAGCCTGACCTTGAGGACCTGCGAGAATATAGAGAGGCTATGCTCGGTCTTGCAGGGGTCTCAGAGCTCAAACCTGATCTGGACCATTTGCTAAGGAAGGAACAGCATCTGGAAAGGGCATACAGGAAACTGCTAGAACACGTTCAGCACTATGCCAGAGAATCGGCAGTGGAAAATCTGAAGATTGCCGTCCCCAAACCTGAAGTGCTGGCAAAAGGGCAGAGCTCTGCTAACCTCTGTCCAACACTGATAACATCTTCTGGGTTCCATGGACAGGAGATGGTGAACCTCTATCCCCAGACACCAGTTATAGAGATAGGGGATTTAATAGACTTTTCTGCTGAGGGAGAACAACCTGATGAGCCTCCAGCAGAAGAGCTGGTATTAGGGCCAAACTTCACTGTGCTCTGCCCAGCACCAACAGCAGTATCTGTGGAGTTACAACAAACTTCTCCAGCTGAAGATCTGGCAACCGGACAGAGGGTCCAAGACCTCTGCCCCACAACTGTGGCAGTTTCGGAGGCCCAGGGTGAGAAGGTGGCAATCACTTCCCAGCAGCAGATACATGGGGAGAAGGGAGAGGAGGTGTGTGTTGTCCCTCCCCAACAGTTGGCCAGGGTGGAGGAAGCAGCCTTCCCTCCCCAGCAAAGATCAGTGCACCTGGGAGACAGTACCAGAGACATGTCGTCCAAGCAACCAGATGAGGGAATGGAAAAGGAAGCAGCCGGCTCACCTCCCCAATGGCAGCTACACAGTTTGGGAGTGGAGGAAACCAGCCTCCTGCCCCAATGGTTAGCTGGAGCGGAGGATGCGGAGTCCCTAGCAGAAGTGCTGGCAACAGGGCAGAGTGTTACCAACCTCTGCCCAGCACCGGCAACAACTCCAGAGTTCCAGGGAGGCGGGGCAGTCGGCCTCCCTCCCCAACAGTTAGCTGGAACAGATGGTGTGGGGTTTCCAGCAGAAGGGCTGGCAACAGGGCAGAGGACTGCTGGACTCTGCCCTCAACTAACAGAGGATGGATTTCCTGTGAAGGTGGATGGGACTTCAGTTGGCTCAGATCCCCAACAGCATGACAGAGTGAGCCCAGACACCCTGTCTTCTCTCCAGCGGCAGAAAGGACTCCAGGGAGAAGGGCCAGTCCAGGCCTCTCCCCAGCGGCAGATATGTTCTCTGAGAGAGGCAGAGGTTGGCTGGGTGAGTAATGCTTTGTTTGGAACAATTTATTTGGGGTACTGTGTGGGTACAGGCATTAGAGGACTGGAGCTACTTACTAACTTCGGAGTCAACCCGTCTGGGGTCTCCTCCTATGTTAGTCTTCTGCCAAAAGGGGAGAGATGTGACGGGAGGGCCCGTGGAACTCAGAATACATCTTATGTCTAAGTCACTCTGTGCCATCCTGGCACAGGGTGAGTGAGAAAATATATCTTGGACTACTTAGAATGGGACAGTAATATTTGTCCACAATATCTCCCAGGATGTATGTAGAGACTATTATTGGTTTGGTTGATTCTGAACTCAACCTGTTAATTGAGTGAGCTGATCACATTAGCCTCCAGGACTGGCTGGGAGATGAACTGTTGATGAATAGGCTGAGGAGGGGGGAGATTGTTGTTTGTATTGTTAATTGTAATTAGCTCCAGCTATTGTGTTTATACTACTGTGTGAAGCTCGGTGCCCACAAGTCTGTCATCTGGTCTGGGTAAATGTTTTTAGTAAATTAGCTCATGTTAATTAGGTTAGCTTTGAGTCATCCCTGCTGTATAAATTTGTGTGAGATCTCAAATAAAGAGTTAGTCCTGATGTACTCCAAGACTGGTGTTGTCTAGTTCTTGGGGGTTCCAACAGCCAGATCCATTGGACTCGTATTCCAGAACTTAGGAAGCGGTATACTGACGGAAGCACTCAAGCGGAGTGTGGGACGTTCCGTGACAACCATAAAGTATAAAAACATGACAAAGTAATCGTACCCCTAGTTGAATACATGCGCAATGTTTGGTTTTGAAACTCTTAATTATATTCTCTAAATATAACTTTAGCTAGCACTATATGAATCTGAAGCGGATAATTTCCTCCTATGTACATGTTTAACAGTGATTATTTGTAATATGTGTTACCTTTAATAAACTTTCTTTTAAATGAAAAAAAAAATATATATATGAGTAGCTCTACAGTATGTATGTACGTACTCTTCATGTTTAGGCAATGAAAACAACTTCATCACCATCTTATTTTAGGAAATCTGTGATCTGTGAAAGTGATCTGCAAAAATTTCCAAAGGGTTGCTGTTCCACCCAGTAATTTTTGGTTAGGGATTTGTGCTGGGAACCCATAGAAAGTAAATTGTCTCCTAAGCTGTCCAAAAATGCTTTGAGAACCTTTTAACTGGTCCAAAAATGGTTTCTTTATTCCTTTTATTTATGGTCACATTCATATTTATTTTATTTGTAATCAAGCTAACAATCAGGCTAATGAATATATGTATTTTTTATCTTTGCCTCTACTTAGTAAAAACAAAAAAGCTTAAGGTCAAGCTCCATAGTGCAAACGTACATACTTTGTCTCTGTGACACTCCAATTAAAAAACAAAACCTTAGCTAATTATATGTAGAATGCATACAACACAAATACATCAGTTTACTTTAATTCATTAAAATAAAGGTGATCCTTAATCTTTCTGAAAGTGTAAGTAGAGGTCTCAAGACTGACAGTAATTAATGAAGCTAATATGGTCTGTCTATTAGTGTGTTTATTGCTTCATTTATTAATAACACACATTATGTTCTGTGTATATAATGAAGAGTGAACTGATTTTATATTCAGTATTCAGTGCTAATGTTAAAGCAAATCTCTGAAAAGCACCACACTTATATAATGTAAAGTTCTTAGAAAGACTTTGAATGTATTTAACCACTTGCCATCCAGGCCAATTCTGACATTTCTCTCCTACATGTAAAATTCATAATTTTTTTTGCTAGGTAATTACATAGAACCCCCAAACATTATATATGTTTTTTTTAGCAAAGACCCTAGAAAATACAATGATGGTTGTTGCAACTTTTTATCTCTCACGGTATTTGCGCAGCAATCTTTCGAACACTTTTTTTTTGAAAAAAACTGTTTCTTTCTTAAAAAAAAAAAAACATTAAAGTTAGCTCAATTTTTTTGCATAATCTCTATGGTAAACATCCAGGGCCAGCGGATCTGTTCTCCGACTCACCAATGAAAGCAGTGAGTCGTTAGAAGCATCGGAGCATAGGAGACACCTAGAGGTAACTTTCTTCTACAGTGTCCAAGGACTCCCAAATCTCAGGCTGCTGTTTGTGGCCTATAATGACAGTTAAGTAGTAAGAGGTGGTAAGGAAACTCAGGAAGCTGAAATTATGTTTAATGTCAGATAGGTGCATCATATAGGATCCCCCAGACTTTAAAGAGCAAACCTAAATGCAAGCACCTGGACATGTCTGTAATGTGTTGCCAGTAGCAGTTCAAATAACTTTTAACATAGCATTGCTTTTATTTAAATTTCTGTACAATTAAAATGTATTTGGTTTAATTCAAGTTATTAAGGCTAGACAAAGATCAATTTTGCCTATAAAGTGAGTGCCCAGAAATGCACCAGACGAGAAGCAAAGGAAAATCTGCAACAGGAAAAGAGATAGCAAGGAAAAGCCCACAGGTGTTATAGCCTTTTGTTACTATATTAAAAATAAGTACATTTATATTGCTGTCCATGTTGCTGTTGGACATTTTTCCTCATTTCTGGTCTGGTGAATACAACTACAAAACATTCACTACAAGTAAATCTTACAGGGACATACATTTTAAATTACAGGGATTGATTAACTACCAGTTTGGTGAAAATCCCATTCATTGCTTTATATTAATGCCCTCATTAAAGGTAAATCTTTCTATTGGGAACTGATAAGCAGATAGGGCTAGTGGCCTAAAAAGAGATACTTTACTATTCCGATATATGTAATTCATAAAGGAGCCTGCAGTCAGTACACATGGTGGGTGTTATATACAGTAGCTACTTGCTCCCTGTTTTGATCTGTGATCACTGCATCTGGCAGAGGTGCATCTTTGCTGGTCTGAGATCTCAGGTGAAGGTATGTTGAAATCAATTAAAGAAGCTGATGCTGAACCATGTCACAATAATCCACACACCTTTCACCTTGGCCACTAATATCTGCACTTCCATGATGCACACATGCATATTGCATTTAGCCCACAGAAATATGTCAATACCATTAAAAGGACCATTTGATTGTAGTTGCTTCCTAGGCATTTACAGGGTAATCAATTTTTGCAAAACATCACATTTTTCTCAAATATAATTTTTATTATTTTCCAAAGAATAAAACAAAACAACAAAAATATACAAAAATATACAAAGACAAAGAATAAGAACCGAGAAAACAAAGCAAAACTCAAATAAATAAGAGGATGGAAGCGACAGATACTGCTGTACAGTGCCATTCTTAACAACTGGTGTTCACATTTAGTAAGATGCGACAGTGGTAATCCTAACATCTGTACCAGCTATAATCAAAATAGGATTGACGTCTTCCATATCTTCCATCTACAAGATAAAACGGTGTACAGTAGGTCTCACCACGTCCTTGTGGTTGCACATCTGTTTCTACTGCCTATTCCCTGAGTGACCAAAGGACATATAATCATAGATGAGAGATATGTTAAGAGAAAGGCAGAGCAAGCTAAAGTATGGTGATTAAAGTGGAAAAGAAAAAGAAAAGAGCGTAGAAATTCCAGTGAGGTAGAGGATAATAAAAAAAAAAAAAAAGGGGAAGGAGGGGAAGGGGAGTCAGAGAGGAGATGAGGGGAAGGGGTAGGGAGGTAGTGAGGGGGGTTGATCCTGGGCCCGGGCGACATGGCACGCCATCTTCAGATCTGTGGGTTTTTATTATTCATGTGGCAAGTAGCGCCATCCCTTCATCAGAGAGTATAAACATCATCCATAGCCTCCATGTCTTGGAATGTTGTTCTTGTTTGTTATGTGTCGTCAGGACCAAGTCCTCCAACCTCCTGATCTCCTCCACTCTGCGTAGCCATAACCCAATGGTCGGCGGTGTGCATTTCTTCCACAGAAGTGGGATGCAATATTTAGCTGCATCCAGTAGGTGTCTGATTATGGACTTTTTGTATCTCCGTGCGGGTATTGAAGTGGCATGGAGCAGGATGAAAGCTGGGTCATCGCTTATCACATGGTCTGTAAATTTTTGGGTGATCGTCCGGACTGTTGTCCAGAAGTGCTGAAGCAGAGGGCAAGACCAGAAGATGTGTAGGAGCGTCCCAATGTCAGTCTGACATCTCCAACATCTGTCTGTAGTATTAGGGAAGTACGTGTGTAGCCTTTGAGGTGTGTAGTACCATCTGGTCAGGATCTTATAATTGAGTTCTTGTATTTTTGTACAGATAGATGTTTTTAGAGAGAATCTGATAATCGTTTGAATTTGTGTGTTAGTAAACTTGCATTGTAAATCTGTTTCCCATTGCTGTATAAATGCCAGGTCAGGTTGTTCAATAGGGGAATTGAGCAATTCATATGTTTTAGACAGTACCCGTGGCAACGTTCCCTCGTCTGTGCAGTACTCTTCATAGGTCGTTAAATCTCGGTTAAATTGTGCTGGGTTAGGGATCGAGTGTAAGAAGTGGTGTATTCTAATTGCTTTCCAGAACGGTAGTTGGAATTGTCCCTCCGCATCAGTTAGATTTGAGATAGAGGGCCATTGGTTTTCAACCAGAAAACGTGATGCTCGGTCCTTACCGGTCATTGCAAGTGTCTTGTACTCTGATTGTTCTAGTCCAGGGGGGAAAGACGGGTTTCCCAATATCGGGTAGAGAGGGGAGTCTCTAGAGGAGATGGAGGTAGTAGAGAGAATATATGTGCCTATTTTAAGGGTTGTGCCTATTACCGGGTGTGTCTTCAAGTCTGGTGGGAGCTGGTCAAAGCACCACACCGCACCCTTCAAGGGGACTGTGGACTGAGCCTGTTCTAATTGCGTCCAGAGTTTGTTTTGACCATGTCTGTTCCAGTCTATTGTTCTACCTAGGTGAACTGCCCGGTAATAGTTCCGCAAGTCTGGAAGAGCTAGTCCACCGAATTGTTTGGGTAATGTCAGGTAACTCCTGCGCAGCCTAGGTTTTGAATTCGCCCAGACAAATTTAATAAAAAGGGAATGTATTTGCTTAAAGTATTGGGGTGGGATCCTGACCGGTAGTGCCTGAAATAAGTATAAAAATTTCGGTAGTATAGACATTTTTAGCAAATTGCACCTGCCGAACCAGGAGTGTAGGCCCTTGTTCCATTCTTCCAGAAGTACGCGAGTCTTTGTTAGTAATGGTGGGAAGTTGAGTCCGAAGGTGTGTTTGAGGTCGTTAGGGATCTGGGTTCCTAAATATTTGAGGGAAGCATCGGACCATTTAAATCTAAACTGTGATTTTAGAGAGCTTAATCTAGGCGATGAGATATTAATCCCCATTGCCTCTGACTTATCAAAATTGATTTTTAGGTTGGATAAACTTCCATATCTATCAAATTCCCTGAGTAGGTTTGGTAGGGACACTACCGGGTTGGTTAGGGAGAACATCAGATCATCAGCGTATGCTGAAATCTTATATTGGGAGTCCCCTACTGTTACGCCCGATATATCCGGGTTAGCTCGTATAGTGCATAGAAAGGGTTCTAGGGCCAGGGCAAACAGAAGAGGGGAGAGCGGGCAGCCCTGTCTGGTACCATTTGATATAGGGAGAGAGTCTGAAAGTATTCCGTTGGCTTTGACCTGGGCGGTGGGGTTGGAATATAAGGTGAGGATCCATTGTAGCATCTTACGCCCCAGGCCGATCTTTTTGAGGACTGAAGACATAAAAGTCCAACTAACCCGGTCAAATGCCTTCTCCGCGTCTGTACTAAGGAAGACGCATGGGGTTTTAGTAGTCGAGACTATATGGATGAGGTTGAGTACTTTAGTAGTGTTGTCCCTCGCCTCTCGGCCAGGGACAAACCCCACTTGATCTGCATGAACTAATTCCGGTATGTGTTGGGTCAGTCTATTGGCCAGGATCTTCGTGAAGAGTTTGAGATCTACGTTCAACAGGGATATAGGTCTATAGCTTCCACATGCTGACGTATCTTTACCTTCTTTCGGTATAAGGGAGATGTGTGCCCTCAGAGTGTCTCTGGGTAGGGGGGTTCCCTCTCCCAGACAGTTAAACATCCGAACCATATGAGGAGCCAGTAGCGGCAGGAGGGTTTGGTAATATTGTAGGGTGAACCCATCAGGGCCCGGAGCTTTGCCAGGTTTCATCCCACCTACCGCTCGCTGTAATTCCTCTACGGTAATGGGATCTTCCAAGTCTGTACTTACTGTCGTCGATATGTGTGGTATTTGAGCTGTCGATATGTAATCATCTATCGTCGTGTTGTTCGGGGGTCGAACTGGAAGGTTGTATAGGGACGAGTAGTAGTCCCTGAATTCCTTCGCTATCTGGGTTGGAGTGGTCTTTTTCTGTCCCGATGAGGCTGTGATATGGGGGATATATGTGGTTAATTTATGACTTCTAACTGCTTTGGCTAGTAATTTCCCACACTTATTCCCGGATTCGTAGGAGAATTTTTGACATATTTGTAGCGCCGCTTTAGCTCTATAATGTAGTAGGTCTACTGTCTGTCTTCTGAGGGAGAGTAGTTCTGCTTCTAATAAGGGAACTGGAGTCTGTTTGTGTTGTGATTCAATTACATGAATCTTACGAAGGAGTAGAAGCAGTTGCTGTTCCCTTTCTCGTTTAATGCGGGCGCCGTGTTTAATTAATACCCCTCTTATCACAGTTTTGTGGGCCTCCCATAGAATACCAGGGTCGCAGTCTTCGGTGTCATTAGTTTGAAAGTAACATTTCAATTCATTTGTGACGTCTGTCATTACCTCTGGTGTCTGGAGCAAGCTTTCATTTAGTCTCCAAAATTTGGATCTAATGTTCAGAGTGGATGTCAGGTTATAACGCAGGGTGATAGGCGCGTGATCCGACCATGTTATATTGCCTATTTCTACATTGTGAACAGCTTCTAGTTGGCTGTGGGGGATAAAGAAGTAATCTATTCTCGAGTACACTTTGTGCGGGGACGAGTAGAAAGTGTAGTCTCTGTCGCCTGAGTGGTGTAATCTCCAGATGTCCAATAGTTGGGCATCGTGCAGATCTCGGATTATGCGTTTGTGTGTGCTCTTGCGTACGGATGAGGCGCCCGAGGAAGTGTCTACCGTAGGGACTAGGGGTATGTTAAGATCACCCCCCAGGATTAGTTGACCCTCTCTGAATTCTGCTAATAACGCCAGTATGCGGTGCAGGAAGGTATCCTGTCGGTCATTAGGGGCGTATATATTGGCTAACGTGACCTTCTTGTCTCCTATCCAGCCCTTAATGAACATGTAGCGGCCGTCAGTGTCCACCAAAGTGTCACTACATGTCCACGGCACCACTCCCGATAGAAGTATGGATACTCCTTTAGATTTGGCTGCTACATTGGTGGCATGATAACAATGTGGGAAGTACCGGTTTTTAAGGCAGGGTGGGTTACCGGTCTTAAAGTGCGTTTCCTGGAGAAACGCTATGTCTGCATGTGCTCTTTTAAGATCATGTAATAGCATGCGTCTCTTTTCTGGTACATTTAAAAACATCACATTTTTATAGATAGATAGATAGATAGATATAGATATAGAGAGATAGATATAGCTCTATCTATCTATCTATCTATCTATCTATCTATCTATCTATCTATCTATCTATCTATCTATCTATCTATCTATCTATCTATCTATCTATTGTATATCCTATTAAACATTATTTTCTAATATGACATATTAGAAATGAATGCAACTGGTTTTCTCACAACCTCTAACAATGCATACTTTAAAAACCCATGAGCAATCAATAATGTCCTAAGTCATTACTTTTTGATAAAGGTATCTCTTGCCAGGTAATTTCCTGCAGCTTCTTACATGACAAAAGAAAAAAAATATTTCTACTATACGACTCTGTATTGAACTGCAGAATACAACATAAACTAAAATAAAAACAGATCAGTTTTCAACTTATAACTTGGGCATGGATCCAATAAAGTTCCCAAAATTAAAAAGTAGAAGCTTTATAGGCTTGAAACATCTGCTGCATAAGCAATGAAAAACATTTAGACCCCATACACACTATTATGCCGTGTACACACGAGCAGAATGTCCGACAGAAAAAGTCAGACGGGAGCTTTTCATCGTATATTCCGATCTGACTTTTTACGTCGAAAATTCTGACGGACCTAGAAAGACAACATGTTCTAAATTTTTTCTGACGGAACCAATTCCTATTGGGAAAACCGATTTTCTGTATGCTGTTCCAACGTACAAAAAACGATGCATGCTCTGAAGCAAGTACAAAACGGAAGCTATTGACTACTGGCTATTGAACTTCCGTTTTCTAGTCCCGTCGTACGTGTTGTACGTCACCGCGTTCTGGGCGGTCGGAATTTGGGGTGACCACGTGTATGCAAAACAGCTTGAGCGGAATTCCGTCGGAACTCTGTCAGAAAAACCTTCAGAGTTTATTCCAACAGGAAAACCGGTCATGTGTACAAGACATTAGATTTTTTGCAGATTTTTGTCTTCAGATTTACCAAAACCATATAATATGAGGTCAAACCTTAAGAGTTTCAATTTGTATGCATTCAGGCAGACCCTTGCACTACATGGTTTTGGTAAATCTGAACACAAAAATCTGCAGAAAATCTAATAGTGTGTATGGGGCTTTACATGATAAACCCCTGCTATGTCAGTTTACTAGTGAGGTAGAGGTCTGGCAAACATCTCTAAAGCCTGGTACACATGAACGGATTTTCGGCAGACTTTTGTCCAAAGGGTGTGTACCAGGAACTTGTCTTGCACACAAACAGTACACAATTGTCGGCCAACAAACATGAACGTAGTGACGTACTAGATGTACTACGAGCCGATAAAGAGGAAATTCAATTGTCAGGCACCACCCTTTGGGCTCCTTCTGCTAATTTCGTGTTAGTAGAAGTTTGGTGAGTGTTGATTTGCGCTTTTCAGTTTGTTTCTGAACGGTCGTTTGTCGACCAGCCATGTTGCGGAATCAGAGGAGAGAATGTGCTATTATTGGCCTTGGAGTTATTGCTTTGACCCAAGTCCAGTCCAGGAACAGGAGGAGGGGATTTCTTGGACCAAAAATTGGTTGCTTAATCGTGACCAATTATGTCATATGTCTTTGCTGCGAGAGCTCCAGGAGAACAATCCGGATGATTTTCGGAATTATCTCCGAATGACGGAACCCTGCTTTCACTAACTCTTGGCATTGTTGACCCCCTATATTAAGAAGAAGGACACATGCATGAGGCTTACCATTACTCCTGAGCAAAGGCTCATAGCCACCTTGCTGTACTTGGCGATGGGAGAAGTCTCCAGGACCTCAAGTTTACCACTGGGGTCTCCCCCCAGGCTCTGGGACTCATTATTTCAGAGACCTGCTCAGCCATTATTCAAGTTCTCCAGACTCAAGTTCAGGTAAGTTTTTCCTTTAACATCACATTCTATGTATTTAATGTTTGCTAATGTATTGTATTAATTTCTTGATTCCATAATTAACATTATTGTAATATGCTGTGAATGTCCTCATGCATGCTGTAAGCTTTTCCTGCTCCTTTTTTGGCCTACATGCATATTTTCCTTCGCCAACCTCCACAGCATGCTATCCTGGGCCCATACACACCTAGCCTAGTAACTTAACAATGTTTTTTGTCAGCTACATTTTTGTGCTTACCATAAACACCCCTAAAATGTGTCCAAATTTTATTGTTGTCCACCAATTCAGGAAGAGTGTAAGAGGCTATTTTTGGGGCTCAAACTCATTTGTAACCCTCCCCCCCAAATGCTAAGTCAACAGATACAAAAACACTATCTGCTGACTTTGCAAAACCCATACACACTATCCCTCTTTTGTGGTCATATTTCTGGATGAATTCACTAAAGCATGTAGTGCAAGGGCCTGCCTGATTACCTTCAAATTGTAACATAGAAGGTTTTTGTCTCCTATTATCTTGATAGGTTATTTCTGAATGTCAAAATGTGCTGCAATTTAGACAGTGTGTATCCATATTTTTTGATTATGACACTTCTTACCTGTCCACTGGGCTGCCAATAGTGTAAGTAAGGAGGGGCTGACCAAAGTATCACACATTATTTATGCAAACAGCTCTCATGGAAGGGGAGATGGTTACCTGTGCAAAACATCCCTCCCTAAAATTTTACAAATGGCCCATCAGAGGGGGTGAGGGATATGATGAGTGTACTTTATATATTTGTCTTTAAATACCCCTTTAAATAAATGTTATACTGTTGTTGGCCAAGAATGTTTGTGTATAATCTGCTTGCAATGTTATGTGCAAAATGACTAATTGTTTTTTTCTTGTTTGACTCCACAGTTTCCTTCAATGCCACAGGAATGGCAGACTGTGGCTTCCCAATTTTCCCAGGGAAACACGTCCACATCATACCACCCCCCA
Organism: Lithobates septentrionalis; assembly: GCA_037952835.1. NCBI lineage: Eukaryota > Metazoa > Chordata > Amphibia > Anura > Ranidae > Lithobates > Lithobates septentrionalis. The sequence goes on along the minus strand of JBBDGP010000082.1, from coordinate 15,808,838 downwards.
ACTCGGGGTCATAGTGGGTTACCTGTCCAAAACATCTACCCATTACCTCCCTCCCACCATTACATTTTTAGAATGGGCCACCAGAGGGGGTGAGGAATCAGATAAGTTGACCTTACACTTTTGTCTTTAAATACTCATTTAAGTTTTATACTTATGTTGGCCAAGCATGCTTGTGTCAAATCTGCTTTCAATGTTATGTGCAGAAGTAGTAATTTCTTTTTCCTTTTATTTTTAATCCACAGTTTCCTTCCAACCCACAGCAATGGCAGGACGTTGCAGCCCAGTTCCATCATCAGTGGTATTTTCTCAACTGTGGTGGCTATTGATGTAAAACATGCCCGGATTGTCCCACCACCCAACTCTGGCTCATATTATTTCAATTATAAGGGCCTTTGCAGCATAGTCCTGCTAGCTGTAGTGTCTGCCACATATGAGTTCTTGTTTCTTGATGTTTGGAAGAATGGCCGCAACTCTGATGGAGGAGTCATTATGCAGACAGAGTTCTACAAGCGGCTCCAGAATGGAACCTTAAACTTGCCACCTGCTGAGGAGAATGTTGAGGGCCTCAATTTTTTTTGTTGCAGATGATGCCTTTGCTCTGGGGTAACATCTTATGAAGCCGTTTCCTATGAAGAACCTCACCCCAGAGCAGAGAATATTTAAATACAGGCTCTCTTGTGCCAGAAGGGTGGTTGCAAACGCATTTGGCATCCTCTCCAGACGGTTCAAGCTTTTTTTTTTTTAACACAAATTAACCTGGCACTATACAAAATCAACCATGTGGTATTGTGCTGCTGTATACTCCATATTTTTTGGAATGTTAGCAGCTACCTTGCCTCAGTGCCAACTGATGTGGACCCTGCAGTGGCAGACCCAGCTCAAGAGGCTGCAGCTCGGCCGTCTGTGGGCATGATGACGGCTCTAGAAACTGGCCATGCTGGATTTCCCTTCTAAAATGCCAAAGATATATGTCAGAAATACCTTGCTTATTTTGTGGGTAGATGGGCAGTGTCTTAGCAGCAAATTGGAGCTGATCCTGAATAATATTTTTATTTGATCATAAACTCATATTTCATTTGAACTACTGTTGTCTGTGTTTCTTATCTGTATAATATGTTCTCAAATGGTCTTTATTTTGGCCACTTGCTACCATAGTGCAAATGTACCTAATTTGCTACATGAGGTGACAATCTCTTCATCAGCTAACTATTATGGTGTACTGTGGGTCTGCTACACACACACACAATGTTTTTGTTCTTAATGGTTCTAATGCATGGATTTCAAAAACATTATGCTTTTTCAACTCCATTATTTTTTTGGAGGCCAAAAAATTGCCGGAGTTGGCCACATTTAAGAGCACATTGTCACTGTAACTACAACAACTTAACAAATACACTGGTATTGAGAATTGAAATAATAAGCCACACATTGTTTAGTAAAAGACATTTTACTCAAAGCACCATCACATGTGTATTTTGAGGTTTTAAAACAAACCAAAATCTTTGTGTATAACATGTATGTTTGCCATACAAAGTTCGAGTTTGGTAAAATGAAGGCCAAATGAGACATTAGTGTCCCAAAATTGTGTGGATGTTGCTTTCCTCAGATGGAGTGATCTCACCCCTCTCAAAGCCAAAATTTGAAGCCATGTACACGTAGAGGCAAAACTATTAAATGCCCCTTATGATCCCCTGCCAAAAATGTGTGTAGTTCCAAACATGTTATAGAAACCCTCAAAACACACAGTGTGTCAGTATGAGCTATCTCCCATCACGGGGTATCAATGGATGCGTTTTGGGGTGCAATCCCTTCATCATACCTAAAGTAGGTCAGAGGAAGGGGTTGCACCCCCAAAACACGTCCACTGATACCCCATGATGGGAGCTAGCACATGCTGACACACGGTGTGTTTTGGGGCTTTAGCAAACTAGATGTAGGGAAAGACACATATTAGGCATGGGATCATGAGGGAAATAAGAATGTTAAGGCACAATTTGTGGGCATTTTCAAATTTTGCATTTCCTATTCTTAAAAACACAGAAAGATTACAATTCACATTACTTAGAGCAGTGTTTCCCAACTCTCCTTCTCAAGATGCAAACCCAGGTCAGGTTTTCTATATTTGTTGAATTTGGCACAGGTGATTTTGTCATTTTCAATGTTAGTAAATCACACAGTCGTTTTTTGAGGAAAATACAGAAAACAGGACCTCATGGTGCACCTTGAGGAGTGGAGTTTGGACACTAAACTTTCTCATTTAAAAGTCCAAAAAACATGGTAAATATTAAAAGTGTAAATAGCAGCCAACAAGTGGAACAAGATAAACAACGAAAAATTACCGCGCTACTCTAAGAATGTGCTACTAATAAATAGTAGGATAATTAAAGCTGCAGTCCTAAAGTGGGGCGTGCACACATATATACAAAGAAATTCAAAAAAAGACTGCGCTAAAAAAATGACATATACATTGACAGCATATATCATTGTGTAAGTAGTAAAAAATTCAATCTATCAGGTGATCAAAAAATTTTTTTGAAATATAAACATTCTAGTGAAAATGAATTATCAATGAAATAAAACAAGTATAACATAAAATTATAGTATTGAAAACAAAAGTGTCAAATAACAAAAAATATCCAAAAATAAAGTGGAAATGTTCGGAGGGAAATAGTACTTAGAGCCAAAGCAGATGGAATAGGTGATCCTACGGTTAAACACCCAGCACCCAGTGAGAAATCCTCCACCTTAATAGATGTACGCTTACCAGAGGTAAGCTAGATAACAGCTTATCTATGGACATCCACACAGGGGACACAACTGCTTAGATCTCCTCACAAGGAAGGGGCAGGCAGGAACTTTCCTTTCGGTGGACCTCAAACGGCATACCAGGGGGACCTGGGGCAAACGAGGCTCAAAAGTAGTTTCTTCAACTTGTTGCACTCTTCCACCCTCTGTCTGTCTTGCATCAGGGGATGTTCGGTCCAGTGGAGGCTCTGTGCTGTATCCAGCTCTCAGAACCCACTCCTCCAAATGAGGAGTGGGTTCTGAGAGCTGGACACAGCACAGAGCCTCCACTGGACCGAACATCCCCTGATGCAAGACAGACAGAGGGTGGAAGAGTGCAACAAGTTGAAGAAACTACTTTTGAGCCTCGTTTGCCCCAGGTCCCCCTGGTATGCCGTTTGAGGTCCGCCGAAAGGAAAGTTCCTGCCTGCCCCTTCCTTGTGAGGAAATCTAAGGAGTTGTGTCCCCTGTGTAGATGTCCATAGATAAGCTGTTATCTAGCTTACCTCTGGTAAGCGTACATCTATTAAGGTGGAGGATTTCTCACTGGGTGCTGGGTGTTTAACCGTAGGATCACCTATTCCATCTGCAAGTGGAACAAGAAACTTCTGACCAGGCAAGAGGAAATTAAAATTCATCAAGAATGTCTACAGAATCACAAATTCTTCGCTGTAAAGCAGTGGCAGCCTCCTTTATTTGCTCCAGATCCTTCAAACAATGCAACATATCTGCACTCATTCAGCCAATTGTGCATCTTAGAAAATCATGACCTAGTAAGAAGAGAAAAAAGTATTAAGGGACGATGGTCAAGTGGCTGAGGCCCTACATAGTGAGTTATAGTCAATTTACTAGTCAAATTTGGGAAATACCCAGTCTATTGTTGCTTGCAACCTGCTTTCCCTTCACTATTAAGAATGTACACACTGCAACTACTATTCGTGGCCCTGGTGCCTGGGTTTCCCAAACTCCTTACCTAGCAACACTGCCAGCTTCTTCCACCTCTTCCTTCTCCATGCTAATGTTAACCACTTAACAACCGGCCCATAGCCAAATGACGGCTACAGGGCGGTTGCTCAACTCTGGGAGGACGTCCAGGGATGTCCTCCCAGAATTCGGCTCTCGCGTACCCCCTAGGGCGCGCACTCGAGAGCATCCGTGACCGCCGGGTAAATGGCCGCTGATCGTCATCTGATGACGCCGGTTCCTCTCCTCCCCTCCTGTGTACCGATCGGTACACTGTGAGCGGAGAGGGGGATGGATGGATGGTAGCAGCGTTGTGGGCTGCATCTGTAGTGCCCACAGCGCTGCACAGAGACATCCAGCCATCCATCCATCCATGCTCAGCCATCCCTCACTGCTCTGCAATGCCCCACAATACTCTGCCATACCCTGCAATGCCCCGAAATACCCCGCAATACTCTGCCATACCCTGCAATGCCCCGAAATACCCCACAATACTCTGCCATACCCTGCAATGCCCCGAAATACCCCGCAATACTCTGCCATACCCTGCAATGCCCCGAAATACCCCGCAATACTCTGCCATACCCTGCAATACCCCGAAATACCCTGAAATACTCTGCCATACCCCGAAATATCCCGCAATACTCTGCCATACCCTGAAATACCTCGCAATACTCTGCCATACCCTGCAATACCCCGAAATACCCCGCAATACTCTGCCATACCCCGCAATGCCCCGAAATACCCCGCAATACTCTGCCATACCCTGCAATACCTCGAAATACCCCGCAATACTCTGCCATACCCTGCAATGCCCCGAAATACCCCGCAATACTCTGCCATACCCTGCAATACCCTGCAAAACTCTGCAATACCCCACAATACTCTGCCATACCCTGCAATGCCCCGAAATACCCCGCAATACTCTGCCATACCCTGCAATACCCCGCAATACTCTGCAATACCCCACAATACTCTGCCATACCCTGCAATATCCTGCAATACCCCGCAATACTCTGCCATACCCTGCAATACCCCGCAATACTCTGCAATACCCCGAAATACTCCGCAATACTCTGCCATACCCTGCAATACCCTGAAATATCCCGCCATACTCTGCAATACTCAGTGATACCCAGCCATACTCTGCAATACTCTGCCATACCCAGCCATGCTCTGCAATACCCCGCAAAAATCTGCAATACTCTGCCATAACCTGCAATACTCTGCCATACCCAGCCATACTCTGCAATACCCCGCAATACCCAGCCATACTCTGCAATTCTCGTTGATACCCAGCCATACTCTGCCATACCCAGTCATACTCGGCGATACTCTGCAATACCCAACCAATGCTCAGCCATACTCGGCCATGCTCACCCATACTCGGCCATGCTCAGCCATACCCAGCCATGCTCAGCCATACCCAGCCATGCTCAGCCATACCCTGCCATGCTCAGCCATACCCAGCCTCTGTATGTGGCCAGGCTGTGGAAGTCTCACACATGTGGTATCGCCGTACTCAGGAGGAGTAGGAGAATCTATTTTGGGGTGTCATTTTTGGTATGTGCATGCTATGTGTTAGAAATATTGTATAAATGGACAACTTTGTGTTAAAAAAAAATCATTTTAACCACTTCCCGCCTTCCGTCATACGACGTCCTTGACTTTGTGCGGGGATATCTGAATGATGGGTGCAGCTACAGGCATCATTCAGATATCAGCTTTTTCAGCCGGCGATTCCCTACACCATAAGAACGATCATAGTGGCTGTTACACTGCTTGATTGTTCTTACGGGAGGCGAGAGGGGACGTCCCCCCCTCCCGCCTCCCTCCGGTGCTTCTACCGACTCACCGCTACGATCAAAGCCAGGATCTTTTTTTTTTATTTCAGGCACAGCCTAGAGGTGAGATGTGGGGTTTTATTGACCCCATATCTCACTGTAAAGAGGACCTGTCATGCCATATTCCTATTACAAGGGATGTTTACTTTCCTTGTAATAGGAATAAAAGTGATCAAAAAAAATGTTTTGGGGAAAAAAGTGTCAAACTAAAATAAATAAAGTAAAATGAACAATAAAAATAAAAATAAAATTTAAAGCGCCCCTGTCCGTGTGCGCACATGCAGAAGCGAACGCATACGTAAGTCCCGCCCACATATGAAAACGGTGTTCAAACCACACATGTGAGGTATCGCTGCGATTGGTAGAGTGAGAGCAATAATTTTGGCTCTAGACCTCCTCTGTAACTCAAAATTTGTAACCAGTAAAAAATTTTAAAGCGTCGCCTATGGGGATTTTTAAGTAGCGAAGTTTGGCGCCATTCCACAAGCGCGTGCAATTTTGAAAGGTGACATGTTAGGTATCTATTTACTCGGTGTAACTTCATCTTTCATATTATGCAAAAACATTGGGCTAACCTTACTGTTTTGTTTTTTTTCCAAAAAAAACGCGTTCGAAAAATTGCTGCGCAAATATCGTGCGAGATAAAAAATTGCAATGACCGCTATTGTATTCTCTAGGGTCTTTGCTAAAAAAACATATATAATGTTTTGGGGTTCTATGTAATTTTCTAGCAAATAAATGATGATTTTTACATGTAGGAGAGAAATGTCAGAATTGGCCTGGGTGCTCCAGAACGCCTGAAGGTGCTCCCCTGCATGTTGGGCCTCTGTATGTGGCCACGCTGTGTAAAAGTCTCACACATGTGGTATCGCCGTACTCTGGAGTAATAGTAGAATGTGTTTTGGGGTGTAATTTGTGGTATGCATATTCTGTGTGTGAGAAATAACCTGCTAATGTGACAATTTTGTGAAAAAAAAAAAGAAAAAAAAAAAACTTGATTTTTCAAAGAATTGTGGGAAAAAATGACAACTTCAAAAAACTCACCATGCATCTTTCTAAATACATTGGAATGTCTTCTTTCCAAAAAGGGGTCATTTGGGGGGTATTTGTACTTTTCTGGCATGTTAGGGTCTCAAGAAATGAGATAGGCCGTCAGTACTTCAGGTGTGATCAATTTTCAGATATTGGCACCATAGCTTGTGGACGCTATAACTTTCACAAAGACCAAATAATATACACTAATTTGGGGTTTTTTTTACCAAAGATATGTAGCGGTATAAATTTTGGCCAAAATATATGAAAAAAAATTACTAATTTTCAAAATTTTATAACAGAAACGAAGAAAATGTATTTTTTTTTACAGATTTTTCGGTCTTTTTTCTTTTATAGCGCAAAAAATAAAGAACCCAGCGGTGATTAAATACCACCAAAAGAAAGCTCTATTTGTGTGAAAAAAAGGACAAAAATTTCATATAGATACAGTGTTGCATGACTGAGGAATTGTCATTCAAAATGTGTGAGTACCAAAAGCTGAAAATTGGTGTGGTTATTAAGGGGGTTTAAGTGCCCAGTGGTCAAGTGGTTAAGGCACTACAAACTTTGCTAATGTGTGGAGGGGGGTGTTTTGTTTGTTCAGCTAAACACTTGCACAAACAAGAGGCTCCCGAATACTTTCTTCTTCTTCGGGGTCGGTTTTGCCCTCAGTGTGACTTGCGTCAGGGGATTTGACGTCCATAACGGACAGGTCTGTGCTGGGTCCAGGAGTCAGATCCCATGCCTCAAAACCAACATCCTGGGTGAGCTGACCACACTCACTTTCCTCTAAAAAGAAACAATACACCATTCATTAAGCCACCCCTAGTCCCATCTGTTTCTAGCATCCACTTTGCTACATTAGTTGACCAGCCTTGTACTTGGTCTGATGACAATGTTTGCTCTTGACTAGTGAACTCCACCATGCTGCACTGTTTTTTTTTTACAGTGAAAAATGCATAGAAAAGGGAAAGCAATGTCATTTTACAGAGGGCAACCACTGGACAAGTGCCAACATTGAAAAAGTCCTGCAGTTGCCCCCCACCCCTCTTGTCTCCTATGGGATAGGGGATATAAGATGATCATTCTAGCAGGCGTGACTCTGTGTGACTGTGATGCCCGGGGCCTCTCCTCTACCCATGTCTACACTGACAAGGCTGCATTGATGGGCACTGATGAGCCAGGCAGCAACCAGAAAGTGTTCTTTACCCTCTAAGTTCTGCCCTAAGCCCATGGCCTTTGGCCCACCTAGAATCACTCCTGTCGGTGGCTAAATGAGTGTGTTTGAAGTTGTCACTTATGTTTTTGGTGGGAAGATGGCCTTTTTGCCTTCCCTGTTGGAGCCCCTAGCAAGGGTAGCCCCCCTTCATCCCTTCTGGTGGCTTGGCTGTTGCCTCATTTTTTGGTGCCTCGCTGTTGAAAGAAGCGAAAAAAATAGGTCCAAAAATAAAGAAATGTCAAAAAACAGAACCAAATAAGAATGTTCATATCTGCTTTCTATTTTGCTTCATCTTTAAAATAAAAATTCAGACAAAGATTTTAGAAAAAATTATATATAATTCTCTCGAGCTACTTGGAGAAAGCACATACAGTATCTCACAAAAGTGAGGACACCCCGCACATTTTTGTAAATATTTTATTATATCTTTTCATGTGACAACACTGAAGAAATTACACTTTGCTATGTAAAGTAGTGAGTGTACAGCTTGTATAACAGTGTAGATTTGCTGTCCCCTCAAAATAACTCAGCACACAGCCATTAATGTCTAAACTGCTGGCAACAAAAGTGAGTACACCCCTAAGTGAAAATGTCCAAATTGGGCCCAATTAGCCTTATTCTCTCCCCGGTGTCATGTGACTCGTTAGTGTTACAAGGTCTCAGGTGTGAATGGGGAGCAGGTGTGTTAAATTTGGTGTAATTGCTCTCACTCTCTTATACTGGTCACTTGAAGTTCAACATGGCACCTCATGACAAAGAACTCTCTGAGGATCCGAATAAAAGAATTGTTGCTCTACATAGAAATGGCCTAAGCTATAAGAAGATTGCCAAGACCCTGAAACTGAGCTGCAGCACGGTGGCCAAGACCATATAGCAGTTTAACCGGACACGTTCCACTCAAAACAGGCCTCGCCATGGTTGACCAAAGAAGTTTGCACGTGCTCAGTGTCATATCCAGAGGTTGTCTTTGGGAAATAGATGTATGAGTGCTGCCAGAATTGCTGCAGAGGTTGAAGGGGTGGTGGGTCAGCCTGTCAGTGCTTAGACCATACGCCGCACACTGCATCAAATTAGCCGGCATGACTGTCATCCCAGAAGGAAGCCTCTTCTAAAGATCATGCACAAGAAAGCCCGCAAACAGTATGCTGAAGACAAGCAGACTAAGGACATGGATTACTGGAACCATGTCCTGTGGTCTGATGAGACCAAGATAAACGTATTAAGTTCAGATGGTGTCAAGCGTGTGTGAGGGCAACCAGGTGAGGAGTAGGGATGAGCTTCGAGTTCGAGTCGAACTCATGTTCGACTCGAACATCGGCTGTTCGCAAGTTCGCCGAACAGCGAACAATTTGGGGTGTTCGCGGCAAATTCGAATGCCGCGGAACACCCTTTAAAAGTCTATGGAAGAAATCAAAAGTGCTAATTTTAAAGGCTTATATGCAAGTTATTGTCATAAAAGTGTTTGGGGACCTGGGTCCTGCCCCAGGGGACATGGATCAATGCAAAAAAAAGTTTTAAAAAACGTCCGTTTTTTCAGGAGCAGTGATTTTAATAATGCTTAAAGTCAAACAATAAAAGTGTAATATCCCTTTAAATTTCATAGCTGGGGTTGTCTATAGTATGCCTGTAAAGGGGCGCATGTTTCCTGTGTTTAGAACAGTCTGACAGCAAAATTACATTTCAAAGGAAAAAAAGTAATTTAAAACTACTCGCGGCTACTCGCGGCTATTAATGAATTGCCGGTCCGACAATACACATAAAAGTTCATTGATAAAAATGGCACGGGAATTCCCCACAGGGTAACCCCGAACCAAAACTAAAAAAAAAAAATGACGTGGGGGTCCCCCTAAATTCCATACCAGGCCCTTTAGGTCTGATATGGATATTAAGGGGAACCCCAGCCAAAATAAAAAAATAAAAAAGAGGTGGGGGTCCCCCCAAAAATCCATACCAGACCCTTATCCGAGCACGCAACCTGGCAGGCTGCAGGAAAAGAGGGGGGGACGAGAGAGCATCCCCCTCCTGAACTATACCAGGCCACATGCCCTCAACATTGGGAGGGTGCTTTGGGGTAGCCCCCCAAAACACCTTGTCCCCATGTTGATGAGGACAAGGGCCTCATCCCCACAACCCTGGCCGGTGGTTGTGGGGGTCTGCGGGCGGGGGGCTTATCAGAATCTGGAAGCCCCCTTTAACAAGGGGACCCCCAGATCCCAGTCCCCCCCTGTGTGAAATGGTAAGGGGGTATTTGTACCCCTACTATTTCACTAAAAAACTGTCAAAAATGTTAAAAATGACAAGAGACGGTTTTTGACAATTCCTTTATTTAAATGCTTCTTCTTTCTTCTTTCTTCTGGCATCTTCCTTCATCTTCTTCTTCTTCTTCTGGCTCTTCTGGTTCTTCCTCCGGTGTTCTCTTCCAGCATCTCATCCGCGCCGTCTTCTATCTTCTTCTCTTCGGGCCGCTCCGCACCCGGTGGGGGAGGCTCGCGCTCTTCTCTTCATCTTCTTCTCTTCTTCATCTTCTTCTTCATCTTCTTCTCTTCTTTTCTTCTTCATCTTCTTCTCCAGGCCACTCTGCACCCATGCTGGCATGGTGGGGGGCTCCAGCTGTGTGACGCATCTCCTCTTCTGACGGTTCTTAAATAACTTAAATACAGGCATACTTTTTATCAATGAACTTTTATGTGTATTGTCGGACCGGCAATGCAATAGCCGCGAGTAGTTTGAAATGACTTTTTTTCTTTGAAATGTCATTTTGCTGTCAGACTGTTCTAAACACGGGAAACATGCGCCCCTTTACAGGCATACTATAGACACCCCCCAGCTACGAAATTTAAAGGGATATTACACTTTTATTGTTTGACTTTAAGCATTGTTAAAATCACTGCTCCTGAAAAAACGGCCGTTTTTAAAAACTTTTTTTTGCATTGATCCATGTCCCCAGGGGGCAGGACCCAGGTCCCCAAACACTTTTTATGACAATAACTTGCATAAAAGCCTTTAAAATTAGCACTTTTGATTATTCATGTTTGTGTCCCAAAGACTTTAATGGTGTTTGCGTGTTCGAACAAACTTTTTTCCTGTTCGCATGTTCTGGTGCGAACCGAACAGGAGGGTGTTTGGCTCATCCCTAGTGAGGAGTACAAAGCCAAGTGTGTCTTGCCTACAGTTGAGCATGGTGGTGGGAGTGTCATGGTCTGGGGCTGCATGAGTGCTACTGGCACTGGGGAGCTACAGTTCATTGAGGGAACCATGAATTCCAACATGTACTGTGACATACTGAAGCAAAGCATGATCCCCTCCCTTTGGAGACTGGGCCGCAGGGCAGTATTCCAACATGATAACGACCCCAAACACACCTCCAGGATGACCACTGCCTTGTTAAAGAAGCTGAGGGTAAAGGTGATGGACTAGCCAAGCATATCTCCAGACCTAAACCCTATTGAGCATCTGTGGGGCATCTTCAAAAGAAAGGTGGAGCAGCGTAAGGTCTCTAACATCCAACAGCCCCGTGATGTCGTCATGGAGGAGAGGAAGAGGACTCCAGTTGCAACCTGTGAATCTCTGATGAACTCCATGCCCAAGAGGGTTAAGGCAGTGCTGGAAAATAATGGTGGCCACACAAAATATTGACACTTTGGGCCCAATTTGAACATTTAGGGGTGTACTCACTTTTGTTGCCAGCGGTTTAGACGTTAATAGCTGTGTGTTGAGTTATTTTGAGGGGACAGCTAATTTACACGGTTATACAAGCTGTACACTGACTACTTGACATTGGAGCAAAGTGTCATTTCTTCAGTGTTGTCACATAAAAAGATATAATAAAATATTTACAAAAATGTGAGGGGTGTACTAACTTTTGTGAGATACTGTATACAGACAGCTAATTTACACATATACATATTGGTTAGATACAAATATTGCTTACTTTTTTTGATGATCTTATGTATGGACTCCATCTGGTCTTGTCTTGTTTGAGATCAGACCATCGTTTTCTGGTTTGGTCCTTTGTTCATTGCACCAAAAATTCGCCCTGCAAAATGGCGATGACCTTATCCAAAATGCTGTCCTTTCTGCTGTTGGGCCTTTCGTAATTGCGCAGCTTGCAGTCATAGTTGTGCTTCTCTAGGATGCGCACCATCTCACCCTTGCTCATGGGGGTTGCTTTGTGCCTCCTATGAGTTCCACCACTGCGGGTATGCCTGTAATCTGCAGATTCCGCCATGTTGTCCCTCCCAATTGTTCCACCGTGTGTCGCATGCAGAAGAGAGATGGTCACGCCCCAGCATCATGATGCACTGAGAGCTGAGTTTGACGCATGCACAGTGTATATAAAGCCAGAACGCACGGTCAATGGAACGATTTTAGAGGGAAGGACGTTCGCTCACAAATGCAAGAAAGGAGCCATAAAATGAAGGGACAATTTGAATTTGGAGCAAAGGTGGTTAGTGGCCTATACCTGGGGGGTGTCTATAGTATGCCTATAAAAGGAGCGCATGTTTTCCGTGTTTAGAACAGTCTGACAGCAAAATTACATTTCAAAGGAAAAAAAGTCATTTAAAACTACTCGCGGCTATTAATGAATTGCCGGTCCGACAATACACATAAAAGTTCATTGATAAAAATGGCATGGGAATTCCCCACAGGGGAACCCCGAACCAAAAATTTTTAAAAAAATTACGTGGGGGTCCCCCTAAATTCCATACCAGGCCCTTCAGGTCTGGTATGGATATTAAGGGGTACCCCAGCCAAATTTTTTTTTAAAATGGCGTGGGGTCCCCCTCAAAATCAATACCAGACCCTTATCTGAGCACACAACCTGGCAGGCCACAGGAAAAGAGGGGGGATGAGAGAGCGGCCCCCTTCCTGAACCGTACCAGGCCACATGCCCTCAATATTGGGAGGGTGCTTTGGGGTAGCCCCCCAAAACACCTTGTCCCCATGTTGATGGGGACAAGGGCCTCATCCCCACAACCCTTGCCCAGTGGTTGTGGGGGTCTGCGGGTGGGGGGCTTATCGGAATCTGGAAGCCCCTTTAACAAGGGGAACCCCAGATCCCACACCCCCTGTTCTTCCATCTTCTTCTGGTCTTCTTTCAGTGTTCTTCTTCTTCCTCCATCTTTTTCTTCCCCGGCTTCTTCCTCTATCTTCCTCTGCTTCTTCCTCCGGTCTTCTCATCTGGCATCTTCCCTGGGCTTCTTCTTCTCCGCTTCATCCTCCGGTCCACCTCAATGGGAGTCTCCCGCTGTGTGACGCTTCTTTTCAGGTGACAGCTCTTATATTACGGAGGGCGGGGCCACCAGTTGATCCCCGCCCCCTCTGACGCATGGGGACTTCCCTATGGCTTTCCCCCGTGGTGTCAGAGAGGGGCAGGGGTCACCTGTTTACGTAAACCAAAAAAAAACAAGCATAATAATATTATTCTTGATATCACTAGAAAACAAAAGAATTTTCAAATACGTTTGCCATAACTCCATCAGTATCACCAGCAAAGCAGCTTCATTATTATCCCATTAAAGAAGAAGAGAATTGTGCGATGCATTTCGACAATTCATAATTTGCTGCGCCACGAATGTTAAATCTCTATTACGAACGATAGTTTACAAGACCGAATGCTTCCGGCTCATCCGAGCATGCGTTTTTGTACTTTTGTGTGATGGACTTGTACAGACGATAGGAAAATCTGACAACAGACCGTTGTCCGCTGAAAATTTACTAGCCTTCCATCCAACATTTGTTGGCGTAAAAGTTGGACAACAATTGTCTGATGGACCGTACTAATGGTGGGATTTTAGGCCAACAGTCTGTCATCACACAATTCCCTGCCAAAAATCTGATTGTGTGTACGAGGCTTAAGCCTACTCTCACACTGGGGCGTTGGGGGTGTCGGCGGTGAAGCGCCGCTATTTCTAGCAGCGGTTTACCGTCATTTTTGCGGCCCTTTTAGACCGATAGCGGGGAGCTTTTAACACCCGCTAATGGCCAAAAAAGTGTTAAATGCACCCGCAAAGCGCCACTGCAGCGATGCTTTGCCGGTATTTCGGTGGCGCTGCCCATTGATTGTAATGGGCAGGGGCGCTTTAGGAGCAGTGTATACACTGCTCCTACAGCACCTCAAAGATGCGGCTTGCAGGACTTTTTTTGGCGTCCTGCCAGCGCTCCGTTCCAGTGTGAAAGCCCTCGGGCTTTCACACTGGAATGAGAGTAGAGGCTCTTTACAAGCGCTATGCAGGCAGTTATTAGCGCTATATCGCCTGTAAAGCGCCTCGGTGTGAAAGCAGCCTTAAGCTAGCTTTCAATTAAATGAAGATATTTAACACAATTAGTCTGTGAATAATCTGTGCACATCAATTCTATGATATCATACATATTTACATTAAAGCATACACTGTAAGCATTATTGCATCAAAAAGTGCACATTGCATGATTAGTTTAAATATTGTCCTCAAAACATGCATGTTTTCCCTGTAGTTCCATCTATTCACGCACTCTGCCTCCGTTAATGAGCATGACTAATTTTCTTATTATATTATTCTTTTATTTTTAACCTTGCGCCAACTCAAGGGTAAAATAACTGAGTCAACCAACACGTTTTTATTAATGCTTTGCTCACTTATATAGCAGGTCTATGTAGATTACACATTCACCATTTACTTTAGCTTTGTGCCCACTGGGATTACTGACTAATGCTACATTCATAAAATGAATAGTACCCATTTTAGGACAGATTTGACACATACCAACTGACCTGTCTGTTAGCATACCGTTTATACAGGCATGCAAAATGTGAAACAACACTTCTCATATAGTATACTCTGATTCGTAGTTTAGCCACTAGGTGGCAGTCTTATTACTAATACATTGTTCTGTCTAGTGCAGTGGTTATCAACTCCTGTCCTTAGGACCCACTAACAGGCCAGATTTTATATATTACCTTGGGGAGATGCATACTACAATCACTGAGCAGCAAATTATATCACCTGTGATGTATTTCAGTTATCTTTCAAACCTGGCCTGTTAGTGAGTCCTGAGAACCACTGGTCTAGTGGAACTACATGATTAGAATGTAATTTCCTGTCTTTGTGTTCCTGTTGTTTTCCAATTTAACAGAAGGGGGAGAACCATGCAGCAAAATTTTGTCTGGTAAGAGTCATATCTGCATCAGCTTTCCAACACTTTGTGTTTAGAGCACTGAGGAAAGCCAAAGCACCTAGCGGAAACCCATGCATGCGCTTAAAGTGGTTGTAAAGCCACTGTGTGTTATTGCTACAATCCCCCGAGTTACATCAAGTTATGTGTCCAGTGTATGTGTTTTTTATTTTTAACTTTTTTATTTATACATTTTTTTAACATTTCTTTTAAAACTTTTTTATTTATACATTTCTTTAACCACTTCAGCCTCGGAAGGTTTTACCCCCTTCCCGACCAGAGCACTTTTTACAATTTGGTACTGTGTCACTTTAACTGCTAATTGCGCGGTCGTGCAATGTTGTACCCAAACAAAATTTATGTCCTCTTTTTCCCACAAATAGAGCCTTCTTTTGATGGTATTTGATCACCTCTGCGTTTTTTATTTTTTTGCGCTATAAACGGAAAAAGACCGAAAATGTTGAAAAAAAATATTTTCTACTTTTTGTTATAAAAAAATTCAATAAACTCAATTTTAGTCATACATTTAGGCCAAAATGTATTCAGCCACATGTCTTTGGTAAAAAAAAAAAGTCAATAAGCTTATATTTATTGGTTTGCGCAAAAGTTATAGCATCTAAAAACTATTTTCTAACATTTTCTGAAATTTACACAGCTTTTAGTTTATGACTGCCAATCTCATTTCTTGAGGTGCTAAAATGGCAGGCAGGACAAACCCCCCCAAATGACCCCATTTTGGAAAGTAGACACCCCAAGGAAATTGCTGAGAGGCATGTTGAACCCATTGAATATTTTATTTTTTTGTACCAAGTGATTGAACAATGACAAAAAAAAAATTTTTTCAAAAAGTAAATTTGATTTACTTTGATATATATATATATATATATATATATATATATATATATATATATATTGAATGATATATTGCTCACACATGCCATGGTTATAGGCGGAATTGCACCCCAAAATACATTTTTCTGCTTCTATTGAGTACGGGGATACCACATGTGTGGGACTTTTTGGGAGCCTAGCCACGTACGGGGCCCCCGAAAACCAATCACCGCCTTCAGGATTTCTAAGGGTGTACATTTTTGATTTAACTCCTCACTAGGGATGAGCCAAACACCCCCCGGTTCAGTTCGCACCAGAACCCGCGAACGGACCGGAAATTTGTGCAAACTTTAGAACCCCATTGAAGTCTATGGGACTCGAACGTTCAAAATCAAAAGTGCTAATTTTAAAGGCTAATTTGCATGGTATTGTCCTAAAAAGGGTTTGGGGGCTTGGGTCCTGCCCCAGGGCACATGTATCAATGCAAAAAAAAAAGTTTTAAAAATGGCAGTTTTTTCGGGAGCAGTGATTTTAATGATGCTTAAAGTGAAAAAAAGTGAAATATTCCTTTAAATATCATACCTGGGGGGTGTTTATAGTATGCCTGTAAAGTGGCATGTGTTTCCCGTGCTTAGAACAGCCCCTGCACAAAATGAAATTTTTAAAGTAATAAAAGTCATTTAATACTGCTTGCGGCTTTAATGTAATGTCGGGTCCTGGCAATATGGATGAAAATCAGTGAGACAAAAGCATAGGTACCCTCCCAGTCCATTACCAGGCCCTTTGGGTCTTGTATGGATATTAAGGGGAACCACACACCCAAATTAAAAAAAGGAGAGGCGTGGGGCCCCCAGGCCCTATATACTCTGAACAGCAGTATACAGGCGGTGCAAACAAGACAGGGACTGTAGGTTTGTTGCTAAGTATAATCTGTTTGTAATTTTGAACTGGTACATTTTTAAAGTGTAGCTCCAGCCAAAAAATCTATTTTAAGCTTTTTGGAAAACATAGGAAAGGGTTATCACCCCTGTGACATTTGTTTTGCTGTCTGTGCACCTCTTCGGAAGATTTCACCTCACTTTCTGTCCCAATGACAAATGTTTTTTGACAATTTGGGGTTTTTAGTGAAACAAGGATTGCTGATAAAGCATCAGTGGAGAGGAGACACGTTTTTCCCATATTAACTCTTACAGGAGAGAATTTCCCTTCCTAGGGGTAGATTTCATCTCACTTCCTATTGTCTCCTTCTGTTTGCAAGCAGGAGTCTTTTGTAAGTTGGATGTTTGAAAGTAGGGGGCCTGCTCTATATACTCTGCAGAAATTGGGACCTTAGGTGTTGGTGCTGCCACAACACTGTAAGCCCTCACAGTTACTCTTGGTGGGCGCAGGAACGGGCCCTGCTGTGAAATATTAGATCAAGAATTCTAATTACATGCCCCTGTTGAACAGGGTCAGAAAAATTGGGCCTTTGATGGTGGTGGTGGTGGTGCTGGTGCCGCAACACTGTAAGTGTTCACAGTTACTCTTGGTGGGTGCAGAAACAGGCCCTGCTGTGAAATATTAGATCAAGAATTGTAATTACATGCACCTGTTGAACAGGGGCAGAAAAATTGGGCCTTTGGTGGTGGTGGTGGTGCTGGTGCCACAACACTGTAAGTCCTCACAGTTACTCTTGGTGGGCGCAGGAACGGGCCCTGCTGTGAAATATTAGATCAAGAATTGTAATTACATGCCCCTGTTGAACAGGGTCAGAAAAATTGGGCCTTTGGTGGTGGTGGTGGTGGTGCTGGTGCCACAACACTGTAAGTCCTCACAGTTACTCTTGGTGGGTGCAGAAACAGGCCCTGCTGTGAAATATTAGATCAAGAATTGTAATTACATGCACCTGTTGAACAGGGGCAGAAAAATTGGGCCTTTGGTGGTGGTGGTGGTGCTGGTGCCACAACACTGTAAGTCCTCACAGTTACTCTTGGTGGGCGCAGAAACGGGCCCTGCTGTTAAATATTGGATCAAGAATTGTAATTACATGCACCTGTTGAACAGGGGCAGAAAAATTTGGCCTTTGGTGGTGGGGGTGGTGTTGCCACAACACTGTAAGTCCCCACAGTTACTCTTGGTGGGCGCAGAAATGAGCCCTGCTGCAAAGTATTGCATCAAAAATTGTAATTACACGCCCCTAATAAATGGGCTTAAAAATTGGACCTTAGGCACTGGTGCTGGTGCCACAACACTGCAACCCCTCATAGATACTCTAGTTGGAGCGCAGGAACGAGCCCTGCTGCAAAGTATTGCAACAAAAATTGTAATTACATACCCCTGTTAAACAGGGGCTGAAAAATTGGGCCTTAGGCACTGGTGCTGGTGCCACAAGACTGCAACCCCTCACAAATACTCTAGTTGAGTGCAGCAACGAACCCTCCTTGCAAAATATTGCATCAAAAATTGTAATTACACGCTCCTGTTATACAGGGGCTGAAAAATTGGGCCTTAGCCACTGGTGGCGGCGCCTAGAACCAAAAATATTCTTACAAGCTATCAGCATGATCATTGAGGAGGAAGAAGATAGTCACTCAGCATCAGCATAGGCAGTCTTGAAGGGATCTGACATTTAAAAAAAAAAAAATATTCGGTTACATCAGCATCATGTGCTTGGTAGCTGGTGGTGATCCAAGACTGATTCATTTTTATGAAGGTCAGTTGATCGACTGAGTCAGTGGACAGGCGCACCCTGTGATCGGTTACAAAGCCTCCAGCAGCACTGAATGTGCGTTCCAAAAGAACGCTAGATGCAGGACAGGCCAGTAGCTCAATTGCATACTGTGCCAGCTCTGGCCAGTGATCCATCCTCAAGACCCAGTAACCCAGAGGATTTTCGGTGGGAAAGGTGTCCAAGTCAGATCTTGCCCCTAGGTATTCCTGCACCATGTAAAACAGACGCTGGTAATGATTGCTGGAACCGATCATACCTTGGGGCTGCGGACTAAAAAATTGTCTAAACGCATCGGTCAGACGGCCACCTTCTCCCCCGCTCCTTCTTTGACTGACCGAAGCCTCAGCAACACGTTGTCCAGGAACAGGAGTTTGCAACCTCCCAGTCTCTGGGAACACATTGCACAGACCTTTCTGCAAGGCCTCAAGATGTTTCATCCTCTGCTCCCTCTGCGACGGCAAGATAAGGTCCACAACCTTACCCTTGTAATGTGGATCAAGGAGGGTTGCCAGCCAGTAACGACCCCTCTCCTTGATACCACAAATACGAGGATCCTTCCACAGGCTTTGCAGGATCAGGTTTGCTCAGGAATTCGGTCCGGAGTCCTCTGGGTCAATAAGGATAACATGATCCGCAGCCACCTCTTCCCAGCCACGTACAAGTCCATGTGTTTCTTGGTACAGTAAATGATCCCTTGAAGACTGTTGCTGATGCTGAGTGCCAGGCTCCACCTCCATGCTGACACAATTCTCCTCCTTCTTCTCCTCCTCCGCATCCTCTTCCTGTGTAATCGGCAGTAGGGGTGAGCCGAACACCCCCCGGTTCGGTTCGCACCAGAACCTGCGAACGGACCGAAAATTTGCACAAACGTTAGAACCCCATTGACGTCTATGGGACTCAAACGTTCAAAATCAAAAGTGCTCATTTTAAAGGCTAATTTGCATGGTATTGTCCTAAAAAGGGTTTGGGGACCCGGGTCCTACCCCAGGGGACATGTATCAATGCAAAAAAAACTTTTAAAAACGGCCGTTTTTTCGGGAGCAGTGATTTTAATGATGCTTAAAGTAAAAAAAAAAAGTGAAATATTCCTTTAAATATCGTACCGGGGGTGTGTCTATAGTATGCCTGTAAAGTGGCGCGTGTTTCCCGTGTTTAGAACAGTCCCTGCACCAAATGTCATTTTTAAAGGAAAAAATCTCATTTAAAACTGCTTGCGGGTTTAATGTAATGTCGGGTCCTGGCAATATGGATGAAAATCAGTGAGACAAACGGCATGGGTACCCACCAGTCCATTACCAGGCCCTTTGGGTCTTGTATGGATATTAAGGGGAATCCCGCACCCAAATTAAAATAAGGAAAGGTGTGGGGCCACCAGGCCCTATATACTCTGAACAGCAGTATACAGGCAGTGCAAACAAGACAGGGACTGTAGGTTTGTTGTTAAGTAGAATCTGTTTGTAATTTTGAACAGGTACATTATTAACATGTTTAGCTCCAGCCAAAAAAATCTTTTTTAAGCTTTTTGG
Source organism: Lithobates septentrionalis (assembly GCA_037952835.1). Lineage (NCBI taxonomy): Eukaryota > Metazoa > Chordata > Amphibia > Anura > Ranidae > Lithobates > Lithobates septentrionalis. The sequence continues at coordinate 15,788,777 of JBBDGP010000082.1, read as the reverse complement.
AAAACATAGGGAAGGGTTATCACCCCTGTGACATTTGTTTTGCTGTCTGTCCTCCTCTTCAGAAGATTTCACCTCACTTTTTGTCCCAATGACAAATGTTTTTTGAAAATTTGGGTTTTTTTGTGGAACAAGGATTGGAAAGCATCAGTAGAAAGGAGAAATGTTTTTCCCATATTAACTCTTACAGGAGAGAATTTCCCTTCCTAGGGGTAGATTTCATCTCACTTCCTGTTGTCTCCTTCCGTTTGCAAGTAGGAGTCGTTTGTAAGTTAGATGTTTGAAAGTAGGGGCCTGCCCTATATACTCAGCAGAAATTTGGGCCTTAGGTGTTGTTGTGGCCACAACACTGTAAGCCCTCACAGGGCCCTGCTGTGAAATATTGGATCAAGAATTGTAATTACATGCCCCTGTTGACCAGGGGCAGAAAAATTGGGCCTTTGGTGCTGGTGGTGGTGCTGGTGCCACAACACTGTAATCCTCACTCGCTCTTGGTGGGTGCAGAAATGGGCCCTGCTGTGAAATATTAGATCAAGAATTGTAATTACATGCCCCTGTTGAACAGGGGCTGAAAAATTAGGCCTTAGGCACTGGTGCTGGTGCCACAACACTGCAACCCCTCAAAGACACTCTAGTTGGAACGCAGGAACGAGCCCTGCTGCAAAGTATTGCATCAAAAATTGTAATTACACGCCCCTGTTAAACAGGGGCTGAAAAATTGGGCCTTAGGCACTGGTGCTGGTGCCACAACACTGCAACCCCTCACAGATACTCTAGTTGGAATGCTGAAATGAGCCCTGCTGCAAAGTATTGCATCAAAAATTGTAATTACACGCCCCTGTTAAACAAGGGCTGAAAAATTGGGCCTTAGGCACTGGTGCTGGTGCCACAACACTGCAACCTCTCACAGATACTCTAGTTGTAACACAGAAACGAGCCCTGCTGCAAAGTATTGCATCAAAAATTGTAATTACACGCCCCTGTTAAACAGGGGCTGAAAAATTGTGCCTTAGGCACTGGTGGTGGCGCCCAGAACCAAAAATGTTCTTACAAGCTATCAGCGTGATCATTGAGGAGGAAGAGGATAATTACTCAGGGATAGTCACTCAGCATCAGCATAGGCAGTCTTTGAAGGGATCTGAGATTTCAAAAAAAATTAGTCGGTTACATCAGCATCAGGTGCTTGGTAGCTGGTGGTGATAGAAGACTGATTCATTTTTATGAAGGTCAGTCGATCGACCGAGTCGGTGGACAGACGCACCCTGTGAAGCCTCCAGCAGCACTGAATGTGCGTTCCGAAAGAACGCTGGATGCAGGACAGGCCAGTAGCTCAATTGCATACTGTGCAAGCTCTGGCCAGTGATCCATCCTCAAGACCCAGTAACCCAGGGGATTTTCGGTGGGAAAGGTGTCCAAGTCTGATCTTGCCCCTAGGTATTCCTGCACCATGTAAAACAGACGCTGGCGATGGTTGCTGGAACCGATCATACCTTGGGGCTGCGGACCAAAAAATTGTCTGAACCCACCTTCTCCACCGCTCCTTCTTTGACTGACCGAAGCCTCAGCAACACGTTGTCCAGAAACAGGAGTTTGTAACCTCCCAGTCTCTGGGAACGCGTTGCACAGACCTTTCTGCAAGGCCTCCCGAAAATGTTTCATCCTCTGCTCCCTCTGCGATGGCAAGATAAGGTCCGCAACCTTACCCTTGTAACGTGAATCAAGGAGGGTTGCCAGCCAGTATTGGTCCTTCTCCTTGATACCACGAATACGAGGATCCTTACGCAGGCTTTGCAGGATCAGGGAGGCCATGCAGCGTAGGTTTGCTGAGGCATTCGGTCCGGAGTCCTCTGGGTCACTAAGGACGACATGGTCCACCTCCTCCCAGCCACGTACAAGTCCATGTGTTTCTTGGGACTAATCCCTTAAAGACTGATGCTGATGCTGAGTGCCAGGCTCCACCTCCATACTGACACAATCTTCCTCCTCCTCCTCGTCCCCTTCCTGTGTGATCGGCGGGCACGCAGGAACACTGTCTGGATAAAGGGGGCCTTGAGAGCTAAGGAAGTCCTCCTCTTCCTGCCTCTGTTCTGCCTCAAGTGCCCTGTCCATTATTCCACGCAGCGTGTGCTCCAACAGGTGGACAAAGGGGACAGTGTCACTGATGCATGCACTGTCACTGCTCACCATCCTCGTGGCCTCCTCAAATGGTGACAGGACAGTGCATGCATCTCTGATCATGGCCCACTGGCGTGGGGAAAAAAACCCAAGCTCCCCTGACCCTGTCCTGGTGCCATAGTCGCACAAGTACTCATTGATGGCCCTCTGCTGCGTGTGCAGCCGCTGCAGCATGGCCAACGTTGAGTTCCACCTGGTGGGCATGTCACAGATTAGGCGGTTCTTGGGCAGGTTAAACTCCTTTTGGAGGTCCGCCAGCCGAGCACTGGCATTATATGACCGGCGGAAATGCACACAGACTTTCCTGGCCTGCCTCAGGACATCCTGTAAGCCCGGGTACCTGCCCAAGAACCGCTGCACCACCAAGTTAAGGACGTGAGCCAAACAGGGCACATGGGTTATTTGTCCCTGTCGGAGGGCAAAGAGGAGGTTGGTGCCATTGTCACAAACCACCATTCCTGCCTTAAGTTGGCGTGGCATCAACCACCTCTGAACCTGCCCCTGCAGAGCTGACAGAACCTCTGCCCCAGTGTGACTCCTGTCCCCCAAGCACACCAGCTCAAGCACCACATGGCATCTTTTGGCCTGCGTACTTGCGTAGCCCCTTGAACGGCTACGGAGCACCGCTGGTTCCGAGGACAAAGCACAGGAAGAGGCCATGGAGGAAGAAGAAGAGGGGGGTGGAGGAGAGAGGTATGTCACAATCATTAGCATTTTGGAGGCGTGGTGGCGGAACAACCTCCAACACTACTGCACCTTGTCCTGCATCCTTCCCAGCTGCCAGCAGAGTCACCCAATGCGCCGTGAAACTTAGGTAACGTCCCTGTCTATGCCTGCTGGACCATGAGTCAGCAGTAATATGCACCTTACCGCTGACCGCCCTGTCCAGCGAGGCATTGACATTGCCTTCCACGTGCCGGTAGAGAGCCGGAATCGCCTTCCGTGAGAAAATGTGGCGTTTGGGTACCTGCCACTGAGGAACCGCACATTCCACAAACTCACGGAAGGGGGCAGAGTCTACCAACTGAAAAGGCAGCAGTTGAAGTGCTAGCAATTTTGCCAAGCTAGCATTCAACCGCTGGGAATGTGGATGGCTGGGAGCAAACTTCTTTCGGCGGTGCAGCAGCTGGGGCAGGGAAATTTGACACACCTAATTCTACACCTTCATTCCTCTCAGTGCAGGTTTTAGAGAGGACTGAAGGTATAGTGGGGTTGGAGATCTCAGCTGATGAGGAGCAAGGAGAGGTCCTCTTTGTGCTTTGGTGTGGGTCTTTTAGATACGCTTGCCAACGAACTGCATGGCAGGTCAACATATGTCTGGTCAAGCATGTGGTACCCAAGCGGGAGATGTTTTGGCCACGTGAGATACGCTTGAGACATATGTTGCAAATAGCAGCGATGCGATCTGATGCACTCGTCTCAAAAAGGCCCACACCAAAGAACTTTTTGAGCACATGTGGAGCTTTGGGGTGTGATGCAGTCAATGTGCTGCCCTTAGGCTGGCCCCTGGAGGGCATCTTGCCTCGTTGGTGATGTGCCGCCTCCTCCTCCTCCTCTCTCCTATCAGGCACCCACGTTGAGTCAGTGACCTCATCATCCCCTCCCTCCTCATCACTGGAGCAAACCTGGCAGTATGCTGCAGCAGGGGGAGCATGGCTGCCAGATTGCTGTCCTTCTTGGGCACCCCCTCTGTCCGTGCTCATGTTACTGCCTTCATCAAGCTCAGTATCATCATCAGAGCCTTCCAAACGCTGGGCATCCTCCTGGAGCATGTACCTAACACTGTGGTCAAACAGTTCGAGGGACTCCTCAGGAGGACATGGTGGGGCTAGGGAAGGAGTCCGCTGCTTTGCCAGACAAAGTACCCTGGGCATGGGTGAGAGAGGATGAGGAGGATGAGGACGGCTTGGTCATCCACTCGACCAAGTCTTCCGCATGTTGCGGCTCAACACGCCAGCTGCCGAAAAAAAGGCCAAGCGTGTCCCACGGCCACGTGCTGATGAGGATGCACCGTCTCCACGACCAGCACTAGACACAGAGCCTGCTTGCCCTCTCTTATTGGCTTGTGACTGTCTGCCTCTCCTTCTTGGCCTTCCAGACATACTAATGGCCTGTAGCTGCACTGAGCTGGGATATATATATATATATATATATATATATATATATATATATATATATATATATATATATATATATATATATATATATATATGTATATGTACTGATACTGCAGCTAGCAAAATCAACTGCCTGCCTGTAGTACTGTGAGCAGGACGCACAGCACTAACTTGTAGCCTCCTCAAATCGTGACAGGACAGTGCATGCATCCCTGATCATGGCCCACTGGCATGGGGAAAAAAAACAAGGTTCCCTGACCCTGTCCTGGAGCCATAGTTACACAGGTACTCATTGATGGCCCTCTGCTGCGTGTGCAGCTGCTGCAGCATAGTCAACATTGAGTTCCACCTTGTGGGCATGTCACAGATTAGGCGGTTCTTGGGCAGGTTAAATTCCTTTTGGAGGTCAGCCAGCCGAGCACTGGCATTATATGACTGACAGAAATGCACACAGACTTTCCTGGCCTGCCCTGGGACATCCTGTAAGCCCGGGTACCTGCCCAAGAACCGCTGCACCACCAAGTTAAGGACATGAGCCAAACAAAGCACATGGGTCAGTTGTCCCTGTCGGAGGGCGGAGAGGAGGTTGGTGCCATTGTCGCAAGCCACCAATCCTGGCTGAGCCTGGCCTGGCGTCAACCACCTCTGAACCTGCCCCTGAAGAGCTGACAGAATATCTGCCCCAGTGTGGCTCCTGTCCCCCAAGCACACAAGCTCAAGCACCGCATGGCATCTTTTGGCCTGTGTACTTGCGTAGCCCCTTGAATGCCTACGGAGCACCCCTGGTTCCGAGGACAAAGCACAGGAAGAGTCCATGGAGGAAGAAGAAGAGGAGGGGTTGGAGGAGAGAGGTGTATCAGAATCACCAGTAGTAGCATTTTGGAGGCGTGGTGGCGGAACAACCTCCAACACTACTGCACCTTGTCCTGCATCCTTCCCAGCTGCCAGAAGAGTCACCCAATGCACCGTGAAAGATAGGTAACGTCCCTGTCCATGCCTGCTGGACCATGAGTCAGCAGTAATATGCACCTTACCGCTGACCGCCCTGTCCAGCGAGGCCAAGACATTGCCTTCCACATGGGGGTAGAGAGCCGGAATCGCATTCCATGAGAAAAAGTGGCGTTTGGGAACCTGCCACTGAGGAACCGCACATTCCACAAACTCACGGAAGGGGGCAGATTCTACCAACTGAAAAGGCAGCAGTTGAAGTACTAGCAATTTAGCCAAGCTAGCATTCAACCTCTGGGCATGTGGATTACTGGGAGCAAACTCCTTTCGGTGGTACAACAGCTGGGGCAGGGAAATTTGCCTGGTACAATCTGACGTCGGTGTACCGATAGCAGATTGCCCACAAGTACTTGGCTGTGACACACCTAATTCTACACCTTCATTCCTCTCAGTGCAGGTCTCAGAGAGGACTGAAGGTATAGTGGGATTGGAGATCCCAGCTGATGAGGAGCAAGGAGATGTCCTCTTTGTTTTTTGGTGTGGGTCTTTTAGGTACGCTTGCCAATGAACTGCATGGCAGGTCAACATATGTCTGGTCAAGCATGTGGTGCCCAAGCGGGTGATGTTTTGGCCACACGAGATATGCTTGAGACATATGTTGCAATAAGCAGCGGTGGGATCTGATGCACTCGTCTCAAAAAAGGCCCACACCAAAGAACTTTTTGAATAATGCACAGAGACAGCAGTGCCCTGCACATGCGGAGCTCTGCGGTGTGATGCAGTCAGTGTGCTGCCCTTAAGCTGGCCCCTGGAGGGCATCCTGCCTGGTTGGTTATATGCCTCCTCTTCCTCCTCCTCTCTCCTATCAGGCACCCACATGGAGTCAGTGACTTCATCATCCCCTCCCTCCTCATCACTGGAGCAAAGCTGGCAGTATGCTGCAGCTGGGGGAACATGACTGCCAGATTGCTGTCCTTCTTAGGCACCCCCTCTGTCTGGGCTCACGTTACTGCCTTCCTCTAGCTAGTACCATTATCGGAGCCTTCAAAACGCTGGGCATCCTCCTGGAGCATGTACCCAACACTGTGGTCAAACAGTTTGGGGGACTCCTCAGGAGGACATGGGGGGGCTAGGGAAGGAGTGACTGATGCCATTGAGCCGAGGGAAGAGGCCGTGTTGGCAGCTGCTTTGCCAGACAACGTACAACCACGTAGAGACACTCTACCAAGTCTTCCGCATGTTGTGGCTCGAAACGCGGTCAGCTGCCGAAAAAAGGACAAGCGTGTCCCATGGCCATGTGCTGATGAGGATGCACCATATCCACGACCAGCACTATTGCCTCTAGACACAGAGCCTGCTTGCCCTCTTTTATTGGCTTGTGACTGTCTGCCTCTCCTTGTTGGCCTTCCAGACAAACTAATGGCCTGCACTGCAGTGAGATGTAGCTGCACAAAACTGGGATGTATATATATATATATATATATATATATATATATATATATATATATACTGATTATACAGCAGCTAGTAGAATGCCTGGCTGTGGTATTAATAGGATCAGAAGAAGCACACCAGCACTTGTCTTCAGGTAGCTATAGGTGCAACTGTGCAGGATACACAGTACACTAACTGTAAATACTTCAAGAGCCTGCCTGTGCTATTAATAGGATCAGAAGAAGAACACAAGCACTTGTCTTCAGGTTGCTATACTGTAGGTGCAACTGTGCAGGGTACACAGTACACTAACTGTAAATACTTCAAGAGCCTGCCTGTGCTATTAATAGGATCAGAATAAGCACACAAGCACTTGTCTTCAGGTAGCTATACTGTAGGTGCAACTGTGCAGGGTACACAGTACACTAACTGTAAATACTTCAAGAGCCTGCCTGTGCTATTATTAGGATCAGAAGAAGCACACAAGCACTTGTCTTCAGGTAGCTATAGGTGCAACTGTGCAGGGTACACAGTACACTAACTGTAAATACTTCAAGAGCCTGCCTGTGCTATTAATAGGATCAGAAGAAGCACACAAACATTTGTCTTCAGGTAGCTATAGGTGCAACTGTGCAGGGTACACAGTACACTAACTGTAAATACTTCAAAGGGCCTGCCCGTGCTATTAATAGGATCAGAAGAAGCACACCAGCACTTGTCTTCAGGTAACTATAGGTGCAACTGTGCAGGGTACACAGTACACTAATTGTAAATACCCCAAGAGCCTGCCTGTGCTATTAATAGGATCAGAAGAAGCACACAAGCACTTGTCTTCAGGTAGCTATAGGTGCAACTGTGCAGGGTACACAGTATACTAACTGTAAATACTTCAAGAACTTGCCTGTGCTATTAAGAGGATCAGAATAACACAAGCACTTGTCTTCAGGTAGCTATACTGTAGGTGCAACTGTGCAAGGTACACAGTACATGAACTGTAAATACTGTCAGTATATTAGGAAGAGAATAACAGGAACGAATGTAGCTAAACTGAATACAGTGTATATATATATATATATATATATATATATATATACACTGGGATGCATATATATATACACAATACACTGTAAGTTCAGCTAACTGACTCGACCTGCCTACTCTTTCTAACAAATCAAATGACACTGTCTCTCTGTCTATCTATCTCTCTCCGCCGCCGCAACACACTACACAAGGCCGCCACGCATGCGGCCTTATATAGTGTGGGGCATGTACTAAACCCCCCTGAGCCATAATTGGACAAAGCCACCCTGGCTTTGGCCAATTACTGCTCTCTGCACACACGGCGCTGTGATTGACCAAGCATGTGGGTCATAGTGCATGCTTGGCCAATCATCAGCCAGCAATGCACTGCGATGCCGCAGTGAATTATGGGCCGTGACGCGCCACTCGAAATTTGGCGTGAACGGCCCACATCGTTCGCAATTCGACGAACGGTCGAACAGGCAATGTTCGAGTTGAACATGGGTTTGACTCGAACTCGAAGCTCATCCCTACTCCTCACTACCTATCACAGTTTTGATGGCCATAAAATGCTAAGATGGCACAAACCACCCCCCCTAAATGACCCCATTTTGGAAAGTAGACACCCCAAGCTATTTGCTGAGAGGCATGTTGAGTTTATGGAATATTTTATATTTTGACACAAGTTGCGGGAAAATGACAAACTTTTTTTTTTTGTACAAAGTTGTCACTAAATGATATATTGCTCAAACATGCCATGTGCATATGTGGAATTACACCCCAAAATACATTCTACTGCTTCTCCTAAGTGTGGGAATACCACATGTGTGGGACTTTTTGGGAGCCTAGCTGCGTATGGGGCCCCGAAAACCAATCACCGCCTTCAGGATTTCTAAGGGCGTAAATTTTTTATTTCACTCCTCACTACCTATCACAGTTTCGAAGTCCATAAAATGCCATAAAATGGCACAAAACCCCCCAAATGACCCAATTTTGGAAAGTAGACACCCCGAGCTATTTGCTGAGAGGCATGGTGAGTATTTTGCAGCTCTCATTTGTTTTTGAAAATGAAGAAAGAAAAGAAAAAGTTTTTTTTTCTCTTTTCAATTTTTAAAACTTTGTGACAAACAGTGAGGTCTGCAAAATAAAAAAAATAGTTGGGGGGGGGGGTTTGTTTTATTTGTTTTTGTAGTGCTGCAAAATACTTACCATACCTCTCAGCAAATAGCTTGGGGTGTCTACTTTCCAAAATGGGGTCATTTGGGGGGGGGGTTGTGGGGGGGGAATGTGCCATCTGGGCATTCCATGGCCTCCGAAACTGTAATAGGCAGTGAGGAGTGAAATCAAAGATTTACACCCTTAGAAACCCTGAAGGTGGTGCTTGGTTTTCAGGGTCCCGTACGCGGCTAGGCTCCCAAAAAGTCTCACACATGTGGTATCCCTGTACTCAGGAGAAACAACAGAATGTATTTTGGGGTTTAATTTCACATATGCCCATGTTTGAGCAATATATCATTTAGTGACAACTTTGTGCAAAAAAAAAAAAATTGTCTTCGTCCCGCAACTTGTTTCACAATATAAAATATTCCATGGACTCAACATGCCTCTCAGCAAATAGCTTGGGGTGTCTACTTTTCAAAATGGGGTCATTTGGGGGGGTTTTGAACTGTCCTGGCATTTTATGCACAACATTCAGAAGCTTATGTCACACATCACCCACTCTTCTAACCACTTGAAGACAAAGCCCTTTTTGACACTTTTTGTTTACATTAAAAAAAAAATTTTTTTGCAAGAAAATTATTTTGAACCTCTAAACATTATATTTTTTTTAAAGCAAAGGCCCTACAGATTAAAATGGTGGGTGTTTCAATTTTTTTTCACACAGTATTTGCGCAGCAATTTTTCAAATGCATTTTTTGGGAAAAAATACACTTTTTTAAATTTTAATGCACTAAAACACACTACATTTGAGATAAAAAAGATGATCTTAGGCCGAGTACATGGATACCAAACACGACATGCTTTAAAATTGCGCACAAACATGCAGTGGCGACAAACTACATACATTTTTAAAAGCCTTTACAGGTTACCACTTTAGATTTACAGAGGAGGTCTACTGCTAAAATTACTTCCCTCAATCTGACCTTCGCAGTGATAACTCACATGCATGGTGCAATTGCTGTTTACATTTGACGCCAGACTGACGCTTGCGTTCGCCTTTGTGTGAGAGCAGGGGGGGGCAGGGGTGCTTTTTTTTTTCTTTATTTTTTTTTTGCTTTTTTATCTTATTTTTAAACTGTTCCTTTAATTTTTTTAATCATTTTTATTGTTATCTCAGGGAATGTAAATATCCCCTGTGATAGCAATAGGTAGTGACAGGTACTCTTTTTTGAAAAAATATGGGGTCTATTAGACCCTAGATCTCTCCTCTGCCCTCAAAGCATCTGACCACACCAAGATCGGTGTGATAAAATGCTTTCCCAATTTCCCAATGGTGCTGTTTACATCTGGCGAAATCTAAGTCATGAAATGCTTGTAGCTTCCGGTTTCTTAGGCCATAGAGATGATTGGAGCCATTCTGGTCTCTGATCAGCTCTATGGTCAGCTCGCCGAATCACCGGCTGCATTCTCGGGTTCCCTGTTGGGACAGGAGAGCCAGAGAAAACAATAGAAGACGGTGGGGGGGGGCATTCCCTCCCACTGCTTGTAAAAGCAGTCTAGAGGCTAATTAGCCACTAGGATTACTTTTACATGAAAGCTGACCGCTGGCTAAAAAGAATGATACCAAGATCATACCTAAACCTGCAGGCATCATTCTGGTATAACCACTCAAAGTCCAGCAACATACCAGTACATTGCTGGTCCTTGTTGGGCATATATTGTAATCTTTTTTTTCATGCAGCCTGTGGGCTAAACGAAAAAAAGAGATTGATCGGTGGGTATGCCCACCATTAGAATACCTCCCTTCATCCACCCACTTCTAATGATGGGCATACATGCACCATTTATATATGCCGAAGCATGGAGGCATCCGCCTCAAAAGATAGGAGCAAATCGCTCCTCCGCCCCTGCTGCCCCCATGCTTCGACATATATGCTCTTTTTTTAACTGTGGTGGTGAAATCACCTCCGACAGTGCTGGAGTCACAGCTCTATGTATCGTGGGAGCAAACGCTGTTGCTGTCAAGATAAATAATTCTGCGCTGCAACTGAATGCCGTACCTGCTAAGCAAATGATGGTTAACAATAAAACAAAGTAACATTAGAGTATAACAGTAATGCCCTGTACGCACGGTTGGACTTTCCGACAGAATATGTGCGATTGGAGCTTGTTGTTGGAAATTACGACCGTATGTGGGCTCCATCGGACTATTTCCATCAGAATTTCCGACACACAAAGTTTGAGAGCAGGCTATAAAATTTTCCAACAACAAAATCCGTTTGCGTAAATTCTGACCGTGTGTCGACAATTCCGACGCACAAAGTTCCACGCATGCTCAGAATAAATTAAGAGACAAAAGATATTGGCTACTGCCCCATTTATAGTCCCGACGTATGTGTTTTACGTCACCGCGTTCAGAACGATTGGATTTTCCGACAACTTTTGCGATCGTGTGTATGCAAAACAAGTTTGAGCCAACATCCGTCGGAAAAAAATCCATGGATTTTGTTGTCGGAATGTCCGATCAATGTCCGATCGTGTGTACAGGGCATTAGACTTACCATACCTGCAAAGCAAATACAAAAACAAATAGTAAAAAAACATTTTTTAACGCAACCTGTGCTTAAAATATATATATGTCGAAGCATGGGGGCATCCACCCGCAAAAGGTAGGAGCAAATCGCTCCTCCGCCCCTGCTGCTCCCATGCTTCAGCATATATGCTCTTTTTTTAACTGTGGTGGTGAAATCACCTCCGACAGCGCTGGAGTCATGGCTTTATGTATCGTGGGAGCAAACGCTGTTGCAGTCAAGATAAATAAACCCATGCTGCAGCTGAATAGCGTACCTGAGAACAAAAAAATGGTTAACAATAAAACACAGTAAACAGTAAAGTATAAACAAATTACATACCTGAAAAGCAAACATGATAAAACATAACAATAAAACATTGCAGAATAGAATACAGTAAAAAAGAGCAGAACAATAGAGAGAGAGAATAGAGAGAGAGAACAATAAAACGACAACTATTTTTGTTTTTTCTTATTTTATTTTTTTTTGTGTATTTTTATTTTTTTTTTACTTTTTTTTTATAACTTAAGTTTTGTAACTGTAACCGATTCCAGGTTCGGGTCTCTCAAAATGTGATGGCATCTTTGGAGACCCTGTGAAAGTGTGCCTAGTCTGTGCAATGCTGTACCCTACGCTAAAACTCAACTAGTGTATGGTAGCGCTCAAAACATTCACCAATGCAAAGACCAGGATTGGTAGGACAGGAGGGACAATAATAGCGGGTGTCACGCCTATATCCGCGCTTTCTACAGACACAACATTTTCTTTGGGGGGCTCGTTGGGTAGGGGTACTCGGGAGGACATAAGGAAAATGCCTCTCATGCAGCCGGCTTACTGCATTTGGTTGGGGAAGGTGAGGTGGAGCACCGTCTGGAAACAGAAGGGCTGTGACAATCTCTTCCTGGAATTTAAGGAAGGATCCAGTCCGTCCTGAAGCTCTGTATAGCACATGAGCGTTCAGCAAAGCCAATTGAAATAAGTATACAGACACTTTTTTATACCAGCGTCTGGCCTTACGGGCAACTAGGTACGGCACCAACAACTGGTCGTTGAGGTCCATCCCTCCCATATTTTGGTTATATTCATGGACACAGAGGGGTTTCTCCACAACACCAGTCACCGTAGTAATTTGGACAGTCATGTCTGCATGAAGGGAGGTAAGAACGAAAACATTCTTATTATCCCTCCACTTCATAGCGAGCAAGTTATTACACTTCAAGATGGGAATCTACAAGCCGCTGGGGAAAGCCCCGGCGATTAGATCGCACGGTGCCACATGCTCCAATCTGATGATCAAACAAGTGACTAAAAAGTGGCACACTCGTGTAATAATTGTCCACATATAAATGGTAACCCTTTCCGAATAAGGGTGACACCAAATACCACACAATCATGCCAGCGCTTCATATGTAGTCAGGGCAGTTTGTCGGCTCTATGTGACTATCTCTTCCCTCGTAAACCATAAAACTACACGTATAGCCTGTGGCCCTGTCACAGAGCTTATACATCTTGACCCCGTATTTGGCACTCTTGCTGGGAAGGTACTGTTTGAATGACAAGCAGCCAGAAAACTTAATCAGGACTCATGAACGCAGACAACTTGATGGGGAGTAAACAAGTCTGCAAAACGTTGGTTGAAGTGGTTTACGAGGGGCCAAATTTTGTAGAGCTGATCGTATCCAGGGTCTCCACGAGGATGACAGAGTTCATTGTTGTTGAAGTGTATGAACCGCAAAATCTGCTCGTATTGTGCCCTGGCTATGGAAGCAGAGAACACGGGCATATGGTGAATTGGGTCAGTGGACCAATATGACCGCAACTCACTCATTTTGGTTATGCCCATGAGAAGGGTAAGGCCCAGAAAGATCTTAAATTCAGAAACCGTAATTGGTTTCCAATCTCTGGCAAGGGAGGACTAGGGAATAGTGGCGATGTGTTAACCAGCGTACAAATTGCTTTGGTCCACAATAGATCTATAGAGATCTTCGGTGAAAAACAGCGAATAAAAATCAAGTGACGTAAAATCAACTGTTTCCACATGAATGCTGGGTTGGCCAGTGAATGGGGGAAGTACGGGTGCTGCAGAAGTGGTGGGTTCCCAATTAGAATTGGTGAATGCAGCAGGAAGGGCACTATGGGCACGATGGGCCTGTGTTCGTCTTCTTGGTGGCAGTGGGACACTACTTGTGCTTGCCACCTCACCAGCTTGAACTGCACTTATGGGACTCGCCACATCACCAAGTGTTACTGCAGTGCTGGATGTACGACCAGGGTGTACTAGGCCGCTGGTGCTTGCCAGTTCACCAGAAGGAATAGCGGCGCTAGTACTTCTCTGCTCCATACGAGAGCCCTGCGGTTCTTGCACCTGAACAGCAGAAGAAGAAGATTGGAGTGTGGTACGCCTGACCTTGGCAGGGACCACAACTCCATAGTCAGAGCTATCTGTCATGGAGCCGCTGCTGTCTACAGGTTTGTATTCTGAGCCTGAATCTGACAGATGAGTGACTTCCTCTTCACTATCTGTCATGCTCAGAAATGTGTAGGCCTCTTCACTAGTGTACCTTCAATTTGCCATTTTGGGCTCTAAATTTAGTGGTACACTAGTGAGACTCACAGGCAAAAAAGCTCCTGACTGTTAGCGACTGTATCAAAACGCTACCAAAAAACTGTAAGCGATCGCAGGGATCAGGCCTGACTCTGCGAATGCTGCAGTTATGTGTGTTTAGTGTTTTGTAAGTGACAGTGATCGATCGATACTGCACTTGGGTGGGCTGGGCTTGGCGGAGGGGCGAAACGCAGGTGCTAGCAGGTATCTGGGCTGATTCTGATAACACTGCGTTTTTGGGAACCCTAAACTGCTGGGGACGCTAATATGGATCCGATCGGATCAGATATTGATCCGTTCAGATACTATACCACTAAGGGAGGTGTATGCTGCGTGCGTGGGTGTTAGCGGTACTGGCACTAACCTGACACTGCCTGGGGCGACGCAGACCCTATCTGACCCTAAAACCTAACTTATATCACCCGCAGGGTGATTAGGGGTTTAAACCTTTATTAGGTAATAAACAGCAGGTGCCCTGACACTATAAAAAATAAACTAACTTACCAGCGTCACCCATAACAGTTATACGTGATCACTGGTGAAAGGGTTAACTAGGGGGCAATCAGGGGGTTAAAACCTTTACTAGGTAGTATATGGGGGTCCCTGACGCTATAAAACACTGACGGCGAACCTGAATACTTACCTCCCTAACTAGCGTCACCTGTAAAACTAATACAGTGATCAGAAAAACAATTGCTTAGTGACACTGGTGACGGGGGGTGATCAAGGGGTTAAAACTTTATTAGGGGGGGGGTTACCCTAGACCTAAAGGGGCCTAACACTAACTGCCCTACCACTTATAACTGTCACAAAATGACACCAATGCAATATTTAGAAAAAAAAAACTGCTATTGGTGTCACTGTGACAGGGTGTACAGGGGGGTGATCGGGGGTGAAAAGTGTGCCTAGAGTGTTCTACTGTAAGTGTTGTGTTGGTGCAGACTTACTTGATGTCTTCTCCCCTTGGAAGCCGGAATGAAAAGGTTTCACGAGGAGTGATGACATCACTTCATCTGCCACTGTTTACATTACAGCTGCAGAGAAAGCATTCCATTCACCAGGAGCGATCGTGATGGGGTGGCCATGAATCAGTGGCCTTCCCCTGACCTTGGATCGCTCCTGATGGTAATCCGACCGCCGCAGGCACTGGGGGGGTCCGATTGTACCCTCCCACCCGCGGGCAGGCAGGGACGTACAGGTAAGCCCTTATGCCTGCCCGTGCCATTGTGCTGACGTACATTGACGTGTGGCGGTTGGCAACTGGTTAACATGTGTATGTTTTTTTGTTTTTTTTTAAATCTGGTTTATACCTTATTTTATAGGGCCGCTCATGTGACTGCCTGCCACTCTCCTCTTCTGATCTGATAACTACAGTGAGAAGGGCTGAGAATCCCCCGCTGACATCAGCCGAGGGGAGAGGAGGAGAGCATCAGGCGGTCACGTGAGGGCGTTATGAAATATATTACAAAGCGGCTTATTTTTAAAAGAACACATACACTGGGCACATAACTTAATGTAACACAGGGGATTGTAGCAATAACACACAGTTATGATAGCAGCAGGAGGTGATAGGTGGGTAGATCGGCACAGACTAGCTGACAGGCGGGAGGGAACAAGGAGAGACAGCGGGATGACGGAGGCATGTAAACTGACCACGGTATCAGAGATCAGCAGCCATGAGTAACATGGTCAGTTTACAGTGGGGAGGGCAGCACCAGGCAAGATCAACCAGGTATTTTAGATGATACAAAGGGCCAAATTACATAGCACAAGCACTGTGCTGTTATTCATGCTTTAAAGGAACAGGATCATTTTTTACATTTTTTTTTCATAGGGTTACAACCACTTTAAAAGCGTATATAAAATACAATATGAAAAAAGTACACAAGAGAGTCTAAACTTCAGCATACTGCCCCTTATTTACTAACATTTATCTCCATATTGCCATTGTATGCAGAACAGGCAAATCACATTCTCAGAGTATTTACTATGTGTTCATAATGTGCGTAGATACACAAACAGAAGTTTTAGCTTACATACGGAAAATTAATTAATAAATGCAGTTTTCCCAGCAGTGTATAGTCCAGTATCTTAACATATGACACCAAGTGGTGCCATACCAAACATAAAAATGTAATGCTGTTAGCTATTTTACATGTGCATTATATATCAGAACCAGTACTGCGATAAGGTTCATCCACCGCCAAGGGCAGGGATATGGACTTGCATCCCCCCTCTAATGCATGATATAGAATGGGTGTACTGCCCTTCATCCATTTGTGCCCCCTTGATCTGGCTGCCCATGGTTTGCATGGAGTTTGCACTGCATATGTGTGGTGTGTACTTGCGCATTCACTGTGTGTTTTTCATGCCAGCTGTCGGTGGATGGGGTGCAGAGTTAGCATAGTGTGACAGCAGTAGCTGTCAGAGCAGAGATAAAGCCATGACCCGCTGGTTGTCAGTCACTTATCTCAAACATGTGGTGAGGGGGCATCCCCACCAAAATGCCCAGGGCAGCTACCCCTCCTGCCCACCTTTTATCCCAGCCCTGATGGGAGCAATTCCTCCATGACTGTTTTCTTATATTACTGTAATCACTGTATATTATTGTACTATCACTAGAAATCAAATAGCCATAGTACATTTTGTACTAAAGGATCATAGCGAACAAGTGGCCACTGCAAATATCCTCTCACAGAGCACCTGTTCTGTTTTTACAATGGATATTAGAGGTTGCCAAGTCACTGCTAAGACAAGGGAGCTGGGTATTTGAACTTTGGGCAATGATATAGTACCTGGACCTACAGAGGCATAGGCGTGCCTATTGTATTAGGGTGTGCACCCCAAAGCTAAAACAAACACGTGTGTGTGTGTGTGTGTGTGTGTGTGTGTGTGTGTGTGTGTGTGTGTGTGTGTGTGTGTGTGTATGTATGTATGTATGTATGTATGTATATATATATATATATATATATATATATATATATATATATATATATATATATATATATACACACTTTATGTACAGTTTAAATAATTATAATCACTTGCTATAGTCCAGCCATAACTTAGATATTCAAAATAAAGCTAAACCCACTAAAGAAGTCTCCGCCTCGCTTCTTAAGCTGTGTAAGGAACTTCGAGAGCTTTTACAAATCCAACACGATAAGTATATGAGGTTCTTGAAACTTCAATATTATGCCCACAATAACAAGGCAGGTAAATTCTCAGCAAACAGGTTGAAAGCCCAACGCATCAAAGGCAAAATTTCACAATTCTTTCACCCGGTCACTACTCAGACCTTGCACAATCCTCAACTTTTAGCTGACGCTTTTGCTGATTTCTATAGTTCCCTCTATAACCTATAAGGTGACTCCTCCACATCTCAACCATCAGATTCAGATATTGCAGTCTCAACCTGTGTTAAAAGGTAAAAAACCTGAGGAGGTAAAAACCTGAGGAGCTTCTGGAAGAGCGTTTTACATCTTCTCTCTGATGCCACAGGAATCTTTACTGATCGCAGGCCAGCCCTTGCTATCCTAAATATAGGTATTAATGATTACACTTCTAACTTCAGGAAAATGGTCTCTAGCATATTACTGGCTGCCATGGGATTGCAGGCTGCAATATTCCAATAAAAAACAAAAGACACCAAAAGAAATGGAGTAAACATGGCCGCTGCACTTTATTGGTTTAAATAATTAACAAAATTAATTTATTAAATCTTTCAAGATATGCATTTGAAGCAATAAATCTGCTCAGTCCTCATGACTCAAGCATAAATTAATCAAAATTATTAAACAACAGTCCCCCTTAAAACAAGGTGACAATCCTCTTAAAGTGCCATTGACGAAGGGTGGGAAGGAGGTAAGCTTGCAGTGTTGCTGCCGACCACTCTGAGTGAAGACTGCTCAGAGAAAAAAAACATTTTATAGGGGATTTCAAGATTCTGGAAGGTCCTGGAAGAAACTAGAACTTTCTTAAATGGGCTATAAAATAATACAGTACAACTGAGGCAGAAATTGTTGCTGCCTTAAGCATTAGAAGGCATACTTAAAGGGGCAATCTAAAATACACTGATGCTGAGGCAAAATGCTGTTGCCATTTTAAGCAATAGGAAAGCAGCCACAAGCCCATGAAAAGTGGGCCCAAATGAACTGAGTCTCCTTTTTCCCATGAGATTGCAGGCTGCAATATTCCAATAAAAAACAAAAGACATTGAAGGAAATGGAGTAAACAGGGCCACGGCACTTTATTGAAATAATTAACAAAATTAATTTATAAAATCTTTCAAGATATGCATTTGAAGCACTAAATCTGCTCAGTCCTCATGACTCAAGCATAAATTAATCAAAATTATTAAACAATAGTTCCCCCCTAGCCGGGACTTGGTCTGCAAGACAAGGACTGGCTTATCCCAAAAACTGCGGCCATTTCTATGCAAGATTGTAATCCTAAATTAAGGATATCAAGGCCAATATCGGACAAATGAATACCATCCTGTCCATACAGGCCTGAAATACCTCCTTCCAATTAAAAATGCCGAAAGGATAAACCTTTGACGACAGATATGAATTTTTCCATGGACCTGATAATTCATTTCCTGCTCTTCTCCAAGGGTTTTAAATCAGGAGAATACCAGGTCAATTGGGGAACAATTTCAGAAAAAATAATAGTAGTATCAGGAAATGCGATTTCAAAATGCTGTAGGTCATGCTTCATCATAAATAATAAATCCAAGGTTTTGATTCTACCTAAATGATTCCCTCCTAAGTGTATCACTAAGATAGACGGGACAGGCCAATACTGAAACAACTGAGACAAATGAAAATACAAATTACACCATTACACCACTATTCCCTTCCAAAAAAACCTGAAATTGGTCAGGATGCAAGACAAGATATTCAGTATAGCATCGCTATGAAAGCTCTCTTATGAGCCCAGTAAATAAAGGAGTGTAATAATCCAAATTAAAGTTTTGTGTCCTGAAAAATCAAAGAGACAAGTAAGGGCGAATATACAGATTAAGCCCCGGTTCCCACAGGGGCGGCACGACTTGCAGGTCGCCTCACCGAGGCGACCTGCACACGACTCCCACGCCGACTTGCAAAACGACTTCTGTATAGAAGTCTATGCAAGTCGCCCCAAGTCGCCCCCAAAGTAGTACAGGAACCTTTTTCTAAGTCGGAGCGACTTGCGTCGCTCCTATTAGAACAGTCCCATTGTACAGAACGGGAGGCGACATTATCCCCAGCTTTTTTATAATGGAATCATCAAGGCCCAATCTAGCAGCTTCAGTGGCTGAGCCTATGCGAAATGAAAACTTGAAACCCTGAAGGCCTAAGGTACCCAAACATTGTTTGAAAACAGAATTAAACTGATAGTTTGTGACTGGAGAGGAATCTTCCTGTATCAAAAAATTATCTGGACCAAGAGGTCTGGATGAAATAAAATCAGAGATCAATTTAGCAGGGCGGATATCAGGATCAGCACAAGCTTGCAGGTTGAGCCAATGACCTTTTTGCAGCTGGTCAGTTTTGGATTTTTTAATCAGAATATTGACACTAGATGATAAAAGAACTATATCACTAAAACCCAACCCTGACCCGCCTTTTTTGATCTTTGGCACTAATTCTGATACCCTTAATTATGCAAAGAAGGCCACCACAAAAGCAGTTTTAAATAATAAGGCTTTATAAGAAGAGAAGCAAACTAAATGAGTAGCTGAGCAAAGTTTTTTCAAAATCCCTATAGAAATGGGGCACCTATCGTCAGTCACCTAGCACGCCTTTCTATATCCTTTGCGTGCTTGTCTAATGGAAAAATAGCTGCTACAAGCAGGAAATTGATGAAGTTTGAAGAAAAATGAAATTCCAGGTAGAGTTTTTACCACCTGACTATGAAACAAATTTTGCTGCATTAAAGATCATAGGCTAAAACCGTGTGCTCAATTGGTGACATTGGATCAAAACCACACATCATATAAAAATGTAACCATTTCTCCCATGCGACTGAGTATCCAGTCCATGTATTGGCTGCTAGAGAACTTTGTATTGCCTTGCTGACAATGGTCATATCAAGTCCCAAAGATGTTCCGGGCATGCAACACCTTCCAGATCTGCACTTGGGAGCAGTTGCCTGAATCGCAAAATCTGTAAGCGAGACAGAGCATCTGCCATGTTGTTCAATTCCCCAGGGATAAACTTTGATTTTACCCAAATGTTACATTTTAGGCAAAGAAAAACAAAGTAATGCAATAATTTGATGACAAAAACTGATTTGGAAAGTAAACAATTTGTGGCAAATATAATGCCTTTATTATCCGTTTGGACAATAACATGTTTGTTAGCAAATGAATTACTCCATATTTCCAAAGCTACAAAGATTGGAAATAACTCCAATAGCACAATACACTTAGTAGCTTTTTTAGCTATCCAAGAGTGGGGCTAGAAGTCACAGCACCAGTGTGTTTTAAAAATTGCTGCAAATCCCTTGGACCCCACTGCATCTGTATAGAGCTGCTATTCTGAGTCAAAAAGAAAATCTGATTGAAAATAGGACCTACCATTGTAGTTATCAAGGAATTGTGACCAGATGATCAGATCCTCTTTAAGATCCTGTGTCATCCGGATATGCAAAAAAGGTGACTTCAATCCCTAAGAGGCCAGGGAAAGACGTCTGGAAAAAATCCTCCCTACTGGCATAATCCTAGAGGCAAATGCCAAAAGGCCTAAAAGGGATTGAAGTTCCCTTGATAAAACCTTTTTCCGCCAAAGGAAAAAACAAAATGGAAGACTTAAGTCTCTCTATTTTAACTGTAGGTAACCTGTATTCCATGAAAGAGGTGTCAATAGTTATTCCCAAAAATTTCAATGAAGTAGTGGGAAAAACTGTTTTCTCAACAGCTAAAGGAATCCCAAAATGATTTGATATAGAAAAGAACAGTTTTAGTAAATAAAAACAAAGCAAAGAATCAGGAGGGCCAAAAAACAAAAAAATCATCTAAATAATTGATTATTATATCAAAAACAGATTCATGAGCCATGACCCATTGCAGAAAAGATGCAAAGGTTTCAAAATAGAAGCAAGACAACGAGCAGCCCATGAGCAAATACCTGTCAAAGAAAAATTTCCCCTCCAAAACAAAAACCAAGGGAGTTAAAGCATTCAGGTGCAATAGGTATCAACCAGAAGGCTGATTTGACATCAGCCTTAGCAAGCAAAGTACCAGAACCAAATTTCTTTATCTTGCTAATGACGTCATTGATCATTTAAAGAATCCCTTCTAGGGAATGAAAGATGATGGATGAGCCTAAATGAGATTGGCTCTTTTTTTGGGAATATACCAAGAGGTGATAACCGAAAATTCTGAAAAGGAGGAGATGAAAAAGGATCGGATACTCTTCCTTCAGACATAGTGGATCTCTTAAAGCATTTGGAGAGTAGATGAGTGCCACCACACAAGGAGAACTCATGTTTATACCTGCAAGAGAAATTCCATATACACTGTAACTCATTAAAGGCATGACAAATGCCTTTTTTAAAAGCAGAAGCAATATTAGGGTTGGTGGTCGGCTGTTTAACAAAATTTGATTGTTGAGGAACAACAAGATTCAGCCACAATTCTATGTCCTTCATACCCCACTGTAAATTGGGGTACACAGACAACTTTTGACGATAAGACTTGTCATAATAAAACCAGCCTAAACCGCCAAAACTTCTATAATCTTCCAGGACTATTTCCAAATGCTGGAATAAGCCACTACATTTATTAGGGAATTTTTCACCCATAATACCACAGAATATGCAAAAGGCATGCAACAAGTTGTGGAAGGTTCTGGCAATGGGTCTACGCCTATCCTCCTCCAACCTGTCATCACCCTTCTTGTCTGACTTTACAGTAAATTCCTTAGAAAATGGTAAAAGTGACAGGATGTCAATATAGGCTCTTTATCTTCTCAGATTGTAAAGCGGCCCATTCCTCTTGGCAAAAAGCCTCCAGTTCCTGTAAATTCTTGGGCTGTCTTGCATGAACTGCATGTTTGAGATCTCCCCAGAGTAGCTCAATGATATTGAGGTTAGGAGACTGAGATGGCTCACTTTATTCTGCTGTAGCCAATGACATGTCGACTTGGCCTTGTGTTTTGGATCATTGTCACGTTGGAATGTCCAAGTACATCCCATGGGCAGTTTCCTTTTAGAAAGTATTTTTTATTGATTTTCAAAAAAGTAACATATACAATCATTGGAGCTTACATTTCTCCAGAAAGAATGTTTACAAAATTATGATCATTCTCCTGATAACTTGTTCTTACAAAAATATGCAATATATATAGAATGGAACACAAGAAAATACAGAAACAAGCGGTACCAACACTGGATCCTTATCCACCTCTCTACCCTGGTAGCATGCAACATATTTACTGTCAATTATCTACGTCATGCTGGATACGATCTGTAGGAGCATCAACTCTAAACTTCCCAAGGCATAACTAGTTTAGTAATGGTACCAAAGTTATAGTTTAACTGTTTGTTAATTGTGTAACTTTTGTTGTAGAACAGTTATTTGCAAGTCCCACGGCATATGTTTAGTCAATCAAATATCCAAGTTTATCTATGAAAATGTAAAAGATGCGTTACTCAGCATAGGTAATATATATTGTTTGTGCTTCTCACTGAACTTTTCCCATAAGGACCAGCCTTTTGCAAATTTCTTTTGGCTCCCCTCTTTAAAAGCTATAGTTTTCTCGTAAGCATAGGAGTCATTGACCAGATTCAGTACTTCCCCTATAGAGGGAGAGGATGTAGATTTCCACTTAAGGGCTATCACCGATCGAGCTGCATTACTAATGTGCAGCAATGAGCTGGATAGATATCCATGTCAATGTTTAATAGAGCTTGTTACGCCTTCAATTTGTTAAGTATACCTGTTCGTTTTGCAATCAATCGTGTTATTGCAGTCCAGAAACTACATAGAGATACACAGAACCAAAGCATGTGAGCTAAATTTCCCACCTGTCCACAATCCCCCAGCATAGATTAGAGGAATTGTTCATAAATTTTGCTAGTGTGTATGGGGTCCTGTACCATCTCAAATGTATCTTCTGGACTATCTCCCTGAAATTGGAACATTTGGTATGGGTATAGTTGGTTTTGATCGTACGACTCCACTGCTTCTGAGAAACTGTTATGTTTAAGTCCGATTCCCATTTTATAAGTTGTTTTGGGGTTTCGAAATGCAATTTGCTGTGTAACAGGTTATAGAATTCTGTTATTCCTTTTTGGGAGTGGGAGTGGAATTCCACAACCTGTAGATAGATTCTGTGATTGCAGCATTTTGTATTTTGGTAGCAGCTATTATACTGGTTACCCTTGCGTAGGCCATGAATTCCCTTGCAGGTAAAGAGTTTGTAGACTGTAATTCTGAAAACGGTTTAATACGGTCCTGGCTAAATAGGCCTAATATGTTTTGAATACCATAGTTCCCCCAGTGTTGTACATATAGGTCTGGAGATAGAAACGAAAATGCTGTCATAGGGATAGGTACATTTTTATGGTTAATGTGGGAGTCTTTATTTTTCATAAAATATTCCCATGCCTGCAATGTAGCTGCTATGGTCGGGTGATATTTATAGTACAGTTGCTTAGCTAGGAGTGTGGAGAGTAATAGATCTTTAATATCTCCTTGTTCTACCTGAGCTTGTTCTGCTTTACACCAGTGGATTCGGCATGTGTTGAACCATGACTTGATTTGGTCCAGAATTGCCGCCATATGGTAATTTTTGATACTTGGGACTCCCATGCCCCCTATTTTCCTGTGTTTTAAAGGAATGTTGTGAGGACATCTAGCTTTTTTCCCCTCCCATATGAATTTGGATAGGGATTTTTGTATATATATGTAAAAAGAGGATGGGATTTGGATTAGTAGTGCTCTAGTAATACAACAACTTGGGAAGCAGAAGCATTTTGTATGCCACTAATCTACCTGACCAGGAGAGAAAACATTTCTTTAGCCTATTAATTTCCTGTGTAAAACTGTTTAGCGGGGGTTTAAAGTTGGAGTGCTATAGGTGTGAGAGTGGGTTAGCTAATGTAATACCTAGGTACTGGATTTCGTCCTTCGCCCAGGGATATGGTAGTAACTTTTGAATTTGGGTTTTTGCCTCGTTGTCTACTGCTAAACTTAATATGCTCGATTTGGACACATTTATTTTGTAATAAGAAACAGCATTGAACAATTCTAGTATTTCGTGGACTATCTTCAGGGAGTGTGCCGGATTGGAGAGCGACAAAATGACGTCATCAGCAAATAATGTCTGTTCCTTTTTCCCTAAACGAATGCCTGTAATTTGAGAGTGTGTTCTATTTTTTTCGGCCAACTGTTCCATCGCCAGGGCAAAGATCAGGGGTGACAGAGGGCACCCCTGTCTTGTGCCATTAGTGATAGAAAACTGTTCTGAGAATATGCCTTCGGTAAACACATTAGCTGAGGGGCTAGAATACAAAGCTGTTATAGCTGAGCATATTTGGCCTGTGAATCCAAATTTTCTGAAGACTTGTGAAAGGTAGCCCCAGTGGATCCTGTCAAAGGCCTTTTCGGTGTCCAATGACAGGAGGACTGATGGCTGCTTATGTTCGACTGCTGAGTGCATTAGATTCAATATACACCTTGTTGCATCTGTGGCTTGCCTTCCCGCCACAAAACCAACCTAGGGATGAGTTGAACACCCCCCTGTTCGGTTCGCAACAGAACCTGCGAACAGGAAAAAAGTTTGTTCGAACACGCGAACACCGTTAAAGTCTATGGGACACGAACATGAATAATCAAAAGTGCTAATTTTAAAGGCTTGTATGCAAGTTATTGTCAAAAAAAGTGTTTGGGGACCTGGGTCCTGCTCCAGGGGACATTGATCAATGCAAAAAAAGTTTTAAAAACTGCCGTTTTTTCAGGAGCAGTGATTTTAATAATGCTTAAAGTCAAACAATAAAAGTGTAATATCCCTTTAAATTGCATAGCTGGGGGGTGTCTATAGTATGCCTGTAAAGGGGCGCATGTTTCCCGTGTTTAGAACAGTCTGACAGCAAAATGACATTTCGAAGGAAAAAAGCCATTTAAAACTACTCGCGGCTATTGCATTGCCGGTCCGACAATACACATAGAAGTTCACTGATAAAAACAGCATGGGAATTCCCCACAGGGGAACCCCGAACCAAAATTAAAAAAAAAAAATGACGTGGGGGTCCCCCTAAATTCCATACCAGGCCCTTCAGGTCTGGTATGGATATTAAGGGGAACCCCTGCCAAAATTTAAAAAAAAAATGACGTGGGGGTCCCCTTAAATTCCATACCAGACCCTTCAGGTCTGGTATGGATTTTAAGGGGTACCCTGCACCAAAAAAACCCCAAAAAACACGGCGTGGGGTCCCCCCAAAAATCCATACCAGACCCTTATCCGAGCACGCAACCTGGCAGGCCACAGGAAAAGAGGGGGGGATGAGAGAGAGCCCCCCCCTCCTCAACTGTACCAGGCCACATGCCCTCAACATTGGGAGGGTGCTTTGGGGTAGCCCCCCAAAACACCTTGTCCCCATGTTGATGAGGACAAGGGCCTCATCCCCACAACCCTGGCCGGTGGTTGTGAGGGTCTGCGGGCGGGGGGCTTAACGGAATCTGGAAGCCCCCTTTAACAAGGGGACCCCCAGATCCCAGACCCCCCCCCTGTGTGAAATGGTAAGGGGGTATTTGTACCCCTACCATTTCACTAAAAAACTGTCAAAAATGTTAAAAATGACAAGAGACAGTTTTTGACAATTCCTTTATTTAAATGCTTCTTCTTTCTTCTTTCTTCTATCTTCCTTCATCTTCTTCTTCTTCTGCTTCTTCTGGCTCTTCTGGTTCTTCCCCCGACGTTCTCGTCCAGCATCTCCCCTGCGGCGTCTTCTATCTTCTTGTTCTCGGGCCGCTCCACACCCATGGCATGGGGGGAGGCTCCCGCTCTTCTCTTCATCTTCTTCTTCATCTTCTTCTTTTCTTCTCTTCTTCTCTTCTTCATTTTCTTCTCCGGGCCGCTCCGCATCCATGCTGGCATGGAGGGAGGCTCCCGCTGTGTGACGGCATCTCCTCATCTGACGGTTCTTAAATAACGGGGGGCGGGGCCACCCGGTGACCCCGCCCCGCTCTGACGCTTGGTGACTTGACGGGACTTCCCTGTGATGTCACGGGGAATGCCACAGGGAAGTCCCGTTATGTCCCGTGCGTCAGAGGGGGGCGGGGTCACTTGGTGGATGCGGAGCGGCCCGGAGAAGAAAATGAAGAAGAGAAGAAAAGAAAAAGATGAAGAAGAAGATGAAGAGAAGAGCGGGAGCCTCCCCCCATGCCATGGGTGCGGAGCGGCCCGAGGAGAAGAAGATAGAAGACACCACGGAGGAGATGCTGGACGAGAACGCCGGAGGAAGAACCAGAAGAGCCAGAAGAAACAGAAGAAGAAGAAGAAGATGAAGGAAGATAGAAGAAAGAAGAAAGAAGAAGCATTTAAATAAAGGAATTGTCAAAAACTGTCTCTTGTCATTTTTAACATTTTTGACAGTTTTTTAGTGAAATGATAGGGGTATTTGTACCCCCTTACCATTTCACACAGGGAGGGCGGGATCTGGGGGTCCCCTTGTTAAAGGGGGCTTCCAGATTCCAATAAGCCCCCCGCCCGCAGACCCCCACAACCACCGGCCAGGGTTGTGGGGATGAGGCCCTTGTCCTCATCAACATGGGGACAAGGTGTTTTGGGGGGCTACCCCAACGCACCCTCCCAATGTTGAGGGCATGTGGCCTGGTACGGTTCAGGAGGGGGGGTCTCGTCCCCCCTCTTTTCCTGCAGCCTGCCAGGTTGCGTGCTCGGATAAGGGTCTGGTATGTATTTTTTGGGGGACCCCACGCCGTTTTTTTGGGGGGTTTTTTGGCGCGGGGTTCCCCTTAAAATCCATACCAGACCTGAAGGGTCTGGTATGGAATTTAGGGGACCCCCACGTCATTTTTTTTTTGGCCGGGGTTCCCCTTAATATCCATACCAGACCTGAAGGGCCTGGTATGGAATTTAGGGGGACCCCCCACGTCATTTTTTTTTAAAATTTTGATTTGGGGTTCCCCATGGGGAATTCCCATGCCGTTTTTATCAATGAAGTTCTATGTGTATTGTCGGACCGACAATGCATTAATAGCCGCGAGTAGTTTTAAATGACTTTTTTTCCTTTGAAATGTCATTTTGCTGTCAGACTGTTCTAAACACGGGAAACATGCGCCCCTTTACAGGCATACTATAGACACCCCCCAGGTACGAAATTTAAAGGGATATTACACTTTTATTGTTTCACTTTAAGCATTATTAAAATCACTGCTGCCGAAAAAACAGCCGTTTTTAAAACTTTTTTTTGCATTGCTTCATAAGCTGTAGCATGTCTGTGTGGATTGCGCTCCTCAGAGACACTAGCATATCCTTTAGGGTAGAGTCTATGACAGGCTGGTTGTTTGTGGGGAATGCTGCTATGGTGTCCTGGAACTCCAGAGTGTCATCTAATGCAATGCATCTGTCCCCTTCCTCAGTAGCTGCATGTGTATGCTCTGTCATTTTCTGATTAGTTTTAACAGAGCTGTTTGAGCTGGAGGAGGTTTGTGACCCTGACTGCCTCTGGTAATCTCGTGTCTGTGGAGCTTGCTCCGCCATCCATCCCATTTTGGTCAGTGTGTAAAAGTCTGTCATCTTACCAGGCTCTCTTCTGTCCTTCCTCTTCCTCGGCATGCTCCTTGGGTACCCCCAACCTCAGGTGTGGAAAAACCACCGTCTGTAGGTGCCTTCTGTCACTGTAGTTAGCTCCACCCCCCCATGGGCAGTTTCCTGGCTAATTAATGCAAATGTTCCTCCAGTATTTTTTGATAACATACTGCATTCATCTTGCTATCAGATTTTACCAAATTTCCTGTGTCTTTATAGCTCACACATCACCAAAACATCAGCAATTCACCACTGTGTTTCACAGTGGGAATGGTGTATCTTTCATCATAAGCCTTATTGACTCCTCTCCAAATGTAGTGTTTATGGTTGTGGCCAAAAAGCTCAATTTTGGTCTAATCACTCCAAATGACTTTGTGCCAGAAGGTTTGGGGCTTGTCTCTGTGCTGTTTGGTGTATTGTAAGTGGGATACTTTGTGGCATTTGCGTAGTAATGGCTTTCGTCTGGCGACTCGACCATGCAGCCCATCTTTCTTCAAGTGCCTCCTTATTGTTCATCTTGAAACAGCCATACCACATGTTTTCAGAGAGTCCTGTATTTCACCTGAAGTTATTTGTGGGTTTTTCTTTGCATCCCGAACAATTTTCCCAGCAGATGCGGTTGAAATTTTAGTTGGTCTACCTGACCGTGGTTTGAGTTCAACAGAACCCCTCATTTTCAACTTCTTGGATATCTTTTTATATCCCTTTCCTGTTTTATACAGTTCAACTCCCTTTTCCCGCAGATCCTTTGACAATTCTTTTGCTTTCCCCATGACTCAGAATCCAGAAACATCAGTGCAGTACTTGATGAAAGATGCAAGGGTCTGTCAGGAGTCCAGAAACTCATTGACCTTTTATACACACAAACTAATTACAAACAGATAGATCACAGGTGAGGATGGTTACCTTTAATAGCCATTTAAACCCCTTTGTGTGAACTTGTGTGCATGTTATGAGGCCAAAATCACCACGGTATGTAAACTTTTGATCAGGGTAATTTGGGTAGTTTCTGTTTCATTATGATTCAAAAAGAGTAAACACAGTTGGTTGATAATAATTGGCTTCAGCCAAACACTAACCATGAGTGAAAGAAATGTTTTTGTGTTATCATTCATATTCTCTGAAAAATGGCCAAGAAATCATAAATTCTGCCAGGGTATGTAAACTTATGAGCACAACTGTAGTTATTGCTAGACATGTGTGGTTCGTTTCATACCAATCGAAAATTTATACAAATTTCCGAAAATTTGTTCATTCGGAAGCATCTGAAATACGAATTTCTATGCTTCCGAATTGTATACGAAATCTGAAAGTTCATTGACGAATTTCGGATCCAGATTCAGTTACAACGTAAACGTGACTGGTGTTTTGTTGACCAATCAGAGGTTTTCTTCCGCTGCTGAGTGAGGATTGGGAAAATTACCTTTTTTAATATGGGAGTGGGAGACTGGTACTGGTAGTCGATGGGAGATTCAGAATCGACCAAATAAGAATGTTTTATTATTGTCATAATAATTACAATTATTCGTTATGATAAAGTTAAAAACCCAGGAAGTCAGCACAGCACAGGGATGGTGGGAGCCCCTCATAATGTGCTTAGCAGGGGTACAGCCCCAGGAAGAAGTCAGCACAGCACAGGGATGGTGGGAGCCCCTCATAATGAGCACAGCAGGGGTACAAACCCAGGAAGTCATCACAGCACAGGGATGGTGGGAGCCCCCTCATAATGAGCCCAGCAGGGGTACAAACCCAGGAAGTCAGCACAGCACAGGGCTGGTGGGAGCCCCTCATAATAAGCACAGCAGAGGTACAGCCCCAGGAGGAAGTCAGCACAGCACAGGGATGGTGGGAGCCCCTCATAATGAGCACAGCAGGGGTACAGCCCCAGGAAGAAGTCAGCACAGCACAAGGATGGTGGGAGGCCCTCATAATGAGCATTATGAGTCCGACGACTGCCATATTGAGAAAGGTATTTTTTGCTTTTTAAATTCATCATAACGAACGTATTGTTACGAAAAGTTAACGAACCTAATGAAAATCATATTTCGTACAAATCCAAATTGAATTTCGGACACGAATTACGAAATATGAATTAACGGCTAATACGAAACGGATCGAAGTGAAACAAATTTATTGACGGCACACATGTCTAGTTATTGCACTGCAAACACAAATTTTCAGAGTTGCCTCCCTAATAAATTGATGAGAAAAAAAATCTCACATAGTCCACTGTCAGGGAAATTACGATTCAAACCTTCACTAGCTATAGCTCTGGCTTTGCCTTGCAGGGATCTAAATCTTATCCATATGGGCCTGAACTTTGTCACTACTATCCCTGATCCAGATATAACAATCTTTACTTACAAATTCCCAGAAACCCCCTTGGACTGTGGGAACTTCCTTGTAGCTTCAACAGTTACATGAAACATCCCATCCTCAATGGATGAGAAATTGTTCAAGTATTTCATAAGCTCAAGCCCCCACTGTGTACAAGCAATTGCCTTCCAGCTGTCCCTGCCATTCTTACCTTCTCTCGTGTCATCAGATCCTCGCGATCGGTCGCGACATAAGATGCTGGGACAAGTTTCACCAGCACACATGAACCTCTTGCCTTAGGGAATTACCTTATAAGCTGTAGATCCGCATTAATACCAAACTACGGTTGTAGCACACTTGTGGGCTACCTAGTTATCCCGATACCAAAGTTGGCAAGAACCAGAGCTATTGTTAAAATTATAATTAATTTTATCCTCTAGAAATGTTCTGTTAGGTTCTATTGACAGGTGTCTGTTTGGATTTTACTAGTCTGTCAAAACTCCTCACACCAATATGAATGTCACACATAGCATGTACCGCCATCATCGCTGGGGCACTAATACCCGACCATGTGTCCTGTTCTCTTTCTTAGCTAGTTTGAAGAAAATACATTTTAAAAATATAAATAAACAAAGATACTCCTCCTCCTTTTGGTGTAGTTGATGCGCTTCTTGCAGTGGCTGGCATGGTCTCATCCCTCAAGCTTCTTTACAATGACCCAGTCACCTGGTTGGAAAGAATGTAAACTGGTTATTGTGTCAGGGTCCAGGATGGACTCGTGAACCCTGTGGTGGACCTTTTGAAGTTCATGTTACAGTGATTGCACCCACCCCATCAGCTGAGAATGTAGGTGACAGCTAATGAGGAAAGTACAACTCTGGTTTTGGTTGACCTCCAAACAAACCTCATATGACAATAACCCAGACATCGGGACTGTGGTCACTGCATAACCTGTGCGTGGCTTACCATCTGGGGTGTAATACCTGGAACCAGTGACAAAAAGGTTCTTAGCATCTGGGATGGGATCCTCTTTCACCAGACTGCTGCTTGCTGATTCAAATTCCATCAAAGAAAGACAGTCTTGGCACAAACTTGGTTAGAATTAGAGAGGTTAGTATTGTTGGTTTGAAAATGTGTTATTCTCACCACTCTCATCCCCCCTTTTTTTCCCTCCTCATTACAAACTGGAGGAAGACATGCAGGGTTTAGAATGGTGCAGAATAAAACAGTGAAATAGCCTATGATACTTTTACCTTCTTATACACCTGTACACACACTTCCAGAAACTCTTTGGACCTGAAAAGATACTTATAAACAAAAGTTATTACTCTATCCTTCAAAGAATGGTAAACAATACAACATTTTGTGTACATTGGTAAATTGTCACTGACATTCCACAAAACCGATAATAACTAAACCCTCTGTAAATCTTACTTTCCCCTTTTTTTTTTCCTAAAATACAACAGCCGCGACACGCAAGAGGGCTGTCGCGGTAGGTTCAAACATCTTGTTACCACATACAAACAATGAGACAAAGACAAACATTTATATACAAATGTGGGGGAGATATTTCATAGTTCCCAAAAACGAAAAATGAAAAAAATAAAAACGAAAAGATGGAATGCTGCCTTCACTCTTTTAGCGATAGAAAAAGAATACAATTTGAAAGGCACAAGAGCATTTCGAAATCTTTGCATGGACCAGCCACACAAAGTTCAAAAACAGGCCTGTGTATTTTTAATCACACAAACGTGCACTACGCATCCATCAACTCACTCAACATTACAGATTTCTGAAGCCACAGCTGAACTACTTCCAAGGTATTTTTATTCTGGGGTCTTGTACCTCCAGACATCAAAAGTACCTTCCAAAGGAATACACCTTACTGTACCCTCCGACCATATCTGCCAATCTTTAAGGGGTCTCATGTCCGGAGCCCCAAACCCAGATCTCATGTGAGGTGCAGCTGTCTGACTTTTGTGGAGCCTCATTTTTTTCCTCCAATGCATGGACCAACATTACCCATGACGATTCAAAACGCTTTTGACAGTCCCTGCGTCCAGGGCACCCTTGCACTAGTTTTCGGATCAGTACTGCTTAGTGACTATTTTTACAGTACTGGCACCCGGCGTTCTCCGATTATTTTACACGGCCTCCCGGTGTGCTAGCGTACTAATCCTCACATTTACATGCTCTACAACCGGTTATCGGCAGCCCTATAAATGTGTTGTCAGACAAACTACAAAGCACCATGAAATCCTCCACTATTCAAAACAATATTATGGCTTCTCTCTGTACCTCGATATTACAACAATAACTTGGATGCCTCCTGTTTGCTCTTTACCCAAAACTGTATTACAGTAAAAAAACCTAATTTAAAAATAAAAATGATTTTGTCTTTCCAAACACAAGTCAAAAGACCCCAAGCCCCTCCCACCAACTTCCTGTTGCACACCTGAGTAGGAAGAGGGAGGGGGAGGGGAAGCCTTGAATAGCTTCATATTTTGTCTATCAAGACATTAGAAAAATCTATGGCTAACATCAACACCTAAAAGCTTTTTTTCCAGGAGTGGGTGGAATAAGCCCCCATATTGCAAATGGGAGGGAATCCCCTTGAGTCACATATCCCCTGGAAGTCAAACCAGCGGTCATCAGGATGTAGCTCCTCCTCCCCAGGA
Source organism: Lithobates septentrionalis (assembly GCA_037952835.1). Classification (NCBI taxonomy): domain Eukaryota; kingdom Metazoa; phylum Chordata; class Amphibia; order Anura; family Ranidae; genus Lithobates; species Lithobates septentrionalis. The sequence continues at coordinate 15,755,996 of JBBDGP010000082.1, read as the reverse complement.
AGTACGTCCTGACGACACCGCTATCCGAGTACCCGGAAGTTACGGGCTTTTCCGGAGCCGGCCTTCTGTTTATGCCTATTTACAACTGCTGTTTGTAAGTGTATCTTTGGCTTTATTTTTCTCAATAAATGTGAGGATTTTATGCTATGTGGAGCAATTTTATCTTTTTCACGCTGACACACCCAACCCATCCTGCCGCGGTCTGTGGAGAGGGTTCCTGTGGACCTAATGACATCTAGTGCCTGTCTCTGAGATCCCGGGCTGGGGTTACAGCCACCTGCCCAGTGAGGTCTCCTATAATTAAGGGACCAACGTTCTCTGGTAAGAGGCAGCAGTTTTTGAAGGTGGAGGTTTCATCTACGCACCCCATTCACTGCAGCAAGAGTCTTTTTCACTTGTCACTTGGGGATATTTCTTTTTTGGTCCTTTTTTCTAGTCCTTCTTTTTGGTTTTTGGTTTTTGCTATACACAGTATATGGACTTCAATTAATCACTGTTCATTGTGCACAGATTATATGGACATTATCTGCGCTCTTTAAGATTTGTTTTTTAACATTTTTTACCACTTGTTTATAATTCATTTTGCACATTGAATATTGCTTATATTTGTATTTATATTCCTCTATGAGGTTTTAAGGCATTTATCTGTTGCCTTCATCACATTATTAGCGCAACTTTTTCTACTACAAACAAAATGGCGCCATTAACACATGAAATTTAGTTGTTGATCCCGCCAAAATCGAGATTTCTTCACTAGAAAACATAAACTTCTTTAAAACAACTGGTATAAAAACCTAAATGATTCTACTGGAAATGTAATTCAGTACAAAACCAGAGATATTTCGCTCAAGACTAAAATCAGCAGAAACAAAAAGGCAGTTGCAGCAATCAAAAATCGGTCCACGGCAAAATGGTGAATTAAACCAGGACTACAGAAAAATGGCCGACATTAACAAATGACAAGACAAACCAGGATTTCTTAAACAATACACTCTATTTGACTCTGAGAGTTAGAACTCCCCCATGCTATTACCTAGAAACCTGAGATCCCCCCCCCCCGGGTGTAAACAGCTCCTATTGTGATGTCCCAACAATGCATGGGCACTTGGATATGCGACAGGCATTTCAACTTAAAACCAATATTCAATACAGAAAACGCAATAGTTTCCTTGAAAAGTATGTAAACAGTACAAAAATAGAATTCACAAAATGGTGCCTTAGAAGCCAGATTGTAGCTTAAAGCACGTGGCTTTGCACACACAAAGAAATACACAATGGAGCAGCTTCCCCTATAGGAGGGCTCACAGGTCTTCAAAATGGCCGCCGATGCACATGGTGACCACAACAAAAGCCAGACCCCAACAAAATGGCGCATTTTCCTGCCAAAACTGACCAAGATGGATAAACATTTCAGAGTTCACACACAAAGGAATAGAAAATGGCCAACCATAGTCACATGGCAGACAACAAAAGGAAGTAGCAGACGAAAAACATTTTCCTGCCAAAACCAAAAATTTCTCCCCAAAAAATTACACATTTGAGATACTAAATGAACGCTTAGACAAACATTTAAAAGTGTTAAAGTTACAAAAAACACAACTTAGGAACACATGCTATCCAATGAAACAACCAAGCCACATAACCCACAATTACATGGCTGAAACATACACTCAAACTCAGTTCACATCAGCTTTCACAGGAACAAGACATTGAGAGGTACAAACAGTGATGCTTCCCTGTTCTTTTCATCTCAAAACAAAACCTATTGTCAACAGGGAGTAGCCAACCTAAAATGCTTGCCCCCCCCCCCCCAGTAAAACTCATGGGATCTTTACAAACAGGTTCGGCTACTTACAAAACTACTCAGCCACACACATTGCAGGCTGTGAATGATCATACATTTCTATTTCTTATATGCATTACAAACTTGTTACACAGCATCAGTCACACACACACACACACAGTCTCCTTACACAAAGATTTGAGATACAAATCACACACACACACACACACACACACAGGCACACACACACACAGGCACACATACAGGCACACACCAGACATACGATCAAACTTCCAGCATTATTTCAGAAGACGAAAAATGTGTTCTTTTCGCGAAGCTGACCCTCCCCAGCACATCTTAATGTTCCGATTCTGAAGGAGGTTCTGTTCACTCCTACGTTCTGGCTCGCCATTTTGTCAGGGAAATTTGGTTGTACGCAAAGCACACAGCCAAATCTCCTGTTTCTAATCATAATAACAATTTTGTCTAATGATATAAATGCATCTCACCTTTTGATCCTATCCATCCTCTGGTGTGTGCCCCATCCAGCCAACTAGACAAAACACATGTTTACGGTTCCAGTTCCAAGATCACACTGACTCCTCAGCCGTGTGCTCACTCTTTATTAGCATAACAGGAAGTCCCAAAGCTCGAGGGTTCGGCCTCCAACAGCCAAACACCTCTTACAAAGCTTGTGACCTCACAAGAAATGGACACAAGATATGACCTCACAGGATGTGAATGGCCATATAAGGATTTAACAACACAACACAATACAACCACAAATTACTACAGGACATGATACTAGAGTTCCTCGTGCATGGATTGGAGATTATCTGCAGGTGCATCCCAAACATGTTGATCAGGCATACCAGGGGTGACAAGAGGAAACAACCGATAATGTCTTTGCAGAGCGAACGCATCCCCACCAGACGATCATTCTGTGCATTGCACAGGGGCCCTTTGCTGGCGGACAAATCCTCTCTCCACAAACACCTCCCTCCAAACACCAGGAAGTTTTCAACTACCTAACAGGTCTCAACCAGCGTCAGTCTGCCCCAGTCAGCTCTTTAGAGCGGGCTGCAAGAGATGAGACACTGGGAGACACTTATGACAATACATTAACATAAAATTTTCCACAACACTACTAAAGGGATGTCAAACTCAATTTCATTGCTGGCTGCATCAATATTAAAGTGGAAGTCCACTCTAACACTTAAATTCTCACCCTGCAATCATTAATGTGAGCTGAGTTCAGCCTTTTGTCTCAAAATGAAAAAAAATCCCAGTTTTTCTACCTTTATTTTACAGTATCCAGTGCCGTCACATGACTTCAATTCTACTTCCTTCTGAGACTAAAATCAGCCAGTGGGTGTAGTTCCTGAAAGCTAGTGACATCACTTTGTGGGAGGGACACTGTTCCTATGTAGCCAGTGGGCTATACAGGATGGGAGGAGCTAATCATAGGTTCCTGCCCAGTGTTCTCTCATTGTACATCCTAATTCATGAGAAAATGAAGAAATAAAAAGCCCCATCCACAAGGGGGAGGTACAGAACACATATACAGTATAGCTGTGCACAGGAGAAGGGAGCTGGACAGGGGAGGAACTGTCTGTGTGGCTAGAAGTGCTCTGGGGTCTCAGCTCACAGTTTACAATGATCACAGTACAGGCAACCACATTAAGGCTCTGTTTCCACTATTATAACTTGCCATGTGACTTTGGACACATAAAATTGCATGACAAGTCACAGCCCATTGATTTCAATGGCACCCATTCCCATCTATGCAACTTTGAAAATCAGCAACTTTGAAAAGGCACTTGCAATGCTTTGAAGCGACTTTGATTCAGAGAATGTAAAGTTGGATCAAAGCTGCACTCAAAGTCGCATCAAAGTTGCATTTTAAATTGTGCAACTTTGTGGTCACAATAGTGGAAACATAACTTGTCATGCGACTATGTGCCCATAGTCACATGACAAGTCACAGCCCATTGATTTTAATGGTACCTGTTCCCATCTATGAAACTTTGAAAATAAACGACTTTGAAAAGATCCTGAAATGCTTTAATGCGACTTTGATCCAGAGAGTGTAAAGTTGGATCAAAGTTGCACTAAAAGTCATATCAAAGTCGCACTCTAAATTATGCAAATTTGGGGTTGCAATAGTGGAAATGTAGACTAAGGTTCTGTTTCCACTAGTATGAACTGAAATACGAATTTGGACATAAAGTCGCATTACAAGTCACAGCCCATTGATTTCAATTGCACCCATTTCCATCTAAGCGACTTTGATAATCAGCGACTTTAAAAAGATACCTGCAATGCGCTGATGCGACTTTTGATGTGACTTTGATCCAGAGAGTGGATCAAAGCTGCACTCAAAGTTGCATCAAAGACACACTCCAAAGTCGCACTTCAGTCTTAGGCTACCTTTCCACTAGTGCGACTCCAAAGCTGTGTGATTTAGAGTGCGACTTTGAGTGAAGCTTTGATCCAACTTTACACTCTGGATCAAAGTCGCATCAAAAGTTACATCAAAGTAGTGCAGGCACCTTTTCAAAGTTGCTGCTTTTCAAAGGCGCATAGATGGGAACATTTGCCTTTGAAATCAATAGGCTGTGACTTGTCATGTGACTTTACAGTAGGTGACCGCGATATTGTGTCAATCTCGCCACATTTCTCAGCGAGATTTGACACCTACGAGACCCGTGGCGGGAGCCAGCGCCAAGATCCTTTCCCGATGAGTGACAGGCAGTACTGACAGCTGTCTGGTATGAATCCTGAGGGGGAACGCCGAATTTTAAATGAAAAAACCGGCGTGGGTTTCCCCCATGGGCATACCAGGCCGTTAGGTCTGGTATGGATTGTAAGGGGAACCCCCTACCCCGAAAAAATCGGTGTGAGGGTCCCCCCAAAATCCATACCAGACCCTTATACGAGCACGCAGCCCGGCCGGCCAGGAAAGGGGGTGGGGACGAGCGAGCGGACCCCCCCTCCTGAGCCGTACCAGGCCACATGTCCTCAACATGGGGGGGTGGGTGCCTTGGGGAAGGGGGGGGCGCCCTATGGGCCCCCCCACCCCAAAGCACCTTGTCCCCATGTTGATGAGGACAAGGGCCACTTCCCGACAACCCTGGCCGTTGGTTGTCGGGGTCTGCGGATGGGGGGCTTATCGGAATCCTAGGGAAAAGTGTCAATAAAAAAAAAACACAGTACACAGGTTTTAAGAGTAAATAGTTATTATTTTATTTATGGGACCGTGACGTCACAAGGGGGCGGGGGTCACCGCCTATATAAATGGCTCCGCAGCTCGCACACAGCATTCCAGCCAGAGAGAGCGTCGTGTCAACATCGGAAGAAGAGAAGAAGAGAAGAAGCGACGAGACAGCGGCGGCAAGACAGCGGCGACAAGACAGCGGCAGCAGACTGGGCCCCTCGCTGACAAAAGAGCTGGAAGAAGATAGCGGAGGGGCCCGGGAGAAGAGGCGGAACACCAGGAGAAGTCGGAAGAAGACCCCCCCGAAGTCGGAAGAAGACCCGGAGCTGCCTAATAAATTACTCTTAAAACCTGTGTACTGTGTTTTTTTTTAATTGACACTTTTCCCTAGGTGAATGGGTAGGGGTACCATGTACCCCATACTCATTCACATAGGGTGGGGGGCCAGGATCTGGGGGCCCCTTATTAAAGGGGGCTCCCGGATTCTGATAAGCCCCCCGCCCGCAGACCTCGACAACCAATGGCCAGGGTTGTCGGGAAGAGGCCCTCATCAACATGGGGACAAGGTGCTTTGGGGTGGGGGGCCCGCAGGGTGCCCCCCCTCCCCCAAGGCACCCACCCTCCCATGTTGAGGGCATGCGGCCTGGTACGGCTCAGGAGGGGGGGGGCGCTCGCTCGTCCGCACCCCCTTTCCTGACCGGCCGGGCTGCGTGCTCGGATAAGGGTCTGGTATGGATTTTGGGGGGACCCCCACGCCGATTTTTCGGCGTAGGGGGTACCCCTTACAATCCATACCAGACCTAAGGGCCTGGTATGCCCCTGGGGGGAACCCACGTTGGTTTTTTAATTTAAAATTTGGCGCGGCGTTCCCCCTCAGGATTCATACCAGACAGCTATCAGCACTGCCTGTCACTCATCGGGAAAGGAAAACAAAGTTTTCCTTTCCCGATAAGTGAGCCAGCGTGACATGCACAGTACCCTGTCGCCGAGAATCAGCGCGATGGTATCGCGCTGGAAACACAATCTCGCGGTCAGGTACTGTATGTGTCCAAAGTTGCATGACAAATTGCACTAGTGAAAACAGAGCCTTAAACTCATTACTTACATGTAGCTCCCTCAGCTGGGCGTGTGCACACCATGTACATAGTGCCATCACAGTGCCATCAGTGCCTTTACAGTGCCACACCATGCACACAGTGCCCATCACAGTGCCACACCACGCACACAGTGCCATCACAGTACCACACCATGGACACAGTGCCATCCCAGTGCCACATCATGCACACAGTGCCATCACAGTGCCACACCTTAGATACAGTGCCATCACAGTGCCACATCATGCACACAGTGTCATCATTGTGCCACATCATGCACACAGTGCCCATCACAGTGCCACACCATGCACACAGTGCCATCACAGTACCACACCATGGACACAGTGCCATCACAGTGCCACATCATGCACACAGTGCCATCACAGTGCCACACCATGGACACAGTGCCATCACAGTTCCACATCATGCACACAGAGCCATCACAGTGCCACATCATGCACATAGTGCCATCTCAATGACACGCAGAAACAACCATGTGGTTGTACACTGTAGAAAATCTGCACCATGTTGCATTGTAATCTAACAAACAGAACATACTTACAAGGCTTGCCCTCCCCCTCTCTCTATCAGGAGAAACTGCTATCCAAAACAAGGCTATGAAGACAGGAGGAGATCTGAGAAGGAGAGGAAGGATGGAGGTGGGGCTGGGCAGGTCTAGGCATGTCTGTCTAAAAAGGAGAGGGGGGCTGGGCAAGACAGGGACAGTTAGAATGAACAGTAGGCATGCCTGTGTAGAAGAGAAGGACAATGCTTTCAGGAAGTGAGAGGCAGCATGCAAAATTCAGAAATAAGGAAGTAAGGTTGTCCCTGAAGAACAGGAAGAATTGATTGTCTGGCTTTGATAAGACTTTCTAAGCTTGGCAATCAGCTATACAGAAAATTAATAACGTCAAATATAAAGATATTTTACATATAATTAATAGAAAAAAATTCATTTTTGACTTGACTTCCACTTTAAAGGTCACCTTCAAAGGGCTGGTTGTATCTGTAAAACTAGATATCCAGAGCACCCCACCATCAGAAGTAAAGGGCACCCCACCCTCCCTTATTACACAGTGCACCACCCTTACCATGTGCTGCTGCCAGGAAGATGCTGGGGGTGGAAATAGGAAACAGAAAGTATAGGGTCTGGTGGAGGACCAGAGAAAGGCTAGAGTTAGCTGCAGGAGCCTGCTAAATGCTGAAACCAGGGAAGGCGGAATGAGGGGGTTCTGCGGCTGCACAGAGATGTGCAGGATATGTAGGAGTTTTATCCTCCTCTCTGCTGCTGACTGCTGAGACGAGGTGGAAGAGCGACACACAGAGAAGTGTAGGATCTATCAGAGGAGTTCTGTTCTCTTCTTTACCGCTGACTGCTGAGACAAGGTAGAGGTGGAGACGAGGGGGGTGCCACAGCTGAGGGAGGGGTGCAAGGGCTGCGTGAAATGGCCTGGTAGGGCCAGATTCAGCCTGCGGGCCTTGTGATTTACAATAGTTGTCTATTGTGTTTAGCCAGTCACATCCTAAGCCTCGTACACATGATACGATTTTCCGCAGACAAAACCTCAGATTTTTGTCCGAAGGCGTGTGCCTGTATCTTGTCTTGCATACAAACGTACACAATTGTCGGCCAACAAACATGAATGTAGTGATGTACTAGACATACTATGAGCCAAAAAAGAAGAAGTTCAATTTTCAGGCGCCACCCATTGTGCTTCTTTGCTAATTTCGTGTTAGTAGAAGTTTGGTGAGTGTTGATTTGCGCTTTTCATTTTGCACTTTTCAGTTTGTTTATCAACGACCATGACAACCAGCCATGTTACAGAATCGGAGGAGATAACATGTTATTTATTGCCTTGGAGTTATTGCTTTGACCGAAGTCCAGTCCAGGAATAGGGATGAGCCGAACACCCCCCTGTTCGGTTTGCACTAGAACATGCAAACAGGCAAAAAATTAGTTTGAACACACAAACACTGTTAAAGTCTATTGGACACGAACATGAATAATCAAAAGTGCTAATTTTAAAGGCTTATATGCAAGTTATTGTCATTAAAAGTGTTTGGGGACCTGGGTCCTGACCCAGGGGACATGAATCAATGCAAAAAAAAGTTTTAAAAGGGCTGTTTTTTCAGGAGCAGTGATTTTAATAATGCTTAAAGTGAAACAATAAAAGTGTAATATTCCTTTAAATTTCGTACCTGGGGGGTGTCTATAGTATGCCTGTAAAAGGGCGCATGTTTCCCGTGTTTAGAACAGTCTGACAGCAAAATGACATTTCAAAGGAAAAAAAGTTATTTAAAACTATTTGTGGCTATTAATTAATTGCCGGTCCGACAATACACATAAAAGTTCATTGATAAAAACGGCATGGGAATTCCCCACAGGGGAACCCCGGACAAAATATTTAAAAAAAATGGCGTGGGGTCCCCCTCAAAATCTATACCAGACCCTCATCCGACCTGGCAGGCCGCAGGAAAAGAGGGGGGGATGAGAGAGCGCCCCCCCCTCCTGAACCGTACCAGGCCACATGCCCTCAACATTGGGAGGGTGCTTTGGGGTAGCCCCCAAAACACCTTGTCCCCATGTTGATGGGGACAAGGGCCTCATCCCCACAACCCTTGCCCGGTGGTTGTGGGGGTCTGCGGGCGGGGGGGCTTATCGGAATCTGGAAGACCCCCAGATCCCGGCCCTCCCCCCTGTGTGAAATGGTAAGGGGGTACAAAAGTACCCCTACCATTTCACAAAAAAAGTGTCAAAAATGTTAAAAATGACAAGAGACAGTTTTTGACAATTCCTTTATTTAAATGCTTCTTCTTTCTTCTATCTTCTTTCTTCTATCTTCTATCTTCCTTTGGTTTCTTCCTCCATCTTCTTCTTCTTCTGGTTCTTCTGGTTCTTCCTTTGGTGTTCTCGTCCGGCATCTTCCTCTGCAGCGCCGGCATCTTCTTCCCTTCGTCTTCTCGGGCCGCTCTGCATCCACCATGATGGGAGGCTCCCGCTCTGTGACGCTTCTCTTCTTCTGACGGTTTTTAAATAATGGAGGGTGGGGCTACCCGGTAAACCCCGCCCCCTCTGATGCACGGTGACTTCCCTGTCTGCCCCCCTCTGACATCACGGAGAATGCCACAGGGAGGTCCCCGTCAAGTCCCAGTGCATCAGAGGGGGGCGGGGTCACCAGGTGGCCCCGCCCTCCATTATTTAAGAACCGTCAGAAGAGGAGAAGCGTCACACAGCTGGAGCCTCCCATCATGGTGGATGCGGAGCGGGCCGAGAAGACGAAGGGAAGAAGATGCCGGCGCCGTGGAGGAAGGTGCCGGACGAGAACACCGGAGGAAGAACCAGAAGAACCAGAAGAAGAAGATGGAGGAAGAAACAGAAGGAAGATAGAAGATAGAAGAAAGAAGAAGCATTTAAATAAAGGAATTGTCAAAAACTGTCTCTTGTCATGTTTACCATTATTAATACTTTTTTTGTGAAATGGTAGGGGTACTTTTGTACCCCCTTACCATTTCACGCAGGGGGGAGATCCGGGATCTAGGGGTCCCCTTGTTAAAGGGGGCTTCCAGATTTAGATAAGCCCCCCGCCCGCAGACCCCCACAACCACCGGGCAAGGGTTGTGGGGATGAGGCCCTTGTCCCCATCAACATGGAGACAAGGTGTTTTGGCCCTTCAGGTCTGGTATGGATATTAAGGGGAACCCCGCGCCAAAATTTAAAAAAAAAACGGCGTGGGGCCCCCCAAAAATCCATACCAGACCCTTATCCGACCACGCAACCTGGCAGGCCGCAGGAAAGAGGGGGGACCAGAGAGCACCCCCTCCTGAACCGTACCAGGCCACAGGCCCTCAACATTGAGAGGGTGCTTTGGGGTAGCCCCCCAAAACACCTTGTCCCCATGTTGATGAGGACAAGGGCCTCATCCCCACAACCCTGGCCGGTGGTTGTAGGGGTCTGCGGGTGGGGGGGCTTATCAGAATCTGGAAGCCCCCTTTAACAAGGGGACCCCCAGATCCCGGCCCTTCCCTCCTGTGTGAAATGGTAAGGGGGTACACCTACCATTTCACTAAAAAACTGTCAAAAATGTTAAAAATGACAAGAGACAGTTTTTGACAATTCCTTTATTTAAATGCTACTTCTTTCTTCTTTCTTCTATCTTCCTTCATCTTCTTCTTCTTCTGGTTCTTCTGGTTCTTCCTCCAGTGTTCTCGTCCAGCATCTCCTCCGCGGCGTCTTCTTCCCTTCTTCTCCTCGGGCCGCTCCGCATCCATGGCATGGAGGGAGGCTCCCGCTCTTCTCTTCATCTTCTTCTTTTAATCTTCTTCTCTTCATCTTTTTGTCTTCATCTTCTTTTCAGGCCGCTCCGCATCCATGCTGGCATGGAGGGAGGCTCCCACTGTGTGATGCTTCTCCTCTTCTGACGGTTCTTAAATAATGGGGGACGGGGCCACCCGGTGATCCTGCCCCCCTCTGACGCACGGTGACTTGACGGGACTTCCCTGTGGCGTCACGGGGAATGCCACAGGGAAGTCCAGTCATGTCCCCGTGTGTCAGAGGGGGGCGGGGTCACCTGGTGGCCCCACCCCCCGTTATTTAAGAACTATCAGAAGAGGAGAAGCGTCACACAGCGGGATCCTCCCTCCATGCCAGCATGGATGCGGAGCGGCCCGAAAAGAAGATGAAGACAAGAAGATGAAGAGAAGAAGATGAAGAGAAGAAGATGAAGAGAAGAGCGGGAGCCTCCCTCCGTGCCATGGATGCGGAGCGGCCCAAGGAGAAGAAGGGAAGAAGACGCCGCGGAGGAGATGCTGGATGAGAACCCCGGATGAAGAACCAGAAGTAGCAGAGGAACCAGAAGAAGATGAAGGAAGATAGAAGAAAGAAGAAGCATTTAAATAAAGGAATGTCAAAAACTGTCTCTTGTCATTTTTAACATTTTTGACAGTTTTTTAAGGGTACCCCCTTACCATTTCACACAGGGGGGAGGGCCGGGATCTGGGGGTCCCCTTGTTAAAGGGGGCTTCCAGATTCCGATAAACCCCCCGCCCGCAGACCCCCACAACCACCGGCCAGGGTTGTGGGGATGAGGCCCTTGTCCTCATCAACATGGGGACAAGGTGTTTTGGGGGGCTACCCCAAAGCACCCTCCCAATGTTGAGGGCATGTGGCCTGGTATGGTTCAGGAGGGGGGCGCTCTCTCATCCCCCCTCTTTTCCTGCGGCCTGCCAGGTTGCGTGCTCGCATAAGGGTCTGGTACGGATTTTTGGGGGGACCCCAAGCCGTTTTTTTTTTTTCATTTTGGCGCGGGGTTCCCCTTAGTATCCATACCAGACCTGAAGGGCCTGGTATGGAATTTAGGGGGACCCCCCACATCATTTTTTTTTTAATTTTGGGCGGGGTTTCCCTTAATATCCATACCAGACCTGAAGGGCCTGGTATGAAATTTAGAGAGACCCCCCACATCATTTTTTTTAAAAATTTTGGTTCGGGGTTCCCCTGTGGGGAATTCCCATGCCGTTTTTATCAATGAACTTCTATGTGTATTGTCGGACCGGCAATGCATTATTAGCCGCGAGTAGTTTTAAATGACTTTTTTCCTTTGAAATGTCATTTTACAGGCATACTTTAGACACCCCCCAGGTATGAAATTTAAAGGGATATTACACTTTTAATGTTTCACTTTAAGCATTATTAAAATCACTGCTCCCAAAAAAACGGCCGTTTTTAAAACTTTTTTTTGCATTGATCCATGTCCCCTGGGGCAGGACCCAGGTCCCCAAACACTTTTTATGACAATAATTTGCATATAAGCCTTTAAAATTAGCACTTTTGATTATTTATCTTCGTGTCCCATAGACTTTAACGGTGTTCGTGTGTTCAAACTAATTTTTTGCCTGTTCCCATGTTCTGGTGCGAACCGAACAGGGGGGTGTTCGGCTCTTCCCTAGTTGCTTTATTAATTGTGACCAATTATGTCATATGCCTTTGCTGCGGGAGCTCCAGGAGAATAATCCAGATGACTTTCAGAATTATCTCCGGATGACGGACCCCTGCTTTCACCAACTCTTATGCCCTGTACACACGGTCGGATTTTCTGATGGAAAATATGTGATAGGACCCTGTTGTCGGAAATTCCAACCGTGTGTGGGCTCCATCACACATTTTCCATCCGTCACACAAAGTTTGAGAGCTTGCTATAAAATTTACCGACAACAAAATCCATTGTCGGAAATTCCGATCGTGTGTACACAAATCCGACGCACAAAGTGACATGCATGCTCTGAATAAATTAAGAGACAAAAGCTATTGGCTACTGCCCAACATACGTGTTTTACATCACCGTGTTCAGAACGATCAGATTTTCCGACAACTTTGTGTGACCGTGTGTATGCAAGACAAGTTTGAGCCAACATCCGTCGGAAAAAATCCATGGATTTTGTTGTTGGAATGTCCGATCAATGTCCGACCGTGTGTATAGGACCCCCTATATTAAGAAGCAGTACACATGCATGAGGCTTTTATTTTATTTTTTTGGTTTGATTTGATTTGGTATATTTTCTATATTTTTTGGATGCATAGAATGCACTTTTTGGTTAAGTTCTATTGGCAGATAGCATGTCTAATATTATTTGTTTTCTTTTTTTAAAGAACAATAAAAAAATGTGGAAAATAATACTTGGCTATGTGTTTTACCTCAAATGACAGTTTGGGAGTAGGCAGTTACTTTTACAATCTAATAGGGTGGGGCAGGTGGTACAAAAGGTTGTAACTGTGGGGAATGAGCTGTTTGAAGTGGTAGGAGATTAGTTGGAGACGTGATAGGCTTTCCTGAAGAGATGAGTTTTCAGGGATCGCCTGAAGGTAGCAAGAGTAGGGGATAGCCGGATAGATGGAGGTAGCGAGTTCCTGAGGATGGGAGAGGCTCTGGAGAAATCCTGGAGATGAGCATGGAAGGAGGAGATGAGAGAGCTTGAAAGCAGGAGGTCTTGAGAAGAGCGGAGAGGTCGATTTGGGTGATATTTGGAGACAAGATTGGTGATGTAGCTCGGGGCAGAGTTGTGAATGGCTTTGTATGTTGTGGTTAGTATTTTGAATTTAATTCGCTGGGTGATTGGGAGCCAGTGTAGGGATTGGAGGAGAGGGTTGGCAGACACTGAGCGGTTGGTAAGGTGGATAAGTCTGGCAGCAGCATTCATGATAGACTGAAGAATGGATAGCCTATGGAGAGGTAGGCCAATGAGAAGGGAGTTGCAATAGTCAAGGCGAGAGATAACAAGGGAGTGAATGAGGAGCTTGGTGGTTTCATTTGTTAAAAAGGGGCGAATTTTAGAGATGTTACGGAGGTGAATTCTACAAATTTTTGACAACGATTGGATTTGAGGCTGAAATGACAAGTCAGGATTACACCGAGTACCCTGGCATGAGGGGAGGGACTGATGGTTGCATTGTTGATTTTGATGGAAAAGTCATGGAGGGGGGCATGGGGAATAATAATAGCTCAGTTTTAGAGAGATTTCGTTTAAGGAAGTGGTGCGACATCCATGCTGATATGTCAGTTAGTAAGTTAGTAATGCGAGAGGAGACTGAAGGAGTGAGGTAAAAAATACAATGTAAAATTAACAAGGGACACCAACATAGATGTATCTTTGATCTTAAAAGATAAAGGATAATGGTGTTGTGGTAATTTGCACCAAAAAAAATAAATAAAAAATAACAAGCATAATAATAATATTTTTGATATATTGATTAGAAAAAAAAGCCTTTAAAAATTTGTTTGCAATGACGTCATCAGTATCACCAGCAAAGCAGCTTTATTATTATCCCAATAAAGAACAGGAGAATGTGCGCTGCGTTTCAAGATTTCATCATTTGCCACGTCACGAATGTTAATTCTGTATTACGAACACTAGTTTACAGGACTGACTGCTTCTGGCTCATCCTTGTTTCCGAGCATGCGTTTTTGTACTTTGGACTTTTGCCCAACGGACTTGTGTACACACGCTAGGAAAATACGACAACAGACATTTGTCCACGGAAAATTTTAAAGCCTGCCATCCAACATTTGCCCACGGAAAATCCGACAACAATTGTCCGATGGAGCGTACATACAGTCGGATTTTCCACCAATATCACACATTTTTTCCGCCTGTCATCACACATTTCCTGTCAGAAAATCCGATCGTGTGTACGCAGCTTTACTGCTAGATTTGAGAGAAGAAAACAGGTAGGTTTTGTTGATACGGGCTTCAAGTTGTATAATAAAAGTGTGTACAGCAAATTTTTAAAAAATAATTGTAAAGCTTTTGGCAAGCTTTATGCAAACTTTATAGAGCCTTTAAAACACCAATTAGCTCCAACTTGGTGAGATTAAACACAGGAGAGCAAACTGTCTCATTATAATAGAATGCTAGCAGGCTTCTGTGAACTTCAGCACCACTTCAACCTAGTTGAAATCTGCTGGAGCCAGTTACCTGCTTGTTTAAAGTAACAGTCAGCTATACCTATAAGCGTTATGTTTTAACCGCTTGCCGACCAGCGCACGCCAATGTACATCAGCAGAATGGTGCTGGTAGGCAAAAAGGCATACAGGTACATCCCCTTTAAGAAGTGGTTTCGCGGGTGTGCACCTGCGGGTCCCGCGGACTTGATGTCCGCCGGGTGATAGCGATCGTGTCACGAAGAGGAAGAACGAGGAGGTGCTTTTGTAAACAAAGCATTTCCCTGTTCTGCCTAGTGACAGGACAGAGATCACAGCTCTCTGTCATCGAGAGCAGTGATCGCTGTCTTGTGTGTTAAAAGCCCAGCCCCCTAACAGTTATGCCGCGTACACACGGTCGGACTTTTCGTCTACAAAAGTCAGACAGCCTGTCCGACAGACTTCCGGCAGACTTTCGGCGGACTTGCGGCGGACTTGCGGCGGACTTGCGGCATACTTTCTAACGAACGGACTTGCCTACACACGACCACACAAAAGTCCGACGGATTCGTACGTGATGACGTACACCGGACTAAAATAAGGAAGTTCATAGCCAGTAGCCAATAGGTGCCCTAGCGTGGCTTTTTGTCCGTCGGACTAGCACACAGATGAGCGGATTTCGGGGTCCGTCGTAGTTACGACGTAAAGATTTGAAGCATGTTTCAAATCTAAAGTACGTCGGATTTGAGGCTAAAAAAGTACGTTGAAAGTCCGGAGAAGCCCACACACGATCGGATTACCAGCCAGCTTTAGTCCGTCAGCGTCCGTTGGACTTTTGTAGACGAAAAGTCCGACCGTGTGTACGCGGCATAAGAATCACTCCCTAGGACACACTTAACCCCTTCACTGCCCCCTAGTGGTTAACCCCTTCACTGCCAGTGTCATTTACACAGTAATCAATGCATTTTTTAGCATTAATCGCTGTATAAATGACAATGGTCCCAAAATAGAGTCAAAAATGTCCGATGTATCAGCTATAATGTCACAGTCCCAATAAAAATCGCAGATCGCTGCCATTACTAATAAAAAAATAAAAAATAATAATATAAATGCCATAAGACTATCCCCTATTTTGTAGATGCTATACATTTTGCGCAAACCAATCAATATACGCTTATTGCGATTTTTTTCTACCAAAATATATAGAAGAATACATATTGGTCTAAATTGAGGAAAAAAATAATTTTTTTATATATTTTTGGGGAATATTTATTATAGCATAAAGTAAAGAAATATTGTGTTTTTTTCAAAATTGTCGCTCTTTTTTTGTTTATAGTGCAAAAAATAAAAACCACAGAGGCGATCAAAAATCACCAAAAGAAAGCTCTATTTGTGGGAAAAAAAGGACATCAATCTTGTTTGGGTACAACGTCGCACAACCGCGCAATTGTCAGTTAAAGTAACGCAGTGCCGAATCACAAAAAGTGCTCTGGTCAGGAAGGGAGTAAAATCCTCCGGGGCTGAAGTGATTAAGTGACACTAAACTCTCAAACAAGTACTTTCTATTGCCTTCAGCCTCCTCTAAATATTTAAATTCCTTTTTCTTTGCTGCTGTGAGCTGACATCCTGTTAAAGGGTGGCTAAATTTGTTCACAATGGTCCCTCTGTATGTAGAAGCATAGCCACCCTCTCCTCCTTACTCCTGATATGGACTATGGGATTTGTATGTGCATAGAGCAGTGCACATGATCACAATTAATGTGCACTGTTTATTCCAAACAAATGAAAGTGTGGGTGAAAAGGAGAGGTTTGGGAGCTCATAGAGGACATAACAAGGAGGCAGAAAAACACAATAGGAAATTATTTAACCCTTTCATTGCCAGAGTCATTTTTGCCTTTTTTGCACACGTGTTTAAAAAATAATTTTAGGCCTGAAGATTACACAAAACCCGCAAATATTATTTATTTTCTGAAAGCAGATACCCTAGAGAATAAAATAGTGGTAGTTCCAATTTTTATGTCACATGATATTACCGCAAAGGTCTATCCACTACCCATATTTTTGGTAAAATATAAAATATGAGGTTGCACCAAGTAAATAGATACCCAACATGCCAAACCTTTAATTTTTGTGCGCCTATGAAATTGCGTCAAACTTCAGCACCATATATTTTCTATAGGCGACATTTCAAAAGCCCCCTTATAGGTATCAGTTTAGTTTTATGGAGGATGTCTTGTGTTAGAATTATTGCTCTCCGGCATGTGTAGCGGTGTATAAATTGTGAATCGCAATTGATGTGTTCACGCCTAGGCGCAAAGACGCATGCATTTACCTTTGTGCGTGTGTATATATGGGGGCCTCAAAGTTTTTGGGGGGGATTTTATGTGCTTGGGAGCAAATTTTTTTTAGTGTGCTCCACTAAATGTTTTGCAATGCAGATCACATTGCAAAACATTAATTCCTGGCTGAGCTAGCTGGGGACACAGAGAGCTTGATCCCGAAGTGATGTCAGAGATGTTGTTTTCCGGGTCACAAGAAGAAGGGGAGAAGAGCAGGCGTGTGTCCACACTTCTCCTTCCCCTCCAGCCACTGGCACACACAATGGAGTTCCTGGGCCCACCGATGGGCAAGCGGAGACCGGTAAGTATAGCAGGGCGAGGCGGCGGTGCAGCAGCGCCAGTACCAGGGGGTGAGAGAGAGCGCACCAATGCCCCCCTCGCTGTCAGGTCCATAGATGTTCGGACCTGGAAGCGAAAGGGTTAATGAAAAATAGATCACATGGCTATTAAGTGGTGGATATGTATGGATTATTTTTTGAGAATAAGGATATCATGTGGTGTCACTTTAACATTTCCCTCAAAAATGAAGTTTTCTTTAAGACTGGATTCATACCTATGCATTTTTAGTGCTTTTTGCATTTTGCATATTTGCACTACAGTCCATTTAACATGGTTTCCCTATGGAACATGTTCTGTAGTGCAAATCTGCAAAATGCAAAAAGCACTAAAAATACATAGGTGTGAAACCAGTCTAAAAGCATCAACAATGCTGCTTGAAGTTTGCTGAAAGGATTGCAAATCTTGTGTAAAGCTTGCTGTGCACATTGCTCTTTCACATTCTATAGTCAGTATGTACAATAGGGATGATCTTCGAGTTAGAGTCATACTCAGGTTTGACTCGAAGATCGGCCGTTCACAAGTTCGCCGAACAGCGAACAATTTGGGGTGTTCGCAGCAAATTCGAAAGCCGCGGAACACCCTTTAAAAGTCAATGGGAGAAATCAAAAGTGCTAATTTTAAAAGGCTTATATGCATTGTATTGTCATAAAAAGTGTTTGGGAACCTGGGTCCTGCCCCAGAGGACATGGATCAATGCAAAAAAAGTTTTAAAAACGTCCATTTTTTCAGGAGCAGTGATTTTAACAATGCTTAAAGCGAAACAATAAAAGTGTAATATTCCTTTAAATTTCGTACCTCGGGGGTGTCTATAGTATGCTTGTAAAGGGGCACATGTTTCCCGTGTTTAGAACAGTCAGACAGCAAAATGACATTCCAAAGGAAAAAAGTAATTTAAAAGTACTTGCGGCTATATGACTTGTCGGTCCGACAATACACATAAAAGTTGTCAGGTCACCTGTATCCAGGTGACAGATGCACCCTGTTGGGGTCAGGAGTGCACCGCTATGATAGTGGACCCTAAGGCTGACTGCTGCAGATAGAACTCGGGTGGTTCAGGAAGGCAGGTCCCCTGGAGCACCAATACGGATCCCACAGTGAGTTTAGAGCATAGATTCCCCAGGGCGCGAAGTCTAAGAGCCAGTTGGTGTTCACCAGAGCCTCTAGTGGTGAGGATGGACTGGGCTGCAACTGGCTCCAGGTCGCGGCCCCCAGGGTCTCCCAGCTCACGCTCAAGGTAGGCTATAGGAGGATGGAGAGGAAACAGCAGCCCAGGACAGCAAGGAATAGTAAGGAGGTAGCCAAATGTCGGGGCGACTAGCAGACAAGGACAACAGAGTACATGCCAAGGTTCAGGGTCACAGGCAAACAGGGATGGTCGGGAACATGCCAAAGGTCAGGGTCACGAGCAGACAGAATAGGGTTCCCTGATAGGGTCTGGGGTGGGGCCATGCTTAGAGGAGAGGTTACAAAAGCAGTCAGGTGAGGGTCAACTGGTCTCTAGAGATGAACACATGGAGACAGGTATGCTGATTGACAAACTCAATTGCATAACCATGACAAAAGTTCATTGATAAAAACGGCATGGGATTTCCCCAAAGGGGAACCCCGAACCAAAATTTAAAAAAAAATGGCGTGGGAGTCCCCCTAAATTCCATACCAGGCCCTTCAGGTCTGGTATTGATATTAAGGGGAACCCTGCGACAAAAAATTTAAAAAAAGGCATGGGGTCCCCCTCAAAATCCATACCAGTCCCTTCAGGTCTGGTATGGATTTTAAGGGGAACCCCACGCCAAAATTTAAAAAAAAATGGCATGGGGTCCCCCCAAAAATCCATACCAGACCCTTATCCAAGCACGCAACCTGGCAGGCCGCAGGAAAAGAGGTGGACGAGAGAGCGCCCCCCCTCCTGAACCGTACTAGGCCACATGCCCTCAACATTGGGAGGGTGCTTTGGGGTCCCCCCAAAGCACCTTGTCCCCATGTTAATGAGGAAAAGAGCCTCATCCCCACAACCCTTGCCCGGTGGTTGTGGGGGTCTGCAGGCGGGGGGCTTATCGGAATCTGGAAGCCCCTTTAATAAGGGGACCCCCAGATCCAGCCCCCCCCATGTGAAATGGTAAGTGGGTACAAAAGTACCCCTACCATTTCACAAAAAAAGTGTCAAAAATGTTAAAATGACAAGAGACAGTTTTTGACAATTCTTTTATTTAAATGCTTCTTCTTTCCATCTTCTTTCTTCTTTCTTCTATCTTCTTTCTTCTATCTTCCTTCGGTTTCTTCCTCCATCATCTTCTTCTTCTTCCTCCGATCCTCTGCTTCTTGCTGTGTTCTCGTCCGGCATCTTCCTCCGCGGTGTCTTCTTCCCTTCTTCATTCTTGGGCCGCTCTGCATCCATGATGAGAGGCTCCCGCTGTGTGACGCTTCTTGTCTTCTGATGGTTCTTAAATAACGGAGGGTGGGGCCACCCGGTGACCCCGCCCCCCTATGATGCATGGGGACTTGACAGGGACTTCCCTGTCTGCCCCCTCTGACGTCACAGGGAAAGCCTCGGGGAAGTCCCCATGCGTCAGAGGGAGGCGGGGTCACCGGGTGGCCCCGCCCTCCATTAATTAAGAACCGTCAGAAGACGAAAAGCATCACACAGCAGGAGCCTCCCATCATGGATGCGGAGCAGCCCGAGAACGAAGAAGGGGAAGAGGAAGAAGAAGAAAAAGATGGAGGAAGAAACCGAAGGAAGATAGAAGACAGAAGATGGAAAGAAGAAGCATTTAAATAAAGGAATTGTCAAAAACTGTCTCTTGTCATTTTTAAAATTTTTTACACTTTTTTGTGAAATGGTAGGGGTACTTTTGTACCCCCTTACCATTTCACACAGGGGGGGCCGGGATCTGGGGGTCCTCTTGTTAAAGAGGGCTTCCAGATCCCGATAAGCCCCCCACACAAGCAAGGGTTGTGGGGATGAGACCCTTGTCCCCATCAACATGGGGATAAGGTGCTTTGGGGGGACCCCAAAGCACCCTCCCAATGTTGAGGGCATGTGGCCTGGTATGGTCCAGGAGGGGGGCGCTTTCTCAACCCCCCTCTGTTCCTGCAGTCTGCCAGGTTGCGTGCTCGGATAAGGGTCTGGTATGGATTTTTGGGGGGACCCCACGCCATTTTTTTTTAATTTTGGCGTGGTGTTCCCCTTAAAATCCATACCAGACCTGAAGGGTCTGGTATGGATTTTGAGGGGGACCCCCATGCCTTTTTTTTTTAATTTTGGCCGGATTTCCCCTTAATATCCATATTAGACCTGAAGGGCCTGGTATGGAATTTAGGGGGACCCCCATGCCATTTTTTTTAAATTTTGGTTCGGGGTTCCCCTGTGGGGAAATCCCATGCCGTTTTTATCGTTGAGCTTTAATGTGTATTGTCAGACCGACAATTCATATAGCCACAAGTACTTTTAAATAACTTTTTTTCCTTTGAAATGTCATTTTGCTGTCAGACTGTTCTAAACACGGGAAACATGCGCCCCTTTACAGGCATACTATAGACTACCCCCAGGTACGAAATTTAAAGGGATATTACACTTTCATTGTTTCACTTTAAGCATTATTAAAATCATTGCTCCCGAAAAAACGGTTGTTTTTAAAACTTTTTTTTTGCATTGATCCATGTCCCCTGGGGCAGGACCCAGGTCTCCAAACACTTTTTATGACAATAACTTGCATATAAGCCTTTAAAATTAGCACTTTTGATTATTCATGTTCGAATCCCATAGACTTTAACGGTGTTCGCGTGTTCGAACAAATTTTTTGCCTGTTCGCATGTTCTGGTGCGAACCGAACAGGGGGGTGTTTGGCTCATCCCTGATGTACAAGTCATAAGACAACATTGTACATCACTACTACAAAGCAAGAAACATAACCTGCATGTTTAAAGAACAAATATAGCTGCCTAAAATGACATGTATCTCAAACTACGCATATAAAGAAGGTTTTTCAAACACTGATTAGATTTTTTGCATGAAGCATACCCCTTTCATGTATAATTAAGCATGAAAAACTTTAAAAGACAGTTGTTTGGTAAAAAAATGTATTGATATAAATCAATCATAAATTAAATTTATAGCTGTAACAAATCTTTGTTACTAGGTTGTTGGTGTGTGAAGGTCCCTGTGTTTCATTGGTGAATTGATCCCTAAATATACTCTAAAAAAAACACCACTGGTAATTTTTTTTCGCAAAAAGTTGTAATCCAATCACATTTTAAAGCATAGAAAAAAAGAAAAGAAACTGCGCTAAAATAAGTGTGACCACAAAATTAACTGTAATGGGGCGTACACACGGTCGGACTTTTCAGCTACAAAAGTCCGACAGCCTGTCCGACAGACTTTCGACTGACTTTTGGCGGACTTTCGACGGACTTGCGGCGGACTTTCTAACGAACAGACTTGCCTACACACGATCACACAAAAGTCCGTCGAATTCTTACGTGATGACGTACACCGGACTAAAATAAGGAAGTTCATAGCCAGTAGCCAATAGCTGCCCTAGCGTGGGTTTTTGTCCGTCGGACTAGCATACAGACGAGCGGATTTTTCGACCGGACTCGAGTCCGTCGGAAAGAGTTGAAGCATGTTTAAAATCTAAAGTACGTCGGATTTGAGGCTAAAAAAGTCAGTTGAAAGTCCGGAGAAGCCCACACACGATCGGATTACCAGCCAGCTTTAGTCCGTCAGCGTCCGTTGGACTTTTGTAGACGAAAAGTCCGACCGTGTGTACGCGGCATAAAAGATGGAAGCAGCGATTCTCCTGTGTAACATCAAACAGTGAAAAGTATGGGAAAAATATAGAACCGCGCTAAATCTGACCACTTCCAAATGAACTAAAACACAGTGCTGTGTGACCCCAGAATTAAGTGATAAACCTAAACAAATAAATGAGGACCCAATAAGAGAAATTCAATATTGGGAACTAGTGTGCAAACAAAAAAGTCTTATGCCCTGTACACACGGTCGGACATTGATCGGACATTCCGACAACAAAATCCATGGATTTTTTCTGACGGAAGTTGGCTCAAACTTGTCTTGCATACATACGGTCACACAAAGTTGTCCGATCATTCTAGACGCGGTGACGTAAAACACGTACGTCGGGACTATAAATGGGGCAGTAGCCAATAGCTTTCGTCTCTTAAACAAGGTCCTATCACACATTTTCCATCGGAAAATCCAACCATGTGTACAGGGCATTAATGTAGCAAACAGTGAGATGTGACATCCACCCGTGCCAAATCAAAAATAAAGTCCATCCATAAATAACAAAACTGTGTTGAATCCACCACCACTTTAGAAGGAATCACTTTTTACCAGATAACCATGATCCCCCATAACAGAGGATCAAGGAAAGCATGTAGTATGTAGTGTAGATACAGCTTGCATCTGGGTACATCAGATTCACCTATTAACTTCCAGGTGTTCTCATCGATAATCAAGCCCGTGAATTGATACCCATGGCATGTAAAAGATGTAAAATGCTCCAATCTACATTATAAAAATGAATAATATCCAAAGATTATGTATCTAATGAAATATCCTACAATAAAATGCTGAAGTGCACCAAGCCATTTTTTGCCATACGGTACTGCATTACCTTAACTGACAATTGCGCAGTCATGCAACGCCGTACCCAAATAAAATAGATTTTTATCTCACAAATCAAGCTTTCTTTTAGTGGTATGTGATCACCTCTGCAGTTTTTATTTTTCGCGTTATAAACAACAAAAGAGCTACAATTTTGAAGAAAAAAACTATATTTTTCACTTTCTGCTAAAAAAAGTAAAAAAATACAATAAAAAATGTAAAAAATATAATTTCTTCATCAATTTAGGTAGGCCAATATGTATTCTGCTACATATTTTTGGCAAAAAAGAAAATAAATAAATAAGCGTATATTGATTGGTTTGCGCAAAAGTTATTGCATCTACAAACTATGGGAAAGATTTATGGAATTTTTATTTTTTAATTTTTTTTTACTAGTAATGGCGGCAATCAGCGTTTTTTTAGCAGGACTGTGACATTGCGGCAGACAAATCTGACACTAAGTGACACTTTTTGGAAAGAAGTGACACTAATCCGTGCTAAAAAAAATGCACTGTCACTGTACTAATGACAGCAGACTCCAGCCTGGCCTCGCTTGATGTTCTCCACTTAGTGTATGTGTGGGTTCAAACCCTAAGGAAGACTCATCACATAATACGTTTACAAACAAGTTAATCAAAACTAAAGTAATGCCTTTACAGCAACTAGGATAAATTGATAAATTGAGGATAAATTGAGGCAATAGGGAGGGTAATCCAACCAAGAGATCATCAACAAGTACAGTATGGATCATCACATCACAGCTCCCATCTCCTCCCAACATGTTTCCCCTTAATAGGCTACTTCTGGGAATGGAGGATCCAATTTTCTGATGATCTCTTGGTTGGATTACCCTCTCTATTGCCGCAATTTATCCTAGTTGCTGTAAGTGCATTATTGTAGCTTTAATAAACTTTTTTGTAAACGTATTATGTGATGAGTCTTCCCTATGTTTAAATCCCACACATACACCAAGTGGAGAGCATCAAGCGAGGCCAGGCTGGAGTGTGCAGGGTTGGGAAGCTAATTAAGAGGCTGCTGGACTGATCCATCGAGAAGGCCGGGTTACCTACAGGAGGAATCCACATATCTGTTCACCTCATGCAATATATGATCTCTTATAACTTGGAGACCATTGGGATCTGGTAAGCTGCACATTTAATTATATATGGAAAAATTGATTGAAAATAATCTTTCACTGGAAGTGGTTCACTTGATTTTATAGAAAGATTTGAACATGTGTTGAAATGAAAACACTAGGACACTTTATATGTATATTTTTTTGATTAAAAAATATAATCTTTTTTTTTTTATGAATTTTTTTGATGAATATTATTTTTTAATGAACAATTTTTCTTTGGAACAAGTTTCTTTTGGTTTGGTCAATTTGTTTTAACATTATGTTATCTTCGTTTAATCACATGGTGGTAATTTTTGTGTTTGTTTACAATACTTAACTTTATTGATTCACATGAGACAGCGCATCTCTTTTATATTTTGAGCACAGTATCTTCAACTCCTCATATTCAGGAGTAGTAAAAGTGCAGCAGTCTTGCCTATATTTAGCGCAAGGTTTTTCTATATTATTTTAGTTTTTATTAATTGATGCAAAAACTGGAGTCTGTATGTATTCCTTAACTGCTTCCCTCTCACGGCATTGTAAAATGATGTTCGGGCCAGAATCCTATTGTTCTGGGAGGACATCATATGACCTCCTCCCAAGAAAGAAAGGGACACGCTCTGGCATGATCTGTCACCAATTGTGTCGCTCTGCCAGTACCATGTGTCCGCTGTGACCAATCACAGCAGTTCACATGACAGTTGTAAACAATTAATGGCTTCCTTTCATGCCATTCATGGTATACAATTGTGTTGCGCTAAATAAAATTACCATGTGCAAAACACCATGTATAGTGCAAAACCTTTGAAGTGAACAGAAAATCCAATCAAAATGTTATTCAATCCAAAAATGTCCTTATGCAAAAGTGCAAAATATAATATATTCATAAAGTACCAAGTTCATAATTTGATCACTAAAGTGCTCCTGTGCAAACAGTTCATGCATGCCAGTGTCCCACACTGGATAGATCGATCCTGACAGCGCAGTGCTCAGACATTCACCGTTGTGACACCTTGACCATAAATCAGATGGGGGCTTAGCAGATCACCAGCGATCTTCCTTACTCAGGAAGATCATTCAGTGCTTTTGGGATCTCTGATCCTCATATGGAAATCTGGAAATGTTCCCCCGCCAGCCTCACTGTGTTCCCCTTATGGTAACAAGATGATCCAGCTCACCATCTCAGATGGCATGGATGAATCCTCAGAATTAAAATGGGTAAAAAACAGGGAGATTCCTCATGGTGTAGTATGGTCTCAAACGTTTTATTTTAAAATCAGTGCACTTACATATAAAACAAAGATGCTTCTGTCTGTAAATCTCTCCACTATAGCCAGTGTTATTCTTCAAACAGTCATTAATTCAAAAAGCATCTGTGCAGCAGCGTGTGTGCATCGTCCCTATGATCGTTTCATTATATGTAACGTCAACAGGGGTACCCCTACTGCTTCAGTATGTCACAGTACATGTTGGCATTCATGGTTAACTCAATGAACTGTAGCTCTCCAGTGCCAGCAGTACTCATGCAGCCCCAGACCATGACACTCCCACCACCATGCTTGACTGTAGTCAAGACACTTGTCTTTGTACTGTTGTGGAAATTTTATGAAGATGTATTTAATGTGTATTGTCATAGTGTCTCCCAGTGTTAGTTCTCCCGCAGCCCGATCTAAAGAGCTAACTGGGGCAGACTGAGGCTGGTTGAGATCCGTTTGGTAGTGGAAAGCTCCTTGGGGATGTAGAGAAGTGTTTGTGGAGTGGGGATATGTCTGCCAGTGAAGGGCCCCTTTGCGATGCATAGATCGATCGTCTGGAGGGGATGTGTTCACTCTGCAAAAATCGGTTTAGCAGATGTACGCTCATGTCACCCCTGTGTGCCTGATCAACACATTTGGGGGGTTGTGGCGTGCACCTGCATATAATCTCCCACCCACAGGGACGGTAGTACAATCCGGGTATGCGTTGTTCTCTGAACAATGCAGAATAATAACTCACGCCAACGGTAAAAACGGGAGTCTTGTGGTTGGAGACAGCGTTCATGATCTCAAGCTTCCTTTGTTTAGCTCAAGATAGCTTACAGAGACAGGGGGTTGGAGATCGTACATGCTGCTCCGCCCCAGACACGCCCATAAGACTCCCCTAGTCATTGTTCATTGGTTGTTGTATAACCCCTCCTGTTTGAAGGAATTCCTGTGCTTGATTGGTCGATTGTGAAACCATCAGGCTCTATGAATAAAATTTGCTCAGAGGTTCAGATCAGTTGGTCTGAGCGATGGAGCTAAGAACATCAGGAAGGTGACTATGTCTGTTTATTGGGGAAATGCGGGAGACACGGGTTGTTTAAAGATGTGTTATACTGAAAGGCTAAAAGGCCACTTAATAGCGCAAAAGAGTAGAGTGGTTTTTCCATGACAGTACTCCTCACCTGGTTTCTGCCACACACGCTTGACACCATCTGAACCAAATAAGTTTATCTTGGTCTCATCAGACCACAGGACATGGTTCCAGTAATCCATGTCCTTAGTCTGCTTGTCTTCATCAAACTGTTTGCAGGGTTTCTTGTGCATCAACTTTAGAAGAGGCTCGTGCACTCAACTTCTTTGGTCTACCATGGCAAGGCCTGTTCTGAGAGGAACCTGTTCTGTTAAACCACTGTATGGTCTTGGCCACCGTGCTGCATCTCAGTTTCAGGGTCTTGGAAATCTTATTATAGCCTAGGCCATCTTTATGTAGAGCAACTATTCTTTTTTTCAGATCCTCAGAGAGTTCTTTGCCATGGGGTGCCATGTTGAACTTCCAATGACCAGTATCAGAGAGTGAAAGCAATAACACCAAATTTAACACACCTGCTTCCCATTCACACGTGATACCTTTTTTTTTTTAATTGTTTATTTGTAAGTTTTCAAGATATACAAATAAAGGCAACATTTCAAACATTAAGCATAGTGTCGTAGTAAATTGGCTGAGTTACAATCATTATAGAATGTAGAATTTTGGGAATATTCAAAATGCTTAAAACGTCTAAATAAATTAGAAATAATAAAGGAAAAAAAGTAACGATAATACATCATGGTGCTACAGATAAGCTTATTGTATAGAAACTTAGCATCAGAACGATTAATGACCATTTCACATAGATCTGCAAAGACAGCAGAGGTATACATTTATCATAGTGAGGTGAAATGCGCTTCCGTGTTCTATTCAGATGAGTCCCATTTCCCCCAGATAATGTCAAATTTGGGCTGAGAGTCATGTATAACAGCTGTAAGGTGTTCCATCCTGTGAATATCTGCTATGGCCGAAATAAATTGTACAAAGGTAGGAGGGGTGGTAGCTAACCAACCAGCATTGTGGTATAACACGTTTGGCCGCCAGTAAAATAAATGCCATCAATTTGTTTAGAGGTTTAGTGATTTTCGTGAGAGGTAAGCCCAATGGGAGATGTATGGGTTGGAGGGGAATGGGAATTTCCAGCACTTTTTCCAAGAGGCCATGTACTTGTGACCAAAAAGGGGTAATTATAGAGCATTCCCAAAATATGCGGTAATGGGTGCCCAGAGAGGAACCGCATCTCCAACAATGACTGTGGGGTGACAGTTTGCGAGCTGTTAGGAATTCTGTACCAAAACATAAGTATTTTATAGGCAGTCTCTCTCTGGGTTACACATCTAGAAACCTTGGAAGTGACATCCCAAATCTTCCCCCATTCACCCAGGGAGATAGGCCTATGTAGAATCTGGGACCACCTCTTCATATACAAATGACTATGTTCGGAGATAGGAGAGGCCATATGGAGAATTTTATATAAAGTGGAGATCTGGTGGGGTTCATAGGGACCTCTGAAACACAACATTTCAAATTCGGTAGGTACGTCTAGAGTTATTTGTGGGGTTCTAGTAATGAAAAAATGTTTAATCTGTAGAAAAGAGTAAAAGAGCATCTTTGGGATCTTATGTTTAGATTGCAGGTCAGAGAAGGAAAGTAAAAAAATATATAATAGTGACCCGCACAGTGGAAATAAAGAGAGGTGATCTACAGTGAATTTCAGGTGAGCTGGAACTGCTGCCCCCCAGAGTGCACTTACCACATGAAGTGGGAAGAGCTAAATTGGAAAGTGGAGTGTGGGTGTGGCGCTGTTCCTTTTTAGTGATCTGTGGTATCTTATTATTTGAGTGGGTGGTGGTAGTGTTAATCAGATCTATCGTCATGTAGAATAAACCAAAAAAAAATTAATAGAATTAAAAAACATAAAATGTAGGAGGGGTTCAAACAAAATCGCATCAGCTTGCGGTTATTGTGACCCTATATAAATATTGGAGGTGCTTATGTGCTAATGTGATACACTTTTAAAATTATTTGAGCAATAAACTAAAATTTGAAACTTTTCATAGAAAGTGCACATGTGCATTTGCTGAAGAGAAAAAAAAAAAAAAAATCTCAATCGACGTGCAAAGTCCTTATTGTGACCACCCGCTCCTTCTCAATAAACTACATTCCCTTGGCCTCCAAGATTCTGCTCTATCCTGGTTCTCTGCCTATTTATCACAGCGCTCCTTCAGTGTCACCTACAACTCTGTCTCTTCCTCTCCATTGCCCCTTTCTGTGGGGGTCCCCCAAGGCTCGGTTCTTGGACCCCTTCTCTTCTCCATCTACAGCTCCTCCCTTGGTCACTTAATAACTGCCCACGGCTTCCAATACCACTTATACGCTGATGACACCCAAATCTATCTGTCTACTCCTCACCTCACTCCTTCAGTCTCCTCTCGCATTACTAATTTACTAAGTGACATATCAGCATGGATGTCGCACCACTTCCTTAAACTAAATCTCTCTAAAACTGAGCTATTAATATTCCCCCCTGCCCGTGCCCCCCTCCATGACTTTTCCATCAAAATCAACAATGCAACCATCAGTCCCTCCCCTCACGCCAGGGTACTAGGTGTAATCCTAGACTCTGACTTCCAATCGCTGTCAAAAGTTTGTAGAATTCACCTCCGTAACATCTCTAAAATTCGCCCTTTTTTAACAAATGGAACCACCAAGCTCCTCATTCACTCCCTTGCTATCTCTATTGCAACTCCCTTCTCACTGGCTTACTTCTCCATAGGCTATCCCCTCTTCAGTCTATCATGAATGCTGCTGCCAGACTTATCCACCTTACCAACCGCTCAGTGTCTGCCAACCCTCTCCTCCGAACCCTACACTGGCTCCCAATCACCCAGCGAATTAAATTCAAAATTCTAACCACAACATACAAAGCCATTCACAACTCTGCCCCGAGCTACATCACTAATCTTGTCTCCAAATATCACCCAAATCGACCTCTCTGCTCTTCTCAAGACCTCCTGCTTTCAAGCTCTCTCATCTCCTCCTCCCATGCTCGTCTCCAGGATTTCTCCAGAGCCTCTCCCATCCTCAGGAACTCGCTACCTCCATCTATCCGGCTATCCCCTACTCTTGCTACCTTCAGGCAATCCCTGAAAACTCATCTCTTCAGGAAAGCCTATCACATCTCCAACTAATCTCCTACCACTTCCACCAGCTCTTTCCCCACAGTTACAACCTTTTGTACCACCTGCCCCACCCTATTAGATTGCAAGCTCTTATGAGCAGGGCCCTCTTAATCCTATTGTATTGTATTATAACTGTATTGTCTCCCTTTTATATTGTAAAGCGCTGCGTAAACTGTTGGCACTATATAAATCTTGAATAATAATAATAATAATAATCCAATTCAGTGCAATAGACTTTAATCTTGTTTTCTTGATAGTGATATTCTTAGTTTCATTAGTGCCAGTGCTATTAGGATCTTGTGCTCTTAATGTGCAAACACTCACCAGTTGTCTTCACCCCTGCTGGGGTATCAGGCCAGTTTTTTTTTATTATGGTTTCCACATTCTTGTATTGCCTATTATATCCTGTTATGAAGGCTAGATCCATATTTTTGTCTTTTCTTTGTTGATTCCGCGTTCCTTCTATTAATGTCTTTCTATCCATGTTTCTGACCTTTCCTTTTAGTAATATTAAATCCTTCTTCTTATATCCTATTTCCACAAATCTATTGATTAGGATATCTGCTTGATTGTCGTATTCCCTCTTGTCACTACAATTTCTATATATTCGCATGATTTGTCCTTTGGGGATGTTACCAATCCATTGTGGGTGGTGACAGCTGTTGGTTGGAATATATTTATTCCTGTCCGTCTTCTTAAAGTGTGTTCTGGTATTCAGGTATCCTTTGTTTTTGTATATCTGTAAATCCAGATAGTCTATACTTTCCTTGTTCCAATTTCCCAAGAATGTGAGCCCGTAAATGTTGCAATTTATTTCATCAAAAAAACTCTGCAGTTCTTCTTCAGTACCACTCCACACTATTAAAATGTCGTCTATATATCGCCGATATAATTTCAGATTTCTTCTATTGACGCTATAAATTTGTTCTTCCTCCCATTTATTAAGAAACAAGTTTGCCACACTGGGGGCATATTTTGCCCCCATAGCTACTACCTTGGTCTTGGTGTAGAAGCCTCCTTTATGCCAAAAGTAATTATGGCTCATGGCCAGTTCCAATCCTTCCAGTATGTATTTAATTTGTTCTTCTTTTAGATCAGTTAATAGATGTAGGGCCCATTCCGCACCCCTTAGACCATCCTTTTGGACAATTTTTGTATATAGGGAATTTATGTCGATGGTAACTAGGATGTCTTGTTTATTGGTTTTAAAGTTGCTCAGCTCTGCAATCAGTTGCTTACTATCTTTCAAATAAGATTTTCCCTTTACCACCAGTGGTTGTAGATAGCTATCTAAATACGCTCCTAATCTCGAGAACAGTGAGTCAGTGCCGCTTATTATTGGTCTTCCGGGGGGGTTCATCTGGTCTTGATGAATTTCGGGAACATAGTAGATATTTGGAGTTTTCGCCATTTCTGGGACTAGATACCTTGCCTCTTTTTTAGTTAGAATCCCTATTTTTTCACCTTTATTAATATAGGTTTTCAATTTTTTACCATAGTCAGCTTTCGGATTGCTTCTCAGTTTTTTATAGGTGTTTGGCGTTTTCAGTCATTTGTTCATTTCCAGTTCGTAGTCACTTTTGTTTAGTATAACTAAACCTCCCCCCTTATCTGCCGGCCGAATGACTATGTTTTTCTTCTCCTCTATTTCTTTAATGGTATTCTATATATTTCTTTTTACTTTTTTTTATTTCATTTTCCTCAGGTCCTGTTCCACCATCTTTTTGAAAACAGTAATGCCCCGTACACACAGTCGGATTTTCCGATGGAAAATGTCCGATCGGAGCGTGTTGTCAGAAATTCCGACCGTGTGTGGGCTCCATCGGACATTTTCCATCGGATTTTCTGACACACAAAGTTTGAGAGCAGGATATAATATTTTCTGACAACAAAATCCGTTTTCGGAAATTCCGATCGTGTGTACACAAATCCGACGGACAAAGTGCCACGCATGCTCAGAATAAATAAAGAGATGAAAGCTATTGGCCACTGCCCCGTTTATAGTCCCGACGTACGTGTTATACATCTCCGCGTTCAGAATGATCGGATTTTCCGACAACTTTGTGTGACCTTGTGTATGCAAGACAAGTTTGAGCCAACATCTGTCGGAAAAAAATCCTAGGATTTTGTTGTCGGAATGTTTGAACAAAGTCCGACCGTGTGTACGGGGCATTAGACTCTCATTTTGTTGTAGGTTAGGGTTAAATATAGAATTATTTTTGAATTTTGAATGTTGAAATATCGGGGTATCTTTCTCTGCTTGAGTTCCCTTGTTGCCTTTCATTGCAAAGAATTTTTTTATATTTAATTTCCTTACAAATTTTTGTAAGTCTATGTATACTTCAAAGGGATCTAGGTTTTTATCCGGTGCATATTTAAAGCCCAAGTCAAGTACCTTCATTTCATCTTCATTAAAGGTTGCTTCACTTAGGTTAAAGATTCCTCCCCCTAGTATTCTCTTCTTCTTTTTCTTGGTCCCTCCTCTATTCCCTCTTGTTCGTTTCCTCTTTTCCATCTTGGTATCCTGTACATGTGATCTGTCCTTTCCTCCCATTGTGTTTCCCCCTGTATTCTGTTGCTTGATCTCATATCCATATCCCTGGGTATTTTTGGGTTTCATCCTTGTCGGGAGTCTCTGTTGTTTCGGTTCCTGGTGGGGAACCTGAATGGTTGCCCGCCTCTTTGTGTGCCTTGTGGGCCGTACGTTCCTCTGTATGGAGATGGCCCTCTTCTGAATGTTGGGGGCCTTCCTGTGTATTTTCTGTGAAAAAAACCCAGTCTATATTGTGGTTCTTCATAGGGGGTGTAGTGTTGTTAATTTCTTAAAGGGGAATACCTGTTTCTATATCTTGGTGTTCTTGGTGTATTTTGAACATTATTTTGTTGTTGTGGTCTGTTTTCATCTCTTTCTTGTTGTCTATGGTTTCTACGATGCGGGCTATATCCTCCCCTTCTGATCCCTAGTGTCGGTATTTCGTTAGGTCTTTCTCTTGGTGTTCTAATCACCGCTGGTCTCTGGGGGGCATGACTTCCGCTGATATGACCGGATGTGAGCGGCGGAAGCTCTGAGTCAGCCTGAGTCTCCGATAGTATCCTGAGTAGTACTTACTACAACCGAGACCCAAGACCCCGACAAACGAACGAACCCGGCAGCGAGATGAGTACTAAGCAATTGGCAGCTGATCGCCTTAAAGAGTATGCG
This sequence comes from Lithobates septentrionalis, assembly GCA_037952835.1. Lineage (NCBI taxonomy): Eukaryota > Metazoa > Chordata > Amphibia > Anura > Ranidae > Lithobates > Lithobates septentrionalis. The sequence goes on along the minus strand of JBBDGP010000082.1, from coordinate 15,723,351 downwards.
AGGATGGAGAAAACGGAAGGCATGCGGAGCCCTCCGCAGACAAGGAGTGGCGGACCATCAGCGCTGGAAGCCCAGAAAACCAGCACGCCTCCATCCCAAGCTGAGAAGCCAGAGAAAGCTGCAACGCTAACACTGGAGCAGGTGAGCGGGCAATTAATGGCGGCCATCCAAGCAAGCAGTGTGGGACTGACAGGTAAAATGGATGAGATCAGAATGGACATTGGATTGATTGGGCAAGATATGCAAAGTATCAGAGATAGGATGGCCGAGGTTGAAAACAGGATATCTCAATTGGAAGATACAGTAACTCATATACCTAAAAAGATAGCAACAGTAGAAAACCAGATTGGTACATGGCAGCAGAAAACAGACGATTTTGAGAATCGGATGCGCCGCAATAACATAAGAATAATAGGTCTTCCGGAGAAAGTGGAGGGGTTTAACCCGGGGGGACTTTATTGAAAAATGGCTGATAAAAACATTTCCAGAGATGGAGGTATCAAAGGCATTTGCAGTGGAACGGGCTCATAGGGTCCCTGCAGTAATACCAAAGCCTGGGCTTCCCCCTAGACCTCTGCTGGCGCGACTTTTGAATTGCAGAGATAGAGACACAATTCTGCGGAATGCAAGGCAAAAAAGAGAGATCCACTATGAGAATAGTAAAGTGTCAATATTCCCAGACTTTTCTCTAGAGCTACAAAAGCAGCGGGCAACCTTTTATGAGGTTAAAAAGAGATTGAGAGAAGCAGGAATAGAATACTCTATGGCATATCCAGCCCGGTTGAGAGTGGATGAAGGAGGAAAGACTGTGTTTTTTAATACACCGGAGCAAGTTAAAGAGTGGATTCGGTCAATCAAAACTGTATCTAAATAACATGAAATGGAAAATCGTGAGATAATCTAAGGAAAAAGAGACTGCCGGGATAAAAAATATTGGAAGAGAGGGGGGGGGGACTATGCTTGATTGATGGCAGGAGGGGGGTGGGGGAGGGAGAGAACAAACAGTGGGGGTTGTTTTATTGTTTGGTGTTTTTTTTTTTTTTCTCCCCTCCTCCCCCCTGTGGCCCCTGCCGGGGTTGAAGCAGAGGTCATGGAAGAGATTAAGAAGAAAAGGGATAAAGGGGTAAGGGAATTAATGGGGGGAATGAAAGTTAGTTACACAACATAACTTAATCACGGAAACACAGAAGGAAGGGGAGGGGTAATTGAAATTTTTTTTTCTCTCCCTCCTCCCCCCTGTGGCCCCTGCCGGAGTTTGAAGCAGGGGTCATGGGAGAGATGCGGGAGAATACATTGTACCCCGCTCATCACAGAGTGGGAGTAATGGTGTGCCCCCGGAGGGGGGTGGACAAGGGGGATGTTGTGATTTGAAAATTTTTTTTTTTTTGGAGTGATAAGAATGGGAGGCGGGTTTTTTTTTTCCTCGCCCTCTCCCTCTTCCTCCCCCTCCCGCCTTTCCTTCCCTAGTGATAGGGAGGGATATATTAATGAGTGCACCCTTCTTTTCTTTTAATATGGAGGGGGGGTGGAGGAGTAGACAGGCTGAAACAAGACGAATTACCTATATAAAAGCTGATGCGATATGTCGGTAATGCCCTAAATTTAAGTATGTGTTTGATGTATGAATGGATGAATGTAGGGAAAACGAAAATATGGTTACTAAGTAGTGGTCAGGTTTCCTGGTAAAAAATTACTAAAAATGGGTAAAAATGACTAGTAATTGCACTTTTTTATCTTGGAATGTGAGAGGTATGGGTACGTGAGTAAAACGGGCACAGGTATTTGCAGAAGTTAGGAAAACTCAGGCCAAAATAATTTGCATTCAAGAAACACATATGGTTAATGAGAGACTTGATTACTTAAAAAAAACATGGATACAATGGTCTTACCACTCATGTCACACAACTTTTTCGAGAGGGGTTTCTTTAATGGTGCACCAATCGGTGGCGTGGGAGTGCATCAGGGTAAGGAGAGATCCAGAGGGGCGTTATGTTTTTGTTTTTGCCCTGGTGCACTCACTTCCAGTGGTCATTATGGAGATATATAATCCACCTCCAGCCACATTGGGAGTATTGAAGGAAGCAATGTTATTTATGTCAGAATATCCAGAGGCATATGTTATATGTATGGGAGACTTTAATATGTGGCTGGACCCAAAGATGGATAGATTTGAAAAAAAAGTCTTGGGAGAGGTGAAGGGTCTAAAATATTGGAGAACTTCCTGAAGGAGGTGGGATGGTTTGATATTTGGAGGACTAGAAACCCAGGGGTCAGGGCCTATTCGTGGCATGCTCCGGGTAGGGGGAGCATGTCTAGGATAGACCTGGCTCTGGGGAATGAGAAAATACTCCCAATGGTGCATTCAGTCGCATATATGCTTAAAGGGGTGTCTGTCCACTCTGGGCTTATCTTTGAGTTGAAGATGGGTCCCAGAGGAAGGCGGCCGGGATATAGAATATAGCCCTATTGGCTAGCCCAGATTGGGTCAAACGACCGTATACCGGAGCAAATGGAAATGTTTCTGGAGGCCCATGGGGACAGTATAATGGAGGGGATAACATGGGATACCTTTAAGGCGTACTTAAGAGGGATAGTAAGATCTACAATATCATATATTAAACGTACCAATAGGCAAGAGGAAGAGGAAATGGAAGATGAATGTAAAAAGGCTGAAAAAGTGTTTATTAAGAACCCCTCAATCATGAACCAGATAAAATGGGTAGGAGCGGTGCGCCAATATAAGAATCAAGTAATAGTCAAAAATAAACGTAAGAGGCTCCAGTTAAAACAAAAAAACTTTGACCAAGGATACTATGCCAATAAAATAGTAAACTATCTGATAAAACAACAAGTATCTACACTAGCTATAACAGAGGTGAGGGATGAGAAGGGGGAGACGGTTAAAACAGTGGAGGACATTGGGAAAACCTTCTATAGATATTATGAGAAAATGTATACATCAACACTGACATCCACAGGAGAGGAGATAGAAAAATACCTAGAGGATTTGGAGTTCCTGAAATTATCAGAAGAGCAAAAAGGGGAGTTGGAGAAAGATATTGAAGTAGAGGAAGTAAAAGAAGCCATAGAGTCTATGGGAAAGGGTAAATCACCAGGACCCGATGGTATCCCATTGGAAATGTATCAGAGGTATGTGGAGATTATTGCTCCGACACTGACTAAGATGTATAGGGGGACATTCGATCGAGGAGAGATGCCTGCATCCATGTATGAGGCAACAGTAATACTGATACCAAAACCAGAAAAAGACAGGAAGGATTGTGCGTCCTATAGACCAATATCTTTGTTAAATATCGATTATAAGGTACTGGCAAAGATATTGGCTAAGAGGCTTAATGGGGTAATTCTATCCATTGTATCAGAGGATCAAACAGGATTTATGCCGGGGAAGTCCACTACAAATAATATTAGAAGAACTCAGCTGATGGTTCAGCTAAAGGAGTACTTCACAGAGTCGAGTGCCTTGGCATCGTTGGATACGGCCAAGGCATTCGACTCCATAGAATGGGAATTCCTGCAGGCAGTGTTGAAAAAAAGTGGATTTGGGGAAGGATTTAGAAAATGGGTGAGAATATTGTATAAACAACCATGCTCTAACCTTTTGATAAACGGAAATTTGTCCCCCACAGTGAAATTGCAAAGGGGAACGAGACAGGGGTGCCCGCTGTCCCCCCAGTTGTTCTCACTTGCTATAGAGGTACTAGCTAATAGATTTAGAAATCTAAAATATATAAAGGGATTAGAGTGGGGGATAGGATCGAACATATAGGACTATATGCAGATGATATCATATTATATATGGAGGATGCACATAGTTCACTAGGGGAGGCAATGAAGATAATAGAAACATATGGGATACTATCAGGACTTAAAATAAATTGGCAGAAATCCGCATTGATGTTATTAAGGCCAGGAAAGGAGAGGAATTTTCAGACCCCATTAAAAATAGTGGAAACTTTTAAATATTTACAGTGCCTTGCGAAAGTATTCGGCCCCCTTGAACTTTTCAACCTTTTGCCACATTTCAGGCTTCAAACATAAAGATATAAAATTTTTATTTTTTGTGAAGAATCACCAACAAGTGGGACACAATTGTGAAGTGGAACGAAATCTATTGGATTGTTGAAACTTTTTTAACTAATAAAAAAATGAAAAGTGGGGCGTGCAAAATTATTCGGCCCCTTTGCGTTAATACTTTGTAGAGCCAGCTTTTGCTGCGCTTACAGCTGCAAGTCGCTTGGGGTATGTCTCTATCAGTTTTGCACATCGAGAGACTGAAACTCTTGCCCATTCTTCCTTGCAAAACAGCTCGAGCTCAGTGAGGTTTGATGGAGAGCGTTTGTGAACAGCAGTTTTCAGCTCTTTCCACAGATTCTCGAATGGATTCAGGTCTGGACTTTGACTTGGCCATTCTAACACCTGGATACGTTTATTTGTGAACCATTCCTTTGTAGATTTTGCTGTATGTTTGGGATCATTGTCTTGTTGGAAGATAAATCTCTGTCCCAGTTTCAGGTCTTTTGCAGACTCCAACAGGTTTTCATCCAGAATGGTCCTGTATTTGGCTGCATCCATCTTCCCCTCAATTTTAACCATCTTCCCTGTCCCTGCTGAAGAAAAGCAGGCCCAAACCATGATGCTGCCACCACCATGTTTGACAATGGAGATGGTGTGTTGAGGGTGATGAGCTGTGTTGCTTTTACGCCAAACATATCGTTTTGCATTGTGGCCAAAAAGTTCGATTTTGGTTTCATCGGACCAGAGCACCTTCTTCCACATGTTTGGTGTGTCTCCCAGGTGGCTTGTGGCAAATTTTAGATGAGACTTTTTATGGATATCTTTGAGAAATCGCTTTCTTCTTGCCACTCTTCCATAAAGGCCAGATTTGTGCAGTGTACGACTGATTGTTGTCCTATGGACAGACTCTCCCACCTCAGCTGTAGTTCTCTGCAGTTCATCCAGAGTGATCATGGGCCTCTTGGCTGCATCTCTGATCAGTCTTCTCCTTGTCTGAGCTGAAAGTTTAGAGGGACAGCCAGGTCTTGGTAGATTTGCAGTGGTCTGATACTCCTTCCATTTCAAAATGACCGCTTGCACAGTGCTCCTTGGGATGTTTAAAGCTTGGGAAATCTTTTTGTATCCAAATCCGGCTTTAAACTTCTCCACAACAGTATTATGGACCTGCCTGGTGTGTTCCTTGGTCTTCATGATGCTCTCTGCGCTTTCAACAGAACCCTGAGACTATCACAGAGCAGGTGCATTTATACAGAGACTTGATTACACACAGGTGGATTCTATTTATCACCATCAGTCATTTAGGACAACATTGGATCATTCAGAGATCCTCGCTGAACTTCTGGAGTGAGTTTGAGGCACTGAAAGTAAAGGGGCCGAATAATTTTGCACGCACCACTTTTCAGTTTTTTATTTGCTAAAAAAGTTTAAAATATCCAATAGATTTCGTTCCACTTCACAATTGTGTCCCACTTGTTGGTGATTCTTCACAAAAAATTAAAATTTTATATCTTTATGTTTGAAGCCTGAAATGTGGCAAAATGTTGAAAAGTTCAAGGGGGCCGAATACTTTTGCAAGGCACTGTAGGAATAAATATCACATTGGAAGCAGAAGAAGCCCTTAAAGCAAATATAGACCCCTTGGTAGAATATGTAAAGAACAAAGTGGGAGTGTGGAAAAAATTACCGTTATCAATGGCAGGGAGAATACAGTTGATCAAATCTATTATACTACCGAAGTGTCTCTATGTGATGGCGCATTCGGAGGTAAAAATACCAAAATATATATTTAAAAAATTAAACTCCCAGCTAACTAGGTTCATCTGGGCAAATGGGCGATGTAAATTAAAGCTCTCCATGTTACAAAGACCTAATAGTGCAGCAGGCCTAGCAATACCAGATCTATATTTATATTACTTGGCGGGGCAATTAAAGCACCTAAGAACCTGTGTAGTTCAGGAATGAGAAACAAGGGTGGAGAAATATTTGCTAAATAAAATGCAGGTAGGAGATCTTCTGGTAGGATTAGAAATGGCAGAATTAAGAAGGATTGGAGTAAAAGTTCTCCTTCTAAAGCTGGCTAGGTTAGTTTGGAAGGAGGTAAAAAAATTGACGGGATTTAAGGACATTCCACCAAAAACCATTATGGAATAACCCAATGTTTGAAAAATTAGAAATATTTGAAGATAGTAGTTACTGGAAACAGAAAAAAGTAAAAACCATTGGCCAGATGTATAATAACAATGTAATAGTGACATATGAGAACCTGTGTAAGCAATATAACCTCCAGAGTAAACAATTCTATAAATACCTACAGTTAAGACATTTACTACAGGAACAGTTCGAAAGAAAAGAACCAAAAATCTCTAGATATCCCCTTATAGGCATATTAAAATCTCAAGGACCAAAGGGACTGATATCTACGTTGTATTCACACCTATTACAGAGTAAAATAAAGGGGGACCCGGTGGGCGTGAAGGATAAATGGCAGGGAGTCATTCCGGGAATGAGTGATCAGGACTGGGATGAAATCTGCTCCTCACACCTGAAAGTATCGCCGGAAATGAATAACAGGATAATTCAATTAAATATAATACATCAGACATATTTGGCGCTAAAATAGACTGTATAGGTTGGGGAGGATGCAGGCGCCAGCCTGTACAAGATGTGGGGAGAGAGGAGCGGATTTCATCCATGTGATGTGGCAGTATGGATGTATAGGAAGGTATTGGCAACAAGTAGTCAAGAAATTAGGAAAAGTCATAAATAAACCTATGATGGCCACGGTGGAATTATGCGTGCTGGGGGTGGTAAAAGACAGGGTGTGTGGATACACTAGGATATTTTTGCAAGAAGTATTATTCCTGGCCCGAAAACAAATAGTGGAAAAATGGATCCAGCCAAATCCACCTACAGTAAATCAGTGGGTGAGAGTAATAAATCAAGTGGTTCCATGTGAGAAAATAATGTATGAACAAAGAGGAAATATGCAGAAATATGATAAGATTTGGGCAAAATGGAATAAATCACACTAGACGACAGATACAGGAAGACCAGAAAATACAGTATAAAATGAGTAAAAGGGGAAAGAATTAGTGACCATAAGATGAATGAGAGGGAAGAATGAGTGTAAGAGTGGGAATGATAATTGATATATATGTAAAAATTTGTGGAAGAAAATATATAGAAATGATAATGTAAGTTGTGTTAAATAACTTGTAAAGTAAAATTTTGTAATAAAGAGTTTTGAAAAAAAAAAAATCACCGCTGATCTTGTTTCCTGCCATATTGTTGTTTCTCTTTCCATTGAGCTTTCTCTGGATTCATCTATCATGAAAATGTTGTGATCTTCCTCAGTGTAGTTTTCATCAGCTTGCCATTTGTAAACCTGCTGGTTCTTGTAGTCCAGCACATCTCTTTTAAATTTCTTTTGTTTTTTTTGCTGTATTTCTTTATCATATTTCTTCATGGCTTCCTGTAAACTATTTTCTTTATCTTTATATTCTCTTGATTCCAGAAATGGGATTAATTGATCTCTTATCTGTAAAATGTCTGATTCTATAGCTTTTAATTTGTGTTGTCTTCGTATCACAATTTTACCCAATAGTGCGGTTTCACTCTCATTAAAAAAAACGGTACCAGTCTTCAATTAATCCCTTATCATTAACCGCATCATTTGATGAGATATCCCACCTGAGTCTTCTTGGGGTAATCTTCTCTGTGATATACATTTCTATTGTTGGTACATCCCACCAGACTCTTATTTGTGTCTCAATGTTATGTTTAAGTTGTTTGAAAAGGCTATCTATGTCTTGTCGATTGACGACTTGTTCTTGGTTAAAAACTTCTGTTAAAGGGGCGTGTCCTGACCATGGAGGAGTGAGGTTGTGTCTTGCCTCAGCTCCGCTCCACCGCCGCACTAATCAGCTAAAAACGGGGGGTAAATCGCCGCTACAGACTCCCCACATGTCACAGAGGCTCAGGCAACCTCCACAGCCGGCAAGGACCGACAGTTCCAGGCAGGGACAGCTGGATTCCTACTTCACAGGGACCCGAGGACAAGGCCGCGAACCATCCAAGATGGCGCCGCCCGGGAAGGCCCAGAAGGCGAGCAAGTCCTCCCAGCCAGCTGCAGCCACAACACGGGCACTGAAGGGAACAGACTCCCCAGCATCTCCGGTTCCATCTCCAGGGTCGGTGAGTGATTCTGCCCCCTGTGCTTCCCCAGCTTCTCTAGGAGGCCGCTCTGAGATCTCTGACTATCTCAGTGATGAGGACATTCGGCGCCATATTATGTCCCTGCCTACCAAAGAGGACTTAGAGCGCTTCACAAACAGAGTGGAGAAAGCCTTTACTGAGGACATAGCCCAATTGAAAACTGACACCACTCACTTGGGTAACAGAATAGAATCTATTGAAGAAAAACTGGAGGAGGCTCTCCCCACTATTGCTCTACTGCAATCACAATGCCAATTACAAGGCCAGCAGATTGAAAGCTTGCTTTGCCAGCTGGATGACGCTGAAAATCGCAGCAGGAGAGCCAACATAAGGATCAGAGGCCTGCCTGAAGCCACAGCTTCAAGGGATATTATCCCCACACTGACAGACATCTTCAGGGACATACTACACCGATAGAAATTGACAGAGCACATAGAGCCCTGAGACCTCCATCCCAAGACATGGACAATCCTAGGGACATAATTTGCAAACTTCACAAGTATAATCTGAAAGACCGCATTATGCAAAAAATGCGTGGTAAACCATTTTATGATTTTGACGGCGCGCACTTATTTTTCTACCAGGATATATCCAGACGCACCCTCATGCAACGCAGGGCTCTGCGTCCACTCCTGAATGCCGTTCAAGAGGCGGGTCTGCCGTACCGCTGGGGCTTCCCTTTCTTTTTACAAGTGACAAAAAATGGACGCCAAGTCACACTGCGCAATAAGGATGACCTACCGAACTTCCTTTCCACTCTTGACCTGGCTCCAGTGGACTTTCCAGATTGGAGAAGCACATTTAATGCTCCCGGGACTCAAACCCCATCTCAGTGGTTAACAGTCTCCCGCAAGAACCGCAGAAGAGACAGACAGCACCAGAATCAAGACACTGAAACAAGACCCTCCACCACAAGAGATTAACACCGCAGTCCTCATGTGATACCTTGATAAATATGGATGACTTTTACAATTCATACGCAGCCCAAGTGTGATACCCTGAGGACTATGGGTGAACTATTAAAAAGGTCCACACTCACACTCTGGGACTTTGCCCCCCTTTCTTCCCAATTGGATATGCGAAGCAAGATACCCGTGAGCAAATCTTCAGATTATCTACGATCACTAGCTACAATCAATAAAAGAGGGACACTCGCTGACAAAGCCCAAGAACCAGATGACCTCATGCGAAAACCACCTTCCTGATCTTATTGTCTCACCCACTTTTACTTAAGCCCCATACAATGTCAGGTTGCATACACCCCCCTAGAATGATCCCCCCTGTTTAAATACCACGTTCTACTGATGCGGTGGACGGAGACGGCACCCCATGTCTCCCCCCGTGTTTAGGTTCATGTTTCCCCACGTAGGCCACCCCTTGTTGGGTATTGTCCCTAGTTGGGACATTAGTCTAAGGTCTGAGGCCTCCCCTGCTATTAGGGCAGACCTCACACCTCACAAGCAGAACCTCTGCTCATTATCACTGTTACTCATAAGTTGTACTGTTTTGTATGTTTTAACAATACTCTCTTTGTGCCTTTTTTCCTCTACCTTTCTGACCTCCCCCACCCCCTCCCTACCCCACCCCTTTTTTCACAGGAGCGATACTTCACAAGGGGCTCCGTGCTGGACGGGCTCGATCGCGCGACATGCGTCCAACCACCTGACCCATCATGTCTACATTAAAGGTAATATCCTATAACATAAGAGGCATATGCTCCCCTGGGAAGAGAAGCAAATTATGGTGGGAACTCAAAAAACTGAAGGCACAAATAGTTTTTTTACAAGAAACCCATTTTACCCATCTCTCCTTACCCAGACTTCCGACCCATTTATATAACCAGTGGTTTCACAGCACTTCCCCAACCGCCAAATCTAAAGGAACCTCAATAGCGATTCACAAAACATGCCCTTTTCAACTTTTAGACAGCAAAATAGACCCATTAGGTCGATACGTTTTCCTGAAAGGCACCATAGCAGAATGTAAATACACGTTCGCCTCGATATACGCCCCCAACTCAAATCAAATTTCCTTCATAGACAAGGCTCTTGAACTCTTGACAGAGTTTAAGGAGGGATTTGTAGTCCTTGGAGGAGACTTTAACGTCAGCCCAGACCCTTCCATTGACACCTCCAACTCTAGCCACACCCACTCTTACGCCTTCCTTAAACACTTCCGTAAGTCCTTTCAATCACACATGCTCGTTGATGGCTGGAGGGCCTTACACCCTACGGAGAGGGACTTCAGCTATTATTCGGCAATACACAATGTCTATACCCGAATAGATCAAATATATGTTGATCGGAGGGCGCTGGAGCTCCTACAGTCAGCATCCATAGGGAACATCACCATATCGGATCATGCACCGGTAGATGTGACTCTTAAACTACCGTCCGGCTCTCGTGGGGCATGGACGTGGAGATTAAATGAAAATTTGCTGGATGATGCGGCTGTGGGAGCTGGAGTGTCGGAAGCCATCACAAACTATTTTAGAGAGAATACCACTAACAATCTGAAAGAAAGCACAGTATGGGAAGGCCATAAGGCTGTAATAAGAGCAGAGCTAATATCTTTAGGGGCCAAACTCAAAAAGATGCTCCAAGCTGACTTCACAAGAGTACTGACTGCCCTTCAAGAAGCAGAACTAAAACATAAACAAAATGAGAGCCCTGAGGCATTACAGAGGTTGACTGAACTCCGAAATCTGTTGTCATGTCTACTAGATAGACAGACTCGAAAACAAGCCAGACGCCTTTCGCACAAATATTATGAACATGGTAATAAGTGTGGGCGCATGCTCGCTAGAGCTCTTCGTAAGAAACAAGCCCAGACTTGTGTCCATAAGTTACGCTCACCAAATGGAGATGTTTCAGTCCAGTCCTCTGGAATTGCCGCAGGGTTCCAAGAATACTATACTCAACTTTATAATTTGACCACTGATCACCCTTTAGATGCTCAGGCTAATAGGATTACAGCCATACGAGACTACCTGGCTTCAGCCGGTGTTCCACCCCTAAACGAAGACCAATGCACTGAACTAGAACTACCAATATCACCATAAGAGACAGGGGCGTAACTAGAAATCACAGGGCCCCATAGCAAAATGTTGTATGGGCCCCCCCCCCTGCAAACCGCCCCCCCCCCTGCAAACCACCCCCTCCACAAAAAAAAAGAACTAATGCCATTGAACAACAGATTACCGCACCCATGTGGCACAGTACCCAGGCAACAGCTTATATTAATTATGAACAACAAAGTATGCAGTATACTGTATGCAGCCCCTAAAGGACACACATTGCTGACCTCCATGCCTTCTAACCAATTTCTGTTCTGTTATATAAAATGAACTAGTTCAACTCACCATAATGCTGAATCAGTGGGAGCCCTGAGCGTGTCACTTGACACCGTCGCCTGCCACCAGATGCAACTTGTCACGGAATGTCACTTGTCACATCACCCGCCACACATTGCGGATTGTCCACTTGCCACGTCGCCTGCCACCAGATGTAGATTGTCACTTGTCACACGTTGCAGAATGTCACCTGCCACATGTTGCCGATTGTCCACTTGCCACGTCACCTGCCACACATTACTGATTGTCACTTGCCACATCCCAGATTGTCACTTGCCACACATTAGATTGTCACTTGCCACGTCACCTGCCACACATTACGGATTGTCACTTGCCACTTTCTGGATTGTCACTTGCTACACATTACGGATTGTCACTTGCCACGTCCCGGATTGTCACTTGCCACATCACCTGCCACACATTACGGATTGTCACTTGCCACTTTCTGGATTGTCACTTGCTACACATTACGGATTGTCACTTGCCACGTCCCGGATTGTCACTTGCCACGTCACCTGCCACACATTACTGATTGTCACTTGCCACGTCCCAGATTGTCACTTGCCACACATTAGATTGTCACTTGCCACGTCACCTGCCACACATTACGGATTGTCACTTGCCACTTTCTGGATTGTCACTTGCTACACATTACGGATTGTCACTTGCCACGTCGCCTGCCACATGTTATGGATTGTCACTTGCCACGTCACCTGCCACACATTACGGATTGTCACTTGCCACGTCCCGGATTGTCACTTGCCACACATTACGGATTGTCACTTGCTACGTCACCTGCCACACATTACGGATTGTCACTTGCCACGTCCCGGATTGTCACTTGCCACACATTACGGATTGTCACTTGCCACGTCGCCTGCCACATGTTACAGGTTGTCACTTGCCACGTCACCTGCCATACATTACAGATTGTCACTTGCCACCTCACCTGCCACACATTACGGATAGTCACTTGCCACGTCACCTGCCACACATTACGGATAGTCACTTGCCACGTCACCTGCCACACATTACGGATAGTCACTTGCCACGTCACCTGCCACACATTACGGATTGTCACTTGCCACGTCCCGGATTGTCACTTGCCACACATTACGGATTGTCACTTGCTGCCACGTCTCGGATGGTCACTTGCCCCACATTACGGATTGTCACTTGCTGCCACGTCCCGGATTGTCACTTGCCACTTCACCTTGTCACTTGCTGCCTGTGTCACTTTCATGCTGTGTCCCAGAGTCAGGCAGCAGGGAGATAAGGTCATCTCTCTGCTTCCCGAGGCTGCCTGCACAGTGAGGGGGGAAAACTGCACTGCACTGCAGGGATGCAGGGAGGGCGCCGGGCGGTGAGAGATGATGTCATCTCTATGCACCCCCGGCTGCCAGCTCCCTGATTGGCCAGCCTGCTCATACACGAGCCGAGCCGCCCAGCTGACTCACCGCCTGACAGCCCTCGGAGCCGCCCACGCTCTCACCGCGGACCCGCAGAGCCGCCCACTCTCACCCGGGGGCCCGCAAAGCCGCCCGCTGTCACCCGCGGAGCCGCCCGCTGTCACCCGCGGGCCCGCAAAGCCGCCCGCTGTCACCCGCGGAGCCGCCCGCTGTCACCCGCGGGCCCGCAAAGCCGCCCGCTGTCACCCGCGGAGCCGCCCGCTCTCACCCGCGGGCCCGCAAAGCCACCCGCTGTCACCCGCGGAGCCGCCTGTCACCGGTCCGGGGGGCCCCTAACAGCTGCGGGCCCCATAGCGGCCGCGTGTGTCGCTATGGCGGTAGTTCCGCCACTGATAAGAGATAGAGTTAACAGTGAAATCCCTGCCCAAAGGCAAAAGCCCAGGCCCAGACGGCTTTACAGGGACATATTATAAAATGTTCCTACATCTTTTAAACCCCCACATGTGCAGATATTTCAATACCATTGCAGATGGGAATCCTATCCCCACAGACGCACTTCTAGCACACATAACAGTGCTACCCAAAGAGGGCAAAGACCCGATGCTACCCCAAAGCTACCGACCCATATCCCTCCTTAATGTTGACATTAAGATAATGGCGAAGGTATTAGCAAACAGACTTGGGAATCTTATACCTAATATAGTCCACCCAGATCAAACAGGGTTCATCAAAGGGAGAGAGGCAAGAGATAACTCAATTAGAGCCATCCAACTCATACATTGGGCGCGCACCCGCCCAAACTCAAAACCTTACGTAATTCTTTCTACTGACGCCGAGAAGGCTTTCGACCGGGTAGATTGGACATTTCTTAAAATGGCACTAGAGACACTAGGACTCAAACCACGCATGCTAGCCTCGATCCTAGCTCTTTATTCCACTCCTTGTGCACAAGTTAAAGTGAACGGAGTACTATCCTCTCAGTTCCCGATTCGGAATGGCACGAGACAGGGGTGCCCACTTTCCCCTCTCCTTTTCGCTCTAGTTCTTGAACAGTTGTTATGCACTGTCAGAGCGAACGTAAACATAAAGGGCTTGAAGATCGGAACGACTGAACACAAACTGTCTGCCTACGCGGACGATGTTCTATTTCATCTATCGGAGTCCCTGATCTCGCTGCCAAATTTGATGAAGGAACTGAACGAATTCGGATCATTATCAAACTTTAAAATTAATTTCTCTAAATCAGAAATTTTACCTGTTCACTTGCCTCCCTCCCTGATGAGTAACTTGCAAAATGCATTCCCCTTTGCTTGGGCCAAATCTTCAATTAAATATCTGGGAATACAACTGACAGACAGATATGATACCCTGTACACCACGAATTTCCCCCCGCTCCTTAATATAATTAAAAAAGATCTCTCACAATGGACTAAGACTGCTTTCACATGGATAGGACGTGTCAACATAATTAAAATGAATATTTTACCCCGCATCCTTTTTTACTTACAAATGATCCCCATACCCCTACCGAACAAGTTTTTCTCCCAGATTAATAGTATACTATCGGGTTTTGTATGGAACTCGCAGAAACCTAGAATAGCCTTGAGAGTGCTGAAACGATCCAAATTGGCGGGAGGGCTAGGAATTCCTGACATTTTGAAATACCATAGAGCTATAGTCCTTCAAAGAATCCTCAGTTGGCGCTTCCACACCCAGTCCAAGCTTTGGGTCTCCTTGGAAAAATGGCTAGCGGGTAGGAATCTGGCTTATGCGCCATGGCTACCTAGAGAGTACAGGGGACTGTCGGAAGATACTTCCCCTCTGACACTCCACGCACTCTCCACTTGGGACAAATTAAACTCAAATTTAAATTTGTCTCCTCCTATGTCACCACTAGCTCCACTAGGGGGATTTCTCTGGTTCCCACCAGGAGAACAGATGGCCTTTTTCGGCCCTTGGTTGGATGATGGGAATGCCAGCTGTGGGAAACTAATGCATAAAGGTAAATTAATGGACTTTGAATCTTTACAAAAGAGACACGAAGGCTCCAGAATGAACTTCTGGAGATACAGACAGCTCCACCACTTCTTCCAGGCAAATGGGAATTCCATTAGAGACCTTTCCACTCTCACAAGCTTTGAAAATATTTTCATAGAAGAAGACCCAATCCCCCACATGGTCTCCGAAATGTATCGCCTATTAAGTAACACTACTGACAATCCCAGGCCAACTTACATAAGGGCATGGGAAAGGGACTTACAGATAGATCTCCCCCCAACTCAACTAACACACCTCTACCATCTAACCCACTCGAGCTCCATAGAATCCAAATCTCAAGAAACTAATTATAAAATTTTATCGCGTTGGTACCGGGTCCCGGCTGACTTAGCTCGCATCTACCCTATGGCATCAGACCTGTGTTGGAGAAAGTGTGGACAAAAGGGTACACTCATCCACATCTGGTGGGAGTGCCCACTGATACAGCCATACTGGAGTGAAATTAAAAACCTAATAAAAGAGATTCTAGATCTCGACATCCCTATGTCACCTGCACACTTCCTCCTACACATTCCACAAATGCCAATCAGTAAATATAGAAAATGTATATTGCCACATCTCCTAAACGCAGCCAGACGCCTCATCCCGATATATTGGAAACAAACCAAGACCCCATCAAAAACAGATTGGATAAAGAAAGTGAATGACATTAGGGAAGCCGAGCACTGGGTAGTGACCTGTAAGGGGAAAACAGAAAGATTTGAAATTATATGGACCCCCTGGAATGATTACATGACAGAACCTGACCATGAAAACTCCAGCTTAGACATAGCCCTGCTAGAGTTAGCAGAACCTTCCCTGAGATCTCGCCTAAATGTCAACAATACCTCATAAAGAATAAGACCCATATTAAATGTTGAAAAGACATGCGGTGGTCGGGGCCCGTTCGGCGCGGATTCCTGTGACTTCTTCAAACACAAGGTATGCTCCTCTCCTACCTTCCCCACTCTACCCACCTACCCATACCCTTCCCTTACCCCAACTCCTTATCTATACTTTCTCCCCCTCTTTCACCTATTTTCTATCATTAACTATGATTTATAGAGTAAGCAATCTTTCTATACCCATGGACGGGATACTAACTGTGTAAACACTCTGCAACAGCGAGCAACACAGCAATAGTGGCCAATCACGGGGGTGTGGGCCCGGCTCCTCTAGGCCCTATTGGGGCGGGGGGGCCGCGTCTCGCACCCCAGAGGATAGATGTTGGGGGGGTGCTCCCGCCGAGGTGGCGGCCCGGGGGAGGTTGTTGGAGGCAGAAGGCCCCCCTCTCCCCGGGCGGTCGACGGGGGGGGGGCGCTCCATATACCCACCTGAACGACTTGCATCCTGGGTGGGGGAGGACCGTCACAGGATGGGGCTCGCACCCCGGGGATGTAAGGAATCAATAGGATGTCTAAAGCCACAAAAATTGTGATTTAATATTACTTGTGATAGTGCTGGATGCAAAAGCCTGTATCACTGTAAACCCTCCTTGGGCCGCACTATTAATGCTTACTCTATGTAATGTTTCTGTTTTCACTGAAATGTTCTCAAAATAAAGATTATACAAAAAAAACTTCTGTTAAGTTTATGTTTCTGTTATTTAAATATTTAAAAATATCCATTGCTGCAGGGTTCTGTTTGGCTTACAGGGCACAACCAGAAGGAATAAAAAATATATAATAGTGACCCTTGCAGTGGAAATAAAGAGAGGTGATCTAAAGTGAATTTCAGGTGAGCTGGAACTGCTGCCCCCCAGAGTGCACTCACCACATGAAGTGGGAAGATCTAAATTGGAAAGTGGAGTGTGGGTGTGGCGCTGTTCCTTTTTAATGATCTGTGGTATCTTATTATTTGAGTGGGTGGTGGTAGTGTTAATCAGATCTATCGTCATGTAGAATAAACCAAAATAAAATTAATAAAATTAAAAAATATAAAATGTGGGAGGGGTTCAAGCAAAATCGCATCAGCTTGCGGTTATTATGACCCTATATAAATATTGGAGGTGCTTATGTGCTAATGTGATACACTTTTAAAATTATTTGAGCAATAAACAAAAATTGGAAACTTTTCATAGAAAGTGCACATGTGCATTTGCTGAAGAGAAAAAAAAAATCTCAACCGACGTGCAAAGTCCTTATTGTGCCACAATCCAATTCAGTGCAATAGACTTTAATCTTGTTTTCTTGATAGTGATATTCTTAGTTTCATTAGTGCCAGTGCTATTAGGATCTTGTGCTCTTAATTAGGGATGAGCTTCGTGTTCGAGTCGAACCCATGTTCGACTCGAACATCGGCTGTTCGACCGTCCGTCGAATTGCGAACGATATGGGCCGTTCGCGCCAAATTTGTGTGGCGCGTCACGGCCCATAATTCACTGCGGCATCGCAGTGCATTGCTGGCTGATGATTGGCCAAGCATGCACTATGACCCGCATGCTTGGCCAATCACAGCGCCGTCAGTAGAGAGAGCTGTAATTGGCCAAAGCCAGGGTGGCTTTGGCCAATTATGGCTCAGGGGATTTAGTACACGCCCCACACTATATAAGGCCGCCTGCACGGCGGCCCTGTGTAGTGTGTGTTCCGGTGTGCTGAGAGATAGAGAGAGAGAGAGACAGTGTCATTTGATTTGAGCTAGATAGATTAGGCAGAACAGTCAGTCAGTTAGCTGCACTTACAGTGTATTGTGTATATATATGCATCCCAGGTGTTGCATATATATATATACACTGTATTCAGTTTAGCTAGATCCGTTCCTGTTATCTTCTAGACTATTTACATTTAGTGCAGTGCGTCCTGCTCACAGTGTTCAGCTAGATCCGTTCCTGTTATCTTCTAGACTATTTACATTTAGTGCAGTGCGTCCTGCTCACAGTGTTCAGCTAGATCCGTTCCTGTTATCTTCTAGACTATTTACATTTAGTGCAGTGCGTCCTGCTCACAGTGTTCAGCTAGATCCGTTCCTGTTATCTTCTAGACTATTTACATTTAGTGCAGTGCGTCCTGCTCACAGTGTTCAGCTAGATCCGTTCCTGTTATCTTCTAGACTATTTACATTTAGTGCAGTGCGTCCTGCTCACAGTGTTCAGCTAGATCCGTTCCTGTTATCTTCTAGACTATTTACATTTAGTGCAGTGCGTCCTGCTCACAGTGTTCAGCTAGATCCGTTCCTGTTATCTTCTAGACTATTTACATTTAGTGCAGTGCGTCCTGCTCACAGTGTTCAGCTAGATCCGTTCCTGTTATCTTCTAGACTATTTACATTTAGTGCAGTGCGTCCTACTCACAGTGTTCAGCTAGATCCGTTCCTGTTATCTTCTAGACTATTTACATTTAGTGCAGTGCGTCCTGCTCACAGTGTTCAGCTAGATCCGTTCCTGTTATCTTCCTACTGACAGGCAGGCTTGTCTGGTTACAGTATATAAAGCTACCTGAAGAAAATTACAGGTGTTCTATTTGATCCTATTAGTACCACGGTCAGGCAGCTAGACTATTTACATTTAGTACAGTGCGTCCTGTTCACAGTGTTCAGCTAGATCCGTTCCTGTTATCTTCATACTGACAGGCAGGCTTGTCTGGTTACAGTATATAAAGCTACCTGAAGAAAATTACAGGTGTTCTATTTGATCCTATTAGTACCACGGTCAGGCAGCTAGACTATTTACATTTAGTACAGTGCGTCCTGCTCACAGTGTTCAGCTAGATCCGTTCCTGTTATCTTCCTACTGACAGGCAGGCTTGTCTGGTTACAGTATATAAAGCTACCTGAAGAAAATTACAGGTGTTCTATCCCAGCTTAGTGCAGCTACAGGCCATTAGTATGTCTGGAAGGCCAAGAAGGAGAGGCAGACAGTCACAAGCCAATAAGAGAGGGCAAGCAGGCTCTGTGTCTAGTGCTGGTCATGGAGACGGTGCATCCTCATCAGCACGTGGCCATGGGACACGCTTGGCCTTTTTTTCGGCAGCTGGCCGTGTTGAGCCACAACATGCGGAAGACTGGGTCGAGTGGATGACCAAGCCGTCCTCATCCTCCTCATCCTCTCTCACCCAGGGTGCTTTGTCTGGCAAAGCAGCGGCCTCTTCCCTCAGCTCAATGTCATCAGTGACTCCTTCCCTAGCTCCACCATGTCCTCCTGAGGATTCCCTCGAACTGTTTGACCACAGTGTTGGGTACATGCTCCAGGAGGATGCCCAGCGTTTGGAAGGCTCTGATGATGATACTGAGCTCGATGAAGGCAGTAACATGAGCACGGACAGAGGGGGTGCCCAAGAAGGACAGCAATCTGGCAGTCATGCTCCCCCTGCTGCAGCATACTGCCAGGTTTGCTCCAGTGATGAGGAGGGAGGGGATGATGAGGTCACTGACTCAACGTGGGTGCCTGATAGGAGAGAGGAGGAGGAGGAGGAGGAGGAGGAGGAGGCGGCACATCACTCACGAGGCAGGATGCCCTCCAGGGGCCAGCCTAAGGGCAGCACATTGACTGCATCACACCCCAAAGCTCCACATGTGCAGGGCGCTGCAGTCTCTGCGCGTTATTCAAAAAGTTCTTTGGTGTGGGCCTTTTTTGAGACGAGTGCATCAGATCGCACCGCTGCTATTTGCAACATATGTCTCAAGCGTATCTCGCGTGGCCAAAACATCTCCCGCTTGGGTACCACATGCTTGACCAGACATATGTTGACCTGCCATGCAGTTCGTTGGCAAGCGTATCTAAAAGACCCACACCAAAGAACAAAGAGGATCTCTCCTTGCTCCTCATGAGCTGAGATTTCCAACCCCACTAGACCTCCAGTCCTCTCTGAGACCTGCAGTGAGAGGAATGAAGGTGTAGAATTAGGTGTGTCACAGCCAAGTACTTGTGGGCAATCTGCTTTTGGTACACCGACGTCAGATTGTACCAGGCAAATTTCCCTGCCCCAGCTGCTGCACCGCCGAAAGAAGTTTGCTCCCAGCCATCCAAATGCCCAGCGGTTGAATGCTAGCTTGGCAAAATTGCTAGCACTTCAACTGCTGCCTTTTCAGTTGGTAGACTCTGCCCCCTTCCGTGAGTTTGTGGAATGTGCGGTTCCTCAGTGGCAGGTACCCAAACGCCACTTTTTCTCACGGAAGGCGATTCCGGCTCTCTACCGGCATGTGGAAGGCAATGTCCATGCCTCGCTGGACAGGGCGGTCAGCGGTAAGGTGCATATTACCACTGACTCATGGTCCAGCAGGCATGGACAGGGACGTTACCTAAGTTTCACGGCGCATTGGGTGACTCTGCTGGCAGCTGGGAAGGATGCAGGACAAGGTGCAGTAGTGTGGGAGGTTGTTCCGCCACCACGCCTCCAAAATGCTGATTGTGACACACCTCTCTCCTCCACCCCCTCCTCTTCTTCTTCCTCCATGGCCTCTTCCTCGGAACCAGCGGTGCTCCGTAGGCATTCAAGGGGCTACGCAAGTACGCAGGCCAAAAGATGCCAGGCGGTGCTTGAGCTGGTGTGCTTGGGGGACAGGAGCCACACTGGGGCAGAGGTTCTGTCAGCTCTGCAGGGGCAGGTTCAGAGGTGGTTGACGCTACGCCAATTTAAGGCAGGAATGGTGGTTTGCGACAATGGCACCAACCTCCTCTCTGCCCTCCGACAGGGACAAATGACCCATGTGCCCTGTTTGGCTCACGTCCTTAACTTGGTGGTGCAGCGGTTCTTGGGCAGGTACCCGGGCTTACAGGATGTCCTGAGGCAGGCCAGGAAAGTCTGTGTGCATTTCCGCCGGTCATATAATGCCAGTGCTCGGCTGACGGACCTCCAAAAGGAGTTTAACCTGCCCAAGAACCGCCTAATCTGTGACATGCCCACCAGGCGGAACTCAACGTTGGCCATGCTGCAGCGGCTGCACACGCAGCAGAGGGCCATCAATGAGTACCTGTGCGACTATGGCACCAGGACAGGGTCAGGGGAGCTTGGTTTTTTTTCCCCACGCCAGTGGGCCATGATCAGGGATGCATGCACTGTCCTGTCACCATTCGAGGAGGCCACGAGGATGGTGAGCAGTGACAGTGCATGCATCAGTGACACTGTCCCCCTTTTCCACCTGTTGGAGCACACGCTGCGTGGAATAATGGACAGGGCACTTGAGGCAGAACAGAGGCAGGAAGAGGAGGACTTCCTTAGCTCTCAAGGCCCCCTTTATCCAGACAGTGTTCCTGCGTGCCCGCCGATCACACAGGAAGAGGAGGAGGAGGAGGAGGAAGATTGTGTCATTATGGAGGTGGAGCCTGGCACTCAGCATCAGCAGCAGTCTTTAAGGGATCAGTCCCAAGAAACACATGGACTTGTACGTGGCTGGGAGGAGGTGGCTGCGGACGTTGTCGTCCTTAGTGACCCAGAGGACTCCGGACCGAATGCCTCAGCAAACCTACGCTGCATGGCCTCCCTGATCCTGCAAAGCCTGCATAAGGATCCTCGTATTCATGGTATCAAGGAGAAGGACCAATACTGGCTGGCAACCCTCCTTGATCCACGTTACAAGGGTAAGGTTGCGGACCTTATCTTGCCATCGCAGAGGGAGCAGAGGATGAAACATCTTCGGGAGGCCTTGCAGAAAGGTCTGTGCAATGCGTTCCCAGAGACTGGGAGGTTACAAACTCCTGTTTCTGGACAACGTGTTGCTGAGGCTTCGGTCAGTCAAAGAAGAAGCGGTGGAGAAGGTGGCCGTCTGACCGATGCGTTCAGACAATTTTTTGGTCCGCAGCCCCAAGGTATGATCGGTTCCAGCAACCATCGCCAGCGTCTGTTTTACATGGTGCAGGAATACCTAGGGGCAAGATCAGACTTGGACACCTTTCCCACCGAAAATCCTCTGGGTTACTGGGTCTTGAGGATGGATCACTGGCCAGAGCTTGCACAGTATGCAATTGAGCTACTGGCCTGTCCTGCATCCAGCGTTCTTTCGGAACGCACATTCAGTGCTGCTGGAGGCGTGGTAACCGATCACAGGGTGCATCTGTCCACCGACTCGGTCGATCGGCTGACCTTCATAAAAATGTATCAGTCTTGGATCACCACCAGCTACCAAGCACCTGATGCTGATGTAACCGAATAATTTTTTTTGAAATCTCAGATCCCTTCAAAGACTGCCTATGCTGATGCTGAGTGACTATCCCTGAGTAATTATCCTCTTCCTCCTCAATCATCACGCTGATAGCTTGTAAGAACATTTTTGGTTCTGGGCGCCACCACCAGTGCCTAAGGCACAATTTTTCAGCCCCTGTTTAACAGGGGCGTGTAATTACAATTTTTGATGTAATACTTTGCAGCAGGGCTCGTTCCTGCATTCCAACTAGAGTGTCTGTGAGGGGTTGCAGTGTTGTGGCACCAGCACCAGTGCCTAAGGCCCAATTTTTCTGCCCCTGTCTAACAGGGGCGTGTAATTACAATTTTTGATGCAATACTTTGCAGCAGGGCTCGTTCCTGCATTCCAACTAGAGTGTCTGTGAGGGGTTGCAGTGTTGTGGCACCAGCACCAGTGCCTAAGGCCCAATTTTTCTGCCCTTGTCTAACAGGGGCGTGTAATTACAATTTTTGATGCAATACTTTGCAGCAGGGCTCGTTCCTGCATTCCAACTAGAGTGTCTGTGAGGGGTTGCAGTGTTGTGGCACCAGCACCAGTGCCTAAGGCCCACTTTTTCTGCCCTTGTCTAACAGGGGCGTGTAATTACAATTTTTGATGCAATACTTTGCAGCAGGGCTCGTTCCTGCGTTCCAACTATAGTGTCTGTGAGGGTTTGCAGTGTTGTGGCACCAGCACCAGTGCCTAAGGCCCAATTTTTCTGCCCTTGTCTAACAGGGGCGTGTAATTACAATTTTTGATGCAATACTTTGCAGCAGGGCTCATTCCTGCGTTCCAACTAGAGTGTCTGTGAGGGGTTGCAGTGTTGTGGCACCAGCACCAGTGCCTAAGGCCTAATTTTTCAGCTCCTGTTCAACAGGGGCATGTAATTACAATTCTTGATCTAATATTTCACAGCAGGGCCCTGTGAGGGCTTACAGTGTTGTGGCCACAGCAACACCTAAGGCCCAAATTTCTGCTGAGTATATAGGGCAGGACCCTACTTTCAAACATCTAACTTACAAACGACTCCTACTTGCAAACGGAAGGAGACAACAGGAAGTGAGATGAAATCTACCCCTAGGAAGGGAAATTCTCTCCTGTAAGAGTTAATATGGGAAAACAATTTCTCCTTTCCACTGATGCTTTCCAATCCTTGTTCCACAAAAAAACCCAAATTTTCAAAAAACATTTTTCATTGGGACTAAAAATTGAGGTGAAATCTTCTGAATCTTCTGAAGAGGAGGAAAGACAGCAAAACAAATGTCACAGGGGTGATAACCCTTCCCTGTTTTCCAAAAAGCTTAAAAAAGATTTTTTGGCTGGAGCTAAACACGTTAAAAATGTACCCGTTCAAAATTACAAAGAGATTCTACTTAACAACAAACCTACAGTCCCTGTCTTGTTTGCACCGCCTGTATACTGCTGTTCAGAGTATATAGGGCCTTTCCTTATTTTAATTTGGGTGCGGGGTTCCCCTTAATATCCATACAAGACCCAAAGGGCCTGGTAATGGACTGGGGGGTACCCATGCCGTTTGTCTCACTGATTTTCATCCATATTGCCATGACCCGACATGACATTAAACCCGCAAGCAGTTTTAAATGAGATTTTTTCCTTTAAAAATGACATTTGGTGCAGGGACTGTTCTAAACACGGGAAACACGCGTCACTTTACAGGCATACTATAGACACCCCCAGGTACGATATTTAAAGGAATATTTCACTTTTTTTTTTTTACTTTAAGCATCATTAAAATCACTGCTCCCGAAAAAACGTCCGTTTTTAAAAGTTTTTTTTGCATTGATACATGTCCCCTGGGGTAGGACCCAGGTCCCCAAACCCTTTTTAGGACAATACCATGCAAATTAGCCTTTAAAATGAGCACTTTTGATTTTGAACGTTCGAGTCCCATAGACGTCAATGGGGTTCTAACGTTCGTGCGAACTTTCGGTCCGTTCGCGGGTTCTGGTGCGAACCGAACCGGGGGGTGTTCGGCTCATCCCTACTCTTAATGTGCAAACACTCACCAGCTGTCTTCACCCCTGTTGGGGTATCAGGCAGTCACAGTCTGTGCCACTGTGCGGCAGCTCTTGGCGATCTCAGGATCGTGGTGGTATTTCACATAAAAAGAGAAGGGATGCCCATAGCGTGAAACCATTTAAAAGAATTTTATTTCAAGAATGAACAGTGGTACTCACATTTTAAAAGGTTCATATATGCAAAAAGGTAAAATCCAAGTCATTTGCTAGCAATCCTATGTTGTTTTGGGAGACGCAGATTAGGCCACGCCCTACGCATTTCATCATTGAACGTCTACGGGAGCGTGACCTCTGCTGCACCTCCCACCCTTATATAGTGTGCGGTTTTGATTTTACACCTGTGTTGTGGGCGTTCATTTGGCTTGTATTAGCTCTGGACCAAATTCCGCTGGCGGCCATTATATCAGTGTTTTTTGCAGACCGTAGTCTGCATGTGTTTCTGATCTACCGCGGTGTTGTGAATGACTAAAGATCTATTGGCGGCCATTTTCCCTGTGCTTTTGCAGACCGTAGTCCGCGTATATGTCAAAAGCGCCGCTGTGTTGCAGGCATATGGGTGGCAAACTTGCTCCTTAATAAATGGGAGGAAGAACAAATTTATAGCGTCAATAGATGAAATCTGAAATTATATTGGCGATATATAGACAACATTTTAATAGTGTGGAGTGGTACTGAAGAAGAAGAACTGCAGAGTTTTTTTGATGAAATAAATTGCAACATTTAGGGGCTCACATTCTCGGGAAATTGGAACAAGGAAAGTATAGACTATCTGGATTTACAGATATACAAAAACAAAGGATACCTGAATACCAGAACACACTTTAAGAAGACGGACAGGAATGGATATATTCCAACCAACAGTTGTCACCACCCACAATGGATTGGTAACATCCCCAAAGGACAACTCATGCGAATATATAGAAATTGTAGTGACAGTAGAGGGAATACGACAATCAAGCAGATATCCTAATCAATTGATTTGTGGAAAAAGGATATAAGAAGAAGGATTTAATATTACTAAAAGGAAAGGTCAGAAACATGGATAGAAAGACATTATTAGAAGGAACACGGAATCAACAAAGAAAAGACAAAAATATGGATCTAGCCTTCATAACAGGATATAATAGGCAATACAAGAATGTGGAAACCATAATAAAAAAATACTGGCCTATTCTACAATCGGACAAAGTCCTAAACCCAATATTACCGAAAAAGCCCATTTTTATTTACAGAAAGGCCCCAACCCTCAGAAATAAATCAGTGCACAATGTACTTGACCCTCCAAAACAGATAAGGATAGGTAATAACCTAAAATGTTTTTACAAGTGTGGAAAATGTTTGCCATGTAAGACCAGCAAAAAAACAAACAAGAAAATAACTAGCTTTAGGTCGACGCCTAATGGAAAAGAATACAAAATTAGAGAACTAATAACCTGCAACAACACCCATGTCACCTACGTACTAGAATGTCCATGTTCTAAACAGTATGTGGGAAGTACAACTAGACAACTACATGTTAGGATCAGAGAGCATATCACAAATATCAAAAATGGTTTTAATAAGCATAGTGTCTCTAGACACTTCAGAGACTACCATAACAGAGATCCAACATGCATGACTTTCTACGCCATCGACAAGATTAAAGGTCATTGGAGGAGTGACAACAAAAAAATCAAGGTGTCAGAAAATGAAACCAAATGGATTTTCCAGTTGGACACCCTCCATCAAATGGGAATGAACTTAGACGTCGACTTAAACTGTTTCCTTACCAATTTCTAAGAATATAATGGAACAGAATATAACATCAAACAGTTGACCACATAGGGTAATTTATAGACACCATATAGGGGTTTATATCGACATTACATGCGACCTAACTTATCATCTTATACTATGGTACTAAACCAAAGGAACAAGTCCGAAGTCTAATTATGCCAAACATCTTGGGCATACACCTTTGTTCCTGACCTTTTTTCATTCTATCCATTTTTACCTTATTCCATCTTCTACTGTCGCCTTTTTTCCAAATGAGTGAACAAAGTGCGAAGCACGAACATCTAGACTCTACCCACATATAGAGAAAAACATCTATTATTTGACGCGCCCGTCTATTTACAAGGGACCACCCCATTTAGCAAGTTATTGAAATGTACCAATATTCATCAGGTCTCTACCTTCACACTATGACTTGATGCTAACATGCGCAATAGGACATAACCATTCATTTTTTTAATGATATATGAAGTAAGAGCACCTATGTATAGACCCAGATACCCAAAAAATGATATCCACCCACACATAGTGACTCACCCCTATCTCTAATGGGAATGTGGAATACTAATGTACACTAAGTTGTTTCATTTTTATATTCGGACAACATGCCAATACGCAATAACCTATTAGGATAAAACCATTCATTCAACTATGATACATTAAATAATTACACCACCGTATAGATTCAGATACTTAAAATATACATGCCACCACCGATTGATTAACAATACGCCAAACAGTTGACATTGTTCCTATTGCTTTGGTATGTATGGGAATTCACTATATCACCCCATGATAACTCGTTTATGGCATGCTGAACAACTATCTTCCCACCATACTTAATTAAATTTTCCCATATGAATGCTGTATGCAACAACCTGCCCATTTACTAGCAATCGATATCGGCAGGAGGTTCAGGATGTAGACTGAACATAGTCCTCCCGCTAGCAGACTCATATTCCCCCCATATAAGCGACCTATAACCTGTTCTTTATATGAATGCAACTATTTTTATATAAATGTAATTTTTACAATATATTAGATTGATGAACAAATTATTCTCTGCGGGGTTCTCAAAATTTCTTTACATATATTTTTTATATACTTTTTATATATTTTTATTTTTATATATTTTTATATATTTTTGTATTATTATACATTAGCTATTGGATTGATTAATTTATTAATTAACCTCTTTGGGGCTTTTGTATTTTTATATATTTTTTAAATTTTTAATTTTAATTTTCATTTTATGCATAATTGTTTCCTCTATTTTTTTCCTCTATTTTTTGCACTTTCTGATATGAATGTTAGTCACATTACCCAGCTATAGTGTGCGGAATCGTTAGTAAGTTCGTCTGAAATTAAACAATAACATCCACACCTAGACGTGGAGTTGTGGTGACACCGAAGGAAGAATCGACAATTGCAGAGGTGTCTTCAAACACTAAATATTTCAGCATGTATGGCACTAACACGGACTTCTGTCCGCAATTACATAGGAAAAATGGCCGCCGTGGGACACCCATGTGCCTGCAACACAGCGGCGCTTTTGACATATACGCGGACTACGGTCTGCAAAAGCACAGGGAAAATGGCCGCCAATGGATCTTTAGTCGTTCACAACACCGCGGTAGATCAGAAACACATGCGAACTACGGTCTGCAAAAACACTAATATAATGGCCGCCAGCGGACATTGGTCCAGAGCTAATACAAGCCAAATGAACGCCCACAACACAGGTGTAAAATCAAAACCGCACACTATATAAGGGTGGGAGGTGCAGCAGAGGTCACGCTCCCGTAGACGTCCATTGACGAAATGCGTAGGGCGTGGCCTAATCTGCGTCTCCCAAAACAACATAGGATTGCTAGCAAACGACTTGGATTTTACCTTTTTGCATATATGAACCTTTTAAAATGTGAGTACCACTGTTCATTCTTGAAATAAAATTCTTTTAAATGGTTTCACGCTATGGGCATCCCTTCTCTTTTTATGTGAAATACCACCACGATCCTGAGATCGCCAAGAGCTGCCACACAGTGGCACAGACTGTGACTGCCTGATACCCCAGCAGGGGTGAGGACAGCTGGTGAGTGTTTGCACATTAAGAGCACAAGATCCTAATAGCACTGGCACTAATGAAACTAAGAATATCACTATCAAGAAAACAAGATTAAAAGCTATTGCACTGAATTGGATTGTGGCACAATAAGGACTTTGCACGTCGACTGAGATTTAGTTTTTTTCTCTTCAGCAAATGCACATGTGCACTTTCTATGAAAAGTTTCCAATTTTTGTTTATTGCTCAAATAATTTTAAAAGTGTATCACATTAGCACATAAGCACCTCCAATATTTATATAGGGTCACAATAACCGCAAGCTGATGCGATTTTGTTTGAACCCCTCCTACATTTCATGTTTTTTAATTTTATTAATTTTATTTTGGTTTATTCTACATGACGATAGATCTGATTAACACTACCACCACCCACTCAAATAATAAGATACCTGTAAGCCAAACAGATCCCTGCAGCAATGGATATTTTAGAAATATTTAAATAACAGAAACATAAACTTAACAGAAGTTTTTAACCAAGAACAAGTCGTCAATCGACAAGAGATAGATAGCCTTTTCAAACAACTTAAACATAACATTGAGAAACAAATAAGAGTCTGGTGGGATGTAGCAACAATAGAAATGTATATCACAGAGAAGATTACCCCAAGAAGACTCAGGTGGGATAGCTCACCAAATGATGCGGTTAATGATAAGGGATTAATGGAAGACTGGTACCGTTTTGTTTTTTTTTTCCCTTAGATTTTATTGAAAGATGCAACATACAGAGTATAATGTCAACAGTGTCAGTATTTTTTGTACAGAGAATAACAGTTGTGATGGAAGACTCAAGATACCTAACAGTACCAATATGGCTTATAGGGGATCAGAAGTTGTAGCCTTCAGACTAAAAAGAAGGGGGGTAACTGGATGGATCTAAGGAGAAGGGTTCCTAGATTAACCAAAGGAGTACCAATGAATGATCTAGGAGGAGGTATGGGGGGGAGAGGGAGAGAGAAAAAAAAGGGGGGGTGGAGGGAAGGGAATGAGCACCAAGTTCATGTTAAAGAGATATCTTGGGGGTAGGCTTCAAGGTTGTGACTGTGGAGTCGAAGGTAACATTCTCCATTATGACGCTTGAAAGAGGTGAAGGAGTTGGTGGGTGAGAGTTTTTCTCGTGGCTAAAGGTGAGCATCTTAAGTTGTAGTGGGTCTTTCAGTGGAAAAAGCAGCCTTACTTACGGTGTTTAGGGAGGCCCATGGTATGAGAAAGAGAGTTCCTCAAGTTTCGTTTGATCCATAGGAGTGAGCGTTGATACCATAAAAGGTTGCCAAATGTGGTAGAAACGTGATTTGGTTTTTTCATGCGATAGGTCTGTGTTGAGTTTGTCTTTGAATAGTAGTTGTAAGAGGTCTCTTTTGACTTGTGAGGTGTTTGGCGGAGAGCTGGAGATCCAGTTTTTCAGGATGGCTCTTCTGGCTAGTAGAAGGCATATCAGGGACCAGTCTTTGCCGGGAGGAATAGAATTGATTGACCAGGGCAGCAACTGGGGGTCCCAGTGTCCAAATATAAGGAGCAGGGGATCTTTGGGCAGTTTCAGCAGGGTTATTTCAAAGATGTAGGATAGGACTTGATCCCAGAAGATGGAGATATATGTGCATGACCAGAAGCGATGTGTCAGGGAAGGCCTGGGGTGTTGACAGAGAGGGCAAATAGAGGAGGTTTGACCTTGTTTGGTCGAGAGGAAGGGTATATGAGCCCTATGCAGGATTTTCAATTGGGTTTCCCTCCAAGATTTGTTGGGGATCAATTTGTGTATGGTATTAAGGCCTTGTAGAATTTTATCCACCAGCTCAGTATCCGGAAAGTCTCTTGCCCAATTGGCCGCTGATGAGGCTGTGAGAGGGGGAGTGGTTTTCAGAAGAAGAGGTTGGTAAATGTCTGAGATTTTGTATGAGTCCTCAGATAGAAGGATATCCATGAAAGATGATTTGAACCTTTTATGGTCATCTCTGCAGGCATTTTTCAGAAAGCTGATGCATTGTCCATATTGGAAGGCATGTTACGGTGGGAGTGAGAATTTGTCAGCTATAGTTTGAAAATTGATAGGGCGACCAGTCTCTCTGTCACATAGTAAAGAGAATTTGGTGAGGCCTTTTTGTTGCCATGTGACATAGGGTTGATGTTCCAGACCTGGATGGAAGCATGGGTTTCCTTGTATCGGAAGATGGCAAGAGATGAAGGGTGGTAGTTTGAGGCTTTTCCTCACTTCTCTCCAGGCAATTGCAGTGTCCCGTAGCAGGAGGTTGTGCTGAAGTGATGGTGGAAGGGATTTCCACCTGCAGTGAAGGAGGGCTGCCAAGGAGTAAGGGTGTGTCAAAGCGGTTTCCAGATGATAATTGGAGAAGCAAGACTTTTGGGCTACCCAGTCCAGACCTATCCTCAATAGACAGGCTAAGTTGTATGTTCTGATGTTTGGGAGGCTAATACCCCCTTCGCGTCTGGGAAGATATAACTTTGTGAAGGCTATGCGTGGTCTTTTGTTTCGCCAAAGAAATTTAGAGATGGCAGTGTTGAGGAATTTCGTATCCTTATGGTGTAGAAGCAAAGGGAGGGTTTGGAGCGGGTAGAGTAGGCGGGCAAAACTGACCATTTTCACCAGGTGGCATCTTCCCAGGAGCGAGAGGGGGAGATCCATCCAGTTTTCAAGTTCCTGAGAGATTTTTGTGAGTAAGGGGGGATAGTTAAGGTGGTAGAGAGAGGAGGGAAGCTTCCCTATTTTTACTCCTAAATAAGTGATGTGGGATTTTGTGACAGTGAAGATGGCTTGTTGGGCCCAGAGAGGTCTGGACTGTGTACCTATGGGAAGTATTTCGCTTTTGTTGTAATTTATGCGCAGGCCCGAGCATAATCTAAATTGGTCAAAGGTATATTTAATCGTGAGCATGTCGGATGCAGGATTCGCTGTGAAAATAAGGACATCATCAGCGAAGAGAGAAGTTCATAGTTCGTGTTTGCCGATTTTAATGCCATGTAATGGGGCTACGTAGGAGAGGTACCTGGATAGAGGTTCCAAGGCTATGTTGAATAGGAGAGGGGATAAGGGACATCCCTGTCTCGTGCCTTTGTGGAGACGGAATTCATCCGAAAGGAGTCCTGCTGCTACAAGTCTAGCCGCTGGAGCGGTATACATGGTGGTAATAAGGTGAGTGAAGGAGTCGGAGAAGCCCATTTTAGTCATAACCATGGAGAGCCATTCGAAACTTACGTTATCGAAGGCTTTCTCCGCATCGAGGGTGATGATGGCATGATTACCGTCTGGAGTGCATTTGGCGTGTTCCAAGGCCATCATTACCTTTCTGAGGTTCATGGTGGCAGTCCTGCCCTTCACAAACCCCGATTGGGCAGGGTGTATTAGATAGGGGATAATGGAGGCTAATCTAGTGGCTACAATTTTGGAGAGAATCTTGACGTCAAGATTTAAAAGTGAAATAGGTCTATATGAACCTGGGTCTTGTGGGTCCTTACCCTTTTTTTCTAATAATTTAATAATGGCTTGGTTACCCGTAGGTAGGTAGGGGCCGCCTGTCCAAATGTGATGATATACGTCGCGGAGGGTGGGTTCTAGGATTAATTGAAGGGATTTGTAGAACTCGCCCGTGAAGCCGTCTGGGCCTGGGGCTTTAGAAGGGGCTAGGTTCCGGATGACAGTTGATATTTCAGGAAGGGAGATGGGTGCATTGAGAGCATCCAATTGGGAGGGAGAGATTTGTGTGAGGGTTACTTTTTCAAGAAAGGAGAGTGCTATTGAATTGTCTATAGGGTCAGTCGCATATAAGGAGGAATAGTAATGTAACATCGCTTCGTTTATACCTTTTTTTGAGGTTTTGATATTGCCTGATGCGTCCCGTAGGGAGGTAATATACGTCGGACGGTGGGGTCCCTTACAAAGCCTGGAAAGTAGTTTGCCTGCCTTGTTGCCGAATTTGTGGAGGGTGGCATCCAAGTGCGCTTTTTTAGTTAATTCCAGGGTTTCAGCCCATGTGTCAAAGGATTGTTTAGCTACCTGCCAAGTCTTTCTGTTGTCAGGGGTGTCATCCGTGTACAGGGAACGTTGAGCTTGGTGTAGTCGGGAAGACTACAGAGATAATGTGTCCCCTGAGGAAGGCCTTGCCAGCTTCCCAGAACAGATTTGGGTTGTCTGTATGTGGTGCGTTGGTCGAGGTGTATTCTGACCACGCGTTTTCCATGTATATCCTGAAATCAGAATTATTTTGAAGGTAAGAGGGGAAGCGCCACAATTTGGGACTTGGGTGTAGGTCTGGGTTGTCTAGCGTCACTGAGATGGGTGCGTGGTTGGATATAACGATGTCGTGTATGTCAGCATCAGGTATCAGTGGGACAAGGTTGTCTGAACAGAAAAGGTAGTCAATTCTAGTGAAGACATTATAGGGGTTAGAGTAGAATGTGAATTCTCTATCAGTTGGGTGATGTAGGCGCCAAATGTCATGAAGATGGAGGGAATCCATCGTGGAAGCCAGAAGTGACAGAGCACTGGGGTCATGGAGGTGTCTTGAGCGTTTGGGAGAGGATCTGTCGTCAATTGGGTGGAGGGTAGTGTTAAAGTCCCCGCCAATTATGTGTGGGAGGTGTGGGTCGCGTAGGAGCCAGGTTGTTAGCTCACTAAAAAACTGTTTTGTGGGGTTGTTGGGTGCGTATACGTTTGAGATTACTAGGTCTCTGGTCCCTATTTGAACATGTGTAGATAAAAGGCGTCCCTGAGAGTCCGAGTCAACAGATAGGACCTTGCAGGGGAGGTTTTTATGTATGAGTATTAGAACCCCTGCTTTGCGGCCATTTGAGTCAGAGCCTAGAACCGTGCCCACCCAGAGTTTTTTCATACGTTGGAAGTCAGGAGTGGAGAGGTGGGTTTCCTGGAGTAGGGCAATGTCGGCCTTATGCCTTTTGAGGTGGCGAAGAATTTTCATTCTCTTGGATGGGGAACGAAGTCCCTTCACATTCCAGGAGACTATTTTCATGTTGGGAGGGCCATAATGGAGGTAGGGGACGACGTTGTATGAATTGAGTGATGGTTCATACGTAGGAGCGCTGCGGGTACCCACGGGGATATGTAGGAGGCTATGTTATATGAGAGTGCTGAGTTAGGGTCTGTTGGTGCTAATGAATCATGGGATGGGAGTAGGAGGAGGCGGAAAGGATGTAGGAGGAAGGGGGTGAGAGGTAGAAACAATACAACATTACTGTGAAACTTCGCTTTTTTCCGCATGGAGGTCACTGTGTAGTCCAGCTCCCATTTCAAGACCCTGTGACTGCAGCTTCTAAACCTACTTGTTGGAAGGTATATCATGCTGGCAGGTTGGGTTGTGAATGGGAGGCGTGGTCTGGTCTACGCAGGGAAGCCAGGGAGGAGAACTGCGTTTTAAGAAAAATAAAAAAGCATTGAACTAGTAGTAACATATTAACATTGTGCACATCATAATAAAGGTTCGGCCTACCAGTATGTAGGGAGTATGATGAGGGGTAGAGAGAGAGTCATCTTCGCCTGGACTGGTTCGTAAGGCTGGTTGAATAGTAGAAGCACCAGAGGCAGACGTGCCATTTGAAGAGATCACCCAATGAGGCATGGAGTGACGTTGATCAGGTCCAGAGGCTCTGAATCGTTTTGAGGAGTCCTTGCGTGGGCTCCTTTTGAGGGGTCATGGAAAGAGAGTTGGTCGCCATTAGGGGCTTTGAGTCGGAGGATAGCTGGAAAGGCTAGGGTAAATTTTATTTGTTGCTGGTGTAACTCCGTGCATATATGTTGAAATTCTTTTCTTTTCTTGGATACTTCTATGGAGTAATCTGCGAATATCAGGATCTTCATGCCATCGATCTGGAGAGATCTGGATTGCCTGTATTGCTGTAGGATGGAAGCTTTGTCAGAATAGTTCAGATATTTTGCAATAATTGGTCGGGACGATTTACGATCCGAATTAAAGGTTCCTACGCGGTGGGCACGTTCCACAATGCAGGGGCCTGGGAGGCCTAGTGCTTCCGGTATGCGCCTCGCGCATAGGTCCGTGAGGGCTGAAGGTTGTAGCGATTCTGGGACCCCCACGAATCGCAAGTTACTCCTTCTGGATCTATTTTCAAAATCATCTAATTTCTCTAAAATATATTTGTTTGTCTTATCTTGGGCCTGTTCTGAGGATTGAGCCTGGTAGAGTTCTTCCTCAATGTTGGATATGCGGTGCTCGGCCTCATTCAATCTGGAAATCTGGAAGCGTGTTCCCCTAATTGGGCCTGGAGCTTCTGCATGCCTGCGCTGACTGCCTTTTCCACAGAGGCTGCTATCATGGGGGAGAGGAGAGCTGCCACAGCCTGGGCAATAAGCTCTGTGTGACGATCTCCATTATGCTGTGGGGCAGTGCTCTGCTGTGGGGCAGTGTCATGCTGTGAGGAGGGGGGGGGGCGGGCCGCCGCCTACCTCCATGTCAGGCACCGATTCAGTGTGAAGATCCGTGCAGGCCGAAGCCGGGGCCTCGATTTGCAGCTGAGCCGTCCGCGCCGTTGCGGCCGCATACGATCGCAAGCCGGTTTTCTCCACAAAGCGGTCCATGTGATGACCGGGTGTGGGGGAAGAGATTGCCGGAGTTTGGAGCAGGTTGTGCCGGTTTTACAGGCTGAATTAAGAGTCTAGCTGCGGGAGCTGGTGGAGGAAGCAGCTACTCCATACGGCGCCGGAACCGGAAGTCCGGTACCGGTTTTTTAATGAGAGTGAAACCGCACTATTGGGTAAAGCTGTGATATGAAGACGACACAAATTAAAAGCTATAGAATCAGACATTTTACAGATAAGAGATCAATTAATCTCATTTCTGCAATCAAGAGAATATAAAGATAAAGAAAATAGTTTACAGGAAGCCATGAAGAAATATGATAAAGAAATACAGCAAAAAAAAAACAAAAGAAATTTAAAAGAGATGTGCTGGACTACAAGAACCAGCAGGTTTACAAATGGCAAGCTGATGAAAACTACACTGAGGAAGATCACAACATTTCCATGATAGATGAATCCAGAGAAAGCTCAATGGAAAGAGAAACAACAATATGGCAGGAAACAAGACCAGCAGTGATTAGAACACCAAGAGAAAGACCTGATGAAATACCGACACCAGGGATCAGAAGGGGAGGATATATCCCGGATCGTAGAAACCATAGACAACAAGAAAGAGATGAAAACAGACCACAACAACAAAATAATGTTCAAAATACACCAAGAACACCAAGATATAGAAACAGGTATTCCCCTTTAAGAAATGAACAACACTACACCCCCTATGAAGAACCACAATATAGACGGGGTTTTTTTCACAGAGAATACAGAGGAAGGCCCCCAGCGTTCAGAAAAGGGCCATCTCCATACAGGGGAACGTACGGCCCACAAGGTACACAAAGAGGCTGGCAACCATTCAGGTTCCCCACCAGGAACCGAAACAACAGAGACCCCCGACAAGGATGGAACCCAAGAATAACCAGGGATATGGATATGAGATCAAGGAACAGAATACAGGGGGAAATACAATGGCAGGAAAGGACAGATCACATGTACAGGATACCAAGATGGGAAAGAGGAAACGAACAAAAGGGAAGAGAGGAGGGACCAAGAAAAAGAAGAAGAGAATACTAGGGGGAGGAATCTTTAACCTAAGTGAAGCAACCTTTAATGAAGATGAAATGAAGGTACTTGACTTAGGCCTTAAATATGCACCGGATAAAAACCTAGATCCCTTTGAAGTATACATAGACTTACAAAAATTTGTAAGGAAATTAAATATAAAAAAATTCTTTGCAATGAAAGGCAACAAGGGAACTCAAGCAGAGAAAGATACCCCGATATTTCAACATTCAAAATTCAAAAATAATTCTATATTTAACCCTAACCTACAACAAAATGAGAGTCTAACTGTTTTCAAAAAGATAGTGGAACAGGACCTGAGGAAAATTAAATAAAAAAAAGTAAAAAGAAATATATGGAATACCATTAAAGAAATAGAGGGGAAAACATAGTCATTCGGCCGGCAGATAAGGGAGGAGGTTTAGTTATACTAAACAAAAGTGACTACGAACTGGAAATGAACAAATTACTGAAAAGGCCAAACACGTACAAAAAACTGAGAAGCAATCCGAAAGCTGAATATGGTAAAAGATTGAAAATCTATATTAATAAAGGTGAAAAAATAGGGATTCTAACTAAAAAAGAGGCAAGGTATCTAGTCCCAGAAACTGCGAAAACTCCAATTATCTACTATGTTCCCAAAATTCATAAAGACCAGAAGAACCCCCCCGGAAGACCAATAATAAGCAGCATTGACTCGCTGTTCTCGAAATTAGGAGCGTATTTAGATAGCTATCTACAACCACTGGTGGTAAAGGGAAAATCTTATTTGAAAGATAGTAAGCAACTGATTGCAGAGCTGAGCAACTTTAAAACCAATGAACAAGACATCCTAGTTACCATCGACATAAATTCCCTTTATACAAATATTGTCCAAAAGGATGGTATAAGGGGTGCGGAATGGGCCCTACATCTATTAACTGATGTAAAAGAAGAACAAATTAAATACATACTGGAAGGATTGGAACTGGCCATGAGCCATAATTACTTTTGGCATAAAGGAGGCTTCTACACCCAGACCAAGGGAGTAGCTATGGGGGCTAAATATGCCCCCAGTGTGGCAAACTTGCTCCTTAATAAATGGGAGAAAGAACAAATTTATAGCGTCAATAGAAGAAATCTGAAATTATATCGGCGATACATAGACAACATTTTAATAGTGTGGAGTGGTACTGAAGAAGGGTTAGTGTGTGGGTGTGGTGCTGTCCTAATATATAGAAATACTTGGTAAATTGTGTGTAGCCAAATCCCATATGTAATGTTGCATAAACCAAAATTGCAAATAAAAAATTCAACAAAAATAAAACAAAACATAAAACAGCAAAGTGACCCCCTTTGGAGTGTGTAGGTGTAACGTTGTCCTAGTGGAGAAAAAAGTGGAGAAAATGGAAAAAAGTGGAAACAATGGAAGAAATCGCATAAAAGACTGCTGCCTCCACAGATGTGATTTCCACCAAGGTGGAAAAAACAGAAGGTAAGTGAAGGGTTAGTGTGTGGGTGTGGCGCAGTCCTAATTCATAGAAATACTTGGTAAATCGTGTGTAGCCAAATCCCATATGTAAAGTTGCATATAAAGTATAAACCAAAATTGCATATAAAAAATTCAACGAAAATAAAACAAACATAAAACAGCAAAGTGACCCCCTTTGGAGTGTGTAGGTGTATCGTTGTCCTAGTTTAAAAAATACTTTGTAAATCGTGTGTAGCCAAATCCCACATGTAAAGTCGCATGTAAATGATAAACAAAATATAAACAAAATCGCATATAGCAAATTTAATGGCTAGGTTGGCCCCCTTTGAATTGGGGGAGGGGGAAGGGGAACAGGGGATGAAATAAAAAAATGACTTTAGCCAAAGCTTTTTCCATCCACATAAAAACCCCATATAGTGATTGACAAACATAACATTGCTGAATAATTGCATAGGGTAAATCGTGATTAGTGCTCAGTGCAACTTAAGTGAAAAACTTCACATCTTTGTAAAATAAGGCAGGTATTTGTATTAATCTTGGTGACCAGGTGCTCGTGTCTTGTGATCATGCAGACACTCCCCAGCTTCTTTAACCCCTGCGGGGGTAATGCGCAGTCACAGTGTATGCCACTGTGCGTCAATCCACAGGCTGTTTCTGGGTCACGGTGACGTTTTAGGCAGCTTCTTTAACCCCTGCGGGGGTAATGTGCAGTCACACTGTATGCCACTGTGCGGCAATCCACAGGCTGTTTTTGGGTCACGGTGACGTTTTAGGCATAAGAGAAGAAAGAGGAGATTCCATAGCGTAAAACCATAAAACACTCTTTATTGAACACAGATGACAGAATGGTACTTACATTTAAGCAGTTTATAATAGGCAACCAAATGTCATCAAAACAGGAGAGCGTCAGATTTAAGTTGGTGATCCTCTGGGAGATGATGCAAAAGCGTCAAAATAGGCCACGTCCTACGCATTTCGTCATAGGGACGTCAACTGGAGCATGCCCCCTTTGCGTCACCTCCCCTCCTTTTATACTGTGCGATGTGCTGCATGCCTGCTCACCGGAAACCTCCAGAGGCCATTTTCCCTTAGGTTTTTGCGTGGCCATCTTGCATGTGGCTATTGCAGACCGGAGCCATGTGTATAAACCTTTAGTGGAATATCCCTAGTGTTGTAAAAACAGGAAATAAAATCCCTAGTGTTGTAAAAACAGGAGTATAAAAGGAGGGGAGGTGACGCAAAGGGGGCGCGCTCCAGTTGACGTCCCTATGACGAAACATGTAGGGCGTGGCCTATTTTGACGCTTTTGCATCATCTCCCAGAGGATCACCAACTTAAATCTGACGCTCTCCTGTTTTGATGACATTTGGTTGCCTATTATAAACTGCTTAAATGTGAGTACCATTCTGTCATCTGCGTTCAATAAAGAGTGTTTCATGGTTTTACGCTATGGAATCTCCTCTTTCTTCTCTTATGCCTAAAACGTCACTGTGACCCAGAAACAGCCTGTGGATTGCCGCACAGTGGCATACACTGTGACTGCGCATTACCCCCGCAGGGGTTAAAGAAGCTGCCTAAAACATCACCGTGACCCAGAAACAGCCTGTGGAATGCCGCACAGTGGCATACACTGTGACTGCGCATTACCCCCACAGGGGTTAAAGAAGCTGGTGAGTGTCCGCATGATCACAAGACACGAGCACCTGGTCACCAAGATTAATACAAATACCTGCCTTGTTTTACAAAGATGTCAAGTTTTTCACTTAAGTTGCACTGAGCACTAATCACAATTTACCCTATGTAATTATTTAGCAATGTTATGTTTGTCAATCACTATATGGGGTTTTTATGTGGATGGAATAGCTTTGGCTAAAGTCATTTTTTGATTTCATCCCCTGTTCCCCTTCCCCCTCCCCCAATTCAAAGGGGGCCAACCTAGCCATTAAATTTGCTATATGCGATTTTGTTTATATTTTGTTTATCATTTACATGCGACTTTACATGTGGGATTTGGCTACACACGATTTACAAAGTATTTTTTAAACTAGGACAACAATACACCTACACACTCCAAAGGGGGTCACTGCTGTATTATGTTTGTTTTATTTTCGTTGAATTTTTTATTTGCAATTTTGGTTTATACTTTATATGCAACTTTACATATGGGATTTGGCTACACACGATTTACCAAGTATTTCTATGAATTAGGACTGCGCCACACCCACACACTAACCCTTCACTTACCTTCTGTTTTTTCCACCTTGGTGGAAATCACATCTGTGGAGGCAGCAGTCCTTTATGCGATTTCTTCCATTGTTTCCATTTTTTTCCATTTTCTCCACTTTTTTCTCCACTAGGACAACGTTACACCTACACACTCCAAAGGGGGTCACTTTGCTGTTTTAAGTTTTGTTTTATTTTTGTTGAATTTTTTATTTGCAATTTTGGTTTATGCGACATTACATATGGGATTTGGCTACACACAATTTACCAAGTATTTCTATATATTAGGACAGCGCCACACCCACACACTAACCCTTCACTTACCTTCTGTTTTTTCCACCTAGGTGGAAATCACATCTGTGGAGGCAGCAGTCCTTTATGCGATTTCTTCCATTGTTTCCATTTTTTTCCATTTTCTCCACTTTTTTTAATTTTCTGTTCCATTGCGCGGATACACCACTCCTATTTCATTGGTACTGAAGAAGAACTGCAGAGTTTTTTTGATTAAATAAATTGCAACATTTACGGGCTCACATTCTCGGGAAATTGGAACAAGGAAAGTATAGACTATCTGGATTTACAGATATACAAAAACAAAGGATACCTGAATACCAGAACACACTTTAAGAAGACGGACAGGAAGGGATATATTCCAACCAACAGCTGTCACCACCCACAATGGATTGGTAACATCCCCAAAGGAGAACTCATGCGAATATATAGAAATTGTAGTGACAAGAGGGAATATGACAATCAAGCAGATATACTAATCAATAGATTTGTGGAAAAAGGATATAAGATTAAACAAGATTAAAGGTCATTGGAGGGGTGACAACAAAAAAATCAAGGCGTCACAAAATGAAACCAAATGGATTTTCCAGTTGGACACCCTCCATCCGATGGGAATGAACTTAGATGTCGACTTAAACTGTTTCCTTACCAATTTCTAAGAATATAATGGAATAGAATATAACATCAAACAGTTGACCACATAGGGTAATTTATAGACACCATATAGGGGTTTATATCGACATTACATGCAACCTAACTTATCATCTTATACTATGGTACTAAACCAAAGGAACAAGTCCGAAATAGTCTAATTATGCCAAACATCTTGGTCATACATCTTTGTTCCTGACCTTTTTTCATTCTATCCATTTTTACCTTATTCCATCTCCTACTGTCGCCTTTTTTCCAAATGAGTAAACAAAGTGCGAAGCACGAACATCTAGACTCTACCCACATATAGAGAAAAACATGTATGGTTTGACGCACCCGTCCATATACAAGGGACCACCCCATTTAGCAAGTTATTGAAATGTACCAATATTCATCAGGTTTCTACCTTCACACTAGGAC
Source organism: Lithobates septentrionalis (assembly GCA_037952835.1). NCBI lineage: Eukaryota > Metazoa > Chordata > Amphibia > Anura > Ranidae > Lithobates > Lithobates septentrionalis. Next base: position 15,682,599 of record JBBDGP010000082.1, on the reverse strand, counting down.
TTGTTGCTAACATGTAATGACCTCAATAGGACATAACCATTCATTTTTTTCATGATATATGAAGTAAGAGCACCTATGTACAGACCCAGATACCCAAAAAATATATCCACCCACACATAGTGACTCACTCCTATCTCTAATGGGAATGTGGAATACTAATGTACACTAAGTTGTTTCATTTTTATATTCGGACAACATGCCAATACGCAATAACCTATTAGGATAAAACCATTCATTCAACTATGATACATTAAATAATTACAACACCGTATAGATTCAGATACTTAAAATATACATGCCACCACCGATTGATTAACAATACGCCAAACAGTTGACATTGTTCCTATTGCTTTGGTATGTATGGGAATTCACTATATCACCCCATGATAACTCGTTTATGGCATGCTGAACAACTATCTTCCCACCATACTTAATTAAATTTTCCCATATGAATGCTGTATGCAACAATCTGCCCATTTACTGTACTAGCAATCTGGATCGGCAGGAGGTCCAGGATGTAGACTGAACATAGTCCATAGACTCAACATGAGTCCATAGCAGACTCATATTCCCCTTATATAAGCGACCTGTAACCTGTTCTTTATATGAATGCAACTATTTTTATATGAATGTAATTTTTACAATATATTAGATTGATAAACGAATTATTCCCATGCGGGGTCCTTAAAATTTCTTTACATATATTTTTTATATACTTTTTATATATTTTTGTATTATTATACATTAGCTATTGGATTGATTAATTTACTAATTAAGCTCTTTGGGGCTTTTGTATTTTTATATATTTTTTAAATTTTAAATTTTAATTTAAATTTTCATTTATGCATAATTGTTTCCTCTATTTTTTGCACTTTCTGATATGAATGTTAGTCACATTACCCAGCTATAGTGTGCAGAATCGTTAGTAAGTTCGTCTGAAATTAAACAATAACATCCACACCTAGACGTGGAGTTGTGGTGACACCTAGGGATGAGCTTCCTGTTCATGTCGAACCCATGTTTGACTCGAACATCGTCTGTTCGCCCGTTCGCCGAATTGCGAATGATATGGGCCGTTCGCGCCAAATTCGTGTGGCGCGAACGGCCCATAATTCACTGCGGCATCGCAGTGCATTGCTGGCTGATGATTGGCCAAGCATGCACTATGACCCGCATGCTTGGCCAATCACAGCGCCGTCTGAACAGAGAGCCGTAATTGGCCAAAGCCAAGGAGGCTTTGGCCAATTATGGCTCAGGGGATTTAGTACACGCCCCACACTATATAAGGCCGCCTGCACGGCGGCCCTGTGTAGCGTGTGCTCCAGCGTTCATAGATAGAGAGAGAGAGAGACAGACAGTGTCATTTGATTTGAGTTAGATAGATTAGGCAGAACAGTCAGTCAGTTAGCTGCACTTACAGTGTATTGTGTATATATATATGCATCCCAGGTGTTGCATATATATATATATATATACACTGTATTCAGTTTAGCTAGATCCGTTTCTGTTATCTTCTTGCTGACAGGCAGGCTTGTCTTGTTACAGTATTTACAGCTACCTGAAGAAAATTGTTGGTGTTCTTTTGATCCTATTAGTACCACAGTCAGGCAGCTAGACTATTTACAGTTAGTGCAGTGCGTCCTGCTCACAGTGTTCAGCTAAAACTACAAGTTAGTGGGGTGCGTCCTGCTCACAGTGTTCAGCTAAACCTACAAGTTAGTAGGGTGCATCCTGCTCACAGTGTTCAGCTAAAACTACAAGTTAGTGTGGTGCGTCCTTCTCACAGTGTTCAGCTAAACCTACAAGTTAGTGTAGTGAGACCTCTGCACAGTGTTCATATAAAGCTACAAGTTAGTGCAGTGCATCGAGCTCACAGTGTTCAGCTAAAACTACAAGTTAGTGGGGTGCATCCTGCTCACAGTGTTCAGCTAAACCTACAAGTTAGTGCGGTGCGTCCTGCTCACAGTGTTCAGCTAAAACTACAAGTTAGTGCTGTGCGTCCTGCTCACAGTGTTCAGCTAAAACTACAAGTTAGTGCGGTGCGTCCACCTCACAGTATTCAGCTAAACCTACAACTTAGTGCAGTGCGTCCTGCTCACAGTGTTCAGCTAAACCTACAAGTTAGTGTAGTGAGACCTCTGCACAGTGTTCATCTAAAGCTACAAGTTAGTGCAGTGCATCCTGCTCACAGTGTTCAGCTAAAACTACAAGTTAGTGGGGTGCGTCCTCCTCACAGTGTTCAGCTAAAACTACAAGTTAGTGCTGTGCGTCCTGCTCACAGTGTTCAGCTAAAACTACAAGTTAGTGTGGTGCGTCCATCTCACAGTAATCAGCTAAACCTACAAGTTAGTGCGGTGCGTCCTGCTCACAGTGTTCAGCTAAACCTACAAGTTAGTGTAGTGAGACCTCTGCACAGTGTTCATCTAAAGCTACAAGTTAGTGCAGTGCGTCCTGCTCACAGTGTTCAGCTAAAACTAAAAGTTAGTGCGGTGCGTCCTGCTCACAGTGTTCAGCTAAAACTACAAGTTAGTGCGGTGCGTCCACCTCACAGTGTTCAGCTAAACCTACAAGTTAGTGCGGTGCGTCCTGCTCACAGTGTTCAGCTAAACCTACAAATTAGTGTAGCGAGACCTCTGCACAGTGTTCATCTAAAGCTACAAGTTAGTGCAGTGCATCCTGCTCACAGTTTTCAGCTAAAACTACAAGTTAGTGGGGTGTGTCCTGCTCACAGTGTTCAGCTAAACCTACAAGTTAGTGCAGTGCGTCCTGCTCACAGTGTTCAGCTAAAACTACATGTTAGTGCTGTGCGTCCTGCTCACAGTGTTCAGCTAAAACTACAAGTTAGTGCGGTGCGTCCACCTCACAATGTTCAGCTAAACCTACAAGTTAGTGCGGTGCGTCCTGCTCACAGTGTTCAGCTAAACCTACAAGTTAGTGTAGTGAGACCTCTGCACAGTGTTCATCTAAAGCTACAAGTTAGTGCAGTGCTTCCTGTTCACAGTGTTCAGCTAAAACTACAAGTTAGTGGGGTGCGTCCTGCTCACAGTGTTCAGCTAAAAATACAAGTTAGTGCTGTGCGTCCACCTCACAGTGTTCAGCTAAACCTACATGTTAGTACGGTTCGTCCTGCTCACAGTGTTCAGCTAAAACTACAAGTTAGAGGGTGCGTCCTGCTCACAGTGTTCAGCTAAAACTACAAGTTAGTGTGGTGCGTCTACCTCACAGTGTTCAGCTAAACCTACAAGTTAGTGCGGTGCGTCCTGCTCACAGTGTTCAGCTAAAACTACAAGTTAATGGGGTGCGTCCTGCTCACAGTGTTCAGCTAAACCTACAAGTTAGTGGGGTGCGTCCTGCTCACAGTGTTTAGCTAAAACTGAAAGTTAATGGGGTGCATCCTGCTCACAGTGTTCAGCTAAACCTACAAGTTAGTGGGGTGTGTCCTGCTCACAGTGTTCAGCTAAAACTACAAGTTAATGGGGTGCGTCCTGCTCACAGTGTTCAGCTAAACCTACAAGTTAGTGTGGTGCGTCCTGCTCACAGTGTTCAGCTAAACCTACAAGTTAGTGTAGTGAGACCTCTGCACAGTGTTCATCTAAAGCTACAAGTTAGTGCAGTGCGTCCTGCTCACAGTGTTCAGCTAAAACTACAAGTTAGTGCGGTGCGTCCTGCTCACAGTGTTCAGCTAAAACTACAAGTTAGTGCTGTGCGTCCTGCTCACAGTGTTCAGCTAAAACTACAAGTTAGTGCGGTGCGTCCACCTCACAGTGTTCAGCTAAACCTACAAGTTAGTGCGGTGCGTCCTGCTCACAGTGTTCAGCTAAACCTACAAGTTAGTGTAGCGAGACCTCTGCACAGTGTTCATCTAAAGCTACAAGTTAGTGCAATGCATCCTGCTCACAGTTTTCAACTAAAACTACAAGTTAGTGGGGTGTGTCCTGCTCACAGTGTTCAGCTAAACCTACAAGTTAGTGCGGTGCGTCCTGCTCACAGTGTTCAGCTAAAACTACAAGTTAGTGCTGTGCGTCCTGCTCACAGTGTTCAGCTAAAACTACAAGTTAGTGCGGTGCGTCCACCTCACAATGTTCAGCTAAACCTACAAGTTAGTGCGGTGCGTCCTGCTCACAGTGTTCAGCTAAACCTACAAGTTAGTGTAGTGAGACCTCTGCACAGTGTTCATCTAAAGCTACAAGTTAGTGCAGTGCTTCCTGCTCACAGTGTTCAGCTAAAACTACAAGTTAGTGGGGTGCATCCTGCTCACAGTGTTCAGCTAAAAATACAAGTTAGTGTGGTGCGTCCACCTCACAGTGTTCAGCTAAACCTACAAGTTAGTGCGGTGCGTCCTGCTCACAGTGTTCAGCTAAAACTACAAGTTAGAGGGTGCATCCTGCTCACAGTGTTCAGCTAAAACTACAAGTTAGTGTGGTGCATCCACCTCACAGTGTTCAGCTAAACCTACAAGTTAGTGTGGTGCGTCCTGCTCACAGTGTTCAGCTAAAACTACAAGTTAATGGGGTGCGTCCTGCTCACAGTGTTCAGCTAAACCTACAAGTTAGTGGGGTGCGTCCTGCTCACAGTGTTCAGCTAAAACTAAAAGTTAATGGGGTGCATCCTGCTCACAGTGTTCAGCTAAACCTACAAGTTAGTGGGGTGCGTCCTGCTCACAGTGTTCAGCTAAAACTACAAGTTAATGGGGTGAGTCCTGCTCACAGTGTTCAGCTAAACCTACAAGTTAGTGCGGTGCGTCCTGCTCACAGTGTTCAGCTAAAACTACAAGTTAGTGGGGTGCGTCCTGCTCACAGTGTTCAGCTAAAACTACAAGTTAGTGTGGTGCGTCCACCTCACAGTGTTCAGCTAAACCTACAAGTTAGTGTAGTGAGACCTCTGCACAGTGTTCATCTAAAGCTACAAGTTAGTTCGGTGCGTCCTGCTCACAGTGTTCAGCTAAAACTACAAGTTAGTGCTGTGCGTCCTGCTTAAAGTGTTCAGCTAAAACTACAAGTTAGTGCAGTGCGTCCACCTCACAGTGTTCAGCTAAACCTACAAGTTAGTGCGGTGCATCCTGCTCACAGTGTTCAGCTAAAACTACAAGTTTGTGTGGTGCGTCCTCCTCACAGTGTCCAGCTAAACCTACAAGTTATTTTTTTGCGAGCTCTGCACAGTGTTCAGCTAAAGCTACCTGTAGAAGGTTGGTGGTGTTTTCCTGATCCTATCACTACCGCAGGCAGCTAAAAAAGCTACAAGTTAGTTTTTTGCGAGCTCTGCACAGTGTTCAGCTAAAGCTACCTGTAGAAGGTTGGTGGTGTTCTCATACTACAGGCAGGCAGTTGATTTTGCTAGCTGCAGTATCAGTACATATATATATATATATATATATATATATATATATATATATATATATATATATCTCAGCTTAGTGCAGCTACAGGCCATTAGTATGTCTGGAAGGTCAAGAAGGAGAGGCAGACAGTCACAAGCCAAGAGAGGACAAGCAGGCTCTGTGTCTAGTGCTGGTCGTGGAGACGGTGCATCCTCATCAGCACGTGGCCGTGGGACACGCTTGGCCTTTTTTTCGGCAGCTGGCCGTGTTGAGCCGCAACATGCGGAAGACTTGGTCGAGTGGATGACCCAGCCGTCCTCATCCTCCTCATCCTCTCTCACCCATGCCCAGGGTACTTTGTCTGGCAAAGCAGCGGCCTCTTCCCTTGGCTCAGGGTCATCAGTGACTCCTTCCCTAGCCCCACCATGTCCTCCTAAGGAGTCCCTCGAACTGTTTGACCACAGTGTTGGGTACATGCTCCAGGAGGATGCCCAGCGTTTGGAAGGCTCTGATGATGATACTGAGCTTGATGAAGGCAGTAACGTGAGCACGGACAGAGGGGATGCCCGAGAAGGACGGCAATCTGGCAGTCATGCTCCCCCTGCTGCAGCATACTGCCAGGTTTGCTCCAGTGATGAGGAGGGAGGGGATGATGAGGTCACTGACTCAACGTGGGTGCCTGATAGGAGAGAGGAGGAGGAGGAGGCGGCACATCACCAACGAGGCAGGATGCCCTCCAGGGGCCAGCCTAAGGGCAGCACCATGACTGCATCACACCCCAAAGCTCCACATGTGCAGGGCGCTGCAGTCTCTGCGTGTTATTCAAAAAGTTCTTTGGTGTGGGCCTTTTTTGAGACAAGTGCATCAGATCGCACCGCTGCTATTTGCAACATATGTCTCAAGCGTATCTCGCGTGGCCAAAACATCTCCCGCTTGGGTACCACATGCTTGACCAGACATATGTTGACCTGCCATGCAGTTCATTGGCAAGCGTATCTAAAAGACCCACACCAAAGAACAAAGAGGACCTCTCCTTGCTCCTCATCAGCTGAGATCTCCAACCCCACTATACCTTCAGTCCTCTCTGAGACCTGCACTGAGAGGAATGAAGGTGTAGAATTAGGTGTGTCATAGCCAAGTACTTGTGGGCAATCTGCTTTTGGTACACCGACGTCAGATTGTACCAGGCAAATTTCCCTGCCCCAGCTGCTGCACCGCCGAAAGAAGTTTGCTCCCAGCCATCCACATGCCCAGCGGTTGAATGCTAGCTTGGAAAAATTGCTAGCACTTCAACTGCTGCCTTTTCAGTTGGTAGACTCTGCCCCCTTCCATGAGTTTGTGGAATGTGCGGTTCCTCAGTGGCAGGTACCCAAATGCCACTTTTTCTCACGGAAGGCGATTCCGGCTCTCTACCGGCATGTGGAAGGCAAAATCCATGCTTCGCTGGACAGGGCGGTCAGCGGTAAGGTGCATATTACCGCTGACTCATGGTCCAGCAGGCATGGACAGGGACGTTACCTAAGTTTCACGGCGCATTGGGTGACTCTGCTGGCAGCTGGGAAGGATGCAGGACAAGGTGCAGTAGTGTTGAAGGTTGTTCCGCCACCACGCCTCCAAAATGCTAATGATTGTGACACACCTCTCTCCTCCACCCCCTCCTCTTCTTCTTCCTCCATGGCCTCTTCCTGTGCTTTGTCCTCGGAACCAGCGGTGCTCCGTAGCCGTTCAAGGGGCTACGCAAGTACGCAGGCCAAAAGATGCCATGCGGTGCTTGAGCTGGTGTGCTTGGGGGACAGGAGCCACACTGGGGCAGAGGTTCTGTCAGCTCTGCAGGGGCAGGTTCAGAGGTGGTTGACGCCACGCCAACTTAAGGCAGGAATGGTGGTTTTGCGACAATGGCACCAACCTCCTCTCTGCCCTCCAACAGGGACAAATGACCCATGTCCCCTGTTTGGCTCACGTCCTTAACTTGGTGGTGCAGCGGTTCTTGGGCAGGTACCCGGCCTTACAGGATGTCCTGAGGCAGGCCAGGAAAGTCTGTGTGCATTTCCGCCGGTCATATAATGCCAGTGCTTGGCTGGCGGACCTCCAAAAGGAGTTTAACCCGCCCAAGAACCGCCTAATCTGTGACATGCCCACCAGGTGGAACTCAACATTGGCCATGCTGCAGCGGCTGCACATGCAGCAGAGGGCCATCAATGAGTACCTGTGCGACTATGGCACCAGGGCAGGGTCAGGGGAGTTTGTTTTTTTTTCCCCACACCAGTGGGCCATGATCAGGGATGCATGCACTGTCCTGTCACCATTTGAGGAGGCCACGAGGATGGTGAGCAGTGACAGTGCATGCATCAGTGACACTGTCCCCCTTATCCACCTGTTGGAGCACACGCTGCGTGGAATAATGGACAGGGCACTTGAGGCAGAACAGAGGCAGGAAGAGGAGGACTTCCTTAGCTCTCAAGGCCCCCTTTATCCATACAGTGTTCCTGTGTGCCCGCCGATCACACAGGAAGAGGACGAGGAGGAGGAGGAGGAGGAGGAAGATTGTGTCAGTATGGAGGTGGAGCCTGGCACTCAGCATCAGCAGCAGTCTTTAAGGGATCAGTCCCAAGAAACACATGGACTTGTACGTGGCTGGGAGGAGGTGGCTGCGGACCATGTCCTCCTTAGTGACCCAGAGGACTCCAGACCGAATGCCTCAGCAAACCTAATCTGCATGGCCTCCCTGATCCTGCAAAGCCTGCGTAAGGATCCTCGTATTCGTGGTATCATGGAGAAGGACCAATACTGGCTGGCAACCCTCCATGATCCACGTTACAAGGGTAAGGTTGCGGAAATTATCTTGCCATCGCAGAGGGAGCAGAGGATGAAACATCTTCGGGAGGCCTTGCAGAAAGGTCTGTGCAACGCATTCCCAGAAACTGGGAGGTTACAAATTCCTGTTTCTGGACAACGTGTTGCTGAGGCTTCGGTCAGTCAAAGAAGGAGCGGTGGAGAAGGCGGCCGTCTGACCGATGCGTTCAGACAATTTTTTGGTCCGCAGCCCCAAGGTATGATCGGTTCCAGCAACCACCGCCAGCGTCTGTTTTACATGGTGCAGGAATACCAAGGGGCAAGATCTGACTTGGACACCTTTCCCACCGAAAATCCTCTGGGTTACTGGGTCTTGAGGATGGATCACTGGCCAGAGCTTGCACAGTATGCAATTGAGCTACTGGCCTGTCCTGCATCTAGCGTTCTTTCGGAACGCACATTCAGTGCTGCTGGAAGCTTTGTAACCGATCACAGGGTGCACCTGTCCACCGACTCGGTCGATCGATGGACCTTCATAAAAATGAATCAGTCTTGGATCACCACCAGCTACCAAACACCTGATGCTGATGTAACCGAATAATTTTTTTTGAAATCTCAGAACCCTTCAAAGACTGCCTATGCTGATGCTGAGTGACTATCCCTGAGTAATTATCCTCTTCCTCCTCAATCATCACGCTGATAGCTTGTAAGAACATTTTTGGTTCTGGGCGCCACCACCAGTGCCTAAGGCCCAATTATTCAGCTCTTGTTTAACAGGGGCATGTAATTACAATTCATGATCTAATATTTCACAGCAGGGCCCATTTCTGCACAGGGCCCACCAAGAGCGAGTGAGGACTTACAGTGTTGTGGCACCAGCACCACCACCACCACCACCATCAAAGGCCCAATTTTTCTGCCCTTGTTCAACAGGGGCATGTAATTACAATTCTTGATCTAATATTTCACAGCAGGGCCCATTTCTGCACCCACCAAGAGCGAGTGAGCACTAATGCCCTGTACACATGGTCAGATTTTCCGATGGAAAATGTCCGATCGGAGCGTGTTGTCGGAAATGTGTGGGCTCCATTGGACATTTTCCATTGGATTTTCCGACACACAAAGTTGGAGAGCAGGAGATAAAATTTTCCGACAACAAAATCTGATCACGTCAATTCCGACCGTGTGTGGCCTGTTCCGACGCACAAAGTGCCACGCATGCTCAGAAGAAATTCCGTGACGGAACAGCTTGTTCTGGTAAACTTAGCGTTCGCAATGGATACAGCACTTTCGTCACGCTGCAATGTTAAAAATGGTTTAATACAGCGCAATCTCTTCTTCTTTATAATGTGACAAGAATATAGTAGTTTTTCTGCTCATATTCACACACACTTCTCACAAACTTATTTCGTTACTATTTATCTGGATTCCCTCAATATATTTTGATTGCTCACATCTGACAACATATTTTTGTTGTTTTTTTTTTTTGTTTTGGCTTTAATGTAGATTCTTTTTTTGTGTTTGTATTTTTTTGAAGGTTTTTTTTTTTTGGGGATTTTGATTTGTACTCCCGAAAATGTTTGTGTGTGTTTTTTGTGACAAGTTCCCACAACACCATTGATATGTTGTTCTATTTAATCTGTAGGAGATTGTTTGGTGTTGTTGTCCCTTGTTAATTTCACATTTTATGTTAGAAATGTACCAGAATCGTCACCAACAAACTGTCCTTTTTGAATGAAAACACACACAGGAGAGTATAATTTCCCAAAAAATTTTTTATTAAGGGCTAACAACTAAACAAAGAGGGAGGCAACGCTGGAGAAACTGCAGAAGTGGGCGAAGCCTTGGACCCCCAGGGCACACATCAACTATTTTAAAGCAAAATTGGTGGCCTGAGGAGTCCATATCTAAGGGAGGGCAGTCTGGTCCAGAAGTCCCAGAGATCCGGAAAGCAGCATATGACATCTGTGTCCCCAGGCTGTGGTCATACGAGAGACTGCAGCTTCTGTCAGACCAGACTGAACCAAGGGCCATCACTCTCAGGTCTTCCTTCCACGCTTCCTTACACGCGGTGGCTGTGGTGGTGGAGTTGTGGCAGCAGGAGGAGGAGGAGGAGGATGGTCCAACTCAACCACGTCGGTCTTGGGTGTTAGTTCCCCACTCACCCCCTTACGTAGCACTTTATACATAAGGTCCTCACAGAGCCTGCGTTGACCCTCCTGCAAGCCCTGCAGTTTGGTGGCAGCCATGCAGGCAAAAGCCTCTTCAGGAGTGGGTAAGGCTCGTAGGGACGCCAAAGCCTCCTGGATCAGCCTGAACGCTGAATCCTGCACGGGACTCGGAGTCGTCTTCCTGGCTCTTTTATATGGAAGGCGGAGGGGAGGAACCTGAGACTCAGTCAGGCTGCGACTGGTCCCTGGCTTCTCCTGGCTGCCACTTAGCCCCGCCTCCTCCTGGCTGCCACTAATCACCGCCTCCTCCTGACTGCCACATTCCACAGCCTCCTCCTGGCTGAGGTCTTCCTGTGTATGAAAAAGGGACATAGTTTTAGTATTTTTTTCATCAATCACACACAATTTTCACCTCCTAACTGCTGCAAATTGAATGTTATCAAATATAACAGACTATCCTTCTGAGCCCAGCATTTTTCATTCTTGTCCCAATTTTGGGTGCCCACTACTGTCTATTGATATGTAAAACACTTTTTTCAATCAGCAAATAGTGATCAATAATAACATCTAGTAAACATCATTTATTTATTGACCAGAAATCTGTAGAACAATGCTATACCTGACTCCAGCTGGGCTCCTCCACTTCTTCCTGGCTGGAAGGCCCAGGTTTTACATCGGAAGCCTCAGCTGGGGTGGAAGGAAGTGTGGAAGGAAGAGTAGAGAGGGATTCCCTGACTTCAGTGTGGTCTGACAGAAATCGCAGTCTCTCATAGTACCAGAGCCTGGGGACATAAACGTCATCTGCTGCAGCTCCGGACCTCTGGGAATCTGTGACCTTCTTGCGCTCCCTAAGATATGTGCTCCTCAGGCCACCAATTTTGGCTTTTAAATAGGGGATGGTTGCTGTGGGGACCACCGGCTTCACCAACTCCAGCAGTTTCTCCAGCGCTGCCTACCTCTTCTGTTTATGGTTATAGTGGGGGTGTCTCACCTGCCCCAGACAGGGCAGCTCCCTGTATTTGTCAATGAACAGGGGGAGGAAATTGTGGTCATTGAACCCATCCATTTTCTCTGCAAGACACAACACAAGACAAACCCTAATGTCAGGCCAAACTCCCCTAATCTTGTTACAATATAGGCTTCCATGTCGAAGCAGTATAGGCCCAAGTTTAGATCCTACCTTCGTTATCACGATCGGCGCCTCCGATGCTCCTTCCTCCGCTCACAGATCGTACGTAAGACGCACGCGTGTTACGCTTTATACACACTGCGCATGCGTGTAACTCTGCCCGCCCCTGACGTTCTTTCTAGTCTATTCCCCGCCCCTTTTCGTTCGGCGCAGTGGGGGAAGAGCACATGGCGGAGACACAGCAGGTGCGTGCTAATTGTAGCAACGAGGAGGAGGAGGAGGAAAGGCCGGATCCGGACACGTCCTGATCCAGAAGGAGATTTAAGGACTCAAATATGTCCTTTGGGGAGATGCTGGAGATGGTCGACATCCTGAAGAAGGCCGACTATGATGGGAAGTATGGGCCTTACCCCAACCCCAATGTCAGAAAGGCCAAGATCATGGCGAAAGTGGTCAGGAGTCTGCACCGGAATTTCGGGGTACGAGGATTGAAAGATCAGCTCAGGAACCGGTGGTCGGACTTCAAATTACGAGAACATGAGCAATACAGAAAGATCCAGAGAGTGCTGCAAAAAAGTAAGTAGTTGTGCTGTGTTCCTATTCTTTATGTTTATTACGTTTGTGCCTCTCCATGTGCTTTTATGAACTGTTGTACAGTTTAAAATGACAACTTTCATGTTCATGGGCACATTATTCGTTCGGATCAAACATTTTTCTTTCGGACTATAAAATACCATTGTTTAGGCCATATGCATTTGGCCACCATTTTGACGCCCTATACTTGTCTTAAAAGAATTGGGTTGTGTAGATGGCTTTGTTACTAGAATGAAATGCAAACTAGATTCTGTGTAAGGAGAGGACACTGAGCATCTGTTTTCACATCTGGACACTGGAGCACGTGTGGAACACAAGAACACCATTTTTATTAGGGGGGGGCACACAGGTGCTCCACTGTATACTATAGGGGGGGCTACATCTGTGAAGCTTGTACTAAACAGGTAAAGTATTGCAGGTTTGACAAAGGACACTAAAAAAGCTACATCTTGGAACTCTGCTAAAATTGACAATTGTACCCCACTTCCAAGCAATGTTTCCTATTTCTAGTTCTTCCATCAAATATCTGTGTGCTAATTATACCATTTTTGTTTGACATAGGGGATAAAAGACTCGGAGGACACCCCTCATCCGAGGAGACCAAAGCCCCCCCCCCCCTCTGGAAGAAGGGGAAATCCCCCCAACACAATCTGAGCAGGAGGAAGAAGATGTGGTGGAGCTAGTCACCACAACAGGTGAGTGTCTGCAACCACAGGCTCAGATAAGAGATGGATGGCGGCATTTTTTTTAGACCTAATTTATTTTGGGGTTCCTCTCTTTTTAGGTGATCGTGAGGTTGTGGATCCAGATCCTTTCATATCCAAAAGTGCCCAGATCCTGATCGGGGAGATCATGGGGTGTAATTTACAATTGGAAATCATCAAAAAAAACATCAATGATGTTATTCCAAAAAATAAAAACATCATTGATGTTTTGGGGCGAGTTTAAAGCCCCTCCAAATCACTTTCTTCTTTTGTGTGCTACAATGTGCTAAATGTTTTTGTGATTTTTCCCAAAGCCAAATTTGGAGGATGCACACAGTGTGTCAACATGTGCTATCTGCCATCACGGGAGATCAATGGACGCGTTTTGGGGGTACAACCCCTTCCTCAATAATAAAGTAGCGGTGAGGAAGGGCTTGCTCCCCCAAAACACATCCCTTGATCCCCCGTGATGGCAGGTCGCACATGTTGACATTGTTAAATTGGTGTGCATCTTCCAAATTTGGCTTTTCCTGGTGTGACTTCACCCCATCTGAACGCAATATCAAACACAGTTCCTAAATACTCATGTGTGATATTGCCTTCAAATTCTACCAAATGTGACGTTTGTAAGTTCAAGATTTGTGTCTTTCTTGTTGGTTTTACACAGGCCCGTTTTATCTAAAATGGACATTTTGAGTTTTGATAATGCTACCCCAAAAATTGTTATACAACAAACATGTTGGTTTGTTTGAAAAACCTTTGGTAAATGCACATGTGATTGTGCAGGTATAAAAAAGTTTGTTAAGCAAGAATGTGTGGATTATTGTCTCAACGCTACAACACTTTTGGGGTGATGTCATTGGTGTTTTCTGAGAAAATGGGGGTTATTTACTAAGGGCAAATCCTCTTGGCACTACAAGTGCAGTTTCAGTGCAGTTGCAACTGCACTTGTAGTGAAATGTGTTTTTGCATTTTAGTAAATAACAGCCAACAGTGCTTTGTAAAATAAGGTTACACAATCAAGACATTTTCTGGACTCAACACATTTCTGTCAGGGTCAGCTAAAACAAACACAAGCAGTAAATGTCCACAAAGAATTTCTTTTTTTGTTTTATTATAAAAAGGCTTCACAGATTTTCTCCCATATTGATAGCCCCCCTACCCGCAAAGAACTCCAGGTAGCGTAACCGTACATCACGGGCACTCAGGGAGGGCAAGCCAGGACCACCGCTTTCAAGCGCCGTCAGTGTGGTTTGATGTATCATTCCGGCCTCAGGCCCAACTGAGCCAGCATAGTTGGCCGAATGTTTCCTTAAAAAGTTATGGAGAACACAGCATGCAAGTATAATATGGTTCAGCTTATACTGGGTGTCAGAAATAGGCGGAACCGGCTGGCCAGGATTCCAAATGTGTTCTCCACCACTCTTCGGGCTCTGGCCAGCCGGTAATTAAAAACCCTCTGTTCCGGGGTGAGGGTCCTCATTGGGAATAGCCGCATCAGGTGGTCCCCCAGGTGGTTCCTATTCTTTATGTTTATTACGTTTGTGCCTCTCCATGTGCTTTTATGAACTGTTGTACAGTTTAAAATGACAACTTTCATGTTCATGGGCACATTATTCGTTCGGATCAAACATTTTTCTTTCGGACTATAAAATACCATTGTTTAGGCCATATGCATTTGGCCACCATTTTGACGCCCTATACTTGTCTTAAAATAATTGGGTTGTGTAGATGGCTTTGTTACTAGAATGAAATGCAAACTAGATTCTGTGTAAGGAGAGGACACTGAGCATCTGTTTTCACATCTGGACACTGGAGCACGTGTGGAACACAAGAACACCATTTTTATTAGGGGGGGGCACACAGGTGCTCCACTGTATACTATAGGGGGGGCTACATCTGTGAAGCTTGTACTAAACAGGTAAAGTATTGCAGGTTGACAAAGGACACTAAAAAAGCTACATCTTGGAACTCTGCTAAAATTGACAATTGTACCCCACTTCCAAGCAATGTTTCCTATTTCTAGTTCTTCCATCAAATATCTGTGTGCTAATTATACCATTTTTGTTTGACATAGGGGATAAAAGACTCGGAGGACACCCCTCATCCGAGGAGACCAAAGCCCCCCCCTCTGGAAGAAGGGGAAATCCCCCCAACACAATCTGAGCAGGAGGAAGAAGATGTGGTGGAGCTAGTCACCACAACAGGTGAGTGTCTGCAACCACAGGCTCAGATAAGAGATGGATGGCGCATTTTTTTTAGACCTAATTTATTTTGGGGTTCCTCTCTTTTTAGGTGATCGTGAGGTTGTGGATCCAGATCCTTTCACATCCGAAAGTGCCCAGATCCTGATCGGGGAGATCATGGGGTGTAATTTACAATTGGAAATCATCAAAAAAAACATCAATGATGTTATTCCAAAAAATAAAAACATCATTGATGTTTTGGGGCGAGTTTAAAGCCCCTCCAAATCACTTTCTTCTTTTGTGTGCTACAATGTGCTAAATATTTTTGTGATTTTTCCCAAAGCCAAATTTGGAGGATGCACACAGTGTGTCAACATGTGCTATCTGCCATCACGGGAGATCAATGGACGCGTTTTGGGGGTACAACCCCTTCCTCAATAATAAAGTAGCGGTGAGGAAGGGCTTGCTCCCCCAAAACACATCCCTTGATCCCCCGTGAGGGCAGGTCGCACATGTTGACATTGTTAAATTGGTGTGCATCTTCCAAATTTGGCTTTTCCTGGTGTGACTTCACCCCATCTGAACGCAATAGCAAACACAGTTCCTAAATACTCATGTGTGATATTGCCTTCAAATTCTACCAAATGTGACGTTTGTAAGTTCAAGATTTGTGTCTTTCTTGTTGGTTTTACACAGGCCTGTTTTATCTAAAATGGACATTTTGAGTTTTGATAATGCTACCCCAAAAATTGTTATACAACAAACATGTTGGTTTGTTTGAAAAACCTTTGGTAAATGCACATGTGATTGTGCAGGTATAAAAAAGTTTGTTAAGCAAGAATGTGTGGATTATTGTCTCAACGCTACAACACTTTTGGGGTGATGTCATTGGTGTTTTCTGAGAAAATGGGGGTTATTTACTAAGGGCAAATCCTCTTGGCACTACAAGTGCAGTTTCAGTGCAGTTGCAACTGCACTTGTAGTGAAATGTGTTTTTGCATTTTAGTAAATAACAGCCAACAGTGCTTTGTAAAATAAGGTTACACAATCAAGACATTTTCTGGACTCAACACATTTCTATCAGGGTCAGCTAAAACAAACACAAGCAGTAAATGTCCACAAAGAATTTCTTTTTTTGTTTTATTATAAAAAGGCTTCACAGATTTTCTCCCATATTGATAGCCCCCCTACCCGCAAAGAACTCCAGGTAGCGTAACCGTACATCACGGGCACTCAGGGAGGGCAAGCCAGGACCACCGCTTTCAAGCGCCGTCAGTGTGATTTGATGTATCATTCCGGCCTCAGGCCCAACTGAGCCAGCATAGTTGGCCGAATGTTTCCTTAAAAAGTTATGGAGAACACAGCACGCAAGTATAATATGGTTCAGCTTATACTGGGTGTCAGAAATAGGCGGAACCGGCTGGCCAGGATTCCAAATGTGTTCTCCACCACTCTTCGGGCTCTGGCCAGCCGGTAATTAAAAACCCTCTGTTCCGGGGTGAGGGTCCTCATTGGGAATAGCCGCATCAGGTGGTCCCCCAGCGCAAACGCTTCATCAGCAACTAACACGAATGGGAGTCCTTCCACATTGTCCTCTGGAGCTGGCAAGTCCAAGCTGCCATTCTGGAGACGCCTGTAAAACTCAGTCTGGGCGATGACTCCACCATCGGACATCCGGCCATTCTTCCCCATGTCCACATACAGGAAGTCGTAATTAGCCGACACCACCGCCAACATCACAATACTATTGAACCCCTTCTAATTATAATAGTATGACCCCCGAGTTGGGTGGTGGGACGATGTGGACGTGTTTCCCATCAATTGCCCCTCCGCAGTTAGGAAAGTCCCACCGCTCGGCAAATTGGGAGGCCACAGTCTGCCTTTCCTGTGGCGTGGAAGGAAACTGTTGAGGAAAAAACAATAAACATTACTATTTTTGATCAGAAACAAGGCAAGCAGATTAGACACAAACATTATGGGGCAACCTCCAGATAGCATTTATTAAGGGGAATTTAACAACGCCAAAGTATAAGGTACATCTATCATATTCCCCCTCCCCCCCTCTCATGGGCCATTTCTAACATTATAGGGGGTGTGTGGAAATCTTGGACAGGTAACCCTCTTCACTTCATTGAGAGATGAATGCCTAAATACAGGCTATTACTTGGAACAGCCCCTCCTTAGTTACACTATTGGCAGCCCACTGGACAGGTAAGAAGTGTCATAATACCAAGATATAAATACACATTGTACACATTTGAGCACATTTAGACATTCTGCTATTGCCTATCAAGATAATAATAGGATACAAAAACTTTAAACAGTACCATTTGAAAGTATACAGGCAGACCCTTGCACTACATGCTTTGGGGAATTCATCCATAAATCTGAGCACTAAAGAGATGGGTATAGTGTGTATACGTTTGGCAAAGTCAGCAGATAGATGATTGAGGATATAGAATTGGGATCAGCTGACTTAGCAGTTGGGGGTTGGGAGGGTTACTAAAAATTATTTGGGGACACCACCAAAAAAAAGCCTCTGGCACTCTGCCTGAATTTAAAGCAAAAATAACATTTCAAAACATTTTAGGGGGTGTTTGGGGTAAATCACTACTATGGAGCAGAAAAAAATACATTGTTAAGTGACTACATGAGGTGAATATAGGGGCAGGAGACACCATGCTGGGGAGGTTATTGAAGGGCAAATATGTATGAAGGACCTAAAATAATAACTAAAAATCCAGCATGCATGAGGAGAAAGGGGACATTTACAGCATATTCCAATCATGGTAATTAGGGAATGAGGAAAGAAATACAAGATATTAGCAAACATTCAATACAATAAAATGGATAAAAGGATAAAAATCTTACCTTAATATACTCCTTCTGCAGGACCTGGATGATGGCAGAACAGGTCTCTGGGATAATGATCCCCAGAGCCTGGGGGGAGATGCCTGTCGAGAACTTGAGGTCCTGCAGGCTTCTCCCTCTCGCCAAATACCGCAGGGTAGCGACCAACCTCTGCTCCGGAGTGATGGCTTGCCTCATGCAGGTATCCTGCCTGCTAATATAAAGGGTCAGCGAAGCCAACAGATGGTGAAACACGGGGTCCTTCATCCTGAGAAAGTTCCTGAAATCATCAGGATTATGCTCACGGATCTCACGGAGCAAACGCATATGAGAGAACTGGTCACGCTGAAGCAACCAATTCTTGGTCCATGAACTCCTCCCCACCCTGTTCATGGACTGGACTTGTGTCAAGGTCAGGACCCCAACATCAAGCCCCCGCACAGCATGAACTCTAGGAGGAGTACGCATACTCAACATGGCTAGAAAACGGTCGGCTGCTCAGAACGAAGTAACAGAACGCACTGAAGAACAGCAAGGCCTATGAAGAGCGACCTGAAAAACAGTAACGAACGAACAAGAGTACAATGACTAATTAAAGTCACGCGGAACTTGCTGCACGCACTGAAGAGCAGATACAAACCCACAAGCACAAACTGAACGGCAGAAAACGATCTGAAAGCCATGAGTCTGAAAAAGCGCGAATCGTCTCTCACCAAACTTTTACTAAAACGAGATTAGCAAAAGGAGCCCAAAGGGTGCCGCGCTTGGTTCTGAACCGGCCTTTTCTAGTCTCGTCGTACGTGGTGTACGTCACCGCGTGGTTGGCGTTCGGAAATTCCGACAACTTTGTGCGACCGTGTGTAGACAAAACAAGTTTGAGCCAACATCCGTCGGAAAAAATCCTAGGATTTTGTTGTCGGAATGTCCGAACAAAGTCCGACCGTGTGTACGCCCCATTACAGTGTTGTGGCACCAGCACCACCACCACCAAAGGCCCAATTTTTCTGCCCTTGTTCAACAGGGGCATGCAATTACAATTCTTGATCAAATATTTCACAGCAGGGCCCATTTCTGCACCCACCAAGAGCGAGTGACGACTTACAGTGTTGTGGCAACAGCACCACCACCACCAAAGGCCCAATTTTTCTGCCCTTGTTCAACAGGGGCATGTAATTACAATTCTTGATCTAATATTTCACAGCAGGGCCCATTTCTGTGCCCACCAAGAGCGAGTGAGGACTTACAGTGTTGTGGCACCAGCACCACCACCAAAGGCCCGATTTTTCTGCCCCTGTTCAACAGGGGCATGTAATTACAATTCTTGATCTAATAATTTACACCAGGGCCCTGTGAGGGCTTACAGTGTTGCGGCCACAACAACACCTAAGGCCCAAATTTCTGCTGAGTATATAGGGCAGGCCCCTACTTTCAAACATCTAACTTACAAAGGACTCCTACTTGCAAACGGAAAGAGACAACAGGAAGTGAGATGAAATTTACCCCTAGGAAGGGAAATTCTCTCCTGTAAGAGTTAATATGGGAAAAACATTTCTCCTTTCCACTGATGCTTTCCAATCCTTGTTCCACAAAAAACCCCAAATTTTCAAAAAACATTTGTCATTGGGACAAAAAGTGAGGTGAAATCTTCTGAAGAGGAGGACAGACAGCAAAACAAATGTCACAGGGGTGATAACCCTTCCCTATGTTTTCCAAAAAGCTTAAAAAAGATTTTTTGGCTGGAGCTAAACACGTTAAAAATGTACCCGTTCAAAATTACAAACAGATTCTACTTAACAACAAACCTACAGTCCCTGTCTTGTTTGCACCACCTGTATATATTGAGAGGGGATATGATTTCAATTTACAAATACTGTACTGGTGACCCCACAATAGGGATACAACTTTTTCGCAGAAGAGAGTTTAATAAGACTCATGGCCACTCATTACAATTAGAAGAAAAGAGGTTTAACCTTAAACTACGTAGAGGGTTCTTTACTGTAAGAGCGGCAAGGATGTGGAATTCCCTTCCACAGGTGGTGGTCTCAGCGGGGAGCATTGATAGCTTCAAGAAACTATTAGATAATCACCTGAATGACCGCAACATACAGGGATATGTAATGTAATACTGACACATAATCACACATATAGGTTGGACTTGATGGACTTGTGTCTTTTTTCAACCTCACCTACTATGTAACTATGTAACTATATACTGCTGTTCAGAGTATATATGGCCTGGTTGCCCCACACCTTTCCTTATTTTAATTTGGGTGCAGGGTTCCCCTTAATATCCATACAAGACCCAAAGGGCCTGGTAATGGACTGGGGGGTACCCATCCCGTTTGTCTCACTGATTTTCATCCATATTGCCAGGACCCGACATTACATTAAACCCGCAAATAACATTGGATTCAGACAGATTTTACACAGTTGGGTGATAAATTTGTCAGAGGAGGGCCATAGCATGCAGCATGGATTGGCAGGGACCGTGATTCCCATCTCTATTTCTGACCATCTGTTCGGGGCGTACCGGGACGTCCAGGAAGAGATAGCTCTTAGATGGGTAGCATAAATGTATTTTATTACATCAGGTGCCCCTAGTCCCCCACTCAAACGGGGGGGGGGGGGCAGGAGAACTGAGCTGGCTATCCTGTGGGAAGCATTGTTCCACACAAAAAGTTTAAGAAATTTCTGTGAAGCATTTTAAGTTGGGCCATTGGGACCAGTACTGGTAGAGTCTCAATGAGATACAGCAATTTGGGGAGTATAGACATTTTAAGGACGTTGATCCTCCCATTTAGAAACAGGGGGAGATTCGTCCAAGATTTTAATAGTGTGTTGATTTCTGCAAAGAGAGGAGGGAAATTTACCTGGTAGAGTGTGGAATATGAACGGGATAGGCGGACACCAAGATATTTGACTGAATGGGAGCACCAGCGGTATTTAAAAATGTTTTGCAAGGTCACAAGTGTGTCAGTCGGGACATTTATAGGAAGGGCTTCAGTTTTGGTCGGGTTGATTTTAAAACCTGAAAAGCTGCCAAATGATTTAAGAGTTGTATGAAGTGATGGAAGTGAAATATGCGGGTGTGTATGCGTTAATAATATGTCATCCACAAAAAGGGACAGTTTATACTCCTGATGTCTCAACGCCACTCCCCGAATATCCGGCTGAGAACGTATGGCTGCAGCAAGAGGTTCAAGACTAAGGATAAAAAGCAAGGGAAACAGGGGGCAACCCTGTCTGGTGCCGTTGCTGAGGGGGAATGACGTTGAGACATGGGAGGCCATCTGTACCTGGGAAGTGGGGATCGAACACAGTGCCTGTAAGGCCTGTATAAATGGGCCCGAAAAACCATATATTGATAATGTGGCAAACATAAATGACCAATTTAAGTGATCAAATGCTTTCTGAGCATCTAAGTTCATCACTATAGCAGGTTTTTTAGTTTTGGTCAAAAGGTCTATAAGGTCTATGGTACGCCTAGTTTTGTCTCCTGCCTGTCTAGTGGGCACAAACCCCACTTGGTCTTTATGTATTAGCGAAGGGAGTAGTAGGAAGAGTCTATTTGCTAGTATTTTAGTGAAAATTTTGTAATCAGAATTTAGAAGCGCTATGGGGCAATAATTGTCGGGTAGCGATGAGTCCTTTTCTGGTTTCGGGATGACTGTTATGAAGGCATGTAGGAACTGAGCGTGGGGGATCTTCCCATTTATCAGTGAAGAAAACAAAGCCTCCATATGAGGTAATAAAATTGGAAAGAACTTTTTATAGTAAGAATAGGGGAGTCCATCAGGGCCTGGGGATTTGTGGGATGGGAGTTGGTTAATGACCATAGTGATTTCTTCAGCAGTAATATAAGCGTTAAGCCCAGAGCAGTCATCAGGGGATAGGGTGGGAAGATTTAGGGAATCAACAAATGCATCGAATTTACCTTGAGTGAACTGAGATTCTGGGTCTGTGGATAAGCAGTTATACAGTTTTTGATAGAAGTCTCCAAATACCTTAGTCATAGCCTGGGGGCAATACGTGGGGTTGCTATCGGCTGTGTCAAAAAATCAGGCATGGAAACATGGGGTCTTGGCTTCAGTTTATTGACTAACATTCTGTGAGGCTTGTTAGCAAACTCATAGAATTTCTGTTTAGACCAAAGCATGGATTTAGTGATCCTGCCTAGGTCCAGGGTTTTAATGTGATTTTGTAAAGCTGTTACAGTGCGGAGGCGGTCCATTGTGGGGGATTTGAGTATGCCCTTTTCGGCTTCAGATAATTGAGTCAATAGAGATGAGCGTTGAAGGGCTTGATCTTTTTGAAGGCGAGATCTAGAGGCAATGCACTCACCCTGAAGAAGGCCTTGTGGGCTTCCCACAGAGTGGAGGTCTCCGACACCGAACTCTTATTGAGTTGAAAGAATTCAGTCAGTTTTTGTTGCAGATGTACATGGGTTGCAGGTGTGTTGAGGAGAGATTCGTTAAGACGCCAATGACATTTCCTAGGTGTCGGTGTAGATAGGAGAAGATCTAGAGTTATGGGTGTGTGATCTGAACACATGATCGGGTGTATGTTTGAATCAACCATGTATGTCAATAGTGGTGTCGAGATACAGAAATAGTCCAGTCTTGTGTATAGTTTATGGGGTGGGGAGAAGAACGAGAATTGTTTGGCAGTTGGGTGTTTCACCCTCCAAGTGTCAAACAAATTATGTGCTAGGATCACTCTATGGAAAGAAGAGAATGTTTTTTGTACCTGGAGAGAAGGGATGTTTTGAAACAGGGCGAATCTGTCTTTGTATGGGGAGATACAAAGATTAAAATCCCCCCAATGATCATACAGGGTTGGGAAAAGGGTTGGAGATTCTCAAAGAATTCCTCTAGGAACCCGATCTGTCCCGAGTTGGGTGCGTATATATTAGCAAGGGTGAAAGAAGTATTCATGTGATCACAGTTCAGGAGAACATACCGGCCTTGGGGATCCAGGTAGGAGGATGTTATATGTATGGCAGAGAAGCGCTTGAGGAGAATTGCCACACCAGCTTTTCCAGAAGGGTCAGAGGCTACGTAGGCAGTGGGGAAGTATCTAGATGCAAATTTAAATGAGCCCTCTGCCTTGAAATGTGTCTTCTGAACCATGATCACGTCTGCATTAGAGGATCTGAATTCCTTCAGCGCTAACCAACGTTTACGAATGGAATTCAGGCCCTTAACGTTACATGAGAACAGACTAATGCCCCGTACACACGATCGGACATTGATCGGACATTCTGACAACAAAATCCATGGATTTTTTTCCGACGGATATTGGCTCAAACTTGTTTTGCGTACACACGGTCGCACAAAGTTGTCGGAATTTCCGCTCGCCAAGAACGCAATGACGTACACCACGTACGACGAGACTAGAAAAGGCCATTTCAGAACCAAGCACGGCACCTTTTGGGCTCCTTTTGCTAATCTCGTGTTAGTAAAAGTTTGGTGAGAGACGATTCTCGCTTTTTCAGATTCGTGGTTTTCAGATCGTTTTCTGCTGTTCAGTTTGTGCTTGTGGGTTTGTATCTGGTCTTCAGTGCGTGCAGCAAGCTATGCGTGACTCAGCCATTGTGTTCTTGTTCGTTCGTTACTGTTTTTCAGGTCGCTCTTCACATGGCTTGCTGTTCTTCAGTGCGTTCTGTTACTTCGTTCTGAGCAGCCGACCATTTTCTAGCCATGTTGCGTATACGTACTCCTCCTAGAGTTCGTGCTGTGCGGGGGCTTGGTGTTGGGGTCCTGACCTTGACACAAGTCCAGTCCATGAACAGGGTGGGGAGGAGTTCATGGACCAAGAATTGGTTGCTTCAGCGTGACCAGTTCTGTCATATGCCTTTGCTCCGTGAGATCCGTGAGAATAATCCTGATGATTTCAGGAACTTTCTCCGGATGACGGACCCCGTATTTCACCATTTGTTGGCTTTGCTGACCCCTTATATTAGCAGGCAGGATACCTGCATGAGGCAAGCCATCACTCCAGAGCAGAGGCTAGTCGCCACCCTGCGGTACTTGGCGACGGGGAGAAGCCTGCAGGACTTGAAGTTCTCAACAGGCATCTCCCCCCAGGCTCTGGGAATTATTATCCCAGAGACCTGTTCTGCCATCATCCAGGTCCTGCAGAAGGAGTAGATTAAGGTAAGATTTTTATCCTTTAATATTACATTTTATTGTATTTAATGTTTGCTAATATAGTGTATTTCTTTCCTCATTCCCTAATTACCATGATTGTAATATGCTGTGAATGTCCCCTTTGTCCTCATGCATGCTGGATTTTTATGTAATTATTTTTGTTGTCCTTCATACATATTTGCTTTTACTTACCTCCCCAGCATGGTCTCCTGGCCCTATATCCACCTCATGTAGTCACTTAGCAATGTATTTTGTCAGCTCCATAGTAGTGCTTTACCCCAAATACCCCCTAAAATGTTTTTAAATGTGATTTGTGCTTTAAATTCAGGCAGAGTGCCAGAGGCTTTTTTGGGGGGTCACCAAATCATTTGGAACCCTCCCTCCCCCAACTGCTAAGTCAGCTGATACCAATTTTCTATCTATCCTCAATCATCTATCTGGTGACTTTGCCAAACCCATACACACTATACCCACCTCTTTAGTGGTCAGATGTATGGATGAATTCCCCAAAGCATGTAGTACAAGGGCCTGCCTGTATACTTTCCAATGGTACTGTTTACATTTTTTGTATCCTATTATTATCTTGATAGGTAATAGCAGAATGTCCAAATGTGCTCAAATGTGTACAATGTGTATTTATATTTTGTATTATGACACTTCTTACCTGTCCAGTGGGCTGCCAATAGTGTAACTAAGGAGGGGCTGGCCAAAGTAATACCCATTATTTAGGCATTCATCTCTCAATGAAGTGGAGAGGGTTACCTGTCCAAGAGCTCCCCCCTATAATGTTAGAAATGGCCCATGAGAGGGGGGGGGGGGGTAATCTGATAGGTGTACCTTATACTTTGGTCTTTAAAAACTCCCTCAAATAAATGTTATCTTGATGTTGGCCAATAATGTTTGTGTCTAATCTGCTTTCCCTATGTCATTTATGTGCAAAATGACTAATTTTGTTTTTTTGTTTTGACTCCACAGTTTCCTTCCACGCCACAGGAATGGCAGACTGTGGCCTCCCACTTTGCCCAGTGGTGGGACTTTCCTAACTGCGGAGGGGCAATTGATGGGAAACACGTCCACATCATCCCACCACCCAACTCCGGGTCGTACTATTATAATTATAAGGGGTTCATTATAAGGGGGGTAGTATTGTGATGTTGCCAGTGGTGTCGGCTACTTATGAGTAGGGATGAGCTTCGCGTTCGAGTCGAACCCATGTTCTACTCGAACATCGGCTATTGAATCATTCGCCGAATTGTGAACGTTATGGGCCGTTCGCGCCAAATTGGCATGGCGCGTCACGGCCCATAATTCACTGCGGCATCGCAGTGCATTGCTGGCTGATGATTGGCCAAGCATGCACTATGACCCGCATGCTTGGCCAATCACAGCGCCGTCGGTAGAGAGAGCTGTAATTGGCCAAAGCCAGGGTGGCTTTGGCCAATTATGACTCAGGGGGTTTGGAACACGCCCCACACTATATAAGGCCGCCTGCCCGGCGGCCCTGTGTAGTGTGTTCCAGCGTGCTGAGAGATAGAGAGAGAGACAGTGTCATTTCATTTGAGTTAGCTAGATTAGGCAGGACAGTCAGTGAGTTAGCTGCACTTACAGTGTATTGTGTATATATATGCATCCCAGGTGTTGCATATATATATATATATATACTGTATTCAGTTTAGCTAGATTCGTTCCTGTTATCTTCCTACTGACAGGCAGGCTTGTCTTGTTACAGTATTTACAGCTACCTGAAGAAAATTGCTGGTGTTCTTTTGATCCTATTAGTACCACAGTCAGGCAGCTAGACTATTTACAGTTAGTGTAGTGCGTCCTCCTCACAGTGTTCAGTTAAAGCTACAAGTTAGTTTAGTGTGACCTCTGCACAGTGTTCAGCTAAAACTACAAGTTAGTGTAGTGCACAGTGTTCAGCTAAAGCTACAAGTTAGGGTAGTACGTCCTCCTCACAGTGTTCAGCTAAAGCTACAAGTTAGTTTAGTGTGATCTCTGCACAGTGTTCAGCTAAAGCTACAAGTTAGGGTAGTGCGTCCTCCTCACAGTGTTCAGCTAAAGCTACAAGTTAGTTTAGTGTGATCTCTGCACAGTGTTCAGCTAAAGCTACAAGTTAGGGTAGTGCGTCCTCCTCACAGTGTTCAGCTAAAACTACAAGTTAATGTAGTGCAACCTCTGCACAGTGTTCAGCTAAAGCTACAAGTTAGTGTAGTGCGTCCTCCTCACAGTGTTCAGCTAAAACTACAAGTTAGTGTAGTAAGACCTCTGCACAGTGTTCAGCTAAAGCTACAAGTTAGTGTAGTGAGACCTCTGCACAGTGTTCAGCTAATGCTACAAGTTACTTTAGTGCGTCCTGCTCACAGTGTTCAGCTAAAACTACAATTTAGTGTAGTGCGACCTCTGCACAGTGTTCAGCTAAAGCTACTACTTAGTGTAGTGCGTCCTCCACATAGTGTTCAGCTAAAACTACAAGTTAGTGTAATGAGACTTCTGCACAGTGTTCAGCTAAAGCTGCAAGTTAGTGTAGTGCGTCCTCCTCACAGTGTTCAGCTAAAGCTACAAGTTAGTGTAGTGCGTCCTCCTCACAGTGTTCAGCTAAAGCTACAAGTTAGTTTAGTGTGACCTCTGCACAGTGTTCAGCTAAAGCTACAAGTTAGGGTAGTGCGTCCTCCTCACAGTGTTCAGCTAAAGCTACAAGTTGGTGTAGTGTGTCCTCCTCACAGTGTTCAGCGAAAACTACAAGTTAGTGTAGTGCAACCTCTGCACAGTGTTCAGCTAAAGCTACAAGTTAGTGTAGTGCGTCCTCCTCACAGTGTTCAGCTAAAGCTACAAGTTAGTTTAGTGTGACCTCTGCAGAGTGTTCAGCTAAAGCTACAAGTTAGTGTAGTGCGTTCTCCTCACAGTGTTCAGCTAAAACTACAAGTTAGTGCAGTGAGACCTCTGCACAGTGTTCAGCTAAAGCTACAAGTTAGTGTAGTGCATCCTGCTCACAGTGTTCAGCTAAAACTACAAGTTAGTGTAGTGCAACCTCTGCACAGTGTTCAGCTAAAGCTACAAGTTAGTGTAGAGAGACCTCTGCACAGTGTTCAACTAAAGCTACAAGTTAGTGTAGTGTGTCCTGCTCACAGTGTTCAGCTAAAACTACAAGTTAGTGTAGTGCGACCTCTGCACAGTGTTCAGCTAAAGCTACAAGTTAGTGTGGTGTGTCCACCTCATAGTGTTCAGCTAAAACTACAAGTTAGTGTAGTGAGACCTCTGCACAGTGTTCAGCTAAAGCTACAAGTTAGTGTAGTGAGTCCTCCTCACAGTCTTCAGCTAAAGCTACAAATTAGTTTAGTGTGACCTCTGCACAGTGTTCAGCTAAAGCTACAAGTTATTGTAGTAGGACCTCTGCACAGTGTTCAGCTAAAGCTACAAGTTAGTGTAGTGCGTCCTCCTCACAGTGTTCAGCTAAAACTACAAGTTAGTGCAGTGAGACCTCTGCACAGTGTTCAGCTAAAGCTACAAGTTAGTGTAGTGCGTCCTGCTCACAGTGTTCAGGTAAAACTACAAGTTAGTGTAGTGCAACCTCTGCACAGTGTTCAGGTAAAGCTACAAGTTAGTGTAGTGAGACCTCTGCACAGTGTTCAGCTAAAGCTACAAGTTAGTGTAGTGCGTCCTGCTCACAGTGTTCAGCTAAAACTACAAGTTAGTGTAGTGCGACCTCTGGACAGTGTTCAGCTAAAGCTACAAGTTAGTGTAGTGTGTCCTTCTCATAGTGTTCAGCTAAAACTACAAGTTAGTGTAGTGAGACCTCTGCACAGTGTTCAGCTAAAGCTACAAGTTAGTGTAGTGCGTCCTCCTCACAGTGTTCAGCTAAAGCTACAAGTTAGTTTAGTGTGACCTCTGCACAGTGTTCAGCTAAAGCTACAAGTTAGTGTAGTGTGACCTCTGCACAGTGTTCAGCTAAAGCTACAAGTTACTGTAGTGCGTCCTGCTCACAGTGTTCAGCTAAAACTACAAGTTAGTGTAGTGCGACCTCTGCACAGTGTTCAGCTAAAGCTACTACTTAGTGTAGTGCGTCCTCCACATAGTGTTTAGCTAAAACTACAAGTTAGTGTAATGAGACCTCTGCACAGTGTTAAGCTAAAGCTACAAGTTAGTGTAGTGCGTCCTCCTCACAGTGTTCAGCTAAAGCTACAAGTTAGTGTAGTGCATCCTCCTCACAGTGTTCAGCTAAAGCTACAAGTTAGTTTAGTGTGACCTCTGCACAGTGTTCAGCTAAAGCTACAAGTTAGGGTAGTGCGTCTTCCTCACAGTGTTCAGCTAAAGCTACAAGTTGGTGTAGTGTGTCCTCCTCACAGTGTTCAGCGAAAACTACAAGTTAGTGTAGTGCGACCTCTGCACAGTGTTCATCTAAAGCTACAAGTTAGTGTAGTGCATCCTGCTCACAGTGTTCAGCTAAAACTACAAGTTAGTGTAGTGCAACCTCTGCACAGTGTTCAGCTAAAGCTACAAGTTAGTGTAGAGAGACCTCTGCACAGTGTTCAGCTAAAGCTACAAGTTAGTGTAGTGCGTCCTGCTCACAGTGTTCAGCTAAAACTACAAGTTAGTGTAGTGCGACCTCTGCACAGTGTTCAGCTAAAGCTACAAGTTAGTGTAGTGCGTCCTCCTCACAGTGTTCAACTAAAGCTACAAGTTAGTTTAGTGTGACCTCTGCACAGTGTTCAGCTAAAGCTACAAGTTAGTGTAGTGTGACCTCTGCACAGTGTTCAGCTAAAGCTACAAGTTACTGTAGTGCGTCCTGCTCACAGTGTTCAGCTAAAACTACAAGTTAGTGTAGTGCGACCTCTGGACAGTGTTCAGCTAAAGCTACTACTTAGTGTAGTGCGTCCTCCACATAGTGTTTAGCTAAAACTACAAGTTAGTGTAATGAGACCTCTGCACAGTGTTCAGCTAAAGCTACAAGTTAGTGTAGTGCGTCCTCCTCACAGTGTTCAGCTAAAGCTACAAGTTAGTGTAGTGCGTCCTCCTCACAGTGTTCAGCTAAAGCTACAAGTTAGTTTAGTGTGACCTCTGCACAGTGTTCAGCTAAAGCTACAAGTTAGTGTAGTGTGACCTCTGCACAGTGTTCAGCTAAAGCTACAAGTTACTGTAGTGCGTCCTGCTCACAGTGTTCAGCTAAAACTACAAGTTAGTGTAGTGCGACCTCTGCACAGTGTTCAGCTAAAGCTACTACTTAGTGTAGTGCGTCCTCCACATAGTGTTTAGCTAAAACTACAAGTTAGTTTAGTGTGACCTCTGCACAGTGTTCAGCTAAAACTACAAGTTAGTGTAGTGCGACTTCTGCACAGTGTTCAGCTAAAGCTACAAGTCAGTGTAGTGCGTCCTCCTCACAGTGTTCAGCTAAAACTACAAGTAAGTGCAGTGAGACCTCTGCACAGTGTTAAGCTAAAGCTACAAGTTAGTGTAGTGCGTCCTGCTCACAGTGTTCAGCTAAAACTACAAGTTAGTGTAGTGCAACCTCTGCACAGTGTTTAGCTAAAGCTACAAGTTAGTGTAGTGAGACCTCTGCACAGTGTTCAGCTAAAGCTACAAGTTAGTGTAGTGCGTCCTGCTCACAGTGTTCAGCTAGAACTACAAGTTAGTGTAGTGCGACCTCTGGACAGTGTTCAGCTAAAGATACAAGTTAGTGTAGTGTGTCCTTCTCAGAGTGTTCAGCTAAAACTACAAGTTAGTGTAGTGAGACCTCTGCACAGTGTTCAGCTAAAGATACAAGTTAGTGTAGTGCGTCCACCAAACAGTGTTCAGCTAATGCTACAAGTTAGTTTAGTGTGACCTGTGCACAATGTTCAACTAAAGCTACAAGTTAGTGTAGTGCGACCTCTGCACAGTGTTCAGCTAAAGCTACAAGTTAGTGTAGTGCGTCCTCCTCACAGTGTTCAGCTAAAATTACAAGTTAGTGCAGTGAGACCTCTGCACAGTGTTCAGCTAAAGCTACAAGTTAGTGTAGTACGTCCTGCTCACAGTGTTCAGCTAAAACTACAAGTTAGTGTAGTGCAACCTCTGCACAGTGTTCAGCTAAAGCTACAAGTTAGTGTAGTGAGACCTCTGCACAGTGTTCAGCTAAAGCTACAAGTTAGTGTAGTGCGTCCTGCTCACAGTGTTCAGCTAAAACTACAAGTTAGTGTAGTGCAACCTCTGCACAGTGTTCAGCTAAAGCTACAAGTTAGTGTAGTGTGTCCTTCTCATAGTGTTCAGCTAAAACTACAAGTTAGTGTAGTGAGACCTCTGCACAGTGTTCAGCTAAAGCTACAAGTTAGTGTAGTGCGTCCTCCTCACAGTGTTCAACTAAAGCTACAAGTTAGTTTAGTGTGACCTCTGCACAGTGTTCAGCTAAAGCTACAAGTTAGTGTAGTGTGACCTCTGCACAGTGTTCAGCTAAAGCTACAAGTTACTGTAGTGTGTCCTGCTCACAGTGTTCAGCTAAAACTACAAGTTAGTGTAGTGCGACCTCTGGACAGTGTTCAGCTAAAGCTACTACTTAGTGTAGTGCGTCCTCCACATAGTGTTTAGCTAAAACTACAAGTTAGTGTAATGAGACCTCTGCACAGTGTTCAGCTAAAGCTACAAGTTAGTGTAGTGCGTCCTCCTCACAGTGTTCAGCTAAAGCTACAAGTTAGTGTAGTGCGTCCTCCTCACAGTGTTCAGCTAAAGCTACAAGTTAGTTTAGTGTGACCTCTGCACAGTGTTCAGCTAAAGCTACAAGTTAGTGTAGTGTGACCTCTGCACAGTGTTCAGCTAAAGCTACAAGTTACTGTAGTGCGTCCTGCTCACAGTGTTCAGCTAAAACTACAAGTTAGTGTAGTGCGACCTCTGCACAGTGTTCAGCTAAAGCTACTACTTAGTGTAGTGCGTCCTCCACATAGTGTTTAGCTAAAACTACAAGTTAGTTTAGTGTGACCTCTGCACAGTGTTCAGCTAAAACTACAAGTTAGTGTAGTGCGACTTCTGCACAGTGTTCAGCTAAAGCTACAAGTCAGTGTAGTGCGTCCTCCTCACAGTGTTCAGCTAAAACTACAAGTAAGTGCAGTGAGACCTCTGCACAGTGTTCAGCTAAAGCTACAAGTTAGTGTAGTGCGTCCTGCTCACAGTGTTCAGCTAAAACTACAAGTTAGTGTAGTGCAACCTCTGCACAGTGTTTAGCTAAAGCTACAAGTTAGTGTAGTGAGACCTCTGCACAGTGTTCAGCTAAAGCTACAAGTTAGTGTAGTGCGTCCTGCTCACAGTGTTCAGCTAGAACTACAAGTTAGTGTAGTGCGACCTCTGGACAGTGTTCAGCTAAAGCTACAAGTTAGTGTAGTGTGTCCTTCTCAGAGTGTTCAGCTAAAACTACAAGTTAGTGTAGTGAGACCTCTGCACAGTGTTCAGCTAAAGATACAAGTTAGTGTAGTGCGTCCTCCAAACAGTGTTCAGCTAAAGCTACAAGTTAGTTTAGTGTGACCTGTGCACAATGTTCAACTAAAGCTACAAGTTAGTGTAGTGCGACCTCTGCACAGTGTTCAGCTAAAGCTACAAGTTAGTGTAGTGCGTCCTCCTCACAGTGTTCAGCTAAAATTACAAGTTAGTGCAGTGAGACCTCTGCACAGTGTTCAGCTAAAGCTACAAGTTAGTGTAGTACGTCCTGCTCACAGTGTTCAGCTAAAACTACAAGTTAGTGTAGTGCAACCTCTGCACAGTGTTCAGCTAAAGCTACAAGTTAGTGTAGTGAGACCTCTGCACAGTGTTCAGCTAAAGCTACAAGTTAGTGTAGTGCGTCCTGCTCACAGTTTTCAGCTAAAACTACAAGTTAGTGTAGTGCAACCTCTGCACAGTGTTCAGCTAAAGCTACAAGTTAGTGTAGTGTGTCCTTCTCATAGTGTTCAGCTAAAACTACAAGTTAGTGTAGTGAGACCTCTGCACAGTGTTCAGCTAAAGCTACAAGTTAGTGTAGTGCGTCCTCCTCACAGTGTTCAACTAAAGCTACAAGTTAGTTTAGTGTGACCTCTGCACAGTGTTCAGCTAAAGCTACAAGTTAGTGTAGTGTGACCTCTGCACAGTGTTCAGCTAAAGCTACAAGTTACTGTAGTGCGTCCTGCTCACAGTGTTCAGCTAAAACTACAAGTTAGTGTAGTGCGACCTCTGGACAGTGTTCAGCTAAAGCTACTACTTAGTGTAGTGCGTCCTCCACATAGTGTTTAGCTAAAACTACAAGTTAGTGTAATGAGACCTCTGCACAGTGTTCAGCTAAAGCTACAAGTTAGTGTAGTGCGTCCTCCTCACAGTGTTCAGCTAAAGCTACAAGTTAGTGTAGTGCGTCCTCCTCACAGTGTTCAGCTAAAGCTACAAGTTAGTTTAGTGTGACCTCTGCACAGTGTTCAGCTAAAGCTACAAGTTAGTGTAGTGTGACCTCTGCACAGTGTTCAGCTAAAGCTACAAGTTACTGTAGTGCGTCCTGCTCACAGTGTTCAGCTAAAACTACAAGTTAGTGTAGTGCGACCTCTGCACAGTGTTCAGCTAAAGCTACTACTTAGTGTAGTGCGTCCTCCACATAGTGTTTAGCTAAAACTACAAGTTAGTTTAGTGTGACCTCTGCACAGTGTTCAGCTAAAACTACAAGTTAGTGTAGTGCGACTTCTGCACAGTGTTCAGCTAAAGCTACAAGTCAGTGTAGTGCGTCCTCCTCACAGTGTTCAGCTAAAACTACAAGTAAGTGCAGTGAGACCTCTGCACAGTGTTAAGCTAAAGCTACAAGTTAGTGTAGTGCGTCCTGCTCACAGTGTTCAGCTAAAACTACAAGTTAGTGTAGTGCAACCTCTGCACAGTGTTTAGCTAAAGCTACAAGTTAGTGTAGTGAGACCTCTGCACAGTGTTCAGCTAAAGCTACAAGTTAGTGTAGTGCGTCCTGCTCACAGTGTTCAGCTAGAACTACAAGTTAGTGTAGTGCGACCTCTGGACAGTGTTCAGCTAAAGCTACAAGTTAGTGTAGTGTGTCCTTCTCAGAGTGTTCAGCTAAAACTACAAGTTAGTGTAGTGAGACCTCTGCACAGTGTTCAGCTAAAGATACAAGTTAGTGTAGTGCGTCCACCAAACAGTGTTCAGCTAAAGCTACAAGTTAGTTTAGTGTGACCTGTGCACAATGTTCAACTAAAGCTACAAGTTAGTGTAGTGCGACCTCTGCACAGTGTTCAGCTAAAGCTACAAGTTAGTGTAGTGCGTCCTCCTCACAGTGTTCAGCTAAAATTACAAGTTAGTGCAGTGAGACCTCTGCACAGTGTTCAGCTAAAGCTACAAGTTAGTGTAGTACGTCCTGCTCACAGTGTTCAGCTAAAACTACAAGTTAGTGTAGTGCAACCTCTGCACAGTGTTCAGCTAAAGCTACAAGTTAGTGTAGTGAGACCTCTGCACAGTGTTCAGCTAAAGCTACAAGTTAGTGTAGTGCGTCCTGCTCACAGTGTTCAGCTAAAACTACAAGTTAGTGTAGTGCAACCTCTGCACAGTGTTCAGCTAAAGCTACAAGTTAGTGTAGTGTGTCCTTCTCATAGTGTTCAGCTAAAACTACAAGTTAGTGTAGTGAGACCTCTGCACAGTGTTCAGCTAAAGCTACAAGTTAGTGTAGTGCGTCCTCCTCACAGTGTTCAACTAAAGCTACAAGTTAGTTTAGTGTGACCTCTGCACAGTGTTCAGCTAAAGCTACAAGTTAGTGTAGTGTGACCTCTGCACAGTGTTCAGCTAAAGCTACAAGTTACTGTAGTGCGTCCTGCTCACAGTGTTCAGCTAAAACTACAAGTTAGTGTAGTGCGACCTCTGGACAGTGTTCAGCTAAAGCTACTACTTAGTGTAGTGCGTCCTCCACATAGTGTTTAGCTAAAACTACAAGTTAGTGTAATGAGACCTCTGCACAGTGTTCAGCTAAAGCTACAAGTTAGTGTAGTGCGTCCTCCTCACAGTGTTCAGCTAAAGCTACAAGTTAGTGTAGTGCGTCCTCCTCACAGTGTTCAGCTAAAGCTACAAGTTAGTTTAGTGTGACCTCTGCACAGTGTTCAGCTAAAGCTACAAGTTAGTGTAGTGTGACCTCTGCACAGTGTTCAGCTAAAGCTACAAGTTACTGTAGTGCGTCCTGCTCACAGTGTTCAGCTAAAACTACAAGTTAGTGTAGTGCGACCTCTGCACAGTGTTCAGCTAAAGCTACTACTTAGTGTAGTGCGTCCTCCACATAGTGTTTAGCTAAAACTACAAGTTAGTTTAGTGTGACCTCTGCACAGTGTTCAGCTAAAACTACAAGTTAGTGTAGTGCGACTTCTGCACAGTGTTCAGCTAAAGCTACAAGTCAGTGTAGTGCGTCCTCCTCACAGTGTTCAGCTAAAACTACAAGTAAGTGCAGTGAGACCTCTGCACAGTGTTAAGCTAAAGCTACAAGTTAGTGTAGTGCGTCCTGCTCACAGTGTTCAGCTAAAACTACAAGTTAGTGTAGTGCAACCTCTGCACAGTGTTTAGCTAAAGCTACAAGTTAGTGTAGTGAGACCTCTGCACAGTGTTCAGCTAAAGCTACAAGTTAGTGTAGTGCGTCCTGCTCACAGTGTTCAGCTAGAACTACAAGTTAGTGTAGTGCGACCTCTGGACAGTGTTCAGCTAAAGCTACAAGTTAGTGTAGTGTGTCCTTCTCAGAGTGTTCAGCTAAAACTACAAGTTAGTGTAGTGAGACCTCTGCACAGTGTTCAGCTAAAGATACAAGTTAGTGTAGTGCGTCCACCAAACAGTGTTCAGCTAATGCTACAAGTTAGTTTAGTGTGACCTGTGCACAATGTTCAACTAAAGCTACAAGTTAGTGTAGTGCGACCTCTGCACAGTGTTCAGCTAAAGCTACAAGTTAGTGTAGTGCGTCCTCCTCACAGTGTTCAGCTAAAATTACAAGTTAGTGCAGTGAGACCTCTGCACAGTGTTCAGCTAAAGCTACAAGTTAGTGTAGTACGTCCTGCTCACAGTGTTCAGCTAAAACTACAAGTTAGTGTAGTGCAACCTCTGCACAGTGTTCAGCTAAAGCTACAAGTTAGTGTAGTGAGACCTCTGCACAGTGTTCAGCTAAAGCTACAAGTTAGTGTAGTGCGTCCTGCTCACAGTGTTCAGCTAAAACTACAAGTTAGTGTAGTGCAACCTCTGCACAGTGTTCAGCTAAAGCTACAAGTTAGTGTAGTGTGTCCTTCTCATAGTGTTCAGCTAAAACTACAAGTTAGTGTAGTGAGACCTCTGCACAGTGTTCAGCTAAAGCTACAAGTTAGTGTAGTGCGTCCTCCTCACAGTGTTCAACTAAAGCTACAAGTTAGTTTAGTGTGACCTCTGCACAGTGTTCAGCTAAAGCTACAAGTTAGTGTAGTGTGACCTCTGCACAGTGTTCAGCTAAAGCTACAAGTTACTGTAGTGCGTCCTGCTCACAGTGTTCAGCTAAAACTACAAGTTAGTGTAGTGCGACCTCTGGACAGTGTTCAGCTAAAGCTACTACTTAGTGTAGTGCGTCCTCCACATAGTGTTTAGCTAAAACTACAAGTTAGTGTAATGAGACCTCTGCACAGTGTTCAGCTAAAGCTACAAGTTAGTGTAGTGCGTCCTCCTCACAGTGTTCAGCTAAAGCTACAAGTTAGTGTAGTGCGTCCTCCTCACAGTGTTCAGCTAAAGCTACAAGTTAGTTTAGTGTGACCTCTGCACAGTGTTCAGCTAAAGCTACAAGTTAGTGTAGTGTGACCTCTGCACAGTGTTCAGCTAAAGCTACAAGTTAGTGTAGTGCGTCCTGCTCACAGTGTTCAGCTAAAACTACAAGTTAGTGTAGTGCGACCTCTGCACAGTGTTCAGCTAAAGCTACTACTTAGTGTAGTGCGTCCTCCACATAGTGTTTAGCTAAAACTACAAGTTAGTTTAGTGTGACCTCTGCACAGTGTTCAGCTAAAACTACAAGTTAGTGTAGTGCGACTTCTGCACAGTGTTCAGCTAAAGCTACAAGTCAGTGTAGTGCGTCCTCCTCACAGTGTTCAGCTAAAACTACAAGTAAGTGCAGTGAGACCTCTGCACAGTGTTCAGCTAAAGCTACAAGTTAGTGTAGTGCGTCCTGCTCACAGTGTTCAGCTAAAACTACAAGTTAGTGTAGTGCAACCTCTGCACAGTGTTTAGCTAAAGCTACAAGTTAGTGTAGTTAGACCTCTGCACAGTGTTCAGCTAAAGCTACAAGTTAGTGTAGTGCGTCCTGCTCACAGTGTTCAGCTAGAACTACAAGTTAGTGTAGTGCGACCTCTGGACAGTGTTCAGCTAAAGCTACAAGTTAGTGTAGTGTGTCCTTCTCAGAGTGTTCAGCTAAAACTACAAGTTAGTGTAGTGAGACCTCTGCACAGTGTTCAGCTAAAGATACAAGTTAGTGTAGTGCGTCCTCCAAACAGTGTTCAGCTAAAGCTACAAGTTAGTTTAGTGTGACCTGTGCACAATGTTCAACTAAAGCTACAAGTTAGTGTAGTGCGACCTCTGCACAGTGTTCAGCTAAAGCTACAAGTTAGTGTAGTGCGTCCTCCTCACAGTGTTCAGCTAAAACTACAAGTAAGTGCAGTGAGACCTCTGCACAGTGTTCAGCTAAAGCTACATGTTAGTGTAGTGCGTCCTGCTCACAGTGTTCAGCTAAAACTACAAGTTAGTGTAGTGCAACCTCTGCACAGTGTTCAGCTAAAGCTACAAGTTAGTGTAGTGAGACCTCTGCACAGTGTTCAGCTAAAGCTACAAGTTAGTGTAGTGCGTCCTGCTCACAGTGTTCAGCTAAAACTACAAGTTAGTGTAGTGCGAACTCTGCACAGTGTTCAGCTAAAGCTACAAGTTAGTGTAGTGTGTCCTTCTCATAGTGTTCAGCTAAAACTACAAGTTAGTGTAGTGAGACCTCTGCACAGTGTTCAGCTAAAGCTACAAGTTAGTGTAGTGCGTCCTCCTCACAGTGTTCAGCTAAATCTACAGGTTAGTTTAGTGTGACCTCTGCACAGTGTTCAGCTAAAGCTACAAGTTAGTGTAGTGCGTCCTCCTCACAGTGTTCAGCTAAAACTACAAATTAGTGTAGTGAGACCTCTGCACAGTGTTCAGCTAAAGCTAGAAGTTAGTTTAGTGTGACCTCTGCACAGTGTTCAGATAAAGCTGCAAGTTAGGGTAGTGCGTCCTCCTCACAGTGTTCAGCTAAAGCTACAAGTTAGTGTAGTGCGTCCTCCTCACAGTGTTCAGCTAAAACTACAAGTAAGTGCAGTGAGACCTCTGCACAGTGTTCAGCTAAAGCTACAAGTTAGTGTAGTGCGTCCTGCTCACAGTGTTCAGCTAAAACCACAAGTTAGTGTAGTGCAACCTCTGCACAGTGTTTAGCTAAAGCTACAAGTTAGTGTAGTGAGACCTCTGCACAGTATTCAGCTAAAGCTACAAGTTAGTGTAGTGCGTCCTGCTCACAGTGTTCAGCTAAAACTACAAGTTAGTGTAGTGCGACCTCTGCACAGTGTTCAGCTAAAGCTACAAGTTAGTGTAGTGTGTCCTTCTCATAGTGTTCAGCTAAAACTACAAGTTAGTGTAGTGAGACCTCTGCACAGTGTTCAGCTAAAGCTACAAGTTAGTGTAGTGCGTCCTCCTCTCAGTGTTTAGCTAATGCTACAGGTTAGTTTAGTGTGACCTCTGCACAGTGTTCAGCTAAAGCTACAAGTTAGTGTAGTGCGTCCTCCTCACAGTGTTCAGCTAAAACTACAAGTTAGTGCAGTGAGACCTCTGCACAGTGTTCAGCTAAAGCTACAAGTTAGTGTAGTGCGTCCTCCTCACAGTGTTCAGCTAAAACTACAAGTTAGTGTAGTGCAACCTCTGCACAGTGTTCAGCTAAAGCTACAAGTTAGTGTTGTGAGACCTCTGCACAGTGTTCAGCTAAAGCTACAAGTTAGTGTAGTGCGTCCTGCTCACAGTGTTCAGCTAAAACTACAAGTTAGTGTAGTGCGTCCTCCTCACAGTGTTCAGCTAAAGCTACAAGTTGGTGTAGTGTGTCCTCCTCACAGTGTTCAGTGAAAACTACAAGTTAGTGTAGTGCAACCTCTGCACAGTGTTCATCTAAAGCTACAAGTTAGTGTAGTGAGACCTCTGCACAGTGTTCAGCTAAAGCTACAAGTTAGTGTAGTGCATCCTGCTCACAGTGTTCAGCTAAAACTAAAAGTTAGTGCAGTGCGACCTCTGGACAGTGTTCAGCTAAAGCTACAAGTTAGTGTAGTGTGTCCTTCTCATAGAGTTCAGCTAAAACTACAAGTTAGTGTAGTGAGACCTCTGCACAGTGTTCAGCTAAAGCTACAAGTTAGTGTAGTGCGTCCTCCTCACAGTGTTCAGCTAAAGCTACAAGTTAGTGTAGTGCGTCCTCCTCACAGTGTTCAGCTAAAACTACAAGTAAGTGCAGTGAGACCTCTGCACAGTGTTCAGCTAAAGCTACAAGTTAGTGTAGTGCGTCTTGCTCACAGTGTACAGCTAAAACTACAAGTTAGTGTAGTGCAACCTCTGCACAGTGTTTAGCTAAAGCTACAAGTTAGTGTAGTGAGACCTCTGCACAGTGTTCAGCTAAAGCTACAAGTTAGTGTAGTGCGTCCTCCTCACAGTGTTCAGCTAAAGCTACAAGTTAGTTTAGTGTGACCTGTGCACAATGTTCAACTAAAGCTACAAGTTAGTTTAGTGCGACATCTGCACAGTGTTCAGCTAAAGCTACAAGTTAGTGTAGTGCGTCTCCTCTAAAGCTACAAGTTAGGGTAGTGCGTCCTCCTCACAGTGTTCAGCTAAAGCTACAAGTTGGTGTAGAGTGTCCTCCTCACAGTGTTCAGTGAAAACTACAAGTTAGTGTAGTGCAACCTCTGCACAGTGTTCAGCTAAAGCTACAAGTTAGTGTAGTGAGACCTCTGCACAGTGTTCAGCTAAAGCTACAAGTTAGTGTAGTGCATCCTGATCACAGTGTTCAGCTAAAACTAAAAGTTAGTGTAGTGCGACCTCTGGACAGTGTTCAGCTAAAGCTACAAGTTAGTGTAGTGTGTCCTTCTCATAGAGTTCAGGTAAAACTACAAGTTAGTGTAGTGAGACCTCTGCACAGTGTTCAGCTAAAGCTACAAGTTAGTGTAGTGCGTCCTCCTCACAGTGTTCAGCTAAAGCTACAAGTTAGTTTAGTGTGACCTGTGCACAATGTTCAACTAAAGCTACAAGTTAGTGTAGTGCGACCTCTGCACAGTGTTCAGCTAAAGCTACAAGTTAGTGTAGTGCGTCCTCCTCACAGTGTTTAGCTAAAACTACAAGTAAGTGCAGTGAGACCTCTGCACAGTGTTCAGCTAAAGCTACAAGTTAGTGTAGTGCGTCCTGCTCACAATGTTCAGCTAAAACTACAAGTTAGTGTAGTGCAACCTCTGCACAGT
Source organism: Lithobates septentrionalis (assembly GCA_037952835.1). Lineage (NCBI taxonomy): Eukaryota > Metazoa > Chordata > Amphibia > Anura > Ranidae > Lithobates > Lithobates septentrionalis. The sequence continues at coordinate 15,643,257 of JBBDGP010000082.1, read as the reverse complement.
GTTCAGCTAAAGCTACAAGTTAGTGTAGTGAGACCTCTGCACAGTGTTCAGCTAAAGCTACAAGTTAGTGTAGTGTGTCCTGCTCACAGTGTTCAGCTAAAACTACAAGTTAGTGTAGTGCGACCTCTGCACAGTGTTCAGCTAAAGCTACAAGTTAGTGTAGTGTGTCCATCTCATAGTGTTCAGCTAAAACTACAAGTTAGTGTAGTGAGACCTCTGCACAGTGTTCAGCTAAAGCTACAAGTTAGTGTAGTGCGTCCTCCTCACAGTCTTCAGCTAAAGCTACAGGTTAGTTTAGTGTGACCTCTGCACAGTGTTCAGCTAAAGCTACAAGTTAGTGTAGTGCGTCCTCCTCACAGTGTTCAGCTAAGACTACAAGTTAGTGCAGTGAGACCTCTGCACAGTGTTCAGCTAAAGCTACAAGTTAGTGTAGTGCGTCCTGCTCACAGTGTTCAGCTAAAACTACAAGTTAGTGTAGTGCAACCTCTGCACAGTGTTCAGCTAAAGCTACAAGTTAGTGTAGTGCGTCCTCCTCACAGTCTTCAGCTAAAGCTACAAGTTAGTGTAGTGCGTCCTGCTCACAGTGTTCAGCTAAAACTACAAGTTAGTGTAGTGCGACCTCTGCACAGTGTTCAGCTAAAGCTACAAGTTATTGTAGTGTGTCCTCCTCATAGTGTTCAGATAAAACTACAAGTTAGTGTAGTGAGACCTCTGCACAGTGTTCAGCTAAAGCTAGAAGTTAGTTTAGTGTGACCTCTGCACAGTGTTCAGCTAAAGCTACAAGTTGGTGTAGTGTGTCCTCCTCACAGTGTTCAGCGAAAACTACAAGTTAGTGTAGTGCAACCTCTGCACAGTGTTCATCTAAAGCTACAAGTTAGTGTAGTGAGACCTCTGCACAGTGTTCAGCTAAAGCTACAAGTTAGTGTAGTGCATCCTGCTCACAGTGTTCAGCTAAAACTACAAGTTAGTGTAGTGCGACCTCTGGACAGTGTTCAGCTAAAGCTACAAGTTAGTGTAGTGTGTCCTTCTCATAGAGTTCAGCTAAAACTACAAGTTAGTGTAGTGAGACCTCTGCACAGTGTTCAGCTAAAGCTACAAGTTAGTGTAGTGCGTCCTCCTGACAGTGTTCAGCTAAAGCTACAAGTTAGTGTAGTGCGTCCTCCTCACAGTGTTCAGCTAAAACTACAAGTAAGTGCAGTGAGACCTCTGCACAGTGTTCAGCTAAAGCTACAAGTTAGTGTAGTGCGTCCTGCTCACAGTGTTCAGCTAAAACTACAAGTTAGTGTAGTGCAACCTTTGCACAGTGTTCAGCTAAAGCTACAAGTTAGTGTAGTGAGACCTCTGCACAGTGTTCAGCTAAAGCTACAAGTTAGTATAGTGCGTCCTCCTCACAGTGTTCAGCTGAAGCTACAAGTTAGTTTAGTGTGACCTCTGCACAGTGTTCAGCTAAAGCTACAAGTTAGTGCAGTGCGACCTCTGCACAGTGTTCAGCTAAAGCTACAAGTTAGTGTAGTGCGTCCTCCTCACAGTGTTCAGCTAAAACTACAAGTTAGTGCAGTGAGACCTCTGCACAGTGTTCAGCTAAAGCTACAAGTTAGTGTAGTGCGTTCTGCTCACAGTGTTCAGCTAAAACTACAAGTTAGTGTAGTGCAACCTCTGCACAGTGTTCAGCTAAAGCTACAAGTTAGTGAAGTGAGACCTCTGCACAGTGTTCAGCTAAAGCTACAAGTTAGTGTAGTGTGTCCTGCTCACAGTGTTCAGCTAAAACTACAAGTTAGTGTAGTGCGACCTCTGGACAGTGTTCAGCTAAAGCTACAAGTTAGTGTAGTGTGTCCTTCTCATAGAGTTCAGCTAAAACTACAAGTTAGTGTAGTGAGACCTCTGCACAGTGTTCAGCTAAAGCTACAAGTTAGTGTAGTGCGTCCTCCTGACAGTGTTCAGCTAAAGCTACAAGTTAGTGTAGTGCGTCCTCCTCACAGTGTTCAGCTAAAACTACAAGTAAGTGCAGTGAGACCTCTGCACAGTGTTCAGCTAAAGCTACAAGTTAGTGTAGTGCGTCCTGCTCACAGTGTTCAGCTAAAACTACAAGTTAGTGTAGTGCAACCTTTGCACAGTGTTCAGCTAAAGCTACAAGTTAGTGTAGTGAGACCTCTGCACAGTGTTCAGCTAAAGCTACAAGTTAGTATAGTGCGTCCTCCTCACAGTGTTCAGCTGAAGCTACAAGTTAGTTTAGTGTGACCTCTGCACAGTGTTCAGCTAAAGCTACAAGTTAGTGCAGTGCGACCTCTGCACAGTGTTCAGCTAAAGCTACAAGTTAGTGTAGTGCGTCCTCCTCACAGTGTTCAGCTAAAACTACAAGTTAGTGCAGTGAGACCTCTGCACAGTGTTCAGCTAAAGCTACAAGTTAGTGTAGTGCGTTCTGCTCACAGTGTTCAGCTAAAACTACAAGTTAGTGTAGTGCAACCTCTGCACAGTGTTCAGCTAAAGCTACAAGTTAGTGAAGTGAGACCTCTGCACAGTGTTCAGCTAAAGCTACAAGTTAGTGTAGTGTGTCCTGCTCACAGTGTTCAGCTAAAACTACAAGTTAGTGTAGTGCGACCTCTGCACAGTGTTCAGCTAAAGCTACAAGTTATTGTAGTGTGTCTTCCTCATAGTGTTCAGATAAAACTACAAGTTAGTGTAGTGAGACCTCTGCACAGTGTTCAGCTAAAGCTAGAAGTTAGTTTAGTGTGACCTCTGCACAGTGTTCAGATAAAGCTACAAGTTAGGGTAGTGCGTCATCCTTACAGTGTTAAGCTAAAGCTACAAGTTGGTGTAGTGTGTCCTCCTCACAGTGTTCAGCGAAAACTAAAAGTTAGTGTAGTGCGACATCTGCACAGTGTTCAGCTAAAGCCACAAGTTAGTGTAGTGCGTCCTCCTCTAAAGCTACAAGTTAGGGTAGTGCGTCCTCCTCACAGTGTTCAGCTAAAGCTACAAGTTGGTGTAGTGCGTCCTGCTCACAGTGTTCAGCTAAAATGACAAGTTAGTGCAGTGAGACCTCTGCACAGTGTTCAGCTAAAGCTACAAGTTAGTGTAGTGCGTCCTCCTCACAGTGTTCAGCTAAAGCTACAAGTTAGTTTAGTGTGACCTCTGCAGAGTGTTCAGCTAAAGCTACAAGTTAGTGTAGTGCGTCCTCCTCACAGTGTTCAGCTAAAACTACAAGTTAGTGCAGTGAGACCTCTGCACAGTGTTCAGCTAAAGCTACAAGTTAGTGTAGTGCATCCTGCTCACAGTGTTCAGCTAAAACTACAAGTTAGTGTAGTGCGACCTCTGAACAGTGTTCAGCTAAAGCTACAAGTTAGTGTATTGTGTCCTTCTCATAGAGTTCAGCTAAAACTACAAGTTAGTGTAGTGAGACCTCTGCACAGTGTTTAGCTAAAGCTACAAGTTAGTGTAGTGCGTCCTCCTCACAGTGTTCAGCTAAAGCTACAAGTTAGTGTAGTGTGTCCTCCTCACAGTGTTCAGCTAAAACTACAAGTAAGTGCAGTGAGACCTCTGCACAGTGTTCAGCTAAAGCTACAAGTTAGTGTAGTGTGTCCTGCTCACAGTGTTCAGCTAAAACTACAAGTTAGTGTAGTGCAACCTCTGCACAGTGTTCAGCTAAAGCTACAAGTTAGTGTAGTGAGACCTCTGCACAGTGTTCAGCTAAACTACAAGTTAGTGTAGTGAGACCTCTGCACAGTGTTCAGCTAAAGCTACAAGTTAGTGTAGTGCGTCTGTCACGAACGTATGTCCCGTTCCAGAAGGCGTACGCCTAGGCGCATGCGCGAGTCACGGACCGCTCGTACGAACGTGCGCATGCGCGTTCGTTAAGACGCGCTTTTGGCGCCCAATAGACTTTAAAAGATGCTCAGTGACGCTGCCTCCTTGCGGTTTGATCTGCTTCTGTTCCCTGTGTTCCTGATTATACCCATACTCTGTTCCTGTATTCTGACCCGGCTTCCTGACCCTGCTTATGTCTCCAATCCTGACCTCGGCTAGTTTGACCCAGCTCTGTTACCTGCCTGATTGCCTGTTGCCAAGACCCAGCCTGGACTTTGACTACTCTCTGCTTACCGTTTCTGCTGTATTCCTTGATGTGTATGACCCGGCTCGTCTGACTCCGCTTCTGTCTGCAAACCTGCACCTGCTAACCTGCATCCGCTGCTCTGCAAACCTGCACCTGCTAACCTGCATCCGCTGCTCTGCAAACCTGCACCTGCTAACCTGCATCCGCTGCTCTGCAAACCTGCATCTGCTGACCTGCATCTACGATCACTTCAGACTGTAAGGACTCAGGCACCCTTACCCCGCTGTGCTCTTACCGCCACTGTTCCCACTCCAGTGGTCTCCGAGCCAGGGTGGTACGGGAGGTCTACCTCCACACGTCAGGCTCACATCCCAGGTACGTTACAGTATCAAACCGCCATGTCTGAGCCTGCAGGAGGGACCTCGCCTATGGACTTTGTCTGTCAAACTCTCACAGCCCTCACTCAGGTCATGGAGACCCTGCAAGACAGTCTCGTCCGAATGGGGGAGCGGACACAAGAATTGACCATCTTGGCAGATCCATCTCCCGAGCCTAGGGTGCCTGTTCCTGAGAAATTCTCTGGAAATCGTAACCAATTCCGGGCGTTTCGCAATGCATGCGAACTTTATTTTTCATTACTGCCACGGACTTTTTCATCCGAAATTACCAAAGTAGGTTTTACTATTTCCCTGCTGCAAGGGGAACCCCAGGCCTGGGCTCACCACCTACTCGAAGTCCGCCATATGGATTTGAACTCTTTATCATCCTTCCTTAATGCCATGGCCCGACTTTATGACGACCCCCAGCGGACCTTCACCGCCGAGGCTGCCCTCCACGCGCTCCAGCAAGGCCGCCGAGCGGCCGAGGACTATGTAACCGATTTCAGACGCTGGAGCGCGGACACTCAGTGGAATGAGGCGGCTCTCCGATACCAGTTTCGTCTCGGTCTTTCTGAGAGTTTAAAGGACGAGTTGGCACGGGTTGACATCCCTGATACTCTAGAGACTTTAATTACGCTATCCATCCAGATAGACCGACGACTTCGGGAACGCAGAGCAGAGAGGTCTTCTCAGCAGTTAAGCCCAGCTCGGAAGCTACCCCGGATGCCCACTTCCGTACACTCCATCAAATCAAAGCAGCCTGAATTGATGAGACATTCCCTGTCCGCCCAAGAACGACTTCGTCGCCAGCAGAACTTTCTATGCCTATACTGTGGAGAGGCTGGTCACTACATCTCCTCTTGTCCTGCTAAGAGGCGCAAGTTCCTGGCTTCCTCTTCTTCTAATCAGGCACCTTCTACTACCGGCACTCACCTGGCCATACCAATTTCATTTCAGCTGCCGGAAAGAACTATACCAGTGACGGCAATAATAGACTCAGGGGCATGCAGTTGTTTTATCGATTTAGACTTTGCAGTCCAACAGCGCATTCCCCTTCAGCCCAAGGCCCAGGAACTTTCCATCTTCTTGGCAGACGGGTCCCGCATTAAATCTGGAGTAGTGACCCAGGAGACCCCTCCTTTGCCCGTAATCACCTTTGTGGATCATAAGGAACTTCTGAGCCTGAATGCTATCTCCTCTCCTCTGTTTCCAGTCATCCTTGGCTTACCTTGGCTTCAGGCACACAACCCCCAGATCGATTGGGGAACCGGAAGTGTTAGATTCCAGTCATCTTACTGTCTACACCATTGCGTACCATCATGCCCCAGTACCTCTGGTCCATTGTTATGCCTGGAACCAGATCCTGAAACTTGCTCTGCTGTGCCTAAACATTACCATGAGTTCTTGGACGTTTTCAGTAAACGTGGGGCCGAAGTTCTTCCACCTCATCGTCCATACGACTGTCCAATCGAGCTTCTTCCCGGGGCTGAGATCCCTTTTGGACGTATCTTTCCCTTATCTGAACGGGAACTAGGGGTACTGAAGGAATACGTCGATGAGAATCTTAAGAGGGGATTCATCCGCCCTTCCACCTCTCCAGCAGGAGCAGGAATCTTTTTTGTGGAAAAGAAAGACCACTCTCTCCGACCTTGTGTGGACTATCGGGAACTGAACAAAATTACGGTTAAAAACCGCTACCCTTTACCTCTGGTACCTGAACTCTTTCAAAGACTTAGATCCGCTTCTGTATTTACCAAGTTAGACCTGCGGGGGGCTTACAACCTGGTACGCATCCGTGCAGGGGATGAGTGGAAGACTGCCTTTCGTACCAGATTTGGCCATTACGAATATCTAGTAATGCCTTTTGGGTTATGTAACGCCCCGGCCACATTTCAGCACCTGATTAATGATGTTTTTAGAGACTGTCTGGACATTTATGTAGTTGTCTATCTAGACGATATTTTGATTTTTTCTTCTTCCCTCGAGCAGCATCGAGTTCATGTCAAGAGTGTACTCTGTCGCCTTCGTCAACACGGACTATACGCAAAACCAGAAAAATGCGAGTTCGAGCGACAGAGTATCCAGTTTCTCGGTCTCGTGATATCAACAGAGGGATTCAAGATGGATCCTCAAAAAGTTGCAGCCGTTCTGGATTGGCCTGCACCTTCAGACAAAAAAGGGGTGCAGCGGTTTGTTGGTTTCGCAAACTTTTATCGGAGATTCATCAAGGGCTTCTCTGCTATCATCTCCCCAATCACGCAGCTGACCAAGCAGAATGCCCGGTTCCAGTGGACCCCCGAGGCACAGACCGCTTTCACAGACTTAAAGAGACTTTTCACATCAGCTCCTATCCTGAGTCATCCTGACCCTGCGCTTCCTTACTTACTTGAGGTAGATGCCTCCGAGACAGCGGTTGGAGCTGTCATCTCCCAACGCCAGGGTCTCAAGGACTTGATGCACCCCATAGCTTTCTTCTCTCGGAAGCTTACCCCTTCCGAAAAGAACTATGACGTTGGGGACAGGGAACTACTGGCCATTAAATCGGCTCTTGAGGAGTGGAGGTATTTGTTGGAAGGAGCAGCGCACCCCATACTCATTTATACAGATCATAAGAACCTAGAGTATCTGAGAGCTGCCAAACGTCTGAGACCCCGCCAGGCACGATGGGCACTGTTTTTCTCTAGGTTCTCATTTCATATAACTTACCGGCCTGGCTCCAAGAACACCAAACCGGACGCTCTCTCTCGCATGTTTGATGATCCGAAGGAAGTACCAGCTCCAGACACCATCCTATCGGAGGGTAACTTTCTTCTTCTGCAAACTGATCTCATGTCCAGCTTGAAGCAAGCCTCTACAGGTGTGTCTGGCCCTCCCGGAGTTACTTTACTATTCAAGGATGGTCTCCTGTGGAGGAACAGCAAGATCTTTGTGCCTAAAGAGGTCCGAGTCGCAGTGCTGAAGTTGTGTCATGATCATCCTCTGGCAGGCCATTTCGGAATACATAAGACCCTGGAGCTAGTCCAACGTACGTTTTGGTGGCCGGATCTTGAGAAGAACTGCAGAGATTATATAAGCTCTTGTACCACCTGTATCCGTAGCAAGACCACTAGAAGCAAGGCCTGGGGTCTACTCAGACCTTTACCAGTTCCCGACCGTCCTTGGAAAATGATTGCCATGGATTTCGTAGTGGAACTGCCTCTGTCAGAGGGTTATTCAGCGATCTTCGTTGTGGTTGACCGTTTATCCAAAATGGCCCACTTTGTTCCATTAAAAAGCACACCCTCTGCCATGGAAACTGCCCAAGTCTTCATTAGAGAGATAGTGAGGCTACACGGGATTCCTGCGGACATTGTTTCGGACAGAGGGGTTCAGTTCACCTCTCGTTTCTGGAGGGCTTTGTGCAGGGCGTTGAAGATCGAACTGTCTATGTCCTCGTCCTATCACCCTCAGACGAATGGGCAAACTGAGAGGACAAACCAAACGCTCGAGCAATATCTCCGATGCTTTACCTCCTTTGTTCAGGACGACTGGGTGTCATTACTACCTCTGGCAGAATTTGCCTTTAATAATGCCAGTCATTCAGCTACAGGTCAGTCGCCATTCTTTGCCAACTATGGGTACCATCCCACCTTCCTACCTGATCTCATCCCGGATTCAACAGTTCCGGCAGTTCAGAGTACTGTCGATTTCCTGACCCGTAATAGCAAGATATTACAGGAAGCCATGACCAGGGCACAGGCAACCAATAAGAAGATGTTTGACAGGAAGAGGAGGGGGGAGTTATGTCTGCAACAGGGCGATCAAGTATGGTTATCCACCACTAATCTTAAAATGGCTTGCCCTGCAAGGAAATTGGCACCCAAATTCATTGGTCCTTTTCCAGTAAAACGGAAATTAAATGATGTTTCCTACGAACTTGTCTTACCGGAGTCTTTGAAAATCCATCCGGTATTTCATGTCTCATTATTGAAACCCACAGTACCGGACCCTTTTCCTGACAGAGGATCAAAACCACCCGAACCTGTGATCATTAACGGAGATGAGGAGTTTGAAGTAGAGGCCGTGTTAGACTGCCGAAGAAGAAGGAATCAGCTACAGTTCCTGATCAAATGGAAAGGTTACGGCCTGGAAGAAAATTCCTGGGAACCCCAGCGGAACATTCACGCTCAAGAATTGATCCAGGCCTTTTTCCGTAATCATCCCCAGAAAAGAGTTCTCTTGGGCACCCGGAGGTTGCCCTTAAGGGGGGGGCACTGTCACGAACGTATGTCCCGTTCCAGAAGGCGTACGCCTAGGCGCATGCGCGAGTCACGGACCGCTCGTACGAACGTGCGCATGCGCGTTCGTTAAGACGCGCTTTTGGCGCCCAATAGACTTTAAAAGATGCTCAGTGACGCTGCCTCCTTGCGGTTTGATCTGCTTCTGTTCCCTGTGTTCCTGATTATACCCATACTCTGTTCCTGTATTCTGACCCGGCTTCCTGACCCTGCTTATGTCTCCAATCCTGACCTCGGCTAGTTTGACCCAGCTCTGTTACCTGCCTGATTGCCTGTTGCCAAGACCCAGCCTGGACTTTGACTACTCTCTGCTTACCGTTTCTGCTGTATTCCTTGATGTGTATGACCCGGCTCGTCTGACTCCGCTTCTGTCTGCAAACCTGCACCTGCTAACCTGCATCCGCTGCTCTGCAAACCTGCACCTGCTAACCTGCATCCGCTGCTCTGCAAACCTGCACCTGCTAACCTGCATCCGCTGCTCTGCAAACCTGCATCTGCTGACCTGCATCTACGATCACTTCAGACTGTAAGGACTCAGGCACCCTTACCCCGCTGTGCTCTTACCGCCACTGTTCCCACTCCAGTGGTCTCCGAGCCAGGGTGGTACGGGAGGTCTACCTCCACACGTCAGGCTCACATCCCAGGTACGTTACAGCGTCCTCCTCACAGTGTTCAGCTAAAGCTACAATTAGTTTAGTGTGACCTCTGCACAGTGTTCAGCTAAAGCTACAAGTTAGTGCAGTGCGACCTCTGCACAGTGTTCAGCTAAAGCTACAAGTTAGTGTAGTGCGTCCTCCTCACAGTGTTCAGCTAAAACTACAAGTTAGTGCAGTGAGACCTCTGCACAGTGTTCAGCTAAAGCTACAAGTTAGTGTAGTGTGTTCTGCTCACAGTGTTCAGCTAAAACTACAAGTTAGTGTAGTGCAACCTCTGCACAGTGTTCAGCTAAAGCTACAAGTTAGTGTATTGAGACCTCTGCACAGTGTTCAGCTAAAGCTACAAGTTAGTGTAGTGCGTCCTGCTCACAGTGTTCAGCTAAAACTACAGGTTAGTGTAGTGCGACCTCTGCACAGTGTTCAGCTAAAGTTAAAAGTTAGTGTAGTACGTCCTCCTCACAGTGTTCAGCTAAAACTACAAGTTAGTGTAGTGCGACCTCTGTACAGTGTTCAGCTAAAGCTACTACTTAGTGTAGTGCGTCCTCCACATAGTGTTCAGCTAAAACTACAAGTTAGTGTAATGAGACTTCTGCACAGTGTTCAGCTAAAGCTACAAGTTAGTGTAGTGCGTCCTCCTCACAGTGTTCAGCTAAAGCTACAAGTTAGTGTAGTGCGTACTGCTCACAGTGTTCAGCTAAAGCTACAAGTTAGTTTAGTGTGACCTCTGCACAATGTTCAGCTAAAGCTACAAGTTAGGGTAGTGCATCCTCCTCACAGTGTTCAGCTAAAGCTACAAGTTGGTGTAGTGTGTCCTCCTCACAGTGTTCAGCGAAAACTACAAGTTAGTGTAGTGCAACCTCTGCACAGTGTTCAGCTAAAGCTACAAGTTAGTGTAGTGCGTCCTCCTCACAGTGTTCAGCTAAAACTACAAGTTAGTGTAGTGAGACCTCTGCACAGTGTTCAGCTAAAGCTACAAGTTAGTGTAGTGTGTCCTGCTCACAGTGTTCAGCTAAAACTACAAGTTAGTGTAGTGCGACCTCTGCACAGTGTTCAGCTAAAGCTACAAGTTATTGTAGTGTGTCTTCCTCATAGTGTTCAGATAAAACTACAAGTTAGTGTAGTGCAACCTCTGCACAGTGTTCAGCTAAAGCTACAAGTTAGTGTAGAGAGACCTCTGCACAGTGTTCAGCTAAAGCTACAAGTTAGTGTAGTGCGTCCTGCTCACAGTGTTCAGCTAAAACTACAAGTTAGTGTAGTGCGACCTCTGGACAGTGTTCAGCTAAAGCTAAAAGTTAGTGTAGTGTGTCCTTCTCATAGTGTTCAGCTAAAACTACAAGTTAGTGTAGTGAGACCTCTGCACAGTGTTCAGCTAAAGCTACAAGTTAGTGTAGTGCGTCCTCCTCACAGTGTTCAGCTAAAGCTACAAGTTAGTTTAGTGTGACCTCTGCACAGTGTTCAGCTAAAGCTACAAGTTAGTGTAGTGTGACCTCTGCACAGTGTTCAGCTAAAGCTACAAGTTACTGTAGTGCGTCCTGCTCACAGTGTTCAGCTAAAACTACAAGTTTGTGTAGTGCGACCTCTGCACAGTGTTCAGCTAAAGCTACAAGTTAGTGTAGTGCATCCTGCTCACAGTGTTCAGCTAAAACTACAAGTTAGTGTAGTGCGACCTCTGGACAGTGTTCAGCTAAAGCTACAAGTTAGTGTAGTGTGTCCTTCTCATAGAGTTCAGCTAAAACTACAAGTTAGTGTAGTGAGACCTCTGCACAGTGTTCAGCTAAAGCTACAAGTTAGTGTAGTGCGTCCTCCTGACAGTGTTCAGCTAAAGCTACAAGTTAGTGTAGTGCGTCCTCCTCACAGTGTTCAGCTAAAACTACAAGTAAGTGCAGTGAGACCTCTGCACAGTGTTCAGCTAAAGCTACAAGTTAGTGTAGTGCGTCCTGCTCACAGTGTTCAGCTAAAACTACAAGTTAGTGTAGTGCAACCTTTGCACAGTGTTCAGCTAAAGCTACAAGTTAGTGTAGTGAGACCTCTGCACAGTGTTCAGCTAAAGCTACAAGTTAGTATAGTGCGTCCTCCTCACAGTGTTCAGCTGAAGCTACAAGTTAGTTTAGTGTGACCTCTGCACAGTGTTCAGCTAAAGCTACAAGTTAGTGCAGTGCGACCTCTGCACAGTGTTCAGCTAAAGCTACAAGTTAGTGTAGTGCGTCCTCCTCACAGTGTTCAGCTAAAACTACAAGTTAGTGCAGTGAGACCTCTGCACAGTGTTCAGCTAAAGCTACAAGTTAGTGTAGTGCGTTCTGCTCACAGTGTTCAGCTAAAACTACAAGTTAGTGTAGTGCAACCTCTGCACAGTGTTCAGCTAAAGCTACAAGTTAGTGAAGTGAGACCTCTGCACAGTGTTCAGCTAAAGCTACAAGTTAGTGTAGTGTGTCCTGCTCACAGTGTTCAGCTAAAACTACAAGTTAGTGTAGTGCGACCTCTGCACAGTGTTCAGCTAAAGCTACAAGTTATTGTAGTGTGTCTTCCTCATAGTGTTCAGATAAAACTACAAGTTAGTGTAGTGAGACCTCTGCACAGTGTTCAGCTAAAGCTAGAAGTTAGTTTAGTGTGACCTCTGCACAGTGTTCAGATAAAGCTACAAGTTAGGGTAGTGCGTCATCCTTACAGTGTTAAGCTAAAGCTACAAGTTGGTGTAGTGTGTCCTCCTCACAGTGTTCAGCGAAAACTAAAAGTTAGTGTAGTGCGACATCTGCACAGTGTTCAGCTAAAGCCACAAGTTAGTGTAGTGCGTCCTCCTCTAAAGCTACAAGTTAGGGTAGTGCGTCCTCCTCACAGTGTTCAGCTAAAGCTACAAGTTGGTGTAGTGCGTCCTGCTCACAGTGTTCAGCTAAAATGACAAGTTAGTGCAGTGAGACCTCTGCACAGTGTTCAGCTAAAGCTACAAGTTAGTGTAGTGCGTCCTCCTCACAGTGTTCAGCTAAAGCTACAAGTTAGTTTAGTGTGACCTCTGCAGAGTGTTCAGCTAAAGCTACAAGTTAGTGTAGTGCGTCCTCCTCACAGTGTTCAGCTAAAACTACAAGTTAGTGCAGTGAGACCTCTGCACAGTGTTCAGCTAAAGCTACAAGTTAGTGTAGTGCATCCTGCTCACAGTGTTCAGCTAAAACTACAAGTTAGTGTAGTGCGACCTCTGAACAGTGTTCAGCTAAAGCTACAAGTTAGTGTATTGTGTCCTTCTCATAGAGTTCAGCTAAAACTACAAGTTAGTGTAGTGAGACCTCTGCACAGTGTTTAGCTAAAGCTACAAGTTAGTGTAGTGCGTCCTCCTCACAGTGTTCAGCTAAAGCTACAAGTTAGTGTAGTGTGTCCTCCTCACAGTGTTCAGCTAAAACTACAAGTAAGTGCAGTGAGACCTCTGCACAGTGTTCAGCTAAAGCTACAAGTTAGTGTAGTGTGTCCTGCTCACAGTGTTCAGCTAAAACTACAAGTTAGTGTAGTGCAACCTCTGCACAGTGTTCAGCTAAAGCTACAAGTTAGTGTAGTGAGACCTCTGCACAGTGTTCAGCTAAACTACAAGTTAGTGTAGTGAGACCTCTGCACAGTGTTCAGCTAAAGCTACAAGTTAGTGTAGTGCGTCCTCCTCACAGTGTTCAGCTAAAGCTACAATTAGTTTAGTGTGACCTCTGCACAGTGTTCAGCTAAAGCTACAAGTTAGTGCAGTGCGACCTCTGCACAGTGTTCAGCTAAAGCTACAAGTTAGTGTAGTGCGTCCTCCTCACAGTGTTCAGCTAAAACTACAAGTTAGTGCAGTGAGACCTCTGCACAGTGTTCAGCTAAAGCTACAAGTTAGTGTAGTGTGTTCTGCTCACAGTGTTCAGCTAAAACTACAAGTTAGTGTAGTGCAACCTCTGCACAGTGTTCAGCTAAAGCTACAAGTTAGTGTATTGAGACCTCTGCACAGTGTTCAGCTAAAGCTACAAGTTAGTGTAGTGCGTCCTGCTCACAGTGTTCAGCTAAAACTACAGGTTAGTGTAGTGCGACCTCTGCACAGTGTTCAGCTAAAGTTAAAAGTTAGTGTAGTACGTCCTCCTCACAGTGTTCAGCTAAAACTACAAGTTAGTGTAGTGCGACCTCTGTACAGTGTTCAGCTAAAGCTACTACTTAGTGTAGTGCGTCCTCCACATAGTGTTCAGCTAAAACTACAAGTTAGTGTAATGAGACTTCTGCACAGTGTTCAGCTAAAGCTACAAGTTAGTGTAGTGCGTCCTCCTCACAGTGTTCAGCTAAAGCTACAAGTTAGTGTAGTGCGTACTGCTCACAGTGTTCAGCTAAAGCTACAAGTTAGTTTAGTGTGACCTCTGCACAATGTTCAGCTAAAGCTACAAGTTAGGGTAGTGCATCCTCCTCACAGTGTTCAGCTAAAGCTACAAGTTGGTGTAGTGTGTCCTCCTCACAGTGTTCAGCGAAAACTACAAGTTAGTGTAGTGCAACCTCTGCACAGTGTTCAGCTAAAGCTACAAGTTAGTGTAGTGCGTCCTCCTCACAGTGTTCAGCTAAAGCTACAAGTTAGTTTAGTGTGACCTCTGCAGAGTGTTCAGCTAAAGCTACAAGTTAGTGTAGTGCGTCCTCCTCACAGTGTTCAGCTAAAACTACAAGTTAGTGTAGTGCAACCTCTGCACAGTGTTCAGCTAAAGCTACAAGTTAGTGTACTGTGTCCTTCTCATAGTGTTCAGCTAAAACTACAAGTTAGTGTAGTGAGACCTCTGCACAGTGTTCAGCTAAAGCTACAAGTTAGTGTAGTGCTTCCTCCTCACAGTGTTCAGATAAAGCTACAAGTTAGTTTAGTGTGACCTCTGCACAGTGTTCAGCTAAAGCTAAAAGTTAGTGTAGTGTGACCTCTGCACAGTGTTCAGCTAAATCTACAAGTTACTGTAGTGCGTCCTGCTCACAGTGTTCAGCTAAAACTACAAGTTAGTGTAGTGCGACCTCTGCACAGTGTTCAGCTAAAGCTACTACTTAGTGTAGTGCGTCCTCCACATAGTGTTTAGCTAAAACTACAAGTTAGTGTAATGAGACCTCTGCACAGTGTTCAGCTAAAGCTACAAGTTAGTGTAGTGCATCCTCCTCACAGTGTTCAGCTAAAGCTACAAGTTAGTGTAGTGCATCCTCCTCACAGTGTTCAGCTAAAGCTACAAGTTAGTTTAGTGTGACCTCTGCACAGTGTTCAGCTAAAGCTACAAGTTAGGGTAGTGCGTCCTCCTCACAGTGTTTAGCTAAAGCTACAAGTTGGTGTAGTGTGTCCTCCTCACAGTGTTCAGCGAAAACTACAAGTTAGTGTAGTGCGACCTCTGCACAGTGTTCACCTAAAGCTACAAGTTAGTGTAGTGCATCCTGCTCACAGTGTTCAGCTAAAACTTCAAGTTAGTGTAGTGCAACCTCTGCACAGTGCTCAGCTAAAGCTACAAGTTAGTGTAGAGAGACCTCTGCACAGTGTTCATTTAAAGCTACAAGTTAGTGTAGTGTGTCCTGCTCACAGTGTTCAGCTAAAACTACAAGTTAGTGTAGTGCGACCTCTGCACAGTGTTCAGCTAAAGCTACAAGTTAGTGTAGTGTGTCCTCCTCACAGTGTTCAGCTAAAACTACAAGTTAGTGTAGTGCGACCTCTGGACAGTGTTCAGCTAAAGCTACAAGTTAGTGTAGTGCGTCCTCCTCACAGTTTTCAGCTAAAGCTACAAATTAGTTTAGTGTGACCTCTGCACAGTGTTCAGCTAAAGCTACAAGTTAGTGTAATGCGTCCTCCTCACAGTTTTCAGCTAAAGCTACAAATTAGTTTAGTGTGACCTCTGCACAGTGTTCAGCTAAAGCTACAAGTTAGTGTAGTAGGACCTCTGCACAGTGTTCAGCTAAAGCTACAAGTTAGTGTAGTGCGTCCTGCTCACAGTGTTCAGCTAAAACTACAAGTTAGTGTAGTGCGACCTCTGGACAGTGTTCAGCTAAAGCTACTACTTAGTGTAGTGCGTCCTCCACATAGTGTTTAGCTAAAACTACAAGTTAGTGTAATGAGACCTCTGCACAGTGTTCAGCTAAAGCTACAAGTTAGTGTAGTGCGTCCTCCTCACAGTGTTCAGCTAAAGCTACAAGTTAGTGTAGTGCATCCTCCTCACAGTGTTCAGCTAAAGCTACAAGTGAGTTTAGTGTGACCTCTGCACAGTGTTCAGCTAAAGCTACAAGTTAGTGTAGAGAGACCTCTGCACAGTGTTCAGCTAAAGCTACAAGTTAGTGTAGTGCGTCCTGCTCACAGTGTTCAGCTAAAGCTACAAGTTGGTGTAGTGTGTCCTCCTCACAGTGTTCAGCGAAAACTACAAGTTAGTGTAGTGCGACCTCTGCACAGTGTTCATCTAAAGCTACAAGTTAGTGTAGTGCATCCTGCTCACAGTGTTCAGCTAAAACTTCAAGTTAGTGTAGTGCAACCTCTGCACAGTGTTCAGCTAAAGCTACAAGTTAGTGTAGAGAGACCTCTGCACAGTGTTCAGCTAAAGCTACAAGTTAGTGTAGTGCGTCCTGCTCACAGTGTTCAGCTAAAACTACAAGTTAGTGTAGTGCGACCTCTGGACAGTGTTCAGCTAAAGCTAAAAGTTAGTGTAGTGTGTCCTTCTCATAGTGTTCAGCTAAAACTACAAGTTAGTGTAGTGAGACCTCTGCACAGTGTTCAGCTAAAGCTACAAGTTAGTGTAGTGCGTCCTCCTCACAGTGTTCAGCTAAAGCTACAAGTTAGTTTAGTGTGACCTCTGCACAGTGTTCAGCTAAAGCTACAAGTTAGTGTAGTGTGACCTCTGCACAGTGTTCAGCTAAAGCTACAAGTTACTGTAGTGCGTCCTGCTCACAGTGTTCAGCTAAAACTACAAGTTTGTGTAGTGCGACCTCTGCACAGTGTTCAGCTAAAGCTACAAGTTAGTGTAGTGCGTCCTCCTCACAGTGTTCAGCTAAAGCTACAAGTTAGTGTAGTGCGTCCTCCTCACAGTGTTCAGCTAAAGCTACAAGTTAGTTTAGTGTGACCTCTGCACAGTGTTCAGCTAAAGCTACAATTTCGGGTAGTGCGTCCTCCTCACAGTGTTCAGCTAAAGCTACAAGTTGGTGTAGTGTGTCCTCCTCACAGTGTTCAGCGAAAACTACAAGTTAGTGTAGTGCAACCTCTGCACAGTGTTCAGCTAAAGCTACAAGTTAGTGTAGAGAGACCTCTGCACAGTGTTCAGCTAAAGCTACAAGTTAGTGTAGTGCGTCCTGCTCACAGTGTTCAGCTAAAACTACAAGTTAGTGTAGTGCGACCTCTGCACAGTGTTCAGCTAAAGCTACAAGTTAGTGTAGTGTGTCCTCCTCATAGTGTTCAGCTAAAACTACAAGTTAGTGTAGTGAGACCTCTGCACAGTGTTCAGCTAAAGCTACAAGTTAGTGTAGTGCGTCCTCCTCACAGTCTTCAGCTAAAGCTACAAATTAGTTTAGTGTGACCTCTGCACAGTGTTCAGCTAAAGCTACAAGTTAGTGTAGTGCGACCTCTGCACAGTGTTCAGCTAAAGCTACAAGTTAGTGTAGTGCGTCCTCCTCATAGTGTTCAGCTAAAACTACAAGTTAGTGTAGAGAGACCTCTGCACAGTGTTCATTTAAAGCTACAAGTTAGTGTAATGCGTCCTCCTCACAGTGTTCAGCTAAAACTACAAGTTAGTGTAGTGCAACCTCTGCACAGTGTTCAGCTAAAGCTACAAGTTAGTGTACTGTGTCCTTCTCATAGTGTTCAGCTAAAACTACAAGTTAGTGTAGTGAGACCTCTGCACAGTGTTCAGCTAAAGCTACAAGTTAGTGTAGTGCTTCCTCCTCACAGTGTTCAGCTAAAGCTACAAATTAGTTTAGTGTGACCTCTGCACAGTGTTCAGCTAAAGCTACAAGTTAGTGTAGTAGGACCTCTGCACAGTGTTCAGCAAAAGCTACAAGTTAGTGTAGTGCGTCCTCCTCACAGTGTTCAGCTAAAATTACAAGTTAGTGCAGTGAGACCTCTGCACAGTGTTCAGCTAAAGCTACAAGTTAGTGTAGTGTGTCCTTCTCATAGTGTTCAGCTAAAACTACAAGTTGGAGTAGTGAGACCTCTGCACAGTGTTCAGCTAAAGCTACAAGTTAGTGTAGTGCGTCCTCCTCACAGTGTTCAGCTAAAGCTACAAGTTAGTTTAGTGTGACCTCTGCACAGTGTTCAGCTAAAGCTACAAGTTAGTGTAGTGTGACCTCTGCACAGTGTTCAGCTAAAGCTACAAGTTACTGTAGTGCGTCCTGCTCACAGTGTTCAGCTAAAACTACAAGTTAGTGTAGTGCGACCTCTGCACAGTGTTCAGCTAAAGCTACTACTTAGTGTAGTGCGTCCTCCACATAGTGTTTAGCTAAAACTACAAGTTAGTGTAATGAGACCTCTGCACAGTGTTCAGCTAAAGCTACAAGTTAGTGTAGTGCGTCCTCCTCACAGTGTTCAGCTAAAGCTACAAGTTAGTGTAGTGCGTCCTCCTCACAGTGTTCAGCTAAAGCTACAAGTTAGTTTAGTGTGACCTCTGCACAGTGTTCAGCTAAAGCTACAAGTTAGGGTAGTGCGTCCTCCTCACAGTGTTCAGCTAAAGCTACAAGTTGGTGTAGTGTGTCCTCCTCACAGTGTTCAGCGAAAACTACAAGTTAGTTTAGTGCGACCTCTGCACAGTGTTCAGCTAAAGCTACAAGTTAGTGTAGTAGGACCTCTGCACAGTGTTCAGCTAAAGCTACAAGTTAGTGTAGTACGTCCTCCTCACAGTGTTGAGCTAAAATTACAAGTTAGTGTAGTGCGACCTCTGCACAGTGTTCAGCTAAAGCTACTACTTAGTGTAGTGCGTCCTCCACATAGTGTTTAGCTAAAACTAAAAGTTAGTGTAATGAGACCTCTGCACAGTGTTCAGCTAAAGCTACAAGTTAGTGCAGTGCGTCCTCCTCACAGTGTTCAGCTAAAGCTACAAGTTAGTGTAGTGCGTCCTCCTCACAGTGTTCAGCTAAAGCTACAAGTTAGTTTAGTGTGACCTCTGCACAGTGTTCAGCTAAAGCTACAAGTTAGGGTAGTGCGTCCTCCTCACAGTGTTCAGCTAAAGCTACAAGTTGGTGTAGTGTGTCCTCCTCACAGTGTTCAGCGAAAACTACAAGTTAGTTTAGTGCGACCTCTGCACAGTGTTCAGCTAAAGCTACAAGTTAGTGTAGTAGGACCTCTGCACAGTGTTCAGCTAAAGCTACAAGTTAGTGTAGTACGTCCTCCTCACAGTGTTGAGCTAAAATTACAAGTTAGTGCAGTGAGACCTCTGCACAGTGTTCAGCTAAAGCTACAAGTTAGTGTAGTGCGTCCTGCTCACAGTGTTCAGCTAAAACTACAAGTTAGTGTAGTGCAACCTCTGCACAGTGTTCAGCTAAAGCTACAAGTTAGTGTAATGAGACCTCTGCACAGTGTTCAGCTAAAGCTACAAGTTAGTGTAGTGCGTCCTGCTCACAGTGTTCAGCTAAAACTACAAGTTAGTGTAGTGCGACCTCTGGACAGTGTTCAGCTAAAGCTAAAAGTTAGAGTAGTGTGTCCTTCTCATAGTGTTCAGCTAAAACTACAAGTTAGTGTAGTGAGACCTCTGCACAGTGTTCAGCTAAAGCTACAAGTTAGTGTAGTGCGTCCTCCTCACAGTATTCAGCTAAAGCTACAAGTTAGTTTAGTGTGACCTCTGCACAGTGTTCAGCTAAAGCTACAAGTTAGTGTAGTGTGACCTCTGCACAGTGTTCAGCTAAAGCTACAAGTTACTGTAGTGCGTCCTGCTCACAGTGTTCAGCTAAAACTACAAGTTAGTGTAGTGCGACCTCTGCACAGTGTTCAGCTAAAGCTACTACTTAGTGTAGTGCGTCCTCCACATAGTGTTTAGCTAAAACTACAAGTTAGTGTAATGAGACCTCTGCACAGTGTTCAGCTAAAGCTACAAGTTAGTGTAGTGCGTCCTCCTCACAGTGTTCAGCTAAAGCTACAAGTTAGTGTAGTGCGTCCTCCTCACAGTGTTCAGCTAAAGCTACAAGTTAGTTTAGTGTGACCTCTGCACAGTGTTCAGCTAAAGCTACAAGTTAGGGTAGTGCGTCCTCCTCACAGTGTTCAGCTAAAGCTACAAGTTGGTGTAGTGTGTCCTCCTCACAGTGTTCCGCGAAAACTACAAGTTAGTTTAGTGCGACCTCTGCACAGTGTTCAGCTAAAGCTACAAGTTAGTGTAGTGAGACCTCTGCACAGTGTTCAGCTAAAGCTACAAGTTAGTGCAGTGCGTCCTCCTCACAGTGTTCAGCTAAAACTACAAGTTAGTGTAGTGCAACCTCTGCACAGTGTTCAGCTAAAGCTACAAGTTAGTGTAGAGAGACCTCTGCACAGTGTTCAGCTAAAGCTACAAGTTGGTGTAGTGCATCCTGCTCACAGTGTTCAGCTAAAATTACAAGTTAGTTTAGTGCGACCTCTGCACAGTGTTCAGCTAAAGGTACAAGTTAGTGTAGTGTGTCCTTCTCATAGTGTTCAGCTAAAACTACAAGTTAGTGTAGTGAGACCTCTGCACAGTGTTCAGCTAAAGCTGCAAGTTAGTGTAGTGCGTCCTCCTCACAGTGTTCAGCTAAAGCTACAAGTTAGTTTAGTGTGACCTCTGCACAGTGTTCAGCTAAAACTACAAGTTAGTGTAGTGCGACCTCTGCACAGTGTTCAGCTAAAGCTACAAGTTAGTGTAGTGCGTCCTCCTCATAGTGTTCAGCTAAAACTACAAGTTAGTGCAGTGAGACCTCTGCACAGTGTTCAGCTAAAGCTACAAGTTAGTGTAGTGCGTCCTGCTCACAGTGTTCAGCTAAAACTACAAGTTAGTGTAGTGCAACCTCTGGACAGTGTTCAGCTAAAGCTACAAGTTAGTGTAGTGTGTCCTTCTCATAGTGTTCAGCTAAAACTACAAGTTAGTGTAGTGCGTCCTCCTCACAGTGTTCAGCTAAAACTACAAGTAAGTGCAGTGAGACCTCTGCACAGTGTTCAGCTAAAGCTACAAGTTAGTGTAGTGCGTCCTGCTCACAGTGTTCAGCTAAAACTACAAGTTAGTGTAGTACAACCTCTGCACATTGTTTAGCTAAAGCTACAAGTTAGTGTAGTGAGACCTCTGCAAAGTGTTCAGCTAAAGCTACAAGTTAGTGTAGTGCGTCCTGCTCACAGTGTTCAGCTAAAACTACAAGTTAGTGTAGTGTGACCTCTGGACAGTGTTCAGCTAAAGCTACAAGTTAGTGTAGTGTGTCCTTCTCATAGTGTTCAGCTAAAACTACAAGTTAGTGTAGTGAGACCTCTGCACAGTGTTCAGCTAAAGCTACAAGTTAGTGTAGTGCGTCCTCCTCACAGTGTTCAGCTAAAGCTACAAGTTAGTTTAGTGTGACCTGTGCACAATGTTCAGCTAAAGCTACAAGTTAGTGTAGTGCGACCTCTGCACAGTGTTCAGCTAAAGCTACAAGTTAGTGTAGTGCATCCTCCTCACAGTGTTCAGCTAAAACTACAAGTAAGTGCAGTGAGACCTCTGCACAGTGTTCAGCTAAAGCTACAAGTTAGTGTAGTGCATCCTGCTCACAGTGTTCAGCTAAAACTACAAGTTAGTGTAGTGCAACCTCTGCACAGTGTTCAGCTAAAGCTACAAGTTAGTGTAGTGAGACCTCTGCACAGTGTTCAGCTAAAGCTACAAGTTAGTGTAGTGCGTCCTGCTCACAGTGTTCAGCTAAAACTACAAGTTAGTGTAGTGCGACCTCTGGACAGTGTTCAGCTAAAGCTACAAGTTAGTGTAGTGTGTCCTTCTCATAGTGTTCAGCTAAAACTACAAGTTAGTGTAGTGAGACCTCTGCACAGTGTTCAGCTAAAGCTACAAGTTAGTGTAGTGCGTCCTCCTCACAGTGTTCAGCTAAAGCTACAAGTTAGTGTAGTGCGTCCTCCTCACAGTGTTCAGCTAAAACTACAAGTAAGTGCAGTGAGACCTCTGCACAGTGTTCAGCTAAAGCTACAAGTTAGTGTAGTGCGTCCTGCTCACAGTGTTCAGCTAAAACTACAAGTTAGTGTAGTGCAACCTCTGCACAGTGTTCAGCTTAAGCTACAAGTTAGTGTAGTGAGACCTCTGCACAGTGTTCAGCTAAAGCTACAAGTTAGTGTAGTGCGTCCTGCTCACAGTGTTCAGCTAAAACTACAAGTTAGTGTAGTGCGACCTCTGCACAGTGTTCAGCTAAAGCTATAAGTTAGTGTAGTGTGTCCTTCTCATAGTGTTCAGCTAAAACTACAAGTTAATGTAGTGAGACCTCTGCACAGTGTTCAGCTAAAGCTACAAGTTAGTGTAGTGCGTCCTCCTCACAGTGTTCAGCTAAAGCTACAAGTTAGTTTAGTGTGACCTCTGCACAGTGTTCAGCTAAAACTACAAGTTAGTGTAGTGCGACCTCTGCACAGTGTTCAGCTAAAGCTACAAGTTAGTGTAGTGCGTCCTCCTCATAGTGTTCAGCTAAAACTACAAGTTAGTGCAGTGAGACCTCTGCACAGTGTTCAGCTAAAGCTACAAGTTAGTGTAGTGCGTCCTGCTCACAGTGTTCAACTAAAACTACAAGTTAGTGTAGTGCGACCTCTGGACAGTGTTCAGCTAAAGCTACAAGTTAGTGTAGTGTGTCCTTCTCATAGTGTTCAGCTAAAACTACAAGTTAGTGTAGTGAGACCTCTGCACAGTGTTCAGCTAAAGCTACAAGTTAGTGTAGTGCGTCCTCCTCACAGTGTTCAGCTAAAGCTACAAGTTAGTTTAGTGTGACCTGTGCACAATGTTCAGCTAAAGCTACAAGTTAGTGTAGTGCGACCTCTGCAGAGTGTTCAGCTAAAGCTACAAGTTAGTGTAGTGCGTCCTCCTCACAGTGTTCAGCTAAAACTACAAGTTAGTGCAGTGAGACCTCTGCACAGTGTTCAGCTAAAGCTACAAGTTAGTGTAGTGCATCCTGCTCACAGTGTTCAGCTAAAACTACAAGTTAGTGTAGTGCAACCTCTGCACAGTGTTCAGCTAAAGCTACAAGTTAGTGTAGAGAGACCTCTGCACAGTGTTCAGCTAAAGCTACAAGTTAGTGTAGTGCGTCCTGCTCACAGTGTTCAGCTAAAACTACAAGTTAGTGTAGTGCGACCTCTGCACAGTGTTCAGCTAAAGCTACAAGTTAGTGTAGTGTGTCCTCCTCATAGTGTTCAGCTAAAACTACAAGTTAGTGTAGTGAGACCTCTGCACAGTGTTCAGCTAAAGCTACAAGTTAGTGTAGTGCGTCCTCCTCACAGTCTTCAGCTAAAGCTACAAATTAGTTTAGTGTGACCTCTGCACAGTGTTCAGCTAAAGCTACAAGTTAGTGTAGTGCGACCTCTGCACAGTGTTCAGCTAAAGCTACAAGTTAGTGTAGTGCGTCCTCCTCATAGTGTTCAGCTAAAACTACAAGTTAGTGCAGTGAGACCTCTGCACAGTGTTCAGCTAAAGCTACAAGTTAGTGTAGTGCGTCCTGCTCACAGTGTTCAGCTAAAACTACAAGTTAGTGTAGTGTAACCTCTGCACAGTGTTCAGCTAAAGCTACAAGTTAGTGCAGTGCGTCCTGTTTACAGTGTTCAGCTAAAACTAAAAGTTAGTGTAGTGCGACCTCTGGACAGTGTTCAGCTAAAGCTACAAGTTAGTGTAGTGTGTCCTTCTCATAGTGTTCAGCTAAAACTACAAGTTAGTGTAGTGAGACCTCTGCACAGTGTTCAGCTAAAGCTACAAGTTAGTGTAGTGCGTCCTCCTCACAGTGGTCAGCTAAAGCTACAAGTTAGTTTAGTGTGACCTCTGCACAGTGTTCAGCTAAAACTACAAGTTAGTGTAGTGCAACTTCTGCACAGTGTTCAGCTAAAGCTACAAGTTAGTGTAGTGCGTCCTCCTCACAGTGTTCAGCTAAAACTACAAGTAAGTGCAGTGAGACCTCTGCACAGTGTTCAGCTAAAGCTACAAGTTAGTGTAGTGTGTCCTGCTCACAGTGTTCAGCTAAAACTACAAGTTAGTGTAGTGCAACCTCTGCACATTGTTTAGCTAAAGCTACAAGTTAGTGTAGTGAGACCTCTGCACAGTGTCCAGCTAAAGCTACAAGTTAGTGTAGTGCGTCCTGCTCACAGTGTTCAGCTAAAACTACAAGTTAGTGCAGTGAGACCTCTGCACAGTGTTCAGCTAAAGCTACAAGTTAGTGTAGTGCATCCTGCTCACAGTGTTCAGCTAAAACTACAAGTTAGTGTAGTGCAACCTCTGCACAGTGTTCAGCTAAAGCTACAAGTTAGTGTAGAGAGACCTCTGCACAGTGTTCAGCTAAAGCTACAATTTAGTGTAGTGCGTCCTGCTCACAGTGTTCAGCTAAAACTACAAGTTAGTGTAGTGCGACCTCTGCACAGTGTTCAGCTAAAGCTACAAGTTAGTGTAGTGTGTCCTCCTCATAGTGTTCAGCTAAAACTACAAGTTAGTGTAGTGAGACCTCTGCACAGTGTTCAGCTAAAGCTACAAGTTAGTGTAGTGCGTCCTCCTCACAGTCTTCAGCTAAAGCTACAAATTAGTTTAGTGTGACCTCTGCACAGTGTTCAGCTAAAGCTACAAGTTAGTGTAGTGCGACCTCTGCACAGTGTTCAGCTAAAGCTACAAGTTAGTGTAGTGCGTCCTCCTCATAGTGTTCAGCTAAAACTACAAGTTAGTGCAGTGAGACCTCTGCACAGTGTTCAGCTAAAGCTACAAGTTAGTGTAGTGCGTCCTGCTCACAGTGTTCAGCTAAAACTACAAGTTAGTGTAGTGTAACCTCTGGACAGTGTTCAGCTAAAGCTACAAGTTAGTGCAGTGCGTCCTGTTTACAGTGTTCAGCTAAAACTACAAGTTAGTGTAGTGCGACCTCTGGACAGTGTTCAGCTAAAGCTACAAGTTAGTGTAGTGTGTCCTTCTCATAGTGTTCAGCTAAAACTACAAGTTAGTGTAGAGAGACCTCTGCACAGTGTTCAGCTAAAGCTACAAGTTAGTGTAGTGCGTCCTCCTCACAGTGTTCAGCTAAAGCTACAAGTTAGTTTAGTGTGACCTCTGCACAGTGTTCAGCTAAAACTACAAGTTAGTGTAGTGCAACTTCTGCACAGTGTTCAGCTAAAGCTACAAGTTAGTGTAGTACGTCCTCCTCACAGTGTTCAGCTAAAACTACAAGTAAGTGCAGTGAGACCTCTGCACAGTGTTCAGCTAAAGCTACAAGTTAGTGTAGTGCGTCCTGCTCACAGTGTTCAGCTAAAACTACAAGTTAGTGTAGTGCAACCTCTGCACATTGTTTAGCTAAAGCTACAAGTTAGTGTAGTGTGTCCTTCTCATAGTGTTCAGCTAAAACTACAAGTTAGTGTAGTGAGACCTCTGCACAGTGTTCAGCTAAAGCTACAAGTTAGTGTAGTGCGTCCTCCTCACAGTGTTCAGCTAAAGCTACAAGTTAGTGTAGTGCGTCCTCCTCACAGTGTTCAGCTAAAACTACAAGTAAGTGCAGTGAGACCTCTGCACAGTGTTCAGCTAAAGCTACAAGTTAGTGTAGTGCGTCCTGCTCACAGTGTTCAGCTAAAACTACAAGTTAGTGTAGTGCAACCTCTGCACAGTGTTCAGCTAAAGCTACAAGTTAGTGTAGTGAGACCTCTGCACAGTGTTCAGCTAAAGCTACAAGTTAGTGTAGTGCGTCCTGCTCACAGTGTTCAGCTAAAACTACAAGTTAGTGTAGTGCGACCTCTGCACAGTGTTCAGCTAAAGCTACAAGTTAGTGTAGTGTGTCCTTCTCATAGTGTTCAGCTAAAACTACAAGTTAGTGTAGTGAGACCTCTGCACAGTGTTCAGCTAAAGCTACAAGTTAGTGTAGTGCGTCCTCCCCACAGTGTTCAGCTAAAGCTACAGGTTAGTTTAGTGTGACCTCTGCACAGTGTTCAGCTAAAGCTACAAGTTAGTGTAGTGCGTCCTCCTCACAGTGTTCAGCTAAAACTACAAGTTAGTGCAGTGAGACCTCTGCACAGTGTTCAGCTAAAACTACAAGTTAGTGTAGTGCGTCCTGCTCACAGTGTTCAGCTAAAACTACAAGTTAGTGTAGTGCGACCTCTGGACAGTGTTCAGCTAAAGCTACAAGTTAGTGTAGTGTGTCCTTCTCATAGTGTTCAGCTAAAACTACAAGTTAGTGTAGAGAGACCTCTGCACAGTGTTCAGCTAAAGCTACAAGTTAGTGTAGTGCGTCCTCCTCACAGTGTTCAGCTAAAGCTACAAGTTAGTTTAGTGTGACCTCTGCACAGTGTTCAGCTAAAACTACAAGTTAGTGTAGTGCAACTTCTGCACAGTGTTCAGCTAAAGCTACAAGTTAGTGTAGTACGTCCTCCTCACAGTGTTCAGCTAAAACTACAAGTAAGTGCAGTGAGACCTCTGCACAGTGTTCAGCTAAAGCTACAAGTTAGTGTAGTGCGTCCTGCTCACAGTGTTCAGCTAAAACTACAAGTTAGTGTAGTGCGACCTCTGGACAGTGTTCAGCTAAAGCTACAAGTTAGTGTAGTGTGTCCTTCTCATAGTGTTCAGCTAAAACTACAAGTTAGTGTAGTGAGACCTCTGCACAGTGTTCAGCTAAAGCTACAAGTTAGTGTAGTGCGTCCTCCTCACAGTGTTCAGCTAAAGCTACAAGTTAGTGTAGTGCGTCCTCCTCACAGTGTTCAGCTAAAACTACAAGTAAGTGCAGTGAGACCTCTGCACAGTGTTCAGCTAAAGCTACAAGTTAGTGTAGTGCGTCCTGCTCACAGTGTTCAGCTAAAACTACAAGTTAGTGTAGTGCAACCTCTGCACAGTGTTCAGCTAAAGCTACAAGTTAGTGTAGTGAGACCTCTGCACAGTGTTCAGCTAAAGCTACAAGTTAGTGTAGTGCGTCCTGCTCACAGTGTTCAGCTAAAACTACAAGTTAGTGTAGTGCGACCTCTGCACAGTGTTCAGCTAAAGCTACAAGTTAGTGTAGTGTGTCCTTCTCATAGTGTTCAGCTAAAACTACAAGTTAGTGTAGTGAGACCTCTGCACAGTGTTCAGCTAAAGCTACAAGTTAGTGTAGTGCGTCCTCCCCACAGTGTTCAGCTAAAGCTACAGGTTAGTTTAGTGTGACCTCTGCACAGTGTTCAGCTAAAGCTACAAGTTAGTGTAGTGCGTCCTCCTCACAGTGTTCAGCTAAAACTACAAGTTAGTGCAGTGAGACCTCTGCACAGTGTTCAGCTAAAACTACAAGTTAGTGTAGTGCGTCCTGCTCACAGTGTTTAGCTAAAACTACAAGTTAGTGTAGTGCGACCTCTGCACAGTGTTCAGCTAAAGCTACAAGTTATTGTAGTGTGTCCTCCTCATAGTGTTCAGATAAAACTACAAGTTAGTGTAGTGAGACCTCTGCACAGTGTTCAGCTAAAGCTAGAAGTTAGTTTAGTGTGACCTCTGCACAGTGTTCAGATAAAGCTGCAAGTTAGGGTAGTGCGTCCTCCTTACAGTGTTCAGCTAAAGCTACAAGTTGGTTTAGTGTGTCCTCCTCAAAGTGTTCAGCGAAAACTACAAGTTAGTGTAGTGCGACATCTGCACAGTGTTCAGCTAAAGCTACAAGTTAGTGTAGTGCGTCCTCCTCTAAAGCTACAAGTTAGGGTAGTGCGTCCTCCTCACAGTGTTCAGCTAAAGCTACAAGTTGGTGTAGTGTGTCCTCCTCACAGTGTTCAGCGAAAACTACAAGTTAGTGTAGTGCAACCTCTGCACAGTGTTCATCTAAAGCTACAAGTTAGTGTAGTGAGACCTCTGCACAGTGTTCAGCTAAAACTACAAGTTAGTGTAGTGCGACCTCTGGACAGTGTTCAGCTAAAGCTACAAGTTAGTGCAGTGTGTCCTTCTCATAGAGTTTAGCTAAAACTACAAGTTAGTGTAGTGAGACCTCTGCACAGTGTTCAGCTAAAGCTACAAGTTAGTGTAGTGCGTCCTCCTCACAGTGTTCAGCTAAAGCTACAAGTTAGTGTAGTGCATCCTCCTCACAGTGTTCAGCTAAAACTACAAGTAAGTGCAGTGAGACCTCTGCACAGTGTTCAGCTAAAGCTACAAGTTAGTGTAGTGCGTCCTGCTCACAGTGTTCAGCTAAAACTACAAGTTAGTGTAGTGCAACCTCTGCACAGTGTTCAGCTAAAGCTACAAGTTAGTGTAGTGAGACCTCTGCACAGTGTTCAGCTAAAGCTACAAGTTAGTGTAGTGAGACCTCTGCACAGTGTTCAGCTAAAGCTACAAGTTAGTGTAGTGAGACCTCTGCACAGTGTTCAGCTAAAGCTACAAGTTAGTGTAGTGCGTCCTCCTCACAGTGTTCAGCTAAAGCTACAAGTTAGTTTAGTGTGACCTCTGCACAGTGTTCAGCTAAAGCTACAAGTTAGTGCAGTGCGACCTCTGCACAGTGTTCAGATAAAGCTACAAGTTAGTGTAGTGCGTCCTCCTCACAGTGTTCAGCTAAAACTACAAGTTAGTGCAGTGAGACCTCTGCACAGTGTTCAGCTAAAGCTACAAGTTAGTGTAGTGCGTTCTGCTCACAGTGTTCAGCTAAAACTACAAGTTAGTGTAGTGCAACCTCTGCACAGTGTTCAGCTAAAGCTACAAGTTAGTGTAGTGAGACCTCTGCACAGTGTTCAGCTAAAGCTACAAGTTAGTGTAGTGCGTCCTGCTCACAGTGTTCAGCTAAAACTACAAGTTAGTGTAGTGCGACCTCTGGACAGTGTTCAGCTAAAGCTACAAGTTAGTGTAGTGTGTCCTTCTCATAGTGTGCAGCTAAAACTACAAGTTAGTGTAGTGAGACCTTTGCACAGTGTTCAGCTAAAGCTACAAGTTAGTGTAGTGCGTCCTCCTCACAGTGTTCAGCTAAAGCTACAAGTTAGTGTAGTGCGTCCTCCTCACAGTGTTCAGCTAAAACTACAAGTAAGTGCAGTGAGACCTCTGCACAGTGTTCAGCTAAAGCTACAAGTTAGTGTAGTGCGTCCTGCTCACAGTGTTCAGCTAAAACTATAAGTTAGTGTAGTGCAACCTCTGCACAGTGTTCAGCTAAAGCTACAAGTTAGTGTAGTGAGACCTCTGCACAGTGTTCAGCTAAAGCTACAAGTTAGTGTAGTGCGTCCTGCTCACAGTGTTCAGCTAAAACTACAAGTTAGTGTAGTGCGACCTCTGCACAGTGTTCAGCTAAAGCTACAAGTTAGTGTAGTGTGTCCTTCTCATAGTGTTCAGCTAAAACTACAAGTTAGTGTAGTGAGACCTCTGCACAGTGTTCAGCTAAAGCTACAAGTTAGTGTAGTGCGTCCTCCTCACAGTGTTCAGCTAAAGCTACAGGTTAGTTTAGTGTGACCTCTGCACAGTGTTCAGCTAAAGCTACAAGTTAGTGTAGTGCGTCCTCCTCACAGTGTTCAGATAAAACTACAAGTTAGTGCAGTGAGACCTCTGCACAGTGTTCAGCTAAAGCTACAAGTTAGTGTAGTGTGTCCTGCTCACAGTGTTCAGCTAAAACTACAAGTTAGTGTAGTGCAACCTCTGCACAGTGTTCATCTAAAGCTACAAGTTAGTGTAGTGAGACCTCTGCACAGTGTTCAGCTAAAACTACAAGTTAGTGTAGTGCGACCTCTGGACAGTGTTCAGCTAAAGCTACAAGTTAGTGTAGTGTGTCCTTCTCATAGAGTTCAGCTAAAACTACAAGTTAGTGTAGTGAGACCTCTGCACAGTGTTCAGCTAAAGCTACAAGTTAGTGTAGTGCGTCCTCCTCACAGTGTTCAGCTAAAGCTACAAGTTAGTGTAGTGCGTCCTCCTCACAGTGTTCAGCTAAAACTACAAGTAAGTGCAGTGAGACCTCTGCACAGTGTTCAGCTAAAGCTACAAGTTAGTGTAGTGCGTCCTGCTCACAGTGTTCAGCTAAAACTACAAGTTAGTGTAGTGCAACCTCTGCACAGTGTTCAGCTAAAGCTACAAGTTAGTGTAGTGAGACCTCTGCACAGTGTTCAGCTAAAGCTACAAGTTAGTGTAGTGAGTCCTCTGCACAGTGTTCAGCTAAAGCTACAAGTTAGTGTAGTGAGACCTCTGCACAGTGTTCAGCTAAAGCTACAAGTTAGTGTAGTGCGTCCTCCTCACAGTGTTCAGCTAAAGCTACAAGTTAGTTTAGTTTGACCTCTGCACAGTGTTCAGCTAAAGCTACAAGTTAGTGCAGTGCGACCTCTGCACAGTGTTCAGATAAAGCTACAAGTTAGTGTAGTGCGTCCTCCTCACAGTGTTCAGCTAAAACTACAAGTTTGTGCAGTGAGACCTCTGCACAGTGTTCAGCTAAAGCTACAAGTTAGTGTAGTGCGTTCTGCTCACAGTGTTCAGCTAAAACTACAAGTTAGTGTAGTGCAACCTCTGCACAGTGTTCAGCTAAAGCTACAAGTTAGTGTAGTGAGACCTCTGCACAGTGTTCAGCTAAAGCTACAAGTTAGTGTAGTGCGTCCTGCTCACAGTGTTCAGCTAAAACTACAAGTTAGTGTAGTGCGACCTCTGCACAGTGTTCAGCTAAAGCTACAAGTTATTGTAGTGTGTCCTCCTCATAGTGTTCAGATAAAACTACAAGTTAGTGTAGTGAGACCTCTGCACAGTGTTCAGCTAAAGCTAGAAGTTAGTTTAGTGTGACCTCTGCACAGTGTTCAGATAAAGCTACAAGTTAGGGTAGTGTGTCCTCCTTACAGTGTTAAGCTAAAGCTACAAGTTGGTGTAGTGTGTCCTCCTCACAGTGTTCAGCGAAAACTACAAGTTAGTGTAGTGCGACATCTGCACAGTGTTCAGCTAAAGCTACAAGTTAGTGTAGTGTGTCCTCCTCTAAAGCTACAAGTTAGGGTAGTGCGTCCTCCTCACAGTGTTCAGCTAAAGCTACAAGTTGGTGTAGTGTGTGCTCCTCACAGTGTTCAGCAAAAACTACAAGTTAGTGTAGTGCGACCTCTGCACAGTGTTCAGCTAAAGCTACAAGTTAGTGTAGTACGTCCTCCCCACAGTGTTCAGCTAAAACTACAAGTTAGTGTAGTAAGACCTCTGCACAGTGTTCAGCTAAAGCTACAAGTTAGTGTAGTCCATCCTCCTCACAGTGTTCGGCTAAACCTACAAGTTATTTTTTTGTGAGCTCTGC
The DNA here is from genome assembly GCA_037952835.1 of Lithobates septentrionalis. Classification (NCBI taxonomy): domain Eukaryota; kingdom Metazoa; phylum Chordata; class Amphibia; order Anura; family Ranidae; genus Lithobates; species Lithobates septentrionalis. The sequence continues at coordinate 15,612,641 of JBBDGP010000082.1, read as the reverse complement.
ACAGTGTTTAGCTAAAGCTACCTGTAGAAGGTTGGTGGTGTTTCCTGATCCTATCACTACCGCAGGCAGCTAAATAAGCTTTAAGTTAGTGTAGTGCGAGCTCTGCACAGTGTTCACCTAAAGCTACCTGTAGAAGGTTGGTGGTGTTTTCCTGATCCTAGCACTACTGCAGGCAGCTAAATAAGCTACAAGTTAGTTTTTTGCGAGCTCTGCACAGTGTTCAGATAAAGCTACCTGTAAAAGGTTGGTATTGTTCTCATACTACAGGCCGGCAGTTGATTTTGCTAGCTGTAGTATCAGTACATATATATGTATATATATATATGTATATATATATATATATATATATATATATATATATATATATATATATATATATATATATATACATATATATATCCCAGCTTAGTGCAGCTACAGGCCATTAGTATGTCTGGAAGGCCAACAAGGAGAGGCAGACAGTCACAAGCCAATAAAAGAGTGCAAGCAGGCTCTGTGTCTAGAGGCAACAGTGCTGGTCGTGGAGACGGTGCATCCTCATCAGCACGTGGCTGTGGGACATGCTTGGCCTTTTTTCCGGCAGCTGGCCGTGTTGAGCCTCAACATGCGGAAGACTTGGTCGAGTGGATGATCAAGCTGTCCTCATCCTCCTCACCCTCTCTCACCCATGCTCAGGGTACTTTGTCTGGCAAAGCAGCGGCCTCTTCCCTCGGCTCAATGTCATCAGTGACTCCTTCCCTAGCCCCACCATGTCTTCCTGAGGAGTCCCTCGAACTGTTTGACCACAGTGTTGGGTACATGCTCCAGGAGGATGCCCAGCGTTTGGAAGGCTCTGATGATGATACTGAGCTAGATGAAGGCAGTAACATGAGCACAGACAGAGGGGGTGCCCAAGAAGGGCAGCAATCTGGCAGTCATGCTCCCCCTGCTGCAGCATACTGCCAGGTTTGCTCCAGTGATGAGGAGGGAGGGGATGATGAGGTCACTGACTCAACGTGGGTGCCTGATAGGAGAGAGGAGGAGGAGGCGGCACATCACCAACGAGGCAGGATGCCCTCCAGGGGCCAGCCTAAGGGCACACTGACTGCATCACACCCCAAAGCTCCGCATGTGCAGGGTGATGCAGTCTCTGTGCGTTATTCAAAAAGTTCTTTGGTGTGAGCCTTTTTTGAGATGAGTGCATCAGATCGCACCGCTGCTATTTGCAACATATGTCTCAAGCGTATCTCGCGTGGCCAAAACATCTCCCACTTGGGCACCACATGCTTGACCAGACATATGTTGACCTGCCATGCAGTTCGTTGGCAAGCGTATCTAAAAGACCCACACAAAGAACAAAGAGGACCTTTCCTTGCTCCTCATCAGCTGAGATCTCCAACCCCACAATACCTTCAGTCCTCTCTGAGACCTGCACTGAGAGGAATGAAGGTGTAGAATTAGGTGTGTCACAGCCAAGTACTTGTGGGCAATCTGCTTTCGGTACACCGACGTTAGATTGTACCAGGCAAATTTCCCTGCCCCAGCTGCTGCACCGCCGAAAGAAGTTCACTCCCAGCCTTCCACATGCCCAGCGGTTGAATGCTAGCTTGGCAAAATTGCTAGCACTTTAACTGCTGCCTTTTCAGTTGGTAGACTCTGCCCCCTTCCTCAGGTTCCTCAGTGGCAGGTACCCAAACGCCACTTTTTCTCACGGAAGGTGATTCCGTCTCTCTACCGGTAGGTGGAAGGCAATGTCTTGGCCTCGCTGGACAGGGCGGTCAGCGGTAAGGTGCATATTACCGCTGACTCATGGTCCAGCAGGCATGGACAGGGACGTTACCTAAGTTTCCCTGCGCATTGGGTGACTCTGCTGGCAGCTGGGAAGGATGCAGGACAAGGTGCAGTAGTGTTGGAGGTTGGACAGGGCGGTCAGCGGTAAGGTGCATATTACCGCTGACTCATGGTCCAGCAGGCATGGACAGGGACGTTACCTAAGTTTCCCTGCGCATTGGGTGACTCTGCTGGCAGCTGGGAAGGATGCAGGACAAGGTGCAGTAGTGTTGGAGGTTGTTCTGCCACCACGCCTCCAAAATGCCACTACTAATGATTGTGACACACCTCTCTCCTCCACCCCCTCCTCTTCTTCTTCCTCCATGGCCTCTTCCTGTGCTTTGTCCTCGGAACCAGTGGTGCTCCGTAGCCATTCAAGGGGCTACACAAGTATGCAGGCCAAAAGATGCCATGCGGTGCTTGAGCTAGTGTGCTTGAGGGACAGGAGCCACGCTGGGGCAGTGGTTCTGTCAGCTCTGCAGGGGCAGGTTCAGAGGTGGTTGATGCCACGCCAACTTAAGGCAGGAATGGTGGTTTGGGACAATGGCACCAACCTCCTCTCTGCCCTCCGACAGGGACAAATGACCCATGTGCCCTGTTTGGCTCACGTCCTTAACTTGGTGGTGCAGCGGTTCTTGGGCAGGTACCCTGGCTTACAGGATGTCCTGAGGCAGGCCAGGAAAGTCTGTGTGCATTTCCGCCGGTCATATAATGCCAGTGCTCGGCGTGGAACTCAATGTTGGCCATGCTGCAGTGGCTGCACACGCAGCAGAGGGCCATCAATGAGTACCTGTGCGACTATGGCACCAGGACAGGGTCAGGGAGCTTGTTTTTTTCCCCACGCCAGTGGGCCATGATCAGGGATGCATGCACTGTCCTGTCACCATTTGAGGAGGCCACGAGGATGGTGAGCAGTGACAGTGCATGCATCAGTGACACTGTCCCCCTTGTCCACCTGTTGGAGCACACTCTGCGTGGAATAATGGACAGGGCACTTGAAGCAGAACAGAGGCAGGAAGAGGAGGACTTCCTTAGCTCTCAAGGCCCCCTTTATCCAGACAGTGTTCCTGCGTGCCCGCCGATCACACAGGAAGAGGAGGAGGAGGAGGGGGAGGAGGAGGAGGATTGTGTCAGTATGGAGGTGGAGCCTGGCACTCAGCATCAGCAGCAGTCTTTAAGGGATCAGTCCCAAGAAACACATGGACTTGTACGTGGCTGGGAGGAGGTGGCTGCGGACCATGTCGTCCTTAGTGACCCAGAGGACTCCGGACCAAATGCCTCAGCAAACCTACGCTGCATGGCCCCCCTGATCCTGCAAAGCCTGTGTAAGGATCCTCGTATTCGTGGTATCAAGGAGAAGGACCAATACTGGCTGGCAACCCTCCTTGATCCACGTTACAAGGGTAAGGTTGCGGACATTATCTTGCCATCGCAGAGGTAGCAGAGGATGAAACATCTTCGGGAGGCCTTGCAGAAAGGTCTGTGCAACGCGTTCCCAGAGACTGGGAGGTTACAAACTCCTGTTTCTGGACAACGTGTTGCTGAGGCTTCGGTCAGTCAAAGAAGGAGCGGTGGAGAAGGTGGGTTCAGACAATTTTTTGGTCCGCAGCCCCAAGGTATGATCGGTTCCAGCAAACATCGCCAGCGTCTGTTTTACATGGCGCAGGAATACCTAGGGGCAAGATCTGACTTGGACTCCTTTCCCACCGAAAATCCTCTGGGTCACTGGGTCTTGAGGATGGATCACTGGCGAGAGCTTGCACAGTATGCAATTGAGCTACTGGCCTGTCCTGCGTCCAGCGTTCTTTCGGAACGCACATTCAGTGCTGCTGGAGGCTTTGTAACCGATCACAGGGTGCGTCTCTCCACTGACTCGTTCTTGGATCACCACCAGCTACCAAGCACCTGATGCTGATGTAACCGAATAATTTTTTTTGAAATCTCAGATCCCTTCAAAGACTGCCTATGCTGATGCTGAGTGACTATCCTGAGTAATTATCCTCTTCCTCCTCAATGATCATGCTGATAGCTTGTAAGAACATTTTTGGTTCTGGGCGCCACCACCAGTGCCTAAGGCCCAATTTTTCAGCCCCTGTTTAACAGGGGCGTGTAATTACAATTTTTGATGCAATACTTTGTAGCAGGGCTCGTTTCTGTGTACCAACTAGAGTATCTGTGAGGGGTTGCAGTGTTGTGGCACCAGCACCAGTGCCTAAGACCCAATTTTTCAGCCCCTGTTTAACAGGGGCATGTAATTACAATTCTTGATCTAATATTTCACAGCAGGGCCCGTTTATGCGCCCACCAAGAGCGATTGAGGACTTACAGTGTTGTGGCACTAGCACCACCACCACCAAAGGCCCAATTTTTCTCCCCTGTCCAACAGGGGCATGTAATTACAATTCTTGGTCTAATATTTCACAGCAGGGCCCTGTGAGGGCTTACAGTGTTGTGGCCAAAACAACACCTAAGGCTCAAATTTCTGCTGAGTATATAGGGCAGGCCCCTACTTTCAAACATCCAACTTACAAACGACTCCTACTTGCAAATGGAAGGAGACAACAGGAAGTGAGATGAAATCTACCCCTAGGAAGGGAAATTCTCTCCTGTAAGAGTTAATATGGGAAAAACATTTCTCCTTTCCACTGATGCTTTATCACCAATCCTTGTTTCACAAAAAAACCCAAATTTTCAAAAAACATTTGTCATTGGGACAAAAAATGAGGTGAAATCTTCTGAAGAGGAGCACAGACAGCAAAACAAATGTCACAGGGGTGATAACCCTTCCCTATGTTTTCCAAAAAGCTTAAAATTGATTTTTTGGCTGGAGCTAAACACGTTAAAAATGTAACAGGTCAAAATAACAAACAGATTCTACTTAACAAGAAACCTACAGTCCCTGTCTTGTTTGCACCGCCTGTATACTGCTGTTCAGAGTATATAGGGCCTGGTGGCCCCACGCCTTTCCTTATTTTAATTTAGGTGCGCGGTTCCCCTTAATATCCATATAAGACCCAAAGGGCCTGGTGATGGACTGGGGGGTACCCATGCTGTTTGTCTCACTGGTTTTCATCCATATTGCCAGGACATTACATTAAAGCCGCAAGCAGTTTTAAATGACTTTTTTTCCTTTAAAAATTACATTTTGTGCAGGGAATGTTCTAAGCACGGCAAACACGCGCCACTTTACAGGCATACTATAGACACCCCCAGGTACCATATTTAAAGGAATATTTCACTTTTTTTAAACTTTAAGCATCATTAAAATCACTGCTCCTGAAAAAACGTCCGTTTTTAAAAAATTTTTTGCATTGATACATGTCCCCTGGGGCAGGACCCGGGTCCCCAAACCCTTTTTAGGACAATACCATGCAAATTAGCCTTTAAAATGAGCACTTTTGATTTTGAACGTTCGAGTCCCATAGACGTCAATGGGGTTCTAACGTTCGTGCGAATTTTCGATCTGTTCGCAGGTTCTGGTGCGAACCGAACTGGGGGTGTTCGGCTCATCCCTACTTATGAGTTCTTGTATGTGGACATGGGGAAGAATGGCTAGATGTCCGATGGTGGAGTCATCGCCCAGACGGAGTTCTACAGGCATCTCCAGAATGGCAGCTTGGACTTGCCACCTCCAGAAGACAATGTGGAAGGACTCCCATTCATCTTCATTGCGGATGAAGCATTTGCGCTGGGGGACTATCTTATGCGGCCATTCCCGATGAGGACCCTCACCCCAGACCAGAGGGTTTTTAATCACTTGAATACCAGGCACTTAGACACCTTCCCGCCCAGGCCAATTTTTAGCTTTCAGCGCTGTCACAATTTGAAGGACAATTGCGTGGTCGTGCTACACTGTACCCAAACAATTTTTTTATCATTTTGTTCCCACAAATAGAGCTTTCTTTTGGTGGTATTTGATCACCTCTGCAGTTTTTATTTTTTGCGCAACAAATAAAAAAAGACAGAAAATTTTGAAAAAAACAAGGTTTTTTTTGTTTCTGTTAAAATTTTTTGTAAATAAGTAAATTTTCTTCTTCAATGATGGGCACTGATATGGCTGCACTGACGGGCACTAATACGGCGGCACTGATGGGCACAGATGAGATGGCACAAATGAGGTGGCACTGATGAGGTGGCACTGATGGGCACTGATAGGCGGCACTGATAGGCGGCACTGATGGGCACTGATAGGTGGCACTGATGGGCATTGATAGGTATCACTGGTATGCGGCACTGATGGGCACTCATAGGTGGCACCGCTGGGCACTCATAGGCGGCAATGATGGGCACTCGTAGGTGGCATTGATGGGTACTTAGGGGTGGCACTGATGGGTACTTATGGGTGGCACTGATAGGTGGCACGGATGGGCACTGATGGGCACTGATAGGTGGGCACTGATGGGCACGGATGGGCACTGACAGGTGGCACCGATGGACACTGATGGGTGGCACTGATGACACTGATTGGTGGCACTGATGCTCTTAAGGTTGGCATTGCAGGGCATCTAGGCAATATTATGGTGCCAATCAGTGCCCATTTGTGGGCACTGATTGGCACAGATTGGGCACTGACTGGGCACATTGGGCACATGTGGATGGCCATGGGGTACATACCTGGCCATCCACAAGTTGCCCCTTCCCTAGTGGTCCTAGTGGCGATCCCTGGTGGTCCAGTGTGGTCTTCCGAGGGTGGGCTGCACTGATAAACAATCAGCACAAACCCCCCCTGTCAGGAGAGCCACCGATCGGCTCTCCTCTACTTGCGTCTGTCAGACGCGAGTTAGGAAAAGCCGATCAACGGCTCTTCCTATTGACATCGTGATCAGCCATGATTGGACATGGCTGATCACGTGGCAAAGAGCCTCCGCCGGAGTCTCTTTACCAAGATCGGTGGAGCGGTGTGTCAGATTGTCACACCGCTCCACCGATCGCCGTGATGCGCTCCCCCGCGGGCGCACGGCGGCATGTTATCCTGCTGGACGTCATATGACGCCCAGTCAGGATAACGGAACCACTTCCCGGACGTCAATCCGCTATAGGCCGGGCGGGAAGTGGTTAATTACCACTCCGCCTATTTCTTACACCCACACATATGGTGGAGTATAAACTGAATCATATAATCCTGGCGTGCTGTGTTCTACACAACTTTTTACGGCAACATTCTGCCAACTATGCTGGCTCAGTTGGGCCTGAGGTTGCAATTCCAAATGAACCAACCCTCACGGTGCTTGAAAGTGGCCGTCCTGGCTTGCCCCCCCGAGTGCCCGTGATGTCCGGCTAAGATACCTTGAATTCTTTGCGGGTAGGGGGGCTATTAAGATGCCAGACAATGTCTAAAACCTTTTTCAAATAAAAAAAAAAATACTCACATCTTTGGTGACATTTACTGCTTGTGTTTGTTTTAGCTGACCCTGACAGAAATGTGGTGGGTCCTGAAAATGGCGTGATTGTGTAACCTTACAAAGCACTGTTGGGTGTTATTTACTAAAGGCAAAGACACTTTGCGCTACAAGTGCACTTGAAACTTCACTGAAACTGCACTTGTAGTGCCAAGTGGATTTGCCCTTAGGAAATAACACCCATTTTCACAGAAAACAGCAATTAGAGCACCACAAAAGTGTTGTAGTGTTGAGACAATAATCCACACATTCTTGATTAACAATATTTTTAATACCAGCACAATCACATGTGCATTTAGAAAAGGTTTTTAAAACAAACCAACATGTTTGTTGTATAACAATTTTTGGGGTCACTTTAGAAAAAGTAGAAATGTCCATTTAAGATAAAACAGGCATGTTTAAAACCAACAAGAAATACACAAATCTTGAACTTACAAAGTTCACTTTTGGTTGAACTTGAAGGCAATATCAGACATGAGTATTTACAAACTGTGTTTGATATTGCGTTCAGATGGGGTGAAGTCACCCCAGGAAAAGCCAAATTTTGAAGATGCACACAAATTTACGAATGTCAACATGTGCTACCTGCCATCATGGGGGATCAAGGCACGTGTTTTTGGGGTGCAACCCCTTCCTCACAGCTACTTTATTATTGAGGAAGGGGTTGCACCCCCAAAACGCGTCCATTGATCTCCCGTGATGGCAGATAGCACATGTTGACACACTGTGTGCCTCTTCAAAATTTGTAGCACACAAAAAAACAAAGGGATTTGGAGTGGTTTTAAACTCTCCCTAAAACATCAATGATGTTCTTCATTTTTTGAAGAACATCATTGATGTTTTTCTTGATGTTTTCCAAGTCCCTATTACACCCTATGATCTCTCCAATCAGGATCTGTGCACTTTCCGAGGTGAAAGGATCTGGATCCACAACATCACGATCACCTAAAAAGATAGAAACCAAAAAACACCATGTATTACAAATATTCCGGCATCCATCTCTTACCTGAGCCTGTGGTCGCAGACACTCACCTGTTGTGGTGCCAATTTCCACCACGTCTTCCTCCTCCTGCTCTGCGTTGCTTGGGTGGATTTCCCCTTCTTCCAGAGGTGGGGGTCTGTGGTCTCCTCGGATGAGGGGTGTCCTCCGAGTCTTTTCTTCCCTATGTAAAAAAAAATTGGTATACTTAGCACACAGATATTTGATGTCAGAACTATAAATATGAAACATTGTTTGGAATGGGGTACAATTTTTGGCAGAGTTCCAAGATGTAGAATTTTTAGTGTCCTTTGTCAAGCTTCAATACTTTACCTGTTTTGTACAAGCTTCACAGATGGAGACACCCCCAAAGTATATACACTGGAGCACCTGTGTGGGCCCCCAAATAAAAAGGGTGTTCTTGTGTCCCACACTCCAGCATCCAGATGTGAAAACTGCTGCTGAGTGTCCTCTCCTTACACAGAATCTAGTTTGCATTTCATTCTAGTAACAAACCCATCTACACAACCAAATTAGTTTCAGACAAGTAGGCCATAAAAAATGTTGGCAAATGCATATGGCCAAAACAATGTTTTCTAGGCCGCACAAAAAATATTTGATACGAACGAATAATGTGCCCATGAACATAAAAGTTGACATTTAGAAATGGATAACAGTTAACAAAAGCACATGGAGCAGCACGAATGTAATAAACATAAAAAGAATCGGAACACAGCACAACTACTTACTTTTTTTCAGCACTCTCCGGATCTTTCTGTACTGCTCGTGCTCCCTTAATTTGAGGTCCAACCACCGCTTCCTGAGCTGATCTTTCGATCGCCGTACCCCGAAATTCCGGTGCAGGCTCTTGACCACTTTCGCCATGATCTTGGCCTTTCTGACATTGGGGTTGGGGTAAGGTCCATACTTCCCGTCATAGTCGTCCCTCTTCATTATGTCGACCATCTCCACATGCCTTATATCGTCTCCTTCTAGATCGGGACGTTTCAGACTCCGGGCTTTCCTCCTCCTCATTGGTGTAATTATCTGACACCTGATAATAATGATTATGCCATGCAACATAACTATTTTTGGCATGATGGCTCTTATTATTTGCAAAATAGGGGTGTAGCCATGGGGGCTAAGTTTGCCCCAAGCATGGCCAATCTTTTCATGGCCAAGTGGGAGGAGGATGTCATCTATCAAGAACCCAGGACAGAGCTGGTGTTCTGGAAAAGATAAATAGACGACATCCTCCTCCTATGGGATGGTAGCTCTGAGTCTCCATCTGAGTTTATTGCTGGCATTGCCCTTACATTTGAGGCTAGCACTACTGAGATACATTTTCTTGACCTTAGGATTAGAGTGAATGAAGGTATAATCATCACCTCCACTTATTTTAAGGCCACAGACCGCAATGGCTATATAGACACTAAAAGCTGTCACCATAAGGCCTGTTTGGGATCAGTACCTAAGAGCCAGCTCCTAAGGTTGAAGCATTATTGCACTAATACTGAGGACTTTGTGTCTGAAGCCTCTATCCTCAGGCAGCGATTTCTTGAAAAGGGTTACTCAGCAGAGGTCTTGGATGAGGAGTTTAATGCTGCAAAAGAGAGAAATAGGGAGGACTTGTTAACTGTGAAAACTAAAATTCAAGATACTTCTTTTAAATTCTCGTTCATTACGGGCCTATTCCAACCAATATTATGAGATTCAAAAAATAATTTGAAGGCATTGGAAGGTTTTGAAGGCTGACAGGGTTCTGGGTCCTGATTTTTTTTTTTTTTTTTTTTTAAATTTAAAACTTATATGTGTCAAACTTTATCTCTTCTCATTTTTCACATCATTGTGGATTGTTTCCGTCACTTCTTTATTATTTATTCCCTTCAAGGGTATTATTTATTATTTTTAAAAGCCAACAACGAAGCGCCTCCCATATCTGTAAGCCCACTATTATATAATTTCCTTTTTGTCCCCCCCCCCTCCTCCCCTCCCCCCTTCCCCCTGTACCCCTCCTGTGTCTGATCCATTCTTTTATGTTATTCATTTATCCACTAGGCTCTGCACCTATTCTTTCTTTCATCTTATCTAAATAAATGTCTGAGGCTTTGTATTTTTTCCAACTTTCCCATCTACTATTATCCCTTTTCTTTCCTCCTTCCATTTTATAGTAATATTCTATTTCCTCTAGCCAATTTCTTATCTCTGGTTTTCCGCATTTTAACCAATTCTTAGGAATCAATGCCTTGGCCGCATTCAAAAGGTTAGGCACTATTGATTTCATGTATTGTTTCTTAGGTTTGTTATGTATATGGAAAAGACAAGTCCAGATATTTTGTTCTATTTCTTCTCCAGTTATTTCCTTTATGATCTTTAACACTTCCTTCCAGTATTCCGTTATTATTGGGCATTCCCACCATATGTGTATGATCGTTGCTGATTGGCCACATTTTCTCCAACACAAGGGTGTTTTGTCCTGTTGAAATTTATGTATTCTTACTGGGGTCATTTATAATTTATAGTTCATTTCGATAGTCTTCATATCCCAGGCCTTATTATATCCCATTTCAATCATTTTTTCCACTTTTTGGTTATCTATTTTTAAGTTCAGCTCTTTTTCCCATTGTTTTATGTATTCTGGTCTTTCTTGTGCTTCCAAGTCTGTCAGTATATTGTAAATTTTTGATGTTCCGTTTTTTAATGGTATTTCCTTACTACATAGCTTTTCCAGTGCGGTTAGTTTCGTTACATCTCTCAGTGGGTGTGGAATTGTGCTTACTAAGTGCCTTAATTGATTGTAGTTCCATTCATTCATCTTCCATCCGTTCATTTCCTCTAAGTCTGCTCGTGTTCTTATTTTGCCATTTCTGGTGATATCTTTTAATTGTGGATTACCTATACCTTGAGTTCCAAATATTTCCTTCCCGGGGGTGAAAAAGTTCGATCCTGTGAGTGCTAACAGTGGTGAATTGTATTTCCATTCATTCTTTAGGTGAGTGGTGTCCCAAATTTTTAAAACATTTTTTGTTATTTCATGTGTATCTGTGTCCAGTGTTCTGTATTTCGGTGGTATCCAAATAATCTTATGCAGTGTGACTCCGCTTATTATGTTTTCCATTTCAACCCATTTTTTTTCACTTTTCTCGTTTGTCCACTCTAACATTCGTGTTAATACTATGGCTTTATAGTACCTGCTTATATCTGGAGCGGCCAGGCCTCCATGCTCCCTTTTCCTTGTAATCAGCGTGTATTTAATTCTTGGTTTTTTGTTAAACCATATGTATTTTATCAACATTGTTTTAATTATTTTAAAAAAGCTCTGGGGGATTTTAACTGGTAGCATCTGTAATCTGTAATTTATTTTAGGTAATATCATCATCTTAAACATATTTATTCTTCCTATCCATGAAAGTGGCTGTATTCTTAACTTTTTCATTTCTTCTTTGACCTCATTGATCAGTGGAATAAAGTTTGCCTGGTAGATCTTTTCAACTCTGGAAGTTATTTTTATTCCAAGGTAGTTCAGTTCTTTTACCCAGGTAAATGGGAATTCCTTTTGTAAAAACTGGGCTTCCTTTTTCTCCAATCCTATATTTAATATTTCCGTTTTCATTGGGTTAATTTTAAAGTTTGACAATTCTCCATATTTTTTTATTTCTTTCAGTATATTTGGGAGTGACACTCTTGGGTTGGAGACGTACATCAAGATGTCGTCCGCATAGGCTGCGATCTTATGCTCTTTTCCTCCTACTCTCGCTCCTTCCACCTCTTTGTTATTTCGGAGTGTTGCTAATAGTGGTTCTAAGGCCAGTACGTATAGTAGTGGAGACAATGGGCAGCCTTGCCGTGTTCCGTTCTGCATCTCAATTCTTGGAGAAAGTCTACCATTTACTTTTACGACTGCTGTCGGGCCGTTATACAAGTTTGTTATCCATTTCATCATTTTTGTCCTAATACCCAAGTGCCGTAATGTATCCATCATGAAACCCCAGTCTACCCTGTCAAATGCTTTTTCAGCATCCAATGACAGGAATAGAACTGGGGTCTCCTTCTGCACCTTCTTATGCAACATCAGTATTGATTTTAGGCTGTTGTCCCTCCCTTCTCTCCCCGGGACAAAACCTGTCTGGTCCGGGTTGATCCACTGTGGGATTAATTTTTTCATCCTGGTGGCAAGGATCTTGGAGTACAACTTCGTATCGGCGTTCAGTAGGGCTATTGGCCTGTAGCTTGAGCAGTTTACTTTGTCTTTTCCATCTTTTGGTATTATTGTGATATGTGCTAGTAATGATTCACTTCTTATTTCTTCTTCTTCACCTATGGAATTCAGGTATTCTGCTAATTTTGGTATCAAGTATTCTTCAAATTTTTTATAATATTTGACCGTAAACCCGTCTGGTCCTGGACTTTTTCCTACGGGGGTTTCCTTTAATGCCAGTTTTATCTCTTCTTGCGTGATATTTTTTTCCAGTTCTTCCAATTGGTCTATTTTTATTTTTGGTAGGTTTGCTTTTATTAGATATTCTTGTATCTTCTTTGTTCTTGTATTCACTTCTTTCCAACTTTCCTGTCCTTTTATTGCATATAGAGAACTGAAGTACTTTTGAAATGTTATCGCTATATCCGTAGTTTTATTTACCACTTCTCCCTTTTCGTTTTTAATCTTCTCAATATAATTCAAAGATTTCTTTTTTTTTACCAAATTTGCTAGATATTTTCCTGATTTGTTACCCCATTTGAATTTTTCTTGTACTACTCTGTTATACTCCTTCCTTTCTTCTTGTTCCATCCAGTCTTTTAATTGCTCTCACTTTTGTGATAATAGGCCAAAAATTTTATTATTTATTTGGTTTTTGTGTTTTCGTTCCAATTCATAGATTTCCTTAATCAATTGCTGCATATTTTTTTTCCTTTCTTGTTTTTTTTTTGCCCCTATGGCTATTAATTTGCCCCTAATAACGGATTTGTGCGCCTCCCATATTGTTGCTTTCTGTACCTCTGGTGTGTCGTTTTCCTCGAAGTATCTTTTAATTTCTTCTGTGATACTTTTTTCGGTCTCGGGGTCTTCTAACAGATTTTCATTAATTCTCCATGGCCCCCTTTCGTGTACTTCTCCTTCTATTTTCATTCTCAGCGTTACTGGGCTATGATCTGAAGCAGTTATTATCCCTATTTTTGTTTCTTCTATTTCTTCTAGATTTCTATGTTCGACCATGATATAGTCCAATCTGGAGTAACTTTTGTGTACTGATGAATAGTATGTATAATCCTTTGTACTGGGGTGCTGGATTCTCCACGGGTCTATTAGTTGCTGTTCATATAGTATTCTTCTTAATTTCTTTAGTTGTTTTACTTCTCTGTCCCTTACTATTGAGGTACTGTCCATTTTATTGTCCATGCTGAAGTTGAAGTCTCCAGCTAGTATTAATTTTCCTTGTTTGAAATCCATTAGTATTTTTATTATATCGATCAAGTATTTTTTAGGGTTCTTGTTAGGGCAGTAGACGTTGGCCAATGTATATTTTACTCCCTGTATAGTTCCTGTGATAAAAAGATATCGGCCCTCCGGGTCTGTTTTTCTTTGATCTATTAGAAAACGTACGTTTTTCCCTATACCGATGGCTACTCCTTTAGCCCTTCTTATTGGCGAGTCTCCTTGATACCATGTTGGTATATTTCTTGAATATATTTTGGTATTTGAGTTTTGGGATATGTGTGTCTCCTGTAGGAAAATTATTTCTGCATTACTTTTTTCTAGTTCTCGTAAAATGATGTTTCTCTTCCCCGGGGAATTTAGACCTCGGACATTATAGGAAGATATTTTTATACTGTTTACCCTTTCCATTCTTGTTCCTTTTTTTTCCTTTTCCCTTTTTCCTTCCCTTATCTCAGAATAGGTGCGCCTCTGTAACCACTCATATGGATCAGACCTTCCCACCCTCCCTTCCCCTCCCCTCCCCCCTCCCACCCCCCCTCCCTTTTTTTTTGATATGGGTTTTTTACCCCCATATTCTCTAGAGCTGAGAGTGTTTTACTTTGTTTTGTGGGGCACGCTCTGCCCCCTCTGCTCTATTTATTGTGAGGCGGAGCTCTGTAAGACACCCTATTCCCCCCCTGCCTAAGCACTAATAGGGCGACCCCCTGTCCACTCCGTGCGTCCCTGTCTCCCTCTCCCTGCATTTTTGTTGTGTTTTACCAACCCTTTCACTTTCCTTTTTTCCCATCCCGTCAACCCCAGCCCCCCCCCCCCTTTCCACTCTAAGGCCCCTTGCACCGTTGTGTGGTATTTTCTCAGATATTAATTTCCTCGAGAGTCCACATCTTGATGTCTGATCCTTGAATTTACTTGCCACTGTAGGTCATCTCTTGCCGTTATTCGCTCCTGACTATTTGCGTATTTTTCCAGTTCTGGGAAGGGGATTTCTAGTTTGTTGCAAAAGTCCGGAATCTCCTCCACATGTCTTAGCCTCGCACTTATTCCGTTTTTCCTTGCTATTAGACATGCTGGAAAACCCCAGTTGTATTGAATTTCTTGCTCCCGGAGGATTTCTAATAATGGCTTTAGTATCCGTCGTCTTTTCAACGTTTCTTGAGATAAGTCTTGAAATATTTGTAATTTACCTCCCGCAAACTCTATTTGTGTTTTCCTCTTTAGGTTTATCCAGATCTGTTTTTTTTCTTCCCATTTTTCGAAGCGTACTATTACATCTCTAGGTGTTTCCCTTGCGAACCTTTGAGGTTTTTTTACTCGAGAGACACTTTCTATTCCTATTGTGTTAGTTGTTTCCTTTCCCAAGATTTGGTTGAAGAGATTGTTCATTTTTTCTATTAGATTTTCTGCTTGTTCTGTTTCCGGTAACCCACGTATTCTCAAGTTTTTCTTTTTATCTCTATTTTCTTGCTCTTCTATTTTATATGATTGTTCCTGTTGTTCCCGTTTTAATTTCTTTATTTCGTCTTCTAGTTCCTTTATGTTTTTTTTATGTAGGTCTACTTTGATCTCTACTTCTTCCACTCTGTTTAACATATATCCCATATCTTTATGGAGTGTTGACATCTCTGCTTTTAGGGAATTCTCTAGTGCCGCGAACATTTTTTCCATATCCTGTTTTGTTGGCAACTGTGGCCCTTGTTGTCCTTCCTCCTTTCCTCTGTCTTCCTCTCCCATTTCTGGCTCCATTCTGGGTTCTGAGAGGTGGCTGGTTTCTGTTTGTACTTTATACTGGCCTTTTTTATCCTTGTTGTCCTTCTCTTTTGTATCTGTTTGTCTGCCCTTTGAACCCACTTGTTTCTCTCCTTCTCCGATTCCTTGCTGTATATACTTGTTCATAGGGCCTGGACTTGGGCCAAGGCTGGTCCTAGGTGATTTCGGTATTGCTCCCGCACTTCTTGTTGTTTTCCCCTTCATGTTTGTTTCTATGGCTGGATTTATAAGATCTTCAAAGCTGCCTTCCAGAATACCCCTTGATTGGGGTCTCTTAATGATGAAAAAATCTCCCAGCCTTTTTAAATTGACTTATTTTTACTAATGTTTCTATTATTTCGTTCTCATACCCGGCATCCTCCCCACAATCCAATAATAGAAATAATTAATGAGATATGAGTAGTCCCCGTTTTCCAGAAGTTATGTTACTACCTTAAGTACATTAAGCATTCCTTGTTGCTGTTCAATTGTTTAAGCGTTCTTAAGCTGTAAAAAAAAAAAAAAAAAAAAAAAAAAAAAAGCGCTCAAAAACGCTATTGCAAAAATGCTAAAAAAAAGCTGGAAAAAGTTAAAAAAAAAAAAAAAAAAAAAAAAAGTCACTGCAAAGACACCGGCGTCTTCACAGCGCTTTTCCAGCAGCCCGTGTGCATGGGGGCCCAGATGCTCAGCAAAATAATTCAAATGTTTTAGCGATATAATGCAATCTAATTCAAATATTCAGCAAGATGATTTATGTATTCATCTGTATAGTTCCAGTATAAGCTTATATGTTCCACATTTTTGTTACTGTGAAATTTCTTCTTATTCTATAGTTTGTACTATCAAGCCTATAATTAGTACCATTTGCAAAAAAAAAAAAAAAAAATAAATAAAAAGCGCTCAAAAACGCTATTGCAAAAATGCTAAAAAAAGCTGGAAAAAGTTAAAAAAAAAAAAAAAAAAAAAAAAAGTCACTGCAAAGACACCGGCGTCTTCACAGCGCTTTTCCAGCAGCCCGTGTGCATGGGGGCCCAGATGCTCAGCAAAATAATTCAAATGTTTTAGCGATATAATGCAATCTAATTCAAATATTCAGCAAGATGATTTATGTATTCAGCTGTATAGTTCCAGTATAAGCTTATATGTTCCACATTTTTGTTACTGTGAAATTTCTTCTTATTCTATAGTTTGTACTATCAAGCCTATAATTAGTACCATTTGCAAAAAAAAAATAAAAAAAAAAAAAATAAAAAAATAAAAAAGAATTTCACAAGAAAGGGGGGGTACTGCAGCAGCAGCAGGCAGGTGGGGGCTGGGAGACAACTCTTCCGTTGGCTTGTCTTTCTTCTTGTCTTTCTTTCACCTTCTCCTTCTCTTCTCCCCTGTTCCCCCCCCCCTGTTTTTATTGTTTTTCTTAGCTCACTTGATTCTACTTTTTCAGCTCTTTCGCCTTTTCCCCTGCTTGTTCACTTCAAGACAATTGCAATAGAAAAGAGCCAAAAGAGGAGGAAAAAAAAAAACCGCTCAAAAACGCCCACAGACGCCATTGCAAAAACGCAGAGAAAAGCCAAAAAAGTTAAAAAAAAATGTTCTCCCAACAGCCCATGTGCATGAGGGCCCAGGTGCTCATAAAAATAATTCAAATGTTTTAGCGGTATAATGCAATCTAATTCAAGTATTCAGCAAGATGATTTATATATTCAGCAGTATAGTTCCAGTATGAGCTTATATGTTCCACATTTTGTTACTATGAATTTTCTTCTTATTCTATAGTTTATACTATCGAGCCTATAGTTAATATCATTTGCAAAAAACCAAAACAAACAAAGACCAAAAAAAAAAAAAAAAAATCACAAGAAAGGGAGCTACTGCAGCAGCAGCAGCAGCAGCAGCAAGCAGGTGGGGGCTGGGAGGCAACTCTTTCGTTGGCTTGTCTCTCATTCACCTTCTCCTTCTCCCCTGTTTTTATTGTTTTTCTTAGCTCACTTGATTCTACTTTTTCAGCTCTTTCGCCTTCATTTACTTTCATTTACTTTCGCTTTTTATTCCATTTTATTTCGTTTTATTTCAATATGTTCTTTCCCTTTCCCTTTCTTTTGTTCTATTACTTTTCCTTTGCCTTTTCACTTCAGGACAATTGCAATAGAAAGAAAGCCAAAAAAAAAAAAAAATAAAAAAAAAAAATACGGTACTTATCTTTTAGTTGTTGTTGAAGTTGGGACAAAAAGAGTCACTCACTACAGCTTGTTGCAGTCAGACGCAGGTACAAACTTCCTCTGGCTTACACCACAAGACATCTCAGTGAGTGATGAGCAGGGGGGGCGGGGAGGGAAGCTACCTACACCTTCTCATCAGGCCGATCATTCCTCTCAGCTGCAGGGAGAGGGTTCCTGGGTCCTGATTTGCCCGACCTACCTCGTATGGTTTACAGGGGAGCTCCCCCATTGAGGCTACAGGTGGCTCCTAATTAGGGGTGAGCCGAACACCGCCCTGTTCGGTTCGCACCAGAACATGCGAACAGGAAAAAAGTTTGTTTGAACACGCGAACACCATTAAAGTCTATGGGACACAAACATGAATAATCAAAAGTGCTAATTTTAAAGGCTTATATGCAAGTTATTGTCATAAAAAGTGTTTGGGGACCTGGGTCCTGCCCTAGGGGACATGGATCAATGCAAAAAAAGTTTTAAAAACGGCCGTTTTTTCACGAGCAGTGATTTTAATAATGCTTAAAGTCAAACAATAAAAGTGTAATATTCCTTTAAATTTCATAGCTGGGGGATGTCTATAGTATGCCTGTAAAAGGGCGCATGTTTCCTGTGTTTAGAACAGTCTGACAGCAAAATGACATTTCGAAGGAAAAAACCCATTTAAAACTACTCGCGGCTATTGCATTGCCGACAATACACATAGAAGTTCATTGATAAAAACGGCATGGGAATTCCCCACAGGGGAACCCGAAACAAAATTTTTTAAAAAAATGACGTGGGGGTCCCCCTAAATTCCATACCAGGCCCTTCAGGTCTGGTATGGATATTAAGGGGAACCCCGGCCAAAAAAAAAAACAAAAACGACGTGGGGTCCCCCCAAAAATCCATACCAGACCCTTATCCGAGCACGCAAACTGGCAGGCCGCAGGAAAAGAGGGGGGACGAGAGTGCGCCCCCCCTCCTGAACCGTACCAGGCCACATGCCCTCAACATTGGGAGGGTGCTTTGGGGTAGCCCCCCAAAACACCTTGTCCCCATGTTGATGAGGACAAGGGCCTCATCCCAACAACCCTGGCCGGTGGTTGTGGGGGTCTGCGGGTGGGGGGCTTATCGGAATCTGGAAGCCCCCTTTAACAAGGGGACCCCCAGATCCCGGCCCCCCCCTGTGTGAAATGGTAAGGGGGTACTTACCCCTACCATTTCACTAAAAAACTGTCAAAAATGTTAAAAATGACAAGAGACAGTTTTTGACAATTCCTTTATTTAAATGCTTCTTCTTTCTTCTATCTTCCTTCATCTTCTTCTTCTGGTTCTTCTGGCTCTTCTGGTTCTTCCTCCAGCGTTCTCGTCCAGCATCTCCTCCGCGGCATCTTCTATCTTCTTCTCCTCGGGCCGCTCCGCACCCATGGCATGGGGGGAGGCTCCTGCTCTTCTCTTCATCTTCTTCATCTTCTTCTCTTCTTTTCTTCTCTTCTTCTCTTCTTCATTTTCTTCTCCGGGCCGCTCCACATCCATGCTGGCATGGAGGGAGGCTCCCGCTGTGTGACGGCGTCTCCTTGTCTGATGGTTCTTAAATAACGGGGGGCGGGGCCACCCGGTGACCCTGCCCCCTCTGACGCACAGGACATGACGGGACTTCCCTGTGGCATTCCCCGTGATGTCACAGGGAAGTCCCGTCAAGTCACCGTCCGTCAGAGGGGGCGGGGTCACCGGGTGGCCCCGCCCCCCGTTATTTAAGAACCATCAGACGAGGAGACACTGTCACACAGCGGGAGCCTCCCTCCATGCCAGCATGGGTGCGGAGCAGCCCGGAGAAGAAAATGAAGAAGAGAAGAAAAGAAGAGAAGAAAAGAAGAAGAGAAGAAGATGAAGAGAAGAGCGGGAGCCTCCCCCCATGCCATGGGTGCGGAGCGGCCCGAGGAGAAGAAGATAGAAGATGCCGCGGAGGAGATGCTGGACGAGAACGCCGGAGGAAGAACCAGAAGAGCCAGAAGAACCAGAAGAAGAAGATGAAGGAAGATAGAAGAAAGAAGAAGCATTTAAATAAAAGAATTGTCAAAAACAGTCTCTTGTCATTTTTAACATTTTTGACAGTTTTTTAGTGAAATGGTAGGGGTAAGTACCCCCTTACCATTTCACACAGGGGGGGGCCGGGATCTAGGGGTCCCCTTGTTAAAGGGGGCTTCCAGATTCCGATAAGCCCCCCGCCCGCAGACCCCCACAACCACCGGCCAGGGTTGTGGGGATGAGGCCCTTGTCTTCATCAACATGGGGACAAGGTGTTTTGGGGGGCTACCCCAAAGCACCCTCCCAATGTTGAGGGCATGTGGCCTGGTACGGTTCAGGAGGGGGGGCCACACTCTCGTCCCCCCTCTTTTCCTGCGGCCTGCCAGGTTGCGTGCTCGGATAAGGGTCTGGTATGGATTTTTGGGGGGACCCCACGCCGTTTTTTTTTTTTTTTTGGCGCAGGGTATGGAATTTAGGGGGAAGCCCACGTCATTTTTTTAAAAAATTTTGGTTCGGGGTTCCCCTGTGGGGAATTCCCATGCCGTTTTTATCAATGAACTTCTATGTGTATTGTCGGCAATGCAATAGCCGCGAGTAGTTTTAAATGGGTTTTTCCTTCGAAATGTCATTTTGCTGTCAGACTGTTGTAAACACAGGAAACATGCGCCCCTTTTACAGGCATACTATAGACACCCCCCAGCTACGAAATTTAAAGGAATGTTACACTTTTATTGTTTGACTTTAAGCATTATTAAAATCACTGCTCCTGAAAAAACGCCGTTTTTAAAACTTTTTTTTGCATTGATACATGTCCCCTGGGGCAGGACCCAGGGCCCCAAACACTTTTTATGACAATAACTTGCATATAAGCCTTTAAAATTAGCACTTTTGATTTCTCCCATAGACTTTTAAAGGGTGTTCCGCGGCATTCGAATTTGCCGCGAACACCCCAAATTGTTAGCTGTTCGGCGAACTTGCGAACAGCCAATGTTCGAGTCGAACATGAGTTTGACTCGAACTCGAAGCTCATCCCTACTCCTAATATTATTGATCCACCCAAGCAGATTTCTTTTTTTCAAGAGATGGGTTTTTTTTCCCTTGTAGGAGATGCCCGATCTGTAAGCTGAATACCAACACACGTAGAAGGACAGATTCCTTCCAATCCACTTCTACCCAGGAAACGTTTAGAATAAAACCCTTCATTACATGCACTACTAAGCATGTAGTGTATATTGGTATTTGCCCTTGTGGGCTTCAGTATATAGGGCGTACTATTCGGAAGCTACATATCAGACTTAAAGAACATGTTGACAATATTAAAAGGGGATTCCCCAAGCATAGTCTATCCAAGCACTATGCTTTGAAACACGATTGTAATCCAAAAGGCACCGTGTTTTTGGGAATTGACAAGTTTTCTGGTCACTGGAGAGGAAGCAACATGACTGGAGGAGTCTCTCAGCTAGAGACTAAATGGATATATCAAGCCAGGACATATTTTCCATATGGGATGAATGTGGAATGGGACTTGAATGCCTTCATTAGTAACGGCCAGGCTTCCATCACTAGTTTATTTTTACATTTATTTTTACATGTTTTTATTTTTCTCTTGTTTTTTCCTTTTATTGTACTGGTTAAATTCCTTAGTATTTTTAAGTTTCAATTTTTAATTTATGGATATTAAGTGGTGGGGTTGTTTTTTTCTTCTTCCCTACATGATATCCACTGTTATTAAATTTGTATTTATTGTTCATATGTCAGTTTGCACTTCTGCTACAAGATGCCGCCACCCCATATAACCACCGCTGCTCTGTCTCTACATTTTGAATAATGATTACCTTTTTCCAACTATTTCTTATTATGATTTGTTTTGGAGATAGTTTTTATCCCTATGTTTTCAAGTCATTTGCTATAAATTTACCATTGTTATTATCAGATATACAAATCCCTTTGGAGGTATATCGTTTCCGGGTCGGAAGTTTATACTTCCTGTCCTTTGATTTCCGCCTGTCTAATCTTCCTGTTCCTATAAATACACGTCTGTTTGCATCACAACCACGCCCCTGATGACGCATGTTGATGACGAAACGTTGGGCGACCAGAGACTGGCGATGCAGGACGCAGTTGGGCTTTGACATGGCAGCCATCTTTGTAGTTAGAAGCGCTGGACGCTTCTTTCTGCTTTATACCTTCTTACTAAATGTGAGTGGCTTTTACCTTTATACAATAAAATATCTTTGTTGATGGAAATTGCGCAATGAGCGTTTTCTCTTTACTCCCTATATATCACGATTGTTGAGGCGCATATATCCACTAGACTATACTTGGTTCTTAAACCTGTCACAAGGAGGAGACCTTAAGCCTTCCATTTAGTTCAGAGGGGAATGAATATGTTTATGCTACTCCACTGGAGGATTGTTGGTCTATCCCAGGAAGATTGCCTCTTGCTATCTGTTTTCCACACATAACCCATACACTGATGGTAAGGGTCAGTTTGTTTGGGTGTTGATGATGGTGTTTACATCTCCCTTTTGAGTGTCCTTTCATTATGGATCTTGCTAAATAGAGTGTTACCATTTCCTTGGGATGAAGAGGACTTTGTTTAGCTTTTATTGGGACATTATTATTTAATTTCTAGCGCTGCACCATTCCTCTTAATATCCTTTTAATTGTATCCTTTTAATTGTATCCAGCAATTTTTTTGTGTCAGCAGCTTTTATTTTACATCATATTAAGCGCAACAGATTTTGTTTTTTATTTCTATATATACCATAGTTTGGGGACTCTATAACTTTCCTACAGACTAAATAATAGACACTGATTTGGGTTATTTTTACCAAAGAAATGTAGCAGAATACATTTTGGCCTAATTTTTTTAAAAGAAACAAAGAAAAACGTATTTTTTTCAAAATGTTTGGCCCTTTTTCATTTATTTAGCAAAAAAAAAACAATGGTGAATAAATACCAGCAAAAGAAAGTTTTATTTGTGTGAAAAAAAAATGAAAATGTCATTTGGGTACAGTGTTACACGATCGCACAATTGTCATTCAAATTGCGACAGCACTGAATGCTGAAAATTGGCCTGGGCAGGAAGAGTGTAAAAGTGTCCGGTAGATGGTCTGAAATTGAAATGGGAATTACTTGTCCTGTACATTCATGTTCTATGTTATGGTCGAAGCTTGATAAGCATATGTCTCAATTACGAAGTTTATGTTTAGCTCTGATGTTATTTACCTTATCAGTGTAAACACTGTTATGACAGATACTCTCTTCTCCCTGCCCCCCACTTTTAAATGTGCTCTTCAATCCGGATATCCCTGATAGCTTATCCTCCAGCCGTATATTCCCCTGGATATAAGCAGGAGTTTTTCAACTCCATCACTTAGTGCACCCCACAACTCCTAAATGTTTGTCCTTTACGGAACTTCAATCTAAATACCATATACCAAATCACCTTTTTTACTCCTATCAATAGGTCAAACATTTTTTCTCCTCCAAATCCCCTACATTATCCTTGGTTAAATCAACCAGATTTTAACTTTTATGTTCTAATGGCCCATATAAGCTTCATTTAATCTCCTCTACATATAAACTCCTCCAAGAATCTACCCTTTGACTGAGTCCAGTCATGTATAAACAGTCTTGTATTCTTGACCAACCTATTTCTCTTGTACAATGGGGTAACATTTGTGAATCCACCACTAAAGTTTCATGTTGTGTGGCGCAGACAGAGAGGGCCTATGAGGTTCTTCTGTTTTGCTATTTGACTCCCAATATTTTACATGCTCGCAACCCAGAAACCTTGGGGCTGTGTTGGAGAAGTGACATAGGTACCCATTACCACATTTTACCTCTAACGAGCAGGGCCTTTTGATTCCTACTGTATTGAATTATATTGTAACTGTACTGTCTGCCCTAACATTGTAAAGTGCTATTATGCAAACTATAGGCGCTATATAAATCATATATAATAATAATAAAAATAATAATATTTTTGGGGGATTTTCTCATTATTAAACCTTTTTGAGTTTATGTCCAGACCCTCTTGCAAAATCTCCTAAATATTGAAATACCTTTACTGTAAATTCTACACACTACATGTTGGGTCTCCCTTTTTCGGTTATCTCCAAGCATGCAAGATGGATGATGGTCTTTGTTTTATTAGCAGCTAAATGGGTTATACCATGTCGTTGGTTATCTACCCACCCGAACTTCCAACTTAGTGGATATACGTAAGATGGAGCACTTGACTGCATTCGTTGAAGACTCAATGCTGAGACTTATAATGATTTGGGATACTTGGGACAGTATAGTCCTGAACAGCAACCTTTAGATCCCTAGTTGGTTAACTCTTGTGTCATTATGCTCTGAATAACCATTATATGATATTTTAGATCTTGAGATCCATGGTGTCCCTCCCCTTTTTTTAATTTCTTCTTTTTTTTGGCCTTTTTCTTTTTATTATTGTTATTACATCCTTAGGCATTAAACTGTGTAGTGATGTATCGTTCACACATACTTTCTAAAGATTTTGCTCAACTCAATACAATGTAGCATATCATTACTTACCTTGTTACTTTATGTTATTTACCTGTTCTTTCTACTCATGTCTGCCTTTACATTGTTGGCGGATGTTCAGCCTTTATGTCTATGGAATCTTTAAAACCTTTGCATTTCAATTCAGTTCTTAATCCAAATACAATTGAAGTGGTTAATAACACTTTATTCATGAAAATGCAAGCAATTTTGCGCATCTGTAAAGACAACAAAATGTTCAGTTTGGTGCGAAGGTTACGTTACATTCCTGTGGTCGTTTATACAAAAAAAACAATTGAACAGTTAATTTAAAAAATATAAGCTTCTCAGAGGGAAGTAACTGATTCATTCATTTTTTTTTACAGTCAGTTTGAATTAAAATAGATGCCTTTTTCAATTCCTGATTTTCAATTTTCTGTCATAAAAAAATTATAAACAGAAAAAAAAAAGTTTAAAAGCATTCTAGAAGGAATGCACACATTATGTAAAAAGAGATTACACTCTATAAAGTTAGTAAGACCTGTCCATTAAATTCTGACTTTAAAAATCTCAACACCATAGTAATTAAATGACCCTTTTCCAAATTACAATTCAAACAGATAGGCGATTGAACTCTACCCATTTTATAAAGCTTGAGAGGAGTATAATATGTGAAGTGGAAACAATATAGTTTTACAAGTTTATCTTTGGAAGATATAACCATATTGAGAAAATACCAAAAGAGT
The DNA here is from genome assembly GCA_037952835.1 of Lithobates septentrionalis. Lineage (NCBI taxonomy): Eukaryota > Metazoa > Chordata > Amphibia > Anura > Ranidae > Lithobates > Lithobates septentrionalis. The sequence continues at coordinate 15,587,796 of JBBDGP010000082.1, read as the reverse complement.
TATTTCTGTGTTTTGCTCAGTCAAGGATTGGATATCCTGTTGCCAATGCTTTTTTTTTATCATTTCAAGTTTATTGAAACAAAGAAAGAAACATGAGAATGCACTGTACAATGCAAATTTCTCAGGTGCAACTTCGTACTTTTCGTCCTTTACATAATAAACTGTTATGCCCCGTACACACGGTCGGATTTTCCGACGGAAAATGTGTGATAGGACCTTGTTGTCGGAAATTCCGACCGTGTGTGGGCTCCATCACACATTTTCCATCGGATTTTCCGACACACAAAGTTTGAGAGCAGGCTATAAAATTTTCCGACAACAAAATCCATTGTCGGAATTTCCGATCGTGTGTACACAAATCCGACGCACAAAGTGCCACGCATGCCCGGAATAAATTAGGAGAGGAAAGCTATTGGCTACTGCCCCATTTATAGTCCCGACGTACGTGTTTTTACGCCACCGCGTTCAGAACGATCGGATTTTCCGACAACTTTGTGTGACCGTGTGTATGCAAGACAAGTTTGAGCCAACATCCGTCGGAAAAAATCCATGGATTTTGTTGTCGGAATGTCCGATCAATGTCCGACCGTGTGTACGGGGCATTAGTCTAAAGCTCGTACAAAGGTCTCAATACTTATCAAACACCAAGGATCTAATGTTATTTCCACTGAGTTAGCCTTGTGTCTATATGAGTTATAAGATTTCTGTATACACTGTGTTATCTACTGTAACAGAAATAGGAGGGAATAGGGTAAAGGACACATATAAGGTACAGAGGGAAGGCACCCACCTAAGGTTCCACTGTCCTCCCCACCCATAATTCAGGTCGGGAAATCTGCAGAGTATTTGAAAATCAGCCATGGTTGCCACGTTTTGTGGAATCGTTCAACGTGGCCATTGTCTTGGGCCAATGTGTCTTCCATTTCATGAATTTCACTAACTCACAACCAGTGCTTCTACTTGTAGAAGGGGGAATTACTGCATTCCAAAAAGAACATGACAAAAACAAATTTGAGGTAATAAACGTATCCTCCCATGTACTCATGAATGAACAGATTCAGGTCTTGAGTTTGGGACTGACATTCTGTCCCACACAGAAGATAGACCAGTTTGAACTCATAAAAGACCTTAACCTCTTCTCAAGAAAATTGATGTTCAAAACTCTGATCTGCCAAACCAAATGGAGAGGTCTGTTTCCATCTAATTTAACTCCGGTTCAGCAAAAAGGAGTTGCTTTTTTGCAACAAAATAAACATCTAAGTATCAAACTCCCCTTGACAAAGGAGGTAATCTTGTTGTAATGGATTGCCAGCAATATGAAACCATGGTTATGAATTTACTAAAAAATCATGAATGGTACAAGAAAATATTGGATAGTCATGTCAGCCATACAGAGATACAATACAGAAAATTGATAGGCTCTGCCTACCATAAAGGGCTCATAAACAAAAAACACTTTGTTTTTTAAATTTTTAAATGTTAAATTCCCCAAGACACCTACTCTTTATGCATTGCTAAAAATCCATAAAAATTGTATGCACCCCCCGGGATGACCAATAGTCTCAGGTAATGGTTGCCTTACAGAAACTGCAAGTCAATTGATTGACGGTTATTTCTGACCACATGTGGAGTGCCCTACATCCTATTTGCAGGATACTATGGACCTCCTTAGAATTCTCGATGGGATACATATCCCCAAGGGAGCGTGGCTGGTAGCCATAGATGTTGAGGCGCTCTACAACTCCATCCCTCATGAAAGGAGGGTGGCTGTTTTGGAGAGCTTCATCTCTGAATGCGATCAAACTTCAAGACCCTACAACAGATTAATTCTAGATAAAATTTATCTTGACCAATAATATTTTTCTTTTTGGTCGTTCCCACTACCTCCAGGTGCAGGGGGTAGCGATGGGGACTAAGTGTGCCCCATTGTACGCCAACCTGTACCTGGGGGGTATGGGAACAAGATCTTTTTTTCAGAGAGGAGATGCAACCTTTTCTTTGTAAAATACCAATATAGCGTTGCTATATTGATGATATCTTTCTCATCTGGACGGGCACCAAGGCTGCGTTGCTTGTCTTCTTTGAGAGTTTAAAAGATAACCAATACAACCTCAAGTTCACTGTAGAATACCAACAAGAAAAACATAATTTTTTGGATGGTCAGATATTGGTCAATCAGGATGGTGGCCTTGGTTCAACTTTGTTCCGCAAGCCATCTGCTGGAAATTCTTTACTGCATGCTAGCAGCTCCCATCCAACCTCTTTGGTGGCCAGCGTCCCCTTAGGACAATATCTCATATTGTGATAACATAGAATTTGAGAAAGAAGCCAAAGCACTCCAGTCACACCTTCAACAACGAGGCTATAGCAAAAAATACCTAAAAATAGCTTATATCAAAGCCAAAACCAAAGATAGAGTTAATTTATGGCAAAAAAACTCCAAAAAATGATGTAGGAATCAGAATGGTCACGCTTTTTTTCAGGTCAACATAAACAAGTTTGTCAAATTATTCAAAAGTATTGGTATCTCTTAATGGCTGACAGCACTATCTCTAAACATTTAAAAAGTTATCCTGAAATTACTTTTAAAAGATCAAAAATCATTAAAAGATAAATTTGTTCATAGTCACTATGATCCTAAAGTAGGAACTCAGAACAAATTAAGAGGAACTGTAACAAATGCAATTTCTGTAGATATATTCTTAAAGCAGAACAAATTACTCTTCCTGATGGGTGTCTTTTTAGACCTCAATTTTTGGCTATTTGTCAATCAGTAGGAGTAGAATACGTCAGGCTATGTACCAATGGGGCCTACTACATGGGTAAAACCAAAAGACCCTTTTTCCATCTAATCCGTGACCATGTGTCTTTGGTATCCAAGAATAAAATGGAAACACCAATCAGCCGACACATGGGTCTTTATCACGGATTTGATTGTTCCAAAATGCATTTTTATGCTTTGGAATACGTTCCATTTTACGAAAGAGGGGGAAACAATGATAAAACACTTTTGCAGCGAGAAACTCGCTGGATTCACAGTTTGTCCGCCTTAAAACATCCTGGCCTAAATTATGCACTCAGCTACAAATCATTTTTAGAGGTAAATAGAAAACACCGCGCTAACCAGTAAAATGAATGAAAGCTGCTGCATACAGTTTGACAAAAACAACAAAATAGGCATATGGAAAAATGCAGCGCATGTACAAATGAATATAGGTCTTTAAAATGGTGAAACAGTCAAGAAATAACTAATTGACCACAGGTGCCTTGAAACACAAACGTCCATAGATGGATGTAAATGTCCAACCGCACAGGAGGTATAAGTACTCCAAGGGGTGGTGATGGTCTGATGGTTGTCAGAAAACACCTGGCATCATACAGCGACTTCCCAACCGAGAAACCGGGTCCCAATGGGTCATTCAGAGAAAGTGAAAAAAAAGCCTCTTACCAGATCCTGTGGATTCCCATGTCAGCGACAGGGAATCGCATGCGCAGTTTGTCACAAATGACGTGGAATGGGAGCTCAGGAATCGCCAATCTCTTGGATTGTGGTCTGTATGGATCTCGGCCGGCAACCGGATGGGTCCTCACAACGAACAGTCCTCACACCGAACCGTCCCAGCATGCATCAGAAGTTTCACAAACGGTCCCCCGAAAGGAGCAGTTGGAGGGACTGGATCTCATGCGGTAAATGTGGAAACAAAAAGAATGTGCCTCCACATGGTGCAGATAAAAAAGGGTGTTTTTATTGACAAAAACGACCATACACAAATAAAAGCGTGATCACGGTGGATAAAAACAAATGGGCAACAAAGAGAGTGGTGTATGTACCCGACGCGTTTCGACCTAGGGGTCTTCAACAGGGGCATAGACCACTCACTCCAAGTTGCCAAATATATATAATAGAATTATTTAGAGAAGGACCAATCACAAGGGCTGAAAAAACAGGAGATTGGATTGGGTGAATACAATCACATGACTTGCTTGAATGTCTAGACATAAAGATCATACACAATTTCTATATAAATAAATGAATGACATTAAGGTGAAGCTCAGGAGACTGTATAAAGGTCTACAAGCAGAAAAATATATCACTCTATGATCTCTCTAACAAAAATAAAGCATTTAAAGGTTAAATGAAAACAGCACTCCTCTGCTGACAGTCCAGCAGAATGTACCGCCCTGTCAGCCAGAGGAGCCAATCCTCAATAAGAAGACAAAAGGTGTTAAATAAAGCTGACCAATAGGCCCCTATGTATGAGCTGGCCTCTATCCCTGAACGCCCACATGACCAGTCTGTGTAGGAAATGATGTCACGTCCGTGGGCGTGTCTGACGTCTCCCTCTCACATGACTCACTGGGCCAATCAGAGAGCAAACATCCCACTCAACTCTGCTGCACGTACAATCCGTACACCGCAGAGGGATGGGACTTAAATAAATACACCTAGCGTCCCGGCAATGCAATCCAGCAAGCAACGGACGCTGAATGAGACAAAACAGCATCTCTATGGTGTCTGTGTAAAAAAATGTGTTATGCAGCAGACCGGGACCCGATGACCCGGAAGTGTGCATAGAACTCCAGTGAGCCAGAAGTGTATTGGAAGTGGGGACAATTTCTATATAAATAAATGAATGACATTAAGGTGAAGCTCAGGAGACTGTATAAAGGTCTACAAGCAGAAAAATATAACACTCTATGATCTCTCTAACAAAAATAAAGCATTTAAAGATTAAATGAAAACAGCACTCCTCTGCTGACAGTCCGGCAGAATATACCGCCCTGTCAGCCAGAGGAGCAAATCCTCAATAAGAAGACAAAAGGTGTTAAATAAAGCTGACCAATAGGCCGCTATGTATGAGCCAGCCTCTATCCCTGAACGCCCACATGACCAGTCTGTGTAGGAAATGATGTCACGTCCGTGGGCGTGTATGACGTCTCCCTCTCACATGACTCCCTGGGCCAATCAGAGAGCAAACATCCCACTCAACTCTGCTGTACGTACAATCCGTACACCGCAGAGGGATGGGACTTAAATAAATACACGTAGCGTCCCGGCAATGCAATCCAGCAAGCAACGGACGCTGAATGAGACAAAACACCATCTCTATGGTGTCTGTGTAAAAAAGTGTGTTATGCAGCAGACCGAGACCCGATGACCCGGAAGTGTGCATAGAACTCCAGTGAACCCGAAGTGTATTGGAAGTGGGGACACATATAGTGAAATATAATGTGTTGGGAAATGACTAGCTGAGGTGGAATCGCATAAATGTGTAAAAAAATACTGGAGTGACATGTGTGAATGTCTCTTAAGGTCCATGTGTGTTAGGTGGGACTGAAATAAAAAATTAAAAAATTGAAAAATTATGTGAACACAAAATCTCCAAAACGCACATTGTAAAATGTGTTAAAATGAATCTATATGTGGAGGGAATGTGTAGATTAAAGTGTCCCAAATATCTGATAGTTATCCCTATGATCACTTGACTGTAAAGAATCATCAGCATAGACCGAATGGGTCAATTTGGATTGGACCAATTTCAATTGGGTGAATAGATAACCCTCTAAGGTGCACCATATATAAACTGTGTACCAGCTTGTGAATATAGGTGAAAAAAAAGGGAGAGGGGGAGGGGGAAAAAATGTTGGAATAATGAAAATAAAAAAATATATAAAAATGTTAATAAAGAGAGGGAGGGACATGCATAGAGATGTGGAAGGAATTTAGGATTGGTTGATAAAGGAGTTGAGGTCCCACTCCACGTTTAAACCTAACGGGAAATAGGACCTCAACTCCCATATCCAATAAGTCTCGAGGCGTGACACTCCTCGGAGGCGGGACTCACCTCTCCAATGTGGGACAAATTTGTCGATCACCTGGAATAAAGTCCCGGTAGGGTCTTTATTATGGTGTTCCAGATAATGCCGGGGTACTGTATGTTTGTCCTTGCCTTTCTTGATACCTGCCACATGTTCATTGACTCGTATAGAGAAAGTTCTGATGGTACGCCCAACATACTGTTTGTGGCAGGGGCAAGTAATGAGGTAGACAATGTATTGTGATGTACAAGTTGTGAAGTGTTTCATCTGGTAAGTGAGGGAGGTGACTGTGGATTGGAAAGTGGTACTTTTTTGTCTGCCTCGAATGTTGTGGAGGCAGACATTGCATCTACGGCAGGGGTAATAACCCTGACATTCCTGAAAAAATGAAACTCTTTTGGGGGGGTCTATTATATTCGGAGCAATCTGTCCTTGGATGGACCGTGCTCCCCTGAATACAACAGCCGCCTGTTCAGGAAGAACTGACCCCAGTAGATTATCATTTAAAAGTACCTTCCAGTGCTTTTTGAATATAGCTTTTACTTGTTTGGACTGAATGGAGTGAGTGGTAAAGAAAGCCCATTTGTGCATAGGTTCAGCTGTGGATTTGGGGCGTTCTGTCAAGGTGGATTCTCTATCAGTGGATAGTGCCCTATTGAGTTCCTCGTCTAGATGTCTGGGATCATAACCTTTTTCAATAAATCGATCTCTCAGAACTAGCGATTGTGACTGGAAATCAATAGCATTGGTACAGTTGCGTCGTAGTCTCAAAAATTGGCTACGGGGAACAGACTTGAGCCACTGCTCCTGATGGCAACTGTCAATGGGAATGAATCCGTTCCGGTCGGTGGCCTTGAAATACGTGCGGAACTCCAAATGTTTGTCCACCACAAATATTTCAAGGTCCAAAAAATGTACACTGGTAGAGCTGGCCTCATAGCTCAAAGATATTCCTCTATCATTAGAATTGAGACTAGTCATGAAACTGTCAAGTGATGTACGGTCACCATCCCATAGGAAGAGGATGTCGTCTATGTACCTGGCCCAGAGGATCAACTCGGATCTCTGGGCTGCATAGACGACATCCTCCTCCCACTGGGCCATGAAGAGGTTGGCGAGGCTGGGGGCAAACTTGGCCCCCATAGCCACGCCCCTCTTCTGTAGAAAAAATTGATTCTGGAACCAAAAATAATTGTGTTCCGTTGCAAATATGAGTAATTGCATAATAAAATTACGCTGAAGGGAAGGGAGCTTGTTGTCTCTAGATAGGTGTTTCTCCATCGCCTCAAAGCCCAAGTGATGTGGGATGCACGTATAAAGTGCCGCCACATCTGCTGTGACTAAAAGCATCCCTTCTGAAACTGAAACAGGTTCCAGTAATCTAATGGTGTCTCTAGTGTCCTTAAGATAGGACTGCATGGAACGAACCAACGGTTGTAAATAAAAATCTACGTATTTACCAATACGGGCTGTGACTGAGTCAATCCCGCTGACAATAGGTCTGCCAGGGGGATTGACTGAGTCCTTATGGACTTTAGGAAGATAATAGATAGCTGGAATGCGTGGGACTTGTGGGACTAGAAAACTTTTTTCCTTTTTGTTTAAAATCCCTAGCGCATAACCTTCCTCAATAAGTTTGACCAGAGCCTTTTTGAAAGGTGTAGTGGGGTCCGTGGGAATAGGGCTGTAAGTGTTTGAATCGTTAAGGATTCTATACATCTCTAGAAATTGTGTATGATCTTTATGTCTAGACATTCAAGCAAGTCATGTGATTGTATTCACCCAATCCAATCTCCTGTTTTTTCAGCCCTTGTGATTGGTCCTTCTCTAAATAATTTTATTATATATATTTGGCAACTTGGAGTGAGTGGTCTATGCCCCTGTTGAAGACCCCTAGGTCGAAACGCGTCGGATACATACACCACTCTCTTTGTTGCCCATTTGTTTTTATCCACCGTGATCACGCTTTTATTTGTGTATGGTCGTTTTTGTCAATAAAAACACCCTTTTTTATCTGCACCATGTGGAGGCACATTCTTTTTGTTTCCACATTTACCGCATGAGATCCAGTCCCTCCAACTGCTCCTTTCGGGGGACCGTTTGTGAAACTTCTGATGCATGCTGGGACGGTTCGGTGTGAGGACGGTTCGTTGTGAGGACCCATCCGGTTGCCGGCCGAGATCCATACAGACCACAATCCAAGAGATTGGCGATTCCTGAGCTCCCATTCCACGACATTTGTGACAAACTGCGCATGCGATTCCCTGTCGCTGACATGGGAATCCACAGGATCTGGTAAGAGGCTTTTTTTTCACTTTCTCTGAATGACCCATTGGGACCCGGTTTCTCGGTTGGAAAGTCGCTGTATGATGCCAGGTGTTTTCTGACAACCATCAGACCATCACCACCCCTTGGAGTACTTATACCTCCTGTGCGGTTGGACATTTACATCCATCTATGGACGTTTGTGTTTCAAGGCACCTGTGGTCAATTAGTTATTTCTTGACTGTTTCACCATTTTAAAGACCTATATTCATTTGTACATGCGCTGCATTTTTCCATATGCCTACAAATCATTTTTGTAGGTGAGTAATGCATTGCAATGCCAATTTCCCCACATTCTTTCATCCATAGCTATAATGTATTGATACTAATCTGCAACTTTTTGACAATACTGTATTATTTTGCATCATTTGCTACAACCACCTATTGCATGTATGCGAGTATACAACTTTGATAGCATTGACTGTTCTAAATGGTATTTATTGAGACATAAAAGATGGACTTATTTACCAGGACCAACCTACAGTTCAGTAATTGAGATTAAAAATTAATTCTTTAAAAAACGTTTCCTTAGAAAAAGGATTTCAAAACGGGATTCTATAATCCCTTCATTTACTCAAACAATTTTGCCTCAATCTATGGATTTGGAGAACAATTAGGACTATCAAGTGGAGAGATTTCCTGTCGTATTTTTATTCCACCATCCAAGGGCTTTTGGTAGTAACATAATTTACTTGCTCTACTCCCAGTTTATTACCATTAGGTTAATTCATTTCCCTAAATGGCATTTATTCATTTGATCCTATTTTACAAACGTGAATGAGGTCAATAATACTATTCAAATATATATGTTAAATAGATCAGTTAATTATGAAAAAGATGAATTAATTAAAGGAACATATATATATATATATATATATATATATATATATATATATATATATATATATATATATATATATATATATATATATATATATATATATATATATATTATTTATTTTTTTCCTTATAGGACATAGGCCATTTATCCAATTTATCTCTATCTCCCCTCTGTGGTCGCTTCATATTCTATGAATGAGGTATTTGTTGGGATAGTTTGGAGCCCACTGCTTTTGCGATTCATTTTGGTCCATTTGTATCTGGTAAGTCCTTCTCTGTCTTAATCTGCATTATACTTTAAAAGATGTTTAATTATTGTTAATATATTGAATTAAAGAAAAGTGTACTCATGTATACCTATGCTATGATAGATGCAAAATTTCTGTCTAAAACCTTATGTAATTATTCCTATTCTTTTGGTCTTTTGTTATTCTTTAGCATTCAATTCTTACAGCACTCTAAAGTCTCCTTAAGAAGCTCACTCGAAGCGAAACATGTAGAGTGGTAGTGTCTGTATTTGTATATGAATTGATGAAGTAGTACAACAAGGAATTTTTATGGATTTTTATTGTTAAAAATAAAATTTATATTTTTTTTTATAAAAATACATTTTATAATTTATTCACACCTTTAAAGTCCTGTGGTTTTCTTATTCTCATGTATTCTTCATAAAAATTGGGAAGCCGTGTCTACTCTGATCTCGTTGCCCTTACCTTTAGCATAGCATAAAGGTAAGGGCAATATCGCATATAGCATATAGCATATCATTATCATTACTTACCTTGTTACTTTATGTTATTCACCTGTTCTTTCCACTCATGTCTGCCTTTACATTGTTCAGCCTTTATCTCTATGGAAATCTTTGAAACCTTTGCATTTCAAAAATTCTTAATCTAAATACAATTGAAAAAAAAAGTGCCGGTATTGAAGTGGTTAATTTTGAGCATCTATAAAGACAACAAAATGCTCAGTTTGGTGCGAAGGTTAAGTTACATTCCTTTGGTGGTTTATACAAAACAAACAATTGAACAGTTAATTTTAAAAATATAAGCTTCTCAGAGGGAAGTAACTGATTCATTCATTTTTTTTTACGGTCAGTTTGAATTAAAATAGATGCCTCTTTCAATTCCTAATTTTCAATTTTCTGTCATAAAAGAATTATAGACAGAAAAAAAAAGTTTAAAAGCATTCTAGATGGAATGCACATATTGTGTAAAAGAAATTATACGCTATAAAGTTAGTAACAACTGCCCATAAAATTCTGACTTAAACATCTCCACACCATTAAATGACCTTTTTCCAAATTACAATTTAAACAGATAGGCAATTGAACGCTACCCATTTTATAAAGCTTAAGAGAAGTATAATATGTGTAGTGGAAACAATATAGCTCTACACGTTTATCTTTGGAAGATATAACCACATTGAGAAAATGAGTTATTTCTGTGTTTTGCTCAGTCAAGGATTGGATATCCTGTTGTCAATGCTTTTTAACTCCAATGTTTTGTTATCCTTAGATTTCATAAGGATATAATTCAATATAGAGATGTGTAGATTAGCCACTAAATGGAGCAATTACTCATTTTGCAATTACACCACATATCTTTTTAACAAATGTTGAATTAAGATATAAGCCACATAATAAGAATGTTTTTAACAAGTCAGCCTACTCCTTATCTCCATTACCTTGTTTTTTACGAAACACTGCATATATCACCTGCATTAAAAATGCTAGTTGCCTGAATGTCATACTAACTTGACAGTACCAATACTGTGAGTATTTTTTTTTTATCATGTACAGTACACAGATCACAAGTTTTAAATATCACTCTAATTTCACTTCTCCTGTTTAGTGAGAAGAGAAAATCAGAAAGATGGAAGACAACATTAGCTAATAGATAGACATATCGGAATACGTGTCACACACTTCATTGCATCCTTCTGATTTTCTTTTATTGCTTCTCATTTATTGAAGGTAATTTGCTAAAGAAATTTATATTGTGTACCTAGCTAAGAAGATGCCCACTTATCTCAGTGAATAAAGTAAAACTGTGTTCACTTCAATCACTTGGTCACATGCAAGGATTTTTTTTTTCAAATTCTTCTTCAAATGATTTAGTGTACAAAGGGAACATAGTATTGTCTTCATTTGGCTTTTATGGATTATAAATCAAAGATGAAGGTTGTATGTTTGGTCATATTCATAATTAATTTTATACATTATTGGGTATGGATGAATTATGGATTCAAATATATTTCTCTTAAGGTTTTTGTATGTAATAACTTATGATATGGGTGTAACAGATGTTTAGTGGATTGCGGAAAATTGTTACCTGATACTTACGTTAAATTTCCTTTCCTGGCTTATCCTCATGTCAGCAATAGTGGGTCAACTCCCCCTTGACCCCGAGGACCACTTTCTACCTCAGAATAAAAGACAGAGGCCCCTTCCCTCAGGTGTTCCATAACTAGACTGTGACAGGACAAAGGGAGGGAAAAAGTTTGCTGACATTAGGATAAGCCAGGAAAGGAAAATTACGGTAAGTATCAGGTAACAATTTTCCATATTCCTGGCTCACCTCATGTCAGCAACAGTGGGACTTAACTAACCAATCTAGGGTGGGAATAGAAAAAACAAGAAACAACCTAACACCCCCGTGCTTGCCAAAAATAATTTTAATTGCTGTTTAAAGCTGCAGATACAACAGCGGAACTGAAATGAGAAAAACTAGCTGAGGCTACATCCAGTTTGTAGTGTCACACAAAGGTGGACTCAGAACTCCAGCTGGCTGCCTTGCAGATATCAAATACCAAAACTTTCATGATGAGCTGTCCACGATGCTGCAACCCCTCTGATAGAATGAGCCTGCACTTTCATAGGTAATGGTAATTCTTGCTTTGTATAGGATTGTAAGGATTTTGGTGGAATATAAGACAATTGGTCTAGCCAGGTATCATCCCAGTAGTAGCGTAGTCCAAAGGCTATGATAAGAGTCCAAAGTCCAACGTATGATAAGACTATAATTATACCACAAGCAACCATCAAATATCAAAAATCCAGAAAGTATAAAATATAACAAATTTTATTAATATTCAGTTAAACAAAAACACATCATAAAAACTTGTGATACAGTAATTCAGAATATTAATGTTGTGTTATTTTTCCTCTTTTCTTCTTTCTTTAGTACTAGTTTTTATGAATGTTATTCACATGTGTGATTGTTTTTGATATGTTATTGCACCTATGGTATAATTCAACTCCCATCATACTTTGCCTTTGGACTTGCTTTGTAAAGGCTACCTTTATAACTATCAGAATCCATGAGGAGATTGTCCTGAAAGAAGCCTTATCCCCCTTCTTAGGGTCTGCTGGGAGAACAAAGAGGATGTCAGTTTTCATTAAACTTGCTGTTTTGAAGATGTAAGCTGAAATTAGTTTCTCCGTGTCCAAAAAAACGGAACTCTTCCTGACTTGAAGAAGTGGGTTCAGGTGGAAAACTGAAAAAACTATTTTCCAGTTGTGATAAAAGCTTTTTTTTTTTTTTTAAATATTTTTTATTGAAATTTTCATTTAAAACAGTATACCAATCAGGTAAGGTAATTCGATATACACAATATACATCCAGTCATACTTCTTTGGTTAACATGTATACATAAAGTTTTTAGACATGGAATAAAGTAAAATGGGTGGTATCAAAATATCAGTTTAGTCGTAAGAACTGCCTTGGAGCATACATAGAGTATCTATCATATGAGACATTCGGGAGGCGCTAGTGCTGTGTAGGCCATATTGACCAACATTTATCAAACAGATTGCATTGCATAGAGTTGATAGCTATGAGACGTTCGAATGTGTAGTTCCTGTGGACTGCTTTTGTAACATCAGAGAGGTTTGTGGCATTTTTAGACTTCCAATTACGTAATATTAGTAGTCGTGTCTCTAGTAGAACGTGACTCACGACTGGTCTATAAACTGGTGGAAACCTATCTATACCTAAATGTAGAATTGCTAAGGCCGGGGTTGGGGAAGTCAATATACCTGTTAGGGAAGAGATTAGTTGGAATGTTTGGTTCCAGAGACTCCTGATATTCGGGCATTGCCATAACATGTGTAATAAATTTCCTATTTGCCCACAGTCTCTCCAGCATTGTGGTGATGATTCTAATAAGAAGGAAGCTAATCTATATGGTGTATAGTACCACCTGTTTGTTATTTTTATGGTCAATTCCCAGTGTTTTACACAATGGGAGGCTTTGTGTATTTCCTTGAACGCACATTGCCATTGCCCGTTGGAGAATGAGGTGCCCAAGTCGTGTTCCCATTTGCTCATTGCTATGGTTTTTTTAAATGTTTGCTTGTCGTGGAGAAGATTATAGAATTGTGAAATTCCTTTTGTATACTGCCTGTCAGTAGCGTAAAATTGCCAAATTTTTGGCGAGATTTTTAGTTGTGGTCTAGGGAGAGATTTGAGAAAGTGTGATATGCGAAAACAGGAGAACAGTTTGTTGCTAGGCAATTGGTATTGTGCCATTATTTGTTCTGTGTGCTTGGGCTGTGTTCCATCATATAGGTCCGATACGTGTGTGATGCCGCATCTCACTAATTCTTTGACTGAGAGCATTGGTATTTTTGCTTCTAATATATGCAATGGTATTCTATAGTTTTTTTCCCCTGCATCAGTTGCTGTTATCCGGAGGATGAATCTCCATGCCTTTAAAGAAGTCTGCATGGTAGGTGAGATACTCGATAAATCCCATGGTGACCATATATCACCTAGAAGTAGTAGTGTGAGGTCCTTTGTCGGTGCAATCGTCTTTTCTATGTCTACCCATAGTGGATTTTCGTGTGTACGAAACCAGTATTTGATGTGGTCTAGTCTAACTGCCCATAAATAGTCATCTATATCTACTAGGCCAGCCCCTCCTACTTTCCTGTGAGAAATAAGATTATTACGGGGACATCTAGCTTTTTTGCCTCCCCAGATGTATTTCCATCCAAGTCTAGACAGGTGGTTGAGATAGAATTGTGGTATATGTAGTGGTAGGGTACGGAATATATATAGGATTTGTGGCAATATTAGCATTTTATAGGCTGCTATTCTACCTAGCCAGGAGATTTCTTTATTTGCCATATCTCTCAACTGCTTTTCCAGTTTGGCAATTAGTATATTCAAGTTAGTTTTAACTAGTGTGGAGATAGAATTGGTTAATGTGATGCCTAGGTAGGTAATACCTTTTTCGCTCCACATATAAGGCAATGTGTTTTGCAGTATCTTCCGTATTTGGGATGATATTCCCAAGGCTAGAATTAGGGATTTGGTAAAATTCACTTTGTAATACGAGATATCTCCAAAATCTGTTAGTATTTTATGGGCCTGGGTTAGGGATGTCAACGGATTGGTCAAAAGCAGTATGACATCGTCCGCAAATAAATTGATGGTATGCATGCTCGAACCAAATTGGAACCCGGTGATCATGGGGTGTGATCTAATTGTTTTAGCTAATGGTTCAATCATGAGATTGAAGATGATCGGTGACAAGGGGCAACCTTGTCTGGTCCCATTGGATATGTTGAACGGTTTGGATAGAAAGCCAGCTGAGTATACCTGTGCAGACGGGCACGAATAAAGTGCCAGTATAGCTGTTAAGATGGGGCCTTTGAAACCAAATTTGGATAGTACCATTTCCATGTATGTCCAGTGGACCCTATCGAACGCCTTCTCTGCATCAATAGATAATAGCAGAGAGGGCGTTCAATTTGTTTCAGCATAATGTATTACATTGATAATCCTTCTAGTTGCATCCGAAGTTTGTCTCCCCTTCACAAAACCCATCTGGTCGCGTTGGATGATTGATGGAATGATGCTCATTAATCGTTTGGCCCGTAGTTTTGCATATACTTTTTGATGTCTGAGTTTAGAAGGGATATTGGTCTGAAATTAGCCGGTGTAATGGGGTCCTTTCCTGGTTTTGGTAAGGTCACTATGTGTGCTCTCAGCATTTCTTGAGTAAAGTTTGCAGAAGTGGCTGCTTTGTTGAAGACTGGTTGCATGTGGTGTGAGAGAATGTGTTTAAAAGTCTTGAAGTACTCGTTAGAGAACCCGTCTGGCCCTGGCGATTTACCGTTTGGAAGTGAATCTATGACAGTTTCTATTTATTGATATGAAAAAGAAGTGTTCAGACTATTTAGTTGGTGTTCAGAGAGGTGTGGGAGGTTTAGTCCCTGTAAAAAAGATTGGATTTTGTCTGTTGTCGGTTGAGGCGTGTCGGGGTCTGTGTGTAAGTTGTATAATGAGCTGTAATAATCAGCAAATTGGTTTGCTATAGCTTGAGGATCTATGATTTTGTGATGTAAGGTAGGATGTTTAAGATATGCTATTCTGGATTTGTTACGCCTTGCTTTTAATCTGTTTGCGAAGTATTTGCCCGCTCTATTGGCGTTAGCGTAGTAGTTTAGCTGTAAGCGTCTAAAATGTTTGTCATATTGTTGGGATAGATGTTCCCTCAATGTTTCTCTGAGTGTAGCAAGTTTATGTGTTAGGGTAGAGGTGGGTATTCGTTTGTTTAGTGTTTCAGTGTCGTGAATTTCCGATAGTAAGGTATTCAATTTTTGTGTATGACGTCTTTTTTCTTGGGCACCTAATTGGATAAGTATGCCTCTCATATAGGCCTTGTGTGAGTTCCATATAGTGTACGGGTCCTGTACTGACTCTACATTATCAAGGAAGAAGTTTTGAAGATGTTGAGAGATTTTGGTGTGGGTGTGGGGTTCCTGTAATAGTCGTATATTGCAGCGCCAGATGGGGGGTGAAGAGGAGACACCCTTATCTTTAATAGTCATAGATATCGCAGCGTGGTCTGACCACGTGATGTCATGTATTTTAGTAGATTCTGCTAGTTGTAGAAGCCACTTATCTGTAAGGAACATGTCTATACGTGAGTATGAGTGATGTCTATGTGAAAAAAAAGGTATAGTCCTTTTCATTGGCATGGTGGCATCTCCATACGTCGAACAGTTCTTCTGTACGGAGAAGGGTTTGAAGAGATACTGTGCCTCTAGCGTTCATTGTAGTGGAGTCCAGAGAAGGATCTGCAACTAGGTTAAAGTCCCCGCACAGTAGGATATTACCGTATTTCATATGGTTAGCTTTTTTGAGTACTTTTTTATAAATCGAAGTTGGTTTGAGTTCGGAGAATATAGCGTGACTAAGGTATATGGTTTGGAGTTAATGTCTCCGTTGAAGATTATGTATCTCCCTCCCTTGTCTTTAAATGATTCCTTGTGTTGGAAGGATACAGAGTTGTTTATGGCTAGCAAGACTCCACCCTTCTTCCGGTTGGGTGTGCAGGCCAGGAATATATGTGGATAGTCTTTGTGTGAGCAGTGTGGAGTTTTGTGTGTTTGGAAGTGAGTTTCCTGGACACAGAGTATGTCGGCTCTGTGTTTGCATGCTTCCTTCCATAAGGAAAATCTTTTAGCGGGGTGGTTCAGACCCCAGGCATTAATTGAGAGGTATGTAATCGTGCGGTTCTCTGTGGTATGGTTCCTTCCGTAGTGGGTAAGCAGTCTGATGCCAGGTGTCTTCTGTAGTTGGAATACGATGGTTACGGGGATGTCTGTGTATATCGAATGGAGAACAAAAGAACAAAGGGTAAAAACAACAAAAAATAAAGTCAACATGGGTAATATAAGAAGAGGATCTTGAAACGGATCCATGTGCAGTGATGTCTGCTGCTTGTTACTCGGAGGGGTAGAGGAGAATTCAAACATAGATCTCCTGTCTCCGGAGAAGTTCGTATGATTTCAGGTGGTTGTTTTATGAGTTTCCACCGGCAGCTTTCTTATGTGATCGCTTATGAGACACCACTTGCCAATCATTGTGCATGGATTGTAGATTATCTGTGGTGGAATGATGTGCGGCTTGATCTGGAAGGATGTTCTATTTTCTTAGATTGGCGATGCCTTCCTCCAACGTGGAAACCAGTGTGGTGGTTCCGTTATGGGTGATCGAGAGTGTTGCTGGATATTTCCACTTGTGGAGGATGTTGTGGTTTCTCAGCGCTTTAGTAATAGTCGCCAGGTTGCGGCGCCTTTGTAGCGTATGTCTGGAGAGGTCGGGGAGCAGCCTTATGTTAGCGTATGGTGGGGAGATTTTATCCGGTTTACGGGACTCCAGTAGTATTCGTTCTTTTACATGGTAGTAATAAACTCTCATTAGGACATCTCGTGGGATGTCATCAGGGAGGAATGATGGCTTGGGGACTCTGTGAATTCTGTCCACAGTGAGTTCTTGGGCTGTTAATTCTGGTATTAGTGTGGAGAACATGGCTTGTGCATATTGCAGGAGTTGATTAGGGGGGACAGACTCTGGGATTCCCCGCAGTTTGAGGTTGTTCCTCCTGGACCTGTCCTCGAGGTCTGCGATTTTGTCCTTCATCCATGTTATATCTTCCCCCTGTGCTGTGTGGGCCTCTACCATCACATTATATGATGAGGTATATTCCTCCATCTTGTGTTCTATTTGATCCACTCTGGTGCCTAGGGCTTGTACTTCTCTGTGGCATTTGTTAATCCCCCTGATCATATCAGCTTGCAGAGATGACCGTAAGGATAATAACATTTCCTTTAAGGTAGTGTCAGAGATGGGTCTGTCTGCTGTGGGGAAATCTGCTATGGGATCTCCTTCAGGTGCCCTCTGTGCTGTGGAGGAGTGTTGCTGCCCGCTTACCTCCATGTTGAGATCGATGTGCGGCCTAGCAGGGGAGTCTCTCCTGGGTTTAGATTTTGCTGGGCTTCTGGTAGTGGGGCTAGTCAGCCCTGAGGATGATTCACTTGGAGCCTTGGCAGCGCAGGATGAGGCTAATGGCACTCCGCGGTGGTTATTGTGAGTTTCGGCCCTGTGAGCAGGCCGTTGATCTTGCACGCCGCTGCCATTTTGTCATAGCCCGCTCGTCTCTGAGGGAAAATAGCTGGAGAGCTTGCGCGGCTGCTGGGGGTCTTTTCGTCTCCTAGGCATCGTTATAGTGGTCGCTGTGTGGAGGATGCCGGTGTTTGTTCCCGCGGATGGAGCCGGTGGACTCGGATGGCGGTGGATTTTCTCCGGCGGACGGAGCTCCTAGGCTAAGCGTCCATCTTGGACCCCCGTTGCCACGCCCCCCTCGTGATAAAAGCTTGATGCGACTTTGGAAAGAAAGTGGGGGGCAGGTCTTAACACCAATTGATCGAATGAAAGGTGACTTGCAACTGCTGTAAAAAGGTGACTTGCAACTTCCTCATATGCCATCCGGCCCATGGTACTACTGGGATGGTTGAAGCTTGCATCCCTAACAAGACCATACAGTCTCTTGCTGACAGGGAGTACAATTGGCTCACTTGTACACAATTTGATATCTCCGAGATTTTCCGTTCAAGCAAAAAGCTCTTCCCCCTTCCAGGTATTAAACAAAATGCCCAGGTATTCCATTTCCTGACTCAGTTCCAACTGGCTTTTTTGAGGGTTCACCAACCAATCGAACTGTACCAAAGTGTCCAAAACTATCTCCCGATAGTGAATGTTAACTGGATTTTGCTAGAATGATCATGTCTATTTTTAAAACATAGAGAAAAACCAGTGTGGCTAGAAATATTTTTGAAAAAACTCTTGGAGCTGTACACAGCCCAAAGGGCAGGCAGTTGAATTGGAAATGGAGACCTGCTATTGCAAAACGTAGATATTTTTGAAGACCTGGAAATATTGGAATGTGCAAATAGGCATTCGCTAAGTTGATTGAAATCATCCAGTTTTGTTACTGTACAATCTATACGATTGTGTGAATTGAATCCATATTGAACTTCTCTGCCTTTATGTAGGCATTCAGCTTCTTCAGGTTGAGTACCAATCTGAATCTCCCAGAAGCTTTGGGAACAAGAAAAATTGGAGAGTAGAATCCCTTGCCCTTTTATTGAGGGGGGGGGTACTGAAAATATAGCTTTTATCAACAACAGGGTCTGAAACTATAGCTTTTCCCGATAACAGTTCTTCTATATAACTTGCTAAGTAACTCCTTTCTCTTGATTCCCTGGCCATGAAGTCTCCACAATTTGCAAGGGGCTGATGAAGAAAATTAATTTGGTAGCCTATTTTGATTTTATCCACTATCAATTCATCCACAATATTGTCCACCCATACCTTCCAAAATAGGGTAAGTCTGGCCCCCACTGGAGGATAGACGGGCCGCATTTCAGAAATCCTTTGCTGTGGTCTTGGTAGCCTGAGTTGCCCTTGCCTTAACTCCTCTGAGAAAACAACTCTTTTTTTCCCTTTCCACTGGGGTTGGTTATACTCCCTACCGGGCATGTAGGATCTGGCATCTCAAAATCTCCTCTGAGTTGCTTGATATGGATGAAATGGCTGCTGCTTCCATTTTCCTGACTGAGGAAGAAGACCACCCCCCGTGACTCTTTTAATAGCTTCATCCAGATTCTTTCTAAAGAGGGATTTCCCATTATATGGGATGGAATATAATGCCTGCTTTGAAGCATTGTCAGCGACCCAATGCCACAGCCATAAAGCACGCTTTGCAGTTACGGAATAATCCATTAGTCTGGCTGAACTTCTCACTAAATCCACCGAGGCCTCGTAATTAAGTCTGAGGCTAGATTCAGCTCTTCTATGTAAGTGATATTTCTCTTATAATTTATCCCCATCTTTTAGGTCATCTCCACGTTTGATACCAATGCTTTAAGGGCTTTAGAGACAGAGGTCAGTGCTAATACTGGACAGCAGGAAAACCCTGCAGCAGAATAGATTTTCTTTAGATAGGAATCCACTCTGCGATCCATGGGATCATTAAAAGTCACTGAGCTTTCCAATGGCAGAGTGACATGACATGGTAGGCGCTGGAGGGCTGCATCAATCACCGAAGGAGTAGCCCAAACTGACAGATCTGATGAGCTTAACGGGTACAATTTTGTGAGCCTATTATGTAGGTTGGTCTTTTTGTCTGGCTTATTCCACTCGTCTTCAATAACCTCCTTCATTTCCATCATTAAAAAGGGAAGATGGGGCCTTCTTTTTTAAGACCTGGAAAAAAACTACAAACCTTCTGGGGGGGTTTAGCTTTAGATTCCCATTCAATTGCTTCCTTCACAGTCTCTACAAACAGATTCACCAGACTAAAATTAAAGGAAAGCATCAGCAGTAGAGGCCTGAGGATGCTTATGGTCTGAAGAGTGATCTTTCTGACATGTAGCAGATCTTTCCAAAGGGGAAAAAGATAATTGCTGCATAAATTTTGTAACCACCTGTTAGATAAAGGATTTAAATCTCTCTGCATCAGCCCCTCTATCTGCTAAAATCTCCTTTAAACATTCAGCTCATATTAATTTTCTAGGTAAGGCTGCTGCTGAGTAAGCCGAACAAAGACCCTCAGTTAGACTGCCCATCCCGCTTGGACCTGGCACTGGAGAAAGTGGCTTGACATATAATGGGTTGAGTTGAGTAACTGAGGATAGGCCTGCCTCATGGCAAGTGCAGAACTAGAAGAGTGGTTTCTTCTGGAATCCAGAGAGGAGGAATGATGAAGGGACATTGATTTCTTTGCATGCTTGCATTTGGGACTAGAATTCCTTAAAAAAGGAAATACCACAATATTAGAGCAGTGAAAGAAAGTAGCACTCTTTTAAAAACTGTTCTTACGTTGCCTCCCCTACCTTTCTGCAGGCTTCAGTGCCTCCTGCACATGCTGTGATGAGCTAATCGTACCTGAAATGAGGACAGAGATAAGAAACCTATACATCCTTACCCAGAGCTATAGCCATGGCTTCATTTCTTTTACAAAGTACGTGAGAATAGACCTTACCAGCAGGGCAGACACAGGAGCAAGAAAGCAGCACCCACTGTCAAACAGAGCCAGAGAAGAGAAAGAGAGAGAGAGAGGAAGGAAGGCTCTCCTCTGTTTAAATAATCTGTCTGTCATTGCCTAGCAACAGAGTAAACAGCCTCTGATGGCCACATATTCTGTGTTACCACACCCACTGCCCCCCTCTTGCAAGACAAATGAGGCCCGCCCCCTAATGAAGCCTCTGGAGAGAGCGAGAAAGCATTCTGAGGAGGAAGGAAGGACAAACACTGCACCGGCAGCTGCATTAAATATATGTCTCTTTAAGCCATCTTGCCTGCACCTTAGCACTAAAGGGCTTCTGGAATCAGGCAGATTTACAGTCAACATCCAGAACTTCCAAGCCAGAGAGGCTGAACCCTGGTGGGAACTTTGGCAGGGAGGAAATATAAGATTATTTATTCATTTATTCATCTGAGGTAAGAGACAGGTCTCCTGGAGCAGGACCAGAAAAAGAACACCTGAGGGATGGGGTCACTGTATTTTATTCTGAGGTAGAAGGTGGTCCAAGGGGGCAGAGTTAATCCACTGTTGCTGACATGAGGTGAGCCAGGAAATAAAAATCATGTATTATGTAGGGGGGAATTATTCTGGGTTGTAAATACAAAGGATATATATATTTTAAATGTATTTACTGGGTTTATCCATTTGTTAGCAGACATGATCCGCAGCAAGGTCATAGGACTTGGCAAAAAAAAGAAATGAGTGGAATAAATATTGTAAAAATACATATAATTAGGACAATATATCAAAAATGCAATATTTCCAAATGATGAAGTAAGAGTTATCAAGTATTAAAAGGGTATGGTTCACAGTCAAGTATATGTTGTACTTAAATGCCCACAGTAAATGAGGATTCCTGCCAGATGTCACATGATTCTTTTTTATAAACCAGTTCATTAGGGATGATTTGATTTACCAATGACTTCCACGGTGATAATCTGGGAGGTCTGGTATTCATCTATCTCCAGCTATGGTCTTAATAGTTAAGAGTATTTCCCTGAGAAATACTCTCACATACAATCGCCAGAATCCCTTATCCAGTAGTCTCAATAAGCATAGGGCAAAGGAGATAGGAACTTGCATAAAATTTGAATTGATAACAAGGAGATGACCTGTGACAAAAAAAATGTGATTGAGATTTGCATCAAGCTAATGACAGGACAGACAGTCTGTGGAAGGAAGACAAACCATCCTACACAATATAAGGGGAGTTAGATATAACTGATAAACCACTGTATATACAATGGCATTATGTTATTATTGAATGCTGATGAAACTTTTAAGTGAAACATAAGTGTAATCCCAGTGTTCACCTAGAGATTTAGAGTTTGCTAATAGATGTTTGCCTTAATTGGAGTCCTTTGTGTGAGTTATTGATATAAATTAGATATTAAGCCACCAGGTCCCTGTGATCAGAATATAGCAATTGGAATAGAGATACAATGGTTCAACGAGAGAAAAATGTCCAAGACATCTTGTAAGTAATATAGAATAGCAAAATAGACCTCAAGGAGCAGTTTGTGTGGGTAAATGACTGCTTCCACCAATAATTAAAGATGAGGCAGGCCAGAGGCATGTAGATGATGTACTTCAGAAGAGGGGAGGTCTACATCAGTAGACTATAATTACAGCTGTACAGCTACCTTGCCATATACATAAAACAGCTAAAGGTTGGAGAGGGACATACCATCCTCCTCCCTAGGTTGTTGGATTGAAGGCAATTTAAGTTTGGGTTAAGAAGGGTCATATATAAAAATGAGAGAGGTGTGAACCTGAGTCCTTAAAAATAGATTTATATATGAGGACAGGCATATGTTCTATCATGTATAAATATTTAGGAAGGATAAATAGTTTCATTAAAATATTTATGCTTGCCACAGAAAGTGGAATGCTGGGCCAGCTGAGAAGCTTCTGAACCACTCCACCACCTCCATCACAACAGGTAAGTCATTATGTACATTGTTATTAAACATGATAACATCATCTGCATATGATCTGAGTTTGCCAGAAGTGGGATTGAATTGTATACCTGTCATTCTATTATATTGCCTGAAGTATATAGCTAGGGTTTCTATTGTAAATGATAATAAAAGTGGAGACAGTGGGGATCCCTGGCATATACTAATACTAATACTAATCTAAAGAGCGAAAAGGGCTCACAGAGAATACTATTTCTGCATAGTCTACATGTTGGTGCTAATAGCAGGATTTGAATCCAACATTTAAAGTTACCAAGCTTGCCAAATGTTTGCATACATGGAATTCCAGAGAATCAAAGGCCTTAGCCATGCCAAGCAAAGCCAGTGCCAGAAAATCATTCAACTTGTGGGATCATTAGGTCGTAATCTGTTCTCCCCTTATATTTTGTAAGTTAACTAAGGGCCAATACTTTCATTCATCATAAAATCTGGGTTTACCAGTGTGATTGGCCTATACTTTAATCTCCTCCACAAACCACCACAACACTTGGACAATGTTATAGGAAAGAGGACATTTTCAAAACATTTTCATGGGCTTAATACATTTTCAATGTATCACAAAATAGTCAATGCATGCCAATGCATCACACAGATACAAACCAACCCTACTGAAAACAATGGTTTGAGTGCGCATGCGCGCGGGCACGGGAGCGGACATGTTCTGACCTGCTCCTCACGCCACCGGCCTTTCTAAGCTATTTTAAGCCGGAGGGAAACCGCAGAACTCGCAGCCTTCTTGGGGATCACACTATGAATCGCAGAGGAGGGGGAACAACGAAAAAGAAACCCCCGACATCAAGCTACTCGTTCCGTTCGGGGAGCGCTGCAGCACAAACCCTTCCTTCCAAGATGGCGTCGGGCCGGAGGACAGAAACAGATGCAGTGAGGCAGGTGAGCGGGACCCAGCATAACCAGGCCCCCCCTGCACAAGGAACCTCCTCTCATAACACAGCGGCTGCTGACATAGATGGCACACGGGACCCCTTCTTCTCTCAGTTACAAGAAGACATGATAAGATCACAGAAGGGTGAGTCCCCACGGTTTTCTCTCTCCCCCTCCCACACTTATCAGGGAGAGGGAATGGATGGTGCTGATTACCCAGCGTCCTCCATGGAGAGGAATATGGCTGAAATAGCTGAACTCGCCCTAAGCCAAAATAGCACAGGGAGTGAACATCCTCCCCTGCCTCCAGCACCATATTCAGGGGATTCTGTCCTCCTTGCTCGCTTCTCAGCATTACTGCAACAAGAGTTGTCTAAAGCCTGTCAATCAATCACAGCTGAAATGAAACATGACTTTAATGATATAGGAGAAAGACTGGACACTATTGAATCTAAAATGGATGGCACAGTGCGGAGGGTTAATCAGAACTCAAGCATGATATCCTCATTACAGGATCAATTAGATGAAGCCAACGCCAAAATTGAAGATCAGGAAAATAGATCCAGGCGCTTTAATTTCCGAATTCGTGGTCTACCGGAAATGGTGACTGACTTAGAAGAGGCAATGCATAAACTTATGCAGAATTTGATCCCAGACATCACGCCACAGCACATGGAAATAGATAGAGTCCACCGAGCTTTGACAGCCCCAAGACAAGATGGCTCCCCAAGGGACGTTATAGTTAATCCGCATTTTTACAGAATTAAGGAACAAATAATGACCGCAGCCCGCGGTAGGAATGAAATCAACCTCATGGGACATCCAATACAGATTTTCGCAGACATTTCGCAAATGACTATCCAAAAAAGAAGGGCTCTAAAGCCATTACTGGCACAGTTCACTAAGCGCCAAATCAAGTACCGCTGGTCATTTCCTTTTCGTTTGTCGTTTACCTTTAAGGGAAAGATATATTCTTTTGCCAATTTTCCGGATGGAGAAGACATCCTTATGGGCCTTGGCTTAATATCCAGGGAATCATCATCCCCAAAAGCACGACCAGAATTTGATCGCCCAGTCTCACCCCTGTGGGAACAACGCCAACGATATTCTTCTAGAAGACGACACCCAGCTGCTGGACCAAATGGATGACAGAGCAGAACCCTCCTCTGAGAAGTATTTCTTCTACAGTGACAGTTGATATCACTGTAAGCCTGTACAAGGCTCCCCTTCAGGGATTTGGAACTTACAGTGTTGGCTGTGGTTGAGCCAGTTTAATTTGTCTTTAAGACACCAATGTGACTTCCTTATTTCTGGAGGGATGTGATCCCCTCTCCTTATTGGGAGATTAGAGTTATAGCTTCTTAATCAATATTTGTTGCTTTAACATGAAGGTTTTATAATATAATTGAAAATGACCCCCCTAGTCTAGTTTAGTCTAGCCCAGTTGGACTTAAGCTAACATAAAATGTTAGTTCATTAGATTTTCTAGACTCCCCTCCCTAATAGAACAATGTTTTATAAGGAAAATGCCGGGGCGGAACCGTATGCCACTTCTTGGCGAGCTTGTCGTCATCGGATAGGTGGTGACAACCTCGCTCAACCCGATGGAGGCTTTGGTCTCCTGGACCCTTATGCACATGTTCTCAATTTCATATCAGTTGTCTATGTACTTTATTTCTGGGGGGACAGATGGACAGTGGTCCAGTTCATCTTACCCCAACACTGTTTTCTCATTCCTTCTTTCTTTTTCTTTTTCTATTTCCTGGAGTGCACCCCTACAATCGAAAACTGAAGAGCCTCATCAAAACATCCTCTTCCAGATGGAGATGGCGAACACCTACAAAAGGCAAGTACAGTCTGTCGAACCATAATGCTAAGATCATTAGTACCTCATTCCCATACTCACATACTAACGCATAATGTTCAAGGCTTAAATTCCCCTACGAAATGAGCTAAAGCATTTCAAAATTACCATAAATTGGATATAGATTTCCTACTTCACCAGGAAACGCATTTTTCGTGTACCTCAGCTCCCCGACACTTAAATGCTAGATATCCCACGTTCTATTTATCGAACGGCCCAGACAAGAAAAGAGGGGTAGCGATTTGTATTGCGAAAAGAGTCCCGCTTATCCCCACCACAGTTATTAGAGATAAAGAAGGAGGTACATCATGGTTGCGGGGAAAGTGAATGAAAATGCTCTTACACTTATATCATATTACGCTCTCAATACGGTCAGGTAACATTTTTTGAAACTATGCTAGAAACTCTGATGCCACATGTACAAGGTCGAGTTATACTGGGTGGAGACAACAATGTCTCCCTGGATCAAGTCTTGGATAGGACCAATGCACACAAACCTGTTGTGAAACATATCCCCAAACAGGGCGTTAAACTAGCCCGGATTTTACACTCCTACGACCTCGTAGATATTTGGAGAGACTTTCATCCCACGACCAGAGATTTTACTCACTATTCTCAAGTCCACAAAACATACTCGCGCATAGACCACTTACTCACACAATCCTCATTGCCATCAATTAAGTCGATTAAAATAGTGCCCAGCTCATGGTCAGACCACTCACCAGTACTAATGACTAGGGATGAGCCGAACACCCCCCGGTCCAGTTCGCACCAGAACCCGCGAACGGACCGAAAGTTCACACGAACGTTAGAACCCCATTGACGTCTATGGGACTCGAATGTTCGAAATCAAAAGTGCTCATTTTAAAGGCTAATTTGCATGGTATTGTCCGAAAAAGGGTTTGGGACCCGGGTCCTACCCCAGGGGACATGTATCAATGCAAAAAAAACTTTTAAAAACGGCCGTTTTTTCGGGAGCAGTGATTTTAATGATGCTTAAAGTAAAAAAAAAAAAAGTGAAATATTCCTTTAAATATCGTACCTGGGGGGTGTCTATAGTATGCCTGTAAAGTGACGCGTGTTTCCCGTGTTTAGAACAGTCCCTGCACCAAATGTCATTTTTAAAGGAAAAAATCTCATTTAAAACTGCTTGCGGGTTTAATGTCATGTCGGGTCATGGCAATATGGATGAAGATCAGTGAGACAAACGGCATGGGTACCCCCCAGTCCATTACCAGGCCCTTTGGGTCTTGTATGGATATTAAGGGGAACCCCGCACCCAAATTAAAATAAGGAAAGGTGTGGGGCCACCAGGCCCTATATACTCTGAACAGCAGTATACAGGCGGTGCAAACAAGACAGGGACTGTAGGTTTGTTGTTAAGTAGAATCTCTTTGTAATTTTGAACGGGTACATTTTTAACGTGTTTAGCTCCAGCCAAAAAATCTTTTTTAAGCTTTTTGGAAAACATAGGGAAGGGTTATCACCCCTGTGACATTTGTTTTGCTGTCTTTCCTCCTCTTCAGAAGATTTCACCTCACTTTTTTGTCCCAATGAAAAATGTTTTTTGAAAATTTGGGTTTTTTTGTGGAACAAGGTTTGGAAAGCATCAGTGGAAAGGAGAAATTGTTTTCCCATATTAACTCTTACAGGAGAGAATTTCCCTTCCTAGGGGTAGATTTCATCTCACTTCCTGTTGTCTCCTTCCGTTTGCAAGTAGGAGTCGTTTATAAGTTAGATGTTTGAAAGTAGGGTCCTGCCCTATATACTCAGCAGAAATTTGGGCCTTAGGTGTTGCTGTGGCCACAACACTGTAAGCCCTCACAGGGCCCTGCTGTGAAATATTAGATCAAGAATTGTAATTACATGCCCCTGTTGAACAGGAGCTGAAAAATTAGGCCTTAGGCACTGGTGCTGGTGCCACAACACTGCAACCCCTCACAGACACTCTAGTTGGAACGCAGGAACGAGCCCTGCTGCAAAGTATTGCATCAAAAATTGTAATTACACGCCCCTGTTAGACAGGGGCAGAAAAATTGGGCCTTAGGCACTGGTGCTGGTGCCACAACACTGCAACCCCTCACAGACACTCTAGTTGGAATGCAGGAACGAGCCCTGCTGTAAAGTATTGCATCAAAAATTGTAATTACACGCCCCTGTTAGACAGGGGCAGAAAAATTGGGCCTTAGGCACTGGTGCTGGTGCCACAACACTGCAACCCCTCACAGACACTCTAGTTGGAATGCAGGAACGAGCCCTGCTGCAAAGTATTACATCAAAAATTGTAATTACACGCCCCTGCTAAACAGGGGCTGAAAAATTGTGCCTTAGGCACTGGTGGTGGCGCCCAGAACCAAAAATGTTCTTACAAGCTATCAGCGTGATGATTGAGGAGGAAGAGGATAATTACTCAGGGATAGTCACTCAGCATCAGCATAGGCAGTCTTTGAAGGGATCTGAAAAAAATTATTCAGTTACATCAGCATCAGGTGCTTGGTAGCTGGTGGTGATCCAAGACTGATTCATTTTTATGAAGGTCAGTCGATCGACCGAGTCGGTGGACAGACGCACCCTGTGATCGGTTACCACGCCTCCAGCAGCACTGAATGTGCGTTCCGAAAGAACGCTGGATGCAGGACAGACCAGTAGCTCAATTGCATACTGTGCAAGCTCTGGCCAGTGATCCATCCTCAAGACCCAGTAACCCAGAGGATTTTCGGTGGGAAAGGTGTCCAAGTCTGATCTTGCCCCTAGGTATTCCTGCACCATGTAAAACAGACGCTGGCGATGGTTGCTGGAACCGATCATACCTTGGGGCTGCGGACCAAAAAATTGTCTGAACGCATCGGTCAGACGGCCACCTTCTCCACCGCTCCTTCTTTGACTGACCGAAGCCTCAGCAACACGTTGTCCAGAAACAGGAGTTTGTAACCTCCCAGTCTCTGGGAACGCGTTGCACAGACCTTTCTGCAAGGCCTCCCGAAGATGTTTCATCCTCTGCTCCCTCTGCGATGGCAAGATAAGGTCCGCAACCTTACCCTTGTAACGTGGATCAAGGAGGGTTGTCAGCCAGTATTGGTCCTTCTCCTTGATACCACGAATACGAGGATCCTTACGCAGGCTTTGCAGGATCAGGGAGGCCATGCAGCGTAGGTTTGCTGAGGCATTCGGTCCGGAGTCCTCTGGGTCACTAAGGACAACAACGTCCGCAGCCACCTCCTCCCAGCCACGTACAAGTCCATGTGTTCCTTGGGACTGATCCCTTAAAGACTGCTGATGCTGAGTGCCAGGCTCCACCTCCATACTGACACAATCTTCCTCCTCCTCCTCCTCCTCCTCGTCCTCTTCCTGTGTGATCGGCGGGCACGCAGGAACACTGTCTGGATAAAGGGGGCCTTGAGAGCTAAGGAAGTCCTCCTCTTCCTGCCTCTGTTCTGCCTCAAGTGCCCTGTCCATTATTTCACGCAGCGTGTGCTCCAACAGGTGGACAAGGGGGACAGTGTCACTGATGCATGCACTGTCAGTGCTCACCATCCTCGCGGCCTCCTCGAATGGTGACAGGACAGTGCATGCATCCCTGATCATGGCCCACTGGCGTGGGGAAAAAAAACCAAGCTCCCCTGACCCTGTCCTGGTGCCATAGTCGCACAGGTACTCATTGATGGCCCTCTGCTGCGTGTGCAGCCGCTGCAGCATGGCCAACGTTGAGTTCCACCTGGTGGGCATGTCACAGATTAGGCGGTTCTTGGGCAGGTTAAACTCCTTTTGGAGGTCCGTCAGCCGAGCACTGGCATTATATGACCGGCGGAAATGCACACAGACTTTCCTGGCCTGCCTCAGGACATCCTGTAAGCCCGGGTACCTGCCCAAGAACCGCTGCACCACCAAGTTAAGGACGTGAGCCAAACAGGGCACATGGGTCAGTTGTCCCTGTCGGAGGGCAGAGAGGAGGTTGGTGCCATTGTCGCAAACCACCATTCCTGCCTTAAGTTGGCGTGGCGTCAACCACCTCTGAACCTGCCCCTGCAGAGCTGACAGAACCTCTGCCCCAGTGTGGCTCCTGTCCCCCAAGCACACCAGCTCAAGCACCGCATGGCATCTTTTGGCCTGCGTACTTGCGTAGCCCCTTGAACGCCTACGGAGCACCGCTGGTTCCGAGGAAGAGGCCATGGAGGAAGAAGAAGAGGAGGGGGTGGAGGAGAGAGGTGTGTCACAATCAGCATTTTGGAGGCGTGGTGGCGGAACAACCTCCAACACTACTGCACCTTGTCCTGCATCCTTCCCAGCTGCCAGCAGAGTCACCCAATGCGCCGTGAAACTAAGGTAACGTCCCTGTCCATGCCTGCTGGACCATGAGTCAGCGGTAATATGCACCTTACCGCTGACCGCCCTGTCCAGCGAGGCATGGACATTGCCTTCCACATGCCGGTAGAGAGCCGGAATCGCCTTCCGTGAGAAAAAGTGGCGTTTGGGTACCTGCCACTGAGGAACCGCACATTCCACAAACTCACGGAAGGGGGCAGAGTCTACCAACTGAAAAGGCAGCAGTTGAAGTGCTAGCAATTTTGCCAAGCTAGCATTCAACCGCTGGGCATGTGGATGGCTGGGAGCAAACTTCTTTCGGCGGTGCAGCAGCTGGGGCAGGGAAATTTGCCTGGTACAATCTGACGTCGGTGTACCAAAAGCAGATTGCCCACAAGTACTTGGCTGTGACACACCTAATTCTACACCTTCATTCCTCTCACTGCAGGTCTCAGAGAGGACTGAAGGTCTAGTGGGGTTGGAAATCTCAGCTGATGAGGAGCAAGGAGAGATCCTCTTTGTTCTTTGGTGTGGGTCTTTTAGATATGCTTGCCAACGAACTGCATGGCAGGTCAACATATGTCTGGTCAAGCATGTGGTACCCAAGCGGGAGATGTTTTGGCCACGCGAGATACGCTTGAGACATATGTTGCAAATAGCAGCGGTGCGATCTGATGCACTGGTCTCAAAAAAGGCCCACACCAAAGAACTTTTTGAATAACGCGCAGAGACTGCAGCGTCCTGCACATGTGGAGCTTTGGGGTGTGATGCAGTCAATGTGCTGCCCTTAGGCTGGCCCCTGGAGGGCATCCTGCCTCGTTGGTGATGTGCCGCCTCCTCCTCCTCCTCCTCCTCCTCCTCTCTCCTATCAGGCACCCACGTTGAGTCAGTGACCTCATCATCCCCTCCCTCCTCATCACTGGAGCAAACCTGGCAGTATGCTGCAGCAGGGGGAGCATGACTGCCAGATTGCTGTCCTTCTTGGGCACCCCCTCTGTCCGTGATCATGTTACTGCCTTCATCGAGCTCAGTATCATCATCAGAGCCTTCCAAACGCTGGGCATCCTCCTGGAGCATGTACCCAACACTGTGGTCAAACAGTTCGAGGGAATCCTCAGGAGGACATGGTGGAGCTAGGGAAGGAGTCACTGATGACATTGAGCTGAGGGAAGAGGCCGCTGCTTTGCCAGACAAAGCACCCTGGGCATGGGTGAGAGAGGATGAGGAGGATGAGGACGGCTTGGTCATCCACTCGACCAAGTCTTCCGCATGTTGCGGCTCAACACGGCCAGCTGCCGAAAAAAAGGCCAAGCGTGTCCCATGGCCACGTGCTGATGAGGATGCACCGTCTCCACGACCAGCACTAGACACAGAGCCTGCTTGCCCTCTCTTATTGGCTTGTGACTGTCTGCCTCTCCTTCTTGGCCTTCCAGACATACTAATGGCCTGTAGCTGCACTAAGCTGGGATAGAACACCTGTAATTTTCTTCAGGTAGCTTTATATACTGTAACCAGACAAGCCTGCCTGTCAGTAGGAAGATAACAGGAACGGATCTAGCTGAACACTGTGAGCAGGACGCACTGCACTAAATGTAAATAGCAGGAACGGATCTAGCTGAACACTGTGAGCAGGACGCACTGACTGCACTAAATGTAAATAGCAGGAACAGATCTAGCTGAACACTGTGAGCAGGACGCACTGTACTAAATGTAAATAGCAGGAACGGATCTAGCTGAACACTGTGAGCAGGACGCACTGACTGCACTAAATGTAAATAGCAGGAACGGATCTAGCTGAACACTGTGAGCAGGACGCACTGCACTAAATGTAAATAGCAGGAACGGATCTAGCTGAACACTGTGAGCAGGACGCACTGCACTAAATGTAAATAGCTGGAACGGATCTAGCTGAACACTGTGAGCAGTACGCACTGACTGCACTAAATGTAAATAGCTGGAACGGATCTAGCTGAACACTGTGAGCAGGACGCACTGCACTAAATGTAAATAGCAGGAACAGATCTATCTGAACACTGTGAGCAGGACGCGCTGCACTAAATGTAAATAGCAGGAACAGATCTAGCTGAACACTGTGAGCAGGACGCACTGACTGCACTAAATGTAAATAGCAGGAACGGATCTAGCTGAACACTGTGAGCAGGACGCACTGCACTAAATGTAAATAGCAGGAACGGATCTAGCTGAACACTGTGAGCAGGACGCACTGCACTAAATGTAAATAGCAGGAACGGATCTAGCTGAACACTGTGAGCAGGACGCACTGACTGCACTAAATGTAAATAGCAGGAACGGATCTAGCTGAACACTGTGAGCAGGACGCACTGCACTAAATGTAAATAGCAGGAACAGATCTAGCTGAACACTGTGAGCAGGACGCACTGCACTAAATGTAAATAGCAGGAACAGATCTAGCTGAACACTGTGAGCAGGACGCACTGCACTAAATGTAAATAGCAGGAACGGATCTAGCTGAACACTGTGAGCAGGACGCACTGCACTAAATGTAAATAGCAGGAACGGATCTAGCTGAACACTGTGAGCAGGACGCACTGACTGCACTAAATGTAAATAGCTGGAACGGATCTAGCTGAACACTGTGAGCAGGACGCACTGACTGCACTAAATGTAAATAGCTGGAACGGATCTAGCTGAACACTGTGAGCAGGACGCACTGCACTAAATGTAAATAGCAGGAACAGATCTAGCTGAACACTGTGAGCAGGACGCGCTGCACTAAATGTAAATAGCAGGAACAGATCTAGCTGAACACTGTGAGCAGGACGCACTGACTGCACTAAATGTAAATAGCAGGAACGGATCTAGCTGAACACTGTGAGCAGGACGCACTGCACTAAATGTAAATAGCAGGAACGGATCTAGCTGAACACTGTGAGCAGGACGCACTGCACTAAATGTAAATAGCAGGAACGGATCTAGCTGAACACTGTGAGCAGGACGCACTGACTGCACTAAATGTAAATAGCTGGAACGGATCTAGCTGAACACTGTGAGCAGGACGCACTGACTGCACTAAATGTAAATAGCTGGAACGGATCTAGCTGAACACTGTGAGCAGGACGCACTGCACTAAATGTAAATAGCAGGAACAGATCTAGCTGAACACTGTGAGCAGGACGCACTGCACTAAATGTAAATAGCAGGAACAGATCTAGCTGAACACTGTGAGCAGGACGCACTGCACTAAATGTAAATAGCAGGAACAGATCTAGCTGAACACTGTGAGCAGGACGCACTGCACTAAATGTAAATAGCAGGAACGGATCTAGCTGAACACTGTGAGCAGGACGCACTGCACTAAATGTAAATAGCAGGAACGGATCTAGCTGAACACTGTGAGCAGGACGCACTGACTGCACTAAATGTAAATAGCAGGAACGGATCTAGCTGAACACTGTGAGCAGGACGCACTGCACTAAATGTAAATAGCAGGAACAGATCTAGCTGAACACTGTGAGCAGGACGCACTGCACTAAATGTAAATAGCAGGAACAGATCTAGCTGAACACTGTGAGCAGGACGCACTGCACTAAATGTAAATAGCAGGAACAGATCTAGCTGAACACTGTGAGCAGGACGCACTGCACTAAATGTAAATAGCAGGAACGGATCTAGCTGAACACTGTGAGCAGGACGCACTGCACTAAATGTAAATAGCAGGAACGGATCTAGCTGAACACTGTGAGCAGGACGCACTGACTGCACTAAATGTAAATAGCAGGAACGGATCTAGCTGAACACTGTGAGCAGGACGCACTGCACTAAATGTAAATAGCAGGAACGGATCTAGCTGAACACTGTGAGCAGGACGCACTGACTGCACTAAATGTAAATAGCAGGAACGGATCTAGCTGAACACTGTGAGCAGGACGCACTGACTGCACTAAATGTAAATAGCAGGAACAGATCTAGCTGAACACTGTGAGCAGGACGCACTGCACCAAATGTAAATAGTCTAGATAGAAGATAACAGGAACGGATCTAGCTAAACTGAATACAGTGTATATATATATATGCAACACCTGGGATGCATATATATACAAAATACACTGTAAGTGCAGCTAACTGACTGACTGTTCTGCCTAATCTATCTAACTCAAATCAAATGACACTGTCTGTCTCTCTCTCTATCTCTCAGCACACCGGAACACACTACACAGGGCCGCCGTGCAGGCGGCCTTATATAGTGTGGGGCGTGTACTAAATCCCCTGAGCCATAATTGGCCAAAGCCACCCTGGCTTTGGCCAATTCCAGCTCTCTCTACTGACGGCGCTGTGATTGGCCAAGCATGCGGGTCATAGTGCATGCTTGGCCAATCATCAGCCAGCAATGCACTGCGATGCCGCAGTGAATTATGGGCTGTGACGTGCCACACGAATTTGGCGCGAACGGCCCATAACGTTCGCAATTCGACGGACGGTTGAACAGCCGATGTTCGAGTCGAACATGGGTTCGACTCGAACACGAAGCTCATCCCTACTAATGACACTGACCGACCTATGAATGAGACCAAAACCCTCAACCTGACGGCTTAATGCTACACTACTTAATGATCCCATCGTATACGCTGAAGTAGAGAAAGCCCTTCGACAGTACTTTACTGACAATCATGCTAGCGACACGTCCCCTGGCATTAATTGGGCAGCGCCACCATTTGCGGCAAACTGATCCAAGAAGTCTCCAGAAATAAACGTGACAATGCTCAGAAGATACAGCAACAGGAAGACGAGTTACAAAAAATAGTTCAGGAACAAAAATCTAATCCTCATCTAGACTTGTGCCATAAAATAGATACAGCACGGACAGCATTGAACCTTAGCCTCACAGCCTAGGCTGAGAAATACCTCCGCTGGTCTAGACATCATTTCTACACCAGGGGAGATAAACCTACTACCCTTTTGGCTAGAAAGTTAACCCCACGTCCATTTAATGCCGCCATGCCGAGAAAACGGACAAGGGATGGGAAACGTACCCAAAATCCCCAAATGATAATCCAAGAATTTTCGAGGTTCTTTACTAAGTTATACAACAAACCGAACTCATTTCCCAAAGCCCGGGCAGATGAATTTTTCCATGATATTCCATTACCACGAGTTGCACAAGAACACATAGAACTAATGGAAGCAGATTTTACAGAGGGGGAAATTTCGGCAGGTATTAAATGCTTGAATCCCACCTGGGGGAGCACCTGGCCCAGATGGTCCAGCACCTGGCCCAGATGGTTTCACAGGTCACTATTATAGAAAATTTGCAGCCATATTGACCCCTCATCTCTGTTCCTTTTCTAATGCGATACGGAAAGGAGACCCACTAGCTACGCACGAAAATGAAGCCCTTATACAAGTAATTCCTAAACCGGAATGTGGACCTCAAACTGATGACTAAAGTGTTAGCGACCAGAATGAACACCTTCCTAGCTAATTATATCCATCCAGACCAAGTGGAATTTGTCCCCAATCGACAGGCCCCTGACCAAACCCGACGAGTGATAGACATTATAGCAGCGCTTAACTCTAACTGAGACGATCATGGCATACGGAAGGGAATGCTACTATCATTAGATCTTTGTAAGGCGTTCGACTCGGTCACATGGGAATACATCTATTACGCATTAAGGAGATTTGGATTTGGGTCTCACTTCCTGACTATACTACAGACATTATACAATGCACCTACGGCTAGACTCCAGATAAAAGGCTATAAATCACATACAATAGACATACACAGAGGAACGAGGCAAGGGTGCCCTTTGTCTCCTATTTTATTTATTTTGGCACTAGAACCCCTAGCAATTAAGATAATACACAACCATGGTATAAAGGGTATATATTGTGGTGACGGAGAGCAGAAATGCTCTTTGTTTGCCGACGATATTTTGATTTTCCTCTCCTCCCCGGTTACATCTCTTCCCAATCTCTTCCAGGTCTTACGACGCTTCTCAGTTTTTTCAGGTCTCACGATTAACCATTCCAAATCTGAGGCCTTAAATCTAACATTAGAACAGCAGACAGTCCAACAGCTCCAAACGTCATTCCAGTTCAGATGGCAGAATGATAGGCTCCCATATCTAGGAATATTTCTAACCCCCACTATACAGACCCTGTACCAAGCCAACTATCCTTCTGTATGGAAAACTAACAACAGATTTATTGAGATAGGCTGTTAGCCCTCCGTCGTGGTTCGTCAGACTGTACTCTATAAAAATGAACCTTTTGCCAAGACTGTTGTACTTGTTTAGAACTCTTCTTCCAATTGCCATTAATAGATCCGATCTCGAGGTTTTTCAGAAAAAGATAATGAAGTTCATTTGGGGAATACAAGACCTAGGGTGAATAGGCAAACTCTCTATACCCTCAAAAGTAAAGGAGGCCTGGGGGTTCCTGATTTGGTCAAATATTTTGAGGCAGCCCAGTTGGCCCAATTAATTCACTCCCATTCTGGGCTACCAAAACCTTCCTGAATGAAAATGGAATCAGCCCCCTATCCCACAAAACCCATTAGCCATATGATGTGGCTTTATATGAAAGACAGGCCGACCATATTGTGCCCTACACTATCCTTTTCATTGAGTGTATGGGACAGATTACAAAAGCCTTTCGCTTTTCGCTCCACGCATGCTCCCTTAGCTCTGCTAACGGGTAACCCAGATTTCACCCCGGGTCTCAATCCTCAAAGTCTATCAAGGGTTTGATACGCATAGCTGATATGTGCGATCATAAAGGTATATTATCGAAACAATCACTCATAGAAAAGTACCAGCTACCTAACACAGAATTTTATCGTTACCTCCAAATAGTCCACTTCCTAAACACCCTACAGCGCAAGACCGACATTATGTCTTCCACCCCAATGGAATATCTATGCAGGTCTTATGACAAACATAAAGGTCATATATCACAAATTTATAGTATCCTGACCTCCAAGACGGGGAAATTATTTTATATGCAAAAATGGGAACAGGATATGGAGGTAACGATGGAAATGGATGCATGGTTTAAGGTGGCACAGTCAGCTTCAAAAAGTTATATTAATACCTCCCTGATAGAGGCGAATTATAAAGTCTTATTACGGTGGTATATGGTTCCGGCCAGAATTGCTACATATATCGCTGACGCTTCTCCATTATGTTTCAGGGGATGTGGCAAAGAAGGTACAATATATCATACTTGGTGGACCTGCCCTAAAGTCAAACAATTTTGGATACGCATTTATAACTTTATATACTCACTGACTCAAGTTAATCTAACCAAATCTCCACAACAGGCACTACTGGGGGGTCAAGTGGAAGGAATACCTTGGCATACAAGGAAACTCATATCTTTTATATTTACAGCATCTAGAATCGCGGTGGCTAGATCTTGGAGAAAGCCCCTGATCCCCTTTGAAATGGTTAAAGCAAAGCTGACGTGGATCATGATTAACGAACGCCTTTCGGCAATTCTTTTGGATAAACAGCGGGCTTTCGACAGGATTTGGGAGCCATGGTTGTCCTATCTGTCTACGGGTTTTGACAGTTAATGGATCTTAATAAGGATCCCTAGGGGTGCACTCAACCCCAACCCTTCCCCTACCCTTTCTTCTCTTCCTCATTTCCCCTCTTTATTTTTCTTACTCTTTCCTTTCTTCTCTGGTTTGTTTTTGCAGGTTTTCCTGCTTTATTTTGTTGTCCTAACGCCATATACGAAGGATCAAGATCTGATATCTGAATTATTAGTCATAAAGGCAGAGGGGTGTGGGGCGGGAGCCTTCCCGTCCACAGTGAAGATCCCAAATGGGGTGGATGGTTGGGTTCCTGACGTCACGCCTTCTCTCCAAGCAATACAAGAGAGGTGTGGAAATAGCTCTAGAGACAACAAACATATAAAGAAAGATAATTATATATCCAAACTTATGATGCTCTACACTCTGCCTATATATATGTGAGTAAAGGGAGCGTAACCGGCCATGTGCAGCTGGATAGACGTATTCACCTCATCCAGAGAGAAAATAGAGATGACATAGTCTGTTTATAGGATCCTTGCAGGCCATGTTGGCCGAGATATGTTCCCCCCCCCCCTTTTTTTTTTCTTCTTCTATTTTTGTACTCAAGGAATATATGTTGTGGATTTTGTACATGCTATTTTCAATAAAAATCATTGGAAAAGAAAACAATGGTTAATCTCTACGCATGCACTGATGTGTGTTAAAATGCATAGGTGTACACGGGCTTTAAGAGATTGCCAATAGTCAGTTTATTATCACATATTGATACTGTGTGTAATTGCCCTTATACACGCACGTGATGGCATGGTGGCAAATTCAAAGGGACGTACAGGTACGCCCATTTGCGCAGCCCTGCCATTCTGCCGACGTATAAGTACATGCGGCGGTCAGCAAGCGGTTAACCCCTAAAATGAGCACTTTTGATTTCTCCCATAGACTTTTAAAGGGTGTTCCATGGCTTTCAAATTTGCTGTGAACACCTCAAATTGTTCGCTATTCAGCGAACGGGCGAACAGCCAATGTTCGGGTCGAACTCATGTACATAAAGCTCTTCCCTATTAGCCAGTTTTTTAAGTGAAAAGCTCTGTACATCTAAAACTGATCTTGCTTGTGTTTCTCTGCACAATTACCTTTAGACTCGGTTCACACAGGGGCAACTTGTCAGGCAACTTAGCCACCTGAAAAGTCATGTTCCATTCTGTACTATAGAACCATTCTAATAGGAACAACTCAAGTCGCTACGACTTAGAAAAATGTTCCTGTACTACTTCGGGACAACTTCAGGGCAACTTGCATTGACTTCTATACAGAAGTAATTTTGCGAGCCGCCACTGAAGTCGTGTGCAGGTCGCCTAAGGCAGTCATGCTGCAAGTTGTGCTGCACCTGTGTGAACCGGCTCTAAAGTTATTGTAAATGATCACCTTGTAAAACAACTCATTCAGTACTTTACAATAGAAATGAAATGCAAAACATTTTGTATAGATATAAAAATACATTATAAATACCTTTTTTCCCTTTTTTTTAAGTGATCACATCCCCTCTGTTCTCAGCTGCATACAAGCTGGAAGGAGGAGAAGCAGCAGCACACTGAGGTTACCAGTAAGTGACTGTGCAGTAGGGACGTCTCAGGACAAGTCTGATCATTGTAGGAGAGCACAATGAGTTCCCAGTATGACTAGAGAACTGACCACGCTGTGTTCTCCTGCTTAGGGTGGTCAGTTTTTAATATGAAAGCATAGGGACTGGCAGGAACACCAGGGATTTCACATAAAGGAAGCATACAAAGAGAACAGGATTATGAAGTTTTGGGGGTAAATAACATTTTAAGTAGTAAACCAATTTAGAACATTTTTTTCTTTTTCTTTCATTTGTGACAGATACATACAAATATATTATCATACCAATTGTGGTACTTAATTAAGAACAATATTGAAAACAGTTAACAGTTATTTTTTCTTCACTGAAGATACCTTTTATCTTGTAGCTTGTATTGATATTACAGCCAATACTGCATTGAAGTATCACATAAAATGTGAAATAATGTAGTATTGATTTTTCTTCTGGTGTAGAACTCTTGATTCCTAATTATGGAATATAAATTGTTGTTCTTAAAAAATCTCAAGTGATTGATCTAAAATTTCAAACTTGAGTTTAAACGAATTGCACCTAAGGGTAACGATAACTGAATTTCAAGTGCTTAGTTATGCTGTAATTTGTTAAAAACACTGTTTTTACTACTAGATTAAAATGTTATGTTCTGTAATTCAACTACTTTGATAGTTCCTTTTTAAAATGTAGTATATTTGGTTCATGCTAAGGAAACAATTACCTTACCAAGAACAACTTTCATGATCATAGCTTCAGAAATTAATACGATATTACATTTCAGAATTTTGAAATTATTTTTGAAAGCATATTTCTATATTTGAAAGATAAATATATAATTTTATGTCCAGGAATTTATGTTATATAATTTAATTTATTTATTTTAAACAAAAGCATCTGTTTTTGCTGTTGTTAAATTAAGTAATTGAATACTCTTGTTAAACCACACCTGTTGTGAAATGTCTACTTTTTTAAAATTTTAAATAATTCACCTTTTTATTTTACATACCACAAAAAATTGCTATGCCCCACAAGTTTCAATTATTATTAGCAATCTATTGACTGAGACATCCAGACTTAATTTAGACCTAAATTTTATTCAACTCTAATCACATTTTTTTAAATTCATTCATAGGGTTACCTATGCCACCATTCCTCTTTCAGCCTGCATATTAAACAATTCTTAAAGCATCGTCACCTTTGTACACCTGGCAATAAGCATTGTGACTAGTATTTCTTGTTTATATTACAATATTGGCTTGCCAATATTACAAATTCTTTGGAGAGTTAACAGTAAGCATATGAGCATGGAGGTATAGGGTGCTACTAACTACAAATTATGGTCTTTGATGGATAAATTAAGTTTGCTTTCAGGTGCATTAAACATTTATGGTCCCACTGACCACCAGTTTAAGGGATTGTGTTAATGGGCAAATGCAGCCTTCTATCAAGTGCATTAAAGTGGTGGTAAAGTCTGCTTGCTTATTAATAACTATAGGTAAGCCTATTATACGGCTTACCTGTAGGTACAGTAATTATTGTGTGCATTGTTTAGGAAAAACTTTAGTAGCAGCAGTGACATCACCGGCGCATGTGCAAGCCATCCATTGAGAGAGCTGTGCCACAGCCATGATGTCAGGTCACCTGAGTCCAAATGACAGATGCACACTGTTGGAATCAGGAGGGCACGTCTAAGGTAATGGACCCTACGGCTGACTGCTGCAGATGGAACTCTGGGTGGTTCAGGAAGGCAGGTCCACTGGAGCACCAACACGGATCCCACTGGGAGCTAGAGCATACAATTCCCCAGGGAGCAGAGTCTAAGAGCCACCAGGTGTTCACCAGAGCCTTTAGTGGTGAGGATGGACTGCGCTGCAACTGGCTCCAGGTCGCAGGCCCCCAGGGTCTCCCAGCTCATGCTCACAGTAAGCTACAGGAGGATAGAGTGGAAGAAGCAGCCCAGGACAAGAAGGGATAGTCAGGAGATAAGCCAAAGGTTGGGACAACTAGCAGACAAGGATAGACAGAGAACACGCCAAAGGTCAGGGTAGCCAGCAGGCAGGGATAGTCAAAGAACAAACCGAGATCGGTAACAGAAACAGAGCACATGGCAAGCAGGAGACAGGAAACCAAATGCACAATATTGCTCTGTAAGGCAGGCTTGAAGAACACAGTGTTAAATTGTGGTTCCTGTTGAGGCTAGGGTGGAGCCACACTCAGGGAAGATTACTTAACCATGCAGGTGTGAGAGTGCAGGCTCTAAGGCTGACACACAGACCAGGTAAGAGACAGATCGGGCATGAAATATTACTGCAGATTCATGATAGTACCCCCCTCTTACGAGGCCTCCTCCTCCCTCACTTGAGCCCAGGCTTGGAGGGGAACCTCAAATGAAACCTCCTCAAAAGACAAGGTGCAAAGACTTCACATGCGGGGATCCAAGACCTCTCCTCAGGACCATAACCTTTCCAGAATTTGACTAACCTCGTACTCCTGATTATCCTCAGAGACCGGAACCGATGCAGGGAGAGGACAAGAGAACTTATTGATGACTAAAGGCTTCAGGAGGGAAACGTGAAAAGAGTTTGAGATCTTGAGGCTTTTAGGGATTTGAAGTTTAAAACAAACCGGATTTAACTTAGAAATTAAGAATCTTGGGGCAAATTTCAGAGAA
Organism: Lithobates septentrionalis; assembly: GCA_037952835.1. NCBI lineage: Eukaryota > Metazoa > Chordata > Amphibia > Anura > Ranidae > Lithobates > Lithobates septentrionalis. The sequence continues at coordinate 15,546,099 of JBBDGP010000082.1, read as the reverse complement.
GTAACCCAGAGCTCGATGTTCCTGGTGGAAAGCCAGACCTTGTCTCCAGGCTGTAGATAAGGCGGCTTACGCCTACGACGGTCGGCAAAGCCTTCGAATTTATCAGCAGCTACCTGGAGGGAATCATGAATATTACCCCTAATAGAATTGAATGAATGCTGAACTGTAGCCAAAGCTGGAATATCCAGAGAACAGGTCATAGGAAGAGGGAGCTGAGGGTGTCTTCCATAAACTGTGAAAAAGGATGTCTTCTGAGAACTGATGTTCACATGATTGCTGTGGGAGAATTCTGCCCATGGGAGTAGAGAGGGTCAATCATCATAATGAGCAGAAACTAAGGTGCAGAGAAAGACCTCTAACTCCTGATTAACCCTCTCAGTCGATTTGATTAATGTTGGTATGAAGAGGAAAAACCCAAGACAATATTGAGGGATTTGCAGAAGGCTCTCCAAAAACATGATGTAAATTGAACCCCCCTGTCAGAAACAATATGGGAAGGAACCCTATGGAGGCAGAGGATCTCTTGAACAAAAATGGGAACCAAAGCAGAAGGGAGCCCAGGAAGAGGAACAAAATGAGCATTGGAGAACCAATTGATTACCACCCAAATGACCGTATTTCTCTCATACGGTGGAAGATTGGTGATAAAGTCCATGGCTATGTGAGACCAGGGCTCCTCAGGAATGGACAAGGGCATGAGAAGACCAGCAGGAGCCTGCATGGAGGATTTAGACTGGGCACAGACATGACAATCCTTAATGTAGTCTTCGACATCCGAATGGAGAGTAGGCCACCAGTAGTGGCGACTGATGAGGAGGAAGGATTGAAGGAACCCAGCATGACCTGCCACCTTGGAGTCATGTCCCTAATGAAGGATCTTAGCTCTTAGCTCAGTCAAAGGACAAAGGTCATACCAGGAGGAATTTTTGACTCCAGGATGGTAGAATGGGCAAGGATGGGCACTGTGGGGCCTTGAGGCTGGCTGGAAGAGGCCAGTTGGTAATGGCCGAGACCTTTCCAGGATCCATACGAAGACTGAAGTTAGAGACAAAGCAGAAACAGAAACAGGACTTCAGAACATTTAAAACAACATTTCTCCTGCTTGGCGTACAGATTATTTTCTCAAAGGCACTTAAAGCGGGGGTCCACCCACACCGCCAAAAAAAAAATATTAAAAGCCAGCAGCTACAAATACTGCAGCTGCTGACTTTTAATACATGGCCACTTACCTGTCCCAGGGTCCAGCGATGTCGGCCGCCGCCATCCTAGGTGAGGGAATCAGGAAATGAAGCATTGCGGCTTCACTTCCCGGTTCCCTACTGCACATGCGCGAGTCGCGCTGCGCATCGTAAGTGGTCCCCGCTCTCTCCTGGGAGCTGTGTGTTTCCCAGGAGACAGCGCGGTGGGGACGGGAAGAGGCGTAGACTCCCATGGGAGTCTATGCCGGAGGTGGGTGCAAATACCTGTTTTAAACAGGTATCTGCACCCCCCTCCCCCCTGAAAGGTGCCAAATGTGACACCGGAGGGGGGAGGGTTCCGAAAAGCGGAAGTTCTATTTTTGTGTGGAACTCCGCTTTAAGTACAATCTGGACTTGGTCTCTGTGAACAAACAGATTTTCCGATGAGAATGTCATTCAGGTAGATGAAAACAAATTGGTAAAGCAGATACCTGAAGATTTTGTTAATAACATTTTGGAACACACTGCTGGGGCATTGCACAAACCAAAGGGCATGATCAAGTATTCGTAATGCTTATCTCTAGGGTTAAACGCAGTTTTCCATTCATCACACTACTGTATTCGGATCAGATTGTATGCACCCCTGAGATCCAACTTAGTAAAAATGGAGACACCTTTTAACCTGTCAAATAGTTCCGATATTAAAGGTAGGGGGTATTGATTTTTGATCGTTACTGCGTTTAGGCCTTGAGTCAATGCAGGGTCTTAAGGTATCATCCTTTTTGGCAACAAAAAAGAACCCTGCTCCTGCAGATGATGAGGATTTCCGGATGAATCCTTTTTCTAGATTTTCCGCCACATAATCTGACATGGCCTGGGTCTCTGGGATGGACAGGGGTAGCTACGACCCCTGGGCAGAGTTTCTTTGGGAACAAGGTCAATGGCACAATCAAAGGACCTGTGAGGAGGAAGCACCTCAGCTGACTTTTTACAGAGCACATCCCGGAAATCGCCATATGCAGCGGGAAGGGCAGAAGATACTGAAGTGGTTGCCATGGGAAGTCTTTCCTTAGGGGCAACCTTGAGAAGGCAGGATGAGTAACAGGAGTGACCCCAAGCCAGGATCTGCCCAGAAGTCCAGTCAACATGTGGAGAGTGGAGCTGCAACCATGGAAGCCCCAATACTATAGGGGTTGAGACCTTAGGTAGGGTAAGGAAGGATATCCACTCCTGGTGGAGTATCCCTACTGACATCTTAACAGGATAGGGTCCACTGGAAGAACAGTGCCAACAATCACTGAGACCACCAATGGAGTGGTGAGGGGTAAAAGGGTAAGTTTCATGGAAGATGCAGTTCTCCAGTCCATAAAATTGCCAGCGGCTCCGGAATCCAGATAAGCCAAGACCGAGTGGGAGGAAGCGCCAACACGAAGAAACACCGAAAGAAGGAAACGACTGACCTTTGCCCCCACAATAGAGACACAGGCCCAGAATTCTGCTCCTAGCACATTCATCTGGGTATAGCCTGATCCAGCCCAGCTGCATGGGTTCCTCAGCTGTAGGGATGAGCTTCGAGTCGAACTCATGTTCGACTCGAACATTGGCTATTCGCAAGTTCGCCAAACAGCGAACAATTTGGGGTGTTCGCAGCAAATTTGAATGCCGCGGAACACCCTTTAAAAGTCTATGGGAGAAATCAAAAGTGCTAATTTTAAAGGCTAATATGCAAGTTATTGTCATAAAAAGTGTTTGGGGAACTGGGTCCTGCCCCAGGGGACATGGATCAATGCAAGAAAAAGTTTTAAAAACGGCCGTTTTTTCACGAGCAGTGATTTTAATAATGCTTAAAGTCAAACAATAAAAGTGTAATATCCCTTTAAATTTCGTACCTGGGGGGTGTCTATAGTATGCCTGTAAAGGGGCGCATGTTTCCTGTGTTTAGAACAGTCTGACAGCAAAATGACATTTTGAAGGAAAAAACTCATTTAAAACTACCCGCGGCTATTGCATTGCCGACAATACACATAGAAGTTCATTGATAAAAACGGCATGGGAATTCCCCAAAGGGGAACCCCGAACCAAAATTAAAAAAAAAAATGAAGTGGGAGTCCTCCTAAATTCCATACCAGGCCCTTCAGGTCTGGTATGGATATTAAGGGAAACCCCGGCCAAAATTTTAAAAAAAAAATGACGTGGGGTTCCCCCTAAATTCCATACCAGACCCTTCAGGTCTGGTATGGATTTTAAGGGGAACCCCGCACCAAAAAAAATAAAAATAAAACGGCGTGGGGTCCCCCCAAAAATCCATACCAGACCCTTATCCGAGCACGCAACCTGGCAGGCTGCAGGAAAAGAGGGGGGACGAGAGTGCGGCCCCCCCCTCCTGAACCGTACCAGGCCACATGCCCTCAACATTGGGAGGGTGCTTTGGGGTAGCCCCCCAAAACACCTTGTCCCCATGTTGATGAGGACAAGGGCCTCATCCCCACAACCCTGGCCGGTGGTTGTGGGGGTCTGCGGGCGGGGGGCTTATCGGAATCTGGAAGCCCCCTTTAACAAGGGGACCCCAGATCCCGCCCCCCCTGTGACTAAAAAACTGTCAAAATGTTAAAAATGACAAGAGACAGTTTTTGACAATTCCTTTATTTAAATGCTTCTTCTTTCTTCTATCTTCCTTCATCTTCTGGTTCTTCTGGTTCTTCTGGCTCTTCTGGTGCTTCCTCCGGCGTTCTCGTCCAGCATCTCCTCCGCGGCGTCTTCTATCTTCTTCTCCTCGGGCCGCTCCGCACCCATGGCATGGGGGGGAGGCTCCTGCTCTTCTCTTCTTCTCTTCTTCTCTTCTTCATTTTCTTCTCCGGGCCGCTCCGCAACCCATGCTGGCATGGAGGGAGGCTCCCGCTGTGTGACGGCGCTCCTCGTCTGACAGTTCTTAAATAACGGGGGGCGGGGCCACCCGGTGAACCCCGCCCCCCTCTGACGCACGGGACATGACGGAACTTCCCTGTGGCATTCCCCGTGACGTCACAGGGAAGTCCCGACAAGTCACCGTGCGTCAGAGGGGGGCGGGGTCACCGGGTGGCCCCGCCCCCCGTTATTTAAGAACTGTCAGACGAGGAGCGCCGTCACACAGCGGGAGCCTCCCTCCATGCCAGCATGGGTTGCGGAGCGGCCCAGAGAAGAAAATGAAGAAGAGAAGAAGAGAAGAGCGGGAGCCTCCCCCCCATGCCATGGGTGCGGAGCGGTCCGAGGAGAAGAAGATAGAAGACGCCGCGGAGGAGATGCTGGACGAGAACGCCGGAGGAAGAACCAGAAGAACCAGAAGAACCAGAAGATGAAGGAAGATAGAAGAAAGAAGAAGCATTTAAATAAAGGAATTGTCAAAAACTGTCTCTTGTCATTTTTAACATTTTTGACAGTTTTTTAGTGAAATGGTAGGGGTAAGTACCCCCTTACCATTTCACACAGGGGGGGCGGGATCTGGGGGTCCCCTTGTTAAAGGGGGCTTCCAGATTCCGATAAGCCCCCCGCCCGCAGACCCCACAACCACTGGCCAGGGTTGTGGGGATGAGGCCCTTGTCCTCATCAACATGGGGACAAGGTGTTTTGGGGGGCTACCCCAAAGCACCCTCCCAATGTTGAGGGCATGTGGCCTGGTACGGTTCAGGAGGGGGGGGCGCACTCTCGTCCCCCCTCTTTTCCTGCGGCCTGCCAGGTTGCGTGCTCGGATAAGGGTCTGGTATGGATTTTTGGGGGGACCCCACGCCGTTTTTTTTTTTTTTTTTGACGCGGGGTTCCCCTTAAAATCCATACCAGACCTGAAGGGTCTGGTATGGAATTTAGGGGGAACCCCACGTCATTTTTTTTTTAAATTTTGGCCGGGGTTCCCCTTAATATCCATACCAGACCTGAAGGGCCTGGTATGGAATTTAGGAGGACTCCCACGTCATTTTTTTTTGGTTCGGGGTTCCCCTTTGGGGAATTCCCATGCCGTTTTTATCAATGAACTTCTATGTGTATTGTCGGCAATGCAATAGCCGCGTGTAGTTTTAAATGAGTTTTTTCCTTCAAAATGTCATTTTGCTGTCAGACTGTTCTAAACACAGGAAACATGCGCCCCTTTACAGGCATACTATAGACACCCCCCCAGGTACGAAATTTAAAGGGATATTACACTTTTATTGTTTGACTTTAAGCATTATTAAAATCACTGCTCCTGAAAAAACGGCCGTTTTTAAAACTTTTTTTTGCATTGATCCATGTCCCCTGGGGCAGGACCCAGGTCCCCAAACACTTTTTATGACAATAACTTGCATATTCGCCTTTAAAATTAGCACTTTTGATTATTCATGTTCGTGTCCCATAGACTTTAACGGTGTTCGCGTGTTCGAGCGAACTTTTTTCCTGTTCGCATGTTCTGGTGCGAACCGAACAGGGGGGTGTTCGGCTCATCCCTACTCAGCTGGCAGGGGACGCCCCATGGGTCGAAGAGAGGGGAGCTCAGGCTGACTAAAGACCAAGGAGTGCTGGCATCTCTTTTCTAGGGTCCTTTCTTGAAAACAAATATTGATCTGGTTACACAAGGAGATGACTTCGTCCAGATCAGCCGGGTTAGTTCTTCCTGCTAATTCATCCTTCACTCTATCAGAAAGGCCATGGAAAAAGGTTGGGACTAAGGCCTCATTGTTCCAGCTCAGCTCAGCAGTCAGTATGTGGAAATGAAAAGCATACTGTCCCACAGAAGTAGACTCATGGCAGAGATGTAAAAGGGTGCTGGCCACTGAAGAGACACAACCTGGTTCCTCAAAGATATTCTGAAAGAGTTTCAAGAAATTAGACAGGCTGGAAACCACTGGATCATTCCCACAGAGGGACATTCCAGGCTAAAGCCTCGCTGGACAGGACAGAAATAATATCGGTTACCTTTGCCCAATCAGATGGGAAGTTTTGAGGCTGGAGTTCAAAATGAATGATATACTGGCTAAGGAACCCTCTGCAGGCCTTGGAATCCCCAGAGTAATGGGATGGAGCTGGTAAGGGCAAAGGGTTAGTGGCTGCGACTGTAATCGGAGCCGATACAGCAGCAGATTTTCTCTTCTTCATTTTCTTCTCCAGGCCGCTCCGCACCCATGCTGGCATGGAGGGAGGCTCCCGCTGTGTGACGGCGCTCCTCGTCTGACAGTTCTTAAATAACGGGGAACGGGGCCACCCGGCAACCCCGCCCCCCTCTGACACATGGGACATGGCGGGGCTTCCCTGTGGCATTCTCCGTGACGTCACAGGGAAGTCCCGTCAAGTCACCGTGCGTCAGAGGGGGGGGGCGGAGTCACCGGGTGCCCCCCCCCCGTTATTTAAGAACTGTCAGACGAGGAGCGCCGTCACACAGCGGGAGCCTCCCTCCATGCCAGTATGGGTGCGGAGCGGCCCGGAGAAGAAAATGAAGAAGAGAAAAAGAGAAGAAGAGAAGAAAAGAAGAAGAGAAGAGCGGGAGCCTCTCCCATGCCATGGGTGCGGAGCGGCCCGAGGAGAAGAAGATAAAAGACGCCGCGGAGGAAATGCTGGACGAGAACGCTGGAGGAAGAACCAGAAGAGCCAGAAGAACCAGAAGAACCAGAAGATGAAGGAAGATAGAAGAAAGAAGAAGCATTTAAATAAAGGAATTGTCAAAAACTGTCTCTTGTAATTTTTAACATTTTTGACAGTTTTTTAGTGAAATGGTAGGGGTAAGTACCCCCTTACCATTTCACACAGGGGGGGGCCGGGATCTGGGGGTTCCCTTGTTAAAGGGGGCTTCCAGATTCCGATAAGCCCCCCGCCCGCAGACCCCCACAACCACCGGCCAGGGTTGTGGGGATGAGGCCCTTGTCCTTATCAACATGGGGACAAGGTGTTTTGGGGGGCTACCCCAAAGCACCCTCCCAATGTTGAGGGCATGTGGCCTGGTACGGTTCAGGAGGGGGGGGGCGCACTCTCGTCCCCCCTCTTTTCCTGCGGCCTGCCAGGTTGCGTGCTCGGATAAGGGTCTGGTATGGGTTTTTGGGGGGACCCCACGCCGTTTTTTGGGTTTTTTTGGCGCGGGGTTCCCCTTAAAATCCATACCAGACCCTTCAGGGAATTTAGGGGGAACCCCACGTTTTTTTTTTTTTTTTAATTTTGGCCGGGGTTCCCCTTAATATCCATACCAGACCTGAAGGGCCTAGTATGGAATTTACGGGGACTCCCACATCATTTTTTTTTTTTTAATTTTGGTTCGGGGTTCCCCTTTGGGGAATTCCCATGCCATTTTTATCAATGAACTTCTATGTGTATTGTCGGCAATGCAATAGCCGCAGGTAGTTTTAAATGGGTTTTTTCCTTCAAAATGTCATTTTGCTGTCAGACTGTTCTAAACACAGGAAACATGCGCCCCTTTACAGGCATACTATAGACACCCCCCAGCTACAAAATTTAAAGGGATATTACACTTTTATTGTTTGACTTTAAGCATTATTAAAATCACTGCTCCTGAAAAAACGGCCGTTTTTAAAACTTTTTTTTGCATTGATCCATGTCCCCTGGGGCAGGACCCAGGTCCCCAAACACTTTTTATGACAATAACTTGCATATTAGCCTTTAAAATTAGCACTTTTGATTATTCATGTTCGTGTCCCATAGACTTTAACGGTGTTCGCGTGTTCGAACAAACTTTTTTCCTGTTCGCATGTTCTGGTGCGAACCGAACAGGGCGGTGTTCGGCTCATCCCTAGTCCTGAGTTTATGTAATAGAGGTTCCAATGAAAGAACAAAGATGAGGGGGGATAGAGGGCATCCTTGTCGGGTGCCATTTGAGACGGAGAAGGCGTCCGACAGGCAACCGTTGACCCTTATTCTGGCTGTGGGAGAGGTATATAATGCTAGAATCAATTTGAGGAAGTGTGCCGGGAACCCCATCGTCTGCAGCACTGCCATCATGTAGTCCCATGCCACCCTGTCGAACGCCTTCTCCGCGTCCAGCGACAGAAAAAACCCTTGCTTGGAGGAAGTTGAAAGCCAATGGTGGATGTTGATAGCCTTTATAGTGTTATCCCTGGCCTCCCTGCCAGGGATAAAGCCGACCTGATCCAATGAAATTAGTTTAGGGAGGAAAGGAAGTATCCGATTGGCTAGAATTTTGGCGTAAATTTTCATGACGACATTAAGGAGAGATATAGGTCTGTAGTTAGAGACTAGCGTCTCATCTTTGCCAGGTTAGGTATGAGTGTAATGTGGGCTTCTAGTAGGTCTTTATTGACTTGGGATGGAGAAGAGAGAGCATTAAACATCTTAGCAAGGTGAGGTTTGAGTACGTCGTGGAAAGTCTTATACTAACTTACTGTCAGTCCGTCTGGGCCTGGGCTTTTACCCGTTTTTAGTTGTTTTAACACTGCATTAATTTCTTCTGTACTAATAGGAAGGTCAAGACTTGCTGCATTTTCTGGTGCAATAGGAGGAGTGCAATATTGTGTTAAAAAATCTCTAATGACCGTTTGTCTTTCTGGAGTGTTACCCGTCTCGTTGGATGAAGGGAGATTGTAAAGATCTGAAAAATAACGTACGAATTGGTTGGCAATATCTTCAGAAGATACAAAAGAAGTTCCTGATGGGTCTTTGATTGTGTGTATGGTATTTGTTGCTCTCCTAGATTGCAGAGCTCTGGCTAATAGTTTACTGGATTTATCTCCGAATTTATAGAACAATTTTTGTGTTAAGACGTATTTGCGTTTTAGTGACTTGCCTAATTCTTCAAGAAGTTCCTCCCTAGCTTTGATCAATTCAACCAGGGATTTGGTGGCCAACGTTAGTTTATGCGCTTGTTCCAAAATATGTATTTTCTCTGATATGGCAGCAATGCGATTCCTTTTGAGTTTGTGTCTGTTGGCAGTAAGGGAGATGATTTCTCCACGTATTACGCATTTATGTGCTGCCCATATGCTGGATTGTTTTGAGTCCTCAGGAGTGTTTTCTGTAAAATACTGCAAGAGTCGTGTGCTGAGTTTGTGAATGATCTCAATGTCTGTAAGGATTGAGTTATCTAGGCGCCAGATCATACTTTTGGATCTACTTGTTGGTATGTCTAGAGTAATGGATATGGGGTTATGGTCTGATATAACCATAGGGTCAATGGAAGCCGAAGAAAGGAGAGATAAGTCGGACTGGGATATGAAAAAATGATCAATTCTCGTGTATTTGTCGTGGAGCGAAGAGTAGAACGTAAAATTCCTGTCATTCGGGTGTAGTGTATGCCAAGCGTCATGCAAAGTCAGTTCTCTTAGGTGTTTTTTGATGGCCCTGAGGGCTTTGTACGGCATAGAGGATGCCCCTGTGGATGAGTCTTGAGAAGGTGAGAGTGCTACGTTGAAGTCTCTGCCAACAATGAGGAGGCCAGAACAAAACTCAGTCAGCAGTTGGAGAGTTTCACAGAAGAATAGAACTTGTTTTGTATTAGGTGTGTACAAGTTTGCTAACGTGATGGGTTTGTTATGAAGAGGCCCCTTTAGGAAAAGATAACGACCATTGACATCTCTTTTAACCTCTAATACTTGTAAGGGGCAGTTTTTTGCTATTAGAATCGCTACACCCTTTGTTTTAGATTCATCATTGGATGCGTGATAAACCGTAGGATAGTGGAGGTTGTAGAGTTTTGGAATGTTGTTTGAGCGGAAGTGTGTTTCTTGGATGAATGCTATCTGAGTTTTGCTCTGCCTCAAGGTGTGAAGCAGCTGAGATCTTTTCTCTGGTGTTAAGCCCGCGCATGTTCAAGGAGCAGAATTTCACTTGGGAGGTAGGCGATGTTTTAATGCTAGTGATGATCCTAGGAGTATATGGAGGGATAATAACTTCCCTACCCAAAATATCTTATAAACCAAAATAAACAATGATAGAAATTGTATGTATAGTGGTAAGATTACATGTGTAAAAAACTTCAAACTTAGTATCAACAATAAGTGAAAACAATAAGGTGATATCCGATGAAACAGTATTGAATAGGATGACTCTACTTTTACCTGAGTGCCAAAAAAACAACAAATTGTCTGAAAAATTGGGAGTGACACACTGAAGTATAATACTGCTCCTACAACCCTATAAATAGACCAAAGAATGTGAAATTAAAAGTCCATCAGAATAATGAATATAAGGATGACTTTTTAGAGTCCACCACCAAATGATAGAATAATTCTGGGTTGTTTCATATCACTCTAGGTATAGGCAGTACTTTTAGATATGTCAAGGCGGAAAATATTGGCCGTATCCCTGCACATAAGTCAATCCTTCCTTAGTATGGTGATATTGGCTCAAAGAAAATAGGTGTACAATGCCCTTACCAGATAAGGTGGACTCACAGGCCCATGGCGGTGAGTCAAACGAGCTTGTACCGTCAAGCGGTGTGGGGCTGTAAACCCGTAAGAAGGTCTCGAATAGGATCTCCCCTGGCAACGCAGGATGGCATGCCTCTAGCTCAAAACAGCTTGTCAGATGTCATCTGGAGGGATATCCTTGGTACGATTCAGCTGGAGTCCCAGATCTGTCTCAATCCTCAGACGGCAAGGGAGGTTTCATCAGCAACCTTTACCATATAGATGGGCGAAGAGAAGGGAAAGGAAAAAACTTCCACATAGTGTAAATCTTTCTCAAACGTAACGACGTTTATTAAAACAGAAGGAAATTTAGCAATCAATTACAAAAATTGTGCGGTAAAAACTCTGCTCAAAGTAGTAAAAAATGCCAAAATTTTAAAAAAGTTGCGCAGTGGGTGATGGTAGGGGTAAATGCATAAGATCCCGACACGTTTCGTCCTCAAAGACTTCTGCTGGGGTATGAATTTGCCCCCCATCCACTGCGCTTATATATACTGTAACTGACAATCAAAGAAATCACACTGGCGCTGGTATGACTTCCGGGTAGGGCGGCGTCATCAGTGACCACTAGGTCACATGTTGTTTGGAGAGCCAATCCTATCCCCCTGAAGGTGGCCAGAAACCAAGCCTCACTATTGACCTCCAATCGGCGGTGATGCGTCACCCTTAGTCTCACATTGGCCGCGCCGCGGTCACGTGATCATTCTGCTACGGAGTGACGTCAGACCGCTCATGGCCTGCGTGTCACAGGCCATGGGCCGTAATGGTTTGTCAATCCGAGACCTGGAGCGCAAACAGTGCGGCAATCTGCGTATCACAGGTCTTAGGACGTGTCAATACATTAATCCAAGATCTGAAATGCAAACAATGTGGTGGTCATGAAGGGGGAAGCTTTGAAAAATAGATATACCTAATCACAAATACCGGAAGTCATATCACCGGATGTTTACATGTCATTTTCAAAACAATTCAAATGCATACAGAGATAAATCCTTTCTGCAGTTTTCACAATCTTACTGTCTTATCATAAGACTAGTAAAGAATCTGAGTTATGCGAATCCTTTATCCAACTCTAATGTGCAACATTTAAGAGGGGTACAATACATAAAAAAATATAAAAAATATAAAAACGGAAAAGAATTAAAAGAAATTTGGCCTAGCCTGTCAGCATATGCTGGCTCCATCTACACATATAGACCACTAGTAAACCACCAGTAGGTCAAATATGTATAAAACCAGCAGGGGCTAGCAGGTGAAGTCCGGGGGGTGAGGGGACCGGGAGTAGCTATATGTTTCTCTGCCAGAGTCCACCCCACCATCTTGAATATAAGTTTTGTTATAGAAGAAATAAAAAACTAGAGACATTAACGAGTACAAGAATATGTATTGGTTGGAATTCCACCAATATCACAAGGTGAAAAATAGTGATCTAAGTGACTATTAAATAACAGGAAATGTTGTTCAAGGGAGGGAATAGAAATCTCACATCTCTCTCATGCTAATAATCTAGTGTGACCCCCTGGACTACCCTCCAAAAAAAAAAAAAAACTGTTATTATAGAAGGTAATAGAGGGGGGAGGGGAGATAGAGGGGGGGGAGGGGGGGAATTTATTACAGAAAGACCTAGGCACTATATAGACATCAACGCCTTTATCAATCAAGCATAGGTGTTGATGCCCATTCCAGTGGTTATCCACAATGACCTTCTATAGTGCCTAGGTCTTTCTGTAATAAATTCCCCCCCTCCCCCCCACCTCTATCTCCCCTCCCCCCTCTATTACCTTCTATAATAACAGTTTTTTTTTGGAGGGTAGTCCAGGGGGTCACACTAGATTATTAGCATGAGAGAGATGTGAGATTTCTATTCCCTCCCTTGAACAACATTTCCTGTTATTTAATAGTCACTTAGATCACTATTTTTCACCTTGTGATATTGGTGGGATTCCAACCAATACATATTCTTGTACTCGTTAATGTCTCTAGTTTTTTATTTCTTCTATAACAAAACTTATATTCAAGATGGTGGGGTGGACTCTGGCAGAGAAACATATAGCTACTCCCGGTCCCCTCACCCCCCGGACTTCACCTGCTAGCCCCTGCTGGTTTTATACATATTTGACCTACTGGTGGTTTACTAGTGGTCTATATGTGTATATGGAGCCTGCATATGCTGACAGGCATGGCCAAATTTCTTTTAATTCTTTTCCGTTTTTAGATTTTTTATATTTTTTATATGTATTGTACCCCTCTTAAATGTTGCACATTAGAGTTGGATAAAGGATTCGCATAACTCAGATTCTTTACTAGTCTTATGATAAGACAGTAAGATTGTGAAAACTGCAGAAAGGATTTATCTTTGTATGCATTTGAATTGTTTTGAAAATGACATGTAAACATCCGGTGATATGACTTCCGGGATTTGTGATTAGGTATATTTATTTTTCAAAGCTTGCCCCTTCATGACCACCACATTGTTTGCATTCAAGATCTTGGATTAATGTATTGACACGTCCTAAGACCTGTGATACGCAGATTGCCGCACTGTTTGCGCTCCAGGTCTCGGATTGACAAACCATTACGGCTCATGGCCTGTGACACGCAGGCCATGAGCGGTCTGACGTCACTCCGTAGCAGAATGATCACGTGACCGCGGCGCGGCCAATGTGAGACTAAGGGTGACGCATCACCGCCGATTGGAGGTCGATAGTGAGGCTTGGTTTCTGACCACCTTCAGGGGGATAGGATTGGCTCTCCAAACAACATGTGACCTAGTGGTCACTGATGACGCCGCCCTACCCGGAAGTCATACCCGGCACCAGCGCCAGTGTGATTTCTTTGATTGTCAGTTACAGTATATATAAGCGCAGTGGATGGGGGGCAAATTCATACCCCAGCAGAAGTCTTTGAGGACGAAACGTGTCGGGATCTTATGCATTTATCCCTACCATCACCCACTGCGCAACTTTTTTAAAATTTTGGCATTTTTTACTACTTTGAGCAGAGTTTTTACCGCACAATTTTTGTAATTGATTGCTAAATTTCCTTCTGTTTTAATAAACGTTGTTACATTTGAGAAAGATTTACACTATGTGGAAGTTTTTTCCTTTCCCTTCTCTTCGCCCATCTATATGGTAACGGTTGCTGATGAAACCTCCCTTGCCGTCTGAGGATTGAGACAGATCTGGGACTCCAGCTGAATCGTACCAAGGATATCCCTCCAGATGACATCTGACAAGCTGTTTTGAGCTAGAGGCGTGCCATCCTGCGTTGCCAGGGGAGATCCTATTTGAGACCTTCTTACGGGTTTACAGCCCCACACCGCTTGACGGTACAAGCTCGTTTGACTCACCGCCACGGGCCTGTGAGTCCACCTTATCTGGTAAGGGCATTGTACACCTATTTTCTTTGAGCCAATATCACCATACTAAGGAAGGATTGACTTATGTGCAGGGATACGGCCAATATTTTCCCCCTTGACATATCTAAAAGGACTGCCTACACCTAGAGTGATATGAAACAACCCAGAATTATTCCATCATTTGGTGGTGGACTCTAAAAAGTCATCCTTATATTCATTATTCTGATGGACTTTTAATTTCACATTCTTTGGTCTATTTATAGGGTTGTAGGAGCAGAATTATACTTCAGTGTGTCACTCCCAATTTTTCAGACAATTTGTTGTTTTTTTGGCACTCAGGTAAAAGTAGAGTCATCCTATTCAATACTGTTTCATCGGATATCACCTTATTGTTTTCACTTATTGTTGATACTAAGTTTGAAGTTTTTTACACATGTAATCTTACCACTATACATACAATTTCTATCATTGTTTATTTTGGTTTATAAGATATTTTGGGTAGGGAAGTTATTATCCCTCCATATACTCCTAGGATCATCACTAGGATATTTGGTATATGTATGGAGATTACCACCTTCTAACCCTCACTTCACTAAACCTTTTTGCACATACCCTAGGACTGTGCACATCTACTTACCAATTTTGGTATTAATACCTTTTCTGATTACATACCTTTTAGCGCCACACTTTATTATTTTTTCACATATTTACACGGGTCAGGTTGTTGTGTTGGCTGCTACATTTTGTAGGAGTTGGCGCAAATTTTTTATAAATGTACACAATGTTTTAATGCTACTTTCCATGTCCGGGGCAGGAGTGTCCGTCATCACTGGAGGGGAAGAGGTGCTTATTTGGAGCTGGTGATATATAATCGGTTAAAGATCGGAGTTAATGAGAGTTATTAGTGGATTATTTGGCTGTTTCAAAGTGGCAAAATGAGGGAAAAGAAGAGGGGGGGGGGGGTATTTAAGTACCCTCTGCTAGCAGAGGGAAAATATGTACGGTGTGTCGTCAGAGGAATCTGGCCTGAACTCAGATCCAAACCAGTCCACTGCACCGTGTGGGGGTTGGCTAGAACCTAGCACAAAAGATGTTTTCCAAAGCGAGCAAGCTCGCCGTTACCAGTCCTATATGTAAATAAATGGAGGATAGTGATTATCATAATATATGCGAGAATGCAACAATTATGAGGGGTATATTATGGATTGTTGTAACAGTGGAGGTGGCGATCAAGATTATATGTGGTAAGTATGGAAGCTACAAGGATATGTGTCCAGAGAACCGGTGTCTAGGGAAGAGACTATGCTCCTGCTGATCAACTACCGTATATGGAAGTAAAGAGCAGTGTACTCCTCATGTAGATGTGAGTGGTGAGACGTTAAGCCCATGGGAGGAGTACATTGAAAAGCCGTATGAGCGGCCGTATCTAAAGATACCAAAGTAAGTTAAAAATATATAAGAGAGAAAAACGTAAAAGAATTCAACAAAACAAAGCATTAAATTAACCTTAAACCTTATACTGTATGAAAACATAGCGGAGGTAAGCGTATCTGGAAACAACAACAAGTTTCAGCAGTTCCTACAGAGTCTTGGTGAATGCTGTGAATGACAATAAAGTTTATCTTATCTACATTCCGTCTGCTTTGCTGTCTCCGTCCCCTGCTATGTGCCTAGCGTGTTAAGTGTATCACTGTACAATCGTATCGCTGTATATATACTGTCGGCTCAGTTAACTGACAAACACTTGGTGGCGGCTGAATAGAAGAAATTTGTCATATCTCGATATCCGAGCTTATCAGCCAGCCTAAGTTTCAAACTGTCGTGTGTTCTGCATACTAAACCCCATAGTATTATCTTCCAGATCTATGTATATTTGTGTCAGGCAGTCTGATGCTACGGACGTGTGTTTTCATAGCGAGCTGCTATAAAATCCAGGTATCACGTATCTCAATACTGAGTGTGTGAGGTGAGTTTGATAGGAACTTAGCTCCTCCCGTACCCTCCCATCAAGAGGCCAGAACCTTGGGGTTTGTGCTGTCATGAGTCACTGTATGGTAAGGGTGATAGTGGCATCTAGTGGAGGAAGGTGAAAATTACATGCATGGGACATAATGATGAAATAGGCCATCTATATCAGCTAAATGAGGAGATATCTAATCCCCTGCGCTATGAGTGAATGATAGTTGCAGGAAACCTAGAGCAAAGAGGTTTCCCATACACTGAGATAACTATGCCAGGGTAGTATTGAAGCCATAGTAATTAGACAGTATTTAAGTAAAACTAAACCAGGCAATTCAGCTCATTCACGGTTTAACCTGTCATACATTACCCGTTTTGAGACAAGTTTGTCCTGTGATAATTACTGAAATCAAATAAGAACAAGTGGGGGTATAGTACAGTTCAGGATGAGGAGACGTCCGTCAATGCAGGCACAATATTGTTCTCATAAGAGAAGCAGGAGACAGACGAGAGTGATAGGGAGGTACTGTGTGAGCATTGGAGGGACAATCTGAATCAGTATCTAGACATGCCAGTTCGTCATTAGTCAGAGGCAAAGCGGTGTCTGTAGTAAGGCAACAAGAGAGGGGTGGGAAGCCGGCTGTAAGTAAAATCTTCTCGGCGGTAACTCAGTGCAGCCGTCTAAGGGAAATTTGAGATCGCCGTTCCTCTTGCCAGTGTCAGTGGATGATAACGAATGAGTGAACTTGTGAATGTGCTTTGAACATAACACTGTTGAAAGTAGGGTTCACATAACTTGTGCCAAAACATGGCAATAAACGATCAAGGAGGGGATCAATATAATTCACAGTTTAATAATCCCGCCTGGCTCTTCGAGACCGTGGAGAGTTGGAGTGATTAGGATAGCGTCTTCTGTGCGGGTAGCGTCTTCTGTTGCCTGATGGGGATCGCCGTTCTCGGATCCTGCTGTCTGTAGCCTCCATCGGTTCTTCCCTCTGTGCGTGTTTCCTGGCCGCCGGATGGCGGAATTCCGCGTACCAGTTTGGTACATCTACTAAGGGGATATCCAGTGTGTCACAAAATGGACGCAGATCCTCTGGATTTTTAGCAGGGCAGTGCGACCCTGATGAGTAGCCGAAAGGCAGAAGGGGAACTACCACCTGTACCGGATCCCTTTCGAGCATAGGACATACAGTAATGGTCTGAGATCCCTGCGATGCTGCAATGTTACACTGGATAAGTCCTGGAATAGCTGAATGGACGTTCCTTCATGTTGTAACTGCTGCCTGCTTCTGGCTTGCCTAAGGATTTCTTCATTTAATTGATAATCCACTAAGCAGCATATGATATCCCTCGGTGGGTCCGTTTCCCTACCTTTGGGGCGTAGGGCTCGGTGTATTCTTTCCATGGATATAGGTGTTTGTGGCGGTCTATTCAATAGATTATTGAACAGGCTAGTCACAGCAGGGGAGAGATGTTCTGCAGTGATTGCCTCAGGCATACCTCGAATCCGAAGGTTGTGACGGCAACCCCTATTATCGAGGTCCTCGACATGACCCTGGATTTCTCTCAATTGCATGGTGTGTGTGTCAATCCGTCTAGTTGCTTTGCGAAGTACAAGGTTATGTTGAGCTGTGACCTGCTCTACTTCATGAACCCTGTCAGACAGCGTGTGTATATCTATGCGTAGTTCCGCAATGGCTGCTGACAGGGTATCTTTAATGTCGGCAGCTATGGTCCTTAGATCGTGGATGTTGGGGTATGGTGGAGCGGGAGTAGTACTGTCATCCATGAGTGGCGGGGCTGATGTTTGAGGCGCAGGAAGGAGAAGAGGATCTTGCTGTATTGATTCCGAGTTCTGAGGTGTTCTGTGGTGGGAGGACGCCATGTTGCCTCTTTGTGTCCGGAACATCTCCGGGATATTCTGGCTGATTCCTCCGGTATGCTCTCTAGGGGAACGGGATCTCGAAGCTGAGGATTGTCCGGAAGCTGTTCCCATCTTAAGGAGCAGGGTTGGTCGCAGAAATATCTCCGGTAATTGAGTTAGAAGACTGGTAACGGCAGGAGCTCTCCAGTTACATGGCCATCTTCCTGCTTGGCCAGACCACGCCCCTTGAAGTTTTTCTACGCCGCAAGCCAAATCCTGAAGGAATCTCATCACCTGGGTCTGATTAGATTCCTGGGTCTCGAGTCTGCGGACTATGCCCTGATCATTGGTAGGTAGCAGCACATCAGGCGGGTCCATGCTTGAGCAAACTGTCGGGTCACCTGAGTCCAGGTGACAGATGCACAATATTGGAGTTAGGAGTGCACCGCTAAGGTAGTGGACCCTATGGCTGACTGCTGCAGATGGAACTCTGGGTGGTTCAGGAAGGCAGGTCCACTGGAGAACATACACGGATATCACTGGGAGTTAAAGCATAAGATTCCCCAAAGCGCGGAGTCTAAGAGCCAGCAGGTGTTCACCAGAGCCTCTAGTGGTGAGGATGGACTGCACTGCAACTGGCTCCAGGTCACGGCTCCCAGGGTCTCCCAGCTCACGCTCACGGTAGGCTACAGTAGGATAGAGAGGAAGCAGCAGCCCAGGACAACAAGGGTTAGTCAGGAGATAAGCCAAAGTTCAGGGCAATTAGCAGACAGGGATAGACAGTGAACACGCCAAAGGTCAGGATAACAAGTAGACAGGGATTGTCAAAGAACAAGCCAAGATCGGTAACAGAAACAGACGTAGAGCACACGGCAAGCAGGAGACAGAAAACCAAACACACAATATTGCTCGGCAAGGCAGGCTTGGAGAACACAGTGTTAAATAGTGGTTCCTCTTGAGGCTAGGGTGGAGCCACACTGAGGGAAGATTACTTAACCATGCACGTGTGAGAGTGCAGGCCCTAAGGCTGATACACCAGGTAGGAGACAGACAGGGCATGAAAGTATTACTGAAGATTCATGACACATGACTCCCCCGCGCACACACAGGAGTAACATCATTGCGGCTTGGCCATTCAAACTGCCAGGGCCCATGAACCCAGAAGGAAGACTTTGTAAAGATGGAAGCCCTGTCAGTGTTTTTTTTTTTTGCAGTTTACTACTGCTGTAAACATTACTCTGCTGTACCATGTGATCCAGTGCAGGCAAACACATTGCATTTGCAAACTGCGTTTTCTGGTGTCATTAGGTTAATATTGACACCTGCTGCAGATTGCAGCTATAGTGCATTTTGAATGCTGTGTGGGGAACACGTGCAAATTGTGGGTTTTCTGCATCATGATCTGGTGTGAACTGGCCCTTAAACTTGAACTTGACCTTCTTTTAAGCTAGTCAACCTGACCTTTTGCATTCCTATAGATTTGTATGGGGAGAGAAGAGGTTCTGATGTTAACAAATGTGGGTAGGACCCCACTGTCGCCACTTTGTTACAGCGCTGTTTTTATCTTGGATTTTCACGTGAGTGTATATCCTTTCTATTTTAAATAAATTTTCCCGTAATCGGATTTACACTATGTGGCCCTTCCTTCCTTTTTTCCACAATAATATCACCATCTAATCCATGGAATGCTGTCTGGAGGGATCCATCTACTGAATACCCCACTCCTCCTAGGACCCACGGGATCATCTACACCTTTGGGACTCTCCACACCTCCCAGGACCCAAGCGCCACTTAGAGGAATCCAGCCATCCATGAGATCACAGGCACCTGCAGCCACTTACCACCCAAGCCTTATCTGACCCAATTCAGCGTATGCCCTGTCGGGTCCACCTCATCTGGTAAGCCTTCCCTTCTCTCCGTGGTAGTGAGCTTATTTTCATTGGAATTACCTATCTGCATTATATCTACACAAGGACTAACCATTATTATCTTTTTGTTATAATAATCATACCAGGACTACCTACTTATGTACAGTTTTTTAGAGGTGATTCCCTTCACCACATACCTACTCATTTATGATATTGTTTAGCGCTACACTTTTTTGTTGTTTTACACACATATGTTAACAAATGTGCACTGACACAGGTCCTAAACAAAGACAATGCATTGTAAGGGGCTCTTATCATGAATGTGTTATAAATCACTGATCACCAATTCAAGGTTATTGGTCTTATTATTATTATTATTATACAGGATTTATATAGCGCCAACAATTTACGCAGTGCTTTACAATATAAAAGGGAGACAACACAGTTATAATACAATAAAATACAAGAGGATTAAGAGGGCCCTGCTTAGAAGAGCTTACAATCTAATAGGGTGGGGCAGGTGGTACAAAAGGTTGTAACTGTGGGGAATGAGCTGTTGTAAGTGGTAGGAGATTAGTTGGAGACGTGATAGGCTTTCCTGAAGACATGAGTTTTCAGGGATCGCCTGAAGGTAGCAGGAGTAGGGGATAGCCGGATAGATGGAGGTAGCGAGTTCCAGAGGATGGGAGAGGCTCTGGAGAAATCCTGGAGACGAGCATGGGAGGAGGAGATGAGAGAGCTTGAAAGCAGGAGGTCTTGAGAAGAGCTAAGAGGTCGATTTGGGTGATATTTGGAGACAAGATTGTTGATGGCTTTGTATGTTGTGGTTAGTATTTTGAATTTAATTCGCTGGGTGATTGGGAGCCAGTGTAGGGATTGGCAGACACTGAGCGGTTGGTAAGGTGGATAAGTCTGGCAGCAGCATTCATGACAGACTGAAGAGGGGGTAGCCTATGGAGAGGTAGGTCAATGAGAAGGGAGTTGCAATAGTCAAGGCGAGAGATAACAAGGGAGTGAATGAGGAGCTTGGTGGTTTCATTTGTTAAATGAAACCAGAGATGTTACGGAGGTGAATTCTACAAACTTTTTACAACGATTGGATTTGAGGCTGAAATGACAAGTCAGAGTCTAGGATTACACCTAGTACCCTGGCATGAGGGGAGGGCCTGATAGTTGCATTGTTGATTTTGATGGAAAGGGGGGCACGGGCAGGGGGGAATATTAATAGCTCAGTTTTAGAGAAATTTTGTTTAGGAAGGAAGGAAGTGGTGCAACATCCATGCTGATATGTCAGTTAGTAAGTTAGTAATGCGAGAGGAGACTGAAGGAGTGAGGTGAGGAGTAGGCAGATAGATTTGGGTGTCATCAGTGTATAAGTGGTATTGGAAGCCGTGGGCGGTTAATAAGTGACCAAGGGAGGAGGTGTAGATAGAGAAGAGAAGGGGTCCAAGAACAGAGCCTTGGGGGACCCCCACAGAAAGGGGCAATGGAGAGGAGGAGACAGAGTTGTAGGTGACACTGAAGGAGCGCTGTGATAAATAGGCAGAGAACCAGGATAGAGCAGAATCTCTGAAGCCAAGGGAATGTAGTTTATTGAGAAGGAGTGGTCAACAGTACCAAAGGCCGCAGAGCGGTCAAGTAGTAGGAGTATGGAGTACTGGCTGTTGGTTTTAGCAGTTAGTAAATCGTTAGTGAGTTTTAGTAAGGCCGTTTCCGTGGAGTGCTGCGAGTGAAAGCCAGACTGTAAGGGGTCAAGAAGGTTATTTTCACTGAGGTAGGAGCTAAGACGGTTGTACACTAAGCATTCTAGAAGTTTAGAGGTGAATGGGAGCAATGAGATGGGTCTTAAGATGTTCAGGTTGGTAGGGTCCAGTGAGGGCTTTTTAAGAATGAAAGAGTGATCTGCGCATGTTTTAGAGGGGAGGGGAAGATGCCACTAGAGAGGGAGAGACTGAAGATGTGGGTGAGGGAGCATAGGATAGAAGAAGAGGGTGACCGTAGTAGTTGTGAGGGAACAGGATCCAAGGGACAATTGGTTAGGTGGGCATCCGAGAAAAGTTTTGTAACCTCTTCAGTAGTAGCCAATTCAAAAGAGGAGAGTGTTGAATATGCTGCTAGGCAAAGTATGTTGGGTGGGGAAGACGTACGCACAGTGGAGATGACCTCATGAATTGCATCAAACTTATCTTTGAAGTGATTGGCAATCTCTTGGGCAGTGAGTGAGTTAGTGGGTAGAGGGGGTGGGGGACGAAGCAGAGAGTTAAAGGTTGAGAAGAGCCGATGGGGACTGGATGACAAGGAATTAATAAGAGAGACAAAGTAGGCTTGTTTGGCAGCATGGAGGCATGATTTGTATTTTAGAAGGGCAGATTTATATAGGGTGAAGTATTGCAGGCATTTGGTTTTACGCCACAGTCATTCAAGAGCACGCAATGTCTCTTGAGATTTCTAGTGTTGTCATTTTGCCAGGGTTGTAACGGTCGGGGCCTGACTCTGCGTGTGGTTAGAGGAGTAATACAAGTTCTACAAGAAGTGGCGAGGTTTTCTACAAGTAATTGTTTGCTGCTTTGAGGGATGGGTGGTTGGAGGCAAGGATACAGTGAAAGTAATGAGGTTGTGATCAGAGAGAGTAAAGGGGGTGTTGGTGAGGTTGCCAGGGTTGCAGAGATGGGAGAATACAAGGTCAAGGGTATTACCAGAGAGAGTCTTGCAGAGAGAGGTCTTTGTGGTAGGTTGATGAATCAGGAAAGAAGGGGGACATCATTTTGTTCTCACCGTATAACTCACTTTGGCAAGATGTAATTTCTTTTTGTTGTGCACTAGTCCTGCCTTTTTGCTCTCTCTTAGTGAGTGAAAAACGTAAAATTGTGTAGGCAGGTGTCCATTCATTTCTTTTATCAGTGTCCTAACTTGTTGCTCCCTTTAGATAAGATTTATTTTGTCCTTCCCTCTGAAAATGTATCAGTTTTTTCAATGTGCAGAGGAGTCCTGGCTTGCAGCTCTCACTTTGTGACTCACTTTCAGAAATCTACTGGAATAGAGTCATTTGTTTTTGTGCTAAAAGCATCAAAAAATATTTTAAATAATCCTAACTGTGAAAAACAACACTGTATAAACACAAATGTGCAATATAAACACAAATATTAAATAATGTGCAACATTCAGCATGTAATGCATACAAGTCCAGTTTAGTAAAATATATAAAGAAAAAGTGATAAATCCAAGTCCAGTGCAAAATGATGGTGAAACCCAAAAAAAAGTTTATATCGGTAAGTACTGTGATCCAATGAAATCAAACTAAATAGTAATTCAAATGGTGCTCTCTCCCAACAACAACAATCCACCACTGTGTGCAGTGGCCGCTCACCTTACAAAAAATAATATTTCACTTTTAACGGGTCAATCATCAACTGGTGAAGATAATTCCATAGCAGATGAAAATGAAACGCACACGAAATGGAAATAAGGGTCTCCATAGTGTACTAAAATTAAAACAACATATCTTGCCCATAGTTTAGGCTGAACCTCTGAGCATTCTCTGATTAAGTTGGGAAAGTCTGAATTAGCATTTTTCAGCTCCACATAGTTCTGTTCAATAAAGTCTCTGACCCCCTGACTCTCCAGAGACCTCTGGCACACATGGATCCTGACCTCCCTCAGGTTACCTCAGCTGTTCATCTCATATCCTGTTCATAAGGCCTCTGTGCCCTCTATTCTCCTGGCCATTGGTCTTGCACATTCACCCCTGTAGTTCAGGCTCTTGATGCAGGAGGCAGAGGCATATCTAGTGCAAATGGCACCTATGGCAAGCACTGAAAATGCGCCCATGTCAAAACATTGGAAACAAATCTTTCAGGTAACCTTAAAAAAAAAACGCCTGATGCCTGTAATAATAAGACCTCTCATGACGCGCTGCTTCCCCGTCATCCATTCTTTCTCTCTCATGACTTGTCTCTTCTCCTCTTTATGTCACAGACCCCCCCACTCCGGGGAGAAAATGATGCCACGCAAAGAAGAGTAGGTGGAGCATTAGGCTCCGCCTCCACCAGTTATGTGGACCCAGTCTGGCCAGTCATCGCCATCATGGGGGCTGATGCAAATTGTGGAAAGGAAAGATTACTCCTGCACTTGTGAGGGTCTGTTTGGGTTTGAGAAGAGTAGTATTGTGAACTGTAGCAAAGCTAAAAGAGATGGTGTTGCATGTCCCGCTGCCCAGAAATTGACTCCGGGGTGGTCAGGTAAGGCTATATGGAGAGTGATGGATGAAGGGCGCGTGATCAATAGCTCACATCAAAACATATAAAATGTATTCAAAAGAAATTAGAAGCAAATAAAAGCAATTGAATAATACCAATACTACGTATCATGCAAACAGGTAACAAAATATAAAAGGCATGGAAAATTAAAAATGGGTTAAAAATATCATAAGCCCATGTTGAGGCGGGTGTTTAGAATTGGCTGACGCGTTTCGAGGATAACCTCTTCATCAGAGCTTTTGAGAACCAGGGCGCAGTCTCTATATGCCAGTAGGCCAAAATATGTACATCAACATAATGGCTAGTTGGAAAAAATGGCCTGAAATGGGAAATACGATTTTCTGTGTTCCATACCAGTCCACGTTCAAGCGTTCTATGTGATAGTTGATGGTGTGTGTGTTCTCCTTTAAATTTGTAGAGAAGGGATTGTGGGGTGGTATGGACCTGTCACGGACTGGATGGAAGAGAGATTTTTCGACCTGTCTGTGTCCTCCTGGGAGAGTGCTGTCCAGTTTTAAGGAGGATGGAGGGGGGTGAAGATCTCATGAGAGCATACTGCAGCCGAGTGTGTTCGCAGCAGTCTCTCTGCCTCAGGTAAAGGAGGATTGCAGCTTGGGGAGGGGGCGCCTGTCGCTCCCCTCCCCAGGCCAAGTAACTATTAGCAAGTGCAGGCCGGGGGCCTATATTAGTGCGGGAGGCAAGTGAAAAAGGAATGCCGCTCACTAAGCTTCCGCACCTGACTGAAAGCTCCCGCCCTACTACGAAATCTCAGGTGCTGGCTCTGCACAAATCTGTAGAGAGAAAAAAGTCCTGGATTGCCGCACTCCGTAGAAAAGGCATCTTTATTTTGGAGAAATGAAGAAAAAATCCAACATACAGTCAAATCAAACGTGGACGGAACAGAGATCAAAAGCTAACGCGTTTCACATCGTTTGACGCTTACTCATAGCTAGGGATGAGCCGAAGTCTTCCCGGTTCGGTTCGCACCAGAACCTGCGAACGGACCGAAAGTTCGCACGAACGTTAGAACCCCATTGACGTCTATGGGACTCGAACGTTCAAAATCAAAAGTGCTCATTTTAAAGGCTAATTTGCATGGTATTGTCCTAAAAAGGGTTTGGGGACCCGGTCCTACCCCAGGGGACATGTATCAATGAAAAAAAAACATTTAAAAACGGCCGTTTTTTCGGGAGCAGTGATTTTAATGATGCTTAAAGTAAAAAAAAAAAAGTGAAATATTCCTTTAAATATCGTACCTGGGGGGTGTCTATAGTATGCCCGTAAAGTGGCGCGTGTTTCCCGTGTTTAGAACAGTCCCTGCACCAAATGTCATTTTTAAAGGAAAAAATCTCATTTAAAACTGCTTGCATGTCGGGTCCTGGCAATATGGATGAAAATCAGTGAGACAAACGGCATGGGTACCCCCCAGTCCATTACCAGGCCCTTTGGGTCTTGTATGGATATTAAGGGGAACCCCGCACCCAAATTAAAATAAGGAAAGGTGTGGGGCCACCAGGCCCTATATACTCTGAACAGCAGTATACAGGCGCTGCAAACAAGACAGGGACTGTAGGTTTGTTGTTAAGTAGAATCTGTTTGTAATTTTGAACGGGTACATTTTTAACGTGTTTAGCTCCAGACAAAAAATCTTTTTTAAGCTTTTTGGAAAACATAGGGAAGGGTTATCACCCCTGTGACATTTGTTTTGCTGTCTTTCCTCCTCTTCAGAAGATTTCACCTCACTTTTTGTCCCAATGACAAATGTTTTTTGAAAATTTGGGGCTTTTTGTGGAACAAGGATTGGAAAGCATCAGTGGAAATGAGAAATGTTTTTCCCATATTAACTCTTACAGGAGAGAATTTCCCTTCCTAGGTCTAGATTTCATCTCACTTCCTGTTGTCTCCTTCCGTTTGCAAGTAGGAGTCCTTTGTAAGTTAGATGTTTGAAAGTAGGGGCCTGCCCTATATACTCAGCAGAAATTTGGGCCTTAGGTGTTGTTGTGGCCACAACAATGTAAGCCCTCACAGGACCCTGCTGTGAAATATTAGATCAAGAATTGTAATTACATGCCACTGTTGAACAAGGGCAGAAAAATTGGGCCTTTGGTGGTGGTGGTGGTGGTGGTGCTGGTGCCACAACACTGTAAGTCCTCACTCGCTGTTGGTGGGTGCAGAAATGGGCCCTGCTGTGAAATATTAGATCAAGAATTGTAATTACATGCCCCTGTTGAACAGGAGCTGAAAAATTAGCCCTTAGGCACTGGTGCTGGTGCCACAACACTGCAACCCCTCACAGACACTCTAGTTGGAACGCAGGAACGAGCCTTGCTGCAAAGTATTGCATCAAAAATTGTAATTACATGCCCCTGTTAAACAGGGGCAGAAAAATTGGGCCTTAGGCACTGGTGGTGGCTCCCAGAACCAAAAATGTTCTTACAAGCTATCAGCATGATCATTGAGGAGGAAGAGGATAATTACTCAGGGATAGTCACTCAGCATCAGCATAGGCAGTCTTTGAAGGGATCTGAGATTTGAAAAAAAAATATTCGGTTACATCAGCATTGGGTGCTTGGTAGCTGGTGGTGATCCAAGACTGATTCATTTTTATGAAGGTCAGTCGATCGACCGAGTCGGTGGACAGACGCACCCTGTGATCGGTTACCACGCCTCCAGCAGCACTGAATGTGCGTTCCGAAAGAATGCTGGATGCAGGACAGGCCAGTAGCTCAATTGTATACTGTGCAAGCTCTGGCAAGTGATCCATCCTCAAGACCCAGTAACCCAGAAGATTTTCGGTGGGAAAGGTGTCCAAATCTGATCTTGCCCCTAGGTATTCCTGCACCATGTAAAACAGACGCTGGCGATGGTTGCTGGAACCGATCATACCTTGGGGCTGCGGACCAAAAAATTGTCTGAACGCATCGGTCAGACGGCCACCTTCTCCACCGCTCCTTCTTTGACTGACCGAAGCCTCAGCAACACGTTGTCCAGAAACAGGAGTTTGTAACCTCCCAGTCTCTGGGAACGCGTTGCACAGACCTTTCTGCAAGGCCTCCCGAAGATGTTTCATCCTCTGCGATGGCAAGATAAGGTCCGCAACCTTACCCTTGTAACGTGGATCAAGGAGGGTTGCCAGCCAGTATTGGTCCTTCTCCTTGATACCACGAATACGAGGATCCTTACGCAGGCTTTGCAGGATCAGGGAGGCCATGCAGCGTAGGTTTGCTGAGGCATTCGGTCCGGAGTTCTCTGGGTCACTAAGGACGACATGGTCCGCAACCACCTCCTCCCAGCCACGTACAAGTCCATGTGTTTCTTGGGACTGATCCCTTAAAGACTGATGCTGATGCTGAGTGCCAGGCTCCACCTCCATACTGACACAATCTTCCTCCTCCTCCTCCTCTTCCTGTGTGATCGGCGGGCACGCAGGAACACTGTCTGGATAAAGGGGGCCTTGAGAGCTAAGGAAGTCCTCCTCTTCCTGCCTCTGTTCTGCCTCAAGTGCCCTATCCATTATTCCACGCAGCGTGTGCTCCAACAGGTGGACAAGGGGGACAGTGTCACTGATGCATGCACTGTCACTGCTCACCATCCTCGTGGCCTCCTCAAATGGTGACAGGACAGTGCATGCATCCCTGATCATGGCCCACTGGCGTGGGGAAAAAAAAACAAGCTCCCCTGACCCTGTCCTGGTGCCATAGTCGCACAGTTGAACGACTACGGAGCACCGCTGGTTCCGAGGTCAAAGCACAGGAAGAGGCCATGGAGGAAGAAGAAGAGGAGGGGGTGGAGGAGAGAGGTGTGTCACAATCATTAGCATTTTGGAGGCGTGGTGGCGGAACAACCTCCAACACTACTGCACCTTGTCCTGCATCCTTCCCAGCTGCCAGCAGAGTCACCCAATGCACCGTGAAACTTAGGTAACGTCCCTGTCCATGCCTGCTGGACCATGAGTCAGCGGTAATATGCACCTTACCGCTGACCGCCCTGTCCAGCGAGGCATGGACATTGCCTTCCACATGCCGGTAGAGAGCCGGAATCGCCTTCCGTGAGAAAAATTGGCGTTTGGGTACCTGCCACTGAGGAACTGCACATTCCACAAACTCACGGAAGGGGGCAGAGTCTACCAACTGAAAAGGCAGCAGTTGAAGTGCTAGCAATTTTGTCAAGCTAGCCTTCAACCGCTGGGCATTTGGATGGCTAGGAGCAAACTTCTTTCGGCGGTGCAGCAGCTGGGGCAGGGAAATTTGCCTGGTACAATCTGACGTCGGTGTACCAAAAGCAGATTGCCCACAAGTACTTGGCTGTGACACACCTAATTCTACACCTTCATTCCTCTCAGTGCAGGTCTCAGAGAGGACTGAAGGTCTAGTGGGTTTGGAAATCTCAGCTGATGAGGAGCAAGGAGAGGTCCTCTTTGTTCTTTGGTGTGGGTCTTTTAGATACGCTTGCCAACGAACTGCATGGCAGGTCAACATATGTCTGGTCAAGCATGTGGTACCCAAGCGGGAGATGTTTTGGCCACGCGAGATACGCTTGAGACATATGTTGCAAATAGCAGCGGTGCGATCTGATGCACTTGTCTCAAAAAAGGCCCACACCAAAGAACTTTTTGAATAACGCACAGAGACTGCAGCGCCCTGCACATGTGGAGCTTTGGGGTGTGATGCAGTCAATGTGCTGCCCTTAGGCTGGCCCCTGGAGGGCATCCTGCCTTGTTGGTGATGTGCCGCCTCCTCCTCCTCCTCCTCCTCTCTCCTATCAGGCACCCACGTTGAGTCAGTGACCTCATCATCCCCTCCCTCCTCATCACTGGAGCAAACCTGGCAGTATGCTGCAGCAGGGGGAGCATGACTGCCAGATTGCTGTCCTTCTTGGGCACCCCCTCTGTCCATGCTCATGTTACTGCCTTCATCGAGCTCAGTATCATCATCAGAGCCTTCCAAACGCTGGGCATCCTCCTGGAGCATGTACCCAACACTGTGGTCAAACAGTTCGAGGGACTCCTCAGGAGGACATGGTGGGGCTAGGGAAGGAGTCACTGATGACATTGAGCCGAGGGAAGAGGCCGCTGCTTTGCCAGACAAAGTACCCTGGGCATGGGTGAGAGAGGATGAGGAGGATGAGGACGGCTTGGTCATCCACTCGACCAAGTCTTCCGCATGTTGCGGCTCAACACGGCCAGCTGCCGAAAAAAAGGCGAAGCGTGTCCCGCGGCCATGTGCTGATGAGGATGCACCGTCTCCACGACCAGCACTAGACACAAAGCCTGCTTGCCCTCTCTTATTGGCTTGTGACTGCCTGCCTCTCCTTCTTGGCCTTCCAGACATACTAATGGCCTGTAGCTGCACTAAGCTGGGATATATATATATATATATATATATATACTGATACTGCAGCTAGCAAAATCAACTGCCTGCCTGTAGTATGTGAGCAGGACGCACCCCACTAACTTGTAGGTTTAACAGAACACTGTGAGCAGGACGCACTGCACTAACTTTAAATAGTCTAGCTGCCTGACTGTGGTACTAATAGGATCAAAAGAACACCAGTAATTTTCTTCAGGTAGCTGTATATACTGTTACAAGACAAGCCTGCCTGTCAGTAAGAAGATAACAGGAACGGATCTAGCTGAACACTGTGAGCAGGACGCACCCCACTAGCTTGTAGGTTTAGTAGAACACTGTGAGCAGGACGCACCCCACTAACTTGTAGGTTTAGCTGAACACTGTGAGCAGGACGCACTGCACTAACTGTAAATAGTCTAGCTGCCTGACTGTGGTACTAATAGGATCAAAAGAACACCAG
The DNA here is from genome assembly GCA_037952835.1 of Lithobates septentrionalis. Lineage (NCBI taxonomy): Eukaryota > Metazoa > Chordata > Amphibia > Anura > Ranidae > Lithobates > Lithobates septentrionalis. Next base: position 15,516,434 of record JBBDGP010000082.1, on the reverse strand, counting down.
CAATTTTCTTCAGGTAGCTGTATATACTGTAACAAGACAAGCCTGCCTGTCAGTAAGAAGATAACAGGAATGGATCTAGCTGAACACTGTGAGCAGGACGCACTGCACTAACGTTAAATAGTCTAGCTGCCTGACTGTGGTACTAATAGGATCAAAAGAACACCAGCAATTTTCTTCAGGTAGCTGTATATACTGTAACAAGACAAGCCTGCCTGTCAGTAAGAAGATAACAGGAACGGATCTAGCTGAACACTGTGAGCAGGACGCACTGCACTAACTTTAAATAGTCTAGCTGCCTGACTGTGGTACTAATAGGATCAAAAGAACACCAGTAATTTTCTTCAGGTAGCTGTAAATACTGTTACAAGAAAAGCCTGCCTGTCAGTAGGAAGATAACAGGAACGGATCTAGCTGAACACTGTGAGCAGGACGCACTGCACTAACTTTAATTATATAAGAAATAGAAGTGCTGCGCAAATGTTCCAGTATTAGGAGCAGCTATGCCCCCCCAGGGATATTCTAATCATGAAGCACCTATACCTATATCTCAACAATTCCAAAATGCATCTACTGTACGAGATACATCTAGAGGAGGAAGCCAGGGACCTCCCAGAACTAACAAACGGGGCCGTGGGAAGAGAAATTTACATCCTCACCCAGTCCCACAGGCAAACAATTATGATTATCATCCCCAATACTCAGATAATTACACGTGGCAAACAGTGCCTACTAGGGGAAGAGGTAGGCCCCAAGGAAGAGGTAACTCCTCTTATAGGGGAGAGCCAGTTTATACCTCCAACAATTTTGCCCCCTTACAAAACCTCCAGGAAGATCAGCAATTTAATCAAGATAATTTTTTAGGCCAAGAGAGGACCCCCTGGAGGGGACCTCCACAGACCCCTGTGTGAGTAAGAGATCCGACCGGTTATGCAAGTCCCCAGGACCAAAGGAGAGGTCCCCAAGACCTGCGAAACAACCAAGGCAGCCTAAAAAGAAAACACAGAGAGGGTGCAGGGGGGGAAGACAACTCCAAAAGGCCAAGACCCCACTAGGCACTGGCATCTTCAATTTAAGTGGTACCCCTCTTACTACCGATGAGACATTAGTGTTAGATCGTGGTTTGAAGTTTGCCCCGATTCGTAACCTAAACAAGTTTCAAGCATATATCAGCATACAAAAATATATTCGCAATTTAAATATCAAGAAATACTTTCTTTCCAATCCAGTCCAACGGACTATCCCTCATGTTGATACCGTCTCTAGACATTCCAATCTTCGGAATCGATCCGTTTTTAATCCTCTCTGTGGTGACAATAAACATTTGGAGGTGTTTAAAAACATGGTGTGTTAAGATCTGGATAAACTTAAGATCAAGAGGGCAAGGGATTCTCAGGCCATTAAAAGAGGTATATCCTCCCTCGAACAAAGGAAGGATATTGTAATCCGGCCAGCGGACAAGGGGGGTGGATTAGTGGTGCTTAGTAAAGCTTACTACCAGGCTGAGATGGAAAAATTATTGAATGACAGGAACACATACTTACCTCTAAGGGGAGACCCTATGCTAACTTTTAAGAATAATTTACATTCACTAGTAGAAAAAGGTAAAAGTAAGGGCATTTTGAATTCCAAGGAGGCGGCTTACTTAGATCCATTTTACTGTCTGACTCCCATTATATACATTCTGCCTAAATTACATAAAAATGCGGAGCATCCACCTGGTCGCCCGATCGTGAACGGAATCGATTCCGTCACCTCAAGGCTAGGCCAGTACCTGGATTTCTTCCTCCAGCCACTTGTCACCCGAACCAAAGCTTTTTTGCGTGATACTAAACAGATTTTGCAAATCCTGTCCACTCTTCCATGTACTCCGTCTTGCTTCTTGATTACTGCAGATGTCGGGTCTCTGTATACAATTATTGATCACAAACAGGCCTTGGATTCTGTGAGGTGGGCTTTAACCACCACTGAGCTCTCAAAAGACCATATTTCCTTTTTATTGGAAGGTTTGGAATTTTGTTTACTGAGTAATTATTTTTGGTTCAATGGTGATTACTTCCTGCAGGCACGAGGAGTCGCCATGGGGGCTAGGTTCGCTCCCAGTGTGGCTAATCTTTTTATGGCCCACTGGGAGGAAGATACTATTTTTTATGATCCCCCACTGGAATTACTGTGCTATAGAAGGTACATCGATGATGTAATCATGGTGTGGGAAGGTGACCTAACTAGCTTGCATTTTTTCATGGATAAGTTGAATGAAAATAATAAAAACATTGAGCTGACATGGACTATAGACAAACAACAGATTACATTTCTAGACCTAGAAATATTTAAAGGAGAGGGAGTTTTCCAAACGAGGAATCATTTTAAAGCGACGGACAGGAATGCGTACATTCCACTGACTAGTTGTCACCATAAATCGTGGCTCTGTAACATTCCACGTGGCCAATTCATCCGCTTACGTCGCAATTGCACCTCCGATGATGACTTCCTAACACAATCCCAAATCTTGGCAACTAGGTTTAAAGAAAAAGGTTACACGCAGACCATGGTTGACTCCGAAATCTCTAAAGTACTTTCCACTGACAGGAATTCTATCGTGGCAGATAGGATAAAACCCCCCGTAAGTGAAGAGTCGACCACTAGCTACCGGATTATACTGGACTATAATATCCAGTATAAAAAACTCGAACAAATTATAGCTAAACATTGGCCTATCCTTAAAGGTGATCGTACCTTGGGGTCTGTACTTCCAGAGCGTCCACGGTTTATATATCGTAAGGCCCCCTCCTTACGTGACCGACTAGCTCCGGGAGTTATCGATCCACCTAAAACAGGAATCAATAGGATGTTTGGTTTTCTGTCTGGCTTTTACGCTTGTGGTAAGTGTGCCACTTGCAGGAAGGCCAGCAAGAATATTAAGAGGCGCAAAGAGTTTGTTTCAAATAGCACGCATAAAAAATACCAAATTGAAGGTCTCATTACCTGTTCGTCGGTGGGAGTGGTCTACATGCTGGAGTGCGATTGTGGACTCCAGTATGTGGGCCGCACCTCAAGGGCTTTACACGTTAGGGTTGGCGAACATATTAGTAACATCAAAAGGGGGGTAAAAACCCACAGTGTGTCCAGGCATTTTCGCCTATGCCACAATAGAGACCCCAAATGTCTCAAATTTTGGGGGATTGAAAAGGTCCCTCGCCACTGGAGAGGTGGTCACTATATCCGACAACTTAGCCATAGAGAATCCTTCTGGATCTATGAGACCAAGGTCTTATCTCCGGCAGGTATGAACGTGGATTTTGATTTAAATTGCTTTATTTCAAATAGATGATTTTTTTTTTTTATTTATTCTATTATATATATTATTTTTATTATATTTAGTTTGTGCATTATTTGTTTGTGTTTATATTTTTAATGGTTTATGTAAGTGTGATCGTATCCAGGGGACACCCGCGGTTTGATTGTCATATATTTTTTAGCTATTTTTTATCAATTGTGCTTCTTATCTGTGTATGCGATTTTTAGCGACTTTGAGCAATTAAATTGCTTAATCTTTCCCCTTAAGTAAGGGATGACTAACCATGCTCTGATCTCCTCTCAGGTGTGTGGGGGGTTTTTCTTCCCAGCGACATCCTTGGGCTGTAATCCCTTCATAGCCATACAAGAATTCTATATCTGGGATGTGAAGATTTATTTTTCACTGCCCCTTTATCCTTTGAGAAGTTGAGGGGTTTAAACTTTTTATTATACCATTGAGTAGGTGTAGCCGGAGTGACGTGCGGGTTTGCGTCCTCTGGATAATTGTACCAGTGCTGTGATTGGAGCATTGGTCACCTAGACACCACTTATCAACAATGCGGGCCGTCGTTGCATATCCCGCCCCACGCTGATGAAGTCCCGCCCACAGGACGTAACGCGTACGGGGGCCAGGAGCGCATGACGTCACCCGCGGCTGTCAGCCTGTTCACGATCACACGCCATCCAGCCGGCACTCGGTTCTGAGTGCTCGGATATGTGAGTGCATTATCTTTTTTCCTATTTTAGCAATAAAGTTTTAGAAACGGAGAGCACTATATTGTCTATGCTTTATTTGCATATTTCATCTATGCCATCTGATGAGAGTGGGAGCACTTGATGAGAAGTCATTATCGCCTGTTCCAGCTTACCTTATTTATGGTTTACATGCTGTGTGACCTGTTTCAGGTCGAAGATTGCAGGTAAGGAGCCATCCTTATATGGTGAAGGGATTTCAGTCACCTCTGATTTTATCCTAGGCGTTTGACTATCCACTGGTGATCTCATCTCCTACCTACAATTATTGAACGGACAATTTATTTGCGCAGCACTTCTATTTCTTATATGTTCTTTGAGGTTTTTTGTTGAATTTGCCTTTGTGCTTGCTTGCATTTATTCTATATTGTTCATGTGTTAGCGCTGAGTTGTTTTCTATTATTATTACTAACTTTAAATAGTCTAGCTGCCTGACTGTGGTACTAATAGGATCAAAAGAACACCAGTAATTTTCTTCAGGTAGCTGTAAATACTGTTACAAGACAAGCCTGCCTGTCAGTAGGAAGATAACAGGAACAGATATAGCTAAACTGAATACAGTGTATATATATATATATGCAACACCTGGGATGCATATATATACACAATACACTGTAAGTGCAGCTAACTGACTGACTGTTCTGCCTAATCTATCTAACTCAAATCAAATGTCACTGTCTGTCTCTCTCTCTCTCTCTCTCTCTCTCTCTCTCAATGAACGCCGGAACACACACTACACAGGGCCGCCGTGTGGGGTGTGTACTAAATCCCCTGACCCATAATTGGCCAAAGCCTCCTTGGCTTTGGCCAATTATGGCTCTCTGTTCAGGCGGCGCTGTGATTGGCCAAGCATGCGGGTCATAGTGCATGCTTGGCCAATCATCAGCCAGCAATGCACTGCGATGCCGCAGTGAATTATGGGCCGTGACGCGCCACACAAATTTGGCGCGAACGGCCCATATCGTTCGCAATTCGGCGAACGGGCGAACAGACGATGTTCAAGTCGAACATGGGTTCGACTCGAACACGAAGCTCATCCCTACTCATAGCTAATTTGACAAAGATCAGCAGTGTATATAAGAAGGAAGTTAAGGAAGAAAATACACTAATCAGAATTTTGCAATTAGGTGAACATGCCTTCTACACAGTTGGATTTTGAAATCCCAGAAAATAGAGTGCACCTGTAAGACAGAAAACGAAAGTTGATACAAAAAAAAAAAAATAATGGCAGTGTTAATATTATAGATAATTAAAAAATTTATAAAAATTGGCAAGTTCTGTCAAGGTGCACACATATAAATGGGAAAAAGTACATAACAACCACCCAAGGGTATGGATATCTCTGGAATGTACAAAACCTAGAGGTAGGTGAAAAATGTAGCAATGTGAATAAAAAAAATAGAAAGATGTGTTCATGATATGCAGGAATAATTATATGAAATAAATGCCAAAAAGGCAAAAAATAGGTGTGAAAAGGGAGAAAACATCTCTCCTTCACAGTAAAATGTTATTGTTATATTAAAAATATTCACTTGAAAGAGTGTTGTTGTAATAACAACCATACACTATTACCAAAGGGAAGACCCTAGCAACCACTCGTATAATATGTTATGTTTGAAAAATCAATTTAAAGATATACTGAGTCTATCCAAAGTCATGTGGAGAAGATGTGAAGCAAATCTAAAAAGAAGAAAAACAACACACATAGGGAAAGTAAAATACCAGATTACCAGGTTAAATACCAGATAATAAGTGTATGGATACAAGCCGGTACCTCACTCCTCTAACAAAATATATTCTGTAAAAAGTAGAAAAGGAACAAGACCAAAATTCAGGGAGACATTATGGGAAAATTGATATAAAAGATGGGAAGATCACAGGGGAAACCAAAAAATCTCACCTCATGTCATGAAGATGGTCATAAAGACGATCTTTAAGCCTGCGCGTTGTCCTGCCCACATGTTGTATAGAGCATGTTGTGCAGGTGATGGCATATATGATGTAATTTGTGTTGCAATTGATGAAGGAGTGTATTTTATGGGATTTGCCCGTAGATGAAGATATGATGGTGTCTCCCTTTTTAATGAAAGCCTCCACCACCACACTTTAATGTTCCTTGAAAGGATAGCCAATTCTTAGAGGCACACAATTCCACCACAGTGATTGTTCGTCCTCAAAAGGAGTGCACACCACCACCAGTAAAAATGCGCGCTCTCTCCCAGATGAGTCAAAACTCATATGCGGATCTCCCCACGAGCTCTTTGCTCTCACTTCCTCTTCCCAATCAATGGTGGGTAATCCAGATGGCTTTTTAATGGTAACTCAGCTCATTAATATCTAAAGAAACAGATCATCTCCCAGCTTGGCTCAAGATTCCATGAGTTCAGGACATGTAAATAATAAGTATAGAGACCATAGTGTTCTCCGTATACAAATTTATTCAAAGCCCCCAAACAGACAAGTTGCACTTACAAGATAAAAACTTTTAAAATCACATAAAAACCTCCAGAGTAGCACCGCCGTGTCCACATACACAGTGCCTGGCTGAACGTGGCTATCAGCTCCTCCCTTCTAGATGCGTAGACTGCAAGTTAGCAGCAAGAGAGACACACCTCCTGGCCTTGGCATCTGTGTGTCCACAGATGCTGAGGCCAGAAGGTGTGTCTCTCTCGCTGCTAACTTGCAGTGTACGCGTTTAGAAGGGAGGAGCTGATAGTCACGTTCAGCCAGGCACTGTGTATGTGGACACGGCGGTGCTACTCTGGAGATTTTTATGTGATTTTTTTATGTGATTTTAAAAGTTTTTATCTTGTAAGTGCAACTTGTCTGTTTGGGGGCTTGGAATAAATTTGTATATGGAGAACACTATGGTCTCTATACTTATTATTTACATGTCCTGAACTCATGGAATCTTGAGCCAAGCTAGGAGATGATCCGTTTCTTTGGATATTAATGAGCCGAGTTACCATTAAAGAGCCATCTGGATTACCCACCATTGATTGGGAAGAGGAAGTGAGAGCAAAGAGCTTGTGGGAAGATCTGCATATGAGTTTTGACTCATCTGGGAGGTGAGCACGCATTTTTACTGGTGGTGGTGTGCACTCCTTTTGAGGACGAACAATCACTGTGGTGGAATTGTGTGGATACACTGATCACAAGAGGAGTTTTTCATGTTTTATTTCTTCATTTTTTCATTTTATCGATTATTCATTTATATGTAGGATTTATTTATTTTAGAGATTTGCACCTTATATTTATAATTTTACACATAGCACTACATTTATTTATTTATTTATGCCCCAGTAGAAGGACGATGGTCCGAAACATGTCGGGTTGCTAACGCCTATATATGCCTTGTCACCACGCAATTTTATTTTCATTTTATTTTCTTTGTGATCACATTTTATACATTGGAGTGCGTTGTCTAGCACTTCTTTCAGCTTTTCAATAAAAGCTTTTTATTTAAATGATTCATGCCCTATGTGGAGAATTTTTGCTCTTGTCTCCTTTCATGAATGGGACCCTGCTGAGCCCTAGCCATTTTTCTTTACACACTCCGTCCATCTAAGAGAGACATCCTGATTGACATCCGGATCGAGAACTTTCATACCCTCGAACGATGACGGTCGCCCTGGACGTGACTCCTCGTCAGGACCTCTCCAGCTAGATATCCCTGGGATCGTTGGATCCCTCAAGTCTGTAAGACACTCCACCGTACGGTGGCTGTGTCCATCTTTTCTGGTAAGGATACCCATTTCTGCCATTTACAGTCTTCATTTGGAAACGTAGATGATCCATGTGTGAAGTGTCTCCATACAAAGTTGGTTCCAGTCTGTGAAGTTGTGGCACCATCCATGCCTAAGAACCCCCATGTGGTTTTAATTATCATATGATCTATCACACTTCTATGGACTTTTATTTTAATGTGTTTATGTGTTAGACAAATACACATATTACCTAATAGGTATCTATTATGTTTTCAGCACTTTTTCACAGTTAGATGTTGAATATGTAAACGCACTATTTTAGCGCTGCATGTGTTTTATATTTACTCATTTGTACACTGTCCACCACACTGTTACATGCTGGCAGCTATCACTTATATAATTTTGTAATAGCGCAATTATTGATTGGTTTTATTTATTTACTATCCATTTTGAAATTAGTGTGGTGTACCACTTGGAATGTTTAGCAGCTGTGCACATTTATTATTAGGTTATCTTATTTAAACATCACAATATTTTTTTCTTGTGGCGCTGATTGTTTCATCTTATAATTCTTGGAGGCATTCATACTGGAAAAAAGACTAGGTGACAAGAGGCTGCTAAGGGACAAAGCCTTTCTAGATACTGTGCAAAATACCTTTGGCCACAATTTGAGCGTACACAGGATCATGAGACAGCACTGGGAGATACTTAATTACAATCTTTTGTATTTTGTGAAATTCAATGCTGTGAGTGGAAAAAGTGGGGATAAAATTGGAATTATTAGTGTTACTATGTCTGGTTTCTGTAACAGGTTTGTCAACAAGTAGTTTATGTTGGGGTACTTTTTTAGCGATCGATAATCCTCTGTTTATAACAGATTTTGGGTATCCCCTTTCCTCAAACCTGGCTGACACATGTGCAGCTTCCTGATCAAAATATGTTTGTTGGCTGCACAGTCTCCTAAGTCTGAGGAATTGGCCAACCGGGATACTATTGATAGTGTGTCCCTGATGGCTGGAGTCAGCCCGTAAAACCGTGTTGCCTCACTAGGCTTTCTGTATAGATTTGAGGTGATCTCGTTGTTTTCCCCTGTCAATTTGACATCCAGGAAATCTATACACTTGGCATCTAGTTTCCCTGTGAATGTCAAGTTAAGCTCATTGTCATTCAAGTAGGCTAACCATTGTTCTAGATTCACATGTGGATCTGAGACGATAAACAGGAGGTCGTCCATAAATCTACAATAGAATATAGTGTCTTTTCGGCGGGGACTATCAACCCCAAAAATGCGGAGCCTCTCCCACCATCCCATATACAAGTTGGCCAAGGACGGTAAGAATTTGGCACCCATGGAGGCTCCGCATTTCTGGAGCTAGTAGTCCCCATCAAACATGAAGAAATTATGGATCAATAGGTATTCTAGACACATAATAATAAATTCTTGTAAAACCAAAGAAAATCTTGTAATCTTGTAAATATTCAGTGAGGGTATTAACGTCCCAAAATGCTTTGATTTCTTTAGCCATAATGCTTTCCAGGGGGACTTTAATTTCTCTTAGATAGAGCTGTATCTACAGGTATATTTACATCTAAGGAGAAAGAAATGCTTATTCCTGCTTTTCCCGTGATGCCCATCTTCCACCATCTTCCCAAACTACATAAGGGGATCACACCCTTAACTGGAAGACCCATTGTTGCGGGCATTGATTCGCTCAATGAGCGTTTGCGACAATGGGTGGATCAGCAGTTGCAACCACTTGTTACCAATCTGCCAGGATATCTTCGTGACACTAAGCAACTTGAAAAAATGACATGGGACAATGACTTTTTCTGGATTACATGTGATGTTTCTAATCTGTATTCCTCAATCCCACATGCCCTTGATTTGCAGGCTGTATCGTTTTTTCTAAGTAAGTCAGGGCAGTTTTCTTTGGTTTTACAAGAATTTATTATTATGTTTCTAGAATACCTATTGACCCATAATTTCTTCATGTTTGACGGGGACTACTACCTCCAGAAATGTGGAGCCTCCATGGGTGCCAAATTCTCACCGTCCTTGGCCAACTTGAATATGGGATGGTGGGAGAGGCTCCGCATTTTTGGGGTTAATAGTCCCCGCCGAACAGACACTATATTCTATTGCAGCAGAAAATCCCATAAAATACACTCCCTTATCAATTGCAACACACGTTACCTCATATATGCCATCACCTGCACAACATGCTCTATACAATATGTGGACAGGATGACGCACAGGCTTAAAGACTGTCTTCATGACCATCTTCATGACATAGAGAAAAACCATCCGACAAATGTTGCACAACACTGGAATGAGTTCCACCAAAAGGATACATCTAGCCCTGTTATTCAAGGTATTGACAAAATTGTGAAACCACCAAGAGGTGGTGACAAATTTAACATTCTATGTAAACGCAAAGACCGGTGGATTTTCATTTTGAACACTAGATGCCCTTCGGGATTTAACTTTGAATTGGATGTATCTCATTTTTACCAGTAGATTACATTCAACAATTTGTGTTTGCCTAATTACTTTTTTTGCCATAAATTCTGCATGGTGGTGAGACCATATCCCTCCTTACATTAACCTTTGTTCCATTAATAGCTTGATGCACTTGGTAACAAACACACATTATGTCCCTTGTTATACGATACATTTTTCAGATATACTCTTGTGATAGCCATGGCTTCTTCTTGTGTGATTACGATTTTGTCTGCAGTGGGCGGAGTGAGACTCTCAGTCTCACTGTGCAGGTGCTCATAATCTCTGTATCACACCTCTCTTGGGCTTATTGCTGTGACAGCCATGGGTCCTATGTGCGACCATGATCCTGTTTGTAGCGGGTGAGGTGAGACTTTTTGGTCTCATTATACACCTGCTTACGGTCTGTATATCGCCCTTTGGAAATCAGTTTCTCAGTGTTTCTCCTGTCATCTTCCCATCTTTTATATCAATTTTCCTGTAATGTCTCCCGAATTTTGGTCTTGTTCCTTTTCTACTTTTTACAGAGTATATTTAATTAGAGGAGTGAGGTACCGGCTTATATCCATACACTTATTATCTGGTATTTAACCTGGTAATCTGGTATTTTACTTTCCCTATGTGTGTTGTTTTTCTTCTTTTTAGATTTGCTTCACATCTTCTCCACATGACTTTGGATAGACCCAGTATATCTTTAAATTGATTTTTCAAACATCACATATTATACGAGTGGTTGCTAGGGTCTTCCCTTTGGTAATAGTGTACGGTTGTTTTTACAACAACACTCTTTCAAGTGAATATTTTTAATATAACAAAAAAATTTTACTGTGAAGGAGAGATATGTTTTCTCCCTTTTCACACAGGTGTGTTTGCGATGTGCTAGACATGCCTTATTGGCTATTATTTCATATAATTATTCCTGCGTATCATGAACACATCTTTCCATATTTTTTATTCAAATTGCTACATTTTTCACCTACCTCAAGGTTTTGTACATTCCAGAGATATCCATACCCTTGGGTGGTTGTTGTGTACTTTTTACCATTTATATGTGTGCACCTTGACAGAACTTGTCAATTTTTATTTATTTTTTTTATTATCTATTATATTAACAATGCCATTAATGTTTTTTTGGTATCAGCTTTTGTTTTCTGTTCTACAGGTGGACCCTATTTTCTGGGATTTCAAGACCCAACTGTGTAGAAGGCATGTTCACCTAATTGCAAAATTCTGATTGGTGTATTTTATTCCTTAACTTCCTTCTTACATATACTGCTGGTCTTTGTCAAATTAGCTATGAGTAAGCAACAATGTGAAATGCGTTAGATTTGATCCCTGTTTCGTTCACATTTGATTTGACTGTAATGTTGGATTTTTTCTTCATTTCTCCACAATAAAGATACCTTTTCTACGGAGTGCGGCAGTCCAGGACTTTTTCTCTCTCTAGTGTGGGAGGCAGTCACAAGAGCCGAGAGGTGGCCGTGGAAGGACGGGTAGGGTTTTTTATGCGGGGTTTTTTTTGCCACCCCCCATGGTGCCCATGGCGTTTCCCATCGCTGCCATACCTTAGATATGCCACTGGCAGTAGGTGGATACAATGGTTTCAAACTCCTGGTCTGATCCACCCACTGTACAGCATAGGTCAGGAGTCTGATTCATCCCATACACATATTCATCCAAAACACACCCACAGTCCCACTCACACTGCCACCCATTCAAACTGTGGCCAGATCAGGCTGGGAGTCTGAGACTATCTGGTCTGCCCACTGCATGAAGATCTTGCTTTATTGGTGAACTTCAGTCTGAATGGGCAACAACATTGGTGAGACAATGTGTATGAATGAAACATACTCCTGGCTTGTCCATCTAACAATGATTACAGTGGGCAGATCAGACCAGGAATCTGAGACTCTTGGGACCACCCACTGTACAGCATACTGTAGTTAGATGGACAAGCCAGGAACCTGATTCCTCCCACACATGCCCACAGTACTGCCCACAGTGCCACACATTCAGACTCTAAATCATAATCACGTATATGCGAGAAATGTGGATTAACTAATGTAATAGCTTCTGATGGATTGGGTGATGTTTGAGATTTCCAGTGCCTGACTACCATGAATCTGGCTGCAAGAAGTATGTGTGTCTGTTGCAAAGAGTACCACACTATTAGTCCCAGGAATTGAAGCTGCTAGCGCCATGTTGACAAACCATTGTGATTAAAATATATAAACCATATATATGCCAAAATTTGCATAATCAAAATACAAGAACTTAAATGGATTTAGTACATTCTTTAAGAAAGTGCCAAATTCATATAGAAATATTTAGAACAGTGATAGTCCAAATGAATAGTAAAAAAGTCCAATCGTTCAATCCCAGTGTTACTCCAATAATATCCATGTGCAAATCACCAAGATGTGATTATCCACCACCAAAGGAGGGTACATGTGCTTACCAGAAAACGTGGACAAATGAGCTGACATAAGCATATATCTCCAGGAAGATAATCCATAAGACAGCTCCAAGGGTCTCACACCTTAATGCTATGGCAGGGTCACCACTCTCTTGATTGTATTATATGATCCACACATCCAAAAAAACAGAACATCTCCACATAGTGTAAAACCACAATTAGAATTTTTAATGAAAAGTACAGAACAATTACATCCAGTTTGTAGTTACAGCGCTTATCAATACATCCAACAAGTATAGTTAAAAAGGACATATAGCATGCAATGGCCTGGATAGAACTCACCCCAACGCATTTGTCTACATCATCTAGGGGGTGAGTCCACATTGGTCATTGCGTGTAAATAGAAAATTTGTGCAATAACAGCTCATAGAACACATACCAAAATAATAAATTATTGTTCGTAGTCTGCTCCGATGCATCAACCAAAATGGTGTTGAGGAGTGCGACTCAAGCCTAGCTCCCATCTGAGGGTTTGTGCATGTGTCACCTAGAAAATGACTCTCAAAGGTGACCCATCACACTCACCTCAAGGGCAATCTTAGGCCTCATCTCCACACTGCAATTTAGAGCTGCTCATGTCAAGATCTATGCCAGACTGTTAGCAGGACACATGTTTGATATCTTACCCACTCTGATTAAATCTGATCAAACAGGGGGGGGGGTTGGATCCTTTTCTGGCTTGGGTGGTCACAATGTATGCCTTCAGCATCTTAGGGGGAAAGGTGGCTGTGGAATCTGCAGCCGTAAGTACATCCCTGAGATAAGGTGATAAAATATGTTTGAACAATTTATAGTAATCATTCAAAAAGCCATCTGGGCCTGGAACTTGGCTGTTGGGGGCAGGGAATCTATGATTATAACAATCTCAGGTGTTACTGATTTTTAAAACTGTGAGTTTTGTACACAGCGTGCAATTTTAATCCAAATCACATTAGCAGTTTTGCTTAAAGTGGTTGTAAAGCCTCAAGGCTTTGCACCTTAATGCATTTTATGCATTAAGGTGCAAAACCTTCTGTGCTGCAGCCCCCCCCCCCCCAGACCCCTCCTTTTTCTTACCTGAGCCCAATCCGATCCATCAATGTGCTTGAGCGCAGCGGCTCCAGCCACTGTATCTCTCCTCATTGGACAGATTGATAGCAGCAAGAGCTGCTGTCAATCAAATCCAGTAACACAGTAGCAGGGGACAGGGCCGAGTCCCGCTGTCTGTGTCAGGGAAAGCGGCTTTCGGTGGGAGCACCCGATGAAGAGGAGGGGCCTGGAGCGCCGGCGGGGCACCCCAGAAGAAGAGGATCTGGGCTGCTCTGTGCAAAATGATTACATAGAGTGGGTAAGTTTAGGCATGTTTGTTAATTTTATGAGAAAAAAATGAGGGTTTACAACCCCTTTAACTAACTACACAGGGCTAAAGTGCAAATGTTATCACTATTCTGAAATAAAGAGTATGACCCTTGCCATGGTTCAAGATCAAAGCTGTAAACAAACTTAGCACTGAAAACCCCACAGTTTGGTCCATATGTGGTCTGAATTCCTCTTGTAAATTTGTGTTCTGGATCTGTCGTGCTTGATTATACTCAGAGTACTTAGGGTCCCCATCATATTATGATCGAACCATACAGTCTGTGTAATATGAGGTCCTTCCTAAACTATCCAATCAATCTGTATCCAATCAGGCAGTTCCTTGCAGTACCTAGTTTTTGGTAGCTCTAAAGGGGATTGTACAATCAGTGTACAGTCACAACTGTGAAGGCTATAAATTATCAATAACATACATGACCAACAGAGCAGAAACTCTGCTCTAATTACTGTAGTTATTAATTGGGCAGGCCAGGCTCTTTACAGTATATAGGAAACCTGAACAGGGCCAGACTCTTCACATAGGTAATATTATACACAACTGACTTAATTTACACAACATCAAATTGGTTTTAATGCAAGATTCCCCGTAAACAGTTTAATCTCTTTTTAAATTGACATTTAATTGACAATTCCTTGAGTTTAATGAGATTTTATTCAAACAACTGACTCTAATTATGAATGTGAATGTGTATAACCCCTTTGAAAAGTGAATGTTCACTGCACTTAATAAATAGGGAGAAGATATATTCACTTTATTTACCCAATCACGTGCATTGGAAACAAGATTTTTGCTTGAAAATAATTGGATGATTCAAGTGAACACAGCTCCTCCAGGTTTACAAAGCTCATTTGCATTCATATTGCAAAGTGAACTAGATGTCTTGTTTATTTTACAATTAGTAAAATAAAAATATAGTAAGTAAAAAATTACCTTTCTCACCATCTCGTCTTAGGACAGACAGGAAAAGGAGAAATTTACTATTTAATCAATGCAATAAAAAGTTAAATATGTATGAATTACGGTACTGAAATGCCATATATTCATTAAAATTTTAAGTAGCTTGCTCTATTGTTTGTTGTATAATATTAAGTCTGTTCCCACTATCTTTTCACACAAAACAACACTACAATAATTAACTTGTTTTACCACCCTCAGATTACCGCTACTTTCAAATATTTTATATTCTGATTACTATAATTTTTTTTCCCACTAGGAAATAACTTGGTCAGTGTTGCTTGGAGTTATCTAATATTGTTGTTTATATTCCATAAATGAACTCAAAATATTTTCAGCTGTCTGGACTATGAAGAAAAATAGTTCACGAAACAATAACTTCTGCAGTTTTAATAATAAATGCTGTTTTTTAAGAGATTATGAGCAAAATAGCCACTGGCATTCCATGAACAACAAACTACAGAAAGAATTTACAATCTGAAAACAAGCAAAAGAAAATAATACTAGTTATTTTTCCCTTGGGGTTTCTTTGGATTTTTTTATCAGATTCTGAGAGAACCTAGATTAAAATTGAAATGACTTACATGCTTTGCTGTCTTGTTCCATAATATCAATATTATTAAATTGTTAGAGAGGAGCAGCCAATATTAGACTTTAACCACCTAAATACCTGGCACTTTCGCCCCTTCCCGCCAAGGGCAATTTTCAGCTTTCAGCGCTGTCGCACTTTGAATGACAATTGTGCAGTCATGCTACACTGTACCCAAATAACATTTTTAGCATTTTGTTCCCACAAATAGAGCTTTCTTTGGGTGGTGCTTGATCACCTCTGCGGTTTTTATTTTTTGCTAAACAAACAAAAAAAAAAATAAAAGTTTTTCTTTGTTTTGGTAATACAATTTTGTTTTCTCCTTCACTGATGGGCACTGATGAGGCAGCACTGATGGGCACTTATGAGGTGGCACTGATGGGTTGGCACTGAAAGGATGACACTGGTGGGCACTGATGAGGAGGCACTGATATGTAGAATTCATGGGCACTGATATGCAGCACTGGTGGGCACCAATAGGTGACACTGATATGCAGCACTGATGGGCACTGATAGGCGGCACTGATAGGTGGCACTGATAGGTGGCACTGATGGGCACTGACTGGCGGCTGTGATGGGCACTGACTTGCGGCTGTGATGGGCACTGACAGGCAGCACTAATTGTTACTGATAGGCGGTACTGATTGGCACTGACAGGTGGCACTGACAGGTGGCACTGATGGGCAGCACTGATGATGAGGTACTGACAGGTTTTATTGCTGGGCACAGGATGGCACTGTGATGGACACTGGCTGGCACTGTGGTGAGCACTGATTGGTGCTGATCTGGTCACTGTCATTTGTTTTTTTATGGGGCACTGACTGCCAGCTTATGGGCACTGACTGGCAGCTGTGGTAGCACATCTTATGGGGCTGTGCTGATAATCAATGTGCGGGTTATCAGCACAGACCCCCCACCGATCGTCAGCACGAAAACGAGGAATGCCCTTTACCACCACTTCCTGGTTCATGCGATGATCAGCTGCGATCGGTCACAGCTGATCATGTGGTAAGAAGCCTCTGTCAGAGGCTTCTTACCACGATCGGAGATACGGCGTGTCAGGTTAGCACGCCACACTCGCGATGGCATGTTATCCTGATTGGGCGTCATATGACAACCAGTCGGGATAACCGAACCACTTCCTGGCCGTCATTCTGCTATAGGCCGGGCGTGAAGTGGTTAAGAAGCTCAGAATACTCATTAGAACCACTGTCAACAATACAATTCACATAAAAGGACCACCATAGCAAAGAATTTTGTAAATGTCTTCGATTGTAAGCTCTAACGAGCAGGGCCCTCTGATTCCTCTTTTACCAAATTGTAATGTAACTGTACTGTCTGCCTTCATTTTGTTAAGTGCTGTGCAAACTGTTGGCGCTATATAAATTCTGTATTATAATATAATAGTAATAATAATAATAATAATAAAAAATGTGTCAGGTAACTGTTTTGTGGCCAATATATTTTGTGGCCTTTATTCAAAAATGTCTCCACATTTTCAGGTAGAACAAGCTTCCCAGCCAAAGTACATTTACAGTGGTTGGAACAAACGATTACACTGCTTGGAGTGCTTACAACTTTCAGCATTAAATTTGCTACATAAACCAATGTGTAATTTGTTGTTATTAAAATGTCTATCCCATTCAGTACCATCTTATCTGCAAACCTTTTTCGTAAACTGACAAAATTTTCAATGCGATATGGCAACCTGAATGCATTTTGTACACAACTGGTATAAGGAATGTAAATGTAAATGTAAATGTAATGTTCTACTTCTGTGAGTGACTAATGGGGCGTACACACGGTCGGACTTTTCGTCTACAAAAGTCCGACAGCCTGTCCGACAGACTTTTGACGGACTTTTGGCGGACTTGCGGCGGACTTGCGCCAGACTTTCTTACGAACGGACTGGGTTTACAAAATGTAGCCCTATTTGGAATAATATAATGTACCTGGAACTGGCAAAACTTACCTATTCTCCTAAATGGTGTGCATATGGTATCACGTACATGCAGCATCTTTTTAGGGCTGTAAATTACTATCCTTTTCTTCGTTACAGACTCTGTATGGTCTACATACATTTATGATTTCTTGGCCATTTTTCAGAGAATATGAATGATAACAACTTTTCTTTCACGCATGGTTAGCGTTTGGCTGAAGCCATTTATTATCAATCAACTGTGTTTACTCTTTTTAAATCATAATCACAACAGAAACTAGCCAAATGACCCTGATCAAAAGTTTACATACCACAGTTTTTAATACCGTGTATTGCCCCCTTTAACATCAATGACAGCTTAAAGTCTTTTGTGGTATTTGTGGATAGGGCTCTTTATCTCCTCAGATGTAAAGCTGCTTATTCCTCTTGGCAAAAAGCCTCCAGTTCCTGTAAATTCTTGGGCTGTCTTGCATTAACTGCAATTTGGGATTGCCCCAGAGTGGCTCAATGATATTGAGGTCAGGAGACTGAGATGGCCACTCCAGAACCTTCACTTTATTCTGCTGTAGCCAATGACAGGTCGACTTGGTCTTGTGTTTTGGATCATTGTCATGTTGGAATGTCCAAGTATGTCCCATGTGCAGCTTCCTGGCTGATGAATGCAAATGTTCCTCCAGTACAGTATTTTTTGATAACATACTGCATTTATCTTGCCATCAATTTTGACCAAATTTCCAGTGCCTTTGTAGCTCACACATCCCCAAAATATCAGCGATCCACCTCCGTGTTTCACAGTAGGAATGGGCCTTTCATCATAGGCCTTGTTGACTCCTCTCCAAATGTAGTGTTTATGGTTATGGCCAAAAAGCTAAATTTTGGTCTCATCACTCCAAATGACTTTGTGCCAGAAGGTTTGAGCTTTCAGCTGTCTCTGTGCTGTTCGGCGTATTGTAAGTGGGATACATTGTAGCATTTGCATAGTAATGGCTTTCTTCTGGCGACTCGACCATGCAGCCCATCTTTCTTTAAGTGCCTCCTTATTGTGCATCTTCAAACAGCGACACCACATGTTTTCAGAGAGTCCTGTATTTCACCTGAAGTTATTTGTGGGTTTTTCTTTGCATCCCAAAGGATTTCCCTGGCAGTTGTGGTTGAAACCTTAGTTGGTCTACCTGACCGTGGTTTGGTTTCAACAGAACCCCTAATTTTCCACTTCTTGATTAGCGTTTGAACACTGCTGATTGGCATTCTCAATTTCTTGGATATCTTTTTATATCCCTCTCCTGTTTTATACAGGAAAACCTTTTCCCGCAAATCCTTTGGCAATTCTTTTGCTTTCCCCATGACTCAGAATCCAATAACGTCAGTGCAGCACTGGATGAAACATGCAAGGGTCTGTTAGGAGTCCAGAAACTCATTGACCTTTTATACACACACACTAATTACAAGCAAACAAATGACAGGTTTGGATGGCTACCTTTAATAGCCATTCAAACCCCCTTTGTGTCAAATTGTGTGCATGTTATCAGGCCAAAATCACCAGGGTATGTAAATTTTGATCAAGGTCATTTGGGTAGTTTCTGTTTATTATGATTTAAAAAGAGTAAGCACAGTTGATTGATAATAAATGGCTTCAGCCAAACACTAACCATGAGTGAAAGAAATGTTTTTGTGTTATCATTCATATTCTCTGAAAAATAGCCAAGAAATCATAAATTCTGCCAGGGTATGTAACCTTATGAGCACAACTGTATTTGGAGGCCTATCCCTGTAAGGCCATGGATCTGTGAGAGTCAGATGTGGGGGACTTGTCTGGTAAACAGTGGGAAAATGCTCTGTTAGCAGTGCAAGCTAGCTCTCTTAATACTTCTTAGCATTTATCACAATTATACCTTTAATTGCGAGTCCATTATACCCCAGGTGAAATTGTTTAAAATGGTACTTTTGTCAGAGCCAGTTTGTCCTAAATGTAGAAGGGACCATGGGGATCTCATACACATGCTGTGGAGATGTCTCATGTTACACATGTACTGAGCATCTGTTCTTGCAACAACTAAGAGAGTATTCAAAACAGGCATCCCTTCCAACCACAGGCGCTGTTTGCTGGGAGCTTTTGGTGACATTATACTGGATGTCTTTACTAAGGAGCCTTGTTTCAGGCACTTAAAATGATCCTCCTCCACTGGAAAAGCAGTATATTACAACTTCACATTCTTTTGTGAGTGTTTATGGAACATGTACTGTATGCTTAAATGTGTTCAAATTAAAATATTTTACTGATTAAAAAAAAACTGTAGTCAGGAAAAAAAAAATCAAAAATACCAGCTAACATTTTACTTAGATTTTTATTTTTTATTTTGCTTTTTGATTGTGATCTGCAGCAGTTTTTGCACTTATGTAATGGTTCTAATTTATGGGTTAGGTTGACTGATGTATTATTTATGTTATTTGTGTAAAAGTTAGTTTGTTTCTGAAACCTACAGAAACAGCATGGTTTCTGAGCCTGCCTTCATTTTCCAGCTACAAACCCCATGAATTATGGAAAAATATTTTCCGTTTTAAAGTAGCCAAGTACACAAAACAGGCATATAAGGAGTCTTTGAGTTTGAAAATGTATATCTGAATGTGTTTTTGCCTAGAGGTCTGCTATAGGAGCTTTAGTTACTTCCATGGTTGTTCAGTGTTAATTTTCTGTCACCATCTTGGGAAATAGAAAATGTTGCTGAATACAGCAAGTACCTACTGAATATATTTTAGCTTACTAATCCTTAGATGAGGGGTCTCAAACTGGTGGCCCTCCAGCCCTTGCAAAATTAGAAGTCCCATCATAGGGATGAGCCCAACACCCCCCCCCCCGGTTCAGTTCGCAGCATAACATGGAAACAGACACATACGAATGTGAAAAATCAAAAGTGCTCATTTTAAAGGCTTATATCCAAGTTATTGCAATAAAAAGTGTTTGGGGACCCGGATCCTGCCCCATGAGACATGTATCAATGCAAAAAAAGTTTTAAAAACTGACGTTTTTTCAGGAGCAGTGATTTTAAGAATGCTTAAAGTGGAACAATAAAAATGAAATTTTCCTTTAAATATCATGCCTGGGGGGTCTCCTAAGTCTGCCTGTAAAGTAGCGCATCTTTCCCTTGTTTATAACAGTACCACAGCAAAATTAAGTTTCTAAAGGAAAAAATGTAATTTAAAACTGCTCACGGCTGTAATGTATTGTCGGATCCCAGCAATATAGATAAAAATCATTGAAAAAAACAGTGTGGGTTCCCCCCCAGTACATTACCAGGCCCCTTGGGTCTGGTATGGATATTAAGGGGAACTCCTCACCAAAATCTTTTTAAAAAATGGCGTGGGGTTCCCCTCAAAATCCATACCAGGGATTTCAGGTCTGGTATGGATATTGAGGGGAACCCCGCGCCAAAATAAAGAAATGCCATGGGGTCCCCCCAAAATTCATACCAGGACCTTCAGGTCTGGTATGGATATTAAGGGGAACCCCACACCAAAATAAAAAATTGCCATGGGGTCCCCCCAAAATTCATACCAGGCCCTTCAGGTCTGGTATGGATATTAAGGGGACCCCACGCCACAATAAAAAAAATGGTGTGGGTGTCCCCCAAAATCCATACCAAACCCTTATCCAAGCACACAACCTGGCAGGCCGCAGGAAAGAGGGGGATGAGAGCGCCCCCCCTGAACCATACCAGGCCACATGCCCTCAACATGGGGAGGGTGCTTTGCGGGGATAAGGAGACACCTAGCATAGCTGATTTAGAGTGATTCAGCTTGTACATGGATACCTGACTAAACTGCTTTAGGAGATCACAGAGTGGGGAAAGGGATTTCAAAGGATCTATGAGCCAGATGATTATGTCATCGGCATACAGGCCAATCTTGTGGGAGGCTTGATCAACCAACAAGCCAGCTATGTCTGGGTGTGATCTTATGACTTGAGCTAGTGGTTCATATACTAGTGCAAATATTGGGGGGGGGCAAGGGGCAGCCTTGACTGGTCCCATTTGTAATAGGTAAGGAAGTAGATATCTTGCCCTATGTGAGGACTTTCTCGCTAGGTATGGCGTATGAGCCTAAGATGGCTTGGAGGAAAGGACCTTGGATGCCATTTGTTAATTTATGTCCCTGTTCATTGAGAAAGAATGTGATTCTAGATTGTGTGGCTTTACGTTTATACTGCTGGGCCAGGAGTTTTCCAGCTTTGTTTCCCTGAGCGTACCAGGTAAGGCATAGTCACCTAAGGTAAAAGTCATGACCTTTTTGCAAGTGAGAGCTGAGGTCATTCCCCAGTTTACCTAGTCCCTCAGAATTGGATTGGGAAGGGTTTTGTTTAATTAGGGGTTTGAGCACACAAATGTGATCAAGGAGGGTATTAGTAGTATGGGTTTTCTTTTTCTTTTCCTGAGCGCCCAACTTCAGCAAAGTTCCCCGTATAATGGACTTGTGGGCATTCTAGAGTAAAGTGGGGTTACTAACGGTTCCAGTATTAGAGGCAAAGAAAGAATATATTTCGGATTGAACCTGTTCTCGGGTCTCCGTAGCACTGAGGATTAAGGAATTCATGCGCCACATAGTATCTCTGGGAGTAGAGGGAGATAGAAAAATGGTGATGGATACTGGAGCATGGTCTGACCACGTAATAAATCCCCCAATGCTCCCACAAATTATTTCCCCACTGTTTCCAGACACTGGCTGACAAGAAAGTAAGGAGAGGAGAGTCATGATCGCAATGTGATCTTCAGTATCCTTCACTCTCACCCATATTGATCAGGACCCCTCAGGCAGATACTTGATCCTATCAGCCACCATCAATAATCACCCTTTCATCATTGTGAATATTTACACCCCCAACCTCCAACAGAAATAATTTTATAGGACCATTTTGACAAATCCAACACTACCCTAAAGATTAAATTACTGTATGTCATAGAGGTCTTGATCTGAGTAAACAACAAATCAAATCTGATTGCAATTATAAACCAGAAAAACAAGTGAATGAAAAACAAGGAATGTGCTTAGCACACTAAAGCTGTGGAGCATGGAAGGAATATCATAGTGTCTTCCACTCCTCCACTACTAAATCAAACAACTAAGAGAAATAATATCCAACCTTAGGTATGTATCTCTATGGCATTGAGGAACAGATAAGTGAGCATGCCATAGTTATGGCGGAGCTTGTGAATCCCATAAGTTGGGATTCTAGAATATGATCTTGCATTGGGGTGGGTGGAGGTACTCGTGAAATTAAACCCCAATTGTTGAACTGTTTGATACCCTCCTTAGGGGTTAAAATGGTGACTTGTTGGTTGCGGTAAGTTACTAGCAGCTTCGTGGGATATCTCCATTTGTAGGGGATTTTATGCTCATTCAATACTGAGGTGAACGGAGCAAAGGCCTTGCGTGCTTGGGAGGTAGCAGCTGATATGTCGTTGTCGACCGATACCTTGGTAAAGGGTTCTGGTAAGGAACATAGGGACCTCGCTGCATGCATGATATCTTCTTTGACATGAAAGAAGAGTACTCTTGCTAAAATGTCTCTGGGGACAGAGGCTGGCAAGTGTTGTGGTTTGTGGATCCTGTGCGCATGGTCAATGAGCATGTCATTCATTGTTAGCTCTGGAACAAGCTTGCAAAAAACTAGTGTAGATACGGCACCAATCCAGGGGTGGCGAGGGATTCAGGGACCCATCTAATTGTAATATTGTTCCATCCTGACTGATCTTCAAGGTCTGCAATTTTTAAACGGAGCATGTGAATAGTATTGGCTTGGTCATCTTGTATGTCCACAATAGTATTATGAGCTTTAGTGGCTTCAGATAAATGCTGCTCAATATGGTCACTACATTCTTTTACAGCAGTGGTCATCAACCCTGTTCTCAGGGCCCACTAACAGGCCAGGTTTTAGGTCTTACCTTGGGGAGATGCAGACTGGAATGCTGCAATCACCGAGCAGCAAATGATATCATCTGTGATGTGTTTCAGTTATCTTGCAAACCTGGCCTGTTAGTGGGCCCTAAGGACAGGGTTGATGACCACTGCTTTACAGAGTTAACTCTGTCTTGCAATTGATTAATAGAGACTTTTAATTTCCTGTGGAGATCAACCTGTTAGGATAATAGCATGGCTTTTAGGGAATGTTCCGATGCCTGATTATCAGTAGCAGGGAATGCTGCAAGGGACTGTGTGGGTGGAATGTCTGCTGTGGAACTACAGGTCCCAGAGCCATATTGCTTCTTCACAGGAGAATGTTTGTCAGGGGAGTGAGCAGGTGAATCTGCCAGTCTCTATTGTCTATCTCCTGGAGAGGTGATCTGCTCAGGGAGGCAAGCTGCTGTGACCTCCATGTCAGAGGGAGCAGCTGCAGCTGTAGCTTGATGTTCCAATGGCTGCCTTGGCTCTCCTCGTTCCCAGCCATGCCATGTTGGTTTCCCTGCTGCGTGGGCTGCATGTAGAAGTCTAAGAGCATGGGGTCCCTTGGGTTGTGATTTCTTCTGGGACATAGTCCGGCGATGCCCAGGATAAATCCCTCTGTTCTGGAGGGTGGATGCTGGGTGTAAAGAGGCTGGCGATGCATGTCTGTGGCATGGAGGAGCGGAGTAGAGGACTCAAGCAGCCATCTTCAGCAGCGGTCAGGCCATGGCCCCTATTTCCTTTTTTTCCTTTGTCATCTGGTGATCCTGCCAGTAACACGAAGTAAAACACGAGGTGACGTCAGCAAGTTGCTCTGCCCTACGTGCTTTGTCAAAGATGATGTCGTCCAGGGGCACTGGACAACATCATCTCTGACAATGCGTGTAGGGCAGAGCGGCGTGCTGACATCACCTCGTATTTTACTTCATGTCCCGGAAGGACGGGTTTCCCTTCATCATTCTTTTTGGGGCCAATAGGGTATGTCCTCCCTCTTTTACTGTTTATATACTTATAATTTCTTGGGATTTTTTTTGCTCTCTTCCGCTATGTTACATAGTAGGTGAGGTAAAAAAAAAAACACAAGTCCATCAAGTCCAACCTATGTGTGTGATTGTCAGTATTACCTTGTATATCCCTGTATGTTGTGGTCATTCAAGTGCGTATCTTATAGTTTCTTGAAACTATCGATGATCGATGCTGTATTTCTTGTTCTATCTTAGCCGCCCTAATTGCACCCTTACATTTCTTGTTGCATTCTTTGTAAAGTTTGAATGCTGATGATGATCCCTCAGCCTTGTATTTCTTGAAGGCCTTCTCTTTTGCTTTTATATACATTTTCACATTGGAGTTACAAAAAATAACAGGAATTTTGCCTGGATCAACCAAAATTAATTAATTACTAGTGAATCACAATAGCAAGTGAGTATGAATCATTCATCCAAATAAACGCAGTTGGATGCCGTTCTGATTGCCCTAAGTGCATACAAGAAAAACCAAAAGAATAAATCTCTGAAGAAACCAGCGTCCATTGGCTGGTGAAATGCGTCAGCAGCGTGATGTCAGCATGTCACTGGGAACCGCGCGCTCTACAATCTGGGTGTTTGTCAGCATGGAACAAACAGCTAATGGCTGTTTTCGTTTCCTGCAATGAACGACACGGAGGCAGCGACTATACAGCGAGGGACTATTCTCCAGATGATCCTATCTATTGGCCAGTGTGGAGCAGCACCCATGGCCACAGTGTTCCGGGGGTAAAGTTATGCTATCGATGGATGACGGACTCTGTGCGATTGGTGAGAGTTTTTATACCCCATTCAGCACCTGTATTATACGTCCATACTAATTACAGCATTCCCCCTGATGTTATCTGCATGTATATACATCCGCTGCCTCTGCACTTACTTTTCATCAATCTTTTGCTGACAAAGGAACTTTCTAGCTTTGCTGCTTGCTTCATATGCTGCATTATCTGATCACCTACACATGCCTAGGGTCTGTGTTTCCACTGGAATGATCCCGCTGTATTGCTAATTGCTATACCAGATTAGCACACTCAGATCGTCCACCCACATAACCAGTATACCACACTGTTGGTTTATGCTTGTTCAATTTACCTTTGGGAGTCTCTCTATAGGAATACCTTATTCATACAAAATTTCCTACATTTGCTTTGGACTTACCAATATTTATTCAGTCCACTTACAGTTTGGGCTAGTGGTGAATATCTGGTGTGTATGTGTGGGATGTGTAGCCGCGGCTCCCTCTGTTTTTAACCCTTCAACAACGTTGTCTTAGTTTTAACAGGTCTGTGCCAGCCGTCTATCTATTGCCTTCCCCCCCTTTTTTTGTTCAAATTGTAGTGGTTATCTTTTTGTACTAATAAAGCCTGTTTGTATTTGTCCTAGTGTTCTGCGTTGACCCTCTTAAGGGAACTTTATTCTCTTGGTTTTTCTCATATTGGAGTTAAGCCATTCAGGACTTTTGTTTGCTCTTTTAAATGTATTTCCCAATGGGATGCACTAATTAATGCTCTTATTTAATATGCTCTTAAAGCAAACCCATCTCTCCTCCGTGTTCGTTGTTCCTAAGATTTTATCCCAATTTATATCTTCTAGCAAGGTTCATAGTTTAGGGAAGTTGGCTCTTTTGAAATTCAGTGTCTTTGTATTCCCCTTATGTTTCCTATTTGTGTGATTTATACTGAAGCTAATTGACTTGTGATTGCTGTTTCCTAATTGCCCCTTATTTCCACATCGGTGATCAGGTCTGTATTATTGTGAATCAGTAGGTCTAGTAATGCTTTGTTTCTAGTTGGTGTGTCTACCATCTGACTCATGAAATTGTCCTGTAATAGGGCGTACACACAGTCAGACTTTGTTCGGACATTCCGACAACAAAATCCTAGGATTTTTTCCGACGGATGTTGGCTTAAACTTGTTTTGTCTACACACGGTTGCACAAAGTTGTCGGAAAATCCGATCGTTCTAAACGCGGTGACGTAAAACACGTACGTCGGGACTATAAACGGGGCAGTGGCCAATAGCTTTCATCTCTTTATTTATTCTGAGCATGCGTGGCACTTTGTCCGTCGGATTTGTGTACACACGATCGGAATTTCCGACAACGGATTTTGTTGTCGGAAAATTTTATCTCCTGCTCTCCAACTTTGTGTGTCGGAAAATCCGATGGAAAATGTCCGATGGAGCCCACACACGGTCGGAATTTCCGACAACACGCTCCGATCGGACATTTTCCATCGGAAAATCCGACCGTGTGTACGGGGCATTAGACATTTAGGAATTGGCGAGCCTTAGATGAATGCGCGGTTCCTTCCACCCAGTCTATGTCTGAATAATTAAAATCCCCCATTATGTTGACGCTTCCCATCCTTTCTGCTTATCCAAATTGTGATAGGAGGTCTGTCTCCCCCTCCTCCCTCAGGTTAGGGGGCCTATTGCATACTCCCAGTATTATTTTCCCCTTAGTTTCATCCCTTTGGAGCTCTACCTATAAGGATTCCACCTCCTCCCTAGCTCCCTTAGTATTGTCATCTCTCACATTAGCTTGAACACTATTCTTAAAATACAGGCATACCCCTCGCCCTTTTTTACCCTCTCTTTCTCTGCGATAAAGGGAATACCCTTGAATGGTTGCCAGCCAATCATGAGAGCTGTTGAACCAAGTCTCTGAAATTCCCACAAAATCTAAATCCTCCTCGTACAACAGTATCTGTAGTTCTCCCATCTTGTCCGCCAGACTACTGGCATTGATGAACATACCAAATAGTATGAACCGGTCGCATACTGTCCTCTTATTGGGTGTTTTGAGATTGAAAATAGGACTTGTTACTATACTTCCTTTGGGTTTATGTGCTTTAGTTAACCTACCACTAATGTCCCCAATACTACCCTCTGGAAAATGTCCCGCACTATCTCTACCTCTGGACCCTCCCCTCGTCACCTAGTTTAAAAGCCCCTCTAACTTTTTGGCCATCTTCACTCCCAGCAGATCTGCACCCTCCTCATTTAGGTGCAATCAGTCCCTTCTATAGAACTTGTGACCGACTGAGAAGTCGGCCCAGTTCTCCAGGGATCCAAACCCCTCCTTACTACACCAGTTCCTCAGCCATTTGTTTACTTCCCTAATATCCCTCTGCCTTTCTGGTGTGACTCAAGGTACCTTTAGTATTTCTAAGAATACTACCTTGGAGGTCCTTTTCCTCAATTTAGCTCCTAAGTCCCTAAAATCGTTCTTTAGGACACTCCATATGCCTCTGAGTTTGTCATTGGTGCCAACGTGCACCATGACAGCCGGATCTTCCCCAGCCCCTCCCAGTAATCTGTCCACCAGATCCGTGATGTGCTGAACCCGAGTGCCCCAGGTAGACGGCAAACAGTTTGGGGCTTCAGGTCTTTGTCACAGATTGCCCTCTATGTCCTTCTAAGAATTGAGTCCCCTACCACCAGAGTCTGTCTTTCCTTTCCATTTGCTTCCCCCTCACTCTCACTGGAGGAGTTCTCCCCCTGGCAGCTAGGGGAGTCCCTCAGCTCCAGCAGTGCTGGTCCCTGACTGGTTTAACCAATGTCACTCAATGGAGCGTACTTATTGGGATGTTCCAGCCCAGGATAGGCCTCCCTGGCACTTTCCCCTCTAACCCTCCTAACTGTCACCCATCTACTCTTTTTTAGTGCCTGCACCTCTTTGTCTGCACCCACCTCTGTGCTGGCCCCTGTAGGCACCTGCCGGGTACATTCCTGGCTCTCCTTTAGTATGGAGGGTCTTCTCAGTGCTGACAGTTGCTTCCCTTCATTCAGAACCTGGGCTCCCAGATAAACAATGTGCTTACATTGTTGCACAACAGTATTCACCCTCGATCAGATAATCAAGGAATGCATACATGCCGCAAGATGTACACCGAGTCACATCTCCACACCAGCCAGACATCGTACCTACTAATTTAATGAGTATTGGGGATTATACCCTGTCCAAATGAAATAACAACTAGCTTAATGACACTAATAGTCAACAATACACCGATACTCAACAATATAATACACAGGTACTCACAACCCAAGTGCACTCACAGTCCATGTGCATTTGCAGCCCACGTGCACTCTCAGCTCACGTGCACTCACAGCCCATGTGCACTCGCAGTCCACGTGCACTCACAGCCCACGTGTACTCGCTGCCCATGTGCACTCACAATACACACAACACTAAGGTACTCACAATACAAAGGTACTCCCAACACTCACAATACTCCAGGTTCTCCCAACACTCACAATACTCAGGTACTCCCAATACTCTTTTACAGACAATACTCAGGTACACACAATACTCAGGTACTCACAATACTCAGTTACTCACAATACTCAGGTACTCATAATACTCACCAATACTCAGATACTCACAATACTCACGGTACACACAATACTCAGGTACTCACAATACTCAGGTACTTACAATACTCAGGTACTTACAACACTCAGGTACTTACAATACTCAGGTACACACAATACACAGGTACACAAAATACTTAGGTACTCCCAATACTCAGGTACTCCCAATACTCAGGTGCACACAATACTCAGGTACTCACATACGCTGCCAGTCATGTTTTGTAGTTCGTGTCTCTGTGTCACTCTCCACAGTCTCCCCATAATCTGACACAAGTCAGTCACCTTCAGTGCCACTTCACTGATCAGCCTCGCACTCTCCTTCTGGTCTTGACTTCACTTACCCGCCACCTCTCCCTGTCAGCCTTCCACCTCCCGGCCCCGCTGGATGTCCTCCCGCCTCCTCTGTCCGCATCTGTGGGGTGATCACTGTCCTCAGTACACCCGCTCCCACACCACGATGTCCCGCTCTGCCACCACTGTATGTCCACCGCGCTGCCGCTCTCTGGGTTGTGGGGGTCCAGCCTGGTCCTCTGTTCGCTGCTCGCACACTCCCTCTCATGCCATGCTGTCCCAGCACTGACTTCTGCACCAAAAAAACTCTGCCAACTCTGTAGAGAGAATCACTTCTGCATGTTTGCCACAGAACTTAATTTTATTCCACAAGTGGTAATGCATGAATCCCTCAATATTTAGGAATTTACACAGGTACAGAAGAAACATCTTCAACAATATGTGGCAGTCATGTGAGCTGACAGAACAATGCAGCAATTGATAACATAAACACTGGAACATTGAGAGGATTTTTCCAATAGTCTTCACATACAGTACTTGTAGACAGGTGCAGTCTACTTTCTCTACTGCAGGTGGCGCTCAACCACAGTGGCATTGCAGTTGGAAGGGAAGTCAAGCAGAACATGATTCCTATATGGTTTCCTGGTCACAGGTTACATGTCTGTCAGGGACAGAAATAGTGGTAGAGAAAGGTTTTAGATGAGTAGAGAAAGAACAGGGACACATAATCTTTCCTGGAAGCCTCCTTGTTTTGGCATGGACCGGCCAGGCCACAATCCATACCTTGGGGCAGACACTGTCAGAACAGATTGTGGCACACCTGTAGGGCCTGTTTGGAGAGAATGTGAAGGTCCCATAGTTGAGGCGGAGGTTCTTTGTCCCGGGGCAGCAGGAGGAAAAGTAGGTCAAGAAATCCGCGCTCAGGACAATAAAAGGACTGCAGCCTTTCCCTAATTAGTTCCCTATGGGGGCTAATTGGTATATGTAAGGAGTGGTTGGAAAAAAATTGGCGCTGCCCTATTAACAATATTTAATTAATTGAGGATGTAGAAAACATTAAATCATGCAATATCTAAGTGAAATATACAAATGAGAAACTGTATGCTAAAACCATACGTGAAAATGAATACGCTCTATAAAAGAGCTACCATATGTGTAAAAATAAATGAAGATGAAAAATAAAAATAAAAATAAATATGTGTACAATCCTTGTGTATTAGAATAAGTGAAAGTAAGTGCCATGTATTATTAAAAATATATAAAAAATGTGAAGAATATGTATGAAACGTAATAACCCCAAAGATCTAAAGTATTGTGACAGTGTAACGCCCCCTGTGGGGCTAACGACAACAATAGTGGAACAATCTAGTTAATATTAAGTATCAATACAGTATCATGTGTGTGACCTCCTATGTATGCTAGTTTGGAAAAAAATGGCCAGTGAAACTGAACTCTGTGCTACCATATATTAAATCCCAGTGAGACTCATGTGATATAGAAACAAAATCTGTACAAACAGCTGTGTGCGTAAATAAGCAATTGTTAATAATGCTCTAGCCTATAACCATATATGTTAGAAAATCTCTGTAAACAAACACGCCCGCAGCCCGAGAGTCTCTATGGGGAATAAAAATAGAGAACAAAGTCCAGTCAATGTGCAGTTCATGGATGCCAGGAACAATAAACAGTGACTTCCGTGCTCATATCAGCTGGTGACTTGAAGTGCTCCCCCCATGCTCCCCCACTCACCAGAGTCAATCACCCCCACAGGGGTACCGTGCGAAGGAGTGGGTGTTTTGGGGTGGATGTCTCCGACGAAATCCTGCTTGCGTTCCTCTGCTCCATGGGATCACTCCAGTGATTCAGCTAAGAATTGCAACCATGCGTTCCAGGGCTGGGCTTCTCCACAACTTCCCACCACCAATCTATTTTCTCCTCCACCGTAAAGAAAGAAAGAAACAGGGGGCTTCCGTAGTGAAGTATGTCCAGTTTATTGAAATATACAGATATTTAAAACCGTAGCAAAAACGGCTGCAGACAAGAATGAGACTAGGAAAAGAATCCCACCTTGCGTTCCAGCCTGTTCTTCCGGGTATGACGTGTGAGCGTGACGCCGCCTTACGCGTTTCGTCATAGGATGTTCTCAAAGACGCTTCACGCTTCACACTATAGTATAGTCCTTCGGTCTTCACATACCCCCCCCTAATTATGGTAATATCGCTCGGGGGGTGTGGGAGTGATAGAGCCGCTGGTCTATATATCGGCAAGGCAGCATATGTGATTCCTAAAAATAAAAATAATAAAATGAGAGTGCAAGTGATAAAAATAGATATAAAAATATATCTATAAAAATAATAATAATAAATAAAAATGGACAAAAATAAAAAATAATTAATTAAAAACTTTTTACAATAAACACAAAAATGAATTAGTGCTGATAGTTATTATAATAAATCTAATAATGTATATTAATATGGTTATGAAACTCATAATGACAATGTAGGTAAGGACTAAAAATATGTGCAAGGAGGGATACATTAAAATTGTTGCTAACTATTACTCAGGTAGACCTTACACCATTATAATAATGGTATAAGAATATATGACCCATCAGGTAGTAAAGACCCATCTCTTATAAAAGAGGTGGATATCCCACTAGGTACCCCATATACACCACCTATATAATACCTTTACATAGGCGCCTAAGGGTTCCCTATTATATAATATACCTATGAGGTAAAAATAAAAAATAAAACATGTAACGAAAGCTTTCATACATGGTGTCATAAGCTATCAAAGTACGTCCTACCCTAGGTGTTGACCATACTAAGGGGCCTGGAATTCCCAATATTTGTTAAGTTAAAAATGTATGAAGGGGTTACAGCTGTAGAAAATATATACATGTTAACCTATGTTGCCATATTGCTTACTAGCCCATGTCTTTAAACCAATTTTCTCTGTAAACCCCATATCCCCCTGTATATATATGCCTAATCTATCATAGACACTAGGCTGACAGGGTACCTAGATGTCCATAACATGATATGGGTACAGAAGAACCAAAGAACTGGATCACAGGGAGAAGAGGCCGGAGAGAGCGTTGTGTCAACATCTGGAGAAGAGAAGACAAGAAGCCCAGAAGTCCGGACCTCCACTGGCAATAGAGCTACCTGAAGACAGCGGAGGGGCCGGCCGAAGAACTGGAACACCGGGAGAAGAGGTCGGAGAGAGCGGAGAAGAACCAACCGGACGCCGGGAGAAGATGAACCGGAGGGACCCCCGAAGCCGGAAG
This sequence comes from Lithobates septentrionalis, assembly GCA_037952835.1. NCBI lineage: Eukaryota > Metazoa > Chordata > Amphibia > Anura > Ranidae > Lithobates > Lithobates septentrionalis. The sequence continues at coordinate 15,483,949 of JBBDGP010000082.1, read as the reverse complement.
AAGACCCCCGAAGCCGGAGAAAGATCCCCCCGAGCTGTTTAATAAATTATTTTAAAAACCTGTGTAGTGTGTTTTATTATTGACACTTTTTCCCTAGGTGAATGGGTAGGGGTACCATGTACCCCATACTCATTCACATAGGGTGGGGGGGCTGGGATCTGGGGGCCCTCTTATTATAGGGGCCTCCCGGATTCCGATAAGCCCCCCGCCCGCAGACCCCAACAACCAACGGCCAGGGTTGTCGGGAAGAGGCCCTTGTCCTCATCAACATGGGGACAAGGTGCTTTGTGGTGGGGGGGCACCGCAGGGCGCCCCCTCCCCCAAAGCACCCCCCCATGTTGAGGGCATGCGGCCTGGTACAGTTCAGGAGGGGGGGCGCTCGCTCGTTCCCACCCCCTTTCCTGACCGGCCGGGCTGCGTGCTCGGATCGGGGTCTGGTATGGATTTTGGAGGGACTCCCATGCCGGTTTTTCGGCGTAGGGGGTTCCCCTTAAAGTTCCATACCAGACCTAAGGGCCTGGAATGCCTGCAACGGGGCTCGCAAGGTTTCAATCTCGCCGATAAAAGCGGCGAGATTGACTTCCTTTTCTAGTCCCGTCGTACCCGAGTCACGTTCAAAATGAACGGACTTGTCCGTGTGTGGGAAAGTCCGTTCATTCTCAAAGTCCGGCGAAAGTCCGTCGGGAAGACCCGATTCCGGAAAGTCCGGCCGTGTGTAGGCAAGTCCGGCCGTTCAGAAAGTCCGGCGGTAGTCCGCCGGAAGTCTGGCGGCAAGTACGTCAGACCTAGCTTTCCAGAAAGTCCGACCGTGTGTACGCGGCATTAGAGGGAGTTTCACCGGAGCCCCTCACTGACTGACAGCAGGACGTCATTTCCAGCAGGGGTCTGTCATCACTTCTGTTTGCCATGCAGTCTGACCCTGACTAGTTTTGTCTTCAGTTTTTTTACTATAATATTTTATATACTTTAGAACATTGCCATACCCTTAAAATAACTCCAAACCACAATGATGGCTTTAGCAGGTACTTCTGTTAGACTGTTCTGTGGGTCCGGCTCCTCCAGCTAGTGTTTACCCAGCTGTTTTTGCAGTTTCATGGTCCCTCAAGGTTCTCTGAATCAAAGGTAGATTCAGTTGTTACAGACAGAGAATTTTCCTTCAGAAAGTGGCTTATATACTGTATACAGGAATTAGTTATTAAAATATTATTGCTTGTGTAAACCATCCACAGTTTGCATCTGGGTGGCATAATTCAGGTGTATATTTATTCCAATAGGACAACCCAAATGGATAGTAATAAAAACTATGGAGCATAATTATATTTCAATTACTCATAAATAAATATTGCTTACCACATACACTACATTGCCACTTAAAAAAAAAAAAAAACAAGATTAAATGAAACATGGGTCGCTGTTAATGTAAAGTAATTCTCTAAATGAGAGAACACATATAATTTCACACAAAAGCTTTGTTACAGTAAAAAGGCAGTTAAAATTTCAAGTTTATTTTCATTTTGGCATAAAATGCAAATATATGCTAAAGCCCATTTATGAAAGGTAAAAATCTCATTTAGCTTGGTATTGCTAGGCCATCATACACCACTTTCACCTAAACTCAGTGCTTTTTTTCTTTCACTTTCATACAATATATCTTTTTAAAGGCAATATTGAACAGGTAATTTAAGCTTTTTTAAACTGGACAGCAAAATTTCAGATATGCATTAATTCTTTTTTATTGAAGGTATTCTTTGAGAGATGAGGTAGCTACTTTGTCACAGAGCATGAAGGAATCCTTCTAGGTATAGCAATTACATTTACTATAAATGACTTTATTGTTATAAAGCTGTTACTCTAAAATGATAGAAATGTTCTTTTTCAGTAGTTGCCTGCGTCTATGTTCTTTTCTTCTTTCAGTTAAAAAACATATTTTTTTTTCTTCGGTTTTATTTTTCTAAATGAAAAAACTCTTAAAGCGGGGGTCCACCTACACAGCCAAAAAAAAAAAATATTAAAAGCCAGCAGCTACAAATACTGCAGCTGCTGACTTTTAATACATGGCCACTTACCTGTCCCAGGGCCCAGCGATGTCGGCAGGCGACACCGAGAACCCGCTCGGTTCTCGGCAGCTGCCGCCGCCATCCTAGATGAGGGAATGAGGAAGTGAAGCGTTGCGGCTTCACTTCCCGGTTCCCTACTGCGCATGCGCGAGTCGCGCTGCGCTTCCTAACTGGTCCCCGCTGTCTCTGGGACCCGTGTGTGTCCCAGCAGACAGTGCGGTGGGGACGGGAAGAGGCATAGACTCCCATGGGAGTCTATGCCGGAAGTGGGTGCAAATACCTGTCTTAGACAGGTATCTGCACCCCCCTCCCCCCTGAAAGGTGCCAAATGTGACACCGGAGGGGGGGAGGGTTCCGAAAAGCGGAAGTTCCATTTTTGTGTGGAACTCCGCTTTAAGCCTTATGTGATCTGTGTTTTAATATGACATGAAAATATGATAGTTTGCTAGTGTTATTGAAATCAAATGTATAGATACTTATTAACCTTAAAAATAATCAAAGCAAAAATAGATACTGAGATTACATTGGTGATGTAGTCAGGTAACTGACTTAACATAGCAAGATATTTTCCTAGAAGTAAAGTAGAGCTTTCTTACCTGTGGTGGGTGCCTCCCCAGGGGACAGTTCAAAGCAATACTTATTTTACATAAATAAACAAATATTTTTTTACTTTTAATACCTAAATAAAATATAAATATATGCCAGGATTTAGGCTGGGTTCACACCTAATGCCATTTCTGCTCCCAGTAGGGGTCCTGTGCATGCTGGCCCACCGTTTCAGGTCTGATTTCAGCCCAAATTTTGGGCTGAATTCAGACCTAAAATGGACCAAAAGATGCACAGGCCTCCTGTGTAAAATTGCACCGGAGTTGCATCGGAGATATGTGAACCGTCTCCACAGAGAGCCGGTCACAATCTCCTGCTATTGCGAATTGGATGCGGGATCCAATTCGCAGTAGTGTGAACCCGGCCTTAAAGTGTCATCCATTCTATAATACAACTGATAACCTAAAGAGTAATTCCACTTTTGTTGAGAATAAAACAATCCCATCTAGGTGATCAATGTACATTGCAAAGATTCTAACAAACTTTGTTGCATATTTCTACCTTTTTCTTTTCTGAAGGAATAGCTCTGTGTTAGATAAAATCCTGTGTACAGTGATTTTGAATGGGTGAATTTTAAATGTTCTGATGAAAAAACCTGCAGTGTCTGCATTTCTTTAGAAGTGATTAACCCTTAAGGAGTATCTCACCAAAAACGACATTTTTGTTTCAGAGGTTGACTAAAACCTAACGTACCATTTTGCAGAGTTCTTCATGCAAGCAGGATATTACAAATTCTCTTACCAATGATCAACTGACAGTCAAGGGTTATGATGTGCATATATGTATAGTATGCACTAGGAACATACAGCAGCAGGTAAATGTACTTACTTCTCATGTCTCAACTACCAGCTGAGAAATAATTAAGTAGGGAGTGTTTTCTCCCTATTTCAAGATTCTGTACTAGAGGATATTTTTAGATACCACTGGAACTTTTTAGGCACCTGGGTTGTTAAAGAGTCTGGAGCATTTTATTTGCGGGGGGCAGGCTTAAACTATTTTCCCAGTGCTGAAGGGCTTGTAAGTTGGTATCAATATGGCTTGTGGTCATGCTTTTGTCACCCCCTGGCCATGAGGTTACATGGCAATCTGCATGCTCTTCAGCCAGATGTGCAGGGCTGGTACTGTGTGCAAGTAGGGGGCTGTGCTTTTTTAATATTTTTTGCAAACATTAAAAAAAAAATAACCTCAGAAGTGCTGAACTTGTGTTACAAGTAGTACATCAGTTATTGTTATTTTTTATTCTAAACCATGTTTATTTACCATCTAAGGCTGGCAAATTTTAACATGTCTGGTGAGTTTCTGGACAATGTGCAGAGAGTTTAGGCACTTTTTAAAATTTAAGAGCAGAATGTCAAGGTTTTTAATATGAAAACACTAGGTTGGTTCAAATACTACTGTGAAAATTAAAATGTATATTCTTTTCTTTCAGATATTTACTTCTCATGTTTTCTAGGGCTGATGTCTAAACCTTTATATATAACACAATATCTATCCGTTAGAGATGGTCATGGCAGACTTCCCTCTAAATGATTTAACATTATCTTATGCAGTGTTGTCTCTTTGATTCAGACACGGTCATTTTCAACAAACCCAGATGTTCTGTGCCATAACCTCAGATGTTTCCAGGTCACCTAATTTCTATTATAGTATAAACTTTATTTTGTTGAGTGCAGATAGAAATCTACAGAATACACATGTACAAAGTCTTGGACATTGTGCTATTGTGATTTCTTACTTAGGATTTATGACTAATCAATCACACAAAATACAACAAAATATATTTTTTTGTGAGATACTGTATACAATATCTCACAAAAGTGAGTGCACCCCTCAAATTTTTTGTAAATATTTTATTATATCTTTTCATGTGACAACACTAAAGAAATGACACTTTGCTACAATGTAAAGTAGTGAGTGTACAGCTTGTATAACAGTGTATATTTGCTGTCCCCTCAAAATAACTCAACACACAGCCATTAATGTCTAAACCGCTGGCACCAAAATGAGTATACCCCTAAGTGAAAATGTCCATATTGAGCCCAAAGTGTCAATATTTTATGTGGCCACCATTATTTTCCAGCACTGCCTTAACCCTCTTGGGCATGCAGTTCACCAGAGCTTCACAGGTTGCCACTGGAGTGCTCTTCAACTTCTCCATGATGACATCACAGAGCTGGTGGATGTTAGAGACCTTGTGCTCCTCCATCTTCCATTTGAGAATGCCTCACAAATGCTCAATTGGGTTTAGGTCTGGAGACATGCTTGGTCAGTCCATCACCTTTACCCTCAGCTTCTTTAGCAAGGCAGTGGTCGTCTTGCAGGTGTGTTTGGGGTCCTTATCTTGTTGAATTACTGCCCTGCGGCCCAGTCTCTGAAGGGGGGGATCATGCTCTGCTTCAGTATGTCACAGTACATGTTGGCATTCATGGTTCCCTCAATGAACTGTAGCTCCCCAGTGCCGGCAGCACTCATGCAGCCCCAGACCATGACACTCCCACCACCATGCTTGACTGTAGGCAAGACACAGTTGTCTTTGTACTCCTCACCTGGTTGCCACCACACAGATGACACCATCTGAACCAAATAAGTTTATCTTGGTCTCATCAGACCACTGGACATGGTTCCAGTAATCCATGTCCTTAGTCTGCTTGTCTTCAGCAAACTTTTTGCAGGCTTTTTCGTGCATCATTTTTAAGAGTCTTTATTTTGGGATGACAGCCATGCAGACCAATTTGATGCAGTGTGCAGCATATGGTCTTAACACTGACAGGCTGACCCCCCACCCCTTCAATCTCTGCAGCAATGCAGGCAGCACTCATACGTCTATTTCCCAAATACAACTTCTGGATATGACCCTGAGCACGTGCACTCAACTTCTTTGGTCGACCATGGAAAGGCCTGTTCTGCGTGGAACCTGTCCTGCTAAACCACTATATGGTCTTGGCCACCGTGCTGCAACGTGTTTCAGGGTCTTGGCAATCTTCTTATAGCTTAGGCCATCTTTATGTAGAGAAACAATTCTTTTTTTCAGATCCTCAAAGAGTTCTTTGCCATGAGGTGCCATGTTGAACTTCCATTGACCGGTATGAAAGAGTGAGAGTGATATCACCAAATTTAAAACACCTGCGTCCTAATTGGGCCCAATTTGGACATTTTCACTTAGGGGTGTACTCACTTTTGTTGTCAGCGGTTTAGACATTAATGGCTGTGTGTTGAGTTATTTTGAGGGGACAACAAATTTACACTGTTATGCAAGCTTTACACTCACTACTTTACATAGTAGCAAAGTGTCATTTCTTCAGTGTTGTCACATGAAAAAATATAATAAAAATATTTTATATTTTAAATATATATTTGTGAGGGGTGTACTCTTTTGTGAGCTACTGTATATATATATCTATATATATAGATATATATATATATATATCTATCGATATATATGTAGATATATCTATATCTATAGATATATCTATAGATATAGATATATCTATAAATATAGATATATCTATATCTATAGATATAGATATATCTATAGATATATAAAATCAGGGTTCAAAATGTCAAGTCCTGAGCTACTTGCCACCAGTTACCCCACCCAACCCCTACCCTGCTCGGCCCTTAATTCCACCCCTAAACAGGCCCTTGTAAATTTATGAAATGACACTGTTAAATGTTTTATACAGAATTTAGTTACAAAAATCAATTTTAACAACAACTTTCTTTGTCTCAAAAGTGAAACAAAATTGGTCTGTTCAAAAATGTGGCTAAACGTGTCATGTAAACGCAGCAAAACAGATGTTTTAAATGTGGGTTACTATCTGTCAAGTTAAATCATTCAGGAGAGGTTGTAAAAACATGTCGTGTACATTAAGCCTTATGCTGTATATGATACTTGATATGCAGTCAAGCGACAGAAACAAAAAGTGCTCAAAATGGGCTCTACCTCCTCAATCCATATACCATGTGTCATTAGAAGGGGTTGCTGGTGCTAGTTCAAAACATTTTCATTTTCTTTTCACATTTTCCAAAAACTTTCGCCAAAAATTAAATTTTAAAAAGACTTACTATGCCTCTTATAAAATGCCTTGGGGTGTTTTCTTTCCAAAATGTGGTCATTTTGTAGGTGTTTCTACTGTCCTGCTGTTCCAGGGCTTCCACAATTTGATGGGTAGTCAGGAAATTAGATGTGTAATTTATGCCCATAGAAAGCATGAAGGTGCTCCTTGGATTTTGGGCTCTTCTGTGAAAAAGTCTCATGCACCTGGCATCCCCATACTTGGGAGGAGTAACAGAATGTGTTTTGGGGTGTGATTCTAAATATCCTTGTGCTGTGTGTGAGAAATATCTTATTAATTGACAATATGTTTTCAGTTTCTTTATTCATTTTCCAAAAATGTGTGACAAAAATTTGATTTTTTTAAAAGACTTACCATGTCTTTTAGTGAATATATTGGAAGATCTACTTCTTGTGGCTGTTTCTCCTGCCCTGTCCCTTCAGGGCATCAATAAATATAATAGTTAGTAAGGGAATTCAAGGAATAATTTATGCTCCCTGAAAGGTTGACAGTGCTCCTTGGATTTGTGGCCCCTCTATGCATCCATACAGTGAAAAGTTGCAACATACTGTATGTGCTATACCCATACCTGGCAGGAGTAGCAGCATGTGCTTTGGAATTTAATTGTAAGTATGCCTATGCTGTGTGTGAGAAATAAGATGTTGAAATTACTGGGGGAAATAATCCTTTCTTGCAAAAAGGGGTAATTTTGGTGTGTTTGTACTGTCCTGTACATTTTAGGGCCTCAAAAAATGAGATCAATAGAAATGAGGTAATTAGGATATCAAAGTTGATTGATTTCAAATATACTGTATATAACATGGTTTGTTAAAGTCTCTTTCACACAGACTAAATAATAAACACAAAAGAAATGTAGCAGAATGAATTTTGGTCTAAATTTATGAACAAAGTTTATTTATTTGCAAAGTTTAATAACAGGAACTAAGCAATGTTCAGTTTGGGGGCGTGGCCTGGACGGAGAACAAGATGGCAGCTTAACTTGGTAGCTCCTGGGATCTGGGGACCGAAACTACCGTATTGGGGAGCCCACACTGCCAAACAACCATGAACCACTGACTTCGGCACACAGCTCAGTAGGAACATCCCGGAGCTGTTCTGGACTCAACATCTCTCCATGCACGCAGCCTCACAGGCCGAGACACAGAGGTCACCTAGCTCTGAAACTGGAGCGCCAATGACAGGAGGAGCTACACCCAGCACTGTACGAGCTCAGCCTCCCAGCCTATTCGATTTGTAGAAGGTGGCCTCCGACATTTAAAACACCGCCACAGCTGCTATTGCGGATCTCAGATTGGACATACAAGCAGTAGCGCACCGGATCAGAGATGTAGAGCAGACGACCCAGACCCACACAGCTGCCATTCGTCAGGTACAAAGCACCTATGACTCCCAGCTATCCCAACTCTTTGACCTCCACAGACATGTCGAAGACCTCGATATTCGAGGCCGTAGGCACAACATCAGAGTGCGGGGGTACCTGAGAATGCTGACCTGGGAACCCTCCAACAGACAATATGCACAATCTTTAATGATTTGATTGACCACCCTGCTGACTCTCCTATCGAGATGGAAAGAGCCCATCGCGCCCTACGTCCTCAACCCCGTGAAAATGAGCCACCCAGAGATGTGATTTGTTGCATTGTTAACTTTCCACTTAAGGAGGAAATCCTCTGCAAATAATGCCATAATGGCGCTGAGATTAAACTCTTCCAGGACTTATCCCAGATCACGCTACAGAATAGGAGAGCTATGCACCCCCTGTTGGAAACACTCCGCATTCGGAACTTACAATATCACTGTAAATTCCTCTTTGGCTTATCTGCATCCACTAGGGGGCGCTCCACTTTACTCCGTATGCCGGAAGACCTGCAGGCGTTTTGTGAACAACTCGATCTCCCACGCATCAAGCTCCTGGAATGGTATGCATTCTATATCCCTTCGGATATAGAATGATTGGACATACAAGCAGTAGCGCACCGCATCGGAGATGTAGAGCAAATGACCCAGACCCATGCAGCCACCATTTGTCAGGTACAAAGCACCTATGACTCCCAGCTATCCCAACTCTTTGACCTCCACAGACATGTCGAAAACCTTGATATTCAAAGCCATAGGCACAACATCAGAGTGCGGGGGGTACCTGAGAATGCTGACCCAGGAACCCTCCAACAGACAATATGCACAATCTTTAATGATTTGATTGACCGCCCTGCTGACTCTCTTATCAAAATGGAAAGAGCCCATCGCGCCCTAAGCCCTCAACCCCATGAAAATGAGCCACCCAGAGATGTGATTTGTTGCATTGTTAACTTTCCACTTAAGGAGGAAATCTTCTGCAAAGCAAGAGAAAGGGGTCGGATTCTCCATAATGGTGCTGAGATTAAACTCTTCCAGGACTTATCCCAGATCACGCTACAGAATAGGAGAGCTATGCACCCCCTGTTGGAAGCACTCCGCATTCAGAACTTACAATATCACTGGAAATTCCCCTTTGGCTTATCTGCATCCACTAGGGGGCGCTCCGCTTTACTCCATACGCCGGAAGACCTGCAGGCGTTTTGTGAACAACTCGATCTCCCACGCATCGAGCTTCCGGAATGGTACGCATTCTATATCCCTTCGGAACCATGGCTTCTGGTTTCACTCAACCCGTCACCAAACGCCCAACGCTAAAGATCCCGCAGGCACAGGGCAGATTCGCCCTCACCGAGCGCCCGATCATCACGCCGAGATCTTTACCAGCGCAGCCCGGGCTCTACATCTTCACCCTCTTTGAGAAGAGAACATCTGGCAGCCTAAAGAGTTGTCCCTCCATTCAGCCATGGACCAACACATGCACGTAAGTGCCTCTTCAACCAGCTTACTTCCTACATCCTTGTCATTTTTGCCCCTTTTTTTGTGTTTTTTTTTTCTTTCTTCTTCTATTTTTTGTTTCCTCTGACTCTCCCTCCAGACTTCTGCCCTTCCTGGCCCCACCCATTGTCTGTAACAGATTGGGACGTTTACTGTCAACAATGCTGAGAAATCTCCTTCGAATCATATGTACCTGCACCGTGTGCCTGGGCACCACCCCAGGTCTCCTCAAAATGCAGGACATGCTTACTACCAGGGAACAGACCCACTGTGGGCTGATCCCCCAATGAGAGGTAAAACAAGCCATTACCCACACATACCCAGGAAAGTCCTGAACCCTGAACTCTGCTTAGGACACAGCGAGACTTGACATGAATACACTAGTACCCTGCTGGGTACTCCACAGGCTCCCACACCTGTCTATCGCCCAATTTAACCTATCTCTCCTCTTACCCCAAACCTGTAAGACAGTCTCTCACTGCTAAACATGCGCACCCATGAGTGACAAGTTTCCTAAGATGTCTAATCCATACCATGCAAGTTACTCTGAGGGAAACAGCAAACACATACAGAAGTAAGCGCAGGTCTATAACCCTGCCTTATCCACATTTTGTGGCCATCCTGCTTTAATGGACTGTTCAATTGATAGAAGATTACTTTTAGGGGAGATAGCCAACTCTGTGGAACTATGTCATACAAAGCTGATCTAAAATTACATTACTGCTTTTATAACGTACCTAATTCCATTTCAGATTAACTCTATCACGTTTTTTTTTTACAATGTTCTCGTAAATATTTTTACCTTATGTGGGTGACAGGGGCCCGGGGGGAACATTAGGTAGACTTTGAGTAGCGCCAAGCTCTCACAACTACATTGGCTTACTCAAACAATCTCCCACTTTCTACACAACACAAAGCCAACTACCCAGATGCTTTGTGGATTTTATGATAATTTCACGCATTCAATCATTTTCACCCAGGCATATTGGACACCCCTGGCTCTCGAACTATTATACATACTACCCCCGTCTTATTACCAATAATAACAATAGTCTAACTAAACACTTTGAAGTAGAACCCTCTAGACACATGTCCTTCCTTGGAATTGTGGAGATTCAGGGTTTGCTAATGTTATATATCATTCTATGAATTCTCCTCGCCTCCCCCCCACTCCCCCCTTATTCCCTTCCCTTCCTTCTCCATTCCTCCCTCCCCCTCCATTTTTGCCCCCCTGCCCCTTCTTCCCTCCCCAACCTCCCCTTTTTCCCCTCCCTCCCTTCATTCTTTCCCCCTCCCCCTACCCTCCCTTTTTTGTTTATGACTCTTTGTGATGACTGGGACTGAACCTTTTGCTTTTCGGGCCATCCACAAATTGATACAATGCCCAGATAGTGCAGAAGTGGCTTATGGCTGAAACGTTCATAATATCTTTGATTACCATGTTGTGGTTATTAAGTTACTAAATGCTTTATTGTTCGGTTGGCTCCCCACTACCCTCCTCCACACACAAATCCTGTATTTTCGATCCCCGGTTCGCGGACATCCCGTGGTTTTCGTCCCTCCTTTCGTCCCCACACAGCGGTCCTTTTGGACTCTAGCTGACACCCCCAGCATTTCCCTATATAGGTGGAGTGGCTAGCGTACTATCACCTCTGGTCTCCCTCTATCTCTCCCCTTATCCTTCTCTATATTCTCTTCTTTTCTCTACCCATGCCACATCCCCCTCCCCGTCTCTGTCCTACCCTTGGCATCCCCCCCCTCCTTCCCCTACTACTTCTTAAATTAGTCACCTACTTCTCATGTGGATCCGCCCCCCTCCCTCCTCCCCACTATCCGATCACCCTCCTATTTGAAACCTAACCTATTTTACCTTGGTACAACATTCTCATACCACTATGCAGGACAAATCACTCCCGACGCCATCCCTGACGTTGAAGTGCACATCGCTCAAGGTAAAAGGCCTCAACTTACCCGAAAAAAGATCCCAAATCATGTCCTCCCTCACTAAACATAAAGCCTACTTCATTTTCTTGCAGGAAGCACATTTCAGTCGAACTCCATTCCTAAACTCTCCAATCACATATATCGCTCAGCTATGCATGCCACTAACCCTGAATCTAAGACCGAAGGGGTTTCTATACTAATCTCCAAACACGCAAACTTTCACTTATCTGACTCTCTCATTGACCCTGAAGGCAGGTTTATTTTCCTCAAAGGCACTTACACCTCAAAACAAATAACATTAGCTAACACATACTGCCCCAATGAACATCATGTAACTTTCTTTAGGAAAACCTGTGACCTTCTATTTTCATTTCAGAAAGGAATAGTGCTCCTAGGGGGCAATTTTAACATTCCTTTGAACCCCGTACTGGACTCTTCCTTAGGCACCTCTACCCTACCGTATAAGGCCCTACAACAGATTAAATTACAAGTTTAGAACCTTACCCTACGTGACACTTGGCATACTATGTTTCCCTCCGGCAAAGACTATACCTTCTATTTGGACCCGCACCAGAAATATTCCAGAATCGACTATTTCTTTCTTTACCCTTTTACAACAGTCTACCATAGAACCAATGTTCCAATCTGACCATCACCTGATCATGGTCACCCTCTCCTTCCCTGAAACCTGCTCTAAAATGAAAACATGGCGCTTAAATTCCTCCCTTATTAAAGACCCTACAACAATCGAATATTTACGCACCTGTATCCATCAGTACTTTGCGGAAAATATCACTCCGGAGATCTCCCCAATTTCCCTCTGGGAAGCACATAAGTGTGTGATACGAGGCAAACTACTTGCCTTAGCTGCGAAAGCCAAAAGAAAATCCCAAGAGAACATTAATGCTCTAACTGAGACAATCAAGACCCTAGAATTAGTCCACAAACAAACACACGCACAATCTACCCTTCAGGAATTAATGCATAGCCGATCTTTCTTCTTGGAGGAACTGGGTAAACACACTAAGAGACGCTACATCCTTGACCAGAGGATTTTCTATGAGCATGACAACAAGTGCGGAAGCCTTCTTGCCTGATCGATCCAAGCCTCCAAAATCTCCTCTACAGTTCACCAGATACAGGACGCTCGGGGAACCCTCTTGGCCAAGAATGAAGACATTTCAAGAGAATTTGAAAGATTTTGTTCAAAGCTTTACAATTTACAACCTAGTCGCACAAACTAGACTTCCACTGAAGCATGCATTAAGAACATTAGAGAATTTTTATCCCAGTACAGCCCAAAACCATTACTCCCCAACAGGCACAAGAGATGGAGAGTCCACTCTTGGTAGAAGAGTTAGAGATAGCTATTAAGCAAATGAAAACGGGTAAAAGCCCTGGCCCGGACAGTTTTACCCTCCAATATTTCAAATAATTTATTGATATCCTTTCTCCTAGACTTCTTTCAACTTTCAATGCCATCTCGGACCCCCATATAGTACCGGATAGAATGTTGACAGCACATATAACCATCATTCCAAAGGAAGGTAAAGACCCCTCCCAAGTTATAGACCTATATCCCTTCTCAATGTGGACATTAAAATCTACGCAAAGATTCTTGCTAATAGGTTACTCCCCCTGTTTCCTGTCCTCATCTCCCTGGATCAAGTGGGTTTTGTTCCTGGCAGAGAGGCCAGGGACAATACTATCATACTATCCGCACACTGAACCTTAACCATTGGCTTACCTCATCTAAATCACAAGGATTCTTTCCCTTGACGCAGAGAAGACGTTCGACAGGATTGCCTGGGACTACATGCGCAAAGTACTCTTGGCCTTAGGCTTCGAGACTCGTATGCTATCACAAATAATGGCCCTATACTCCTGTCCTTCTGCTGCCGTGAGAGTCAATGGTCACCTGTTGAATGCCTTCTCCATCAGCAACGGCACACGTCAAGGATGCCCCCTCTCTCCCCTAATATACATCATGTCTCTTGAACCTTTCCTCAACAGGTTAAGAAACAACCCTGTCATACGAGCAGTGACTGTGAAAGATAGGGAATTCAAGGTCGCAGCATTTGCTGGTGATATTTTACTCTCTTTAAAATTGCCTTGAACTACCCTGCCCAACCTTCTCAAACATATTGAATTCTTTGGTATCCTATCAAACCTCAAAATCAATCAAACAAAATTGTACGCCTTGAATGTCACCCTCCCTCCACAAGTAACCCACTGTCAGGAGTCCTTCCCATTCCAGTGGGAAAGGGGGGCAATCGCATACCTTGGCATCCAAATTCCTACCTGCTTATCGAACCTTTATATGAAAAACATTCACACCGCCCTCACCAAGGCCCAAAAATATCTGAAAGATTGGATGAGCCTGAATGTATGGTGGTTCGGCCGCTCAGCCCTGATCACAATAATCATCCTACCGCGTCTACTGTATTTAATTCAATAAGTACCAATACATCTACCACCATATTTCTTTGCGAGCTATTAGAAGGCCTGTTCCTCCTTTATCTGGAAGAACTCCCCACCGCGTATTAAATACGCCTGCCTCACATTACATAAAACCAAAGGGGTATTGGGTTGCCGGATCTATACAAGTATTACACAGCATGTCACCTTACCAGGATCGCAGACTGGAAAATACATGCACTTAAAAAGACATGGGTACCCCTAGAACACTCCTTCACATCTAGATCCTCTGGTTGCCCCCCAAACATTGGCCACCAACCCTCTCGTCCGACTCATTCATTTACCCCTCCCTCCTGGCAGTCAGAAAAGCATTACAGTCTAGGACATTTGCTCCTAAACCCTGCCTTTCCTCCAGGTGACTCCCATCGCTTCTTACACCAGGAATGGCCCTTTGAGATGTACTAGCCCTCCAGTTTTTCTATAATGGGACCCCTATCCCTCTAGAAAAAATAACAACTACCACTAAGACTGCCTCCTTTCCCTTTTGGACTTACAGGCAAATCCGATATTTCCTTACGACCCATGCCCACCAAACTAACTGGACAAGACAACTCACACCCTTTGAGTCTCTCTGTCATCATAAAACTCCACAAAGACACCTTATCTCCTTCTTATACACCCTTCTCTCAGAGGCAACTACTCACGGCCCAACGCCTTCACAAGTGTCATGGGAGAGGGATTTACAAACACCCCTAATCACAGAGGAATGAAACACCATATACGAATACGGACACAAATGCTCACTAAATGTTGCCATTCAAGAGAATTGCTCCAAAGTTATTACCAGATGGTACAGGACTCCATCCCACCTTCACAAATTTTTCCCTAGCATTCCTAATACTTACTGGAGATGTGGGACAATAGAAGGTACCATGCTCCACATATGGTGGGGCTGCAAAAAGCTCCAACCCTTTTGGAGAGGTTCATAGCCTCATCACCCATGCCACTACATTCACTCTAGATTATACTCCTGCTCAGTTCCTCTTACATCACATGTCTCTAGGAAAAAAGGATTACTACAAGTCGTTGGTCATGCATATGGTGAACGTGGCTAGACTTTGCATACCTAAACACTGGCGATCCAAAAGCACTCCAATGATCCGGGAATGGTTCGCAAGAGTCTCAAAGATAAAAGACATGGAGGAATTAATTCATATCTCTTAAGAAAGAATGCACAAATTTTCAATCATCTGGGCATGTTGGACCCACTTCACAACTACTGACCGATACTGTCAGTATGTTTCATAGGGTTGACTTGCAAAAACCACAATGGGCCTTTGTCCCTTCATGGGAGAGGGGAGGGATTGGGGAACGGATCCACATGAAGCTTAACAAAAAATACCCCTCTCCACTCCATGTCTCCCTCCCCCCTTCCTTCCCTTCTCCTTACCTTCACCTCCTTTTGCCCAGGCCCTACACCTCCCTTCCCCCCATTGGCTCCTTTATCTTCTTTCTCCCGTCTACTTCCCTCTCTCTTTTCTCGGTCTGATTCCTTCTCCCCAATATGGGTCAAACGCTTGGCCTTCGACCTGAACTACTGTACCCCTCTCTTGTCACCAACTATGTCACATCAGGATAAATTACACCCAAAGTTCTGACCTGGAACAAACTTTTAAACTACCTCCTACCCTTAGTCATGCCATGGGGGGAGGGGGGGTGAAAATGGAAAATAGATCCTCCACCTACTAACGCTGTGCCTTAATCACCTGTTTTGTTCCGGGTCTCTTCATCCCAGGTTGTTCTCATTTGTTGTATCCGATTATTGTAACAACCATTTCAAACTAGTAATGCAACTTCATATGGCTATTATAATGATCTGTTTGTATACCTTTTCTCATATTGAATAAAAACTATTATGGAGAAAAAAAAATATTCAGTTCTTTTCTTTTATATACAAAAAAATAAAAAGTGGTGATTAAATACCACCAAACGAAAGCTCTATCTGTCTCAAAAAAAAATAAATATAAAATTAAATTGGATACAATGTTGCATGACAAGTCAGTCAAAGTATGACAGTGCTGAAAACTGAAAATTGCTTGGACAGGAAGGGGTTTTAACCTGCCAATCTTAAAGTGGTTAAAGGATAACACAAAAAAGCAGTAATGTTTTTATATTATATTTTATATTTATGTTTTAGGAATTATCATTTTCAATCCAGAGCTCTCCCCCACAGTACTTTTTTCCAACACAAGATGACCTCAATCTGATGTCCAAGCATAAACCCATTTCCTCCGAGCACAGGCTGTTTTGGACCCAACCCTGTCTGTTCCTGGACAGTGAAATCAGAAGCAGCACAGTGAGGAGCTCATCTGCCTTATTTCCCTATAAGCATGCTACTTGGCAGAACATGAACTAATTTATTACTTCTTCTTTTTCTACTTTTTCTTCTTACACTCAAGCCCTGCTGAACAGGGACAGCAGAGGCTGATTCCAGGTCAAATTCTGGTACTTACACTGCTTGCATTAAAAAATAAAATACAGGTGTATAAAGTGATAAGAATTTCCAGCTGTTATTGCATTTAACCAGTGTTTTTGGAGCTGTTCTTGCAGGCACATTTCACCATCTCTCTCTGGGCTCTCACCATGGCTTACTCTAACCAAGGACGCAATCCCACAGTTACCTCACATAATGTCAGGGGTTTGAACATCCCGGAGAAACAAACTACTCTCCTCAGAGAATTGAAAAAAGATAGGCCCAGTTTTGTTTTTCTCCAAGAAACGCATTTTAAGACAAATCATATACCAAGGCTTACTGACTTTTACTTCACTGAGGCACATCATGCTACCAATGACATTTCCAAGTCAAAGGGAGTTTCAATCTTGGTGAGTAAGGATGCTGTTTGAACTAATTGACAAACTAGTTGATCCAGGAGGGAGGTTCATCTTCTTCAAGGGGGTGTGCCATGGGGTTACCCTCACCTTGGCCAATGTTTATTTTCCTAATACTGCACAACTTACATTTTGCCAAAAAATGATCAAAGAACTAGCGAGCTTCAGTACAGGCCGTCTGATCCTGAGTGGGGATTTTAACATCCCTCTTAACCCATCGGAAGACACCTCCTCGGGGAAGACACATATCACATACAGAACCTTAAAAAAAATCAAACACCTCCTATGTTCACTAAACCTGATTGATATGTGGCGTTTCTTACATCCAGAAGATAAAGATTACACCTTTTATTCAATCCCACACGATCGCCACGTGAGAATAGACTACTTGTTCATCTCACAAAGGGATCTCCAAACACTCTCCGGGGCAAACATAGGGCTACAGACTATCTCAGATCACGCCCCAATTTTTTTGCCTTGAATCTTTCAGAACCCCCAGCCAAATCCAATATCTGGGGACTGAATTCCTCCCTACTAACAGATCCGACTTTATTACCCAAACTGACCTCATCGCTGACTGACTTTTTCAAACATAACATCACCCCTAATGTAGACCCTTTAATGGTGTGGGAGGCGCACAAGTGCTATATTAGAGGGGAACTAATCCAAATGGGAAAGCGAAGAAAGAAAGAAAACGATAATGAAATTACCAAACTGACAAATAAAATTTGTGAACTAGAATCACTACATAAACAATCTCTCACAACCCAATCGGCGGCGCTACTATTGGAGTACAGGAGAACCTTTAAACAGATTCTAGAAACCAAGTCCAAGAGATTTCTTTTTTTTTTAAAAAGGATATATTATGAACATGGTGATAAATCTGGTAAGATACTAGCCAGGGCATTAAGGGGTCAGGCAGCCCAATACACTATTTTGGGCATTCAAAACAAAGGGGGTAAAATTGACAGAGCCACAGACAAAATTGCACAACACTTTCATGAGTATTACACTGCCCTATATAATCGCCCGTTTCAGCACAAACCGACAGACATTTTAAAAGATAGGTCACAGGCTATAGCAGACTATCTGAAGGACTCCAATCTACCCTCCCTTGCTGATGATGACATTTCCCAATTAGAAAGCCCCATAGATGCTTCAGAAATCAAAATGGCTATTTAGGACTTGAAGTCTGGCAAGAGTCCTGGTCCCGATGGCTTTAGCGCCATCTACTACAAGACATTCGCCGACCTACTATCTATTCCCCTTAATGCCGCATACAAACAGGCGGACTTTTCGACGGACTAGGTCTGGCGGACTATTCGACGGAGTTTCCGACGGAGTTTCCGAATTAACGGACTTTCCTACACACGATCAACCAAAGTCCGACGGATTTGTACGTGATGACGTACGACCGGACTAAAACAAGGAAGTTCATAGCCAGTAGCCAATAGCTGCCATAGCGTCAGTTTTTGTCCGTCGGACTATCATACAGAGGAGCGGACTTTTCGACCGGACTCGAGTCCGTCAGAAAGATTTGAAACATGTTTCATTTCTAGGTCCGTCGAACTTTTGGGAAAAAAAGTCCACTGGAGCCCACACACGATCGAATTATCCGACAGACTCCAGTCCGCCGGACCAAGTCTGCTGTAAAGTCTGCTCATGTGTACGTGGCATAAGGACACGCTGAACTCTTTGTCTAAACAGAGACCAGTGCCGACCGACTTTCTATCGGCATACATCACAGTGTTACCCAAGTTTGGCAAAGATCCACTACATTGCGCCAGTTATAGGCCGATCCTTTGCTGAACTTGAATGTCAAACTCATGGCTAAGATCATTGCCAACAGGTTGAAACTATTACTTCATGATTTGATTGGCCCAGACCAGGCAGGTTTTGTACCGGGTAGAGAGGCTAGGGACAATGTCACAAAATCCTTGGACCTGATCTATGTCGCTCACCAGCGAAAGATCAAGGGCTTTCTCTTGTCAACAGACGCGGAGAAGGCCTTCGATCAAATAGCAGGGATTATATGTTGGAGACTTGCAAGCATGTGGGTTTGGGTCCACGCATGCTGACTTGGATCTCAGCACTATATCAAAACCCCTCAGCTAAGCTTAAGATAAACGGTATGCTGTCGGATAGTGTCACCATAAACAATGGGACGAGACAGGGCTGCCCACTGTCCCCCTTACTCTTTATTATATCGCTCAAACCGTTTATCAGGTGTATACTTGCAAATAAATCTATTAGGAGATTCCAGATGACTGAGAAGGAATTCAAGGTCGCGGCATATGCGCATGACCTCTTATTTTTTCTGACCGACCCACATGTTTCCATTCCCTCTCTTATGAAAGAGTTTTCCCTCTATGGTTACATCTCCAACCTCAAAATAAATTTTTCTAAGTCTGAAGCAATGAACGCCATGTTGTCTGATGACAATCTGAATACAGCACAGAACAATAGCCTCTTTTTATGGGAAAAATCGGCTATTAAATACCTTGGAATATGGCTGACCCCTAGACTCTCATCGATCTTTGACCGCAACTTCCCTCCTCTTCTTAAATATATCGAGAAAGATCTACAGGATTGGCATACATCGCACTTTTCATGGTTTGGCAGGGTGGCCATATGTAAGATGACTGTTCTGCCAAAAATTCTATATCTACTCCGCACCCTGCCCATAAAACTACCTCACAGCTTTTTCAAAACCCTCCATTCACTACAGATGAAATTCATTTGGGCTCATAAACCACCTCGTTTAAAAGCCTCCCTTCTAACTAGACCCAAGGTAATAAGTGGTATGGGTATTCCTGATTTTAAAGCATACTACTATGCCGCACACATCACCCGTATTATTGATTGGCATTGTCACCCCAAGCTCAAAGACTGGGTTACCATAAAAAATGACATGAGTGCAATCCCACTTCAATTTTCTCCCTGGATACCCAGAACGATATACCCCCTTTCCATAAAAGTGCACCCTCTCATAGGTACTTCTTTGGACATTTTCCACAATCTCACCAAACATCCCAAATTCTCCACACCCTTGAGCCCTCTCACCCCGTTACAAGACAACCCAGACTTTCTACCGGGAGCAGGAAATCACCTACTGAGATCAGCAGACACAAAAAGATCCCAAATCATGTCCTCCCTCACTAAACATAAAGCCTACTTCATTTTCTTGCAGGAAACACATTTCAGTCGAACTCCATTCCTAAACTCTCCAATCACATATATCGCTCAGCTATGCATGCCACTAACCCTGAATCTAAGACCGAAGGGGTTTCTATACTAATCTCCAAACACGCAAACTTTCACTTATCTGACTCTCTCATTGACCCTGAAGGCAGGTTTATTTTCCTCAAAGGCACTTACACCTCAAAACCAATAACATTAGCTAACACATACTGCCCCAATGAACATCATGTAACTTTCTTTAGGAAAACCTGTGACCTTCTATTTTCATTTCAGAAAGGAATAGTGCTCCTAGGGGGCAATTTTAACATTCCTTTGAACCCCGTACTGGACTCTTCCTTAGGCACCTCTACCCTACCGTATAAGGCCCTACAACAGATTAAATTACAAGTTTAGAACCTTACCCTACGTGACACTTGGCATACTATGTTTCCCTCCGGCAAAGACTATACCTTCTATTTGGGCCCGCACCAGAAATATTCCAGAATCGACTATTTCTTTCTTAACCCTTTTACAACAGTCTACCATAGAACCAATGTTCCAATCTGACCATCACCTGATCATGGTCACCCTCTCCTTCCCTGAAACCTGCTCTAAAATGAAAACATGGCGCTTAAATTCCTCCCTTATTAAAGACCCTACAACAATCGAATATTTACGCACCTGTATCCATCAGTACTTTGCGGAAAATATCACTCCGGAGATCTCCCCAATTTCCCTCTGGGAAGCACATAAGTGTGTGATACGAGGCAAACTACTTGCCTTAGCTGCGAAAGCCAAAAGAAAATCCCAAAAGAACATTAATGCTCTAACTAGGACAATAAAGACCCTAGAATTAGTCCACAAACAAACACACGCACAATCTACCCTTCAGGAATTAATGCATAGCCGATCTTTCTTCTTGGAGGAACTGGGTAAACACACTAAGAGACGCTACATCCTTGACCAGAGGATTTTCTTTGAGCATGACAACAAGTGCGGAAGCCTTCTTGCCTGATCGATCCAAGCCTCCAAAATCTCCTCTACAGTTCACCAGATACAGGACGCTCGGGGAACCCTCTTGGCCAAGAATGAAAACATTTCAAGAGAATTTGAAAGATTTTGTTCAAAGCTTTACAATTTACAACCTAGTCGCACAAACTAGACTTCCACTGAAGCACGCATTAAGAACATTAGAGAATTTTTATCCCAGTACAGCCCAAAACCATTACTCCCCAACAGGCACAAGAGATGGAGAGTCCACTCTTGGTAGAAGAGTTAGAGATAGCTATTAAGCAAATGAAAACGGGTAAAAGCCCTGGCCCGGACAGTTTTACCCTCCAATATTTCAAATAATTTATTGATATCCTTTCTCCTAGACTTCTTTCAACTTTCAATGCCATCTCGGACCCCCATATAGTACCGGATAGAATGTTGACAGCACATATAACCATCATTCCAAAGGAAGGTAAAGACCCCTTCCAAGTTATAGACCTATATCCCTTCTCAATGTGGACATTAAAATCTACGCAACGATTCTTGCTAATAGGTTACTCCCCCAGTTTCCTGTCCTCATCTCCCTGGATCAAGTGGGTTTTGTTCCTGGCAGAGAGGCCAGGGACAATACTATCATACTATCCGCACACTGAACCTTAACCATTGGCTTACCTCATCTAAATCACAAGGAGTCTTTCCCTTGACGCAGAGAAGACGTTCGACAGGATTATCTGGGACTACATGCGCAAAGTACTCTTGGCCTTAGGCTTCGAGACTCGTATGCTATCACAAATAATGGCCCTATACTCCTGTCCTTCTGCTGCCGTGAGAGTCAATGGTCACCTGTTGAATGCCTTCTCCATCAGCAACGGCACACGTCAAGGATGCCCCCTCTCTCCCCTAATATACATCATGTCTCTTGAACCTTTCCTCAACAGGTTAAGAAACAACCCTGTCATACGAGCAGTGACTGTGAAAGATAGGGAATTCAAGGTCGCAGCATTTGCTGGTGATATTTTACTCTCTTTAAAATTGCCTTGAACTACCCTGCCCAACCTTCTCAAACATATTGAATTCTTTGGTATCCTATCAAACCTCAAAATCAATCAAACAAAATTGTACGCCTTGAATGTCACCCTCCCTCCACAAGTAACCCACTGTCAGGAGTCCTTCCCATTCCAGTGGGAAAGGGGGGCAATCGCATACCTTGGCATTGTGAAGATATATAGAATATAGGAACTCATGTCTTCATGTATATTCAGAGTTCTCCTTTTATATTAAAATATATTCTGTGTAAAAGTTTCTGAATTCTCTCGGTATTGCAACACATGTGGCTGGGTGGTTGACCAAAACATCTAAATGTTCTGCCAAGGATTCTCGGAATATGAGAGTCTCTGTCCAAATGTCAACTTAACCTCTTTTCCAGTAATTATTTCTTTTTATTACTTTTCCCTTATCTTTCAAAACAACTTGTCAGTTTGAAATATTTTGGGTTATGATGACCCCTAAAAGTTAATCTTTCTGGCCAAACCGTTAGCCAAGCCTGTGTTGAAATATTTAATGAAATACATACTTGTGATGTGTAACTTTGGGCTTGTGCCCGCCATAAGATTGCTGTATAACCCTTCTCTATAAATATTTGAAATCATTTGTAATCGGGACCACTCCTGACTTAGAAGGATGGTCCGCTGTACAGTGTATATTCTTGAGTAAACCTATGTGAGACGAATGCAGCTGGCGTTGATGTCCTTTATTTCAAGGTTCAACTTTACATTTTGGTGACCCCGACGTTTCTTCTTGTTTGCATATCCACCGCCGGCTCCCCACCTTCTTCAGAACGGACAGCAGCAATGAGGCCTCAGGTGAGAAACTTTTATTTTCTCATGATAAATACTGTCTTTTCTGTGCGGTGTGGAGGGGTCGGTTGGGGGAGTGCAGCCACAGAAGGTAACACGTTTCCTATTTTGATTTTGCCTGCATACTTGTCTCTGTATGGTTACTAAAGAATGTTAAAGGTACCTATTATAATTTAAAGCATGCTAAGTAATGATCATTTTAAGCGCTTGCCTTTTTCTCCTTGTCTCCAGAAATGACAATATATATATATTTTATGAAGGGATGTATAAGTGCAGGTACCACCATTTCTGAATAGTGAGTAGAAATTGGTGGTGTGTTGAATTTTTTTTTGTGTGTATAAACGTTTGTGGTCCTAAGGCAGATTGGTATTGCCTTCAGCGGATATCCACAAATGGGTGAATGGTGTTTTTTGCACATTTGTGGTCCTAAGGCAGATTGGTATTGCCTTCAGCGGATATCCACAAGTGAGGTGAATGACCTGCTGTGTGTTCTCTGGGGTAGGGAGTCTAGATAGGGACTAGCCTATTGCCACTCAGAAAGGAGACGTCCTTCTGAGAGTAGAACGAGCGAGATATCTCAACTTATGTACTGGGCTGCTGGTACACAGCCATAATGTTAAACGGTGGAGCTCTCAGTCCCGGAGTTCCAAATTGTTGTCATTTCTAAAGAGACTAATGAGAAATTGTGATAAATATGGAAAAAAAATGTTTTGCCTGTCATGAATACATTTGGGTTAACTAAAAAGAAAAAAAAGTTATTGAAAATAGCAAAAGCAACAGGGCTAAGTATTGTTAAGTTGCAACCAAGTGCTCCTATCATCAAAATGATGGTGAGTGGAGACCTAGATGCCCTAAAACATTATGTAAAATGGTAAAATGGTGTAAACTAACAAGAAAGGAGTATGAAGAGGACCCATCTAAATGGCCGCCAGAGGGATCCTCTAATACACCTACAATTGATGTATTGTTTAAACTGCTTTTTAAAAGCTCTGATTGTGGGGGGATTGAATGTTTAGCAGCCTGAGAAGAATTATCTAGGAAAGATATAAACCACCCCCCCTATAAAATGTGCTCAGAGAAAGCTGCTTTACATGTAGAAAATAAGGATAAAATACCCAATGTTTGGGTTTCCCCTTTATGACTCAATAAGAGGGGAATTATTAGGAGCATCTGCACCTATGGTATAGCAAGTGGAGACTACAGGAGGGGAGTCAGCTAATGGGGATATAGGAGAGGCGTCTGGTTATCAGCAGACCACTCCAGCTATTATGATAGAAACTCCACAGTGTAGACTCATAGGTAAAATTGTTAATAAACAGTATTCCCCACATTACCGTAGAGAGGAACCATTCTATGATGTAGATGGTACAATGAGAATTGAAAAAGATGGGGAACTGTGGCAGTACACTCCAGCAAGAGCAGATGCCTTAGCAAAATTTAATAAATTAAGTGAATTGGGTACTAATACTCCTCCAGTAGGGAGTTCTAGAGATCATGCCTCACCTGTATTAACTAGGCAACAGGTGAAGCGGATGGGATTACTATCCCAGCACACCCCAGAAGATAGACTAAGGATAAAAAAAGTATTTTAAATCCAAATTAGAACCATTTGGACAAATGCCCTTGACAGAGGTAGTTTTACTGGGGGAGGAAGATGACCAGGGTAACTACACCGCAAGATTAAGAAAAGTTTATGTCCCCTGGAAACCTAATGAGATTCGGGCAATTGTTACTGATCTGCCCAACTTAGAGAAATGTTAAAAGAAGTGGTATAAAAAGTTGATGTGGATAGAGAAAACGCAACAAGCTACATATATGATATGTGAATCTTGATTGATTGAGCAGTGTCAGAAAAGTATGTGTATGTATGGGATGTATTTGCAAGATATGCTAGCATTGATAGATGTTGTGCAAAAGAAAGGTGAGGATGTGTTGGATTACTGGAATAGATTCAAAGATGCTATTCAGAAGCATAGTGATTGGATTCCAGATGATGAAAGTGATATGAAACGAGCAAAGTTGGTGAATGTATTGGTGGATGAAACGATTGTCTGAAATTAGGGAAGAAATAGAGCTTCGTACGGTGGGATTGAGAAAGAAACCTGCCCTTGAGTTAGTTGAGATTGCTCAAATAGCTTACGAAGTGTTACAAAAAAGAGAAAACAAAAATGATGAATATACAACTACCAGAGGTTAAGGAAAAAGTCCCAAAGCCTAAGGGGGTACCAGTATCTACAGTACAGGTAACATCTTAGGGTGTACCGGTAATGGCCCCCCCCTTACCCACCTTCGGGAGTGATATATATATCTCTAATTATGGGGTGCCACGGCAAAGACGTGGAAATTGGAGACAAAATGAGGGACAGCGCATTAACCCTAGAATGCAGTCCCGATACCAACAAATCACCCTAAATAGAGTAAGGCTCCCAACTCTGCAGCCTCGTGCCCTCCCCACTTGCTACAAGTGTGGATTGAGTGGGCATATAGCCAAGGGCTGTAGGGAGCGCTAGGATAAACTGGGATGTGGTGACAATATAGATAACACATTTTATCAAGCTTTAGCTGTAATTTAAGTTGATTCTGTTGATGAGCCAATAGTTGTAATAAATGTAAACGGTATTGATTTGTGTGGGCTCATAGACACAGGGGCTTCACGGTCTTTTTTAAATGTCTTTGATCCTAACTTACTACTTTCCAATGAAAGAGTTTCTTTGGTTGGAGTAAGTAATAATATAATCTCACCAAGGGTTACGCAGTCTCTACCGGTGACATTGGGAGAGCATTCAACAGAACACTCAATTGTATTGTCTCCACATTCCCCCTGTAATTTATTAGGAAGAGATCTACTTTCTAAAATAGGGGTAATAATTGCATTATCTCCGGATAAAACTGTCATTGACATACCACATAGGTTAAAAGATGAAGCAACTGGTTTGTTGTTTATGCCTTTATTGGTAGCGGATATGGAGGGAGGAATTTTAGAAGAGGCCAAACAAAAAATTAACTCCTTCATATGGGTAACAGGAGCAAACACTCCTGGTCTCATGAAAGTTGCTCCTGTACTGTTAAATAGAGACCCTATACTACCAGTACCTAGATTACCTCAATACCCCTTATCTCCTGAATCAGTTGAAGGTATTAAGCCAGTAATAGGGAAGTTACAACAGGAGGGTGTTCTTACTCCTTGTAGGAGTTCAGCTAATACTCCAATTTATCCAGTTCCCAAACCTATAAAAGCAGGAGAGGATACTTGCAACAATACCTCCTTCAGCAACTCACTTTACTGTAATTAATCTTGTCTCAGCCTTCTTTAATGTTCATGTTCATCCTGATGATCAATGATTGCTAGCCTTCACGTTTGAGAAAAAGCAACTTACCTGGACTAGATTGCCAATGGGGTATCATGATTCCCCCAGTTGCTTTTCTCAGGCGCTCAAGAGTAAATTAGATGAGTGGCAGCCATCCATGGGATCAGTATTAGTGTAATATGTGGATGATCTTTTGCTAGCATCTTCTGATGAACAAGCTTGTACTGAGGATTCTATTTCTTTAATGAATTTTCTAGCCAGTATAGGACAAAAAGTAGATGCTGCAAAAGTACAATGGGTTAAATTAAAAGTACAATACCTGGGCCACTATGTCTCCCAAGGTATCAAACATTTGACAGATAAAAGGAAAAAGGAAATTGCAAAGCAACGAATGCCCAGTTGAGAGCATTCCTTGAAATAATGTGATATTTTAGACAGTTTTTACCTCAATATTGTACAATTATAGGTCTTAGCTGTTCAAATTAGAAGGTAAAGATGAGCTAAGTCTAGTAGAACGAATATGTATGTTACAAATGTCCCAATAGTGGGGGTTTAAATTCAGCACATAGTGGAGTATGGTGATTTGATTAATGAAAATTTCATTCCTTCCCTGAACTTGCTGTCTTGAATTTGGGACAAAATACAGAACCAATGATTGATGTGTCAGTTAATGGTTTGTCTATTCTGTGTTTAATAGATAAAGGCGATTCAAAGAGTTTGTTAAATATATGTGATGCCAATGTTACCACTTCGAATCAGCAGGTAATTTTGGTCGGGGTAAGTAATGATGTAATTATTGACAAAGTTACTGAACCTCTATAAGTAAGAATGAGAGGTCAGTGTCATAAATGTTCTTTTGTTTTATTGCCATACTCCCCTGACAGTCTACTAGACAGAGGTATAGTAATAAATATAGGACTAATTATAGTGTTAACATACTTGAAGTAAAGGGAAACTTTAGATTTGCTCCTTGTGCCAGAAATGTTTTAACCCCAAGCACAAGGGGCTATTGTAAATATTTATAGTGACTCAACCTATGCTGTAGGCATAATGCATAAGTTTTGCACAATTCTGGCAAGAGAGGGGTTATCTGACAGCAGCAGGAACCCCTATACAAAATAAAGAGTTAATTGCTAACTTATTGGCAGCGGTCCAGCTGCTTCTTAAAGTTGCAGTAATTAAATATAAAGCACATACCAGAGCAGATGATAGTATATTACTTGGGAATGCTTTGGCTGATAGGTATGCTAAAAATGCTATACATTCTTATGAGCCAACTACAGCGCTTCCAACATTCCTGCTCACAGATCTTCAAGTGGATCTGCAAATTTTATCAGCTCTACAGGCAAGCTCGCCTCATACATCCTTTTGGACCACAAAGGGAGCTGTTTGTGGAGCAGATGGTATATGGAAACTAAAAAAAAACAAAAAAAAAAAACAAGCTGGTTGCTCCTCCGACATTGTTTCCTTCTTTGTTTGCTTTGAGCCATGGGCCTTGCCATGTCTCAACAGGAGGGATGTGTCGGGTGGTAGTCAGAGATTGGTGGGCTCCAGGTTTTTCTGCATATGCTGCTAAAAAAGTTACTGAATGTTCTATATGTCAAATGCATAACATAGGAAAGTCAGTGCCCACTCCCATGAAGCATATTCCGCATACTGAGGAGCCATTTCAAATTGTGCAAATTGACTTCTCAGATATGCCCCCTTGTGGTCAATTTAAGTATTTTTGTATTGATCAATTTTTGAACTGGCCAGAGGCTTGGCCCACGTCCAAAAATGATGCCAGAACTGTGGTAAAATGTTGAGGGAATTGATCCCAAGGTTTGGTATAGGGTCAATAATTTCCTCAGATAGAGGTACACATTTTGATAATAAACTCATGGCAGAAGTAGTGAGTATTTTGGGTATGAAACAGCAATTGCATACTCCTTGCAGATCTCAAGCTAGTGGGATGGTGGAACGCAGCAATCAAACCCTGAAGAGGTATTTAGCCAAAATAACTGCTAATGGACAAAGCACATGGGTAGAAGCGTTACCTATAGCCTTGGCAACCATTAGGACTACCCCTAAAGAGAAGCATGGACTGTCACCTTTTGATATATTGTTTGGGCGACCGCCCAGGAGACTACATTCATCTCTTGTGCAGCCAGAGACAGTGACTTTAATGAATGGACATTGCTAATTGGCAAATGTGTTTTCTGATACTTTTTCCACCAGACACAAGTGAAGGAACACATGGACTAAAGGCAGGAGATTGGGTGTATATCAAGAATCACACACCCCGAACTACTCTGTCCCCTAAGTGGAAAGGATCATTTTAGGTCATTCTTGTGTCTCCTACCACAGTGAAGCTGAAAAACTATAAGTATTGGGTGCATGGTTCACACTGTAAAAAGACTGTGACTCCAAAAGAAAACATAAGCCGGCCTGCTGCTGGCAAGAATTGTTCTGTATCTTTATCTTCCAGGTCATCTCCTCCACTGACTCGTGCGCGAGCAAGAAGACTGCAGAATGAATCTCCTAGGGCCTAAGATGAATGTGAAGCTCTGGAGTGTTATCCTCTGCGGTGGAGTGGTGGTATGGATTACAGTCATGGCATATGAATGAACATACAAGAAAGAAAAGGGTAAGATACAAGACACTTTTCTTTTCAATGCTACTGTAATGGAAGAAATGTCACAACTTGAACCGGTTTCAGATGCAAGCTGCCAAGAAGCTGAATATCACTAACTGCTGGATATGCACACATGCACCTATTTCTCATAAGACTTTCTCCTCTTTGTTAGGAATACCTAGCACTTTAGCTAAAATGGAGGACAGTGTACACTTTGGTGAAGTCACTAGATCAATGATTGACAGAGCTATTTCACTTCTACTATTCACGAATGCTCCATTGAGAAAACCAGCTGTCTGCATTAACTTTTACTTTGGTAGAGTCATACCTGCTACTTGTTATATGGAGGATAATGACTTTTGAGAAACACAGCTCCACAAAATACTTATACACTTTCTTAAAAAGAACTTTTTGCACCTTGTTAAAAGGAATCTCACTGACTAATCAGCTCCAGGAGAAGATGAAATCCCAGGAGGAAAAGAGGAAGAAGAAGATTCCGAGATTAATGTGAAAAATGACAATTCTCCTGATAGGCCTACATTTTATCCTAAGTTAGATGATAATTTTATAAATGTTGAATCACATGACAGAGAGATTAAACCATTATTTTCTATTCCTTGGGTAAATAGATGTTGCATTAAAAAGGCTTTCAGTTTCATCATTGATTTGGCAGGCTTGATGGATAACATTACTGCCCTGTATGATAGAAACTTTATAGCCCTTGCTATAGAATTAAAGATGATCAAAAAAGAGGTTCTGCAGCGCCGGCTGGTGCTGTATTATCTCACGGCCACTTAAGGAGGAATATGCGCCATAGTGGGAACTACTTGTTGTAACTACATCGGAAATGATACGAAGACTGAAGATGCCATCATTTCACATGTAGAAAAAGTACAACAAATGAAGGTTAAATTTTGCAAAAAACATACCAAAACTACTTGGGTTGAAGGTAACTGGGAAAGTTGGCTTTCCTGGCTCAATCCTCCCAACTGGTTTTCTGGTATTGCAGGATGGTTTTCTGGAATTTTACATGGTATTTTATACATTATTATAAATGTTATATAAATGTTGTTTGAAAATAATCACACGTGCTGGTACTAATATTGGTTCTTCTGAGCCCTTAAGGTCTCGAGTTATAACTGCTCATGAGATGGTGATCCGAATACCTGAAGATCAACCTAAAGACACAGAAGAAGCTTAAAAGGGATACCGAAAGAATCCTAAACTCAGGAGGGACTGTGAAGATATATAGAATATAGGAACTCATGTCTTCATGTATATTCAGAGTTCTCCTTTTATATTAAAATATATTCTGTGTAAAAGTTTCTGAATTCTCTCGGTATTGCAACACATGTGGCTGGGTGGTTGACCAAAACATCTAAATGTTCTGCCAAGGATTCTCGGAATATGAGAGTCTCTGTCCAAATGTCAACTTAACCTCTTTTCCAGTAATTATTTCTTTTTATTACTTTTCCCTTATCTTTCAAAACAACTTGTCAGTTTGAAATATTTTGGGTTATGATGACCCCTAAAAGTTAATCTTTCTGGCCAAACCGTTAGCCAAGCCTGTGTTGAAATATTTAATGAAATACATACTTGTGATGTGTAACTTTGGGCTTGTGCCCGCCATAAGATTGCTGTATAACCCTTCTCTATAAATATTTGAAATCATTTGTAATCGGGACCACTCCTGACTTAGAAGGATGGTCCGCTGTACAGTGTATATTCTTGAGTAAACCTATGTGAGACGTATGCAGCTGGCGTTGATGTCCTTTATTTCAAGGTTCAACTTTACAGCATCCAAATTCCTACCTGCTTATCGAACCTTTATATGAAAAACATTCACACCGCCCTCACCAAGGCCCAAAAATATCTGAAAGATTGGATGAGCCTGAATGTATGGTGGTTCGGCCGCTCAGCCCTGATCACAATAATCATCCTACCGCGTCTACTGTATTTAATTCAATAAGTACCAATACATCTACCACCATATTTCTTTGCGAGCTATTAGAAGGCCTGTTCCTCCTTTATCTGGAAGAACTCCCCACCGCGCATTAAATACGCCTGCCTCACATTACATAAAACCAAAGGGGTATTGGGTTGCTGGATCTATACAAGTATTACACAGCATGTCACCTTACCAGGATCGCAGACTGGAAAATACATACACTTAAAAAGACATGGGTACCCCTAGAACACTCCTTCACATCTAGATCCTCTGGTTGCCCCCCAAACATTGGCCACCAACCCTCTCGTCCGACTCATTCATTTACCCCTCCCTCCTGGCAGTCAGAAAAGCATTACAGTCTGGGACATTTGCTCCTAAACCCTGCCTTTCCTCCAGGTGACTCCCATCGCTTCTTACACCAGGAATGGCCCTTTGAGATGTACTAGCCCTCCAGTTTTTCTATAATGGGACCCCTATCCCTCTAGAAAAAATAACAACTACCACTAAGACTGCCTCCTTTCCCTTTTGGACTTACAGGCAAATCCAATATTTCCTTACGACCCATGCCCACCAAACTAACTGGACAAGACAACTCACACCCTTTGAGTCTCTCTGTCATCATAAAACACCACAAAGACACCTTATCTCCTTCTTATACACCCTTCTCTCAGAGGCAACTACTCACGGCCCAACGCCTTCACAAGTGTCATGGGAGAGGGATTTACAAACACCCCTAATCACAGAGGAATGAAACACCATATACGAATACGGACACAAATGCTCACTAAATGTTGCCATTCAAGAGAATTGCTACAAAGTTATTACCAGATGGTACAGGACTCCATCCCACCTTCACAAATTTTTCTCTAGCATTCCTAATACTTACTGGAGATGTGGGACAATAGAAGGTACCATGCTCCACATATGGTGGGGCTGCAAAAAGCTCCAACCCTTTTGGAGAGGTTCATAGCCTCATCACCCATGCCACTACATTCACTCTAGATTATACTCCTGCTCAGTTCCTCTTACATCACATGTCTCTAGGAAAAAAGGATTACTACAAGTCGTTGGTCATGCATATGGTGAACGTGGCTAGACTTTGCATACCTAAACACTGGCGATCCAAAAGCACTCCAATGATCCGGGAATGGTTCGCAAGAGTCTCAAAGATAAAAGACATGGAGGAATTAATTCATATCTCTTAAGAAAGAATGCACAAATTTTCAATCATCTGGGCATGTTGGACCCACTTCACAACTACTGACCGATACTGTCAGTATGTTTCATAGGGTTGACTTGCAAAAACCACAATGGGCCTTTGTCCCTTCATGGGAGAGGGGAGGGATTGGGGAACGGATCCACATGAAGCTTAACAAAAAATACCCCTCTCCACTCCATGTCTCCCTCCCCCCCTTCCTTCCCTTCTCCTTACCTTCACCTCCTTTTGCCCAGGCCCTACACCTCCCTTCCCCCCCATTGGCTCCTTTATCTTCTTTCTCCCGTCTACTTCCCTCTCTCTTTTCTCGGTCTGATTCCTTCTCCCCAATATGGGTCAAACGCTTGGCCTTCGACCTGAACTACTGTACCCCTCTCTTGTCACCAACTATGTCACATCAGGATAAATTACACCCAAAGTTCTGACCTGGAACAAACTTTTAAACTACCTCCTACCCTTAGTCATGCCATGGGGGGAGGGGGGGGTGAAAATGGAAAATAGATCCTCCACCTACTAACGCTGTGCCTTAATCACCTGTTTTGTTCCGGGTCTCTTCATCCCAGGTTGTTCTCATTTGTTGTATCCGATTATTGTAACAACCATTTCAAACTAGTAATGCGACTTCATATGGCTATTATAATGATCTGTTTGTATACCTTTTCTCATATTGAATAAAAACTATTATGGAGAAAAAAAAATATTCAGTTCTTTTCTTTTATATACAAAAAAATAAAAAGTGGTGATTAAATACTACCAAACGAAAGCTCTATCTGTCTCAAAAAAAAATAAATATAAAATTAAATTGGATACAATGTTGCATGACAAGTCAGTCAAAGTATGACAGTGCTGAAAACTGAAAATTGCTTGGACAGGAAGGGGTTTTAACCTGCCAATCTTAAAGTGGTTAAAGGATAACACAAAAAAGCAGTAATGTTTTTATATTATATTTTATATTTATGTTTTAGGAATTATCATTTTCAATCCAGAGCTCTCCCCCACAGTACTTTTTTCCAACACAAGATGACCTCAATCTGATGTCCAGCATAAACCCATTTCCTCCGAGCACAGGCTGTTTTGGACCCAACCCTGTCTGTTCCTGGACAGTGAAATCAGAAGCAGCACAGTGAGGAGCTCATCTGCCTTATTTCCCTATAAGCATGCTACTTGGCAGAACATGAACTAATTTATTACTTCTTCTTTTTCTACTTTTTCTTCTTACACTCAAGCCCTGCTGAACAGGGACAGCAGAGGCTGATTCCAGGTCAAATTCTGGTACTTACACTGCTTGCATTAAAAAATAAAATACAGGTGTATAAAGTGATAAGAATTTCCAGCTGTTATTGCATTTAACCAGTGTTTTTGGAGCTGTTCTTGCAGGCACATTTCACCATCTCTCTCTGGGCTCTCACCATGGCTTACTCTAACCAAGGACGCAATCCCACAGTTACCTCACATAATGTCAGGGGTTTGGACATCCCGGAGAAACAAACTACTCTCCTCAGAGAATTGAAAAAAGATAGGCCCAGTTTTGTTTTTCTCCAAGAAACGCATTTTAAGACAAATCATATACCAAGGCTTACTGACTTTTACTTCACTGAGGCACATCATGCTACCAATGACATTTCCAAGTCAAAGGGAGTTTCAATCTTGGTGAGTAAGGATGCTGTTTGAACTAATTGACAAACTAGTTGATCCAGGAGGGAGGTTCATCTTCTTCAAGGGGGTGTGCCATGGGGTTACCCTCACCTTGGCCAATGTTTATTTTCCTAATACTGCACAACTTACATTTTGCCAAAAAATGATCAAAGAACTAGCGAGCTTCAGTACAGGCCGTCTGATCCTGAGTGGGGATTTTAACATCCCTCTTAACCCATCGGAAGACACCTCCTCGGGGAAGACACATATCACATACAGAACCTTAAAAAAAATCAAACACCTCCTATGTTCACTAAACCTGATTGATATGTGGCGTTTCTTACATCCAGAAGATAAAGATTACACCTTTTATTCAATCCCACACGATCGCCACGCGAGAATAGACTACTTGTTCATCTCACAAAGGGATCTCCAAACACTCTCCGGGGCAAACATAGGGCTACAGACTATCTCAGATCACGCCCCAATTTTTTTGCCTTGAATCTTTCAGAACCCCCAGCCAAATCCAATATCTGGGGACTGAATTCCTCCCTACTAACAGATCCGACTTTATTACCCAAACTGACCTCATCGCTGACTGACTTTTTCAAACATAACATCACCCCTAATGCAGACCCTTTAATGGTGTGGGAGGCGCACAAGTGCTATATTAGAGGGGAACTAATCCAAATGGGAAAGCGAAGAAAGAAAGAAAACGATAATGAAATTACCAAACTGACAAATAAAATTTGTGAACTAGAATCACTACATAAACAATCTCTCACAACCCAATCGGCAGCGCTACTATTGGAGTACAGGAGAACCTTTAAACAGATTCTAGAAACCAAGTCCAAGAGATTTCTTTTTTTTTTTTAAAGGATATATTATGAACATGGTGATAAATCTGGTAAGATACTAGCCAGGGCATTAAGGGGTCAGGCAGCCCAATACACTATTTTGGGCATTCAAAACAAAGGGGGTAAAATTGACAGAGCCACAGACAAAATTGCACAACACTTTCATGAGTATTACACTGCCCTATATAATCGCCCGTTTCAGCACAAACCGACAGACATTTTAAAAGATAGGTCACAGGCTATAGCAGACTATCTGAAGGACTCCAATCTACCCTCCCTTGCTGATGATGACATTTCCCAATTAGAAAGCCCCATAGATGCTTCAGAAATCAAAATGGCTATTTAGGACTTGAAGTCTGGCAAGAGTCCTGGTCCCGATGGCTTTAGCGCCATCTACTACAAGACATTCGCCGACCTACTATCTATTCCCCTTAATGCCGCATACAAACAGGCAGACTTTTCGACGGACTAGGTCTGGCGGACTATTCGACGGACTTTCCGACGGAGTTTCCGAATTAACGGACTTTCCTACACACGATCAACCAAAGTCCGACGGATTTGTACGTGATGACGTACGACCGGACTAAAACAAGGAAGTTCATAGACAGTAGCCAATAGCTGCCATAGCGTCAGTTTTTGTCCGTCGGACTATCATACAGAGGAGCGGACTTTTCGACCGGACTCGAGTCCGTCAGAAAGATTTGAAACATGTTTCATTTCTAGGTCCGTCGAACTTTTGGGAAAAAAAGTCCACTGGAGCCCACACACGATCGAATTATCCGACAGACTCCAGTCCGCCGGACCAAGTCTGCTGTAAAGTCTGCTCATGTGTACGTGGCATAAGGACACGCTGAACTCTTTGTCTAAACAGAGACCAGTGCCGACCGACTTTCTATCGGCATACATCACAGTGTTACCCAAGTTTGGCAAAGATCCACTACATTGCGCCAGTTATAGGCCGATCCTTTGCTGAACTTGGATGTCAAACTCATGGCTAAGATCATTGCCAACAGGTTGAAACTATTACTTCATGATTTGATTGGCCCAGACCAGGCAGGTTTTGTACCAGGTAGAGAGGCTAGGGACAATGTCACAAAATCCTTGGACCTGATCTATGTCGCTCACCAGCGAAAGATCGAGGGCTTTCTCTTGTCAACAGACGCGGAGAAGGCCTTCGATCAAATAGCAGGGATTATATGTTGGAGACTTGCAAGCATGTGGGTTTGGGTCCACGCATGCTGACTTGGATCTCAGCACTATATCAAAATCCCTCAGCTAAGCTTAAGATAAACGGTATGCTGTCGGATAGTGTCACCATAAACAATGGGACGAGACAGGGCTGCCCACTGTCCCCCTTACTCTTCATTATATCGCTCAAACCGTTTATCAGGTGTATACTTGCAAATAAATCTATTAGGAGATTCCAGATGACTGAGAAGGAATTCAAGGTCGCGGCATATGCGCATGACCTCTTATTTTTTCTGACCGACCCACATGTTTCCATTCCCTCTCCTATGAAAGAGTTTTCCCTCTATGGTTACATCTCCAACCTCAAAATAAATTTTTCTAAGTCTGAAGCAATGAACGCCATGTTGTCTGATGACAATCTGAATACAGCACAGAACAATAGCCTCTTTTTATGGGAAAAATCGGCTATTAAATACCTTGGAATATGGCTGACCCCTAGACTCTCATCGATCTTTGACCGCAACTTCCCTCCTCTTCTTAAATCTATCGAGAAAGATCTACAGGATTGGCATACATCGCACTTTTCATGGTTTGGCAGGGTGGCCATATGTAAGATGACTGTTCTGCCAAAAATTCTATATCTACTCCGCACCCTGCCCATAAAACTACCTCACAGCTTTTTCAAAACCCTCCATTCACTACAGATGAAATTCATTTGGGCTCATAAACCACCTCGTTTAAAAGCCTCCCTTCTAACTAGACCCAAGGTAATAAGTGGTATGGGTATTCCTGATTTTAAAGCATACTACTATGCCGCACACATCACCCGTATTATTGATTGGCATTGTCACCCCAAGCTCAAAGACTGGGTTACCATAAAAAATGACATGAGTGCAATCCCACTTCAATTTTCTCCCTGGATACCCAGAACGATATACCCCCTTTCCATAAAAGTGCACCCTCTCATAGGTACTTCTTTGGACATTTTCCACAATCTCACCAAACATCCCAAATTCTCCACACCCTTGAGCCCTCTCACCCCGTTACAAGACAACCCAGACTTTCTACCGGGAGCAGGAAATCACCTACTGAGATCAGCAGACACAAAGATGCCTCTTCTTGCATTGCACTATTTCACTAACAAGACAATGAAAGATCTTCACCAATTCAAAATAGATAACAAAATGCCCCACTTGCCTATGTGGTCGTACTTTCAAGTACGTAGCTATGTCAATAATACCACTCGCAGAAGTCACTTTATGAGAGATCTCACCAAATTCGAGAGAGTGTGATTCAGTGGAGAACAGGTAGCAAAATCTACTTCCACCTCCTATGCATGGTTGCAAAACCTGACAATGTTGGGCATGGACAGGTTCAGAGAGAGATGGTCAGAGGAACTGGGAGTGCCGATCACTGACAGCCAGTGGGAGAGAGCCTGTATACTGTCCCACAAATGCTCACTCAGCACACGAATGCAGGAAACTGCTTATAAGGTCTTGACTAGGGATGAGCTTTGAGTTCGAGTCAAACTCATGTTCGACTCGAACATTGGCTGTTCGTCCGTTCACCGAACAGCGAACAATTTGGGGTGTTCGCGGCAAATTCGAAAGCCGAGGAACACCCTTTAAAAGTCTACGGGAGAAATCAAAAGTGCTAATTTTAAAGGCTTATATGCAAGTTATTGTCATAAAAAGTGTTTGGGGATCTGGGTCCTGCCCCAGCGGACAAGGACCAATGCAAAAAAAAGTTTTAAAAACGGCCGTTTTTTCGGGAGCAGTGATTTTTAATAATGCTTAAAGTGAAACAATAAAAGTGTAATATTCCTTTAAATTTCATACCTGGGGGGTGTCTATAGTATGCCTGTAAAGGGGCACATGTTTCCTGTGTTTAGAACAGTCTGACAGCAAAATGACATTTCAAAGGAAAAAAAGTCATTTAAAACTACTTGCGGCTATTAATGAATTGCCGGTCCGACAATACACAAAAAAGTTCATTGATAAAAACAGCATGGGAATTCCCCACAGGGGAACCCCGAACCAATTTTTTTTTAAAAATGACGTGGGGGTCCCCCTAAATTCCATACCAGGCCCTTTAGGTCTGGTATGGATATTAAGGGGAACCCTGGCCAAAATTAAAAAAAAAAATGGCGTGGGGTCCCCCTCAAAATCTATACCAGACCCTTCAGGTCTGGTATGGATTTTAAGGGGAACCCCGCGCCAATTTTTTTTTTTAAAATGGCGTGGGGTCCCCCCAAAAATCCATACCAGACCCTTATCCGAGCACGCAACCTGGCAGGCCGCAGAAAAAGAGGGGGGACGAGGGAGCGCCCCCCTCCTGAACCATACCAGGCCACATGCCCTCAACATCGGGAGGATGCTTTGGGGTAGCCCCCCAAAACACCTTGTCCCCATGTTGATGGGGACAAGGGCCTCATCCCAAAAACCCTTGCCCGGTGGTGGTGGGGGTCTGCGGGTGGGGGGCTTATCGGAATCTGGAAGCCCCCTTTAACAAGGGGACCCCCAGGTCCTGGCCCTCCCCCCTGTGTGAAATGGTACCCTTTCACAAAAAAACTGTCAAAAATGTTAAAAGTGACAAGAGACAGTTTTTGACAATTCCTTTATTTAAATGCTTCTTCGTTCTTCTATCTTCTGTCTTCTTTCTTCTATCTTCTATTTTCTATCTTCCTTTGGTTTCTTCCTCCATCTTCTTCTTCTTCTGGTTCTTCTCTTTCTTCATCCGGTGTTCTCGTCCGGCATCTCCTCCGCGGCGTCGCCGTCTTCCTCCCTTCTTCTCCTCGGGCCGCTCCGCATCCATGATGGCATGGAGGGAGGCACCGCTCTTCTCTTCATCTTCTTCTCTTCATCTTCTTCTCTTCATCTTCTTTTCGGGCCGCTCCGCATCCATGATGGCATGGAGGGAGGCTCCCGCTGTGTGACGCTTCTCCTCTTCTGACGGTTCTTAAATAATGGGGGCGGGGCCACCCTGTGACCCCGCCCCCCTCTGACACACGGGGACTTGACAGGGACTTCCCTGTGGCATTCCCCGTGACATCAGAGGGGGGCGGGTCACTGGATGGCTCCATCCCCCATTATTTAAGAACCGTCAGAAGAGGAGAAGCGTCACACAGCGGGAGCCTCCCTCCATGCCATCATGGATGCGGAGCGGCCCGAGGAGAAGAAGGGAAGAAGATGCCGCGGATGAAGATGCAAGACGAGAACACCAGAGGAAGAACCAGAAGAACCAGAAGAACCAGAAGAAGAAGAAGATGGAGGAAGAAACTGAAGAAAGATAGAAGATAGAAGAAAGTAGATAGAAGAAAGAAGAAAGAAGAAGCATTTAAATAAAGGAATTGTCAAAAACTGTCTCTTGTCATTTTTAACATTTTTGACAGTTTTTTTGTGAAATGGTAGGCCCTTACCATTTTTCACAGGGGCGAGGGCTAAGATCTGGGGGTCCCCTTGTTAAAGGGGGCTTCCAGATTCCGATAAGCCCCCCACCCTCAAACCCCCACAACCACCAGGCAAGGGTTGTGGGGATGAGGCCCTTGTCCCCATCAACATGGGGACAAGGTGTTTTGGGGGGCTACCCCAAAGCACCCTCCCAATGTTGAGTGTGTGAAACCAATAGCTCCGCGCTTAGGTGATAAAGGAACTGCAGCCCCCCAGCACAGAATCGCACCAATGTGAAATTCCAGAAAGAATAGAGTCAAAAACAGGGGTGATTGGCGCTGTTCCACTGAAATCAAAAAAAAAAACTGGTGTGGTATATCAAGTGAAACAAACTGAGCATAAATAACAATGTATGGAATAAAAACAAATTAAGTGAGAATGGCTAAAGTGTGTGCAACACCTGCCCCCATGAAAAGTGCAGCGTGTATTCACTCCTTAGTAAACCAAAATAGATCAAAATCTAGGTGAATCAAAAAAGTGAACAGAATTCCCAAACAAACTATCAGGAAATCCTTAAAACCATGTACTGATCATAATGAACATCAATAGTGCATAAACTAAAAAACACCAATAGTGCATAAATAAAATATGAAATCTATAATTACAAATGCACATAAGAGGATTAAAAATTCATCATAAATCTTGAGTCCACAAAATGTCCCAAAGAATATTAATAAAATAAAATATAAATAAAAAGGCTTGTAGTGTAAAGTTCTTCATAAAGTGCAAATCGTGAGTCTTTTTAAATCATCTAGCATTGATCTTAGTGACGTGAAATCCTCCTGTCTTCCAAACGCCCCCCAATGTGCCCTCACTCACCGAAAGGGAACACCCCTGCAGGGGTATCAGGCCTGTCAGCTGTATCCCGCAGCTATGGTCCCTGGTAAAGGCTCCTGTTCGAATCTCCACTCTCGGTGTCCGGGCTGGCTCCAGTCAATCCCCGCAGGCACATCCATATAAAATAAAAATGAATCCCATCGCGTAATTCCGTAAAATGTAAAGGCTTTATTAAATATACAAAAAATGAGCCAACAATATCCCGCTGCCTAGTTGGCAGTCAGACTGAATAGGAAAAAACAGCGCGGTGCAGCGTGCGTTCCACCGCTCGTTCCACACCCGGAAGCAAAGCAGTAGGACAAGACGTATGCGTATCGCGTGGCCTTTACCAGGGACCATAGCTGCGGGATACAGCTGACAGGCCTGATACCCCTGCAGGGGTGTTCCCTTTCGGTGAGTGAGGGCACATTGGGGGGCGTTTGGAAGACAGGAGGATTTCACGTCACTAAGATCAATGCTAGATGATTTAAAAAGACTCACGATTTGCACTTTATGAAGAACTTTACACTACAAGCCTTTTTATTTATATTTTATTTTATTAATATTCTTTGGGACATTTTGTGGACTCAAGATTTATGATGAATTTTTAATCCTCTTATGTGCATTTGTGATTATAGATTTCATATTTTATTTATGCACTATTGGTGTTTTTTAGTTTATGCACTATTGATGTTCATTATGATCAGTACATGGTTTTAAGGATTTCCTGATAGTTTGTTTGGGAATTCTGTTCACTTTTTTGATTCACCTAGATTTTGATCTATTTTGGTTTACTAAGGAGTGAATACACGCTGCACTTTTCATGGGGGCAGGTGTTGCACACACTTTAGCCATTCTCACTTAATTTGTTTTTATTCCATACATTGTTATTTATGCTCAGTTTGTTTCACTTGATATACCACACCAGTTTTTTTTTATTCCAGTGGAACAGCGCCAATCACCCCTGTTTTTGACTCTACCCTCCCAATGTTGAGGGCATGTGGCCTGGTACGGTTCAGGAGGGGGGGCTTTCTCTTGCCCCCCCTCTTTTCCTGCGGCCTGCCAGGTTGCGTGCTCGGATAAGGGTCTGGTATGGATTTTTGGGGGGACCCCACGCCATTTTTTAAAAAATTTTTGGCTGGGGTTCCCCTTAATATCCATACCAGACCTGAAGGGCCTGGTATGGAATTTAGGGGGACCCCCTACGTGATTTTTTTAAAAATTTTGGTTCGGGGTTCCCCTGTGGGGAATTCCCATGCCGTTTTTATCAATGAACTCTTATGTGTATTGTCGGACCGGCAATTCATTAATAGCCGCAAGTAGTTTTAAATTACTTTTTTCCTTTGAAATGTAATTTTGCTGTCAGACTATTCTAAACACGGGAAACATGCGCCCCTTTACAGGCATACTATAGACACCCCCCAGGTACGAAATTTAAAGGAATATTACACTTTTATTGTTTCACTTTAAGCATTATTAAAATCACTGCTCCCAAAAAAACGGCCGTTTTTAAAACTTTTTTTTGCATTGATCCATGTCCCTTGGGGCAGGACCCAGGTCCCCAAACACTTTTTATGACAATAACTTGCATATAAGCCTTTAAAATTAGCACTTTTGATTATTCATGTTTGTGTCCCATAGACTTTAACGGTGTTCGCATGTTCGAACAAATTTTTTGCCTGTACGCAAGTTCTTGTGCGAACCGAACAGGGGGGTGTTCGGCTCATCCCTAGTCTTGACCCACTGGTATGCCACCCCAGAGAAAATACACAAATGGTATCCCCAGACATCTAACACATGTTGGAGATGCAACAAAGAAAAAGGTATTTTGTTACACATTTGGTGGCACTGTAACATGACATTACCAGTTTGGTCGAAAGTCAAGAAGGCTATTTATCAAATCACGGAGACCAAACTTAGGCTTGATGCTGCGTGTTGTTTGCTGCACATCTCAAATTTATCTTTCAAGAAATACAAAACTTCTCTTTCCAGACATTTGATAAATGCAGCTAACGCACTTATCCCACTTTTTTGGAAATCAACAAGTATTCCCGCAATGAAAAATTGGTTGCACAAGGTCTCATACATCTGTGAGATGGAGGACACAGCAGCTCAATCTACTGAGATTGTAGAGTGTTATCACAGGTCTTTGCCTCCATGGTTGGTCTTCAGAAACTCCCAGGCCTATGAAGATTTACTAAGCCAAGTATGATTTCAGAAACCTTTGAGAGTACCCTGTTTCTGAAGGCTCCCTTATGATTCTTCCTCACAATTTAATGTATAAAATGATACACTGGTTCTTCCCGATTACCTGCGTTATATGACGCTTATCCTTGCTTGCAAAATGTCTGAATTATAAGCAATTGCTCAGAATTCCTGATATACCCTGGTGGTGCAACTATACTTTCTTTCTCCCCTTAACCTTCTTTTTTTCTTTATCTTTCTAACCCCAAATATGTCCTCTCTATCTTCTTGAACACAATGATTGGAAACGTTTGGTGGTTCATGTTACAAATCAGAGGCCTCATGCAATGTTTGTGGTACATATTTTGGTTCTTGATGTAGTTTCTTACCACCTACTGACCTAGCTGATATTGTTTTATTATTCTTATTATATGCCTCTTCATATCACATGTTATTTTACATGTATGCTATTGGACTTGTCTTTTTTTCTTTTTTCCATGTCTGTATGCAATATTTTTTCTGCAATAAACTTTAATGCTAAAAAAAAATAAAAATGTTGATGTATTCATAATTACAGAGCTGCAAAAGTGTGTTTCTTGAGTTCAGCTATAATTTATTACTTTTATATACCATTTATACTTACATAGATTTAGTTTTACTAATCATATATTAGTTACATGCACAGTGTGTTTGCTATTGATGATAAAACATATTTATAAAGTGTCTTGGCATATTTAAAAAGTGATTCTTCTTCACAAAAAAAAGGAATTTGGGGATTTATAACTATTAATAGCAAGTTATCAATTCATAACACTGAAAGTCCTTTTCCACTGATTGAGAAATGTTAATACGAACACATCTTTACACTTCTGGTTGCTTGTGCCAGCGTTGTTCTGAAAATGGGTTTCCTGGGAATACAAAGCTTAACAAGATTTCAGAAACTGATTTGCATGGGCTGTTTTATGAAGATTTCATGCTTTCATTTTGCCATGAATGGCATCTTTCATGTATGTTATGCTTCTGCAAGAAATGTATTTAGAGTAGCTTGGGAAGCTTTGCGTGTGTTTTAAGAGCAGGGGTTTATGAAACATAACCAAATAAATCAAGGATTTTTAAGCCCCAATGCACAGTGGACGAACTGGGAATGAATATCTGTATTTCCTAATAAAGAAACAATAACCAAGTAAGCTATAATATTCACCGCAGATAACAGCACT
Organism: Lithobates septentrionalis; assembly: GCA_037952835.1. Taxonomy (NCBI): domain Eukaryota; kingdom Metazoa; phylum Chordata; class Amphibia; order Anura; family Ranidae; genus Lithobates; species Lithobates septentrionalis. The sequence goes on along the minus strand of JBBDGP010000082.1, from coordinate 15,440,645 downwards.
CCATTTGTTTTATTGAATAAGTAAGTTATTGTTTATGTAGCATTAATTCACTTATAGGGCCGTTGATTTAATGTCACAGGTTCCATTACTGCTAGTGCAGCACCCAGGCAAACAGCAACTTTGCACTTTGATCGAATAAATCACAATCCATAAGGGTTGCCTTTTTTAAAGTTTATTGCAGTAATAACTTGGATATGGTTCAGGGAGCTGTGGAATACTTCACATTACAAACAGGAACAATGAGGACACTCTTCCTTGTAGTAGCTCTGCTAAACAGTCATTTAAGCAGTGCGACATTAATAGGACAGCACTGGGACATTGATAGCAATGACCCAGGCCAGGCAAGCCTTGCACTTTGTGCAACAGGGGTGATAAAAGCAACACTCACTGAAATTCTTCCCCCTTTGCGTCAGTACTCATGATGTCCTTCAAGCTTGGAATGTAACTGTGTAATTCCAACAGACATGCTCCCCCAGGTCTTCATTGGCACACCTATTTAGTCCCTTAAAGGGTTTGTGGAAGAGCAGTCCTTCTCAGCATGGCTGGGATCCTGATGAGCAGGATGGACCTTCAGCAAGAAAACCAAGAAGGCAGACAGCCCTCCCTGGCTGGGAACTTCTTCTCCTGGACAAGACCCTGGACTCTGGGCTTCAGAATAAGGCTTCATGTACACATGGCATGTTTTTACAACCTATTTTGCCGCATTTGCTTTTAGAAGCATTTTGAAAAATAAATAAATAAATAAATAAATAATAAAAAAAAATATATATATATATAGATAGTTTTTTTTTCAAAATAGCCCAAAATGAAAAACACCTGTAAATGAAATGCAGCTAAATGCGAGTGAGGCTTCAAATGCCTCTAAACTCAGCTTTTGAACCCATTTTTTTGCATTCCAAAACAAGCCTCTAAACTCAACTGCCTAGAAACCACTGTAAACGACCCTGTGCACATGTACTGATAAGATAACATAGAGGAGAATTCAGGAGCAGTTGAAAAAGATGTCCAACTGCTACTAAACGTCTGTAACAGCAGCAGTGTACATGAGGCCTAATTATACATTTTCCAACCACCATCTGGGCACATCTCTGCAGGGATTGCTGGGGCTGCATAAATATTCAGGCTGCTTACCTGACTCTTCCACCCACTATATTCTGGAAAGCTACAAAAAATAGGAGAGAGCAGTCAGACCTGCAGCCTGCAGAAAGCAGAGCAGCCCAAAGCAATGAATTATGCTCTGCTGATTACAGGAGAGCTAAAAACTAAATTTACCTTAACCACTTCAACTCTGGAAGATTTTACTCCCTTCATGACATGCCTTTTTTTGCTATTCAGCAACGCGCTACTTTAACTGACAATTGTGCAGTCATGCAATGCTGTACCCAAACCAAATGTATATAATTTATTTCACAAAAATATTATATTGTGGTATTTTGTGGTATTTAATCACCACTGGGTTTTTTATTTTTTGCAATATAAATGAAAAATAAACAAAAATTAAAAAAATATATATTTTTTTTACTCTCTGGTATAAAACATATCCAATACAAAAACTTAAAAAAAAAATCAAGCTTTTTCATAAATTTTGGCCAAAATGTATTCTGCTACATTTCTTTGATAAAAAAAAATCTCAACAAGTGTACAGGCATACCCCGCTTTTAAGTACACAATGGGGTTTATTTACTAAAGCTGGAAAGTACAAAATCAGGCTCACTTCTGCATAGAAACCAATCAGTTTCCAGGTTTTATTACCAAAGCTTAATTGAACAAGCTGGGGTTAGAAGCTCATTGGTTTATATGCAGAAGTGAGCCAGATTTTGCACTTTCCAGCTTTAGTAAATAAACCTCATTGTGTACTTAAAAGCGGGGTATGCCTGTATATTGATTGGTTTGCGTAAAAGTTATAGCGCCTCTAAACTATGGAATTGTTTTTTTTATACTTATAATGGTGGTGATCAACAACTTATAATGGGACTGCAATAGTGTGGCGGGCAATCAAACACTAACTGATGCTGGGGGGGAACTGACTAACTGCCACTGACATCACCAGTGACATTAATACAGTGATCAGTGAAAAAACTCTACAATGTCACTGTATTATTGACACTGGCTGGGAAGGCGTTAACATATAGGGTGATCATGGGTTATTTGTGCCTAGCTATGTGTAATGTGTGTAAATTGTGCTGCTTTTCACTTTAGATGCCTTGCAGGGATGAGAAACTGACAGATCACTTCTTTTGTAGAGAACTCTGCGTTTTTTACCGACACAGAGCTCTGGGCTGTGATTGGACACAGCCGATCAGCAGATCCTGAACTTGCTGACAGCCTCCCGCTGTGTACAATGAGTACTTCACTTTGCCTACAGAGGCTGCTCATTCTCAGTACATTGTGGGCGGGCGGGCACTAAGTGAGTAACAAAAACCTAGCAACCTAACATTAGGATGCTACATTTACATGACAGACTCTGTGGAGTTTGCTCTTTTTAAAGTGCAGCAGGACAAAAATGCATAGTTTGAACAGCAGTAGTTTGAAAACAGCAGGAGCTTGGAAACAGCCAACTATCTTAGGTTAGCACCAGTGTTTGAGTTGAAGTAAATATATATATATATATATATATAATGTCTGGTTTAGTTTAGTGCAATACTGTGACTGTGGCTGTCCCACTTGTATGCAGATTTCTAGTTTACATGGCATGGTGACATTGCTTGTCTAAATTCCTTGATTTGTGCCATGCATTCTGAGAACAGGAGGCTGTTTAAGCCAATTTGTTCTGTTGCACTGCCTTGCAAAAAGCCACCTCTTCCTCAAAGACTTCACAGGAGAAGAGCAGTGTGGAAAACTGTTGGGTCAGGAAGAGCGCAACCTGTGGACTATAAACATGTAGCTTTTGATGTGACACTGCATAACCCTTATGCCTCGTACACATGATCGCACATTCCGACAACAAAATCCATGGATTTTTTCCAACGGATGTTGGCTCAAACTTGACTTGCATACACACGGTCAAACAAAGTTGGTTGGAAATTCCGAACGTGAAGAATGCGGTGACTTACAACACATACAACGGCACTAAAAAGAGGAAGTTCAATACCAAGTGCGCCACCCTTTTGGGATCCTTCTGCTAATCTCGTGTTAGTAGAAGTTTGGTGACAGAAGATTCACGCTTTTCAGTCTCCTGCTTTTTCAATCGTTACTGCTCTTCAGTTTGTGCTTGTGGGTTCATATTTCTATTACGCCTTCGTTTTTCAGTGCATTCTTGTTTCTGATTTTCAGCTCCAGCCTTTCTGTTTTTCAGTGCTTTCTGTTAGTTCATTCTGACCAGCCAACTGTTTTGAAGCCATGAGGACCCTCACCCCGGACCAGAGGGTTTATAACTAACGTCTGGCTAGAGCCAGAAGAGTGGTGGAGAACATTTTCAGAATAATGGCCAGCCGGTTCTGCCTATTCCTTACGCCAATCAACATGGGGGAATATAAACCTAACCATATAATCTTGCATGCTGCATTCTACACAACTATTAAAGGATAAATTCAATGAACTATGTGGCCTCAATTGGGCCTGAGGCCGGACTTCAAGAAGAAACCCTGATGGCGCTTGAAGCTGGCCGTCCTGGCTTGCCCCCCCAAAGCGCCCCTAAAATGTAAGACAGAAGTATGTTGAGTACTTTGCGGGTAGGGGGGCCATTGATATGCCAAAAACGGTTTAAGAAACATTTTATCAACAATTTTTGAATTTAAACCGAAAGAAGATTTCCTTTGATTTACTGCCTGGGTTTCTTTTAGCTGTCTCCTAGGTTCTCCAATGGGCTTTTCTTTTTGGACATTTTCTTCAATAGTGCAAATGTAATTTATTTGATGCATGATGTTACAATCTCTTTTTCAGCTAACTATTATTATGTTGTGGGTCTGCTACACACACCTTGTTTTTGTTGTTAATGTATGTAATGCATTACTGACAAAAATATTAATCATTTTCAGCATCATGAATGAATTTTGTGGAGTTATGAAAATGGCGTGATTGTGGCAAATTATAAAGCACTATGGGAGTTATTTACTAAAGGCAAATACACTTTACACTCCAACACTTAAAAGTGCACATGAAACTGCACTGAAAGTGCACTTGTAGTGCAAAGAGGATTTGCCTTTAGTAAATAACCCCCATTGTCACTGTAAACACCAACTTACTACAAAAATTGCTGTTGAACATTGAAAGAAGAAGCCACACATTGTTGAGTAGAAAACATTTTACTCAAAGCACATTCATATGTGTGTTATAAAAGGGTTTTTGAACAAACCAACATCTTTGGTGTACAGGCATACCCCGCTTCTAAGTACACAATGAGGTTTATTTACTAAAGCTGGAAAGTGCAAAATCAGGCTCACTTCTGCATAGAAACCAATGAGCTTCTAACCCCAGCTTGTTCAATTAAGCTTTGGTAATAAAACCTGGAAGCTGATTGGTTTCTATGCAGAAGTGAGCCTGATTTTGCACTTTCCAGCTTTTATAAATAAACCCCATTGTGTACTTAAAAGCGGGGTATGCATGTATATATATTTTTTCACATTGTTAAGATCTTTTTTGTGTTAAAAAGGCATGTTTCAAAGCATAACATACACAACTCAGGAACTTACAAAGTTCAACTTTGATAAAGTGAAGGCAATATCAGACATTAGTATGTCCAAACTGTGTTGATCTTGCCTTCATCAGATGGGGTGATGTCACCCCTGTAATAGCCAAATTTTGAAGATGCACATAAATTGAGAGTCAAAATTGGGATTTCCCTCTTGATCCCATGCCTAATGTCAACATATGCTAGCTCCCATCATGGGGGATCAATGGAAGTGTTTTGGGGGGCGCAACCCCTTCCTCTCACCTAATTGAGTTGGGAGGAAGGGGTTGTACCCACAAAATGCTTACATTGATATCCCCTGATGGCAGATAGCACATGTTGGCACACTGTGGGCATCTTCAAAATTTGGCTTTTCTAATACTTTACAACTTTTTTTAAATTCAAAAATACACAATAAAACGGTATTTTGTTATTTTTATATTCTGCCTAAAACATCAATGATGTTCTTCATTTTTTGTTTAACATCATTGATGTTTTCCTTTATATTTTCTAAATCACTATTGCACCCCATTCTCTCTCCGATGAGGATCTGGGCACTTTCTTGTGAGATGAGATTCTTCTTCTACAACATCCACATCACCTAAAAGAAAAAAACACACCATGTATTATAAATATACAGGCATAGATCTCTTACCTGAAGCTGTGGTTTCAGACACTCACCTGTTGTGGTGACAATTTTGCCCACTTCATAAACATCTCCCTCCACATCCTCTGCTTGTGTTTTGGTGACTTCCCCTTCTTTAGGAGGTGGGGGGTCCCTGGTGTCCTCAGATGTCCCGAGTGTTTTCTCCCCTATGTGAATAAAAAATAGGTATACTTAGCACACAGATATTTGATGCCAGAAATAGGAATATGAAACATTGCTTGGAAGTGTTGTACAATTGTCTGTTTTGGCAGAGTTCCAAGCTGAAGAACATTTAATTTCCTTTCTCAAGCTGAAATATTTTCCTTTTTTGTTAAAAAAATCACACATGGAGACACCCCTAGTATCCACTGGAGCACCTGTGTGGGACACCCAAAAAAGTTTGTTGTGGTGTCCCAAACTAGTGCTCCTGTGTCCAGATATGTAAACAGCTGCTGAGTGTCCTCTCCTTACACTGAATCAAGTTTACATTTCATTGTACTAACAAACCCATCTAGACAACAAACTTATTTTAATACAAATAGGCCTGAACAAATGTAGTTAACCTGTATCTGCCAAAAACATCTTAAAGTGGGCAAACGAACAATATTTCCTACGACCAATTAATGTGCCCATGAACATCAAAGTAGCCATTTTAAAATGTAGAACATTAAAGAAAAGCACATGGGGCAGCACAAACGTTAAGAAGAATAGGAACACACGACAAAATACTTACTTTTTTACAGCACTCTGTTGAATCTTCTGTACTGATCCTGCTCCCTCAATTTCAGGTCTGATCAGCATTTCCTCAGTTGGAAATTCTTCTGCAGACTCTTCACAACTTTAGGCATGATCTTGGCCTTTCTCACATTTGGGTTTGGGTAAGGTCCATGCTTCCCGTCATAGTCGGCCCTCTTCAAGATGTCCACCATCTCTACAAAGGACATATTTGAAGCCTTCAATCTCCTCCGGGATCGTAAGGGTCGGGGCTCTGGCCTTTTGTTGTTGCTGCTCTCCTCTACATGCACATGTTGTCTCTCCGCCATGTTCTCTCCCACTGCGCCAAAAGAGAAGGGGCGGGGAATAGACTACAAAGAATGTCAGGGGCGGGCGGAGTTTCACGCATGCGCAGTGTATATAAAGCGTAACACGCGTGCGCCGGGGGCGTGGCCTGGCTGCTCGGGAAGATGGACGCTTGAGAGACTAGCTCCCGCTACCTCATAGCCTCTCCGCTCCAGTCAAGCGCCTGAACACACTGCCAGACACTGAAAGATGGGGACAGCTTCGCGGACATCCTCCGCCTCCCGCTCCCGTTCACCAAGAGGACACCAGCAGAACGGTACGAGCCAGAGCATCCCTGAACTGTTCCGCTCCCAGAGATCCAATATGGCGGCGTCCCGCCACACTCCCTCACAGCTCTCAACACCACCACTGCCTGGAATGCCTGGAGCGACTCCCAGCCTCATCGCCTCAGATTCCGGAGCCCACAGCGCGCTCGCACAGCAACACCCCAGCCTCCTAGACCTCGGAACAGTAGCGGCTGATATTAAAGATACACTGGCAGCTGCCATAGCCGACCTGCGCATTGATTTTCGCGCCATAGCTGACAGAGTGCAAGATGTAGAAAAAACTACAGCCCAGCACCACACTGTCCTCCGCAAAGTAACCCACAAGATTGATGCACACACCATCCAATTGAGAGACCTACAGAGACATGTGGAAGATTTGGACAATAGGGGCAGAAGACACAACCTCCGTGTCAGAGGAATGCCCGAATCTGTTGAAAATGACCAGCTTCCTGCCGCCATTACATCCCTATTCAACAACATATTAGACCGGCCAGAACAGACCAATATAGATATGGAGAGAATCCACCGCGCACTCAGACCCAAAGGCAAAGAATCTGACCCCCCCAGAGATGTGGTGTGCTGCCTGGTGGACTACAGGTTGAAAGAAGACATACTCCGCAAAGCGAGAAATAGGATCCAATCCACCCATGGTGGCTCAGAGATACATATATACCAAGATCTCTCTGGCATTACCTTACAACACAGGAGGGACCTGAAACCACTCCTAGACGCACTTCGCGCCAAAGCCATACCATACAGATGGAAGTTCCCGTTTGGTCTCTCCGCTACCTACCACGGCCGCACAGCACTACTCAGAGTACCCGAAGACCTGCCGCCTTTCTGCGACGCCATGGGCATCCCTATGATGGAAGTCCCTAACTGGTACACCGAATTCCGCCTCCCCCCACCTAAGAGAGATCAACAGCACGGAGAATCTATGGAAACGCAGGAAGCCAGATATCGCAGACGCAGATCACTGTCGGGCAACAGATCGCACACATCCTCCAGAGGGAATCGCACTGACATCAGTCCAGCCGACTCTCCGCGATCAAGACGAGCCAGAAGAGATTTTGGCCCGACTCACGATCACTCTCCACCTATCTGATCAGAGGCTCACCGCATGCACAGAAAAGTTACCAGGTGTTTCTGTTTTCCTTTATGTTTTTTCTCCTTTTCTTTTAGGATCGTTTAAGCTCACGCATTACACAGTTGGACAGTTCCCGACGTTCACTTTTGCGACCTCGAGATCTGAGGTAAGCAACACTCGATCGATTTTGAGGACTCAATTTTTCATTTTTTTTTTTTTTTCTTACCACTCAAAAGTCTCTGCTCATTTTAATCATGTGCACTGAGACAATGAGTCTCCAAATACGGGACTATTTTACCCTGAAAGGGATTGTATTATTTGCCCCATCACTCTCATATCGATCGATTTAATAGGTTGTACATTGGAACTGTTTTTTTTTTGCTCTGCTCAACTATTTAATCTGCCTATAGATAATACATGTGGTATGTTACTCAGGTTATCCACATGCATCACATTTAAATGTTTTAACGTAACTAACTCACTGCCATACGTAACAAGAATGGTATATGTATGCAGGGTGTGTTGATATGGGCTGGCCGGGGTTTCCCTACTGCCAATCACCCTTTAAACTTGCCCCCAATGTCTCTAATTATTTACGAACCCCCCGGACATAAGCCTGCTTATTTCTGACTAATGCGCCTCAGCTGGCACTTCGCATACCTACTGCCCCTCCCATTCTACTTATGATTCACCTACCAGGGGATGCTAATGGCAGTGGTGGAGACCAAGGCTAGCTCATTTCATTTCTATCTTCTATCTGACCCTGTTTCACATGCGTAACACAAACTAACAGGGAGTTACTCATAACTTACCCAGCAGATGAAGATAGGTCACACAAGCTATAGGGACTCATAACATAACATGACTCCCCCTTGACCAACTGTGACCCCATTCTCCACAAACAATAAGGTAAAACCTTATACCCTATTCTATAGACAACACCCCTTCGTCCCATCCGTACAATGCAGAAACCTCAGATCTCGAAGTTCCTACTCTTGGTCTCACTTGGGACAGGAGTCGGAAACCTCAGGACATTCTCATGTTCAGATTAAGTTCTTAATATACATACCAAGTTCTGTTTGCTGTTGGGTTTTACCAATTGTTGAATTTCTTTCTACAAGGCCTTAATGTCTGAACTCCATTGCACCTGATCTCCATGACTGGTCCGGCCATACTTAAATACACATACAGCGGTTAACAAAACTGGGCACATATGGTGGACTGCGATTTCCTCCCTGACCTAGCGGTCCGCCCGACTTACCAATATATAAATATTCCCATTTATTCCACTCACATATCCAACACCAAAGACAGGAACATAAGGAAAACCAAAACAGATATGGCACAAACACACACAACGCTTCCCAAAAACATATACTCATCCCGTCTCTGGCTTAGACGGTAGCGGCATACCATAATCCTACTTCACTTCTCATCTTTCCCGTGTAGACTTTCTCAACCCCCACACAGTAGTTTGGACAGGTGAGGACCTCTCTTAGATTCTCGTTGCCCTCACTCTGTACCTTACCGAACATATTAACACAGGTATTGGATTTGATTCCAGGCCTGTTCGGTTTACGGTTTAGGAGTATCAACCTCCTAATATACCCCCTTTCCCTTATTCTCTCCTCGCCCACCCCAGCCCCCTCGCCCCCTTACACAACACCTACACCACTTGCACATACACACAGTGCAAGCACTGGATAGTGAAATGCCACCTCCTAGAAGAGGTGACACCCCCCAGGTCAAGCTATACTCCTTAAACATACGGGGACTCAATACCCCCGAAAAAAGATCGCAATTACTTCTACTACTACGGAAAGCCAAAGCAGATATAGTGTTTCTCCAAGAAACACACTTCAGATCGGACGCCATTCCCAAACTTTTTAATTCATCTTACCCAACAGTATACCATGCCACAAATAAAGATGCCAAATCTAAGGGAGTTTCCATCCTAATTTCCAAAAATTGTCCCATTCAGATATACGACACAATGATTGACAGCAACGCACGATACATCTTTCTGAAAGGCAAATTGCACAACAAGCCTGTTACACTGGCTAACTTATACGCCCCCAATAGGCAACAGGTTCCCTTTTTTCGCGACACCCTACAACACCTCTCCACGTTTTCAAAGGGTCTGTTGGTTGTTGGGGGTGACTTCAACTTAACCCTTAACCCCTCCATGGACGCATCTTCAGGTGCATCCTCTATCACCTATCGTGCACTCCGCGCAATAAAAACGCAACAACGACGCCACGCACGCTACGTCACTTCCGGTTACGGACCCCAGCTGAAACGCAGGTGGAGCGCACACCACTTCCGGACACGAACTCTAGTTGGAAAGCAAGTGGAGCGCACACAGCTCTTACCGGCGGTACGCGCCTTCCACACTGCTACGGGCCTGTTCTCAGGCTTTGGGCTGAGCTAGCCTATTGTTTTACGGTTTTTATGCACTTTATTTTGCCTAATATACTCCGCTGATTGTTGATGGAGTTTTTTGAATAAAAGCTTTTTACATACTACACCATGGAAGCTTCCTATTTTTTCCTTTCCATGAGGGAGCCATTGTGAACATTCTACCTATTAGAAAGCTACCTGTATACCCGGACCCGGGAATATATTGGGATAACCAACGGAAAACAACCTGTAAAGCCCGCCAGATCAGCGTGGAGAAGAGATCGTGAAAGAGACATCTTATGCTGGTTGCCCCTCTACGGGGTTGTTGGATCTGGTGAGTGGGGATCTGAAGGGGGAGCACTAAAGTCACAGGAATTACCCGAGAGCACCCAAGTCACGAAATTGTTTGGAATACTGGATTTGAACAAGTTCTTTATCTTATGGACTACTATCACTGAAAAACTGTTAATATTGGTTTTCTTTGCACTTAATTTGATCACATTATGTTCATTTGCACTAAGTCTGATTACTATATGTAATGTTTGGGTAACATATTTTTATGTATGTTCACTTTGCACGGATAGCAGAGTGTTTGGATTATTTTGGCAGGAGAGCACATATAAGGTTACATACACATGATATAGGTACTTCACCTAGTGGTGGTATATGTATCACAGCCACAGGGGCTTCAGCCCACACCCCTTTTAATTAGGTCTGAATGAACCATCATTAGGAATATTATCTTTGTTGATACATGCGGGTGTATATGGATGCATGTGTGTATGTCTAGATACAGACATACATACCCTTACGGTAACAAAGGTTGTCCCTGGTAGCTACCAGGTACCTTTATTGGGGTTCACTGAGGGTAACCACCCGTGTACACTATAACCACCCCCCCCCCCATCTAGTACCCCATAGGAAGCGCCACAACCCTTGTTTTATATATTTTTAGTCAACAGAGAATCCTTAGGGAAGCTCTTTTAAGGGAGGCAGCACACCTAACTCAGTGTCCTAAGCGCAGCTTTTTGTTCTCAATTTCTAACTCTACACGACGCATGGCGCACACTGCACCCAAATACTAAAGACTATACATTCTACTCATCGCCCCACAATAGGTATACAAGGATAGACTACCTTTTCCTGTCACAATACGACCTAGATTCACTTCTGACCGCTACAATCGACCCAATGGTAATATCAGACCATCATCCTATTTCCATCACAATTACATTCCCAGCCTCCTACCCGAGACATCCGAACTGGCGACTAGATAACTCTATCCTCACGGATCTTGCGCATCAGAAGAGACTTAACGATTGCTTGTCCCATTACTTTCGAGAAAACGCTTCCCCCGACACCAACTTGGTGACCCTATGGGCGGCTCATAAATGCGTCATTAGGGGAGAATTAATTTCAATAACGTCGCAACAACGCAAAGCTAGGCAAGCACTATTAAACAAACTATCTGACAGAGTTCGATCTCTAGAAGGAAAACACAAGCAATCGTTAACGGATCAAAATTTCCAAGAGCTATTGAAAGCCAGAGAGGATCTCCTAGAGGAAATAGGGAAATCGACCAGACGTAAATTCGCCTTATCGCAAATATTTTTTTACGAATTTGGGAACAAATCTGGTAAAATGCTCGCCAGAGCCCTCCAATCCAAAAGAGCAAACTCAACTATCCACAATCTCCTAGACCCACAAGGGAACAAAATAGAATCTTCAATCGATATAGCAAAACAGTTTCAACAATTTTATTCCAAATTATATAATTTGAAGACTCACCCAACGACTGACCCGACCGATGACAGGAACAAACTGATAGAGGACTTCCTATCGCAATTTGGCCCACACCCCATCACTACCGCGGAAGCCGACGAGTTAGATAAACCTTTCACAAAGGAGGAACTCATAGCTGCCCTTAAACAACTAAAACCAGGCAAAAGCCCTGGCCCTGATGGTCTACCTGTCAGCTACTATAAGACCTTCACTGATACACTCATACCACAGTTACTAAACACCTTCAACTCACTATATACCCAACCTGACAAATGTAAGGACCTGCTCGAAGCTCACATTGTGATGATCCCAAAACCGGGTAAAGACACTACCATAGTTTCCAATTACAGACCTATTTCGCTTATCAATGTAGATATGAAACTCTACGCAAAAATTTTGGCAAACCGTATACTCCCCCTACTCCCCTCGCTGATTTCCCTAGATCAAGTAGGATTTATCCCCGGGCGAGAGGCCAGGGATAATACCCTGAAAGCTATTAATATTCACCACTGGTTATCGTCCTCCAACACCCCGGGTTTCTTCCTTTCCCTCGACGCGGAGAAGGCATTCGACAGGGTGGCCTGGGACTACATGACAGAAGTCTTACGCAAATTGGGGTTTAATGAACGCATGCTTCAATACATTTTAACCCTCTACTCGTCCCCAACTGCAAAAATCAGGGTTAACGGTGTTCTGTCGGATGCCTTCTCCGTGTCGAACGGAACCAGACAGGGGTGTCCCTTATCCCCCCTCATATTTATACTCACAATGGAACCAATACTCCGCAGGATTAAGGCGAATCAAACCATCAAAGGAGTCGAAATAGCCAACAAACAATACAAAATTGCAGCGTACGCCGATGACATTCTCCTATTCCTAACAGACCCCATCACCACACTTCCTAATCTATTAAAATACTTTTCCCTTTTCAAGGAACTGTCCAATCTCCAAATACATTTCTCCAAATCTAAAGCCCTTAACATTTCCCTACCAGATTCCACAGTGACCCTCTGTAAAGCCAACTTTCCGTTTGGATGGGATGCACAAGCCATTACATACTTAGGGATCCAGCTTCCCAGCAACCTAAATGACCTCTATCTTAAAAATTATGCTCCCATTCTGCAAACAATAAGGAAGGACGTCCAAAACTGGAATAGAGGCACCTTCTCATGGTTTGGAAGAGCAGCAATTATAAAAATGAACATCCTCCCCAGACTCCTTTATCTACTCCAAACAATCCCGATTAAATTACCACAGACATTCTTTGATACATATAAAAGGCTTTGCCTACAATTTCTATGGGCTGACAAACATTCACGTATACACTGGAAAAAATTGGTAATCCCTAAGTTGAAAGGAGGAATCGGCCTCCCCGACATACAAAAATATTATTGGTCTTGCCACTTAGCTAGAATCATAGACTGGCACTTACATTCAGGGACTAAAGCGTGGATTGATATAGAGGGAAACTTTTCCTCTCTGCCTATTCACCACTTACCATGGATAAGCGCACCCAAAACACCGCACGAACACAAATCACATCCCCTAACAGGCCCCACGTTACAAATATTTCGCACAGTCTGTAAAAAAATGAACATTGCCTCCTCACCCGGTCCACTGACCCCACTTAACTGGAACCCGGATTTTCCCCCAGGCATCACACATCTTGACACCGATAATGAACCCACACCGAGGTCCATCAGAGCAGAATCCTTCTTTGACAAAGGAAAATTGTTATCCTTTCAACACATCCAAACTCGACTTCCTGACACGGACATACCCTTCTTTAAATATCTCCAAATTCGTCATTTCTTACAGAGCTCTAATCCACAATCCCAATGGTACAGAGACCATACCCCGTTCGAAGCCCTATGCACGAGTCACAGCCCCCTGAGACACATCATCTCAGTCATGTACTCTCTGCTGTTCCCCGACACACCGTCCATGGAAGCAACGACACGCCAAAAATGGGAGAGAGAATTATCCATAAACCTTACACAAGAAGACTGGCATAACATATATACTCACATTCATAAAGGATCTATAAACGTATCCGCACAAGAGAATGGATACAAACTATACTCTAGATGGTATAGAACACCAGACAGAATCCACAAATTCCTCCCCCAGGTTTCTCCGCTTTGTTGGAGATGCAACACCGCTCACGGCTCTCTACTGCACATTTGGTGGGAATGTCCCCTACTCACGCCATACTGGACAGAAGTTCACCGACTTATCTCGCAGATCACAACCTATACCCCTGACTTCTCGCCGGCCCAATATCTCTTACACCATACATCTATACCACCATCGACCTATAAAAAACTCTTACTATACATCTCATAAATGCGGCGAAACTCTGCATTCCCACGCGTTGGCGGACTACTTCTCCTCCCACCATTGCTGAATGGCTCCGTAGAATAGGGAAAATAGCTGAGATGGAAGATATAATACACCAAGCTAGGGATACACCGACTAAATTTTATACAACATGGGCTTGCTGGTTACATTTCAAAGAAACGACAGACTACAACAACATCATGTCGAAACCTGCATAGCTTGACCTGGGGGACGAGATGGTACATAATGCCTCCCGTACCAGCACCACACTCGATCTCGAACTTCCCACCCCTTCCTTCCTTCCCTAATGCCCCCTTTTTATTTCTATTTTTAATTTTTTAATCGTTCCATCTCCACATGCATTCACTATCCACATAGACAGACCTTAGTAAACAGGATGCACATCGACTATCCACAGCAACAACAGGACCTATACCTGTGAGGACTATACCGGAGAGACCGGCTAGTTTAAGGCATGAACCTAATGCATTTCCAACCTTGCCCACGCACAGTTAGTTCCCGCTGGGGGTGCGTGTGGCACAGTTTTAACACCCGGTCCCTAAGAATACTCCCGGGACTTATGCCTTAGTTTCAATCCGAAACTTTGTGCCACGTATATACGTGTCTTAGAGTGTTATAAATATAACATTATGGTTCATGCTCCTGCTTTTGTTTGTAACGATATACCACAAGTGTATATGCAGTGTAATTCAATGTCGAGTTATTTGTAACCTGCTATTTCTTCAATAAAAATATTGAAACAAAAAAAAAAACACGCGTGCGCCATACGTACGATCTGTGAGCGGAAGTAACGGAAGCGATGATCGCTATAACGAAGGTATAATTTTAAGTTGGTGCTTCAGTGGCCTGTACTGCTTATAGATTGAGGCCTATATTGTGTCAAGATTAGGAGCGTTCCGCCTGACATTAGGGTTTGTCTTGTGTTGTGTCTTGGATCTATTCAACAATGAGGACTTTATCCCCATATTCATTGATATGTACAGGGAGCTGCCCTGTCTGTGGCAGGTAAACCACCCCTTATATAACAATAAAACAAAGAGGAAGGCAGCGCTGGATCAATTGCTGGAATTTGTGAAGCCGGTGATCCCCACGGCAGACATCCCCTATTTGAAGGCCCTAATTGGTGGCATGAGGAGCACTTATAATAGGGAGCGCAAGAAGATCCAGGATTCCATGAGATCAGGAGGTGCAGCAGATGACATTTATGTCCCCAGGCTGTGGTACTATGACAGACTGCATTTTCTGTCAGACCAGACTGAACCCAGGCCAGCACTCTCCAGTCTTCCTTCAAGGCTTCCTTCCCCCCCAGCTGAGGCTTCCGACGACCAACCTGGGCCTTCCAGGCAGCAACATGTGGAGGAGCCCAGCTTGAGTCAGGTATAGCATTCTTCAAAATATTTCCGTTTGTCAAATTAATGATACATAGTTACATAGTAGGTGAGGTTGAAAAAAGACACAAGTCCATCAAGTCCAACCTATGTGTGTGATTATGTGTCAGTATTACATTACATATCCCTGTATATTGCGGTCATTCAGGTGATTATCTAATAGTTTCTTGAAGCTAACAATGCTCCCCGCTGAGACCACCGCCTGTGGAAGGGAATTCCACATCCTTGCCGCTCTTACAGTAAAGAACCCTCTACGTAGTTTAAGGATAAACCTCTTTTCTTCTAATTGTAATGAGTGGCCACGAGTCTTATTAAACTCTCTTCTGCGAAAAAGTTTTATCCCTATTGTGGGGTCACCAGTACAGTATTTGTAAATTGAAATCATATCCCCTCTCAAGTGTCTCTTCTCCAGAGAGAATAAGTTCAGTGCTCGCAACCTTTCCTCATAACTGAGATCCTCTAGACCCTTTATTAGCTTTGTTGCCCTTCTTTGTACTCGCTCCATTTCCAGTACGTCCCTCCTGAGGACTGGTGCCCAGAACTGGACAGCATACTCCAGGTGCGGGCGGACCAGAGTCTTGTAGAGCGGGAGAATTATCGTTTTATCTCTGCAGTTGATCCCCCTTTTAATGCATGCCAATATTCTGTTTGCTTTATTAGCAGCAGCTTGGCATTGCATGCCATTGCTGAGCCTATCATCCACTAGGACCCCCAGGTCCTTTTCCATCCTAGATTCCCCCAGAGGTTCTCCCCCCAGTGTATAGATTGCATTCATATTTTTGCCACCCAAATGCATTATTTTACATTTTTCTACATTGAACCTCATTTGCCATGTAGTCGCCCACCCCATTAATTTGTTCAGGTCTTTTTGCAAGATTTCCACATCCTGCGGAGAAGTTATTGCCCTGCTTAGCTTAGTATCGTCTGCAAATACAGAGATTGAACTGTTTATCCCATCCTCCAGGTCGTTTATGAACAAATTAAATAGGATTGGTCCCAGCACAGAACCTTGGGGAACCCCACTACCCACCCCTGACCATTCTGAGTACTCCCCATTTATCACCACCCTCTGAACACGCCCTTGTAGCCAGTTTTCAATCCATGTACTCACCCTATGGTCCATGCCAACGCACCTTATTTTGTACAGTAAACGTTTATGGGGAACTGTGTCAAATGCTTTTGCAAAATCCAGATACACCACGTCTACGGGCCTTCCTTTATCTAGATGGCAACTCACCTCCTCATAGAAGGTTAATAGATTGGTTTGGCAAGAACGATTCTTCATGAATCCATGCTGATTACTGCTAATGATATCATTCTTATTACTAAAATCTTGTATATAGTCCCTTATCATCCCCTCCAAGAGTTTACATACTATTGATGTTAGGCTAACTGGTCTGTAATTCCCAGGGATGTTTTTTGGGCCCTTTTTAAATATTGGTGCTACATTGGCTTTTCTCCAATCAGCTGGTACCATTCCAGTCAATAGACTGTCTGTAAAAATTAGGAACAACGGTCTGGCAATCACCTGACTGAGTTCCCTAAGTACCCTCGGATGCAAGCCATCTGGTCCCGGTGATTTATTAATGTTAAGTTTCTCAAGTCTGATGTTAAATATATGTTAGTTTTGATAACTAATTTCTGATTTCACAAAGTGTTTTACATATCAATAGACAGTAGTGGCCACAAATGATTGTGACAAGAATGAAAAATGCTGGGGTCAGAATGATAGTCTTCTCTATTTATTAACATTCAATTTGCAACAGTCATTAGCTGAAAATTGTGTGTGATTGATGAACAAAAAAATAAAACTATGTCCCTTTTTCATACACAGGAAAGTCTCAGCCAGGAGGAGGCCGTGGAAAGTGGCAGCCAGGAGGTGGTGGGGGTAAGTGGCCGTCAGGAGGTGGTGGGGGTAAGTGGCAGCCAGGAGGTGGCCGGGCCCAGTAGCCTGCCAGAATCCCAGGTCCCTCCCCTCGGCCTTCCACAAAAAAGTGCCAAGAGGAGGAGTAACCTGAAGGAGGCAGCAATTGGCCTATTTCTGAAGGCTACTGCGGCCCTCAGAAACCCCCTCAGTGTTCAAGAGTACTATGCCTACATGACAGCCTGCAAAATGCTGGAAATGGAGGAGGGTCAACGCCTCTTATGTGAGGAAGTGATGTTACAAGCCCTACATAGGGGCTTGAGGGGCAAACTCACAAGCTAAAACCACGTTTGTGAGTTCAACCATGGTCCTCCTCCTCCTCTCCCTCCTGCCACAAATCCAACACGAGAGCCACAGCCTGGAAGGAAGCATCTAAGGAAGACAAGAGTGTGATGGCCTGAGTTCAGTCTGGTCTGGCAAAAGATGCAGGCTGTTGTATGACCAATCATGCAAAAAAAACTGTCTTTTATTTAGTGATAGTGAACATATGAAGTCATTCATTATCACATAGTTGTTTAGCTCCTTTTTAAATCATAATGATACCAGAAATCACCCAAATGTCCCTTATCAAAAGGTTGCATACCCTGGAATGTTTGGCCTTGGTAAAGACACACAAGGTGACACACACAGTTTAAAATGACAATTAAAGGTTAATTTCCCACATCTGTGGTTTTCTAAATTGTGATTAGTGTCTGTTAGGAATGGTTCGACTCAAACATCGGGTGTTCAACATCGGGTGTTCGCCGGTGCGTTGAATAGTGAACATTATGGGGCATTTGTGACAAATTTGAGTGCTGCGGAACACCCATAATGCATTGCGAGATCGCAGTGCATTGACATCTGATGATTGGCCAAAGCATTCACCTGACCTGCATGACAGCTACAGTGCCCCCCGAGCAAGCGCTCTGTGATCACAGAGTCTATGTGACTCAGCTGATCACAGATCCGAGTAAGGGGTCGATCCCAATCCCTTACCACATGATCAGCTGTCAGACAATGACGGCTGATCACGTGATGTAAACAGAAGCTCGGTAATCAGTATTTTTTTTTCCTCACACTGTCAGCATGAGGGGAAAAAAAGCTGATCACTGGCTTCTGTCAGAGGGACATCGGTCCCTCACAAAGAAAGCCACGGCTGCATTTTCTGCGCCCACCAGTTTCAGCTGCCAGTGCCCACTGTGCCACCTACCAGTGCCACCTATAAGTACCCACCAGTGCCACCTACCAGTGCCCACAGTGCCACCCATCAATGCCCACCAGTGCTGCCAATCAATGCCCATCAGTGTCTCATAATCAGTGCCGCAGATCAGTCCTGCCTATCAGTGTCACCTACCAGTGCCTACCAGTGCTCATCAGTGACACCAATAAGTGATTATCAGTGCCCATCAGTGACACCTATCAGCGCCGCTTATCAGTGCCACCTATCATTGCCCTTCAGTGCCACCTATGAGTGCCCATCAGTGCCACCCATCAGTGCCAACCATCAATGCCCACCTGTGTCAACCATCAGTGCCACCCATCAGTGCCACCTCTCAGTGCCACCCTATCAGTGCCGCCTCATCAGTGCTTATCAGTGTCACCTATCAGTGCCCATTAGTGCCACCTTATCAGTGCCTATCAGTGCCCATCAGTGCTGCTTATCAGTGCCCATCAGTGCCACCTATCAGTGCCCAGCAACGCAGCCTATCAGTGCCCATCAGTGCAGCCTCATCAGCGCACATCGGTGAAGGAGAAAAATGACCTGTTTTTAAAATTTTATAACAAACTATGAAACAGTTTTGTCTTTCTTTCAAAATTTTTGGTCCTTTTTTGTTTTATTTAGCAAAAAATAAAAAAACCAGCAGCAATTAAATACCAATAAAAGAAAGCTCTATCTGTGTGAAAAAAAATTATATAAATTTCATTTAGGTAAAGTGCCCAGTAAGCAAGTGGTTATATATATATATATATATATATATATATATATATATATATATATATATATATATATATATATATATATATAAGGAGTGCAGTCAGTGTACAGTATATAATACAGTGTATTGAAGTGGTTAAGGGAAACTCTATGACAGAATTAAGAAAAAAAACATCATGGGTTCCCCCCAGTCCATACCAGGCCCATGTTGATGGGGACAAGGGCCTCATCCCCACATCCCTGGCTCGGTGGTTGTGGGGGTCTGCAGGTGGGGGGCTTATCGGAATCTGGAAACCCCCTTTAACAAGGGGGCCCACAGATCCTGGCCTCCCCTCATTTCGTGAGACACTAAAAAGCCAGGAAAGTATAAATACCCCCCAAATGAGCCTTTTTGGAAAGTAGACATTCCAAGATATTTAGTAAGAGGCATGGTTAGTTTTTTGAAGTTATCATTTTTTCCCACAATTCTTTGCAAAATAAACACTTTTTTTACACAAAATTGCCATTATAACAAGTTATTTCTCTCACATGGCATGTGCATTCCACAAATGACACCCCAAAATACATTCTGCTACTCCTCCTGAGTATGGCGATACCACATGTGTGAGACATTTAGCCTGGCAAAATACAGAGGCCCAACATTGAAGTAGCACCTTTAGGCGTATTAAGAGCATAAATTACACATCTAATCTCTCAACCACCTATTACACTTTTGAAGGCCCTGGAGCACCAGGACAATGGAAACGCCCACAAAATGACCCCATTTTGGAAAGAAAATACCCCAATGTTTAATCTATGATGCATAATGAGTCTTTTGAACAGTTCATTTTTTTCCAGAAGTTTTTGGAAAATGTGGAAAAAAATGAAAACGCATTTTTTTTACACAAAGTTGTAAATTTATAAGATATTTCCAACACACAGCATGTACATAGCAAATATTACACCCCCAAATACATTCTGCTACTCCTCCTGAGTATGGCGATACCACATGTGTGAGACTTTTACACAGCCTGGCCACATACAGAGGTCTAACAGTGAAGTAGCACCTTCAGGCATTCAAGGAGCATAAATTACACATCTAATCTCTCAACCACCTATTACACTTTTGAAGTCCCTGGAGCACCAGGACAATGAAAACGCCCACAAAGTGACCCAATTTTGGAAAGCAAACACCCAACATATAATCTTCGAGGCATAATGAGTCTTTTGAACAGATCATTTTTTCCAGAAGTTTTTGGAAAATATGGGAAAAAATTAAAAAGCATTTATTTTACATTTTTTAAGATATTTCTAACACATAGCATGTACATAGCAAAAGTGACACCCCAAAATACATTCTGCTACTCCTCCTGAGTATGGCGATACCACATGTGTGAGACATTCAGCCTGGCAAAATACAGAGGCCCAACATTGAAGTAGCACCTTTAGGCGTATTAGGAGAATAAATTACACATCTAATCTCTCAACCACCTATTACACTTTTGAAGGCCCTGGAGCACCAGGACAATGGAAACGCCCACAAAATGACCCCATATTGGAAAGAAAATACCCCAATGTTTAATCTATGAGGCATAATGAGTCTTTTGAACAGTTCATTTTTTTCCAGAAGTTTTTGGAAAATGTGGAAAAAAATGATAACGCTTTTTTTTTACACAATGTTGTAAATTTATAAGATATTTCCAACACACAGCATGTACATAGCAAAGATTACACCCCCAAATACATTCTGCTACTCCTCCTGAGTATGGCGATACCACATGTGTGAGACTTTTACACAGCCTGGCCACATACAGAGGTCTAACAGTGAAGTAGCACCTTCAGGCATTCAAGGAGCATAAATTACACATCTAATCTCTCAACCACCTATTACACTTTTGAAGGCCCTGGAGCACCAGGACGATGAAAATGGCCACAAAGTGACCCAATTTTGGAAAGCAAACACCCAACATATAATCTTCGAGGCATAATGAGTCTTTTGAATAGATCATTTTTTCCAGAAGTTTTTGGAAAATGTGGAAAAAAATTAAAAAGCATTTATTTTACATTTTTAAGATATTTCCAACACATAGCAAGTACATAGCAAAAGTGACACCCCAAAATACATTCTGCTACTCCTCCTGAGTAGGGATGAGCTTTGAGTTCGAGTCGAACTCATGTTCGACTTGAACATCGGCTGTCCGCCAGTTCGTCGAACAGCGAACAGTTTGGGGTGTTCACGGCAAATTCGAAAACCACGGAACAACCTTTAAAAGTCTATGGGAGAAATCAAAAGGGCTAATTTTAAAGGCTTATATGCATGGTATTGTCATAAAAAGTGTTTGGGGACCTGGGTCCTGCCCCAGGGGACATGGATCAATGCAAAAAAAAGTTTTAAAAACTGACGTTTTTTTAGGAGCAGTGATTTTAATAATTCTTAAAGTTAAACAATAAAAGTGTAATATTCCTTTAAATTTCGTACCTGGGAGGTGTCTATAGTATGCCTGTAAAGGGGCACATGTTTCCCGTGTTTAGAACAGTCTGACAACAAAATGACCTTTCAAAGGAAAAAAAGTCATTTAAAACTACTCACGGCTATTAATGAATTGCCGGTCCGACAATACACATAAAAGTTCATTGATAAAAACGGCATGGGAATTCCCCACAGGGGAACCCCGAACCAAAATTTTTTTTAAAAATGAAGGGGGAGCGGGGCCACCCGGTGACCCCGCCCCCCTCTGACGCATGGGGACTTGACGAGGACTTCCCTGTGGCATTTACCGTGATGTCAGAGGGGGACGGGGTCACCTGTTACGTAACCCCGCCCCCTTCTGACATCACGGGGAATGCCACAGGGAAGTCCACGTCAAGTCCCCGTGCATCAGAGGGGGGCAGGGTCAGAAGGCAGAGGTACAGTGGCTTGCGAAAGTATTCGGCCCCCTTGAACTTTTCAACCTTTTGCCACATTTCAGGCTTCAAACATAAATATATAAATTTTTTATTTTTTGTGAAGAATCACCAACAAGTGGGACACAATTGTGAAGTGGAACGAAATCTTTTGGATTTTTGAAACTTTTTTAACTAATAAAAAAATGAAAAGTGGGGCGTGCAAAATTATTCGGCCCCCTTGCGTTAATACTTTGTAGGGCCACCTTTTGCTGCGATTACAGCTGCAAGTCGCTTGGGGTATGTCTCTATCAGTTTTGCACATCGAGAGACTGAAATTCTTGCCCATTCTTCCTTGCAAAACAGCTCGAGCTCAGTGAGGTTGGATGGAGAGCGTTTGTGAACAGCAGTTTTCAGCTCTTTCCACAGATTCTCGATTGGATTCAGGTCTGGACTTTGACTTGGCCATTCTAACACCTGGATACGTTTATTTGTGAACCATTCCTTTGTAGATTTTGCTGTATGTTTGGGATCATTGTCTTGTTGGAAGATAAATCTCCATCCCAGTTTCAGGTCTTTTGCAGACTCCAACAGGTTTTTATCCAGAATGGTCCTGTATTTGGCTGCATCCATCTTCCCCTCAATTTTAACCATCTTCCCTGTCCCTGCTGAAGAAAAGCAGGCCCAAACCATGATGCTGCCACCACCATGTTTGACAGTGGGGATGGTGTGTTGAGTGTGATGAGCTGTGTTGCTTTTACACCAAACATATCGTTTTGCATTGTGGCCAAAAAGTTCGATTTTGGTTTCATCGGACCAGAGCACCTTCTTCCACATGTTTGGTGTGTCTCCCAGGTGGCTTGTGGCAAACTTTAGACGAGACTTTTTATGGATATCTTTGAGAAATGGCTTTCTTCTTGCCACTCTTCCATAAAGGCCAGATTTGTGCAGTGTACGACTGATTGTTGTCCTATGGACAGACTCTCCCACCTCAGCTGTAGTTCTCTGCAGTTCATCCAGAGTGATTATGGGCCTCTTGGCTGCATCTCTGATCAGTCTTCTCCTTGTCTGAGCTGAAAGTTTAGAGGGACAGCCAGGTCTTGGTAGATTTGCAGTGGTCTGATACTCCTTCCATTTCAAAATGATCGCTTGCACAGTGCTCCTTGGGATGTTTAAAGCTTGGGAAATCTTTTTGTATCCAAATCCGGCTTTAAACTTCTCCACAACAGTATTACAGACCTGCCTGGTGTGTTCCTTGGTCTTCATGATGCTCTCTGCGCTTTCAACAGAACCCTGAGACTATCACAGAGCAGGTGCATTTATACAGAGACTTGATTACACACAGGTGGATTCTATTTATCACCATCAATCATTTAGGACAACATTGGATCATTCAGAGATCCTCGCTGAACTTCTGGAGTGAGTTTGCTGCACTGAAAGTAAAGGGGCCGAATAATTTTGCACGCACCACTTTTCAGTTTTTTAATTGCTAAAAAAGTTTAAAATATCCAATAGATTTCGTTCCACTTCACAATTGTGTCCCACTTGTTGGTGATTCTTCACAAAAAGTTAAAATTTTATATCTTTATGTTTGAAGCCTGAAATGTGGCAAAAGGTTGAAAAGTTCAAGGGGGCCGAATACTTTCGCAAGGCACTGTATGTACAGTTCAGTGCAGTGGCATAAGGGGTGTGGAGGAAAATGACAGGAAATGAGAATTACGTTTACCATACTTCCCAAATAATGTAGAGAAGTATGTTAATGGCAGAAACAGTCACCTATACAGAGGCCTGGTTGGAAAGGATATTGGGGACAATAATACATGGTGTCTCTTCTAACTCCTCCTCTGGAGCACACCCGGCATTTCTTCTGATGTCTGTGGCCTGTTTCATGGGGGGGATTTTCTCAGGAAAGTGGCGTTCATGGAGTCTGCTCACTGAATCAGAGTGAATATTTTCTGGTGGACCTTCAGGGTACAAAAGGAAGGAGGTAACTTGTTCTTGGTAATACAGATAGGATACAGGGGTCTAGGTAGATTTTTGGTAAATAACATAAGTGTTATTCATGGCCAAACTGAAAAAATAAATGGACACTTTTTTCTATCAATGGCGGGATTTTCTTGTGGGAAGGTAGGGTTTGATCATCTGATCATTGAAGTCCACTCCCCCCTGAACAAATTATAGTCGTGGACACAAGCTGGTTTCTGGATTGGGCCGTTTCTTCCGGGGACTTCCACATAGGTGTCGTTATGGATTGATGTGAGCATGTGGATGTTTTATCTATCCCTCCACCTGATAGCCATCTATGTTTATGAAGTTCTCTGAGATGTTGGACCGTGGCTTATCTTCCACAGCAGCTAAAATAACTGGCAAAATTAAGGCTGAAATACAGAATCTGATATCACATATTAAGGCGATAGAAAGTAAGCTAGATGCTACTGTAGCCAGAGCAAACCAAAATACACACCGTATACAAGACCTCCAAGACCAACTAGAGACCGCACATCTAAAATAGATGATCTTGAAAATAGATTGAGAAGGTACAATTCTTGGATCAGAGGGATTCCGAAACTGTAACTGATAACCCTGCAGCGGTTCGCTCCATCATCCAGGAGCTTATCCGGGAAATCCCGCATCACAGACTAAAACTAGCCTGGGCACACAGAGCCTTAGGTCCACCTAGATCTTACGGGCTACCAAGGGACATAGTGGTGAAACCCTACCCCACCTCAAAAAGGAGGTTATGCAATGAGCCCGCTTTGCACCCCAGCTGAAGTACCAGTCCCACCCTATCCAAATATTCACTGACTTATCACCAAACACCATTCAGAAATGGAGGTCTCTAAAACCACTTCTGACAGTACTGACCTAACAGGAAATCAAATACTGGTGGCTATTCCCTTTTGGCCTCAAGTTTACATACAAGAACAAGTCCTACATGTTTTCCAAATTTCTGGATGGAGGAAAAATATTACTTCGCCTGGGCCTCATCTCACAAGCCCCTGCCTCACCACTACCAGGATCGGCTGCAGGAACATCAAAACATCAACTTCCCACAAGCCTGATAGTGCCATTATGGCAAAAGCACAAACCCAAGAGGTCTAAAGACTCCAACCCCCTCTGATAAGGTCACTACCCACAGAAGGCCTTATGCTCATCAACATAATTCTCACTAGGGTTCAAACCCTCATCTCAAACTCTGATATGGCTCTTTAGAGTCTCTGTTACTCCAACAATTTACGGCTTCTCACACCATATAAGGGAAGACAACCATACTACACATATTCGCTATTCCCCCACCACAAGCCCCGGAATGGACCCTAAACCACTGCCAGCAACACTTGATAGGAGGCAACACCTCTTCAACTCCTGGACTTTGCCATTCAATCCCTATTAATTCCACACTCAACTGGAACACTACTCAATGGAATTGAGCCATCCATCTCCCCTCCTTCACCCTGACAAACTCTTCCAGCCCCTACCATATATCACCATGCGTATGAGAGCCTGACCCTCCTATCTGAGTCTCCACAGGACTTGCCATCTTCTGTGATCTCCACCTTACCCAACTTCTCCCCTTCCCCTCCCCACCCTTTACCTAATTCCCTCTCCTCTCCCTTCCATTCCCTCTCCACTCCTCAATGCTGAACTGCTACCTGAGTTCCCCCATAATTTGTATTGGGTTGGGGAATTAATACTGGTTGATATTATTAGGTACAAAGCACTGTAACCCAATACAAATATTCTTGTACAGAAGTAGTTCAATCTTGGCCAGAAACTGTATATATTGTGTTGCCATCACAATATCATGAAAAAATGGTTTTAGGGTGTTGGTGATGTCCAAACACAAAAAAATTCCTAAAGAACACAGGATGCACCCTGCTTTAACAAATATTAACCATATTTCTCACTGTCACACAGCTGCAAAAAATGGGATTTTGATGCTGGTAGTGCCCAAGCCACCATAAACTAACAAAAAAAATGTGTAGCGCACAGGATGTGCCCTGCTATAATAAATATTCACTATATCTGTAACTGTTGGTACAGCTGTGAAAAAATGGGTTTGGGATGTTGGTGGTGCCCAAACATCATAACCTCATTTAACCCCAAAATCTTTCAGAACCCTCTAGGGATGATTTTAAAATTCACATCACTTGCAACTGGGGAAAAGCTGCTAAAAACTTTGAGGTGCTATATTAAAATTTCCATTGTAAAGAACAGAAGCTATGGCCCTATTTTTGGATGGTTATGGTTGCAGACCCACCACAGTGGAAGGAGATGTTAACAGTGGCAGGTAGACAGATTTGCTCATGATGGCTGGGTGTGCCCAAATAGACTGGACATGGAAATGTGGCAGTATGTGAGATATTTTTTGTGGTTCACAGCAGTGAAGATGAGATGCAGATACAGCAAAAAAAAAAAAAAGTGTAGAGTAGCAGGATTCCTAAAATATCAAATCAGCAACATATAAATAACAAATCAGCAACATTTTCAGCAGAGCCTTGATACACTGATAAAAATTATTCTTTTGGCTTGTAATTTTAATATAAAAATGTTATAATTTTCAATAAATAAATAAATGTTAATTACCATATTTATTGGCGTATAACACGCACTTTTTTCCCCTGACAAATTTGGGGCAAATCAGGGGTGCGTGTTATACGCTGACAGCGTACCTCACCGAGCCTTCATTTCCTCTCCACTTGGCTCCACGGCATTCACTGGGCTTTCATTCGACTCTCACGTCACATACACACAGTCCCGCCTCCGCCACCAGCATTGGACCAGTGTTCTGCCTATCACAGGAGCTGGTCCAATGCCAATAGTGGAGGCAGGACTGTGGGTGACGTGAGAGCCGAGTGGAGAGGAAATGGAAGCTCTGTGATTTCCTGATTCAGGCTGTTTTATGAGAGATGGTGAGGCTGCAAATGATGATAGTTTAAAAAAGGCATTAATCAGGCGCCATCAAGGACACTGTTCATGTGCATTGAGGTCTTTATTTAGGCTGCATTGAGGACATTAATCAGGCTGCATTGATGCATTGATCAGGCTACATTGAGGACTTTATTTAGGCTGAATTGAGGACATTAATCAGGCTGCATTGAGGACATTAATCAGGCTGCATTGAGGACATTAATCAGGCTGCATTGAGGACATTAATCAGGCTGCAGATGGACATTGATGGGCACTGAACCTTATTTTGCTTCAAAGATGTTTGTTTTAAAAATATGGGTTTTTTTTTGCGTGTTATACGCCGGTGCGTGTTATACACAGATAAATATGGTAATTTACTTGATATTTTAAGTATCTTACATAGTTACATAGTTACATGGTAGGTGAGGTTGAAAAAAGACATCATGTCCAACCTGCTTAATTTTCATTAGTTCATAAAACACACCTTTTACATATACAAGAATAATGTATCTTATTAAGTAATCTAGACAAAATTTTTAAGGTATGTGCATTTCCATATTCTAATTGAGTTATATTTACTTAAATAAATGATTTTTTCATTTTACTGAGATTGCGCAATGCAGATGTTTTCCAAACGTGCAACCGCACGAGTTTTGATGCTGTAATTTTGAAGAGTTTGATGTCTTTTGGAACTTTGAAAACCAGCACCAGGCAGTTCCCATACATTTGAGGCCCATCAAGACAAAAGAACGCCACCAGTGACAAGAATTTTTCCAAGTCACGACAAAGTCATGCAATGGCATTGAAAGGTAGGAATGAACACTGAACAAATTGTCGTTCACATGCTTTAAATGTTGCTTAACCGCTTCAGCCCCGGAATATTTTACCCCCTTCCTAATCGGAGCACTTTTTGTGATTCAGCATTGCATCGCTTTAACTGGCAATTGTGCGATCATGCGATGTTGCACCCAAACAAAATTTTTTCCCCACAAATAGAGCTATCTTTTGGTGGTATTTGATCACCTCTGCGGTTTTTATTTTTTGTGCTATAAACAAAAAAAGAGCGACAATTTTGAAAAAAAAGCAATATTTTTTAGTTTTTGCTGTAATAAATACCCCCCAAAAATATATAAAAAAACACATTTTTTCCTCAGTTTAGGCCGATATGTATTCTTCTACAAAGTTTTGGTAGAAAAAAACGCAATAAGCGTATATTGATTGGTTTGCACAAAAGTTATAACGACTACAAAATAGGGGATAGTTGTATGGCATTTTTATGAAGGATTTTGTTTTATTAGTAATGACGGTGATCTGTGATTTTTATTGTGACTGCGACATTATGGCGGACACATTGGACATTTTTTACACTATTTTGGGACCATTGTCATCTATACAGCGATCAGTGCTATAAAAATGCACTGATTACTGTGTAAATGACACTGGCAGGGAAGGAATTAAACACTAGGTGGCGATCAATGGGTTAAGTGTGTCCTAGGGAGCAATTCTAACTGTGGGGGGGTGGGCTTCCACACACATGACAGCGATCACTGCTCCCGATGGCAGGGAGCAGTGATCTCTGTCATGTCACAAGGCAGATCGGGGAAATGCCTTGTTTACATAGGCATCTACACGTTCTGTGGCTCTGTGACATGATCGCAGGGACACCGGCGGACATTGAGTCCATGGGTCCCGTGGGCATGGTAACATTGTACGCAGCAGGTGCACGCATGCCTGCACCACCCGCTAGCCCCACCAATTGAAGGGGACATACAGGTACACCCATTTGCCCACCACTGTCATTGTGCCGACGTATATCAGTGTGCAGCAAGTGGTTAACATACCATCCAAAATATTTATTTTATTTGCTGATTAATATATTTATAATACATGGACATACGTCCATTGTATACACCTACTGAGGCAACTCACTTGTGCGCATGCAATGTTTGCGCTTACTGCATTTGGCAGAATGCAACCGAAATGGGTGAGGGACCGCCAGCTGTTAAGCTTAAAAACTGTTTTGTGCCACAAAAATGAATGTTTCTGCCATTCGATTTTGACGTTATTGCATATACATTTTTAGATTATGTGACCTCAAGACCCATCCAATTTGCACCCCATGTTATTAACATTTAAAAACAAGGATAGTATTATTGTGCTGCATCTGTGCTGATTTGTGCTGCAAAAATAAATGTTTGTGCTGTTTGGTTTAAGAGATATTACTCATAATAGTTGATGAAACCCTGCCCACTTTGCACCCCATGCTATTAAATTTTAAAACAAATTATACCACTTGTTTGTGTTGATTTGTGCCACAAAAATGAATGTTTTTGTTTTTGAGATTTTGGAATTCAAATTCCTATTATGTATCAGCAAGCCCCTCCCTCTTTGCACCCAATGTTATTAAAATTTAAAAACAAAGATAGCATTTGTCTGCACTGCATCTGTGCTGATTTGTGCTGCAAAAACGAACGTATGTGCTGGTTTGGTTTCAGAGATATTGTGCATTATAGTTGATGAAACCTTTCCCACTTTACACCACACAAATTTCAAAACAATTATATCTGTCAGGACTTGGACTTGGGACCTCAGCTGTGTCTGACAATGACTCTGCTTGCTGAGCCACTTGGAATGCTGGACAGTTCCCTGGACAATTCGTTGAATGATCCTGCTCTAAATCTTATTTGCCTTGAACCTTAAACTCTTTGCTCCCCCCCATGAACTTCCTGATTTAAGCCATGTCTCTGCACTTCCTGGATGCCAGAATATTGTGCCTTCTCCAGCCAATATCTTGCTTTTGTCGCTCCTGCTGCTGCCTGTATCTTTGCTACTATTCGTTACTGACATTTGGATTGCTCCTCAACTATGCTTCTGCTTAATCCCAACCGGCAACTATTGATTACCGACCTTTGGCTTGTTTCTCGACTATGCTTCTGCTTGATCCCTATCTAGAGTTGCCATGTCATCCCTTTAAACCCGAACACATATGAATTACATAGTTTTTAAGGCTAGTTTAATGCAGATAAGGCACCAGGTGAGTTTAATTACCACCTTAATCAGCCACAGAACCTGTGTAATTCATATGTGTTCAGGTTTAAAGGGATGAGGTGTCAATCCTATCCCTATCTGCTATATCTGCTACTGGACCCCGTCTTGCTCACCTCCTGGTGGGGCGATTCTGAGGACCGTGACCTGGTGCTAACATGCAGCAAAATCCATCTCCACCATCAGGAGCTCTAGTGAACACCGGTTAGTACTTAGATGCCACACATCAAGTGAGCCTGTGACATCTGCCAGGGTGACCTGCCTGTGTTCCTATCCTGCTGGTTCCTGTGTAAGCGTCCACTGCTATAGCAACTGGTCTTCAAGCCTAACCCCTTGATCGTGACAGTACCATTTTTTTGTGCTGCGTTTGTGTTGATTTATACTACAAGAACAATGTTTCTGTTTGTTCGTTTTGTGAGATATTGGACATTTAATGTTAGATTATGTAACCTAAAGCTTCACCCACTTTGCACTATGTTATTACATTTCAAAAACAAATATACCATAAGTTTGTGCTGCATTTGTACAGCAAAAACAAGCATATTGTTATAGTATTTTTTCACATGGCACTCTCATTTTGTATCAGAAAGAATGATTATGGGCTGTTCATTCTGTGTGTAGGAGAAATGGTTAGCATGTCATAGGGTATTTATTTGGGCATCAATGCCCTGGCTCATGATTTACACTATACCAATACCAGTTATTAAAGCACAGACTCAGCACAAACAAATGGTATATTTGTTTTTAAAATGTAATACCATGGGGTGCAAAGTAATAGCTGTATGTAGGCTCTTTAAGACACTGTAGGAGGTGCGTGTCCCCAGAACTGATATGAGTGCCGGCAGGCGCAATAATCATTGGGCACCCGCGATCACTTGTGACAGACCAAGAACCGGGATCTGTGTGTGTAAACACACAAATCCCGGTTCTGTCAGAGGAGAGGAGAGAGATTGTGTGTTCATACTAAGTAGAAACACTGATCGGTCTCCTCCCCTAGTAAGTCCCACCCCCCCACAGTTAGAATACACCTGGGAACACAGTTAACCCCTAAATCGACCTCTAGTGTTAACCCCTTCCCCACCAGTGACATTTATACAGTAATCAGTGCATTTATATAGCACTGATCGCTGTATAAATGTCACTGGTCCCTAAAATGTATCAAAAGTGTCCGATTTCTCTACCACAATATTGCAGTCCCGATAAAAATTGCTGATCGTCGTAATTACTAGTAAAATAAATAAGTAATAAAAATGCCATAAATCTATCCCCTATTTTGTAGATGCTTGCGCAAACCAATCAATATACGTGTATTGCAATTGTTTTTACCACAAATATGTAGAAGAATACACATCGGCCTAAACTGAGGAAAATTTTTTTTTGTTTTTTTAGATTTGGGATATTTATTATAGCAAAAAGTAAAAGATTAAATAAATCTATTAAATTGCTGATGCAAATAAAGGACCTTGTTAAGCTATCTCTAAGATATTCTTTTCTGGTCTTAATCTTATTACATTGTTTTTTGTCTCCACAGGACCTGGATGATGAGGATGCCTCACGGATCCAAGAAGATCTATCTACCTTGATCTTGAATATTTTTGTTATCCACAAAGTTACTGATGAAAACAGTACCACCTTGGGGATACTTATTGAGGGAGTAGGGGTTCTCACTGGAATCTCTGATGTACCCCAAGCATGTGGTTTTTCTTATGGGACTGATTTATGCTTTTAACCTGAGCTACCCTCTAAAACCTAAAATATACCTTTGAAGTTTTTCAGAAGATCTTTTTAGAGCTATATCTGGGGAACCTATCTTCAAAAGTTCACAATTTGAAGTGCAAATTACTTTCCAGAAAGGCTTCAAAAAAGTTAATACGGGAGGTGCATGGGCGGAGCCTATCGGAGCAGACATGCATTGTTAGAGCTCCGCACCGCTGAGGAGAGAAGAGAAGGACAAAGCGGAGAATGCAGGCTCAAAAGGTATCCATTTGAACCTTTTTGCCCCAGGGAACAAACTGTGAAAGTTTGGGCAGGAAATATGGTACTGGGAGGAAGCCGTGGCAGAAATAAAAATCACCTCACAAAGAGCTCACAGGCACTCACTGCAACTAAAGCAGCTCCAGTCACCTCACAGTATACAGAATCAGGGCGCTCTCACAGACAGAAAATGTCACAGCAAGACTCTCCATTTGAGTCAGATACAGAACAAATCCTCTCACAAACTTCTCCACAAGCCTCCTCAGCATCCCCAGTAATATCATTACAATTTGAAAAGATGCTTCATAAGGCTTTAAAACAAACCTCAGACCAAATAACAAACAGCCTAACCAAAGAAATAAGAGAGCTGGGAAACCGCACCGTAGCCTTAGAAATAAAAATGGATGAAATTGAAATTACAACCCAAGAAAATATAACAGAATTGGAACAATTAAAAGAAGAGAATTTAATACTTCAAACTAAGCTCGAAGATTACGAAAATAGAGCCAGGCGTTCAAACTTGCGCATAAGGGGAATACCTGAAACTGTGACAGACCTGCAATCTACTATTACTGCTCTATTACAAGAACTAAAGCCAGATATCCCTATTGAACGTTTAGAACTGGACAGAGTACACAGAGCCCTCACAGCCAAAAAGAAAGATGGACCCCCACTTGATATAATCACAAAATTTCATTATTACAGAACGAAAGAACAAATACTAATTGCTGCAAGAGAAAAAAAGGAACTTATTTTTCAAGGACACAATTATCAAATTTTTGCTGACCTATCCCAACTTACTATTACTAAAAGATGATCCATGAAACCCCAACTAATGGAACTGCAACGCCACAACATTATGTATCAATGGGGCTTCCCCTTTTCAGTCAGATTTAACTACCAAGGTACAATTTACAGAAGCAGATCAGCAGATGAACTACAACAAACCGTTTTAAAATTAAATCTGACAGAACCCACAAGCAGCAACTCTCCCACACGCAGAAGAATGGCATCATCTTCACCTTCAGACAGCACCCAGAAAATTCCAGAAAAAAATGGGAATCATCATTCTCACAAAAGAGGCCGTTATGCCACATCATCCATGGACCAAGAAGATTCAATGGACTGACATCCTAATTCCTGATATCTCTTCATTTATTATACTAAGAGATGGTTCTCTATAAAAAACCTGTATTTATAACTGAATGTAACTGCATTCTGATAGTCACACACTGTGTGGGATCATGTTACATTCCAGTTATATTTCTTATTACTTCTGATTCATATAGCCTTAGAATATATAAGTGAAATAAGGAAATTCTTGTTCAGTTATATATTTTCAGGTAATAACAATAGATTTATTACTTTTTAGGACAAATATGTTCAATAATCCAGAAGTAATGGAAGCTTTTTCTTTCTTTTCTTAAAACAAATATATTATTACCTAACTAGTTCCTAGGGGGGGGGCGTGGCTTAGCACATGAGGAAGTAGGACGCTTGTTCCTGGAGCTCCCGCACACGCCGCACACACAGAGGCTCTCAGCGCTTCCCAGCACACCCATCCAGGCCTGATATGGGGAGGAGAGGTGGGGGAGACATCCAGCGTTCCTCCGATCCACATCTTGCAGGTGATATCGACCGTTTTTTCACCCATTTGGGCCATAATCGTTCCGACCCCCCCCGTCCAAGATGGCGCCGGCCCGGACCCCAGGCACACATGCGGCCTCACAGGGAGCACTGTCGCAGCGCTCCACACCCCATATGAAGACCAGGCAGCGTGCTAGGTCCCCCCCTGACTCAGAGACAGGCTCGGTCCGCTCCACAGGACATTCCCCTGAATCCCACAGATCCTATGGATGGGACATGGAGGCATACATCAAAGCTCTCCCCACCAAACACGATTTTGAGGCCTGTGTGCAACGAATGGAACGTTCATACAGACAAGAAATGTCTGAACTGCGCAGAGATTTCACCAATAGAATTGAGGAAGTGGAACACAATATAGAAGAAAATACATCCACCCTGCATGCGCATGACACTATCCTGCATGAACATACCCTCCAGATCCAACAACTGATGTACCATCAAGATGACCAGGAAAATAGGGCCAGACGTAACAACATACGCATACGCGGCCTACCCGAATCGGTTGAAACTAAGGACTTAGCCCCTGCAGTAATTGCCATGTTCAACGAGCTACTCCAGAAAGACAAGGACGCCCCTCTGGAACTTGATCGAATCCACAGAGCCCTTGGCCCCAAGAATCAGAACCTAGAGCACCCCAGAGATGTGATCTGCAGAGTTCACTTTTATGCAGTTAAAGACGCCATTATGCAGGCTGCACGCTCTCAGAATGCAGTACACTTCAATGGCACCGCTGTGTCCCTGCTCCCTGATATATCTAAACTGACTCTGGACATGCGACGTGCCCTAAAACCCCTGACCGGAGCCCTGCAAGCAAAACAAATCAAGTACCGCTGGGGTTTCCCCTTTAATCTGTTTGCATCTCATGAAGGGAAATCTGCGATTTTTCGCACGCTGGGGGATCTCCCCAGGTTCCTCGGAACTTTTGAACTGCCACAGATCTCCATCCCAGATTGGCCACTTCACGCAGCCACCCCTGGCTTCCAAACTGCAGCAGGATGGCAGAAACGCATGAAGAAGAACAAGAGATCCAAACCGGACTTCCCCACTGCGACAGACGGCTGAACTCAGTTTAATGATGTTTGACTTATTTCCTTAGATTTCTCACAGGTCCCAGACCGGTGCAGACGTCCCTGTTTGCAGTTACTGTTGGAACACTTTATCACTAACCCATTTTCTTTTTCCTTAAAACATAGGTTTTATGTTAATGTTCCATCCCCCTTGCTCCCTGTGAGGGGAGATTGCCTGTGATAACAGGCCACATACCTCCCCAGTCCTTAATCACCTTCAACCTCACCATCCCCCCCTCATCCCTCCCTGCTCCTCCCCCCCCATCCCCCCCATCCCCCCCATCCCCCCCCATCCCCCTCCTCTCCCCCCCTCTCATCCCTCTCCTCTCCCTCCCCCCATACATCCCTTATTAAAACTGTTAGCATTTTGTAGCTGGATATGGAAGCCCTCTGGGCTGCTTATAAATTGAGATGCTCTGTGAGATAGGCCCTGCTTAGCTAAGATGTGTACCCATTCAGTATTTACGTAGCAGCACAGAGTCCTGAGAAGCTAAGTTTATAGTTCTTATGTACTGCATCTTTGATAAATGTTGCCCGGCGTGTGCGGGCTCCTCTGTGCATAACCCGCTGTACCCCCCACTTAGGCCCTTCAGCGCCCACAGCGGTATTAGCTGAAATGTTGTTTACAACACTACTAGTGAGGCTTTTGCGGCCTCGTTCTCCTCCTCTCTCTTCTGTACTTCTTTTCTTACTTCTAAACCTAATTTTCTTCTCCAGTTTCGCCACTAGAGGTCTCCCCTCTCCCTCTTTCTCCCCCACCTCCCATTCCTTGGAGACAACGAGCTTCCATGGTCTTTATTATTATACACACAGTAAATTTATTCTTACATGGCAGTACAACCCTCCCTAAAGATCTCCTCGCTTAATTGCAGAGGTCTCAACGTCCCGGAGAAGAGACGACAAATATTATATCATTTTCATAAAATAAAAACCCAAATCCTCCTCCTACAGGAAACTCACTTTAGAACAGATAAATGTCCACAATTTCTCCATAAACAATATCCTGTTTGGTTCCATAGTACCAACCCCTCCGCAAAATCTAAAGGGGTCTCTATAGCATTTCACGCCTCCTTCACTCCAGATGTCCTTGACACATATATTGACCCCTTGGGAAGATATATTTTTCTTAAATTGTCTTATCTGAATACCATTTACACTGTCATTAACATATATTCTCCCAACCAGAATCAACAACAATTCCTTTCATCAGTGATCTCCCATCTGAAAAGATTCTGCACGGTCAACATGATCCTGGGAGGGGACCTCAATGCCGCCCTGATACCTCGTCTTGATTCATCCACTGGTAAGTCCTCGATCTCCCCGACCTCCCTGACCAACATTAGAGCACTTCTATCTGACCTATCCTTAATAGACACCTGGAGGATGTTGCATCCTAACACCAAAGACTACACATTTTTTTCTCCCGCACATAACTCCTACAGTAGACTGGACTACCTCTTCGTTTCCCAATCTTTATTAGATTACTCACCCTCAGCCTCTATCGGTCTTACCCTTTGGTCAGACCACGCCCCCATTCACTTGAGCCTAGGACATATTCCAACATGCAAACGGAGCTCCTCCTGGAGACTTAACGATAATCTATTGTTCGATTCCGTATGCTCGCAGGACATTCTACAGACCATCAGACACTTTATTGCGGATCATGCCCAAGACACCACTAACCCGTTCACTAAATGGGAGGCGCTTAAATGCGTACTCAGGGGCAAATTAATCCAACATGGAGCCCGACTGAAACATGCCCGCACTGCGGATATAACACGACTTCTCTCCACCATTGCCAAACTAGAAGAATCGCACAAAACGGACCTAACTAGCTCATCTCTCCTAGAACTCACCAACGCGAGAAGAGACCTCCTGCTTATTTTCGCAGAGAAGTCTCTTATCGCCCGAGACAAGGGAAGGTTCAATCATTACTCACAAGCCAATAAATGTGGCAGACACCTAGCGCACACCCTCCAACCTCGCCAAGCCAGGCGACCTATACCGCTAATAAACTCCCCCGTTAAAGGTAAACTCATGCAGAACTCAGCTATTGCCGAGGAATTTCGCACATATTATTCCGCTCTCTATAATCTCACCCCCCAGAATCCACGCTCTACACCTACCCCACAGGACTTGTCCTCCTACATCCAAGAGACAGCACTCCCATCTCTTCCTCTTTCGGAAACGGAGGACCTTGAGACCTCCCTGTCCGAAGAAGAATTTCTATTCGCTATTAAAAATCTTAAGAACGGCAAGAGTCCAGGTCCAGACGGATTCTCTCCCCGCTTCTACAAAACGTTTGCGACGCAACTATCCCCACTACTAGCAAAGGCATTTAACGCCATTGATGAAAACATTGCCCTGTCCCCATCCATACTCCAGGCCCAGATAGTTGTTATCCCTAAACCCGGAAAAGACCCCTCCATTTGCCCCAATTATAGACCAATATCCCTCCTAAATGTTGATCTAAAATTGTATGCTAAGATCCTTGCAAACCGCCTCTCCCCTCTGCTACCACAAACTATACATAGAGACCAGGTGGGCTTCGTTCCTGGCCGTGAAGCCAGGGACAACACCACCAAGACCATACATCTGATCACATATGCTCACCGTCATCATATACCTGCTTGCCTTCTCTCCTGTGACGCAGAGAAGGCCTTTGATAGGGTCAGCTGGTCTTTCCTCCGAGCTACCCTTTCCCAACTGGGTCTTGGCCCGAAAATGCTGACGCGAATCATGTCCCTCTATTCCGCTCCCTCCGCCACAGTACTAGTGAATGGTATCCAGTCAGAAAAATGTATGATATCTAACGGCACCAGACAAGGCTGTCCTCTCTCCCCCCTCCTGTTCGCCCTAGTAATTGAGCACCTAGCACAGGCCATAAGATCTAACCCTAATATACAGGGGATACAAACCCCATCGTCCCACTGTAAACTCTCCTTATATGCCGACGATCTCCTTCTCTACGTCACACAACCTCACATCAGCATACCCTCCATATTGGCCGAGATAGACAGATTTGGTAGTCTTAGTAATTACAAGCTAAACATCTCTAAAACGGAAGCCCTGAACCTTTCACTATCACACGTTACCCTCGCTTCCCTCAAATCCAACTTCTCGTTTCAATGGCGACCTAATTCCATCTCTTATTTAGGCACAGCTATACCCCAACAAACCTCCGACATATATTCCCTGAACTTTAGCCCTTTACTCCAAAAGCTGAGAAAGTTGACCGAAGAACGGACAGACTTACCTTTATCCTGGATAGGACGTATCAACACATTAAAAATGGACATACTCCCCAAATTATTATACCTATTCCAAGCCCTACCCATCGCTCTTCCCTCCACGTACCTCCGCGCCCTCCGTTCTATGGCTATCAAATTCATCTGGAAAGGCAATCACCCAAGACTGAAACACAAACTATTATGCTCTCCTATCACCAAAGGGGGTTTGGGCCTACCGGACTTTGAAATGTATCATACGTCCGCAGTCCTATCCCGTATCCTTGAGTGGTTCCCTCGCCCTATGACCAAAGCAGCCACGATGGTAGAACAGGACCTGTCTACATATGACCTACGAGCGCTTCTTTGGGGTTATGGAAAGATATATAAATCCTTCACGACATTATCCCCCCTTACTAGAGATGCACTGACAATTTGGTACCGCAAAAGAGACACACTCTCACTATCCTCGGAACCCAGCCCCCTTACATCCCTGTTTGATAACCCAAACCTTCCTGAAGGACACTCAACCCACTCCTTAGACGTATACAATAGAGATTTATGGCCCACTGCCCGCCAATTTGTCAACTACACCCTAGGCACCTTTCTATCCACCCCCACAGACGTCTACTCTAAGATAACATGGCTCACCCGCGGACACCTAAACTCCTATTGTAAGACCCTACATGAATCCAGACAAACACATAGACCCTTGACTGGATTTGAAGTACTATGTACCCTCCCCGAAACTCCACGACACACCTTATCATTGATATACAAATCAATTATAGACCATGCCCACGACGCTCTACCTAACTACACTGCCAAATGGTCAGCGGAGGTCGGGAAAGATATAACAGAGGCGGAATGGGGGAAAGCCTTCCTCTTCACGAACAAAACCTCCGTATCAAGTTATACACAAGAGAAAAACTACAAATTGATATCGAGGTGGTATCGGGTCCCAACTACTCTCAGGATCATGTTCCCATCTAACTCAGACAGATGCTGGAGATGTAACACGATGGAAGGTACTTATATACATATCTGGTGGGAATGTGATGTTATTCTCCAATTCTGGACTCAAATTTTTCAAATTTACTCGGAAGTATATAACAAGCCACTATTACCATCACCCTCTATAGCCCTCCTTTCCATCCTCCCAGGGACAATCAAATCGCAAAAAAACGGCCTTCTGAAATTTTTCGTTAGTGCTGGTAGACAACTCATACCCAGACACTGGAAAACTACTACGCCCCCCTCCTTAATAGAATGGGTCGGAGAGGTAAACAATTACATGCTAATGGAGGAAATGCAGGCCCAAGCCCTAGACAAATACGCTAAATTCTCTTTTGTCTGGAGTATCTGGAGGAGTTACTCTACCTCAGACAAACTCAAACAAAGACTCTCTGCTAAGAACCCCCCATAGGGACTGAACAACCCTTACTCACTATACTCATTATTTATAGTGAAGACCCTATATATATATATGTAGACCAAGCTCGCTGTCTCCTTACCCCCCCACCCCCCTCCCCTCTCTATCTCCTTTCTATTCTATACCCATTCTGCCTTTTTCTAATCTGACTTTCCTACCTCTCCCCTTTTCTAGATCTCCGATATAATCCTTTTAGATGCAATATGAATATAGGACCTCCCGTGGAAATGGAGATCCAAAGTTTCTGATACTAACCTTTCTGATGTAACCTATGCACATGTTGATTACTCTAGGCTACCTATGTTTAGGGGTGCAGCAGGCTCCCAAAGGGGCATCCCAGCATAGAGTAGTTAATGCCTAAATGTTAACATACACCTGTCGTACGGGTTTGAAGTCACACTTCACCTATAACAACTCTGATACCTGTAAATGTTTGCACTATTTCAATATTTAAAAAATATAATTGTTTAGTAGGAGACTATAAGTCAGGTAACTGACACCGTTTACACTCCTGTATTCTGTCTTCTTTTTTGTCAATGTTTATATTCTTTATATTCTTGCAAAAAAAACATCAATAAAAACTTATTGAACCATAACTAGTTCCTAGAACCATGTTTTTGTTTATTCTAATCTGAAGCAATACAACCTCAATTTTATGAGTTAACATATTTAAAAAGTTACATATGAATAAAATATGTAATTGTTTACTCTAAAAGGGTTAAAATCCCAAACTAATTCAAACTATCTTCATCAATACCAAAGTTATTAACAGTACCTTTCTAACTGAATTATTTAGCCTAGGGCAAGACTAACCATATACAACCACCCTGGAATAAATAATTTCAACAAAAACTATATTCTGCACTCCAATTAATGATACATCATTTTGATGTCTTTTGACATAGCACTTCTCTCCTGTAAGCAGAAGATCCGTGTACCCCCATTAGCCCTCCTCATTCTCCCAACCATATTATGTGGGAGTGTGACAAAGGCACTTATTCCCCTGAGAGAGATATTTATTCTCTTTCACGGGTAAATTGTGATTATTTGCAAAAAATAATTTATACAATGTATCATCTAATCTCATATGTTTTTTGTTTACTCTTTACTCCAGAATTCACTGGTTTCTTTTCTATCTTTTCATCTCTTCAGTCCACACAGGTTGATCTGCTCAGTCAGCTCTGCATAACAAAAAGTAAGTCAAAACTATTTGATCTGTTGCCATGGCACCACTGAATATACTTTCCCTGAATGTTCAGGGAATAAATGTCCCTCAAAAAAGGACCAAAGCCTTCCGTACATTCCATAACAAGAAGGCTCACATAGTATGGCTCCAAGAAACACACTTCACCAAAGATTCTACTCCAAAATATATTTCTCCTTTTTATCAACAAATTTACACGGCTTCTGCCTGTACCAAACAAAGGGGTACTCTAATTGCATTTCACCGATCCACACCATTTACCTTATCATCAGAAATTAAAGACCCAGAAGGTAGATACCTGATACTCATGGGTTATATAATGGATACAGCAATCACGGTGATTTCCTACTACGCTCCTAACAAACAACCTACACCATTCCTCTCACATATATTACAAGTGATTAATACACACAAAATAGGAACAGTGATAATGTGCGGGGATTCGAACCAGGTCCTCCTCCCATTTCTAGATAAATCACCTTTTACACCATCCAAAATAACCTCTAGATTACCTTTTTCTCAACTTCTTTCCAAATACAATCTGGTAGATTCGTGGAGAGAAAGTAACCCAATGAAAAAGAAATTCACTTATTTCTCGCACCCTCATCAAACCTTCACCAGAATAGATCATATTTTTCTAACAATAGGAATGATACCAGAAATGATTGCATCAGATATAATTCCGATTCCGTGGTCTGACCATAATGCAGTATACACTACTATAGCCTCAGCCATACCAAAAGCGCATGACCCAACGTGGTACTTACCGGACATAATGCTCAAACACCCACTACATCAGATGGCCATTGAACAAGCTTTAAAGGAATACATATCAATTAATAATACAACAGACATTTCCCCAATAACACTGTGGGAAGCTCATAAGCCTGTCTTGCGTGGTACAATACAAAGACAAATGGCACTATTTAAACGGGAACGCAAAAATCTAGCAAAAAAACTAGAACTCAATTTTAATGCAGCCTACATATCATTCCAAGATAATCCATCTCAGAGTACAAAATCTCATCTGGAAAAATCTAGATTGGAATACGATCTATTTCTCACTGAGTCAGTTGATAAATCCCTCAAACGCTCCAAACACAATTTCTACATGAATACAAACAAACCAGGTACATATTTGTCTCGGGCATTAAATTCAACTAACAAATCTTTCAAACCAATACGTTTGAAATTATCAAAAAATGTTTATACTTGTAATCCAGTTAAAATAGTCCATAAATTTCACTCACATCTCGCAACTTTATACAAGACAAACAATGAATTTAACCCTACAGAGGCTGAATCCTTCTTCTCAAAAATAACCTTACCTGAGTTGTCTCAGAATCAAAAAAGCAGTTTGGATGAGCCTATAACTATAGATGAAGTTGCTAACACCATAAAAGACCTAAAACTTAACAAAAGACCAGGCCCAGATGGCTACTCGGCTTTATGCTATAAAACATTCTCAGAAGTACTCTCTCCCATTCTCACTGAAACTTTTAACAAACTTCTAGAAGGACATTCTTTTCGGCAAGAAACACTAATGGCAATTGTTTGTATGATCCCAAAACACCTTTCTGATGATACTTCCTGTGTGAATTATCAGCCTATCTCTCTGTTAAACCTTGATATTAAATTATTAGCAAAAATAATAGCAAAACGCCTCAATAGCATTATAGGAAAATTAATACATAGAGATCAAGTAGGCTTCATGCCAAATAGACAGGCAGGCGATAATATACGCAGGGCAGTGTTATTGGCACATATTGCTAAAAAACGGAAAATCCCTTTATGTTTTCTATCTCTCGAAATTAAGAGGGCACTTGACACAGTATCCTGGCAATATATGCAATATTCATTACAAAAATGGGGTTTTGGACCCCACTTTTTAACATGGATCAAAGCATTATATAATAAACCCAAAGCCTATATGCTATATGCTGGATACAAATCTGATGCCTTTAATATCGAAAGAGGTACCCGACAGGGTTGCCCATTATCTCCCTTATTATTTGCCCTTATACTCGAATCCATGGCCCAATACATCAGAACAAACCAAACTATAACTGGCATTGAAGTAGGAGGTATTACACACAAATTATGTATATTTGCAGACGATATATTACTTTTTCTATCATCACCACAGGTCTCTGGTCCTAACTTAATACCAGCTCTTGATAGATTTGCAGCCCTATCCGGCCTTATGATTAATCCTAAGAAATGCCTAGTGCTTAATATTTCGCTCACAAACATGGAATTGATCCCGGCTAGGGCTGCACTCCCATTCACATGGGCAGAAAAATCAATCCCATATCTTGGAATTCATTTAACAGCATCTCATTCTGACTTATTCTCAACCAATTATCCTCCTTTATTAAGACAGATCACAAATCTAATAAATCAATGGTCGCAACTTCCTTTATCCTGGATAGGGAAGAATAATGCAATCAAAATGACTATTCTACCCAAATTGCTTTAGCTATTCAGAGTCCTCCCTATTCCAATTCCTTCCTATTTTTTGAGAATAGTACAAAAAAGAGCAACTTTGTTTATATGGGGCTCTTCTAAACCACGTATACCTATACACACACTACATCTTCCCAAAAATAAAGGAGGCCTGGGATACCCTAATTTTACTAACTACTACAGAGCAGCACATTTGGCCAGTCTGTCCAAATACCATGCAAAACAGGAAATCCCATTATGGGTATTTATAGAGGCTTCAGAAAATGACCCTCTATTAATATCAAACTTGTTATGGCTTGATCCTAAAGACCGCTTTAAAATTCATAATCCCATAACTAAACACTTCTTATCTCTCTGGGATAAACTAAAAACCAAATATCAGTTACAATCTCCACACAATCCTCTCCTTTCTTTTATCAGAAATCCGGCCTTTTATCCGGCATGGATCTACCCAAATTCTTTTAAAGCTTGGACAACATCAGGCATTCAGACACTAAATGACTTCATAGCATCTAAATCATTCCTTTCATTCCCATCGCTTAGAGAAAAATATGATCTACCAAACTCTGAGATATTTAGATATCTCCAAATCAAAAATTTCTATAGACCGTTCCTAAAGGGGGATACACCATTATCCCAATTATCCATTTGTGAATCAATCTGTACAAAAGATCCATTTGCTAAAGGTACAATTTCATCACTTTATAATCAATTATATGGAGTAGTAAATCTTAATAGACCCTCTTACGTTCAGAAGTGGGAGGAGGACCTGGGAGGAACTTTAGAAGACACGGACTGGTCTAACATATGGCTCACATCTAAGTCATCTTCACCCAACATTTTAGCACTGGAGACAAATTATAAAGTCCTAACTCGCTGGTACCTTGTACCCGCTAGAGTGGCAAAATATTCACCTAATACCTCAGCTCTTTGTTTTCGAGGATGCCCAGAAATAGGCACACATTTACACATATGGTGGACGTGCCCAGTAATCCAAACCTTCTGGAAGGAAGTCTTCGTGATTGCATCTAAAATATTTAAAAAAATAATACAACCAGATCCATATATAACTTTACTTAATCTAAAAACAGAATGGTTAACACTCTCTCAATTCAAACTTATGATCCAACTAATAACGGCTGCAAAACAAACAGTGGCCAAGGCATGGAAATCTCCTACATTGGTACTAGCAGAAACAATTCACAGAATGAATAATACAATGTCCCATGCTAAGATGGTAGCCATCGATCAAAATCAAATTCCAAAATTTGAAAAACTTTGGCATCCTTGGATAAAACAACAGTTCCTGTCAAATTTCAATGACTCTGTCCTGTTGCCATGGTAACAGATTAAATGACTTACAGAGACACCCATTCTAAGGCTTCA
This sequence comes from Lithobates septentrionalis, assembly GCA_037952835.1. Classification (NCBI taxonomy): domain Eukaryota; kingdom Metazoa; phylum Chordata; class Amphibia; order Anura; family Ranidae; genus Lithobates; species Lithobates septentrionalis. The sequence continues at coordinate 15,395,966 of JBBDGP010000082.1, read as the reverse complement.
AAGAGAACTAAAAAGAATAATAAACTGACGAGCGGGACAACCTTGTGGACTATACCTCTGCCTTTCTACCCTTTTTCTTCTTTCTCTTTCCTTTTCTCCACCTTACGATTAAAGCTCATTATCAGAATTTATTTGACCTATATACACTCTACCTGTAAACAATATGTATAGTAGGTATAAATCATTTAAATACCTACAAAAGTAACTAAGGAAATGATATATATCTTTAATTTAGGTTTACGTGAACCCAAGGTTTAATATTTGAAATTTCATGATATTTACCTATATAAACCCTACTGTAAAACAATGAGCTTACTTTATAGATCCATGTAAACTTACTTTATGTATCTTTATAATATTGTATACTCAATAAACTTCTTTTGACAAGGAAAAAAGTTAATACATTCCGTGCTCTATGTCCTTTACAGATATACTGTATGTTACATGTGTGTGTTTCAGTTTGATTTGTTAGCTGAGAAAGAGGAGCTTTTTTTTTGTTTTGTTTTAAAGATGTTTACAATTACATTTGATGCTGCTTTAATACATTTTACATTTGTAACACTTTATAAATAATAAATGTTAATTTGTTTTGAAAGCCTGTTTCATGAAACTATTCCTTTTAAATAAATAAATAAATAAATAAATAAATATATATATATATATATATATATATATATATATATATATATATATATATATATATATATATATATATATATATATATATATATATATATATATATATATATATATTATTGTATTATTATTATTATATAAAAATCTTCAAACATATATCAAATACATTTGGAAAATAAGTTTTACCAACTTAAAAAAAAATGAGTAAGTTACAAGAAAAAAATAAGTTAATATCACTTAAAACTATTGTTCCAGACAAGTCAATGCATTGTAAAAAATACTGTGCTGGGTCTACTCAAAAAAAATGAGGTAAGTATTTGCATCAGCTTTTTAAGTACTGTCAACTAAACTTATTTTTTTCTGACTCATTAGACTTTTCGTGTTTTCAACTTTGTTGTTTTTAAGTAAAGCCAACTCAATATTTTCAGTTTATAGACTATAGGTTTAAGTTAGGCGTATTACTAACTTAAACCTATGGTCTATAAACTGAAAATAATGAGTAGGCTTTACTTAAACCTATGGTCTATAAACTGGAAAAATTGAGCTGGCTTTACTTAAACCTATGGTCTAGAAACTGGAAAAATTTAGTTGGCTTTACTTAAAACAACAAAGTTGAAAACATGAAAAATAAGTTTAGTTGACAGTACTTAAAAAGCTGATGCAAATAGTTGTCTCAATTTTTTTGAGTAGACCCAGCACAATATTTTTTACAGTGTAGCTGCTGCTGATCCAAGACTGATTCAATCCCCAAAAATTTAGACAGTCAACAATGTCCTTGGACAGCCGCATTCTTTTGTCTGTTAGAAAGCCCCCTGCAGCAATGATGCATGTTTTGAGAGTATGCAGACCAATTGAATACTGGGCAAGTTCTGGCCAGCGGCTCATTCTCATGACCCAGTAATCGAGGGCGTCATCTGTACAGAGGGTCCCTAGATTTTCTTGTGCCCCCTGATTATAGGTCACCATGTGATGCAGCCACTCTCGATAGATGCTGGCAGCAGACAGTCCTATGTGTTAATGGCATCACTCAGGCACTTGCACTGCTGCTCCTCATTTCATCAATAGGAGGCTCATAAACACCTTGTCTGTGAGACATTATTCTATCAGCCTCTGGGAATTAGGAACACAGGTTCCTCCATAGCACATCCTCCAGATGTATTATCCTCAGTTTATTTTGTAAGGGTAGGAGGAGCTTTATGACTTCCCCTTGTAACATGTATCAAGGAGGGTTGCCAACCAGTAATGGTCCCTCTCCTTAATGCCATCATCCTTATGTCCTTTCACAGGATCTGGAGCTTGATGGAAGCCCATGTGCAGCTAATTAGTGGAGTTCTCATGGTCACAGAGGACAAAATTTTCGCCCAGCCACATACTACTCCTGGGGTTTAAGAGGCATAAGTTCCACCCCTGGAAGACTGCCCCGTGTTATCTGCAGCCTCAATGCTCCCATGACAACCTGCATCTACTGTGTCTGCTGTGGGACCTGTGATGCAACAAGGTCCTCCTCTTCCTCCTGCTTCTCTACCTCAAATGCCCTGTCCATGATACCATGCAGTGCGTTCTCCATCACGAACAAAACCGGTACAATGACAGATAGGGATGAGCTTCGAGTTCGAGTCAAACTCATGTTCAACACGAACATCGGCTGTTCGCCAGTTTGCCGAACAACGAACAATTTGCGGCATGAACCTCTTTAAAAGTCTATGGGAGAAATAAAAAGTGCTAATTTTAAAGGCTTATATGCAAGTTATTGTCATAAAAAGTGTTTGGGGACCTGGGTCCTGCCCCAGGGGACATGGTTTAATGCAAAAAAAAGTTTTAAAAATGGCCAATTTTTCAGGAGCAGTGATTTTAATAATGCTTAAAGTGAAACAATAAAAGTGTAATATTCCTTTAAATTTTGTACCTGGGGGTGTCTATAGTATGCCTGTAAAGGGGCACATGTTTCCTGTGTTTAGAACAGTCTGACAGCAAAATGACATTTCAAAGGAAAAAAGTCATTTAAAACTTATTTTTTTTTTAAGTAATTTAAAACACTATTAATGAATTGCCGGTCTGACAATACACATAAAAGTTTATTGATAAAAATGGCTTGGGAATTCCCCACAGGGGAACCCAGAACCAAAGTTAAAAAAAAATGACGTGGGAGTCCCCCTAAATTCCATACCAGGCCCTTCAGGTCTGGTATGGATATTAAGGGGAATCCCGGCCAAAATTTTAAAAAAAATGGCGTGGGGTCCCCCTCAAAACTCGCACGGGGACTTGAAGGGGACTTCCCTGTGGCATTCCCCGTGACATCAGAGGGGGCCGACAGGGAAGTCACCGTGCGTCAGAGGGGGGGCGGGGGTCACCGGGCGGACCCACCCTCCGTTATTTAAGAACCGTCAGAAGAGGAGAAGCGTCACACAGCAGGAGCCTCCTATCATGGTGGATGCCGAGCGACCCGAGAAGAAGAAGGGAAGAAGGAGGAATATGCAGCACGAGAACACTGGAGGAAGAACCAGAAGAACCAGAAGAAGAAGAAGATGGAGGAAGAAACAGAAGGAAGATAGAAGATAGAAGAAAGAAGATAGAATAAAGAAGATAGAAGTAAGAAGAAGCATTTAAATAAAGGAATTGTCAAAAACTGTCTCTTGTCATTTTTAACATTTTTGACATGTTTTTTGTGAAATAGTAGGGGTACTTTTGTACCCCCTTACCATTTCACATAGGGGGGAGGGCAGGGATCTGGGGGTCCCCTTGTTAAAGGGTCTTCCAGATTCCGATAAGCCCCCCCGCTCGCAGACCCCCACAACTACCGGGCAAGGGTTGTGGGGATGAGGCCCTTGTCCCCATCAACATGGGGACAAGGTGTTTTGGGGCGCTACCCCAAAGCACCCTCCCAGTGTTGAGGGCATGTGGCCTGGTATGGTTCAGGAGGGGGGGCACTCTCTCATCCCCCCTCTTTTCCTGCGGCCTGCCAGGTTGCATGCTCGGATAAGGGTCTGGTATGGATTTTTGGGGGGACCCTACACCATATTTTCTTTTAAATTTTGGCGCGGGGTTCCCCTTAAAATCCATACCAGACCTGAAGGGTCTGGTATAGATTTTGAGGAGGACCCCACGCCAATTTTTAAAAAATTTTGGCCGGGGTTCCCTTTAATATCCATACCAGACCTGAAGGGCCTGGTATGGAATTTAGGGGGACCCCCACATCATTTTTTTTTTTTCATTTTGGTTCAGGGGTTCCCCTGTGGGGAATTTCCATGCCATTTTTATCAATGAACTTTTATGTGTATTGTCAGACCGGCAGTTCATTAATAGCCGCAAGAAGTTTTAAATGACTTTTTTTCCTTTAAAATGTCATTTTGCTGTCAGACTGTTCTAAACACTGGAAACATACAGGCATACTATAGACGCCCCCCAGGTACAAAATTTAAAGGAATATTACACTTTTATTGTTTCACTTTAAGCATTATTAAAATCACTGCTCCCAAAAAAACGCCTGTTTTTAAAACTTTTTTTGCATTGATCCATGTCCCCTGGGGCAGGACCCAGGTCCCCAAACACTTTTTATGACAATACCATGCATATAAGCCTTTAAAATTAGCACTTTTGATTTCTCCTATAGACTTTTAAAGGGTGTTCTGCGGCTTTCAAATTTGCCGCGAACACCCCAAATTGTTCGCTGTTCGGCGAACTGGTGAACAGCCGATGTTCGAGACGAACATGAGTTTGACTCGAACTCGAAGCTCATACCTAGCCGTGAGTAGTTCTAAATGACTTTTTTTCCTTTGAAATGTCATTTTGCTGTCAGACTGTTCTAAACACGGAAAACATGCGCCCCTTTACAGGCATACTATAGACACCCCCCAGGTATGAAATTTAAAGGAATATTACACTTTTATTGTTTCACTTTAAGCATTATTAAAATCACTGCTCCCGAAAAAACGGCCGTTTTTAAAACTTTTTTTTCTTTGATCCATGTCCCCTGGGACAGGACCCAGGTCCCCAAACACTTTTTATGACAATAACTTGCATATAAGCCTTTAAAATTAGCACTTTTGATTATTCATGTTCGTGTCCCATAGACTTTAACAGTGTTCACATGTTTGAATGAATTTTTTGCCTGTTCGGCTCATCCCTACTGCCTATGCTGATGCTGAGTGACTATCCTGTTATGCTGAGTGACAATCCTCTTCCTCCTCAATTTGCTAATAGCTTGTAAGAGCATTTTTGGTTCTGGGCACCGCCGCCAGTGGCCAAGGCCCAATTTTTCTGCCCCTGTTTAACGGGGGCATGTAATTACAATTTTTGTTGCAATACTTTGCAGCAGGGCTCATTCCTGTGCTACAACTAGAGTATCTGTGAGGGGTTGCAGTGTTGTGGCACCAGTGCCCAAGGCCTAAATTTTCAGCCCCTGTTTAACAGGGGCATATAATTACAATTTTTGTTGCAATACTTTGCAGCAGGGCTCATTCCTGCGCTCCAACTATAGCATCTGTGAGGGGTTGCAGTGTTGTGGCACCAGTGCCTAAGGCCCAATTTTTGCAGTGTTGTGGCAACACCACCACCACCACCAAAGGCCCAATTTTTCTGCCCCTGTTCAACAGGTGCATGTAATTACAATTCTTGATATAATATCTCACAGCAGGGCCCGTTCCTGCGCCCACCAAGAGTAACTGTGAGGGGTTACAGTGTTGTGGCAACACCAACACCTAAGGCCCCAATTTCTGCAGAGTATATAGGGCAGGCCCATACTTTCAAACATCCAACTTACAAACGACTCCTACTTGCAAAGGGAAAGAGACAACAGGAAGTGAGATAAAATCTACCCCTAGGAAGGGAAATTCTCTCCTGTAAGAGTTAATATGGGAAAAATGTGTCACCTCTTCACTGATGCTTTATCACCAATCCTTGTTTCACTAAAACCCCCAAATTTTCAAAAAAACATTTGTCATTGGGACAGAAAGTGAGGTGAAATCTTCTGAAGAGGTGCACAGACAGCAAAACAAATGTTACATGTTGTGATAACCCTTCCCTATGTTTTCCAAAAAGCTTAAAAATAGATTCTTTGGCTGGAGCTACATTTTAAAAAATGTACCAGTTCAAAATTACAAACAGATTCTAACAACAAACCTACAGTCCCTGTCTTGTTTGCACCGCCTGTACACTGCTGTTCAAAGTATATAGGTCCTTGGGGCCCCACACCTTTCCTTTTTTTTAATTTGGGTGCAGGGTTCCCCTTAATATCCATACAAGACCCAAAGAGCCTAGTAATGGACTGGGGGGGTACCCATGTCGTTTGTCTCACTGATTTTCATCCATATTGCCGGGACCTGACATTACATTAAAGCCGCAAGCAGTTTTAAATGACTTTTATTCCTTTAAAAATGTAATTTTGTGCAGGGACTGTTCTAAGCACGGGAAACACGCGCCACATTACAGGCATACTATAGACACCCCCCAGGTACGATATTTAAAGGAATATTTCACTTTTTTTTCACTTTAAGCATCATTAAAATCACTGCTCCTGAAAAAACTGACATTTTTAAAACTTTTTTTGCATTGATACATGTCCCCTGGGGCAGGACCCGGGTCTCCAAACCCTTTTTAGGACAATAACTTGCATATTAGTCTTTAAAATTAGCACTTTTGATTTCGAACGTTCGAGTCCCATAGACTTTAATGGAGTTCTGAAGTTTGCGCAAACTTTCGGTCCGTTCGCAGGTTCTGGTGCGAATTGCGAACCGAACCTGGGGGTGTTCGGCTCATCCCTAGTCAGGGTACAGGAAAATTACCTCAAATATACAAAACCAAAAAACCACACAAACCACTTCAACTAGGATTATCACTAGATACAGCAGACAACACAATAAAGTGAGACCTATTTACAAAAAATATTCGTACCCGTTGACATCGGATGACCAAATTAAATACAGTTATTAAACCCTATCCGGAAATAATGTATAAATGCCCTAGGTCACTCAGGGACAGACTGATTGGAAGTCATCGTTCAGCCCGGGATCACTCAGTGACACAGGCTGTAGGGTCCTTCCCTTGTGGGAGATGCAGATACTGTCCTTTTATCATGAAGGGTAGAGATATCCTTCTTCCTAACAATACTATGCGTATACTATCTCTACAGGTTATTAAATATCCTGGGCTGAATTAAGGGATCAGCTACAAATTCTTTTTGTATCTTGCCCCTTATCAGGAACCATGAATCAGACTGAGACAGATGTATAGTTAAATCACACTTGTTTAATAATATTAATAAGGCAAACAGAGTAAGCGTAGTCAAAACAAGCCAGAGTTCGGCCAGAGTGCACAAAAGACTCACCAGAACCGGGAGACAAACTGACTACCCCTGTCCGAGACAATCACCTTGGGTAGCCCATGTAAGCGAAAGATCTCCTGAGCAAAAATTAAAGCCAGTTCCTTAGAAGTGGACAACTTCTCAAGTGGAATACAATGACACATCTTTGAGAACCACCATAAGGATAACAGTGTTGCCTTGGGCGTTGGGTAACTCCACAATGAAATCCATAGACAGGTGGGTCCAGGGCCTCTCTCCATTGGGTATGGGTTGTAGGAGGCCCACAGGAAGGTGTCCTGGAGTCTTACTCTGAGCACACAAGGAACAGCCAGCTAGGAAGACAGTTACATCAGCCCATAGACTAGGCCATCAGAATTGTTGGGAAATGGCCCAAACAAGTTGATTCTTCTCAGGGTGGCCAGCTGCCTTGGGAGAATGGTAAGTCTGGAGCACAGCAGTATGGAGACTCTCTGGGACAAAGCAGCAGTCACAAGGTTTCTCAGGAGGAGCATGGACCTGAGCAGCAAGAATTTTGTTCAATCAGGAGGAATCACAGGAACCAGAACCGCCTCCAACTTGGAAGTGGAGAAAAATTGTCGTGACAAACCGTCAGCCCTTACATTCTTAGTACCGGGTAAGAATGAGACTTTAATTAATTAAAAATCGACAAGAAAAGAGCCCATTGCGCCCTTCTGGGAGAGAGGCGCTTGGCTTCAGACAAGATGTGAGATTCTTATGGTCAGTAAAAATGAGAACCGGCACAGTGGTACCTTCAAGGAGATGTCTCCATTCTTTCAGGGCTAAAATGATTGCCTATAAAAAAGAAAGAAGGACGGCGCCCTCTAAGTGCAGCATGTATGTTAAAAATATTTATTACAATAGATAAAAACACTCACATTTGAGTTGCTAAAAACCAGCATGTAAAGTAGTTTCATCTGCGTGCTCTCGGGGGATGTGGGTGTCACGGGCCAGTGGAGGGGTTCCTGGGATGTGAGTCCTGTAACCTGGGTCCTGGTAGCTGTTCCGGTGGTGCCGAGGGTCCTCAGAGCCTCCGGGCGGCCAGGATATCGGTCATGGATCCTCCGTGGAGCGCCGTGCTGACCTGCGTCTTCACTTCCGGGAGCGGGGTGAGGCGGGCAGTGCTTCGCGTTCGGAGCATGCGTGCTCCTTCATCAGGCTTCAGCATAGCCTGATGAAGGAGCACGCATGCTCCGAACGCGAAGCACTGCCCGCCTCACCCCGCTCCCGGAAGTGAAGACGCAGGTCAGCACGGCGCTCCACGGAGGATCCATGACCGATATCCTGGCCGCCCGGAGGCTCTGAGGACCCTCGGCACCACCGGAACAGCTACCAGGACCCAGGTTACAGGACTCACATCCCAGGAACCCCTCCACTGGCCCGTGACACCCACATCCCCCGAGAGCACGCGGATGAAACTACTTTACATGCTGGTTTTTAGCAACTCAAATGTGAGTGTTTTTATCTATTGTAATAAATATTTTTAACATACATGCTGCACTTAGAGGGCGCCGTCCTTCTTTCTTTTTTATTTGTTCCAGAGCTTCTTCTAGCTTTTATAGACTGGCTGCCTTCCATTTATTCAGCATCATTTTATCCTCACATGGACTAATACCCGAACTTGTTGTGAAACATTAACTACCACCATCAAGTTCTCCCTCTCAGAAACCCCCAACCCACCCCCTTCCCCCCACCATTTTTATATATATGTACTCGGCTACCTCCATTGTGCGCCATATTAACCCCTTGATCGTTTTTTTCTAAAATGATTGCCAACAGCTCTCTGTCACCAATCTCGTAATTGAACTCTGCAGGTGACAATTTCTTGGAAAAGTAGCCACACGGATGCATAGCGCCCTCAGAGTTAGGACGTTGAGACAAAAGGGCGCCAACTCCAGTCTCAAAAGCATCAACTTCTAGGATAAAAGGCAATGTAGGATCAGGATGTGCCAACACAGGAGCAGACACAAAGGCAGCCTTGAAACTCTCAAAGGCCTTAATGGACTCCGGAGACCAACTCTGTGGGTTACCGTGCTTTCTGGTCATATCAGTCAGGGGCTTGACCAGAGATGAGAAGTTACGAATAAACTTCCGATAATAGTTGGCAAAGCCCAGCAAACACTGCAGAGGATGTAAACCCACGGGTCGGGGCCACTGTAGAACTGCCAAAAGTTTCTCTGGGTCCATCGAAAAACCAGCAGTGGTAATGACAAGAATTTAACCTGTTCACGATGGAACTCGCACTTCTCCTGTTTACAATAGAGATTGTTTTCTCTTAGTTTCTGAAGCACACGACAGACATCTGTGTGGTGGCTCTCCAGGGACTTGGAAAATATGAGGATATCATCAAAATAAACCACCACACATAACTATAACAAATCTCGGAGGACATCGTTAATAAATTCCTGGAAAACTGCCGGGGCGTTACAGAGGCCAAAAGGCATTACAAGGTACTCATAATGGTATTAAATGCAATTTTCCACTCGTTGCCCTCCTTAACCCACACAATATTGTATGCCCCTCTCAAATCAAGCTTCGTGAAAACCGTTGCTCCCTTGAGGCAGTCAAATAACTCTGTAATCAACGGAATCGGGTAGGCATTCCTAATCGTGAAATGATTGAAACCCCTATAATCAATACAAGGTCTCAGTTCATGGCTCTTCTTCTTCACGAAGAAGAAACCAGCACCAGCAGGAGACAAGGATTTGCGGAATGAAACCTGGAAAAAGTGCATCTGCAACACACTCCTCCATGGCCTTATCCTCCAAGACCGACAAAGGGTAAACCCGGCCACGAGGGGGTATGGCACCAGGTTGAAGGTCAATTGCGCAATCATAAGGCCGGTGTGGAGGCAAACTATCGCTGCATTGTGGTAACCAGGAGAGAACCTCAGCATGGAGCCAATCAAAAGAGGGGTTGTGCCTCTGTAACCAAGGATAACCAATAACCAGCGGAAACCTAGGTGAGGAAATAACTTGGAATTGGATTATCGCATGGTGAAGAGCCCCTACGGCCATGGACAATGGAACCATCTCATGAGTCACATGGGCAGGCTGTAGAGGTCTCCTGTCAAGAGCCTCAATGGCAAGTGGATTGTCACGCAGCTGCAGCGGAATCGAGTGCTGCGATACAAAGGCAGCATCAATGAACAGGCCTGCAGCCCCAGAGTTGATTAGAGCCTGTATCTCGATGGACGACTTAGCCCAGGAAAGGGTGACCAAAAATAGGTGGCTTATCCTTCTGGATAACTGGGGACTAAACAACGCCACCTAAGGTCTGTCCATGACAGGACCTCAAAGTTCGGGCATTCCCTGGACGGGTAGGACAAGACTTCAAAAAGTGACCTGCCTGGCCACAATAAAGGCACAATCTCTCCCTCCTCCTAAAGGCTCTCTCATCCACAGAGAGACGCGTGAAGCCCAAGTGCATGGGTTCAACTTCACTGACCAACTCGGTACCAGTAGGCATGGGAGGTGAGGGAGACACTGGTGGGACTGCAAAGCTCCGAGGCAAATGTACAGGAGGCTTCTGCAAGCACTCCTTAAAAGAGAGTCTTTCTCTGAGTCTGGAGTCAATGAGGATAGCAAACCTGATCAACTTCACCAGCTCAGTGGGTATATCTCGGGCTGATATCTCATCCTTGATGGAATCTGAGAGACCATGAGAAAAAGCAGCCACAAGGGCCTCATTGTTCCAAGCAACCTCTGCTGCCAGAGTACGGAATTCAATGGCATAGTCGGCAACAGTTCTCATACTCTGTTTGATGGACATGAGGCACTTGTCAGCAGAAGCGCAGCGTCCGGGAACGTCAAATACCCTTTCAAAGGAGGCCACAAAGTCGGGGTAACTCAAGACAACAGGTTTTTGCATCTCCCATAGAGGGTTTGACCAGGCCAAAGCTTTCTCAGAAAGCAAAGATATCATGAAACCTACTTTACTTCTGTCCGTGGGAAACGCCTGGGGCAGCATCTCAAAGTATATCTCAACCTGGTTGAGAAACCCCCTGCATTGAACTGGATCACCCCCAAACCAATGGGGAAGCTGAGCGAAACCAGACATACCTCTTATAGAGGTAATACTAGAGGCGGGTGCCTGCACAGAGACTGGCGTAGCAGCAGGGATGGCCTGCAACTCAGGTTGTACCGGAGCAGCCACAGTGGGAGTTTCCAGGTGAGCCGTGGGACTCAGGAGTGTTTGTAACGATATGGCAATCTGATCCATGCGGTGATCCTGCTCATCCAATCTGGGAAATATATTACCAACAAGTGGATTGACTGTATCTTCTGAATTCATGGCCTTCGCCTACTATCAGGAACCATGAATCAGTCCAAGACAGAAGTATAGTTAAATCACACTTGCTAATAATAGTGTAGTTGGAAACACTTATCGAATTAAAGTTTGTCAGTAATTATTAGGTGATAGTTGATGACTAATCCCAACCCGTCACCCCAAATGGGAACAAACTGTGAGAGGGCAGGGATCAGAAAACCCATTGGTCTGATGAAAAGAACTTTGTCAGAATATTAACAGGAGAGACTTGCGACTGTGAAATAAACAGTGAAATAACCAAACATGTACCTTCAGAACTAGAAAACAGTAAGTACTAATGTAATTCAGTATCAATGAATGAGGTGCCCAAAACTCATTAGGAAATGGGATTTCAGTAAGAGGCTTCTTTTTAGAAAAAAAAAAAGAGAATTTCAGCTCTTTAAGGGTAAGTAGTTTTTCATATTGGCATGGTACATATAGTCGTGCTAATACCTCTTCTGGTTTGGGGGGAGCTGGGGATTTCCAATAACTTGTAATGGTTACTATAGCTGCGAACAGTAGGTGTGCAATAACTGTTCTGAGCAGTTTTGGATAGGTATCTATTTCTATATTTAAAAGTGCCAATTCTGGATAAAGCCTAGGTTCACATTGACTGGGGGAATGAAATTGTGCGAGTTCAGCTGAACTTGCACAATTTCATTCCCGCATGTCAGTCCTGACTTTGGGTGCGAGTTCAGAGACATCTGTGTGGGTTTCTGCACAGATGTCAATGAAATTATCACACTCCGAAATCACCAAAAGTAGTACAGAAACTACTTTTGGGAATCGGTGCTGTGTCGCATCGATTCGGACGCTGCCATTGCTGGCTATTGCAGCCGAATTGGGGTGAAACTTGACATGTCAAATCGCATGCTAGATCGCATCAATGTGAACCAGGGCTGCTAGTGATTTTGTTCCCAATAATCTCTACAATTAAGTCGGCTACTTTTGACCAAAATGGCTGGAGGTGTGCACATTTCCACAATATATGGTATGAGGTACATGTTTGTTTACACATTCTCCAACACAGGTTTGGGGTAGCAGGAAAGATCTTTGGTAGTCTATAAGGGGTCAAATACCATACATTTTATTTGTATTACCTCCTATGACCGTGCCATGTATTTAAAGCAGTAAAATGTATTTGTGAACATTATTGTTGTTTCAATCTCATTTTATTAAGTTTTCCATTTCATATAAAACAATCATAAATATCATTACATCCAAATTAAACAAAACATTATACAGCATGTTCTTCTTACTCCTAATACATAAAAGATTTTTCCTAACAGGCTTTAAACATCTGCATCATTCAACATAAAGCCACCACTTCCTACTCACCCTTACCCTCCCCTCCCCCCCCATACCTATCTTCTCATACATACCACATTCATAAAAAAAAAAAAAAAAATTCTCCTTTCTTTTCCTCCTTCCTTATATAAATTCTAATATTTCTCGCGATGATCGAAACTCTTCCCATTTTTGCCAGATTTCAGGTAATTGGTTTGTTATATGCCCTTCCTCTCTAATTTGTTCTTCCATATATTGTATTTCATTCACTTCACATATCCAATCTGCTATAGCTGGTTTCTCTGTTTTTTTCCAGTTTTTTGCTATTATTGTTCTTGCTGCTGATGTCATATGATGAATGATGTATTTTTTAATTGTCTTTATTGACTTTGGTATCAGAGACAGTAATGCAATTTCCATACTCGGGGTGAACATTATTGAATTGATATGATGTTGGATGTTGTTACTGTGACTATCCTTAGTTACTGATTGTGTACTTATGAGGATTTAGATCATTGTGACTTGTTAGTCTTCACCTCTAATGGTTGCCCCTACCCAACAAGTATGGTTCCCGATTATTACACGTTACATATTTGGTGGATTCATTTTATACCCCCTTTTTCTTCTTTTTTCTCATTTCTCCTTTTTTTTTTGTGGTGGCCATCATTGTGCCCATGACATGCGGGAAGTGGGGGCTTGGGTGCCACGGACTCCCATACAGACGCCCGGGGCACCCTAAGAGCCACATTGGAGCAAGTGTATGGGGTGGCACAGCTGGACGCTTACCACGCTTGGCTTCTTCCCCCATCCTTGCTTGTGTTACCACTCAGACGCCCCCATCAACAGGAACTGGCACATTGTGAGGGTGGAACGCCCCCCACTTCCTGTGTCCCCATCTTCCATATGCTTGGGCACTGTTGATCCTTGCCCAAAGCATTTCCTCCTTCTGTGGCTTTATACTCTGGCCCATTGGCTATCAGCGAGTACAGACCATTCCATCTGGCCATGCCTGGATGTGGCTGTGGGAGCGGAGTCAGTCCACGCCATGCATGCGTGGTTTCTTTCATATCATCCACATCCCACCGTGACGCCATGTGCTGGTAGGGTGGAGCAGGTATATAAGAGCCAGAACACTGGCGGAAATATTGCCGGAGTCCCAGGGAGCCTAAATTCTGCACATGCAGTTTTTCAGGTCTGCAACTTGAAGCAGAGACTTACCTATCAGACAGCAATCCCTTTTGCTTGTTCTATTATCTCTTAGCTTCAAATATGGTCTGGTGATGGCATGCTTTTTTTTCCTCACATAGAATAAGGCCTGGTTTGCCTCAATACATCTGTGGAGGACTAAATACCAACAGACCTGTATACCATTACTTTGGATTATAATAGGTATAGCTCAATTCCCCAGTGATTGTTCTCCATTCCTTTATACACATATTGACTACTAATTCTGAGCAAAGTTATGTACAATATAATATTTAAATGGTTTTCTAATCCCATATAAGTACATGAAATACTGGAGGTTTTTATTGATTCATATGAATACTTTATGTCACATTAGAGCAGTGAAGGAGACCTTGGCACCACAGATGTTTTGGAACTACATTTCCCATGATGCTCATGCACTCTGCAGTGTAGTTGCAGTTGTAGTATCACTGCTTTAGAGCATGGGAAAAACATTAAGTCAGTTTGAGCATCATCTAGAGGATAAATAGGCTCCCTACACCCCTAGCACAGCTAAACTAAGTAAGTAATTAACATGTGGAACCATTATGCATCTTTGAGTATATTAAATTCCTGGATGTATTTATTTTTATGGTTTGTTCTTACAATATCATTGTCGTGGCCATATACTTCCCTCTACGGGAGATCTGGTCCTGGGCCCTGTGATCCCATGGTGGTGGACATATGTGGGGTGCTACAGGACAGACTCCCTTCATAAGATCTCTGCTTTTTTGTCCTATTTCCTCTAACCACGTTTGGAAGTAGGGATTGTTTTCACTGGGAACTATAGCTTGTTTGGTGGGTGCAAACTCACCTTTTTCTTTATAAAAACGTATATGACAATGTGTTTAGATGTCAATATGTTAATCTTTTTGTTTCTTTATCCACTTCAATACAGGACATTTATACACCCTTCCTGCCCAGATCAATTTTTAGCTTTCAGCGCTCTCACACTTTGAATGGCAATTACTCAGTCATGCAACACTGTACCCAAACATTTTTTCCATATGAATAGAGCTTTCTTTTGGTGGTATTTAATCACCGCTGGGTTTTTTATTATTTTTTATTTTGCGACATAAGTGAAAAAACAGCGAAAATTAAAAAAAAAAACACTTCTTTTTAGTTTCTATGATAAAATTTTGCAAATAAGTAATTTTTGCTCATAAATTTGGGCCAAAATTTATACTTCTACATCTCTTTGGTAAAAATAACCCAAATTAGTGGATATTATTTAGTCTCTGTGAAAGTTATAGAGTCTACAAGCTATGGTGCAAATCATTGAAAATTGATCACACTTGATCACACCTGATGCACCGACGGCCTATCTCATTTCTTGAGGCCCTGAAATGTCAGAAAAGTACAAATAACCCCCAAATGACCCCTTTTTGAAAAGTAGACAGTCAAAGGTATTTAGTAAGAGACGTTGTGAGTTTTTTGAAGTAGTATTTTTTTCCCACAATTCTTGGGAAAATTAAGATTTTTTTTTTTCACAAAATTATCATAATTATTAATTAAGTTATTTCTCACACACAACATATGCATACTTCCAATTACACCCCAAAATACATTCTGTTACTCTTCCTGAGTATGGCGATACCAAATGTGTGTGACTTTTACACAGCTTGGCCACACAGAGAGGTCCAACATACAGGGAGCACCATCAGGGGTTCTAGGAGCATAAATTACACCTCTAATTTCCTAACAACCTATTACATTTGTTAAGGCCTTGGAGCACCAGGACAGTGGAATTACCTACAAAATGACCCATTTTGGAAAGCAAACACCCCAATGTCTATTCTATGAGGCATAATGAGTCTTTTGAAGGGTTAATTTTTTTCCACAAGTCTTCGGAAAACGTGGAAAGAAAATTAAAACATATTTTTTTTACACAAAGTAGTCAGTTTATAAGCTATTTCTAACTCAAAGCAGGTATATAGCAAAAATGACACCCCAAAATCCATTCTGCTACTCCTCCTGAGTATGACAATACTGCATGTGTGGGACTTTTACACAGCCTGGCCACATACAAAGGCCCAACATTGAAGTAGTACCTTCAGGTGCGCTAGGAGCATAAATTACACATCTCATTTCATTCCTACCCATCACATTTTTGAAGGTCCTTGAGCACCAGGACCTTACCCACAAAATGACCCCATTTTGGAAAGCAAAAACCCCAAGGTATATTCTATGAGGCATGGGCTGCACGTAGGTACTCAGGTACTCTGATGGGCTGGAGACAGGTACTCGGTTACTCTGATGGGCTGGTGACAGGTACTCGGGTACTCTGATGGGCTGGTGACAGGTACTCGGGTACTCTGATGGGCTGATGACAGGTACTCGGGTACTCTAGTAGCCTGGTGACAGGTACTCAGGTATTCTGATGGCCTGGTGACATGTACTTTAGTACTCTGATGGCCTGGTGACAGGTACTTGGATACTCTGATGGCCTGTGGCAGGTACTCTGGTACTCTGATGGCCTGGTGACAGGTACTCGGGTACTCTGACAGGCTACAGATAGGTACTCAGGTACTCAGATGGGCTGTCACAGGTACTCAGGTACTCAGATGGGCTGTGACAGGTACTCAGGTACTCGGGTACTCAGATGGGCTGTAACAGGTACTCAGGTACTCAGGTACTCAGATGTACTGTGACAGGTACTCGGGTACTCAGATGGACTGTGACAGGTACTCAGGTACTCGGGTACTCAGATGGGCTGTGACAGGTACGCAGGTACTCAAATGAACT
The DNA here is from genome assembly GCA_037952835.1 of Lithobates septentrionalis. Classification (NCBI taxonomy): domain Eukaryota; kingdom Metazoa; phylum Chordata; class Amphibia; order Anura; family Ranidae; genus Lithobates; species Lithobates septentrionalis. Next base: position 15,379,450 of record JBBDGP010000082.1, on the reverse strand, counting down.
GTGACCGGTACTTGGGTACTCAGATGGGCTGTGACAGGTACTCAGGTACTTGGGTACTCAGATGGACTGTGACAGGTACTCGGGTACTCAGATGGGCTGTTACAGGTACTCAGGTACTCAGAATAACTGTGACAGGTACTCGGGTACTCAGATGGGCTGTGACAGGTACTCAGGTACTCGGTTACTCATATGGACTGTGACAGGTACTCAAGTACTCCAGTATTTAGATGGGCTGTGACAGGTACTCGGGTGCTCAGATACTCAGATGAACTGTGACAGGTACTCAGGTACTCGGGTACTCAGATGTGCTGTGACAGATACTCAGGTACTCTGATGGCCTGGTGACAGGTACTCGGGTACTCTGACAGGCTACAGATAGGTACTCAGGTACTCATATGGGCTGTGACAGGTACTCAGATGGGCTGTGACAGGTACTCGGGTACTCGGGTACTCAGATGGGCTGTGACAGGTACTCAGGTACTCAGATATACTGTGACAGGTACTCGGGTACTCAGATGTACTGTGACAGGTACTCAGGTACTCGGGTACTCAGATGGGCTGTGACAGGTACGCAGGTACTCAAATTAACTGTGACCAGTACTTGGGTATTCAGATGGGCTGTGACAGGTACTCAGGTACTTGGGTACTCAGATGGACTGTGACAGGTACTCAGGTGCTCGGGTACTCAGATGGGCTGTTACAGGTACTCGGGTACTCAGATGAACTGTGACAGGTACTAGGGTACTCAGATGGGCTGTTACAGGTACTCAGAATAACTGTGACAGGTACTCGGGTACTCAGATGGGCTGTGACAGGTACTCAGGTACTCGGGTACTAATATGGACTGTGACAGGTACTCAAGTACTCCGGTACTCAGATGAACTGTGACAGTTATTCAGGTACTCGGTTACTCAGATGTGCTGTGACAGGTACTCAGATACTCGGGTACTCAGATGGGCTGTAACAGGTACTTTGATGGATGATGACATGTACTTTGATGGCTGGTGACAGGTACTTTAATGGCTGGTGACAGGTACTTTGATGGGTGATGACAGGTACTTTGATGGCTGGTGACAGGTCCTCTTTATTAGGGGGAATCAGTGTGGTTGGCGTGCACTGTGAGCGGTAACGAGATGTTACCACACTCTCCTTCTCACACACGATCGGTGTGTGAGGAGGAGAACCCGATAACATCTCTTTACTGCGGTTTGTTGACATTCTGTGACCGGCTGTGATTGGCTCTTTACTGCGATCGGGGTTGGGCTGTGTCAGGGTGACAAGCCTCCTCCCCGATCGCCGCTCTGTGCGTGCCCTAGGGGGCAGTACATGTGACCGGCTGTGATTGGGCACAGCCAGTCACTTGGTAAAGAGCCATTTTTTATTGGCTATTTACACGGATCTGAGATGGGCTGTGCCCGAGGGACATATCTCATTCCCGATCGCCAGGCTGCAGGCCCCCCGGGGGCCCGCAGGAATGGCGAGAAGCCGAGGATGTCATATGATGCCCGCTCAGGATGGGAGATCCCATCTGCGGACGCCATTTGACTATAGCCCGGTATTGAAGTTGTTAAGCTGTAATTTTTATTTAATCAGTATCACCACCATGCTTTTCCTGAAGAAGCCGGAATGGCAAAACATGTAGAATTGCAAGCGTGTTGAGAAATTCCTTTATGTTTGGTGTATGTGGTTGTAATGATATTTTTAATCAGATTTTTGTAAACAACAGTCTTTTTGTGTAATGACTTGTCCTTGCACCTAAAAAGTCCCACCTTCCTATTTTGCTCCCTGGCGGTTTCTGACATTAAGGGATGTTGGTGCCAATAATACTCATGATCTAGTTTTGTCCACAAATTGGCATATTGAAATATATAGTACTGTGCAAAAGTTTTAGGCGGGTGTGGAATTTTTTTTCTAAATTAAGAATGTTTTCAGAAATATAAGTATTAATAGTTTATTTGTATCAATTAACAAAATGGAAAGTAAATGAACAGAAGAGAAATCCAAATCAAATCAATGTTTGGTGTGACCACCCTTTGCCTTCAAAACAGCATCAATTCTTCTAGATACACTTGTACACAGGTTTTGAAGGAGCGCGGTAGGTAGGTTGTTTCAAACACCTTAGAGAACTAACCACAGATTTTCTGTGGATGTAGGCTGCCTCAAATCCTTTTGTTTCTTCATGTGTTCCCAGACAGACTCTATGATGTTTAGATCAGAGCTCTGTGGGAGCCAAAGCCTCACTTTCAGGCAGGGCCGCTGATAAGGCAGTACAACCAGCCCTCCTGTAGGAGGCTGAGCATCATCAATCCAGAAGGGGGCCCGGGCACCTGCAGGAGTGGAGAGCCGACTCTCCTGCCTTGTGACTCCTGTGAAACCCCTGCAATGCTGCTGGCTTTCTCCCTTCTGTACTTACATGCCCACAGTTCCTTTATTTAGCAAGCTGTCCTATTTTGCCTTTGTTCTCGGGCTGTGTCCCAATTTTGGAGCAGCAGGGACAGCTGCAGAGTCTCTCTCTGCCATTGCCATGAAATCTTTTTTTTTTTTTCCACAAAAAAAGATTTTATTGAGAAGTTATCACAATTACATGTATAGGCAGTTGAACAGATTTTGACAGGTGCTCCATGACATTTTATACAATAATGATACAAAAAGTATTGCTGTCACATACGTCATGGGGAATACAGGCATATGGTAGGAAAATAAGAGTGCATAAAAGGAGAACCCACTAAATACTTTACAACGAGACATTATCTGTATACAAGTCTTATAGGAATCATGAGTACTTTGCGTGGTCCAAGTACACCAGAATCAGTCACATAGTGAGTGGGGGTATGAGACTTGTGTGGAACTAAAGTGGGAAGGTTTGTCTCTATTAGGTCCTAGACTGTGTCGTATTGTCACAGTCTGATATTGCGGAAAGGTTACGTAAGGGTATGGGTAAGAGGGGAATATACGTTGGGTGAAGTGGGAGTAATGTAAAGGTTTAGAAGGGGAAACTGTGAGGATAGGGAAAAACAGAGGGAGGAGAGGGAAAAAGAGGAAGAGAATAGGGGAAGGGTATAGATACGGTGTTAGGGTAAGAGAGGGGGGATAGGATAGGGGGTAGAGGGGCCGCCCCCCCTCCCCGGCCAGCCCGTCCCATATTTAGGGGTTTCTGAGGATCTTCTCGTCTCTCAAGAGAGGGAAAATATCAGATTGGGAAGTACGACTTATAACAATTAGTGGTTTTGAAATGTGACCAGCAGGCCCATACATTGGTGAATTTTTGTATGCGGTCTTGTGAGATATAGATCAGTTCCTCCATCTCCTCTATCTTAGCAATCTTTGTCAACCATTCTCTGATTGTCGGGGGACTGGTTGAGCGCCATTTGACAGGAATGCATAGTCTGGCTGCATTTACCATATGCATGGCCAGCGATCTGTGGTAAGATCTTTTAGGTAAGGTTGTATGATGGAGGAGATATTGTGCTGGTACGAAATCCAGGGTGTATGTAGTGACTCTTTGTATTATGCGTGAACCTCCCTCCAAAAAACCTGAAGGATCGGGCATTCCCACCATATGTGGATCATAGAGCCTACGTCATTATTACACCTCCAGCATGTATTTGGGATTGAGGGCGAGAATTTATGTATGCAAGATGGTGTTCTGTACCATTTGGTAAGTATTTTGTACCCATTCTCTTGGATGGCAACATTTAGTGAGCCTTTGTGGGTATGGGTATGGATGGTTTCCCAATCTTCCTCAGTGAGGTCTAAGTGTAGATCTTTGTTCCAGGATGAGTGAAGAGATTCGGTTTGAGAGTGGTGTGGCGTTTCTTGGAGGAGAGAATAGATGGTGGATATAAGGTGTCTTTGAGACGTATTCTGGGTGCATAATGTTTCAAGTGGGGTTAGTTTTCTCGTCCATGTGTTATTGGAGGTAGCAGAAGAGAGAAAGTGTGTCAGCTGTCTATAAGTCCAAAAAGGAAAGTTTTTTGTAAGGGATAAGGATTTGAGATTATCATATGATCGTAGCCGGTCTGCGTGGAAGAAATGGTAAGCTTGGACTTCTTCATGTGGCCATTCTTGTTTTAAGAATGTGTTTGACGTCCCCGGGGGGAAATCTGGATTTCCCCTCAGGGAGGTCAAAGGCCCTGGTCGTGAAGATAATTGAGAGGTTGTCATGGCAGAGGTAAGGGCGAGTAGTGACGGGTAGATGAGAGGGTGTTTCTTGATTGGTTGTGTCCAGTGTTTGGATGAGATCCAGGGGAGGTCGTGTAAATGGCCAGGTGCAAAGGAGTTTTCCAGAGTCACCCAGGGTTTCCCTGATCTGGTAGTACACCAGTCCACTACTCTGGTTAAATGGCAGGCCAAGTAATATTTGTAGAGATCTGGAAGTGCAATCCCACCTTTGGTCTTGCTACAGGTCAAACGAGAGTATTTGATTCTTGGAGGGCTGCCCTTCCAGATAAAGGTCGTACATGCCTTTTTATAGGAACAAAAAAATGCAGGGGGTAAATGTATTGGGATGGTCTGCATTAAATATAAGAGGCGAGGGAGGACAATCATTTTGATCAGAGCCGAGCGTCCGAACCATGAAACGTTGAGTGTGGCCCACTCCTTTAGATCCGTCTGAATTTTCGAGAGGGCATGAAGGAAATTCTGGTCATATAGGTCTGTAAGTTGTTTGGTAATTTGGATGCCTAGGTAAGTAATGGCGGTGCTTTTCCACTGGAAGGGAAAGGAGTCTTGGCAGTGAGTGACCACCTGTGGGGGAAGGGATATGTTCAGAGCGTGTGATTTAGGATAGTTTATCTTAAGATTCGATAAGACCCCAAAATGGTTGATGTCTTTCAATAAGTTAGGTAGGGTGATGTGAGGTGATTGGAGTGTTAGCAGGATATCGTCTGCGAAAGCTGCCACCTTAAATTCCCTCCGATTTATAGTTATTCCTTGAATGTCCGTGTTCGCACGCAGTCTATTTAAAAGGGGTTCCAAAGATAAGATAAAAATGAGAGGGGACAAAGGACATCCCTGGCGGGTACCATTGGCTATTGGGAAGGCGCTTGACAGGAGGCCGTTTGCTTTTACTTTTGCCGAGGGATTGTCATATAGAGCGTTGATGTAGTTACACATGTGTGGTGGTAAACCAATGCCCTTCAGCACTGCCCGCATATAATCCCAAGCCACCCTGTCAAACGCCTTCTCGGCATCGAGAGACAGCAGGAATCCCTTTGTTCCCGAGGAGGTAAGCCAGTGGTGTATGTTTAAGGTGCGGATGGTGTTCTCTCTGGCCTCCCTTCCCGGGACAAAACCCACCTGGTCTGCTGAGATCAGGCCAGGAATCAGGGGCAATAGCCTATTTGCTAGCATTTTTGCATATAGTTTAATATCCACGTTGAGTAATGAGATGGGTCTGTAATTGGATGCCAGGGATGGATCCTTATCTGCTTTTGGTATGACTGCTATATGGGCTTCAAGCAGATTGCCTGGTGAGGTGGAAGGGACCGACAGAGAATTGAAGGCATTGAGCATTTGCGGTGAGAGCGTTTCTAGGAAGCTTTTGTAATAAATTAGTGGTAGGCCGTCTGGGCCTGGGCTCTTGCCTACTTTCATTTGTTTTATTGCCAAACCCAACTCCTCTGTGGTCATGTGACCTTCCAGGGTAGCGGCCTGTTGTGGGGTTATCGGTTTAGGGCAGTATTGGGTTAGGAAGTCATGAATTTGAGATTGGCGAGGTGAGGTGTTGGGTGAGTCTGTGTTATGGGATGGCAGATTATATAGTTTAGAGTAAAAGCTTTCGAAATGGGCCGCAATGTCCTCGTTTTTAGAGAGCACCGCACCCCCCTCGGTACGAAGATAATGAATTCTGGAAGAGGTCTTGGCCGCTTGTATAGTGCGTGCAAGCAATCTCCCACTTTTGTTGCCGTGTTCGTAGAACACTTTTTGTCTGAGAACATATTGACGCCTCGTGCGTTTTCCTAGTTCCTCCAGTAGAGTGGTTCTAGCGTGAAGGAGGTCCTGTAGTGTGGAGTGGGATGTGGATTGCTTGTGTGTTTTTTCGAGTCTATTAATAGTTTCGATGAGGGATGCAATATGGGCCTGTCTGATTTTCTTCTCTTTTGTTGCTAGGGCTATGAGTTTCCCCCTTATGACACATTTGTGAGCTTCCCAGAGCGTGACCGGGGTTGTCTCTGGGGAAGAGTTTTCTTGAAAGTATTGTTGAAGTCGGGTGTTTATTTGTCTTACTACGTCAGGGTCTTTAAGGAGGGATGGGTTAAGTCTCCATGTCTTGGTTCTGGTACTGTAGTCTGGGAACGTTAGAGTGATTGTGATGGGGTGATGGTCTGATAGGAACATAGGTTCTATTGTGGCGTGGGAGAGAAGTGTTAAGTCTGTTTGGGATAAAAATATGTAGTCAATTCTCGAGTATTTTTGGTGTGGGGAGGAGAAGAATGTATAATCTTTGTCAGTCGGGTGCATGGTGCGCCAGGAGTCGTGGAGTGTCAAGTTCTGTAATTGGAGTTTAATTTGTCGTAGTGCCCGATAGGGGAGCACAGAAGTTCCCGTGGAGGAATCTAGATTTGGATTTAGTGGGACATTGAAATCGCCACCAAGAAGTAATATACCCTCTTGAAATGTGGAGAGGAGGTCACAAATTCGTCTGAAGAAAGTTACTTGGTGGTCATTTGGACAGTACACATTAGCAATTGTGATTGGTTTTGATGCGTAAGTGCCTTTGATAAAAATGTATCTACCCTCTTGGTCAATCAGGGAGTCTTTCAATTGAAAGTCAGCGTGTTTGGAGATAAGGATAGAAACTCCTTTTGTTTTTGATGTTGGATTCGTAGAGTGGAGTGCATGTTTATATAAATGATTCGACAGTTTGGGGATATGTTTTGCGCAGAAGTGCGTTTCCTGTAGCAGGAGGAAGTGGGCTTTATGTTTAGTCAGTGCTGATAATACTTGCGACCTTTTTTCCGGGATATTTAAACCTTTTACATTTAGTGATAGGCATTTGAGAGAGAGTTGTTGTGTAGAGATTGCAGCTCTCCTCAACATTGTGGGTGTCTATAAGTTCAAAGGGTGCTAAGTTGAGCTAGCTAGTGTCGTGTCCTGCACACGTGGTGTAAGGTGGATCAATGGGCAAATGAAGGCTGGAGGGAAGGAGGGAGGGGCGGCCGCCGTCCCGTAGAGTAGATGGGAAGTAGAGAAAGAGCAGAATGGGCAGGAGGGGTTAGACCCAATAGAGATAATAGGGCACAAAGGGAGTGGGAGGGTAGAAAATAGAGGGAGCGGGAGGGGGAGGGGGAAGGGGGTAAGAGAAGAGGTGAAGGAAAATCAAATTAGGTAAATTTAAAGTCTGGGGAGTGAAACTAAAATGAGTACGTAAATAGAGTGCACCGGAGGTGGGCATAGGCTTGCCTATCCACCTATGGGGTAGATGTCCGGATTAGTAGCTCTAGTCCGTACGGACAGCTGTGTGGGGTAAGCGAGCTGTGGTAGGAATGAGTGCTGCAGCACTATGGAGGACGAGACATGCTGAATAATAGTGGCTGGGGGCTTGTAGATGTGTGCATTAGACTGCAGTATGGGAGTTTATGTGTGGGTGATCAGGGACCATGTGACTGTTAGTTCCGTCCCGTGAATAGGATAAGTTGCGGTACCTTATGTATTATTTCTGGTAATAATAATAGTATCCCAGGATCCCTGAGGTTTATCTATGTTTCTGCACAGTAAAACATAATAATAAAAAATAAAAAAAAATAAAAAAAAGGGGGGGGGGGGATAAAAAAGAAAAAGAAAAACTCCCCTCACAAAACATAATAGACATGTAGAAAGTAAACAAGAACAGCCATCTATGATAGCCTGACCTCTTGGGGGGCTTAATCATTAGGGAAGGGAGAATAAACTGCTACTCATAAACTTCTGTGTCATACTGTAGTTAAGTTTGTTCAGTATTCCTTTACATTTGAATTTTCTGTTCCCCTTAACATGGGGGCGTACCTGCTAGTGTGGGAGTCTGGATCTCCGCGCCAAGTGTAATAAGAAGCTTAGGTGATGCAAACCTTAACTTAAAGGGGTGCTCGTATTGGTAAGGGTTTGCTGTCAGTGGGATGGGTTGGCATCACTTCCTTCCAGCTAGTGGTCCCGTAGGGTTGCAGAGCGCTTAATATAGGTTCATAGGGCATGGATGAGGTATGAAATATCATTGGAAGGGAGAATTAACTGCAGGTCTGGCGAGTATAGGTCTCCCCTACCCCATGTTAGGCAAGAGTAAGGGGTTTAAGGATCCAGGCTCCCACTATTTGTCTTACACGAACAGTCTTAACCATTTAAGGCAAACAAAACATGCGTAACATAACTAAGAAAAGAAATAGAAATAATTCCCTTTGCTTTAAGCAAGAAAAAACGGCCCATTTGGATAGCAGATGTTATAATCAAGGTAAGTGTAGACCTGGCATTAGTGTTAGGGCTGCGACTGAAAAGGATAACAGATCGGCCACCTCTGACTGAGGCGTTACTCACAAGTCCAGATGAGGTGGTGGAGTGTCTGTCAGGATTATGTATATGCGTCTCTTATCTAAGCGAAGAGTTGACAGTGTTAGTCCTTGAAGAGACTGGTGTTGCTCCTTCAGCTAAACGGAGAGGAGGATAAAAACATAAGAAGAAATAAAACAAAAAGGTAACCAGGGGAGGGGGATAGGAAGTGCGCTAGAAGGGGGGAAAAGTTAGATTCACTGTGTAAAAACAGTATGGTCAGTACAAATGAAGGCGGTGTCTTCTAGTGGTTCCGACGAGGAGTGCCTGCCAGGCCTGGACTGCGTGCTGGAAGGTCACGGCGGGACTGACGATCTCCAGGTGAAGTAGGGTCCAGTCTGCGGCGTCTGGAGCGTTGTCTTTGGGCCTTGGGAGATGAATCGTATGAGACTGGCTTCCATGGATCCATAGGGAAGTAGAAAGCATGCCACTCAGGTATGTCCATCTGAGGAATTTCCATTTGTTCGCAAAAGGCGGGTAGATCTTCCGGGGTTCTAAGAAAGGCTGTGCGACCCCTAGTGGATGCCGACAGGCAGAACGGGAATTTCCATCTATACTGGACGAGCGAAGAACTTCCAGCAGGGGGCGCAGGGTACGTCTGTTTTGTAGAGTGATTTGAGATAAGTCCTGAAACAGTTTCACTTCAGTGCCATTGAGTAATATGCGGCCTCTATCTCTTGCTTTTTTAAGAATCTCCTCTTTCAAGGGGAAGTTGACAATACAACAGACAATGTCCCTGGGTGGTTCATTATCGCGGGGAGGGGGTCTTAATGCGCGGTGTATGCGTTCCATTTCTACGGGGGAGTCTGCTGGTCGGCCCAATAAATCATTAAAGATGGAGCATACTGTGTGTTGTAGTGCGGCCTGGTCAATTCCCTCCGGAACCCCCCTCACTCTCACGTTGTGCCTGCGTCCCCTATTGTCCAGGTCCTCCACTTGTCTATGGAGCTCAAATAAGTGTGGCAGATGTGCATCATACGTTTTCTGTACTTGCCTGATAGCGGTCGCCTGTGTACGAGCGTTCTCCTCCACTGCTGCGATTCGATCGTTCATTGAGTGAATGTCCGCCTTGAGATCTGAAATCGCCGACATCATGGTATGCTTGATGTCTAGAGCCACCCTCTGGAGGTCTCTTTGTAGGTCAAGCAAGCTTGGCAGCGGGGTTCCAGGACCGTCTTCGTCCATAATCGGATCCGTGCTGCTTCTAATTGAGTCCGGGGATGAGGCCTGTATAGCGTGTGAGGCCTGCGCGGCCTGTGATGCCTCGAGGTGCGCCGTTTGTCTGGTCCGGAATATCTCTGGGATGTTACCGCTGATCTGTGTGCCTGGATCTTTTTGTGCACGGGGTGTTGAGGTGCTTCTGTTGGGCTTTCCCATCATGGGTGAGTGAATTTAGAGCCCCAAATAAGGCGTTTGTCGTCCTCCGAGTGCGGGAGCTTCTTGTTTAAGCAGCCATCTCGGTTCCCGTCCAGGCCACGCCCCCCCTGCCATGAAATCTTTACTGCTGCCGGGTCTTGAAACTTTCCTTCCCCCTGTGATTGGCAGTGTTATCTCTTGCAAGAGGAAAGAGCGAGGTAAGAAGTTCCCTGCCTTCTCCTTCCTGAGTCCTGAGCTCTGCTCTGCCGACCTCCACACTGTGCTCTGTGTGCATTGTAACCTGCAGTGCCTGAATGTTGTATTGCTTCTGCTGGAAGAGGGTGAGTGGGGGGATGAAGCTGCAAAAAAGTTCAGGATTCAGAAAGGGGGAGAATGTGCCAGGAGGCAGCCTAGAACTGCAAGTAGACACTGGCTGCCACTGCAATGTATGAGCAAGGGGCCAGTGAATATGCCTCTGCCTCCACCTGACAGACATCGCTGCACCAGCCATTTCTATATGACACCCTTAAGGCCCTATTCATACTTAGCATAGTGGGAATGCATGTTCCGGCTCACATTTTTTTTTAGCCTGTTTTTCACACATAGGACAGTCCAGAATGGACTGCCGTACATTTGACAAATGCACCATAGAATGCTCTTTTCAGGCATGCAGCTTTGCAAGTTTGCCACATGACAAAACACAAGTCTGCTAAATATTTTTGGGGTGCCATTAACAATTAATGGCACCACATCGCTATGCGAGTTTGCAGTGCATTTATAAAATGTACTACAAAGCATGCATTTACCATGCACTTTGTCACATATTTAGGAAATGCAAAGTGTGAATGCGGCCTAAGGACTCTTTCACATGGACAGCTGAGCCATGGATTTACCGCCATCCCTGGCTGCGCACCCAAATACTAAAAGTACAGTCAGACAGGGCTGTATACATGCTGTGGCTGCTATGTTTTACTACACAGCTGTGGCATTTTTAACACGGGTGGCAGAGTGTGGAAGGCAGCATCACCTATCAAACTCCCTGTTGAGTTCAATGGGGCCGCTCTGCAACTGCAAGCCAAACACTTGGCTCACAGTCGCAGTGCAATCTCACAATGTAAAATTACCATTCGGCAATTTTAAAAAAGTATAACAAAATCAGGGGGTGGCTGTAGAACAGGTATAATTTCATGGCTGTAAAACCGCATTGCAACCATTGCATTTTAGCAAAAATGTAATTTGATATGTTCGGGAGGGGGGGGGGGGCTGTCAGGTAGACTGTACGGGGCCCTGTGATTTCTAACAGCAGCCCTGCTTCCAGGACTTCACCATGCTTCACTTTTTCCTGCAGACACTCATTATTGTACCACTCTCCAGCTCTTCAGCAAACTAACTGCCTCCTGCTACAGCCAAATATTTCACATTTTGACTCACCAGTCCAGAGCACCTGCTGTCATTTTTCTGCACCCCAGTGCCTATGTTTTAATGCATAGTTGATTCACATAGCCTTGTTTCCACATAGGAGGTGTGGTTTTTTGGCCACAATTTTTCCATTAAGGCCACTTTTGGCCAGACTTCTTCAGTAGCTGAATGTACCTGGGTACCACTTGTTTCTGCCAGTTCTATGCTGATGGCACTGCTGGACATCTTCCAGTGTCGAAGGGTTAGTAAGCATGATGTGTCTTTCATCTGCTGCATCACTTTTCTTTGGCTAACCACTGTGTTTGTGATCCTCAATGTTGCCTGATCAATGGTAAACTCAATGCTGAGAAATACAAGCAAATACTTTTTCATCATGCTATACCATCAGGGAGGCCCCAAATTTTTTCTGCAACAGAACAACAACCCCAAATATGCAACAAATGTCATTAAGAACTATCTTCAGCATAAAGAAGAACAAGGGGTCCTGATGGTTTGGCCCCACAAAGTCTTGATCTCAGCATTATCAAATCTGGCTGGGATTACAGAAGGATTTGAGGCAGCCTACATCCACAGAAGATCTGTGGTTAGTTCTTCATGATTTTTGGAACAACCTACCTGCTGAGTTCTTTCCACTGTGTGCACAAGCACTGTGTGTACCATGAATATTTGATGCTGGTTTGATGCCAAAGGGTAGTCACACTAAATATTGACTTGATTTTGATTTTTATTCTGTTCGCTCACGTTGCACTTGCACTGTAAATTAATTAAAAACAAACATTTAAAATATATATTTTTGGGAGGGCGTGGTTTGCCTTGAGAGAAGATGGCTGCTTAAACCTCAGGCTCCGTCTCACCACAGCTTACAATCAGCATTCCACGGGGATTTCTGACTAAAATTCGCTACCCACTATGGGAACCTATTCCCGCGGAAGCTCACAATCCAGATCCAGATCTCCGAGAAGAAACGCGGGCCTCCCGAGCTACACAATCCTGGAGATATTCAGATCCCAGAGAGCTAACATAGCGGCTCCCCTTCCCGCCTCAGCTTCTGCTCCAGAACACAACGGGATTCTACCTACCCCAACCGATCGACCCACCTCATCTGTGGAACATGGACTGGCATCTTACCGTCAACCTAATCTACATGATCTCCAGGCGGTAGTGACTGACATAAAAGACACCCTGTTCTTGGCCATCTCGGATCTGCGCCATGAAATACAGGCCATTGCAGGGAGAATGCACCAGGTTGAACATGCTATGGCACAACAGCAGAAAGCGGTAAAAACTTAGAGATCTTCAGCGTCATGTCGAAGATCTCGACAACAGGGGCCGTAGGCACAATTTGCGGGTGAGAGGCCTCCCCGAATCCGTAGAACAAGACCAGATTCTCCCGGCCGTTACGGATCTCTTTAACCGCCTCCTGGATCGGCCAAGGCATTCCTTAATAGCTATGGAACGAATTCATAGAGCACTCCGTCCCCGAGGTAGAGACACTGATCTCCCACGGGACGTTATATGTCACATCAATGATTTTTCAATCAAAGAAGAAATCCTCAAGAAAGCCCGTGATAAGATACACCTGGAACACGAGGGCCGCTCTATCTACATTTACCAAGATCTCTCAGCCATCACGCTGAAACATCGCAAAGATTTAAGGCCTCTACTGGATGTTCTGCGGACCAGAGGGATCCGCTACAGATGAGGATTTCCATTCAGCCTCCTAGCATCCCATCAAGGGCACTCTGCACTGCTGAGAATTCCGGAGGACTTAGAAGACTTCTGTCATACCCTGGATATCCTGCTCGTATCGGTCCCCAACTTGTATGCAGAGTTCCTACTACCTTCTTGTGCACACCGCTCACCGGAGGCAGTACCGATGAAAGCCCTCAACACCAGTTTCCGACGACGACGTTCACCGTCCATTGTCAGATCTCACTTTACCTCGAGGCTCCATCATCCCCCCTCGAGTCCTATGACAGCGCCCTTACCTCGGCGAGCACGCAGAGACCGCTGAACTTCACTGTCCCGGTCCAAGATGTCTGCGCAAGATGAACAAACCAACGCCATCTATTTCTCTCCTATCACCTCTTTCTGTCCAACGCTAATAAACCCCAGAGTCCTACTTTCTTCACGGATAACTTTACTACAAGACCTACTGATGTATGTGCACACGCCAGAAGTTATACGCAGCTGATCACAGTCTTCATTTTAGCTTCTATAACACTTGAACATACTAGTAACTGAAGATACCCTGGACATTAAGAAGAGGATGATACCTTGCTACAGACGACAGGCAACTCACACGGAACATTATACTCCCCTCCGCGTCTACAGATCTCAGCTACGTATACAGACTGAAGCTTTCAAACAACGCAGGAAGGAAAGGGAATGAAAAAAAAAATGAGAAGTAGAAACTTAACTACGGAACCTCCTCCTACGGAGCTACGTTTTTGTTCAAATAATTTTTATTGAAAGATTTTTTTTTAGCACAAATACACATAGATGCAGTCATACAGGAAAAGATTGAGTAACAATCCTGTACTAACTGTACAGAAAAAAAAATTTGAAAGTATTAAATAATTTTTAAACATTAAATATGTCTGTAGCATTCTTCTAAGTATCTTAATGGTTGTTGCTTTATTACTGTAAAGAATCTGTGAGGTAAGAGTGATTAAGCGAGTCTCATAACTAACAATGAACATATCATATGGAATACAAGATTTGTATAAAGGGGGGAGAAGATCCCAGGGCACCCCTATGGGAACACACTGTGCATAGGATCACATAGGATCCCCCCCCCCCCTGTAGTGTATTGGTAAATCATTAAACAATTCAAGTAATAATCACAATGACTCGGGGAATACGAAGATGTAATATTTTGCATATATCACCAGCTACAGCTAGAACGAATGACTAAACGAAAGATTAAAATAAATAATTTCCACCTGTATATCAGTTCCATTCTTGCTGCCAGCAAGACTTGTGATACTATACATCTATGTTCAGGTTTATATTGGTCCATATTTAATCCTAGAACAGCTTGTTCTATTTTTGGGACCACTGTGCACTCAGTTAATTTAGAAAGCATGTCATAGACCTTCCACCAAAATGTTTTGACTCCTGAGCATGACCACAGCATATGTGCTAGGGTCCCTATCTGTCCGCACCCTCTCCAACATAAGTTTGAGTTGTCTCTAGAGAATTTTGCCGTAATATATGGTGTGTAGTATCATCTTAACATTAGTTTTTGTGTAAGTTCCTCATAGTTGGCACATCTGGAGAATTTACGATTATTAGTAATCGCCTTTTTCCATTGTAAATCTGTGAACTCTTTGCCTATTTCCTTTTCCCATTTAATAATCTTGTTATTTTTTGTAAAAGCATCTTTAGAGTGGAGAGAGTTGTAGATCACTTTTATTCCTTTTATATTTGGGTTTTTGGATTGGAGGAAGGTCCATACTTTTTCTATTATGGACACATGTGTGGCCTTAGCCGCTTGGAGGTATGAATTAATCTGGGTATACGTTAAAAATTCAGAATTATTGAGATTAAATTTCTGTTGTATTGAGCTAAACGGTAACAGCTTGTTGCCACACATGATATCCACAATATTTAGTATTTTTGCTTTATACCAGTTGTGAAGGTTAATGTTGGGAATTGTCCATTGCAGTGTGTCAAGGGGGATGGTTATCATTGTTGAAGGGTAAAATTCATTCCCTGTAGTGCAAATCTCTTCCCAAGATTGTAGTACTGCTTGTATTGTTAGTGGGAGGGGTCTTCTACTCTGTTTATGTGTTTTGGCAGCGATTAGAAATGATAGTGGTGACAATTTGTTTAATCGTGCAATTTCCAAGTGGCACCAGGGTTTGGCAATAGGGGTAGAGAACCAGTTTTTAAGTTGGTCTAGAACTGCTGCTGTGTGATAGTCTTTCAGAATTGGTAAGCCCATGCCTCCAACCATTTTGTTTTTGGTTTGTATTTCAGGGGAGCACCTTGGTCTTTTCCCTGCCCATACAAAGTTGGATAATTGTTTTTGCATTAATCTAAAGAATGATGCTGGGGCTGGTATTGGTAGAACTCTGAATATGTATATTAGTTTCGGCAAGATGAGCATTTTGTACGCTGCTAATCGGCCTAGCCATGTCAAGTGGTGTTTCCCGAGTCTAGATAGTTCTGGCTGAAAGGAGGAAAGGAGTGGGGTATAGTTGATGTTATATATTTTCGATACTGGGTAAGTAAGCTTAATACCTAAGTAATTAATTGATTCGTTTGTCCATGGGTATGGTAGGGAGTGTTTGAGGTGGTTTTCAAGTTTTTTATGTATATGCATTCCTAATATGCTGGATTTAGATGTGTTGACTTTATAGTAAGATATCTTGCTGAATTATGCAAGGACATCATGTGCTGTGGGTAATGATTTGTCTGGGTTCGATAGGGATAAAATAACATCGTCTGCAAATAATGAGATCTTGTGGTGGCGTTCTTGTGATGTAATACCATGTATGGAGGGATGGGATCTTATTTTTTCCGCTAGTGGTTCCATAAGCATGGTGAAAATTATGGGGGGCAGAGGGCACCCCTGTCTTGTTCCATTTGTAATGATAAATGGCTTAGAGAACATGCCTTCTGTGTATACAAATGCGGAGGGTGAGGAGTATAGCGCCATTATGGCTTTTTGCAATGGGCCGACCAGACCAAACTTATCCATAACTTTGGACAAGTACCCCCGATGCACTCTATCAAAGGCCTTCTCTGCATCCAAGGCCAGAAGCAGAGAAGGCTCTTTGTTTTCCTCCACCAAATGAAGAAGATTTAACATTCTTCTGGTGGCGTCCGTGGTCAGGCGACCCATTACAAACCCCACCTGGTCATAGTTTATTAGTTTGGGCAGAATATTGGATAATCTGTTTGCTATCAGTTTAGCGTGTTTGACATCTACATTTAATAAAGATATTGGCCAAAAGTTTTGTGGAAGATTGGGTTCTTTGCCTGGTTTGGGTAGAGTTATGATTGTGGCTGTCAGCATTTCTGAAGGGAATTTTGCTGTAGTTGTTGCAGCTTTAAATACAGGAAGTAAGTGAGGGGTCAGGATGGAAGAGAATAACTGATAATATTCTGAGGAGTATCCATCTGGGCCTGGGGCTTTATTGCGTGGGAGACGCTTGATAGCGTCGTTTATTTCTTGTAGTGTAAATGGTTGGTTTAGGTATATTAAATCTTCTTGTGATATTTTGGGGAGATGTATTGACTCCAGAAATTCTGAGATCACATCATCATTGGGTTGAAAAGTATCTCGGTCTTTTTTAAGGTTATATAGTTGCTCGTAGTAATCACTAAAGGCATTGGCTATTTCTTGTGGGTTGTTAACTTTTTTTGTTGGATTTGGGGTTAAGAAGGTAGGATATTTTTTGTTTAATGGTTTTTTCTTTTAATTGTGTGGCTAGTGACTTCCCTGCCTTATTTCCGTATCTATATGTCTGTGCTTTAAGTGATCTCAATTGGTGGTTATGGCTTGATATTAGAAGTGTTCACAGTTCCTGCCTGGACTTAAACAGTGCTTCTCTTACATTTTGCGTAGTGTGTTGTTTGTTTGATTTTTCTAACTGTTGAATTTGAGCTAGTATAGTGTTGAGCTTTTCCAATCTCTGCCTTTTTGCTCTAGCACTCATCTGTATGAGTAAACCTCTCACGTAAACCTTATGTGCGTTCCATAGCGTGAAGGGATCGCTCACCGAGGGGGCGTTGATGGCAAAAAATTCTGTAATTGCTTTTTTGATTTTCGTTAGATTTTGTGGTTGAGATAGTGTGAAAATGTCATTGCGCCATCTGTTATCCCTGGTCTCGGCGCAACGATCCCCCACGACTACAGATATCGGAGCATGGTCCGACCAAGTAATACAATGCAGTTCAGATTTTGTAATCTGTTGTAGGATAAATTTATCTACTAAAAATAAATCTATTCTAGAATATGTATGGTGAACGCTGGAAAAAAATGTAAAGTCCTTTTCGGAGGAATGTTGGCACCTCCACACATCATACAAACCGGAAGATGAGATGAAATCGTTCAGGGACAGTCTGCTTCTCGAATGTTTGGTCTGGCTGTATACATCTAGGTCTCTATTGGGGACAGCATTAAAATCTCCACACATGATGGTATGACCTTGTTTCATCGATGAGACTTTTTTCCATACTTTTTTTAGAAATGATAGCTGTTTGGAGTTTGGAAGGTAAATGTTCACTAAGGTGAATTTCTTGCCGTTAAGTTCACATACTAAGATAATGAATCTGCCTGAATTGTCCAAATGGATATCTAGACTTTGGAATTGTACAGTTTCATTAATAGCTATGGCGACACCTCTTTTTTTTGAGGAGTAGTTTGCTTGAAAAATGTGCGGGAACTGGCGGTTTTGAAAATTAGGTGATTTATTTGCTGCAAAATGGGTTTCCTGGAAGCATATCACATCACAGTGAAGATTTTTAGCTTCTTTCCAGGCCATTTGCAGTTTGTAGGGGCTGTTCAAGCCTTTTACATTGAGGGAAACAATTTTGATTGGCATGATGAGGTTTCTGGTTATTCTTAGGTATAAGCCTTGACAACAATATAGATGCCGATTACCTTGAGGTTGATGAATGGCTCGATTCTAATCCGGTAGGCGATGTTCAGTCGTTGGCAGTGTGGTGGTCCGTGAGGTGGGACTTGCGGTTGAGGGAACTCACAGGTGGTGGCTGCTGCAGATATGCTGTAATGAAATACTGCAGGTGGGGTTTCTGTTCAGGTGGTGTAGTTGATAGTTCCTCGAGATATACAGAGATGGATCCGATTCTTGGAAACTTCTTGAAGAAGAAAAGAAACAGTTAACAGCAACAAACAGAACTTGTGATTCTTAAAAGAATCTGTGCGGTAAGAATAGCCGCTCAATCGAGGGGTGTTTAACAGGTAAACGAAAGGTGGCAATCCCCGGGGCCATCAGGGATGCAATGGTAGTAGAGGTTGCCTCAAAGCAGGTTTGGTTTGAGGACCTCTTTCTTTCTAGCCATGGTTGTCTTGGGCGTCTGTGTCAGGTAGGATGATTTGCCAATCTCGCAGGAGGCGGAGGCCATCTTTGATGTTAGAGATCATATGTGTGGTTCCTTCTCTTATTATCATGAGTTTTGCTGGGTATATCCACCGATAGGTAATATGGTGGTTGTTCAGTGGCTTCGTGATAGAAGCTAGTTGACGTCTCTGTTGCATGGTAAAAGCTGACAAATCAGCATAAAAGGATAGTTCTTGGAACTCCTCTGGTAGGGAATCACGGTTTCTTGTAGCTGCCATAAACTGATCCTTGACATGGTAAAAATGTATCCTGACAATAGTGTCCCTGGGCAGGTGAGCAGCTATATGTTTAGGCTTAGGCAGTCTATGGATACGATCCACTACTAGTTCATCTTGGGGAACTTCTGGAAGGGCAGATTTCAGCATTTGTATAAAGTGAGGTTTCAGGTCAGGATTTTTAACTGATTCAGGTATCCCAAGTATTTTAACGTTGTTCCTCCTGGACCTGTCTTCTAAATTTGCTAACTTTAGTTTCATTTGCAGCATGTCGTCATCTCTATCATTGTGGGCATCAACTAAGTCATTGAAGGTACATGCAAATTCACCCATCTTTGTTTCAACATGTGAGATTCTCTTGTTCACTGATGATATTTCAGACTTGAATTGTCTAGTCAGTGATTGAATATCAGCATGCAATGTGGATCTGAGAGATATCAACATATCTTTAAGTGTAGTGTCCATTATTGGTGTGTTAGCGGTGGGGAAGTCAGTTATGGAGTCCTGCAGTTCTCTGGTATCATCCTGAGATGAGTGCAAGCTTACCTCTTCATCATCCTCCTCTGTGTGATCCAGCTTTGGTTTGCTTTTGGCTGGGCTGGATGAGGCTGAAGGAGGCAGGGAGTACTGCTCAGCGGTGGGTGAACTGTAAGCTCTGCTTGATCTTCTCCCCTGTGCAGTGCCGTTCTGTGTGTGAGAGCCTCGTGTGCCTTTCCCCTGCTTGCCGCCGCCATCTTGCTCAGGAGACCGCCGCTGCCACATGAAGTAATCTGGCAGTTTGTTGGGATAGATATCCTCTTTTCTTTTCCTGGATGTCATCCTTGATGTTCCCCCAGCTAAACCGCTCTGTTGGCTGTAAATTTCTAGGCTGTAGGTCGCTGTAAAAGTGTCTGATGGCCCTTGGCAGAGAGGAGCTCTTTCAGTGAGCGTCCATACACCGCGCCGGCTAGCCACGCCCCCCACGGAGCTACGTTTTTACGGGTAATATGTAATACGTAAAGCACTTAAGATAATCGAAACTACCGCAATAGAAAAGTTTTACAGAAACATAACACACGCTGACAATAATTAAGGGGGCTTCTAAACTTTAACGCCTCATCGCTGACTCCTCTAATTCTTGCCATCGTTCTGTATGCTAACACATTATATTCCACGATATCCTATACAATTTGAACATGTAGCGCCCTCTACTGACACAACGGGTACACTAACACTGTCTATAGACTTCAGACCACATCACTCTTACTATACACACACTACACTTAAAGACCCCCTAAGACGGAATGGACAAGATCCAGCCACCGTTGTTAGCGTCTTACAATATACTATAAAACTTACAACACTTCTGCAATCCATATAGATACATATATTCAGGCCAGGGGTTCTGATATACTCCAACAGAGTCTATACCTTGGCTCTGTTCATATCTCACATACATCTCACACTCAAGTTGGGTCATAGGTGATTTATTTTTGTTTTGTTCATCATACAAGCAGTTACTGCCCTGTTGATGGTTATTGCAATTTTAATACCACAAGGTTTGCTCTCCAATGAGCACTTTTTACTATTGTTTCTAATGATAGAATAGCACTGTTGTTAGCTCCGATAGAGCTCCTTCTCGTTATTGTTCTTTACTGTTT
Source organism: Lithobates septentrionalis (assembly GCA_037952835.1). Lineage (NCBI taxonomy): Eukaryota > Metazoa > Chordata > Amphibia > Anura > Ranidae > Lithobates > Lithobates septentrionalis. Next base: position 15,359,203 of record JBBDGP010000082.1, on the reverse strand, counting down.
TTCATATTATTCGACGCTCAGGTGGAATCCTCATATGTACCCACTACCTGCAACTGTCTGATTCAAAGGGTTCATACCCTTAATAGCTATCGCTGACGACTCCATGCCAAACCCTTAGATGCGACATGCCATACCGGGATAAAGCCGACTTGGTCAAGATCTATATGTTGTGGTATTAAAGGAAGGAGTCGGTTCGCTAGGGTTTTTGCATACCATTTAAGGTCAACGTTGAGTAACGAGATGGGTCGGTAATTGCTAACTTAAGAAGGGTCTTTGTCTGGTTTCGGAATTACAGCTATGTGGGCAGTTAGAAGATCTCATGGTGGTTCCGTAGGGGTAGCAAAAGAGTTAAAAGCTGTTAGAAAAGCCGGAGTGAGTATTCTCGTGTATGTTTTGCAGTACCCGGTAGTTAAACCATCGGGGCCAGGGCTTTTGCCCAGTTTCATTTGTGTCAGTGCCAGGTTGACTTCTTCAGTTGTTAAGGGAGAGGCTAGGTCTTGGGTGATTGAGTCCGAAATTCGAGTTGGGCCATATTGTTCCAAGAATTGAACTATCATTTGTTTCCTAGTGGAGCCATCTATAGATGGTTCAGATTTAGGGAGATTATATAATTTATTGTAAAATTTGACAAATTGTTTTGCGATGTCAGGGGTCGCGTTCAATTTTTGTCCCGACGGATCCATAATGGAATGTATCGTCATGTCAGATTTTTTCTTTTGTATGGCTCTTGCCAAGAGTTTACTGGTTTTGTTGCCATGTTCATAGAATGTTTTTTTAGAAAAACTAAAAAATTAAAAATTAAAAAATAAAATTAAACCTAATTTGCTGGTCTATTAGATTTAACAGGTCTTTTCTAGCTTGTATCAGATCTGTCATAATGGTTAGGGCTTGAGCGTGTTTGTGTGTGTTTTCGAGTTTGTGGATCCAAGTAATTAGGTCAGAATATTGTTTCCGCCGTTCTCGATTGCGTTTGGCAGCTGCCGCTATGAAAGTGCCTCTAATTACACTTTTATGTGCTTCCCAGTTAGTAAGCGGAGAAGTATCACTGGGTTTATTTTCGAGAAAGAAGTGTTGTAGCCGCTGTTCAACTTCTGCGGCGATAGTGGGATCTGTCAATAAGGATGGATCTAATCTCCATGTTTTTGAACGAGGTGAGGTATCAGGGAACTTCAGTGTCAGGGAAATGGGGTGGTGATCTGAGATGAGCATTGGGTCAATGGAAGTTTGATGGAGCATGGGTAGGTCCGTTTGTGATAAGAATAGGTAGTCTATCCTTGAGTATCGGTTGTGAGGTATTGAGTAAAAAGTGTAGTCTTTGCGGTCAGGGTTTTTGGTTACATATGCTTGATTTCAAATCTTTTTATTTCTGTTACCTGTGTTTCAAAACTCAATAAAAACTTTTAAACAAAAAAAAATATATATATATATATTTTTGAAAGCATTCTTAATTTATAGCATTTTTCACACCTGCCTAAAAGTTTTATACAATACTGTATGCTGGTACAGTATGGTAATTATCAGATACGTATTCCCTAATGCCGCCTTCTAGTGGCCTTTTATGTGGGCTTTATTACAGGCGGGCTGTGCAGCCTCCCAGTCATGTGACTGCTGTGAATGTCTTTCAGCAGTCACATGATTGTGAGCCTTGCAGTCAAAAGCCACGTCCCAGATCTGTGACAGCTCAATTGGTGTGCTGGGAATTTGTAGTGATAGCACTCTCAGCATAAAACCTCAGACCACTGTGGTAGAGTTGCCACCTAATTCCCTTTAAACCCGAACACATATTAATTACACAGATTCTGTGGCTAATTGAATCTAGATAAGGCACTAAGTGAGTTTAGTTACCACCTTAATCAGCTACAGAACCTGTGTAATTAATATGTGTTCGGATTTAAAGGGATGAGGTGGCAACCCTACACTGTGGGCACATATTGTATGCATGGCAGCTGGCCATTAAGACCCACTCTACATGCTTCTTATTTATATGTTACACAGTTGGGAAAAAATAAACTGTATATAAGGACAAAATAATAAATAAATTAATGTAGTGCATATCTGCCATATATGCACATTTCCTTATGTTTTAGGCCTCATGCACACTGGGCATTTAGTCCTGGTGCACGGGGCTTTGGGGTTCACCCTTAGGGTAAAGGGCAGAGGTCCTGTACAGCCCTGCTCCCACCAGTGTGTTAAAATCTATTAGAGTCTGACAGCAGCTGTGGCTAGACTTGGCTGGGTGGGTGCCATTAGCAGTACCAATGTTTAGGACAGCATTCTCACAGAGATGAATGCACAGAACATAGACTTCTTGCTTTACGGGCATTTGTCCATGGGTACATACTGCTATAAAAATTCATACAGCTAACTGTACTGTCCAACCTCATCCAGCTGCATCAGCTTTTAGACTCTCATATAGTTTAACAGGCTGCAAGGAGCAAAGCTTGACATGATACTTGTGCCCTCTGCCCAGAGCTAAACATAAAAGCCCCACAGCTAAAGGCCCAGTGTGCATGGGAACTACTGTATACCTTTAAAGACCCATTAAGTACAGAAGCATTCCAATTGAACTGACATATATGTGCTTATTTTCTAACTGTACCTTATGAATAATCTCAGTCCAGTACAGTTTCTGTTGTTAAACTCCTGAACTAGATAGGAATGCTGACTGATGTCATTTACCACAGAAGCCAGTAGGAAAAGAACTGTCATTTACCAGCAATATGCTTGCAGATTGGTTGGCCTTACAAGATTTGTCTCCCATAGATTTCAATGGGGTTTGAGTTCTGTGGTCTGGGTTTGTGGATTTTTTCTAAGTGTTCAAACTTTGCCTGGTTAACGCTTCACTAACCTATAGCAGTAATATATGTTGGAAAGTTGTAAATCCTTTCCCTTGATGAAAAATGTTGAAAAGTGTCCTGTACACTATAAACATGCAGTGTAAGCCCAGTCCACTAATAAGTGTTGAGTCAGCCCACTTTAACCGCTTGTCGACTGCCCTACAGCAGATTTACTGCTACAGAGTTCCTGTTCTGTACAGAATCAAGTATATATATATATGCAATTCTACATTTCTGGGTAGGGAGGGCTGCTTCTGATCGCCCTAGATATTTAACCTCTTCCCAGACAGTGTCATTAGTACAGTGACAGTGCATATTTTTGGCACTAATTACTGTATTAGTGTCACTGGTCATCACAAAAAGTCAAAAGTATCAGTTAGTGTCAGATTGTCCGCCGCAATAGCTCAGTCCCTCTATAAGGTCTCATGTACACTGCTGCTGCTAAATGGACATTTAGAAGCAGTTGGGCATTTTTTTCAACTGTTCCTGAACTCTCCTCTATGTTATCTTATCAGTACATGTATACAGGGTTGTTTACAGTAGTTTCTAGGCAGTTAAGTTTAGAGGCTTTCTTTTGGAATGCAAAATAATGGGTTCAGAAGCTGAGTTTAGAGGCATTTCCAGTGCCAAATGCTGCTAAATGCGCTTAGCCGCCTTTCGTTTACAGGCTTTTTCATTTTTGGCTATTTTGAAAAAAATGTAATATTTTTTTAAACACTTCTAAATGAAAACGCAGCAAAATGCAGCTAAACGTGGCATGTTAAACGCGAGACGAATGAACGTGGGTTACTATCTGTCAAGGTAAATCGTTCAGGAGAGGTCACATGAAGCCTAAGTTGCTGATCGCCACCATTACTAATATTAAAATAAATAAATAAAAATTCCAGTATATATACTATGGTTTGTAGATGATATAACTTTTAGTCAAACCAATCAATATATGCTTATTGAGATTTTTTTTTTACCAAAAATATGTAGCAGAATATATATTGCCCCAAATTTATGAAGACATTAGATTTTTTACATTTTTGATTGGATATGTTTTATGGCAGAAAGTTAAAAATATTGTTGTTTTTTTTTAATTGCTGGTCTTTTTTGTTTATAGCGCCAAGAAATGAAAACCCACTGGTGATTAAATACCACCAAAATAAATCTCTATTTGTGGGAAAAAAAAATGCCATAAATTGTATTTGGGTATAGCGTTGCATGACCATGCAATTGTCAGTTAAAGTAATGCAGTGCAGTATCGCAAAAAATGGCCTGGTCATGAAGGGGACTAAATCTTCCCAAGGTCATATGAACTTCACCTACATTTAATGTTTGTCATCTCAACTGTATTTATATACTTGTGGTCTCAGTTTTTATTCTGCCAGCTAAACATTTTGGAACACTATTCCATTCAGTTAGCTGGGAGCGCCTGCTTATATAGCAGCCAATTTGTATCATCATGTATACTGCAGTGGGAATAGCTGAACTGTGCCATGAGGATTTTAACATACCGAGGTTGACAATATTGTCATTAACTCTTGAATTCATAGTTCAAATTTTGCGTATCTAATTCTGTAATTTATTGCTGTGATAAACATTATGACCGTTTACAGCAACCCTCTTATACCATGTATTTCTTTGATTTAACTCAGCTCTATTGCCTAAGCAAAGACCATATCCTATGATTCTTTACCTAGGTTTCAGCTCCCATGACCTAATTTTTAATGTCTTGGTCCAATTTCTGATTTCTCATGATGACCTGGCTTGCCCCTAACCATGATTTCTGCCTGCTACCCATTATGATCTCTGCCTGCTACCCATCATGATCTCTGCCTGTTTTGTACAATTTCTGTTTTCTGCCTTCCCTGACCTCTTTCTCGTCTTTGGCTATGTTCTCATCCCCTAGTCTGTGCTTCGTCCCTTTTCTGCCAACTATCAGCTGTTGCCAGTCCCAGTGTTCTCTAAAAGTTGTAACCTGGAAACCATTCTACAATGGGGGGGATCACCCCTTGGGGTGTGCTGGTGCATACTGAGCAGCTCCTTAGAGTCTTCTCTCCTTAGGGCCTACATTCTTCTGGTGAAGCAACGGGTCTACTACCACAATGACACCCACTCCCCCTTCCTCAGTATTAGTTTGATCAATTCTGAGCTCTTTTAAACAAATAACAGCCTCATTTGCATATTCAGTGGTAGGCTCAAAAAAATCAAGCTAGCATGTCAAGAAGCCTGACCCGCTCTTGGTCTATTGACCACAGGGAAGTGAAATAAAGAATACAGGTTGCAAGGTCTCTACTGTCCAACTGTAGTTTTCAATAAATTACATTGAATGGTAAGTGGTGCTATACAGGCCCGGACTGGCCATAGGGCACACCGGGCACTTGTGGGGCCAAGGCAGCTGAGTTGCTCCTTGAGCCCCCGCCGCTCACCCGGCCTCTCTGTGGCTGGCTGGCCGGCCAGCCACCATCGCAGTTCGGCTGGGGGGCGGAGACTACAGGTCACGTTACCTGTGACCATGAAGAGGAGAGGAGATCTACGTGAGACGCGGCTGCTAGGAAAGTGGGTGTGGCTCCCCATGCGTGCGCCTGGATATGAGGAGCAACTGCATACACAATAAAAGAATCCATCTCTTTATTTTTCTCCTACAGCCTCCGAATGCCTGCTTCTCATTCTCTCCCTCCCGTGGGCATTCAAAGGCTGTAGGAGAAAAATAAAGAGATGGATTATTTTATTGTGTATGCAGCTTCTCCTCATATCCAGCTTCTTTCTACTGCCCCCTAGTGCTCTCAGGCTCCCACCATGCTCTCAGGTACCCCCCCATGCTCTCCGGGCCCCCCCAGTGATCACCAACACCCCCAGTGCTTTCCAGCCCCTGTGCTCTCTGGCCCCCCAGAGCTCTCCAGCCCCTCCCAGTGCTCTCTAGCCCTCATTTATCTCCAGCCCCCCAGTGCTCATCACCCCCCATGCTGTCCAGCCCCCCAGTGCTCTCCAGCCTCCCCAGTGCTCTCCAGCCCTCCGTGCTCTCCAGGCCCCCCAGTGCTCATTGCCCCCATGCTCTCCAGCTCCTCCCAGTGCTCTCAGGGCCCCCTGTGCTCTCCAGCCCCCCCAGTGCTCTTCAGCCCCCTAAGCATTCCAGCCCCTCTGTGCTCTCTGCCCCCCATACTCTCCACCCCCCTGTGCTATTCGCCTCCCGTGTTCTCTGCCCCTGCTTCTGCTCTCCAGATCCCCGTGGTCCCCGCCCCCTCTGTGCTCTCTGCCCCCCTGTGCTGTTCACCTCCCGTGTTCTCTGCCCCTGCTTGTGCTCTCCAGATCCACGTGGTCCCCGCCCCCTTAGTGCTCTCCGACCCACCCAGTGCTCTCCAGCCCCTCTGTGCACTCTGCCCCCCCTGTGCTGTTCACCTCCCGTGTTCTCTGCCCCTGCTTGTGCTTTCCAGCCCCCCATGGTCCCCATCCCTCTCAGTGCTCTCCGAGCCCCCCTGTGCTCTCCAGCTCCCCCTAATGCTCTCCACCCCCTGTGCTCTTCACCCCCTAGTGCTCTCTGGCCCCCCTAGTGCTCTCTGTTCCCCCTAGTGATCTTCACCCCCCTAGTGATCTCCACACTCCCCATGTTTTCAACCCCCCATGCTCTCTGTGCCTCCCAGTAAATATGCCAAGGGCTGCTCAGTCTAAAATGCCCATTGCCTATTTTGCCTAATGCCTATTTTTTTGTCCCAGTCTGGGCCTGGTGCTATATACAGTCTTTGAAAATCTATAGATATACTGCAGTAAAATCCCAAATCCATAATTACTTTAAAAAAAATCTTTATATCTACCTGATAGTGAGCACTCCCTGCTCCAGACAATACATGGAGCAGTTTACTAAATGCTGAGACCTCAAGATGATAGGAGGTCAGATTAAGCTTGTGTGGGGGTATGACAAGATAGATGTTTAAGTCCAGGCTCCCAATAATATGCCCTCTCCTTCCAAGATTAGTGTAGTTTTCACTTTTGATACATTATTATGAAGTTTCAAGACATATGAAGTGTACATTTTAACGGTGTGTTGTACACAGTATGAAAGTATGAGACAGAAATCTCAATGGTTGTTTCACAAAGTCTAAGCTTATTAAAGCTATATTTCCTCTAAAGGGAAAGCAAGTATATGAAGAAGGTAAACTCCTGATTAGAGTTACAGTCTAGAAGATATTAATTACATCTATATAAAATGCACAAATGTATGTGGTCCATAGGTTAGGGGTCAGATATTGACCAATAGCTTGAAAATACAGATGAAAGTACAAATGGGTAGAACAGAATTAATATAGTAAGAGATAACAATAGACCTCGGAATATAGTGTTATAGATTTATTAGACTTTTATGTGGGAGTGCATTATGAGAGTGATTATTGTAGTTTGAGCATACCATTTTTAAATGTGCTGACTGATATTAATATTTTGGTTGTAACTAAAAAAAGCACTGTTTTTGATTTTGTAAGGTAGGTTTTTGGTGTTGAATATTATTTAGGATGAACAAAGTTACTGGCTCCAAATTCTGTGAGTACTCTTAAAGGAACACTTAAATGAATTCAATAAATTGTATTATATGATTTTTTTTATTCATTACATTTAGGAATGAAATGTTTCATATTCTCTAGTTTCAGCCAGTAAAGAGCATGCACAAAGCTACCCCCATTTTTTTTTTGTTTACCAAGCTGACTCACTAGTGACTTACTATTGAGTAGCTTGAATATCCAATGTCATTTTAAACCCTGCTATTTGCTTCTATTCATAGCACAAATACAGCAGAATTTTTTGCGGGAGGAACACAAACCTCTTCCTGTCTACCTATTCAAACAGAAATAGTCCATAAAAAAACTGTCAGAATTGGATTTATTTTACAAGCAAGTCTAGAATGTTCTGCAAGCAAACTTTCACAAAGGTTCCCTTTAAAATAAATATGCACTTTATTACTGTTATGCCCCTCCCACCACATAAGTAAAACCATACCTTTACTTCAGGCACTGCCTGGTTGGTTCACAACTGGATGGTCGGCAGGACAGTTGGCTTCACCTTCATTGTGCTCTATAGAACATATCCTCTAGCCAACTGAAAATTGCCCATGTCTTAGTTCCTTTCATAGTGTTTCCAAAGATCAACAGCAATCCCTGGTGCATGCACTGAGTACCAATATTACCCTTTATAGCAGCATCTGAGGCATATATGAGTTTCAATGTGCAGGTCACAGAATACATGTGTAGTACAGTGAAGCCGAGGCCTGCCATCATGAAGACAAATAGGCTGTTAATTTTACAAGTACATTTTCCATTATTTTAGTGAATGTAGAGAGAATTCTCAAAAAATACAAAATCATATGCAAGGAAAATAAAAATCTTTATTTTTGCTTGCACCTGATTGGATAGTAGAAGTTAGCAAAGCTTTACCTCATCCACCAAATTAAGTGAAGATTCCCTTGCAAAGGGAACAGCCTATTTGCCTTCATCAAATCAACCCTCAGGTGTCTATGATCATGCGGGAAGGGGGGTGGGGTATATTTCACTAAGTATTGATCCTGTTATACACAGATTTACACTCAATCTACAGTTTTCTGTAAACGTACAATCTCAGTAGCTGGGAGGATCAAACTTCCTTGTCAAGATTAAATTTATGTCTGTATGACTACTCTATCTGTAACACAACTTCCCTTGCTGGATTACACTGGATGTCAGTGCCTAAAGGATCAGAGGGGTCTGGCTGCCCCTAACCCATGGATATATTTATTTCATTACATTTCCTACATATTGCAGGGTGAAGTGGGGGAGATATTCACCCCCTATATTTTAATGCTCTTCAGATGTTTTCAATGGCTTGAATTCATTATATCAGTTAGAAACGTCATATGTAAGAACCTTCTCAGCCATGCCCACTGTATGCCTTATTGATAAGATTTGGAATTAGCCAAACAACTTTTGGGTATTAATAACTTCATTATTTATAGGATAATGACAAATTAGCAGTGATTGAATTTCAAAGCTTTCAGAACTGAAAAGTGGCAGGTATTTTGACCATCTCTCAAATATATAAAGAGGAACTTCCCTATTCTAATACATTCTATTTTCTTTTTACACAAGAATAGCTTTTATAGATACATTCAACTTTGCAATGCACTACAAAGCTCAACTGGGCCCCACAGGTCCCATTATATATCTCAATCCTGTATATGATGAGCTGTGCAAAACAACAAGCATAAAGGGTATGATTTCCAATATGTATTCTCAATTTCTGTCCAAGTTCCCACTAAAGTTAAAAATAAATTAAATAAAAGCATAGGAATCTGACCTAGGGAATATGTCAGATAATGACTGAGAAGGTATTTTGCAGGAACCATTTTATGTATCTACTCTTGTCACAGGTTGACCCAGGCTTTTATTCTGCAAAGAACTTTCCAAACACCTGAATTTTAACATCTGATTAAAATAAAATGACAAACTTTTAGATCTCAAAACTTATTGTCAGTTATTATGAAATATATTTATCTCTATATAATTCCAGAGGAAGGAGCTTTAGAGCTTTGAAAGTTTGTATTTCAATTATTTACATTTTGCTGAAATCTGTATCATTTTGACAGGCCATTTTGCTTTTTTACCTGTATATTTTTATTATTTGTCACCCTTTTCTGGGTGACAAATAATACATTTAAAATGTGTAAATTGACCTAAAATTTACCTAAAGGCATTATAGTCCAACTTTAACATAGCTGAATACCTTAGAGCAAAATAAATATTCAGTTTAATTACAGTAAGTATGAAAACAAATATAACACACAAGATCCTCATACATTCAGAATCTCTGTCATCCAAGTTGTTTTTCTGTTAGGAAAAGAGTGGACTTCATGTTGGACTTCAAACTTAAAAAAAAAGTATTTCAAGCTCCTACTGCAATTGTTTATGATCTGGATCTAAATGTTAAAGGCTTACCCAAACCATAATATTTCCACCAACATGTTTTACTTTTGGTATGAGGTTCTTCTCCTGAAAATCTTTGTTTAGTTTACACCAAACACATCTTCTGTTACTGTGACAAAAAACTATGATTCATTAGTCCACATCACATTGTTTTATAAGTCCTTGTTTTTGCCTGTATGCTCAGTTGCAAACTGTAATTTTGAACAGGAAAGGACTTTTTTCCTGGCACATCTCCCATTCAGATTATATTGGTGCAATCTCTTTAAAATTGTAGATGCATGCAATTTGATACTAACTGTTTAAGTTACCTGCAGATCCTGTGATGACATTTTGGGGTTTCTGAGGACTTCTATTAGCATCTAATAGTTCGGTAATGGTACCAGGTTATAAAAATGTGTTTCTGTGTAAACTGTGTCCCTGGAATTACCTCCAATTAGGAACATGATGAACTTCACTATCAGTAATTAACCAATCTAAGAAAATCTAAAGCTGGCTAAAGATAGATCTTTTTTTGTGCAGCAGACTGAATGAAAAAAAAATACATATTCTTTCATCCACAAAAGCAAAGAGGATAGAGGAATCCACTCAGCTGAGACATTATATTTTGACAGAGGGGGTCTTCGAACTCAGAATACACTAAATGGCTGCAACTGCGGATCAAGAAAAAATTTGCAACAAGTCTGTTCAACAGAAGTCAATCATTAGATTGACTTCTTTCAAGTGGGAGCAGCCACACATGGATTGAAATGTGTCCAGTCCCTGCTGAATCGTCACATTTCTAATCCATTTATGAGCATCTTAAGAAAAGTGGTTATTCATTATGTGAACTAGTAAATGGGGGCTTTAGACTCCTTGCTAATTCACTGTAGGAGCACATGACAATGCAATATTACACTATAATATCATGCCAGGTTGTGACCCTCTGGATTGTTCCAGCAGTAAGAGAGCAAATGGGAGTCAGGTAGTGGATGAACCAAATAGGGAACTAGCAGAAGTGTAATCAATGAAAAAGCCAATCTAGATGGACTCAGGCAAAAGCGTAATTGATGAAAAAGCCAAAAGATCAGAAACGAGTAGTAGCTGGATGCAATCGGCAGTTGCAGAAACATTGTCAGTGAACAAACCAAAAGTCGATAACGAGTGGAAGCATTAATACAGCAGCAGGTATGCAGGCATGCAGGACAGCAGTAGTTATGCAAAGGAGTAAGATATCGGCTGGAGAGAGCACAATAATCTGTCAAACAAGAAGTGCAGAGACATGGTATCATGTACCTGATAGCAAAGCCTGATATGATGAGGAAGGCCTCTCTTACACCTTTGAATCATGGCCCCTGATAGTGTAGACAGAAGGTGCAGGAGTACAGAGTGGCACGAGTGCCTGTAGGTCCTGCTAGCAGCAGGGCAAGGGTCCACACTGGGCAAGAAAAGTCTTCAGATGGCTTCAGCAAGCAGGCAAGCAGCTGGTACTGGTTACAGCAGACAGAGTAGCAGAGTCAGGCAGGCCGAGTCATTCACAGACAGAATGGATCGAGCACACTGCACAGACAGGAGTGTGGTCAGGAAACAAGCCGGGACTGGAACCGATCAGTGAAGCAGGAGCCAAAGGAGCAGACAGAAGCAGAGCTCAAGGGACAAGCTGAGGTTGATGCAGGTGGAGTTCAGAGAATGGTGAAGACAAGCCGGGTCAGCAACTGGAAGCAGGGTACAGGTTCACAGAATCACAGGTTACACAGGAGGCTGAAGACAAAGCAGCACTGATCCTGAGCAATGGCTAAGGTTCAATAGCCTGTTTGGCACCAGCATCTTTCAGAGGTGTACGCAAGTACCAGCATTAGCCAGTGCCCAATTCTTGTGAGCACGAAAGGGAATATGTTTTAGCCTATGTATAGAAGTTGTAGAGTTATCTTATCTACTAGCATGTCCATCCTGACACATGGCTTTCATAGAAAGATCATGGAAACTGCAAAGAGTTCAATGTTCATCAGAAACCAGATACAGAATAAGGTTTTCCAAGGAATCAGGCAGGGAGCTGTTCAGCATTTCAGGTGACACAGCGAGAAAAGCCACAGCAGACACTGCAGAAGTCCCAGGTTCGGATTCTGACACAGGGATACTGTAAGCTTACTGTGATAAAAATCCCAGGTTTTTTTATATGTACTGTATATATTTATTTTCATTTTTTTTTTACACTGAGACAAAAGAGAAATAACCAGGCATAAACATACATAATCATAAATAACCGACAGAAAAGATATCAGCAAGTTACAACCAAAGACAAAATGCATAATGGCTGACCAGAGTGAACATCAGCAAAAATTTGCAGAGATCATATCCCAACCTATTGGTCGTACAACAGAATGGTGGATGAGGGGAGAAATGTCCAGCTGAAGGAATAGTACTTCTAGCCAATTCATCAGTGGTAAGCTCAACCCCATCAGGTGCACTAGCATTCTAAACCCTAAAAGCATAATGATATAGGCTCTACAACAGAGCTGACATCAAATGTAGGATTCCAGATACTAGAATGCTTCGGCGGGAAGGGTGGATCAGGTCTATGAAACAGTGAGGAGGGTCATGTCCAGAGACATGAGCAGAAGCTTGGAGTTTAAGCTTTCCCAGTTGATTTGAGAGATTAGCCTTTGCATATCAATCCGTGAAATGAAAAGTGGTCATCAGTTCAGACTGAAAAGGAATGCTCTAAAAAAGCCCTCCATATTGCAAAAAACACTTGGTGGGTCCAAAGTTTTGTCATGTACATGTAGGGTAGGGGGTGTCATGGTGATACAGTGGTTTTCATGTCCTCCTTGTTTCCCACCTCATTGGGCACCAAGCAAGGGTCACATGGGCTTCTGGGGTACTCTAGGTACTTTGTACAGGGTCTCTGTCACACACATGGGGTACCTTTACTTGAGCCATGCTCACAACCTGGTAGATGATAAACATGAACAAACTCTAGGAAACTCTCTTGATGTCATATACACCAACTGTCATTTGTGAATATACTGTAAAAGGGACACACAGAGCTAATGCCCTCTCATTCTGTGCAGCGTATCACTACTACCTCACTTTCAGTAATGGTATGGGGTCCCTCCATGCACCTGGCACAGACTTCATGCATGCACTTCACTTAACTCTTCCTCTTCTGTAACTGTGTACAGGTTGAGGGCCTTGGTGTTGCAGATTAGCTTTTGTTGCTGTAGGAAATGAATCGCAGCCAAAGAGGCTATCTCACCTGCCACATGTACACATCTGACAGGTTGCTAGAGAAACCCTTACCCTTGGTAACCCCTGTATCTTCACACTGTATTAACTCTTGTCCGTTATCTTCACACTTCAATCTATTTTGTGACCTGAGCTGTAGTGTCAAAAGTTAGCCTATAATTTCCTGCTTCTGTATTCTTACCCCCTTGCTGTAGTGCTTTCTCGATCCTGATTCCTTTCACATGTGTAGTTTGGCTGTATGGGCATCACCTGATATTCTGTGGGTTTTTAGTTCCTTCCCTTCTATCACTTTCTGGCCCGCCTAGTTTGCTTACACACACATATACATATATATATATATATATATATATATATATATATATATATATATATATATATATATATATACCGTATATACTCGAGTATAAGTCATTCCGAGTATAAGTCGAGGCCCTAATTTACCACAAAAAAATGGGAAAAACTTATTGACCCGAGTATAAGACGAGGGTGAGAAATGCATAGCTACTGTAAGTGGAAAAGAGGGTCAAACAATGCCAATTTGCAGCATCACTGTTCCCATTTGCATGCCTCACTGTGCCCATTTGCAGCCATAGGTCCCCTGAACTTCAAACTCAATAGTTAAGGGTTCCTAGATGCCCCCTAGCTGCAGCCAAAATTTGGGGTCTCTGAACCCAAAGGGTCCCGAAATGACATTGCTGCAGATGGACACAGTTGACCAAATTTGGGGCCCCGTATCTCGGGGCCACTTAGTGCTAGTAACCCCAAATTTGGTGTGCAAACCCAGTGGAACCATACAATTTCCAAAGCTGGGGTTTCTAGCACCAAGTAGCCCCGAGATACAGGGCCCCAAAAATCAGTTCAGAAAATGTCAAGCACTTTTCTTCAGCAGAGAATGACATTTTCCGAACCGGTTTTGGGGCCCCATATCTCAGGGCCACTTGGTTCTAGGAACCCAATCTTTGGATATGTTATGGTACCAGTTCCACTGGGTTTGCACACCAAATTTGGGGTTCCTAGCACTAAGTGGCCCTGAGATATGGGGCCCAAAATTCGGTTCAGAAAATGTCAAGCACTTTTCTGCAGCAGAGAATGACATTTTCCGAACCGATTTTGGGGCCCCGTATCTCAGGGCCACTTAGTGCTAGGAACTTCAGCTTTGGATATGTTGTGGTACCAGTTCCACTGGGTTTGCACACCAAATTTGGGGTTCCTAGCACTAAGTGGCCCTGAGATATGGGGCCCCAAAGTCGGTTCGGAAAATGAAATTTTTTGCTGCAGAAAAGTGCTTGACTCGAGTATAAGTCGAGGGGGGCACTTTCAGCACAAAAAAATGTGCTGAAAAATTCGACTTATACTCGAGTATATACGGTATATGTATATGTGTGTGTAAGCAAACTAGGCGGGCCAGAAAGTGATAGAAGGGAAGGAACTAAAAACCCATATATATATATATATATATATATATATATATATATATATATATATATATAACACATGTTCAGTCTAGCCCACATTGACTGAGCAACTTCACAGTTCTCTGAGCTCTAAGTCGCTTGTTACTTGTGTATCCTGTGCCTGACTTCCCATGTACTGACGCTGGCTTCATTATCATCTGTGCTTATTTGCTGCCCATCCTGACCTCGGCTTGTCTCCTGGATTTCTTTTGTCTCCTTCTGTTTTTACTTTGCACAAATGAGTGGACTCTGCATCCTCAGATGGGCATCCCTTGGGGCTGTGACCTGATTCCAGCTTGCTGCAAGTCCACCCCCCCATCAGGGGCTCTGGTGAATAAGCAGGCTTGGGCTTAGGCTCAGCGCCCTGGGGAACCCCGAGTCGGCGATCCACAAGGGCTCTATACCACAAATGTTTGACATGTAGACTATATGTGCCAGTTACTTACATTGCACCCCTTTAGTAAATTCAGACCAGGAAAAGGCAAAGTTTCAACAAGCTTTACTGAAGAATAAATTAACATTATGATAATAAAAGGTAACAGTTTGAAATAAACTGAAGGTAACAAAGGTAACAGTTTGAAATAAAGTGCATACATTTCCTTGGTATCCCGAATCTCTAACTACAGGCTTGTGGCTGCCCAAGTCTACCTGCTTAGTTTAAGTCCATAATTGGAGTCCATAGTGGGTTAAACTCTGATTCCAGCAATTCTCTGATCCTCCAGACTCCGCCCCGCCAAACAGAAAACCTGGGAACACACTTGACTCTTAGCTTCCCGATTAGGTAGTGTAAATGGGCAGCCAGAACTTCAACCTGCCTACATACAGTAGAGATTTTAGTTCCCTTTTAACAGCTGAGACAGATGGGCCTATTGGCAAAGTCCAAGCCTTAACTGAAGCCATGCAGGCTGTCAATGGGCAGAGAAGAGTCCATGCAGGTAAGGAGTAGTCTTTTGAAGCAGAGGCTATAGGCATTTGCTCAGCATAGCCAAAGAGGCACAGAAGAGGGTCTTTGGATGAAAATCTGGATTTAATGAGTAGCTCTGCTTATCCCTATTCACGCAATTCATCAAATCTCCTTGTTTATAACATCTTTTTATAAAGTTAATATCTCTCTATAATTTATATGTTGTTGTGGAATTACGCATTGCAAGGCACTGATAGCCACACATATGACTTTCAGAGGCAGAGGTATGATAGAATTTGTAGTTCACAACAGCTAAAGTATTGAAGTTGCCTATCCTGGACTATATTCTCCTTGTTCTCTG
The DNA here is from genome assembly GCA_037952835.1 of Lithobates septentrionalis. Classification (NCBI taxonomy): domain Eukaryota; kingdom Metazoa; phylum Chordata; class Amphibia; order Anura; family Ranidae; genus Lithobates; species Lithobates septentrionalis. The sequence goes on along the minus strand of JBBDGP010000082.1, from coordinate 15,343,499 downwards.
TTAGGACATGTGCATGCAGCATAACTGCGAGACTGATGTCAAGTCAAATTCAGGTAAATACACTTTATGCATTAAAACTTTTTTTTTGATAATAATACAAATATATTTAACAAGCAGCACTATAATGTAATATAATGCGGACAAATGAGCAGGTAATCAGGGATCAAAGATAAGAGGACAGAATGGGAAAGTTTGGTTGGTTCTGTTAATCTTTATCTTTGCTGTAATACATTGTATTCACTTTCCTGGGAAAGTTAAGTATAACAATAGGGTCACTTTAAAGACACCTTGTTCCTCCTTAATCAAAATGACCGCACCAAAAAAAAATGTTGTAGATAGACAAATTAAGTTGTTTTTAGTTACTTGTCTTTGTTTTTTCTAAACACCCCATTCTCACTAATTTGTTCCCTCTGCAGAATGCAAATCTAAGCTGCCATTTAAAGTGGAGTTCCACCCTGAAATTTTTTTTTTCAGAATCAGACTCCTCTAAACCTATGAAAAAACATTTGGAGGAAATTTTTTTTATATACTTACCAGAATTGCCCTGTTGCTATGTAGTTCTCCTCATCTGCCACTTCCTGGTCTGCGGAGCTCCTCGTCACTTCCTCTCTCGCCTATGCTGCCCACAGATTTCTGGGAAATGATGACACATCATTTCCCAGGAGTCTGTGGGCAGTACTGTGATCAAAAATCGTGTTATTTCCTGACAGGAGATGACGAGGTTTAAGGTGGATCGCAGCGCCAAGATGTGTTTATCTATGTTGCCATAACAAAGGGGCGGGACCTTCCTCTGTCACCGCCCATTGTTATGGCAACTTTAGAAACAATCGGCTCTACAGCCGTCGGTGAATTGCGCATGCGCGAGATCGAGTGGTGCATGCTGGTTACCCAGCATGCACCTCTCCAAGGCTTTTCCAGGAAGAGATATCGATTGGGCTTCACATGCCCACAATCATGATGGCAACAGCCACAACAGGATTGAGAAAACTGTCAGTAGTAAATTTATATTTTAGAAAGATCCACAATTAACCATGTATAAGCGTTTTTTATTTTAAAAATGAATGATGCTTGGATCAATTAAAAAAAAAAAAAACATTGTCACGGTCCACTGTGGACATTTGTGCCAGATTTATGCAGAAACAAACAATAAATGCATTTTTTTCCTGAGATCTCTGGAAAAAAATCTATTCATTCTATTTTTTTACACAGATCTCACAGTTTACCTATGAGATTTGCCTGGAAGGCATTGGTAACATAGACTTCCCAGGGGGACAGCTCTGAGGGCCTGGCTATGTCATCAGTGCCTACTGAATACCAGAAACTGGGGAGAAAAATTGGCATTTAATGCTTTTATTTTTGGAAGGAAAATGGCCTGCTTTCAAATTAAGATGTTCTCCAGGATCCCCTTTGAATCTTCTGTATGAACAGGACAAATGGTGGAAGTCATAAACTCTGCTCTCTGCTGCTTTTAGAGGTTTAACACAAATCACAGTGGTTACTGCAATATACTGTGCAGGAGGGACAGGATTAACGCAGATCACAGTGTGCTATAGCAATAAAGTGCACAGGAGGAGAGGGTTGACACATTGTGCTACTGAAATATAGGGTGCAGGAGAAAGAGGCATTTACTAAAACCGGAGCACTCGGAATTTGGTGCACCTGTGCATGCTAGCCAATCAGCTTCTAACTTCAGCTTGTTGAATTAAGCTGTGACAATTAAAATTGGAAGCTGATTGGTTTCTATGCAGAGCTGCCCTTGATTTTGCAAGCTGCACTTTTAGTAAATCTCCCCATTGTGTTACTGCAAGTAATTTGCAGAAGGAAGTCGCATGCTTTGCTCGGGGTTTGAGCCAGTTTAGCTTGTAGAGGGGTACTTTAAGAGATCTTATAATCCTTCTTCACTGCTATTTGGGATTCAGAGTGCAGGAAGAGATGCCCGCTGTAGGCACAGTGCACATGATAGCCCAAGAAAATAGATCCCAGCTGCTGTACATGCCTGTACACAAACTTGACTTGCTAGATTGGAGGAGATGATTTACATGAATCAGAATTAATTGAGCCTCATGGTGTACTGCTACTCAGCCATACAATGAATGGGGAAAGGGCTTATAATGTTTCAAAGTTATGTTCCATTCCTTTCCTTCTCTTCTCCACACTGGTTCTCAGTCAGAAACTCAACCCTCCAGGTCCCAGTTCCACCCTAAAGTGTTTACTTTCACTTCTGCCTGGTTGTGACTTGTGAGGCTGTCCTTGTTTAACAGCTTAGCTCTTCTCACTCCCTCTCTGGGACTACAGTAGCAGACATTGAACTGGTGTTACTACTACACTGTATACAGCATGCAGCCTCATACCTCAGCTAATCATGAATCAGCTATGGGCTAGGAGATTTTTCATGTGCAGTACATTTGTTGACCGAAGAGATGTTTTTACTAGTGCTCGCTCCTCCCTACGGATGAGCCAAACATACCTGGGTTCAGTTTGATGTAGGTTACCAGTTCTTCCTAACAACCAACCTTCAGGGAAACTGTCACATTTAGCAGAGGTAGTAATATTTCTGATAGATGTATCACTTCCTGCCACCACCAGAGGTTCAACTCAGCCAAACAAAATTGGTGTTACCGAACCTCTGAACAACCAGATTATGCAGCTCACCCCTACTCCTGTTCAATGACAATTTTGAATGGCAGACAAAGCCACTGATTTTTACAAACCGTCTATGAATTAATTGATAGCTGACAACCCTGCTTCTGGCTACTAAAATTTGCCTGGTTATTTTGAGATAAGTTCCTGTGGACAGAGAACATTCAGATTATGGCCTCCCAGTCAATCCTAGGGGGAACAACTTGAAGGTGGGAACACCTGAGGTGAAAACTGATAGTTGGAGCTGTTGTTGGAATCTGTGAGGTGAGCAAAGTGACATAGACTTTTTGATTATGTTATTGTGAAAACCTCTTAAAAGAGTGAGATATTAAGCATTTCTCAATGCCTGCAGCCCACCTGGGCTTGGATAGTATATGAGGGGTATGCCATGAGCTCAGGTTGGCTCTTCCCCTGGTGCTTAGGAAAGGAATTGAAATGCCATGGTGCAAATTATGGATTGTTCTGGCAAACAAATAAAGTACCTGCCTTGCCACAAGTAGCCCTGCTGAGCCTAGAAAATGTCTTTTAAGAAACATGTCAATGGTTTACTTCAAATAAAAAATATCACAAAACAATTCCTGCATCATCAAAAAATCTTATGCTACTGTATCATTGGACTGGTAAAACGTTAGGAAATCAACTTTTATTTGAAAATGTTAGCACTTGAAAACATGTCAAAATGAGATGTGCATGTCTATTTCACTGTTTGGCGAATCAAGCTGAATGTCTGCTTCATGCTGCAAAATGATTATTAAAAAAGCCTTATAAATGTATCAAGTATGGGACTAGAAAAGACAAACATAAAATTAAATGTAATTTTTTTAAATATAGATTTCTATGAAGTATATTTAATAAATACCCAGCTGTATATGATCCAGCCTGGCAATCCTTGTACCTTTAGGACATAGCACATCTACAGTACATCAGTGAGGAGGATCCAGACTGCAGCATTTGCCACACTAGCATCAGAACATTGTTCTAACTTTTAGATACTGTATAAGCAAGGCACACATACAGTATATATGGACAAGTATGCAATATTTATGAGGTGAGCCTTTCAGCTGTCAAATAAGTTAAATCACTCAAAAGTGCTGACTACTAAACATTAAATTATTTTGATTTTCTTCCTTCTAAAATTGCTTTCCATATTTCAGTCATTAATTTAAGTTTGATAATTTAACATTTTTACATCTCTATAAAAACAGTGGGCTGACTACTGATTAATGGCACATTGGAGACAGTGTTAACATTTTGTTATTTTGCATGCTTATAAATGCTCCACAGGCTTGTTGTCAATACCCTCACAATAGTGGTTTAACCCTTGCTGATATTCTCTAGCTGTTTATTTGACTTTTGTCCCCTCACACCTAGAGCTTATTATCCAAGTTAACTCTTTACCCTTCTCTTGTCTTACATTTCCAAACACAGCATGTTATCCTCTACTATGCACACAGCATCATATCTTTCTCACCTAGTACAGCATAACACTGCTGTTTAACCACTTCAATACCGGGCACTTAGACACCTTCCCGCCCAGGCCAATTTTCAGCTTTCAGCGCTGTCGCAATTTGAATGACAATTGCGCGGTCATACTACACTGTACCCAAACTAATTTTTTATCATTTTGTTCCCACAAATAGAGCTTTCTTTTGGTGGTATTTGATCACCTATGCGGTGTTTATTTTTTGCGCAACAAATAAAAAAAGACAGAAAATTTCGAAAAAAAAAAAGGTGGCACTGATGAGGTGGCACTGACGGGCACTGATGATGGGCACTGATAGGCAGCACTGATGGGCACTGATAGGTGGCACTGATGGGCACTGATAGGTGGCACTGGTATGCGGCACTGATGGGCACTCATAGGTGGCACCGATGGGCACTCATAAGTGGCACTGATGGGCACTCGTAGGTGGCATTGATTGGTAAATATGGGTGGCACTGATGGGTACTTATGGGTGGCACTGATGTGTGGCACTGATAGGCACTGATAGGTGGGCACTGATGGGCACTGATGGGCACAGATGGGCACTGACAGGTGGCACCGATGGGCAATGACAGGTGGCACTGATCAAATATATTGGGGGCATTGCTGGGAAGATCTGGAAATAATGGTGCCAATCAGTGCCCATTTGTGGGCACTGATTGGCACAGATTGGGCACATGTGGTTGGCCATGGGGTACATATCCACATGTTGCCCCTTCCCTGGTGGTCCTAGTGGCGATCCCTGGTGGTCCAGTGTGGTGATCTGAGGGGGGCTGCGCTGATAAACAATCAGCGCAGACCCCCCCTGTCAGGAGAACCGCCGATCGGCTCTCCTCTACTCGCGTCTGTCAGACGCGAGTGAGGAAAAGCCGATCAACGGCTCTTCCCATTGACAGTGTGATCAGCCGTGATTGGACACGGCTGATCACGTGGTAAAGAGCCTCCACCGGAGGCTCTTTACCAAGATCGGTGTAGCGGTGTGTCAGGCTGTTACACCGCTCCGCCGATCGCCACGTTGGGCGCGCCCCCGCGGGCACGCGGCGGCATATTATCCTGCTGGACGTCATATGACGCCCAGTCAGGATAATGGAACCACTTCCTGGACGTCAATCCGCTATAGGGCGGGAAGTGGTTAATGATTTTTCCTAAGAGTTTTTCTTCAATCTTATTTCCACTCATTTGTTTATACTTCAGGTTGTCCACCAATTTTCCTAAATACAAATCAAAGAAACAAATAAAGTCAAGTGAAAAGGGGTTCATATAATTCAAAGATGAATGATCTATGTAATAATTTGTCAGGATTTTGAAATATTATCTAAAAATGTTGACATAATAGGCCTGAGTTACTAAAGACAAATGAACAAGATCAGAGATAAATCATCATGATACATTTACACTGTAAATACAAGGCAATCGTCATGGGACTTTGAATGAGGTAGGTCACTAAGTAAATACAACTTGGATATAATTAATGATTTATTATAAAATCCATAATGTACAAAAATACATTAAAAAGATATGCAATAATCATACAAACATATACAGTAAAATAATCATAGGGAAATCCATATATGATAAAACACCACACATTTGGTAATGTTCATACAATGTCATAGTAGGATACACAGTTGGTCTGTAAATGAGCGGATATATCTTAGCATCCATGGAGCTCTACGCCTTTCATGGATCCTAGTAAGGTCCACTCATCAGGAGTTTGATGCGCTATGAATATAAGTAAAAATAATAATCTCATATAAGTTTGTAAAAAGGGGGAGATGTAATATATGATTCTCCACAAGTAAAAGGGATAATATCAAAATGAGTAGCCTAAGGGCGTGGTGAATGCCCAGCGTGATGCCCACCTGAGCCTGGAGCTCCTCACACTTGCCGGGGAAATTCCAGAATAACAGAGCCCTAGAAGTCCACCAGCCTTTGCTTCTGTTGCCTGACGCTGCAAGAAGTCTCCGGTCATGCCACACAGGAAAAGAGAGCTGCCACAGCCCCGTAAGTTATTGGTCTTCTTCCTGACAATGTTCCATGGGCTACAACAAAATGGCAGTGGTTCCTGCAATTCGTGGCCCGTGGCCGGACCTCTAGTGATGGCACCAGCGCCATCTTCCTGTATCCCACTTGCACTAAATGACACAGTATCTGGCTCAGGGGCTTCTACTCCCACATTAAATAGTCCAGCCAAATCAAAGCCCCGCAGGGAACCCCCACAACCATGTGAAGAGGAAATGCAGGGAGAGGCAGGCTCTGAAGCATATCCACCTCCGCTAACTCCCACTGTAGACCCAATTGTGGCATTTCCTATTACAGGTCAGCCAGTGTCAGATACAATGCTCAAAGACATGTTTCTCTCCCTCAGAGCCTCATTGAAGGCTGGCATACTGACATGCATCAACCAACACAGAGCTGAGATCCAAGAGCTGGGGGATTGGGTGGATCATGTAGAAAACTCATTAACAAAGTTTACTGAAAATTACAACACCCTTGTAGACTCCCACACGGCACAGACAAAGGATATTACCTGCATAAAAGCAAAATTAGCGGACCTGGAGGAAAGGTCTCGAAGGAACAATCTGAAAATCAGGGGTATCCCGGAATCGGTCCAATCAGCACAAATACCTCACTTTGTAAGAGATCTATTCCTGGCAGTTATACTGAATCTCACTTCCACAGACCTGATGATTGATAGGATACACGAGTTCCTAAACCCTCATTCCTTCCTGCCGAGATATCTAGGAATGTTATTCTCAGAATCCATTTCTTCCAGGTTAAGGAACAGCTATTGGAAGCCTTCCACCTCCCATCACAGCTCCCGGAGAAAGCTTCTGGTCTCCGCTTAGATGCCCCTGTTGAAGACCCCTAGGTCGAAACGCGTCGGGTTCATATACCACTCTCCTTGTTGCCCATTTGTCTTTATGCATCGTGATCACGTTTTTATTTGTATATGGTTGTTTTTTTCAATAAAAACACCCTTTTTTATCTGCACCATGTGGAGGCATATTCCTTTTGTTTTCACATTTACCGCATGAGGCCCAGTACCTCCAACCGCCCCTTTTGGTGTCCTTTTGGAAACTCCTGATTTACGCTTGGACGGTTCGGTGTGAGGACCCATCCGGTTGCTGTCGGAGATCCATACAGACCCCAACCCAAAGGATTGGCGATTCCAGACCTCCCATTCCACGTCATTGGTGACAAACTGCGCATGCGATTCCCTGTCGCTGACACGGGAATCCACGGGATCTGGTAAGAGTCTTTTTTCCATTTCCTCTGAATGGCTCATCCTGTTGGGAAGTCGTTTTAAGATGCCAGGTGACTTCTGACAACCATCAGATCACCACCACCCCTTGGAGTACCTACACCTCCTGTGCAGTTGGACATTCACATCCATCTATGGACGTTTTTGTTTAAACTCACCTGTGGTTAACTATTTATTTCAGCACTGTTTCACCATTATAAACACATATATTCATTTGTACATGCGCTGCATTTTTCCATATACTGGTCTCCGCTTACTGCCTGACCTCTCTCAATACACGTTACAGCAACGCAAGAACCTGCAAACTATCATGAAGGCCCTTCGTAACCATAATTTGCCTTACAAATGGAAGTACCTATCGAAACTGGAACTTACAGTACCTATCAAGGTTCCACAATAAAAGTTTCTTATCTGGAAGAAGGCTTGGCCAAGCTACGCCAGTGGGATATCATCCCTTATTCTTATCCTGAACAGCCACAAGCTCAAAGACCCCCCCACCGTCGTTCCTAAATGGCAACAAGTTTGCTATATTCATCCCACTTAAACTAAGTTTCTAGGGCTCTCCACCACCTTTAATGCACATAGTGCTTCACTAGCTCCTGGTGATTACAGGAGTATACAACATCATACTATTGCACTCCACAATTTTTTGCAGCTTACGCTGCCTCTTTCCCCCATTGTGTATGGGGGGGTTTGTTTTTGTTGTTCTCTTTATTGTACATGACTATTTCTACTTTGTTTTGTTTCAGGTTGGTACCTTTACTGTTTTGGGGCACTAAAAGAGCACACACCTTTCAGCTTAAACAATCTCGTCAATGGCCATACCATGAGTTGAACGATCTATTACATGCCTCACGATTTTACTTAGCGAACCTACACAAGTACGTATTGGATCCACATAGCATACCTATGATTGGGTCACACCTCATATTTGAAGCGGCTTACCAACCTCCATTGTCACAATCCCTACCAAATGACTATGGGCATTAAAATATTATCTTTGAATGCTAAAGGTCTCAACCACTCTGCAAAAAAGGACTTCTATGTGAAAGGAAGCATGCAAACTGGAATCGGATACCCTCTTCTTACAGGAAACTCACTTCCATGACCACAAAACTCCCTGTTGCTCCCACAAATCCTATTCTCTCATTCCCCTGGCATCTGCTCCCGAAAACAAGAAGGGAGTCCTCCTGGCTATACAGATCTCGTTGTCCTTCGAACTTAAAGAATCCATTCTAGACCGAAGGGTTGCTTCATCATTCTACTGTGCCTTCTCAACTCTAAGCCTTACACTCTGGTGAACGTTTATGTCCCCAATTCTCATCAGCTTTGCTTCATCAAGACGTTATTCAAGAAGACATTGTCACTACGTATCGGTAGCCTGATCGTTGGAGGGGATTCAACCTTGTGATTGATTCTGTGTTGGATACTTCATCCACGGGCACCAAGTCCCATCCAGAACTGAGTGCCTTTCTACATGCGCCTGAACTATACAACTTATGACAATGCCAGCATGGTAGGAAAAGGATTATGTTTTTCTCTAATAGACACTTATCTTATTCACGTATATATTTTTTTCTGGTTGATAAATGGCTATTGCAGCAAATATCCTCTTCTTCAATCTACGACATCACATGGTCAGACCATGCAGCCATCTCGATTGTTGTTGAGGAAAAGGATATTGGCCCTAAAGTGTTTATGTGGCGCTGCAATAATGTGATTATTCAAGATTCTGATAACTTTGGGTCACTCTCTAAACTCATGAGAGAGTTTTTCAGTACAAATGCGACCTCAATATAGATGTTTTCCCTCTTTATAATGCTCACAAAGCATACATGCAAGGGCTTATTATCCAACTGAGTGCCAAAGCTAAACGTACATTTAATAACAAGCTCAATGAATTGATTAAATCTATCCATGACCTTGAAACGTAAAACAAGATATCCACCACTATATCCATCTCAGCCAGCCTAACTCATTTACGCTATGAGCTCCGCTCTTTGTTATGTTCTCAGCATGACCACTACATGAGGCGACTTAAAATACATTATTATGAAAATAATGACAGAGCGGGCAAACTCCTGGGGTATAAGCTAATGGTTCATAGCGCCAAACTCAGAATACCCTTAATTGAACATCCCTTTACCAAACAATGGCTTAAGAAACCCCAACATATCGCTGATGCCTTTTTAGACTATTATAGTGCCTTATACAATTTAAACAAAGACGCTTCAACCCTCCAACCCACTCGAGAACTGATCAGCCAATTCCTTGACCAACTTAAGTTCCCATCTCTATCTCCTTCACAACTGAAGTCTTTAAATGCTCCCCTTACTGCTGATGAAATCCAAAGTACTATTAAATCCCTACCACTAGGGAAATCACCCGGCCAAGATGGATTCACCAAAGAATACTACAAGGGTTTCATTGATATCCTCTCCCCTCATTTAGCAAATGTTTTTACTAAGAGTAGACATGTGCAGGATGAAAAAATTTGTTTAGTTTCGTTTCGTTTCGATACGTTATTTAACTAAATTCGTTTAGTTAAATTCGTTGCATTCGTTACATTCGTTTTCGGAATTTGTTTCGTTCCGTATTCGAATTCGAGAAAAATTCGACCGCATTCGAAAAAATTCGGCCGTTTTCGAAAAAATTCGACTGTATTCGAATAAAACTATCATATTCGAAAAAATTCTACCACATTCGAAAAAAAACTATCAAATTCGAAAAAATTCTACCACATTCGAAAAAAAACTATCAAATTCGAAAAAATTCTACCACATTCGAAAAAAAACTATCAAATTCGACAAAATTCTACCACATTCGAGAAAAAACTGTCAAATTCGAAAAAATTCTACCACATTCGAAAAAATTCTACCACATTCGAAAAAAAACTATCAAATTTGAAAAAATTCTACCACATTCGATAAAAAACTATCAAATTCGAAAAAATTCTGCCACATTCGAAAAAAAACTATCAAATTCGAAAAAATTCTACCACATTCGAAAAAACTGTCAAATTCGAAAAAATTCTATCACATTCGAAAAAATTCTACCACATTCGAAAAAAACTGAATTTGAAAAAATAAACTATATATAACGATTATTTGCGAAATTTGAAATTCGTATAGAATGAAATTGAATTCCAATAGAAAAGATTAGGATAGAATAGAAAATATAAAAGAATAGCATAGAAATACAATAGAACAGAATAGAAAAAAATATCATATATTGTATTCTAATCTTTTCTATTCGAATTCGAATTCATTCTGTATTAAATTCCAATTTCGGAAGATGGTTAAATATATATATTATATATTTTTTTCTATTCTGTTCCATTATTTTTCTATGCTATTCTTTTCTATTCTATTCTAAACTTTTCTATTCGAATTTGAATTAATTCCATGCGAAATTCGAATTCGATCTTATTCTATTCTGTTCTATTGTTTTTCTAGTCTATTCTTTCTACTCTATTCTAATCTTTTCTATTCAAATTCAAATTCATTTTATACGAAATTCGAATTTCGGAAGATGGTTATATAGAAATAGAATGAAATCAAAAATTCTAATAGAAAAGAATAGAATAGAAAAACAATAGAACAGCAGAACAGAATAGAAAGAAATATTATATATAAATATATACACTACCGTTCAAAAGTTTGGGGTCACCCAAACAATTTTGTGTTTTCCATGAAAAGTCACACTTATTCACCACCATACGTTGTGAAATGAATAGAAAATAGAGTCAAGACATTGACAAGGTTAGAAATAATGATTTGTATTTGAAATAACATTGTTTTTACATCAAACTTTGCTTTCATCAAAGAATCCTCCTTTTGCAGCAATTACAGCATTGCACACCTTTGGCATTCTAGCTGTTAATTTATTGAGGTAAGCTGGAGAAATTGCACCCCACGCTTCTAGAAGCAGCTCCCACAAGTTGGATTGGTTGGATGGGCACTTCTGGCGTACCATACGGTCAAGCTGCTCCCACAACAGCTCAATGGGGTTCAGATCTGGTGACTGTGCTGGCCACTCCATTACCGATAGAATACCAGCTGCCTGCTTCTGCTGTAAATAGTTCTTGCACAATTTGGAGGTGTGTTTAGGGTCATTGTCCTGTTGTAGGATGAAATTGGCTCCAATCAAGCGCTGTCCACTGGGTATGGCATGGCGTTGCAAAATGGAGTGATAGCCTTCCTTATTCAGAATCCCTTTTACCCTGTACAAAGCTCCCACCTTACCAGCACCAAAGCAACCCCAGACCATCACATTACCTCCACCATGCTTAACAGATGGCGTCAGGCATTCTTCCAGCATCTTTTCATTTGTTCTGCGTCTCACAAACGTTCTTCTTTGTGATCCAAACACCTCAAACTTGGATTCATCCGTCCACAACACTTTTTTCCAGTCTTCCTCTGTCCAATGTCTGTGTTCTTTTGCCCATCTTAATCTTTTTCTTTTATTGGCCAGTCTCAGATATGGCTTTTTCTTTGCCACTCTGCCCTGAAGCCCAAAATCCCGCAGCCGCCTCTTCACTGTAGATGTTGACACTGGTGTTTTGCGGGTACTATTTAATGAAGATGCCAGTTGGGGACCTGTGAGGCGTCTGTTTCTCAAACTAGAGACTCTAATGTGCTTATCTTCTTGCTTAGTTGTGCAACACGGCCTCCCACTTCTTTTTCTACTCTGGTTAGAGCCTGTTTGTGCTGTCCTCTGAAGGGAGTAGTACACACCGTTGTAGGAAATCTTCAATTTCTTTGCAATTTCTCGCATGGAATAGCCTTCATTTCTAAGAACAAGAATAGACTGTCGAGTTTCAGATGAAAGTTCTCTTTTTCTGGCCATTTTGACCGTTTAATTGACCCCACAAATGTGATGCTCTAGAAACTCAATCTGCTCACAGGAAGGTCAGTTTTGTAGCTTCTGGAAGGAGCTAGACTGTTTTTAGATGTGTGAACATGATTGCACAAGGGTTTGCTAATCATCAATTAGCCTTCTGAGCCAATGAGCAAACACATTGTACCATTAGAACACTGGAGTGATAGTTGCTGGAAATGGGCCTCTATACACCTATGTAGATATTGCACCAAAAACTAGACATTTGCAGTTAGAATAGTCATTTACCACATTAGCAATGTATAGAGTATATTTGTTTAAAGTTAGGACTAGTTTAAAGTAAGCTTCATTTAAAAGTACAGTGCTTTTCCTTCAAAAATAAGGACATTTCAATGTGACCCCAAACTTTTGAACGGTAGTGTATATATATATATATATATATATATATATATATATATATATATATATATATATATATATATATATATATATATATATATATATAAAACCATCTTCCGAAATTGGAATTTGGTACAGAATGAATTTGAATAGAAAAGATTAGAATAGAATATTTTTTTTTTCCTATTCTGTTCTATTGTTTTTCTATGCTATTCTTTTATATTATTTTCTGTTCTATTCTAATCTTTTCTATTTGAATTCATTCTGTACCAAATTCCAATTTCGGAAGATGGTTTTATATATTTTTTTGCTATGCAAATCTTTCTGTGATATCCAAGTAATCCTGGGCTATATTCGTACTTGTAAGACAGAAAAAGTGGCGCTAAATGGCGGTGTAGCTCCTAACTAAAGTGCAAAGTGATGATCTAGTGTTCCAACAAATAATATGTGTACATCAAACAAAATGAATGAAAATAATCATGGAAAATCTCCTCAGTATGAAAAGGTAAACATTGTAAATCACTATACAGATGTATCAAACGCACAGCAATATATATATATAAAATATAAAAAACATGAACTCTAAACAATAGTCCATAGATATTCCCAAGACAGGACACCGTGCAGGAAAGGTGAGGTTTCTGGAAAATAATCCACCAAATCAATCAGTGTTAGTGACTCCTCTCCCCTTGAATTCACCACTCACCAGCTCCATATGCCTCACACTCTCGTGTTTTGGCAAAAAGGCATAAGTATAAGGTTGGTCAATGAAGGGTCAAAGGATCCAGATTCTTTAATGCTCCGAGTATTACCTCAATTCATAAAAAAGAACTCAAGATAGTGTGATACCGTAAAAAATGTGTAAAATTTATTCAACTTAAAACTTCAATCATTGCACTCACATGAACAACTCTTGATTCAAGCCAAACTGACACTGCAAAGCATTTCCAAATCAAACCAAATCCTCCTCTGTGAAACGCCCAGCACCACTGTAAAGCTGAGGGTCACGGCGGACCTCAAGAAGCAGCGATGGATAAGTTCTCACCCCTCTCCGCTGACAATCTAAAGATGTGGATCACCTGCTGGCGACACGGCCCGAGGGGCAGCTCCTCTAAATCGTTTTGAAGGCTCCCGCCGATGCACGGAGATCCGCAACAAAGTCCCGTCCGTCGCTACTGACTAGTGATAGGTGCCGTCTTTATATATTTTTTTTTTCTATTCTGTTTCTGTATAACTATATATATATATTTATATATTTATATATTATATATTTATAAAACCATCTTCCGAAATTTGAATTTCTTATCAAATGAATTCGAATTTGAATAGAAAAGATTAGAAAAGAGTAGAAGAGAAAAGACTAGAAAAACAATAGAACAGAATAGAATAAAATGTATATATATTATATTTTATTCTGTTCTGTTCTATTGTTTGTCTAGTCTATTATTTTCTATTCTAATCTTTTCTATTCAAATACGAATTCATTCTATACGAAATTCCACTTTCAGAAGCCATCTTCCGAAATTCGAATTTCGTATAGAATGAATTCAAATTCGAATAGAAAAGTTTAGAATAGAATAGAAACGAATAGCATAGAAAAGCAATAGAAACAGAATATAAATATATATATATATATATATATAAAATTTTCTATTCTGTTTTTATTGATATATATATATATATATCTATATATATATATATATATCTATCTCTCTCTCTATATATATATATATATATATATATATATATATATATATATATATATATATATATATTTATATTAATATAAAACATCTTCCAAAATTCGAATTTCATATAGACCGAAATCAAATTTGAATATAAAAGATTAGAATAGAATAGAAAATAATAGAAAAGAATAGACTAGAAAAACAATAGAACAGAATAGAATATAATATATATATTATATTTTCTTCTATTCTGTTCTATTGTTTTTCTAGTCTTCTTTTCTATTATCTTCTGTTCTAATCTTTTCTATTCAAATTCGAATTCATTCTATACGAAATTCAAACTTCAGAAGCCATGTTCCGAAATTCGAATTTGAATTGAAAAGACTATTATAGAATATAAAATAATAGAAAAGAAAAGCTTTAAAAAAATAGAAGAGAATAAAAAAATGATATATATATATATATATATATATATATATATATATATATATATATATATATATATATATATATATATATATTCTATTGCTTTATTATTTTATATTCTATCTTATTGTTTTTTTTAGAAAAACTTTTTCTATTTTTTTCAAATTCGATTCGAATTTGCTTTCGAATTCGATTCGAATATGTTTTCGAATTCGAAAATTTTTTCGAATTCGATTCGAATATGTTTTCGAATTCGATTCGAATATGTTTTCGAATTCGATTCGAATATGTTTTCGAATTCGATTCGAATATGTTTTCGAATTCGAATATGTTTTCGAATTCGATTCGAATATGTTTTCGAATTCGAATATGTTTTCGAATTCGATTCGAATATGTTTTCGAATTCGTTCGTTTTTTTTCGGATTCGTTTAAATTTTTTACTTTTCTAATTCGGAAATTCGGATGCATCCGAATTTCCGAATAGTGAAAAATTCGTCCGAATTTCGATTCGGAACTAAACGAAATGCACATGTCTAACTAAGAGATGCTGTCAGCTAACATAGTCACCTCTCGTTACTCAACACAGATGTTAAAGTCTATGCTAAACTCATAGCATGGCACCTGCATGGAATTCTCCCATCTTTGCTCCAGCCAGAACAAACCGGCTTTATCGAAGGATGTCAGGCGTACAATGTCACAAGGTGACTATTGAACATAACCAACTTTGCAGAACGAAAGGGAACACCTTCCCTGCTTCTATCTATAGATGCGGAGAAGGCATTTGATCACGTTCATTGGGTATATATGCACCAGGTATTGCTGTATTTTGATTTCTCAGGCACAATATTATCAGCCGTTATGACTCTATACTCCAATCCATCTACGAGGGTCTACTCTTCAAACCTTCTTTCCAAATAATTTTCGATAACTAATGGAACCCGACAGGGATGTCGATTGTCCCCATCCATTTTCTACTTTTCAAATAATTTATTGAGAATACAACAATACAATTTTACAGTACTGGTTTTAAATTTATGTAAGGTTACAAAATATGAGGAAAAGGAACTTCTCAATAATAACTTTGAATAATAATACTTAAGTTATCTTGTAGAAATCAGTAAGAAAATCTATTATCCAGTGTACATATCTGAATTATATGGTTATAACAATTAATAGAGCTTTTGTAATTGGAAAAATAAATAAATAAGTAGATAAATATATATATATATATAAAAAAAATACAATATGTCACAATAGTGAGACATAAAATGCAACTAAATTAGATAAATTGGGTATTAATGAGATGACCTAGAGAGACACCCAAACAACCAGGGCCAAGGTCCAGGCTATTTGGCCCGGCATATCCCGGGTGTAGTCCCCATCCATTTTCAACCTAATTATTGAGCCACTAGCTGAAGCCATACGCACACACCTTGGAATTTCTGGTTTCTTCTTCCATGAGTGTCCCCACGTTATTAATTTATTTGCAGATTACATTATTTTAATGCTATCCAATCCATCGACATTGCTCCTAAATGCCCATCAAGTCCTGTCATCCTTTAGTGCCATCTCATATTATAAAAAGGGATGGGCTGTCTGTTCGGGTCGAACATGAGTTCGACTCGAACATTGGCTGTTCGTCCGAATAGCGAACAATTTGGGGTGTTCACGGCAAATTCGAAAGCAGTGAAACACCCTTTAAAAGTCTATGGGAGAAATCAAAAGTGCTCATTTTAAAGGTTAATATGAAAGCTATTGTCATAAAAAGTGTTTGGGGACCTGGGTCCTTGCCAGGGGACATGTATGAATGCAAAAAAAAGTTTTAAGAACTACCGTTTTTTCGGGAGCAGTGATTTTAATAATGCTTAAAGTGAAACTAAAAAAGTGAAATATTCCTTTAAATTTCGTACCTGCGGGGTGTCTATAGTATGCCTATAAAGTGGTGCATGTTTCCAGTGTTTACAACAGTCCGAGAGCAAAGTGACATTTCTAAAGGTAAAAAAAAGTAATTTAAAAGTACTAGCGGTAGCGCCGGCAGCTATAATGAATTGTCGGGTCTCTTCAATACTCATAAAAGTCATTGAAAAAAGTGGCCTGGGGTTCCCCCACAGTGCATTACCAGGCCCTATGGGTCTGCTATGAATATTAAGGGGAACCCTGAAACAAAATTAAAAAAAAAATGCGTGGGGGCCCCCCCAAATTCCATACCAGGCCCTTCAGGTCTGGTATGGATTTTAAGAAGAACCCCACGTCAAAATTTTTAAAAAAATGGCGTGGGGGTCCCCCTAAAAATCCATACCAGACCCTTATCCGAGCATGCAACCTGGCAGGCAGCAGGAAAAGAGGGGGGCTGAGCGAGCGCCCCCCCCCCCTCCTGAACCATACCAGGCCAAATGCCCTCAACATGGGGAAGATGTCCCCTTGTTGATGGGTAAAAGGGCATCATCCCCACAACCCTTGCGGTGGTTGTGGGGGTCTGTGGGCAGGGAGCTTATCGGAATCTGCAATCCCCCTTTAACAAGGGGACCCCCAGTTCTCGGCCCCCCTGTGTGAAATGGTAATGGGGTACAAATGTACCCCTACCATTTCACATAAAATGTGTCAAAAATGTAAAAAAAGACAAGAGACGGTTTTTGACAATTCCTTTATTAATGTCTTCTTCTTTCCCCGCTTCTTCTTCCATCTTCTTCTGGTCTTCATTCGGTCTTCTTCCTCCATCTTGTTCTTCCCCCGCTTCTTCCTCTTCTTCCTCTGATCCTCTGCTTCTTCCTTCGGTCTTCTCGTCCGCATCTTCCTCCGGCGTCTTCTTCTCCAATTCATTCTCCGGAAGATCCGCATCCATGGGAGGTTCCCGCTTTTGATTTTTCACGTTCGTGTCCCATAGACTTTAAGGTGTTCGCGTGTTCGAACACATTTTTTGCCTGTTCGCATGTTCTGATGCGAAACGAACAGGGGGGTCCATCCCTAATTATAAAGGGATGCTCTAAATTAACCACTTGACCACTGGGCACTTAAACCCCCTTCCTAACCAGACTTATTTACCGCTTTCGGTGCACTCACACTATGAATGACAATTACTCAGTCATGCAGCACTGTACCCATATGAAATGTTTGTCCTTTTTTTCACAAATAGAGCTTTTTTTTGGTGGTAAACCGCTGGGTTTTTCATCTTTTGCGCTATAAATCAAAGAAGACTAAAAATTCGGTAAAAAAAAAAATCTTTGTTTCTGTTAGAATTTATTGCATAGTATTGGCGAGTATTGGCAGAGTATTGGTGAGTATTGGCAGAGTATTGCAGACTATTGCAGAGTATTGGCAGAGAATTGGCAGAATATTGCAGAGTATTGCAGAGTATTGGCAGAATATTGCAGAGTATTGCAGAGTATTGCAGAATATTGGCAGAGTATTGCAGAGTATTGGCAGAATATTGCAGAGTATTGGCAGAGTATTGAAGAGTATTGACAGAGTATTGCAGAGTATTGGCAGAGCATTGCAGCGTATTGGCAGAGTATTACGGAGTATTGGCAGAGTACTGCAGAGTATTGGCAGAGTACTGCAGATTATTGGCAGAGTATTGCAGAGTATGGGCAGAGTACTGCAGAGTATTGGCAGAGTACTGCAGAGTATTGCAGAGTATGGGCACTGAGCAGCCCTGTGGGCACTACAGATCCAGCCCACAGCGCTGCTCCAAACGATCTCTCCCCCTCTCCCCTCACACTGTACAGATCGGTACAGAGTGGGGAGGAAGGAACTGGCATCATGACATGATGCCGGTTTATTTACAAGTGATCGCTCCTTCATTTGACGGAGCGATCAAGTGGTAAACGCCCACTACCAGTGCCATTTACCGTGATCCGTGATCTTTTAGACCCGGCGGTCACGGATTTTTCCTGGAGCGTGCCCCGGAGGCGCGCGGGAGCAAGATTCTGGGAGGACATCCATGGACGCCCTCCCAGAATAAGCCGACCGTGCTGTAGCTGTCTTTCAGCTATAGCCCAGTCGGCAAGTGGTTAATCCTGGATCTAGGAATTCCCATGGAGACACGCTCCCTCTTATCTAAGTCCCTTCCATATTCATGGGCAGAGAAAGGAATACCTTATTTAGGTATAACCCTGACTTAACCATCTGCTCATCTGGGTGAAGCTAATTACAAACCATTAATAACTAAGCTTAATGCTAAGGTTCAGCAGTACCTGCACTGCAAACTCTCCTGGATGGGGAGATTGGCCTCATTCAAAATGATGTTATTCACCTACATACGTGTGTCCACATTTCTGAAGGCTAATCCCAAGCCACACCTGCACATACATCTTTCAGCCTGGGAGTTTCTCACGAGTCATAATCCCAAAACTAAAGGTATCTCACTGTTTTACTCTATTCTTTAAAGTAAAGGGATATTCTTCAAGACCCCTCCTATGGCCCAGTGGGAATCTGACCTCCATCAAACCTTCACTGATGCACAATGGGAAACAGTCAATCACTACTCCCATTGTATTAACCATTGGGAAATTTCTCAAAAGATTTTATCCTGCTGGTATTTAACTCCATATCATTTAGCAAAATTTTCCCCTGAAAACTCATCCCTTTGCTGGAGGGGATGTGGAAATACTGGCATTCTTTTACACTTACTTTGGGCTTGTTATGGCCTCACTAGCTACTGTAATAAAGTCTTCCAGCTTATTTCCCAAATCACTGGGATTCTTACTAAACCTGACCCAGCACTAGCTTTACTACACTTAGGCATTGAGAACATACCCATACATTTCCGCAGCATCGTAATCATTATTCTCATGTCTGCTAAGACGCTCATTACCAGGAGGTCTGCACAAACACCCAATGTGTCTGAGCTTGTGGCTCATGTAAACCTAACCTGCAACTATGAAAAAGGTATAGCTCTTAGAACAGGTTCTATCTCAAAATTTAATCAGATGTGGAGTCCATGGATCTCAATGACATCTCCTTACAGTGTTTGATGCACTTTATGAGTATGGTATAAATGCTGTTTCCTTACTATACCATTTCTATTTTTCATTACTGATGTGTTGCACATTATGCCTTACATAGTTACATAGTAGGCGAGGTTAAAAAAAAGACACAAGTACATCAAGTCCAACCTATGTGTGTGATTTTATGTCAGGATTACATTGTATATCCCTGTATGTTGTGGTCATTCAGGTGCTTATCTAATAGTTTTTTGAAATTATTGATGCTCCTTGCTGAAACCATTGCCCTGTACACACGGTTGGACATTGATCGGACATTCCGACAACAAAATCCATGGATTTTTTCCGACGGATGTTGGCTCAAACTTGTCTTTCATACACACGGTCACACAAAGTTGTCGGAAAATCCAATCGTTCTAAACGTGGTGGCGTAAAACACGTACGTCGGGACTATAAACGGGGCAGTAGCCAACAGCTTTCGTCTCTTAATTTATTCTGAGCATGCGTGGCACTTTGTGCGTCGGATTTGTGTACACACGATCGGAATTTCCGACAACGGATTTTGTTGTCGGAAAATTTTATAGCAAGCTCTCAAACTTTGTGTGTCGGAAATACCGATGGAAAATGTGTGATGGAGCCCACGCACGGTCAGAATTTCCGACAACAAGGTCCTATCACACATTTTCCGTCTGAAAATCCGACCGTGTGTACAGGGCATCACAGTAAAGAACCCTCTATGCAGTCTAAGGTTAAACCACTTTTCTTCTAATTTTAGTGAATGGTCGCTTGTCTTATTAAATTCCCTTTCGTGGAAAAGTTTTATCCCTATTGTGGGTTGACCAGTACGGTATTTGTACATTGAAATCATATCCCCTCTCAAGCATCTCTTCTCCAGGGAGAATACGTTCAGTGGTCAAAACCTTTCCTCATAACTATGTCCTCCAGTCCCTTTATTAGTTTTGTTGCCCTTCTATGAACTCTCTCCAGTTCCTGCACATCCTTCCTGAGGACTGGTGCCCAGAACTGGATGGCATACTCCAGGTGCGGCCAGACCAGAGTCTTGTACAGTGGGAGAATTATCGTTTTATCTCTGGAGTTAATCCCCTTTTTAATGCATGCCAATATTCTGTTTGCTTTGCTTGCAGCAGCTTGGCATTGCATGCCAATGCTGAGCCTGTCATCTATTAGGACCCCCGGGTCCTTTCAATCCTAGATTCCCCCAGAGGTTCTCCCCCCAGTGAGTAGATTACATTCATATTTTTGCCACCCAAATGCATTATTTTACATTTTTCTACATTAAACCTTATTTGTCATGTAGTTGCCCACCCTATTAATTTGTTCAGATCTTCTTGCAAAGTCTCCACAACCTGCGGAGAAGTTATTGCCCTGCTTAGCTTAGTATCATCCACAAATACAGAGATTGAGCTGTATCCCATCCTCCAGGTCATTTATGAATAAATTAAGTAGGATTGGTCCCAGGACAGAACCCTGGGGGACCCCACTTTCCATCCCGGACCATCATGAGTACGAACCACTACCCGCAGAAACCTTCACAACCTCAACCCTTACCTTCTTCATTCTGCTACTGATAGCTCTTACGACAAAATGACAAAATCAAACCTCTGTCCTGCCCAGACCTAACCACTTCCATCTACAACAACACGCTGTCATCCTCCCTAGACATACTTGCTCCTCTTTCTATGTGCAGAACCAGGCCCCATCTGCCACAACCCTGGCAAACAGACGACACCAGAAGTCTCAAGAGATGCAGCCGTGCTCTTGAGCGAGCATGGTGTAAATCTAAATCCCTGCAAGATTTTACCCTCTACAAATCTGCCCTTCTCAAATACAACTCCTGCCTCCACACTGCTAAACAAACCTACTACAAAACTCATCAAAACCCTCTCATCCAAACCTTGTCAACTCTTTTCTACCCTTAATGCCTTACTTCACCCTCCACTGCCCCCACCCACCAACTTGCTTACCGCTCAACAGATTGCTAACCATTTCAAAAGCAAAATCGACACAATTTGCAAGGAGATATCCAGCATTCAACTTCCTCCCCTACCAAACACATCAGGTCCAACACCACACTCAATACTCTCCTCCTGCTCAGTTACCACCAATGAAGTTGATAAACTTCTCTCCGTGGCCCACCTCACCACCTGTTCCCTTACTTCACCCTCCACTGCCCCCACCCACCAACTTGCTTACCGCTCAACAGATTGCTAACCATTTCAAAAGCAAAATCGACACAATTTGCAAGGAGATATCCAGCATTCAACTTCCTCCCCTACCAAACACATCAGGTCCAACACCACACTCAATACTCTCCTCCTGCTCAGTTACCACCAATGAAGTTGATAAACTTCTCTCCGTGGCCCACCTCACCACCTGTTCCCTTACTTCACCCTCCACTGCCCCCACCCACCAACTTGCTTACCGCTCAACAGATTGCTAACCATTTCAAAAGCAAAATCGACACAATTTGCAAGGAGATATCCAGCATTCAACTTCCTCCCCTACCAAACACATCAGGTCCAACACCACACTCAATACTCTCCTCCTGCTCAGTTACCACCGATGAAGTTGATAAACTTCTCTCCGTGGCCCACCTCACCACCTGTTCCCTAGACCCTGTCCCCTCACAATTACTGCGTCACCTTCCCATTCTATCCTAAACTCCCTAACCCACATCTTGTGTGTGTGAATGTGTTTGTGTCCCCCTTCACGGGTTGGACTGTGTGTGGATAGGGAAAATCCTCTGCAGTTCCCTGCATTGACTCCTTGTGGACGACCTGGGTCAGAGGCATATGGTAGGGTCAGATAAAACTCACAGAGAAGAGAAGAGATGAGGAGGGTCTCCCTATGAGTGTTTTGCCTATTGTCATAAACCCCTTCTATCCACGTAGTTAAGTGGAGATTATTCTTGTAAATCTGCAGATTTGCTGTACTATTTGTTTTAGAGGCAAGAGGGTATAGGCACAAGTAGAGAAGACTGGCCAGTCATTATGGGCATTAAATTAATTAAGGGAATGAAGGGTGAGAGGCTTTCAGAAAATGCCCAGCGCAAGATGAGCGCTAGAGAATATATGAACCAAAGGTACGGTTCCGCCTATACTGAGCCCCTATATAAATGGGTGGAATGGACAAAGGGAACAGCTAAACCTTTAAAATCTGAAGGGACTTTTGATTTAAAAGTATGGCAAACATTTCTGCATGATTATGGCCCACTACTGTGCAGTGAAGGAACGTGGAGAATAGCTTGCACATGGGAGACAGAAGCTAAAGTAGCAAATCAAACTGACTTGACGGAGATGCTTAATAAAAGTACTGCCCAAATTTACTATGTTTGGACAGAAGACTCTGTAGAGGAGGACCCCCCACCTTATGTGGCTGCCAGTTTGGCTTTAAGGGGTCCACGCACAAAAGCAAAAGAATCAGATTACATGAAACACACAAAAGATGAGCTGAGCAATATAGTAGAGAGCAGAGGTTTAACAGCTCCATATCAACCTATAAAGAGGGATTTGGCTCGTATCCTAGAAACAGATGATTGGCATAAATCAAAAGGCACATATGCAAAACTAGATCTCTCTGAACTTAAGGCTTTGGCTAGAGAAAGAGAGATAGAGTCTGAACTTCCGGAGCAAACCATAATTTCCAAATTGTGGCAGCAAGATGAAGACAGAAGGAAGGGAGATGCCACTTCTTCTGCCCCTGGCACAGAGCAATCTGTTGCAGTTTATCCTGTCAGAACCCAATTAGTTTTTGAAGGTAATGATGTTGCCAGTAAGTCTCAAATTAAATGGCATGTACCTTTTAGTCCCCAAGATATGAGAGCCATATTAGAGGGATTGGGAGATCCTAGAAAGAATCCAATTGGGTTTGCAAACAAACTAAGTGTTGCACAGGAAGCATATGAGGCTTCTGCTACTGACATTCATCAGCTTCTTATTAAAGCAGTGAGAAGCAACATGTCTGGCTATATACTTAAAGAATGTGGTGTAGATGTCAAAAATGTAGGTAAGATGGTTAGTGGACAGGAGGTTTGTGAGAAATTGAAGGAAAAATTGCCCCAAATATATGCACAAACCAGACATGCTGAATTTATGAATGCTAAGCAAGGGAAATAGGAAGCAGCAGGGGTTTATTGGAGGTGGTTAAGCGATATGGCTGAGGTAGCAGACCATCTACACAACTGGTGAAACAAAGGTTTCTTGATTGTTTAATACCCCAGTTGAAAGAAAAGTTGTTCACGGCAAGTCCTGAGGCAGGCAATATGTCTATTTGAGACGTCCTGCCTATCCTGGGGGAAGATGGTAGTTGCGCTGTGATGAAGGGGGGGGGAAGGGAAGCTACAAAGATGACTAAAGTGGCAAAGTGAACTAAAAAAGCAGAAACGGGCCAATGCATGAATGGATCCTACATGCTAAAAAACATAGTGGGGATGCAGTGCAGTGCAACGTAGCTGATCAACATGACTATAATGTTGCGGGCAGACAAAGCCTAATATATAAAGGTAATCGTGAAACAGTGACTGCTTGAATATAGCAAAACAAAATGCATATACTAACACAAATAGGATGAATAATGACACAATGCAAAAAAAATATATAATGCAAGAAAAATATATGTGATTGGACTAAATCACAAGTCCAATCAACTTACATTTAAAACAATGCTGCAGTGTGTAGTAACTACGAGTGCCGAGCTCGTCTCCTGTTGTTTGTCTGTTGTTTGACAGAGTTATTTGCAGAGTTATTTTACATGCTGTATACTTTTTATTTTTTATATTTCGCTTGGCATGTTCATCATTGTCACTGCCTGTATACACGGAACGTCTACACCTGCGGGTCATTTGCAACACAGCTGTAAGGTAAGCGGCTTGCAAACACGGAGGTGTCCTCACTGAAGATCCCCCCTCCCTTCACGATTGGACTTGTTTTGTGTTTCTCATCACGAGTTTTTGTTTTTTGGACTGGATGATAGAACT
Organism: Lithobates septentrionalis; assembly: GCA_037952835.1. NCBI lineage: Eukaryota > Metazoa > Chordata > Amphibia > Anura > Ranidae > Lithobates > Lithobates septentrionalis. The sequence continues at coordinate 15,318,820 of JBBDGP010000082.1, read as the reverse complement.
AATATTCATGTTTGTCCTCGGGATTTGTCACTTGTAGTTCACCAGGATCTGGCACGTTTTTGCTAATGGGGCACTAGCCCACATATATTTTTCTTGCATTATATATATTTTTTGCATTGTGTCATTATTCATCCTATTTGTGTTAGTATATGCATTTTTGTTTTGCTATATTCAAGCAGTCACTGTTTCACGATTACCTTTATATATTAGGCTTTGTCTGCCCGCAACATTATAGTCATGTTGATCAGCTACGTTGCACTGCACTGCATCCCCACCATGTTTTTTTAGCATGTAGGATCCATTCATGCATTGGCCCGTTTCTGCTTTTTTAGTTCACTTTGCCACTTTAGTCATCTTTGTAGCTTCCCTCCCCCCCCCCTTCATCACAGCGCAACTACCATCTTCCCCCACTTTTGTCCCATTTGTCCTGCCTTGGATCAGTACTTAGGTGTTGCAGAAGTGTCCTTTTAGCGTAGCCCCCCCCCCGACAGCGCAGGAGTTTCCACTTTCACATTGTCGTCCTGCCTATCCTGTTATCCAAAGAAAACAGGATTAACCAAAAAGACAGCAAACCCAAGGTTATGTACATGGGGAAGCAGAGAGGAAGAGGAAGAGGCAAAGGCAATTTCAGAAATCATGGCAATCAGGGTGCTACAATAGTGATGAGGAAGGACACATAGCAAAATTCTGCCATCTTCCTGACCGTAGACTGGAAAAGAGCTTAGAGGCACCTCATGCTGATCCCAGTTCTCTGCCAAAAGCAGTGGATCAGGCATAGGAAAATGGCATGCCAGTATCAATCATGTTAAATAGGGGAGACAATGGTCCCGAGGCCAGAGTAAAAGTATTTTTACAAGAACTCCCCTATCCTGGAGGAGAAACAGTATTAACCTGTTTAATCGATACTGGTGCAAGCCGAAGTGTTTTAATATAGAGGACTTACCTCCAGGATTATTATCTACAAATGTTTTCTCTAGTGTTGGCCTAACCGGGACCTCTACTGATTTGGTTGAGTCCAAGCCACTTAAACTCAGGCTAGGACAGCAAACAGAAATTGTCACTAAAGTGTTAGTTTCAGACACAGTTCCTACCAATCTTTTGGGAGCTGACATTTTGAACCAAATTTTAGCAAACATAGACTACACTCTTACAGAAGTTCAAGTGATCAGTAGTCAGGAGAAGTTTTAAATTCTGCCTGTGGAGTATTTTTAATCCTAGACTCCACTCCGCCATTTCCACCAGAATTGAAAGTGATTCCCGCTGAATTATGGGCCACCAGCAAATATGATGTAGGTCTGCTGGACTGCACCCCAATCATGATAAAAATTAAAACAGGAGACCATCTCCCACAGATTAAACAGTACCCATTGAGTAGGGATGGGCGAACACCCCCCTGTTCGGTTCGCACCAGAACATGCGAACAGGCAAAAAATTTGTTTGAACACGCGAACACCGTTAAAGTCTATGGGACCCGAACATGAATAATCAAAAGTGCTAATTTTAAAGGCTTGTATGCAAGTTATTGTCATAAAAAGTGTTTGGGGACCTGGGTCCTGCCCCAGGGGACATGGATCGATGCAAAAAAAAGTTTTAAAAACTGCAGTTTTTTCGGGAGCAGTGATTTTAATAATGCTTTAAGTGAAACAATAAAAGTGTAATATCCCTTTAAATTTCGTACCTGGGGGGTGTCTATAGTATGCCTGTAAAGGGGCGCATGTTTCCCGTGTTTAGAACAGTCTGACAGCAAAATGACATTTCAAAGTAAAAAAAGTAATTTAAAACTACTCGCGTCTATTAATGCATTGCTGGTCCGACAATTAACATAGAAGTTCATTGATAAAAACGGCATGGGAATTCCCCACAGGGGAACCATGAACCAAAATTTAAAAAAAAATGACGTGGGGGTCCCCCTAAATTCCATACCAGGCCCTTCAGGTCTGGTATGGATATTAAGGGGAACCCCAGCCAATTTTTTTTTTTAAAAATTGCGTGGGGTCCCTCTCAAAATCTATACCAGACCCTTATCCGAGCACGCAACCTGGCAGGCCGCGGGAAAAGAGGGGGGGATGAGAGAGCACCCCCCCTCCTGAACCGTACCAGGCCACATGCCCTCAACATTGGGAGGGTGCTTTGGGGTAGCCCCCCAAAACACCTTGTCGCCATGTTGATGAGGACAAGGGCCTCATCCCCACAACCCTGGCCGGTGGTTGTGGGGGTCTGCGGGCGGGGGGCTTATCGGAATCTGGAATCCCTCTTTAACAAGGGGACTCCCAGATCCCGGCCCTCCCCCCTGTGTAAAATGGTAAGGGGGTACAAAAGTACCCCTACCATTTCACAAAAAAACTGTCAAAAATGTTAAAAATGACAAGAGACAGTTTTTGACAGTTCCTTTATTTAAATGCTTCTTCTTTCTTCTATCTTCCTTCAGTTTCTTCCTCCATCTTCTTCTTCTTCTGGTTCTTCTGGTTCTTCATCCGGTGTTCTCGTCCGGCATCTCCTCCGCGGCGGCGCCGTCTTCCTCCCTTCTTCTCCTCGGGCCGATCCGCATCCATGATGGCATGGAGGGAGGCACCCGCTCTTCTCTTCATCTTCTTCTCTTCATCTTCTTCTCTTCATCTTCTTTTCGGGCCGCTCCGCATCCATGATGGCATGGAGGGAGGCTCCCGCTGTGTGACGCTTCTCCTCTTCTGACGTTTCTTAAATAAAGGCGGTGCGGGGCCACCTGGTGACCCCGCCCCCCTCTGACGCACAGTGACTTGATGGGACTTCCCTGTGGCATCACAGGGAATGCCACAGGGAAGTCCCATCAACTCACCATGCATCAGAGGGGGGCACGGGCCACCCCGCCCCCCCTTTATTTAAGAACCGTCAGAAGAGGAGAAGCGTCACACAGCGGGAGCCTCCCTCCATGCCATCATGGATGCGGAGCGGCCTGAGGAGAAGAAGGGAAGAAGACGCCGACGCCACGGAGAAGATGCCGGACGAGAACACCGGAGGAAGAACCAGAAGAATCAAAAGAAGAAGAAGATGGAGGAAGAAACCGAAAGAAGATAGTAGATAGAAGAAAGAAGAAAGAAGAAGCATTTAAATAAACGAATTGCCAAAAACTGTCTCTTGTCATTTTTAACATTTTTGACAGTTGAAGGGCCTGGTATGGAATTTAGGGGGACCCCCACGTCATTTTTTTTTTAAATTTAGGTTCGGGGTTCCCCTGTGGGGAATTCCCATGCCGTTTTTATCAATGAACTTTTATGTGTATTGTTGGACCGGCAATTCATTAATAGCTGCGAGTAGTTTAAATGACTTTTTTTCCTTTGAAATGTCATTTTGCTGTCAGACTGTTCTAGACACGGGAAACATGCGCCCCTTTACAGGCATACTATAGACACCCCCCAGGTACGAAATTTAAAGGGATATTACACTTTTATTGTTTCACTTTAAGCATTATTAAAATCACTGCTCCCAAAAAAAAAGGCTGTTTTTAAACCTTTTTTTGCATTGATCCATGTCCCCTGGGGCAGGACCCAGGTCCCCAAAACACTTTTTATGACAATACCATGAATATAAGCCTTTAAAATTAGCACTTTTGATTTCTCCCATAGACTTTTAAAGGGTGTTCTGCGGCATTCGAATTTGCCGCGAACACACCAAATTGTTCGCTGTTCGGTGAACTTGCGAACAGCGGATGTTCGAGTCGAACATGAGTTCAACTCGAACTCGAAGCTCATCCCTACCACTGAGTATTGCTCAGACTGAGGGGATAAAGGATCAAATCACTCAACTGAAAGCAGCATGGGTTGTTGTACCAATTAAGTCCCAAGTCAATACACCCCTGTTCCCAATTGCAAAGAAGCCAGACAAGAAGGGTGGGCAGGTGACATAGCGCATGGTGCATGATTTGAGAGCCATTAACAATATAATTGAGGCAGATACCCCGAACGTGCCCAACCCCCGCACTTTACTAAGTGGAATACCTGCCTCCAGCTTTTTTTTTTTTTCAGTACATAGACGATTTGCTTATTTGTTATGATTTCTCATGTTTCTCTATAACAGTAACAACAAAGTTAGCAAAGATAAGCTACAATACTGCCAAGAGAAAGTGATCTTCCTGGGTCACTGCATTTCACATGGAATCCGTAACCTAACTCCAGATCGAGTTAAAACTATACAAAACTTTGAAAAGCCAAAAAATGTACGGCAACTACGTGCCTTCCTGGGGTTAGTGGGATATTGTAGGGACTGGATTCCAAATGCATCAGAACTTATGGCTCCTCTATATGAGGCTACTACTGGAAACCCTTTTCAAACTCACATGGGACAATAAATTGCAGATGAAGGAGCTTATTAAAATTTTGTCTGAAGCTCCCGCCATTGGACTTCCTGACTATACTAAGACTTTCTCGTTGTTCTGTCATGAAGTCAATGGATTTGCTGCAGGTGTACTCACCCAGCTACATGGAGACAAACAGAGGCCTGTGATGTATGTATCAGCCTCATTAGACCCTGTCATCAAAGGCTCCCCCAGTTGTATGCAAGCCATAGCAGCCTGCTGCTAAACAAAGTAACTGAGCTTGTACTAGATTCTGCTCTGATCCTGTATGTGTCACATGTAGTACAGGAAATCATGAATCAAGTAAATACCAGACATGTGTCTGCCAGTAGATTTGACAAGTACCAGTCTGCTCTTTTTGCTCCATCATATTTAACAATCAAACGATGTGTTACTTTAAATCCGGCTACTCTTCTTCCTATTATTGATGAGGAAAATGCAACAAATGGTACTGATGTAGAACCTGAGAGTTTCTCTCGTGATTGTATGGCTCTGATGGAGGTAGAAAGGGCCTCTGTCACACCAGCAAAAGATGAGCCTTTATCAGATTGTGACACACATTTATTCGTAGATGGTTCCAGATTTTACACTGATGATGGTCGACCCCACACAGGGTTTGCTGTAACCACTACAGACACCATTTTACATCAGGAAGCATTGACACCCCAGATGTCAGCACAGGAAGTGAAGTTGTGTGCTGTAGTCAAAGCATGTCATCTCCTAGAGAATCAAGGGGGAAACATTTACACTGACAGCAGATATGCGTTTGGAATAGCTCATGATTTTGGGCCTATCTGGAAAGCACAGAACTTTCTGACTAGTGCAGGGAAGCCAGTGAGACATGCAAAACTCATAGAGCAGCTATTTGAGGCCTTTCAGAAACCAGCAGAAGTTGCCATTTTGAAGGTAAAAGGACATGCAAGGGGAAATGGCATGACAGCCAGAGGAAATGCTTTAGCGGACCAAGCGGCAAAGGATGCTGCCCTTATGGCATTTGGAGTCACACCCACTGTAGGGGTCGCCCAGGTAGCAGGGACAGATTCCCCTCATCAAGAGCAGTGGGATGTAGAAACTCTAATTGAGTTGCAGAACCAGGCCCCTGATGAAGAGAAGGATAAGTGGATCAAATGTAATGCTACCCAAAATCAGCAGGGCCTGTGGAGCACTGACAACAGGTTGTATCTACCCAGGAGTTTGTACCCAGTTTTAACACAACTGGCACATGGCGTCAGTCATCTTGCTAAGGGTGCGATAGTGGAACTTACTGACTGCTATTGGATAGCACCTGGATTTAGTGCATTTGCAGCCAGGTTTTGTGCTTCATGTCTCACTTGTGCTCTGTACAATGCAGGGAGGCATGTCCATGTTCCCCAAAAGCATTCTCCTAAGTCAGATTTCCCTTTCCAAAGAATTCAAATAGACTACATTCAGATGCCCAGAATAGGCATCTATGAGTACGCTTTAGTTTGTGTTGACATGTTCTCAGGTTGGCCCAAGAGCTGGCCAGTAGCTAAAGCAAATGCAAAAACAACAGCAAAGAAAATTTTGAATGAAATAGTTTGTAGATATGGAATTCCTGAAACTATTGAGAGTGACAGAGGAACCCATTTTACTGGGGAAGTAATGAAAGAGGTAATGGAAGCCCTTCACACACAGCAAGCTTTCCATACACATTATCATCCACAAAGTAGTGGTAAAGTTAATAGACTTAATAGAATTTTGGAAAACAGATGTGCAAAAATTAAAGCAGATACAGGAAAAGGATGGGGGGAAGCTTTGCCATTAGCCCTATATTCTGTACGAACTACCCCTAAACAACCACATGGGCTGTCCCCCTATGAGATTTTATTTGGAGGGCCACCCAAAACAGGGCTATATTTCCCCCAACAGTTACAGGCTTGTCACTCTAGTCTGTTAGAATATGTTCAGATTTTGCAAATAACATTGAATAAATACATGAAGGTGTTTATAAATCTATCTCCGACCCAGATTCTGTCATTCACAGAATCCAACCAGGTGACTGCGTGGTGGTCAAGCGACACCTCAGAAAGCCGCTAGAACCAAAATTTGACGGTCCACATTTGGTGTTTTCGACAACCGCTTCTGCTGTCAAGTTGGAAAGCCCACCTGGATTCAGGCCAGTCACTGCAAGAAAATCCTGAAGTGATGATATCCTTTGAAAAAATTATGATGATGTTTCTTTTCTTTCTGTTGTTTGTGAGAACTGAGACATGGAAAAATAACCCTTTCATCCAAATGTTAAAATTGTATGCAACCCATAGCAACGCTAGTAACTGCAGGGTGTATTCTCACTTACATCCCCAAACAGAAACAATACCCATGATAGCAATGCCTCTCAAATTCATTGATCTAAACAGGACCAGAATAAATGGATCATACATCGTCTCTACAGCTAATGAGCACAGATCAGTAACTTTGATGGTTGTAAAACAGATAAACACTCCACAGATTTGTTTAAACATTACATGCCCGTTTAACACTAAATGTACACGGTTGGGCAATTTAGATTGCACTTGAGCAAAAATTACAGTTTATGGAGGAAACTATGGTCAATATTATTATATCCCAGATCCAGAACTACATAGAACCCTTTATAGTATAAATTGCTCACAGTTCCCAATATGTGAAAATATCGGTTACCTGAGATTCCATGTTATTGCTTCCAGTTTTTTTAGGAGCAGGCATACCATCCATACGTAGAGGGTTATATTATATATGTTACAGGTACATGTTATATTGGGAATTTAGCACCCGCTTTGGCTGTTCGCAAAGATACAGTGCGACCAGATCAAAGTCCAGAATACCCTTTAGTGTTAGCTGTTCACTGAAGGCGATATGGCATGGTCATGGTTCCCTTCCTGGACAGGATGGGGAATTGAAGCAATGAAAAGAATAAATAATTACACTAGAATTGTAGATGAGATTATTAACCTTACTACCACTGATATAGGTTTATTAAATGAAGAAATGGCTCAGCTTAAAAAAGTAGTATTAGAGCACAGATTAATGCTAAATTATCTCACTGCAGCTCAAGGTGGAATGTGTAAGGTATTTCACACTGACTGTCGTATATATATTTCTGATAATGAGGCCATTATCAAAGGACATCTTGCTAAGATGAGAGAACTACAGAATAAGGCTAGGGATATTGCTAAAGATGGATGGAACCCCTTTCAGGGTTTAGGAGGTTTTGGTGACTTTTTATATGGCATAGCACCATGGTTACAGAAACTAGGCGCTTACATTGTGATGTTCCTATTTATCATATTTGTTATTTACTTCCACATCAGGCTATGCCTCTGTGTGACTACCCACTGTACCAACAAATGTACCACCAGCCCTGATGAACCCATTATTGTGAGAAAGCTAGGAGAGAGCTGAACTGGACGCCGTCTCTCTGCGCCAATGTAACAGGAGTTACCAGCAATCGGCTGAATGTAACGTGGAGAAGAATGGTGTCAAATAAACAAAAGGAGGGGAATGACATGGACATTCACTGTACTGTTCATTTAAGCCCAAGAGACTCCATTTTGTTCTCACTGTTGAAATGTGTTTTGTAACCTTCACCTAACACACAGACACATCTCCTAATAAAAGCTCTCTACTCCTCCCTCCCTTCTCAAGGTTTTACTTTTGCAATTGTTCTATTCGCTAGCTTTTAATAATATATTTCTATTTGTTAGTTTTTAATAACATATTTCTATTTGTTAGTTTTTAATAACATCTCACACCACCCCTTTCTTATCTATGTATAAAATAACATGTAATAATACATTTTGACACTGAACTGACATTTTAAACACAGTGATTGAGTCCTGTAAATCTGTTCCTGCAGCTGCAGTATTAACGTTTTGGAGTCCCAATCAGAAATTAGTCATAACAGGTTCTAGTTACACCTCTGATCATAGGTTATGTCTTTGGCAATGATCTAAGGTCAAGAGAAGGTAGGTATTGTTCTAAAGGCACCCACAGTTTAGATGACTTGTAGAATCACGGTACTATTCTTTTAAGGAAGTGTCATTTCCTAGAATAATTTTGTGAAGATTTGCTGTAATTTTCTGTGCAACACCTTGGGGATGGCTATTAATAAAGTCTGGAAGATGTAAAGAAACCTGGAAGTGATGTCCTTTTTAAGAATGTTTATATGGCCTAGCCAGGAAAATAGTTATCAGTCATATATATATTGAGGTCTATGTTATGTAACAATGGCAAGTACATACAGAGAAAATGAAATCAGAGAGGTTTAATAAGGGGCTTCTAATGGAATACACATTGCAGAATAGGTACACAGTTTTACTGATACAAAAATCAGAAATATAAACATATCATATGGCAAAATAGCCAGGACAATTAATCAGAACCTTCACCAAAAGAATGATTAAAACTTAATGACAACGTTGTCATGATTAAAAAACAGCACACTCACAGTCACTCCACATACACACGGGGATGGCTGATAATTCAAAGCCTGAGATAAAGCATCCAGTAACACCAAATCACAAGAAATATTTTGTTGAAGGATCCCCTGAATTCTATGACACACAGCGGTGTCAAACATTGGAAGCGGGGATATTGATCCAAGGAAACAGCCACTATTATATTTAACTACATTGGAAGAGCAGATATATGCTATCCAGAGATAATTGCATGTGCAATTGCAGGTGGATATAGAGTCTAGAATTTTAGAGACAAATAGATTCACCATGGGGAGCTATATAGGGTGAGCTGGAAGTGTCTCTTGTAGATAAAGTTACAACAGTTGATTACCGTAAGAACTTATAAATGCGATACAGAAATGAAACACTGTAGTTCAGCATCCCTTATCAAGGTCTCACCCACTATGCTGCTTGTCTGCATGATCCCTTCATAATGGTAAGGTGTAACAACCATTCAAATCCCCAGGTTTTCAAGTAACCTTACTCTGGATATTTTAAAGCAGTTAAATGAATCATCAGCTAATGTTGGCTTGCTGACAGCTCTTCAAAGTTGGCGCTGGATTGTGGTTCCCTGTGATGCCAGGTTTACTCCATGTTTAAGCGGAGTGATGTGGGAGATGGAACCACATGTGGATGGCCGAATGGCCAAGCTGTATAGCACCTTAGCATTAATGCATTTCACTTAGTCACCTGAGCTTCTTCAGAAAAATGCAATAGACTCCTTAGCAGGCTTATAACAGGGATACTCCTCCCCTTCCAGGTTTTTTGACTTAACAAGCCACTGCATTACAACAATGGTGTAATAATTTAAAAGTTTAATTTAATACAAACATTTCCTTATTCTCCTTGTTTGCATTAATGGTGCCGAGACCAATCTGTTTTACTCTAGCTAGGGGGTAATTCATTCAGAACATTTAAATCAGGTTATTATTTTCTCAAAGTATGGTAATATTCATTGTTAGAAAAAATTGAAAAAAAATTGAAAATAGAGGACGAGATTAATGAGGGGACAAAACACCACATGAGAGCCTAAAAATAGCAAGAATTTTTTTTTAGACAGCACATAAACCGCCCAAGGGTCTGCTATGTATTTTAGAAAACATTTGGAGGGGTTTGTGTGATGTTTTATTTTATTTTTTTTTGTTTAATAAATTAAGCTGTCAATGAATGTCATTTGCTGATAATGTAAACTGTTTTATGAGTCTAGTATGGATTTTAGAGGGGTACTTCATTCAAAAAATATTTGAGGTCCTCCAGGAAATCCATACCAGACCCTTTGGGTCTTGTACAGATTTTAAGAAGGAAGCCATGCATATCAGACTCCTAATCTGAACATGCAGGCTTGCTGTCCTGTCGGAAAGCATGTTGGTGAGGCAAGGGTTATCTTTCACACAATCCTTGCTGGGTGGTTGTGGTGGCTTATGGGCTGAGGGCTTATCAGAATCTGAAAGTTCCCTTTAACAATAAGGGGGCATACAGATGCCTCTCCTTCACCATGTGTACAGAGTACCGAGTATCCCTACTCATTCACAAAAAAGTTGTAACCTAGAAATAAAGTTTCTCAAATGTTTGACAAGTCATTTATAAAAAAAATCCCAAAAATATGTAAATCCATCATCTATCATGTTGTCCAACGATGCCAATCCCTGTCAAAGTTAATGCCTGATGGTCAACTACCCACTGAAAGATAAAGAAGAAAAACACAGCCCCGTGACATGTTTCGATCACTTGCTCATGACCCCCTGAATGGTAAGTTTGGCACTTCCACTACGGCAGATGGACTTTATGTTCTCAATGGACTACCAGAGTTCTGATCTGCACCCTCATAGTCCATTGACACTTCCTACATCTCTGAAACTGACAACTTGTACAGAGGTATGGGCTCAGAGACGTAGGCAGTGTCTGCAAGAGTCTGACATTACATCCATTATCTACTCATCATGGGTGCAATATGCTGAAGTCTCCTGTGAAAGAAAATAGTAAATTGCTCATTTTTTTTTTCCTTTTATTTTATTATTTTTTCATAAAGGTGAACTTAGCATTTAGCTACAGTTTCATGGCTAATCCCAACACAACCCCAAAGAGGGTGAGATGTATAACATGGTATATAAATGAACTCAGTAGAGAATGAGAAGCATCATGGTAGCAATACTGAGGTGCATATGGATAAATATATGTGATGTAAAGGCATTATAAGAAGGCAACATCTATTACATTGCCTAGTGGCAACAGTTGGGACCAGCTGCTAGAGTACCACTTTTTGATTTAGAGAATGTAAATCATGAGGAGGAGAGGTAAGTAGATGCAGATTCCTAAATGGGGAAGGCCAAACATCTATCCCCTTAACAAGTGAATATGAAATGCTTTGAATAAAGTTATCATGTGTCTTTGATAGGGAAAATCATGTGTCTTTGAAAGGGAAAATCAGCTGTAATGAATTAAGAAAAAGATAAACAACAAAGTATACTCAGCAATCAAGATGCAGCATTCAGATCTGGTATGGGTGGAGCTATAAGAACCATTTTCATACAAATGTTGATAGAAGTGATTCCGTATAATTGTGGACAGCAAGAAATACAGTAGCGGTGAAGTGAGCATGCTGGTGGGTAAACGACGATAAAAGGGTTGATTTACTAAAACTGGAGAGTGTAAAATCTGGTGCAGCTCTGCATAGAAAAGAATCAGCTTCCATTTTTGTGGTCAAAGGTTAATTGAACAAGCTGAAGTTAGAAGTTGATTGGCAAAGCTCCACCAGGTTTTACACTTTCCAGTTTTAGTAAATAAATCCCAAACTCTTCAAAGCAACTCAGGGGTCTCTCAGGCTTGCAGACCTAGGATCTGCAAAGTAAACATACAGTTTATGATAAAGGCAGCCCATTGGGACTTCACATGTACAGTGGGAGGTGGCAGAGCCAGAGGAGTAAGACATGTTAAGTTGATCTGTATGAATTTATACATGTTAGGTGGTGGTGCAGTAGAGGTCTAAAGTACTGTAGCTGTAGGTAGGTTTCATTCAGGCAAAGTAATGTATGTTGTCAGGCTTAGTGAAGCCCCTGACAGCAGGGGTGGAAAATCAAGTAACTATAGACCTACTAGGTACAGTATATATCACAGACAATATAGATGGGTTTTCTTAATACCATTCCAGTGGTGAGTGTAGTAGGGGCCATTTACTCTCCTATTGGAGCTACTCTGTAAGGTAAAAGTGCAGGGCCAGTCTATGGGTGGCAGCTGTGGAAGCCAAAATGCCTGTAGTAGTTTAGAAATATCTTTGGGACACCTGAGAACATGGGTTTTGTCCACAAGGTGTACAGTATTTGTATGCTGAAAGAAAACCCCCACCCATATGGAATTTCTCTGTCTCTGAGTATATTAAGAAATGGTTTCAGTGCCCTCTTCTGGTTGAGGGTATCTTTAAAGTGATCAGTCAATAAAGTAATTTTCTTTCAAATTATTTTATTGTTTTTTTGCAGGGAAATACAGAGTACAATTGAGAAATTGTACGTCGTGCAACGACGTAGAGTATAGCTTGAAATAAAACAAAGAATTTGCAAACAGAAATTATACATAATAGTCAGCAGCTTGTCATTGGTTTGAGCGTGCTCAAATGATCATGGGTATAACATTTCACTGTACTATGGTTGCAATACTATGCAAATAGGGCCTCTTCTCCCTTCGCAGCACCCCGCTTGGGATCTCTTTGTGCTGCAAGGGGAGAGCGGCTCCCACATGAACTTTGTTAAGTACAGACAGTTTCAATTGTGATGAGGTGTTAAGTTTCTGTAGTAGTCAAGATGTAACTCGCATGTCTAAGATATGGTGGACACATTGCTCAGTCAAGAAGGTTTAAGGTTGGGTTTGGGAATCTGGGCTTGGGGTGCAGCATTAGTCCAGTTTGTCCAGGGAGACCATTGCTTACTGGCTTGTGTGGCACGACCATTGCTGGTGGCCACCATCGTTTCGTAGCTGTAGTGTAGTGAGACCAGGTCAATGGTTTGTTTTATGTTTGGGGGTATGTCTGACTTCCAATTCCGTGTTATAATGAGTCTGGAAGCCAAGAGAATATGGGTTATTGTGTGTCTGAGAGGTCCAGGTATGTTTTCTATGGTTAAATTTAGGAGCGCCAACTCTGGTGAGGGTGGGATAGGACTCTTTGTAATGTTGGCTATCAGATCAAACGTATCTAACCAGAATTTCCGGATGAGGGGGCATGCCCAGAAAATATGGATTATGTCCCCTCTAGATGCTTTGCATCTCCAGCAAGTCATGGGAGTGTGGGGGTGGAAGGTAGCTAACTTTACTGGGGTTAAGTACCAGCGGAGCGAGATTTTTTGGGTGAGTTCCCAAAGTGATGAACATTGGGTTACTTTGTAGGTGGACTTGAGAGCTAGTTGCCATTGTGCGTCAGAGAAGGTACTGCTAAGATCTTTTTCCCATTGACAATGGGGGATCAACTTATTAAAGGATCTTTTCCCCTGAAGCAGGGTATAGAAGTAGGATATACCTTTGGGCCTTGGAATGGGGCTTGTGAGAAAGTCCCAGGATTTTTGAGGGATGTTGTAAAGGGGGCGAGGAAGTTTACTTAGGCAGTGGTGAATACGGAGGAATGTAAATCTTTCCACGTCTGGCAGAGCGTATTCTTTTTGTAGTTGGGAGAAGGATTTAATTTGATTTCCTTGTAAAAGGAGGTGTATCGAGTGTATTCCATTGATGGACCAGTTGGAGAGTCTGAGGTCAGGTGAGAGATGGTGTAGTGACTCCAGGGGTATGTGAAGGTGTGTGTTGGGGGGGGTGCATTCTGAGAGGGCGAGCATTTTTTCCCAGGCATAGACTGAGGCCTTCATAGTCGGGGAGATGGAGGGTGAGACATAGGAGCCCAAAGGGGTACTCATTAACCAGTCTTTTAGGTTTGGGCGTACCAGTGAGAAATTTTCAATCTGGGCCCATAGAGATTGAGTAGTGGGTTGGAACCACTCTGGGAGTTGCGCGAGTATGGCCGCGAGGTAGTAGTCTCTAAAATCTATGGCGCCTGTGCCCCCCCGCCAATCTGTGTTTAATTAATTTGGCGTGTGCGCATCTGGGTTTTTTCCCGTTCCAAAGAAACTTGGTGAAGATTGATTGGAGAGACTTAAAGAACGAGGCGGGAATTGGGATTGGTAGTGTTCGGAAGAAGTACAATATTTGAGGTAGACATGTCATTTTAAAGGCTGCTATCCTCCCCGACCATGAGAGCTCGTGTTTTGTGATTTGTTGTGAATCAGTTTTGATTTTGTGAAGGAGTGGGAGGAAGTTAGATAAGTATAAATTCTTTGTCGTTTTCGGGAGTTGGATTCCCAGGTATGAGATTTCCTTGTCAGCCCATGTGAAGGAGTATTGTGTCTGGAGTAAATTCTTAGTGGTGGCATCCAGATTGATGTCTAGAATGGAAGATTTGGATGTGTTTAATTTATAGTACGATACTTTACTGAACCAATTTAATGTGGTTTGTACTTCCGCCAGGGAGGTTGTGGGATTAGTGAGTATTAGGATAACATCGTCCGCGAAAAGACTAATTTTGTGGGTGATGGGGCCTATTTGTATTCCGGATATTGTAGTGTTGGATCTGATGTGTTGTGCTAGAGGTTCCATTAATAAATTGAAGATGAGTGGGGACAGGGGGCATCCTTGACGCGTTCCATTTGTGATTGGGAATGGTTTTGAAAGCATACCTTCCGTGAATACTTGGGCCGAGGGGGTGGTATACATAGCTAATATGGCTCTAAGGATGTGGTCTCTGAAGCCAAATTTCTGAAGGACCATTTCTAGGTAGGTCCAGTGAACCCTGTCGAACGCCTTCTCTGCATCCAAAGACAGGAGCAGAGAAGGCGTTCCGGTGGATTCCGCGTGGTGTATCAAGTTGATCATTCTTCTGGTGGCATCTGGTGCCTGTCTTCCTTTGGTGAATCCTGTCTGGTCTCTATGTATGAGGGTGGGTATAATATCTAAAAGGCGTGTGGCGATTGTCTTAGCATAGATTTTCAGGTCAAGGTTAAGTAGGGATATTGGTCTAAAGATTTTGGGGGAGTCTGGGTCTTTCCCCGGTTTGGGAATCGTAACTATTAGTGCATTCAAGTAATCATTCGGAAGATTGGAAGAGGAGGCAGCGTTGTTAAATAGCTCAGTAATATGTGGGACTATCTGTGGGGAATACTGTTTGTAGTATTCGGCTGTAAGACCGTCAGGACCTGGGGCTTTCCCATTAGGTAGGGAATCAATTGATGTCTGAACTTCCTGTTCTATAAAGGGCTTATTTAAATTATCTAGTTGAGTGCCTGTTAGGGTGGGTAATTGAATAGATTGGAGAAAATGATTGATCTCGGCTGATGTTGGTTGCGGTGTGTTAGCAACGCGTTTTAAGTTGTAAAGGTAGCTATAGTAGTCGCTGAAAGCGTTAGCTATTTCCTGAGGATTGGACTGGGGGATGTTCGTGTGGGGGTAAATAATCTGAGATATTTTAGACTTGAGTCTTCTGCCTCTGAGTTTCAGAGCTAGAGTTTTACCTGCCTTGTTGGAGGTGGCGTAGGAAGTGGCTTTTAATTTACGCTGGAGATATTCAAATGAGTGGAGGAGCAAGGTTTTCAGTTCTTGCCGTAGGTTCAATAATTGGATGGTTTGTGGGGGTTGGGGGTTGGCTTTATGTTGTTGTTCTAGGGAGGTGATTTGGGATGTTAGTTCATCTAAACGCTGCGTCCTCTTTTTTTGTGAAGGTAGCTCATTTTAATCAACATACCTCTAATATAGGCCTTATGGGCACTCCATACCACCCCATGGTCAGACACTGTGCCTTTGTTTATAGAAAAAAATTCAGTGAGAAGGTTGGAGATTTCTGTTGTGTATTTTTCATTTTGCAGTATAAAATTGTTTGCACGCCACAAGAATGTGTTGCGTTGTGGAGTGGAATCTGAGATAGTAATAGATATTGGGGCGTGGTCTGACCATGTTGTGGCGTGGATTTCAGCTTTACATATATTCTGGAGGAGCCATTTATCGGTGACAAATAAATAAATTCGCGAATACGAATTATGCACGTGAGAGTAGTAGGTATAGTCCTTTTCTGAGCTGTGGTGGTAGCGCCATACATGAAATAGTTCCTGTGAGGACAAAAGATTTTTCAGTGGCGATATACGCCTCTTCGCCGGAGACATAGTGTCCATGTTGACATCAGGGGCAATATTAAAATCCCCACATAGGATTAGATGCCCTTTTTTTATCTGATTGGTTAGGCGTAGAACTTTATGGAGGAATTTCTTTTGGTGGGTGTTCGGTGCATAAATGTTGGAAAGGGTATAAAAGACTTTGTTGATGGAGCATACTAAAATTAAGTAGCGACCTTCAGTGTCAATTAGTATCTTGGATAGTTGGAAGTCCACTGTGTCTTTTATTGCTATCATGACGCCTTTGGATTTGGTGGAGTGACAGGCATGGAAGATATGTGGGAACTGACGATTGGTGCATAATGGAGAGTCTGACTTTATCAGATGTGTCTCTTGGATACACAAGATGTCGCTCTGTAGAGCATTGGCAGATTTTCAAAGAGAGTGACGTTTGGCTGGATCGTTCAGGCCTTTAGCATTTAGCAACAATATATTTAGTGGCATGGTGTTGGGAAGTGTAGGTAGGTTGGTGTGGGAAGTCACTTACAGTTAGACAACCTGGTTTACTTGCCGGAGAAGCTTGGTGTCGGTAGCAGTTGGTGGATGGTGTTCGGTCGCTGGAGCCAGTAGAGGGAGGATAATAGAGCTGCAGATAGAGCAAAATGTTAATCACAGTTGACGATACAGTGCCAATGAGCAAACCGCTGAAAAGGTAACTTTGCAAAATTGAAAAGGAATACGTAGAGGAGGTGTATCACACCGCTTCAACCTCTAAATGGGGGTATAAACAGTCATTAACAAGAGGAGCTGACCAATCAGTGGAACAATTCGTCTAACTCCAGGGGATGTGCTGTACCGTAGTTAGGCCTATTACGGTATTAACTGTGAAGTCTCCTCAACTGGGGTGATGATCCATGCGGCTGCGGGCCTGAGATGTGCCGCTGCGTGTTGGTGGGTTCTTGGGGGGTTCCAGGATTATTCCCCAGTTATGGAGGAGGTTCAGACCTTTGTGCAGGTCATGTATGACGTGGGATTGCCCATTTCTAGTGACCAGGATAGTTGCTGGATAACGCCATTTGTATGGTATTTTGTGGTTTTGAAGCCCTTTGGTGATCGGGTTCAGGTTTCTTCTTTGTTGGAGAGTATATTTAGATAGATCTGGGAAAAATTGGATTCCCGTGTATGGAGCAGGCAGTGGTGATTTATTTTTAACCCCCAGCAGGAGTTTCTCTTTGACGTGAAAGAAGTGGACCCTCATCAAAACATCTCTGGGGATGGAGGCAGCCAGGTGGGATGGCTTGGCTATTCTATGTATTCTGTCGATGATTATGTCCCTGGGGGATGCTTCTGGGACTATGACATGCATCATTTCTTTCGCATAGCGTGGTAGGTCTGCAGGCAGTATGGATTCAGGGACTCCGCGCAGTTTGATATTGTTCCTGCGAGATCTGTCCTCTAAATCGGCCAGCTTGGCGCGGATCCATGTCTGTTCCTCTCTCATATCAGCACATACATCCATGACCTCATTCACTTTGGAAGTGCAGTCACTCATATCATTTTCAATGCATGTCACTCTGTCATCTATTGAGTGTATGTCTGAGGAGATTTTTGCAAAAAGTGAGGAGAGATCTGTCATAAGGGAGGTCTGCAGTGAGAGTAGCATGTCCTTTAATGTGGTATCCATAACAGGCTGTCCTGAGGTGGGGATAGCTGCCATGGATGAGTGTAGGGCCTGGTTGTTGAGAAGGGAGTTGAAAGCCTGGGCCTCAATTTGTGGGATGGGCGGCCGCTGCGGCGGCGCATCGAGCCTCATTTTAGCCTTAGCAGGGCTATTCAGGAGGTTGTCACCCTCTGGGGGGTGAGGGGGTAAAGCTGGGGGGTCAGATGGAGCAGGATCTGCCAGGATCTCGTCCGGCAGATCCGTGTATGTGTCCCGCGGCGCGGCCTGGCCGGCGCCATCTTGGAAATCACTGACCTGCTCCGCCGGTTTGTAGGAGAATTCAGTAAGTTTCTTTGGTTGATATTCCGGGTTTCTCTTCCTGGACGTGCTGGCCATGGTCCCCGGTGTCTTGGAGGCTAGGATGGCACTGGATGAGCTTCGCTGTGCGGCCTGAGTAGTTGGTATATCTCCCCTGTGAGACGAGCTGAGGTATCAAGCGTCCATCTACAGCTCCGGTCGGCCATGCCCCCCAGTCAATAAAGTAATTTGAATCCCTATCAAAACCAATGGGTCCTAGCTGGCATGCTCTCTGCATGAAGGCTTCCTTTATATTGTAAAAATGTGTGTGGCATATAATGTACCAGGGTTTGCTCAGGTCAGGATTCTGTGGTACAAGGGTTTGATGAACTGTGGACAATGACCTATGAGATGTAATATGAATACAAACTGTAATATTTGTGTTTTGTATGCTTTTTT
This sequence comes from Lithobates septentrionalis, assembly GCA_037952835.1. NCBI lineage: Eukaryota > Metazoa > Chordata > Amphibia > Anura > Ranidae > Lithobates > Lithobates septentrionalis. The sequence goes on along the minus strand of JBBDGP010000082.1, from coordinate 15,300,484 downwards.
TGTTGGATAGATTATACAGAATATTATAATATTTTACATATTTTGAGATAAAAATGACTGATCTGTCTTAGATTATTACATATTTAATTTATTGTTTTTTTACATGTTAATCAATCAATCAAGCTCCACTCTGAACAGTCCAGAGATATTACATACCTTAGCATCCTGTAGGTATTACCAAAGTGACAGGGATTAGTACAGGTGAAGTTTATTTCTCCAAGTAGTGGCAGGAGCTCTGAGGTTTCTTTGCTCATGTTGCTATGCACAAGCCACATTCCCTCTGTCAGCATTTTTATTGTCATGTCAATCAAGAAATCTGAATTTTTTAAAATCCAAAATATTTACTCTATTGGACCTCATAGCCAATGACAGACAAGATAAAAATGAAAGCTGTTAACACAACAAATTATATATTTTGAGTTTTTGATGCTTTCATCACATTGATATCCTAGTTGCACTAGTTAATTGGGTACAGGATTCTAGATAGATAGACTTATAGATATACAGGTGCATCTCATAAAATTAGAATATCATCAAAAAGTTCATTTATTTTAGTAATTTAATTCAAAAAGTGAAACTCATATATTTTATATAGATGTGTTACACACAGCATGATATATTTCAAGCATTTCTTTCTTTTAATTTTGATGATTATGGCTTACAGCTAGTAAAAACCCAAAATTCAGTACCTTGGAAAATTAGAATATTACATAAGACCAATGAAAAAAAGGATTTTTAATGCAGGAATGTTGGCTTACTGAAAAGAATGTCCATGTAAGGAATAGTATGCACTCAATACTTGGTTGGGGCTCCTTTTGCATGAATTACTAAATCCATGTGGTGTGGCATGGAGGCGATCAGCCTGTGGCACTGCTGAGGAGTTATGGAAGCCCAAATTGCTTTGATAGTGGCCTTCAGCTCTTCTGCGTTGTTGGGTCTGGTGTCTCGCATCTTCCTCTTGACAATACCCCACAGATTCTCCATGGGGTTTAGGTCAGGCGAGTTTTGCTAGCCAATTAAGGACAGTGATACCATCATCATTAAACCCGGTATTAGTACCTTTGGCGGTGTGGGCAGGTGCCAAGTCCTGCTGGAAAATGAAATCAGCACCTACATAATGCTGGTCAGCAGAGGGAAGCGCTCTAGAATTTCCAGAATTTCCTGGTAGAAGGCTGCGCTGACTTTGGACTTGATGAATCACAGTGGACCAACACCAGCAAATGACATGGCTCCCCAAATCATCACGGAGTGTGGAAAATTTGGCATTTCATTTGGAAATCAAGGTTCCAGAGTCTGGAGGAAGAGGGGAGAGGCACAGAATCCAAGTTGCATGAGGTCCAGTGTAAAGTTTCTACAGTTATTGATGATTTGGGGAGCCATGCCATCTGCTGGTGTTGGTCCACTGTGTTTTATCAAGTCCAAAGTCAGCGCAGGCCTCTACCAGGAAATTCTAGAGCACTTCATGCTTCCCTCTGCTGACTAGCTTTATGGAGATACAGTACCTGACTGCGAAAATGTGTTTCCAGTGCGATCCCATCATGCCCCAGGACTGTGACGTCATAAGGGGGCGAGGTTACCGAGGTGGCGTCACCCGGTGACCACGCCCCATGCCTATATATAAGTCATCGCACACCGCTCACACAGCATTACAGTGGGAGAGAGCGTTGTGTCAACATCGGAAGAAGAGAAGAGGGAACAAGACGACGGAGAAGACTGGGCCACCGCTAGCAAAAGAGCGGCAAAAGAGCAGAAGATAGCGGAGGAGCCCTGCAGAAGAACCGGAGAGCAGGAGAAGAACCGGACACTTGGGGAAGAGGCCGGAGAGCGGGAGAAGAACCAGACACTGGGAGAAGAGGCCGGAGAGAGCGGAGAAGTTGGAAGAAAACCCCCGAAGTCGGAAGTGACATACACCAAGTCCGGCGAGACTATAAAACGGAAGTTCAATAGCCCGTACGACACCCTTTGGGCTCCTTCTGTTAATCTCGTGTTTATCTCGTGTTAGTAGAAGTTTGGTGAGAGACGATTCGCGCTTGTGAGACTCGTATTTTTCAGTTCGTTTTAACTGTTGTTCAGTCTGTGCTTGTGAGGTTTGTATCTGCTTTTCAGTGCGTTTGGTCAGTTGGCATTGAGAAATCTTTGTTTTATTGTCCGCTCGTTCCTGATTTTCAGGTCGCTCTTCACAGGCCTTGCTGTTCTTCAGTGCGTTCTGTTAATTGCGTTCTGACCAGCCGACCGTTTTGAAGCCATGTTACCTGTACGTACTCGTCGTCGAGCTCGTGCATTGTATGTGCTTGGTGCTGTAGTTCATTCTTCAGCCCAAGACCAGTCCATGAACAGGGCGAGGAGGAGTTTATGGACAAAGAATTGGTTGCTCCAGCATGACCAGTTCTGTCACATGCCATTGCTCCGTGAGATCCGTGAGAATAATCCTGAGGATTTCAGGAACTTTCTCCGGATGACGGACCCCATTTTTGACCGTTTGTTGGCTTTGCTGACCCCCTATATTAGCAGGCAGGATACCTGCATGAGGCAAGCCATCACTCCGGAGCAGAGGCTAGTTGCCACGTTGCAGTACTTGGCGACAGGGAGAAGCCTGCAGGACCTCAAGTTCTCGACAGGCATCTCCCCCTAGGCTCTGGGGATCATTATCCCAGAGACCTGTTCTGCCATCATCCAGGTCCTGCAGAAGGACTATATTAAGGTAAGATTTTTTTCTTTTATTAGCATCAGATGTTCTTTTATTTAATCTTTGATAATGTAATGTATTTCTTAACTCAAACACTACTTACCATCAGTGCAATATAGTGTGAATGTCCCCTTTTTCTCCTCACGCATGCTGGAATTTTTTGCTGTTCTTTTTTGTCATGCATGTATATTTGCCTTCAATAACCTCCCCAGCATACAATGCTGGGCACATATCCACCTAGTCTACTCAGTTTGAATGTATTTAGTCAGCTGCATTGTATTTTTTCCCCCCTAAACTCCATCCAAATAGTTTGCATGTCATAAACTAGATTTCCAAACCCCCCCAAAACTCAATCCAAATAGTGTGCATGTAATTAACTTGATTTCCAAACCCCCTCCCCCCACCTAAACTCCATCCAAATAGTGTGCATGTAATTAACTTGATTTCCAAACCCCCTCCCCCCACCTAAACTCCATCCAAATAGTGTGCATGTAATTAACTTGATTTCCAAACCCCCTCCCCCCACCTAAACTCCATCCAAATAGTGTGCATGTAATTAACTTGATTTCCAAACCCCCCCCCCCCACCTAAACTCCATCTAAATAGTGTGCATTTAATTAACTTGATTTCCAACCCCCCCCTAATAATTTGCTATAATGTTCTGTGGTGTTGATTTTTACAAAGCAAATATATGTTGCACTTTGCAAAATGCATTTGCACTCTGCAAGTGCATTTGCTCCAGTGCTTTAGTAAATGAGCAGAAGCTCTGCTGATTTCCATCATCCAATCATATGCAAGCCACAAAGTGTTTGGATGAATTGCCTTTGCATGTGATTGTGTACTCCTTGCAACATGAAAGCCTTTTTACCTTACCTCATTTACTTAAGCTATGGAGCAACTGCACTTGCAGAGTGCGACAACTGCACAGTCTTGTAGCCTTTAGTCAATAAATCCCTGTGTGTCCTTAAACTTTTAATTTATTTCTAATTTCACCACCCCCTAAAATGTAACAATGTGCCATCAGGGGAGGTGAGCAATCTGATAAGTGTGCCTTTCCATATTATTTATTCAAGAAGATTTCAATTATTTAATGTTATACTGATGCTGGGCAATAATGTTTTAAGTGTATAATTTTCTTGCAATGTTCTTTTCTAAATTACTGAGTTTTGTTTTCTGGTTTGATTCCCCAGTTTCCTTCAACGCCACAGGAATGGCAGACTGTGGCATCCCATTTTGCCACCCGTTGGGACTTTCCCAATTGTGGAGGGGCTATAGATGGGAAACATGTCCACATCGTGCCACCACCCCATTCGGGGTCATGCTATTTTAATTATAAGGGGTTCCATAGTATTGTTTTAATGGCAGTGGTGTCGACACACTATGAATTTCTCTATGTGAACGTGGGGAAGAATGGCCGGATGTCGGATCGAGGAGTATTTGCCCAGACGGAGTTCTGCCAGCCTCTCCAGAGTGGTGGCCTGGGATTGCCACCTGATGCGGATAACGTGGAAGGACTCCCCTTTATCTTCATAGCAGATGAAGCCTTCGCACTGAGCAAGCACCTCATGAGGCCATTCCCCCAAAGAACCCTTACCCCGGAGAGGAGGGTTTTTAATTTCCGGCTGGCCAGAGCTAGAAGAGTTGTTGAGAATGGGTTTGGGATTCTGGCCAGCCGGTTCCGCCTGTTTCAAACCTCCATTAATTTGGCGGAATACAAACTTAATTTTATCATTTTATCGTGCTGCATCCTGCGCAACTTTTTGCACAAACATTCCCCAAATTATATTGTGCCAGTTGGGCCTGAGGCCGGACTTATCAGTGACAATCTTACGGGCCTGGATACTGTCCGTACTGGCTTGGCCCCCCAAAGTGCCCGTCAAGTTCGAGAGCAATATGTCAATTATTTTATGGGTAGGGGGCCATTGCAATGGCCCAGGATATCTAAATAATCAAAATAAAAAAATCTTGATAAATATTGAATTATATTTATTTCTTGTCTTTCTTTTGGGCTTTCTCCTAGGTTATGGTAGAGCACTTGTAGTGCCAAGTGTATTTTCCTTGACTAAATAAGCTCCATTGTCACTGTAAACAACTATTTTAAATTTAAACAAACTGATACTGAGCATTTGTATATAGGCAATAATGAATCAATTAAATTAGATAAATATATAAATACACAATTATAAATATATAAATATATAAAGTGTCTCTTCAGTATTGCAGCAGTGCTGTGCACCCCAATTAAACAGGGTCTCTTTCTTAATCTATTTCAGAAAGTTCAAACACGGATCTGATAGCCAGAGTCCCACCAATAAATAATCAAGATGTATTCTGTGAGGGTAGTAATCCTTTCACCAAGCGATACACCACGTGCTGGGGTCCCCAATGAAAACTCACTCACCAGAAATCAGATCAATAAAAGCCTTGATTAATAGTAGTAAATCTGCATCAATATCCAAAGCGACCACCAGATGTCAGTATTATTCCCAGTAGTTCCAATAGGATATGTAGAAGAAACAAAAATGGTCACATAGCGTGATACTGCTAAACATCTTTATTTGAACCATCCAAACATCCCCTTAAAACCATGCGTACCAAAATTTAATAAACATTGAGCAAAGATAACAAAGTGCACTGTGCCTGATTGCGTCCTCCAGTCGTGAAAACCTGTCAGGAGCGCTCCCTGTGTGTAACCACAGTCACACGCTTCCTGGTTCCTCGGTTGGTGGAGCACATGCGTCACTTCCTGTGCGACACGTCCCTTTATACTGATACTGAGCATTGAAATAACAAACCACACATTTAGTTAATTACTAAACAGATGTTTTAATATTCGGTATACATTCACTTATGCATTAGTATAAAATGTTCACAGTCAAAAATATCTCGATATATTTACAAATTTGGAAAAATATAATTAGTTATATTTTTTGATAATTTAAAATATATATATTTTTTTAATTTTGATTTTAACAAACAGGCCTCTTATTTTTTTTTATATTTTTATTTTTTTTCAAAACAGGCCTCATTTTTAAAAAAAAAATTTTTGTTTTTTAAAAACAGGCTTTTTTTTGTTTTTTTTTTTAAAAACAGGCTTTTTTTTTTTTTTTTTTTGGGGGTTTCTGAAAAACAGGCTTTTTTTATTTTATTTTAACTGGCCTCTATTTTTTTTTTTTTTTTCAAAACAGGCCTCCATTTTTTTTATAATTTTTGTTTTTTTATGTTGTTATACAGGCATATAATTTCCACAAAATACAAAAGAGAAGGCCCAGAATGGGGTCAGCAAACCAGGAAATGAAGGACATGATCAGTGTTTTTTGGGTTGAAAAAGGGCATTTAGATTCGACCCAAAACATCAATCATGTCCTTCATTTCCTGCTGCATACGATCCATCCGCATTTGATCAATCTCCCCATTCCAGGCCATTATTTGAGCAATTAGTCGTTGGGCACTGTCTGTTGTGAAATACTCACTTGGACCTAAAATTGAATGAAAAAAAGATGTGTTTAGAAATATGCAGACATACATAGTTTACCTTACCATAAGCTGGTGTCTCAGACACTGACCTGGTGGGGTGCCCATGTCGCATACTTCATCAACATCCTTGGGGGTGGCACTGTTGCTTGAGTCAAGCACAACCAGATCACCTAAAATAGAGTAAAAAAATTACATAAAATAAAAGGCAGCCATGCATAGATTACCGTAAGCTGGTGTGTCAGACACTCACCTGGTGGGGTGCCCATGTCTCCCACCTCTCCTTCCTCCACATCCTCAGTGGGGCTTGGGCTGATTTCCCAAGTATGTTCTTTTGGTTGGGGGGGACTGGGTTCTTCTTGGCTGAGTGTTTTTTCCCCTATGTGAACCAAAAAATGTATATACTTAGCACACAGATATTTTAGTACATAGTAATCTTCAAACATTGTAGTGAAGTGGTGTACAAATTGTCTGTTTGTGTAGAGTTCCTAGTTTCCTAAAGATTTAATTTTATAAAGACATATCGAGATAGATAGATCTATTGATATCTATATATCAATATCTAAATATATCTAAAAATTTCTCTATGTAGATATATATATATATATATATATATATATATATATATATATATATATATATATATATTATATAGATATAGATATCTCTATATATGTAACGAGGTTTATTAAAAGATCGTTTCAAACGATGCAAAAATCGTATAGGAAAGAAAAGCACATGGAGCAGTATACAAGGTAATAAACACAAGATGAAAACACGACAAGTACTTACTTTTTTTCAGCACTTTACGGATCCGTCTGTACTGATCCGGCTCCCAGAGTTTGAGGTCAGACCATCTTTTTCAAATTTGATCCTTCGAGCGCTGTACCCCAAAAGAACCATGTAAGGTCTTCACCACCTTCGCCATTATTTTGGCTTTTCTCAAATTTGGCCGGGCGTACGGCCCATACTTCCCATCATAGTCCTTTTTTTTAAGAATTGCCACCATTTCCACCATCTCTTTAAAGGACATATTGGAGGCCTTAAATCTCGGCTTCCCAGATCGTGACGTTCCGGCCTCCGGGCTTTGGTCGCTACCAGAGGTAGTACACACCTGATCTGTCTCCGCCATTATTCACCCCACTACGCACCGTATAAAAAATGGGCGGAGAATATGAGTTAAAATCGAACGTCAGAGGCGGGCGATGCAGGCGGAGTTTTTATACATGCGCAGTGTATAAAGAGGGGCCTTGCGCACGTGTCGTACGTACGTTCTGTGCGTAGAATTAAGGGGCGGAGAACATGAGTTAAAATTGAACGTCAGGGGCGGGCGACGCAGGCGGAGTTTCACACATGCGCAGTGTATAAAGAGGGTTCTTGCGCACGTGTCATACGTACGTACGTACGTTCTGTGCGTAGAGTCAAGGGCGGGGTATATGCGTAAACAAAAAGAACGTCAGGGGCGGGCCAAGTAGGCGGAGTATTACGCATGTGCAGTGTATAAAACGCTGTTACGTATTGTGTCGTACGTACGTTCTGTGCGTAGGTGATAGTGGACCGGGACGCTACTAAACGAAGGTAATTTTAAATTTATAAATTTGGTCAAGACTTTGTAGCAAGCAGCCTATATGGCTTGACAGATTGATGAGGCCTACATAGGGATAAGATGATGAGGGTTTAGCAGAAACATAATAAGTGTTTTTTGTCTTGTGTCTTTATCTTTTACAGACATTATGAATGCCCAATTTAAGGATCCTGATTTTTTGACAGCTTTTATAGACAAATATAGAGAGATGAGGAATCTGTGGGAGGTGAAACACCCTCAATATTATTTAAAGCATGTCAGGAAGTCAACGCTGGAAAGACTTCTGTCATTTGTCCAGACGACCATCCCGGAAGCAACAATGGAGACATTGTTAAAGAAAACTAGGATCTTGAGGAACATGTATAAGAGGGAGCATAACAAGATCCAGGAATCCATGAGATCAGGAGCATCGGCAGATGATGTTTATGTACCCAGGCTGTGGTACTACAATAAACTACGGTTTCTTGATGACCAGACTGAAGCCAGGGCATCACTTTCAACCCTTCCCTCTACCCTTCCCTGCACCCTTCCATGCACTCTTCCATGCACCCTTCCCTCCACCCCAGCAGAGGCTGATGTGGACCAAGCTGGGTCTTCCATCCTGGATGAACCGAATATGACCATCTGGAGTCAGGTAAATTAATTTCACAAATATTTACTGTCCTAATATTAATGATGTTAACTGGATGTTATAATTGATTCAAATAATTTTCCCCTAAAAATGATGTATACATATCAATTGACAGTAGTGGCTAAATATGTTTGTCACCTGCTTCAAAAAATTAGGGTGTCTGATTTCTATACTCTTTTATTAAGAGATGTATTCACATTGAATTTGCTAGTCATGAGAAGCAAATTGTGTGTCATTGATGAACCCAAAAAAAAATACTAAAACGATGTCCTTTTTTTATACACAGGATGAGGCCAGCCAGGAGGAATGTGGGGAAAGTGGCAGGCAGGAGGAGACCGGGCCCATGGACAGCCTGGAGGAGGCCGGATTCAGCATCATCCTGGAGGAGGCCGGACCCAGTGTCAGGCAGGAGGAGGCCGGACCCAGTGTCAGACAGGAGGTGGCTGGGCCCAGTGAGGTGGCTGGGCCCAGTGTCAGGCAGGAGGTGGCTGGGCCCAGTAGGAGCCTGACACAATAACAAGTGCCTCCCCTCCGCCTTCCAAAAAAAAGGGCCAGGAAGGGGACGGTGACACAGGAGGCATCCCTGCGGCTCATGCGAGAGGCCACCCATTTTTTAAGGAGCCCCCCGAAGCTGAAGAGGCCTATGGCTGCTACTTAGCCAGCAGGCTGCTTAAAATGGAGTGGGACCAACGCCTCATTTGTGAGAGACTGTTTGGGGAAACAATACAGAAGGGGCTGCAGGGCACGCTAACCAGAAACACACACAACTACATGAGGCAGCCCCCCCTTCTCCTCCTCCTCCTCCTTCTCCTCCTGCCACAACTCAAACACCAGAGCCACAGCCTCCAAAGAAGGGAAGGGTGCAGGGCAGCATGGAGGAAAGGCTGCAGGGAAGAGAAGAAAGTGATGACCTGGGTTCAGTCTGGTCTGACAGAAGACGCAGGCTGTTGTAGTACTACAGTCTGGGGACATCTATATCATCTGCTGGTGCTGTTGATCTCTGGGATTCCTGGACCAGATTGTGCTCCCTCTTATATGGACTCCTCAAGATCCCAATTTTCTTGTCCACAGACTTTTTCCAGCGTTGACTTCCTCTTTATTTTATTTAGACCATGAATAATGGATATTTGAGTTTATGAAAAGACTTGTGTTTTATTTTAAATCATTGATTTAGACACAATGTCAAATTAACAAGGGACAACAATCTCATTGAGGTTGCAAAAACACACAAAAAATACATTAATAATGTTCTAGTGGTAACTTTAAAAAAAAAATGATACATAACCAAAAACGGTTCTTTGTGTTAACTTTATGTACAAAAAATAAAAAATCACAATAAACAAAAAAATGGTTCTTTGTGGTAACTTTACAAACACATTAAAAAAAAAAAATGGTTCTTTGTGGTAACTTTACAAACAACAACAAAAAAAAATGGTTCTTTGTGGTAACTTTACAAACAACAAAAAAAGAAAAAAATGGTTCTTTGTGGTAACTTTACAAACACCAAAAAAAAAAAAAAAAATGTTTCTTTGTGGTAACTTTACAAACAACAAAAAAAAATAAATAAACACTAGATAAACATAAAATAAGTTTGACAACAATCATAAAATAAACATCTGGAGAAAATTTGCAATAAAAGATGACTCCACCAAAAAAAAACAAGTGTAAAAATTATTATTAGTATGGAGACATTGTTTTTAAAAAGAATACTATATCATTCATGAGATCAAAGAGAAAAAGAATCCAGAAATCACTTTGGGAGAACTCTGTTTGAATATGAACAGCAAAACATCTTCGTTCTTTATAGCATTAGTAAAGAAGACATTAATGCGCTGCATTCAACGATCACAGATTTTGCAGCGTGAGGAATGTGCTACCTACAATACAAACACTAGTTTTACTAGACCGAGTGCTTCTGTTTAGTTTTTGCTTATGAGCATGCGTTGTTTTTTTGTCCGTCGGACTAGCATACAGACGAGCGGATTTCTGGGTCCGGCGTAGTTACGACGTAAAGATTTGAAGCATGTTTCAAATCTAAAGTCCGTCAGATTTGAGGCTGCAAAAGTCCGCTGAAAGTCCGCTGAAAGTCCGGGGAAGCCCACACATGATCGGATTGTCAGCCAGCTTTAGTCCTTCGGCGTCCGTCGGACTTTTGTAGACGAAATGTCCAACCGTGTGTACGCGGCATTAGATTATATATATATATTTATAAACTCTGCAGCATCCAGTCAGTGTAGACTATATCTACATTCTACAATGCATTCCGTGGTGTACTATTTCTACTATACTTCAGGCGGTGTATTTGATATATACATATACAGATAGTTTTATATATATATATATATATATATATATATATATATATATATATATATATATATATATACTCTGCAGCATCCAGTGTAGCCTATATCTACAGTGCATTCCATGGTGTACTGTTTCTACTACTTTTCTGGTGATGTACACAGTACACAATACAGTGTAGTGTGGTGTTGCAAAACAAAATCCCCATCATGTCCGGAAGGCCATCAAGGAGAGGCAGACGCTCACAGACCTCTAAATAAGGGCAAGCAGGCTCTGTGTTTACAGTCAACAGTGCTGGTCATGCATCCTCTGCAGGTGGTCATGGGGCACGCTTGTCCTTTTTTTCTGCTGCTGGGGCAGTGGCAGAAAAATTGGGCCTTTGGTGGTGGTGGTGCCACAACACTGTAACCCTCACAGATACTCTTGTTTGGCGCAGGAACGGGCCTTGTTCTGAAATGTTAGATCAAAAATTGTAACTACATGCCCCTGTTAAACATGGACAGAAAAATTGGGCCTTAGGCAGTGGTGGTGGTGCCCTAAACCAAAAATACTGTTGGAAGCTAGCATCATCAAGATTGAGGAGGAATAGGATAGTCACTCAGTACAGGCAGTCTTTAAGGGATCCCACATCCATAGAAAAATCAATCAGTTACATCAGCATCAGGTGCTTGATAGCTGCTGATCCAAGACTGATTCATTTTTATGAATGTGAGCCAACGGAGTCTGTGGACAGGCGCACTCTATGATTCGTTTCAACCCCTCCAGCAGCACTGAATGTGCATTCAGAAAGAACGCTGGATGCAGGACAGGCCAGTAGCTCAATTGCATATTGAGCTAGTTCTGGCCAGTGGTCCATCCTCAAGACCCAGTAACCCAGTGGATGCTCTGTTGGAAAGGTCTCCAAGTCTGCTCTTGCCTCTAGATATTCCTGCACCATGTAATGCAGACGCTGGCGATGGTTGCTTGAACCAATCAGATCTTGGAGCTGAGGACTGAAAAATTGTCTAAAGGCATCCGTCAACCGGCCATCTTCTCCACCGCTCTTCCTCTGACTGAACAAAGCCTCAGAAACAAGTTGTCCAGCACCAGGAAATTGTAACCTCCCAGGATCTGGAAATGCATTGCACAAACTTTTCTTCAAGGCCTCCTGAAGATGTTTCATCCTCTGTTCCCTTTGCGAAGGCAGCATGAATTCTGCAACCTTACCCTTGTAACATGGATCAAGAAGGGTTGCCAGCCAGTAATGTTCCCTCTCCTTGATAGCACGAATCCTAGGGTCCTTTCATAGACTGTGCAGAATCAGGGAGGCCATGCAGTGTAAGTTTGCATAGGCATTCGATTCTGAGTCCTCTGGATCACTAAGGTTTACTTGATCTGTAACAACCTCCTCCCAGCCATGCATAACTCCTTGGGTTTCTAGGGACTGAAAATCATCCCTTGAACACTGCTGCTGAGTGTTATCCTCCATGTCCATGCTGACACAATCCTCCTCCTCCTCCTCCTCTTCTTCCTGTGTGTTTGGCGGGCCTGCAGGAATACTATCTGGATAAAGGGGGTCTTAAGAGGTAAGGAAGTCCTCCTCTTTCTCCCTCTGTTCTGCCTTAAGTACCCTGTCCATTATTTCACGAAGCATGTGCTCCAACAGGAAGACAAGAGGGACAGTATCTCTGATGCATGCATTGTCACTGCTCACCATCCTCGTGGCCTCCTCAAATGGTGACAGGACAGTGCATGCATCCTTGATCAGTAGCCACTGGCATGGTGAAAAGAAGCCAAGCTCCCCTGACCCTGTCCTGGTGCCATACTTACACAGGTACTCATTGATGGCCCTCTGTTGCGAGTGCAGCCGCTGCAGCATTGCCAACATTGAGTTTCACCTGGTGGGCATGTCACAAATGAGGCGGTTGGTGGGCAGTTTGCATTCCCTTTGAATGTCAGCCAGCCAAGCACTGGCATTGTATGACTGGTGGAAATGACCACAGACTTTTCTGGCCTGCCTCAGGAGATCTTGTAAGCCTGGGTACTTGCTCAAGAATCGCTGCACCACCAAATTCATGACATGTGCTAAACATGGAACATGGGTCAAGTGTCCCTGTCGCAGGGCGTAGAGAAGGTTGGTGCCATTGTCGCATACAACCATTCCTGGCTGAAGCTGGCATTGCGTCAACCACCTCTGAGCCTGCCCCTGCAGAGCTGACAGAATCTTTGCCCCAGTGTGGCTCCTGTCCCCTAAACAGACCAACTCAAGCACCGCATGGCATCTTTTTGCCTGAGTGCTTGCATAGTCCCTTGAACGCTTACGGAGCACCGCTGGTTCAGAGGACAAATCTGCAGAAGAGGCCATAGAGGAAGAAGAAGAGGAGGGGGTGGAGGAGAGAGCTGTGGCAGAATCACCACTAGCATTTTGGATGCGTGGTGGCGGAACAAGCTCCAACAATACTGAACCCTGTCCTGCATACTTTACCCAGTGCTCCGTGAAGGAAAGGTAACATCCCTGCCCATGCCTCCTAGACCATGAGTCAGCAGTAATATACACCTTACTGCTGACTGCCCTGTCCAGCAAGACCAAAACATTGCCTCCCACATGTGTTTAGAGCGCCGGAATGGACTTCCATGAAAATAAATGGCGTTTTGGAACCTGCAACTGAGATACAGCACATTCCACAAATTCACAAAAGGGGCAGAATCTACCAGCTGAAAAGGCAGCAGTTGCAGTGCTAGCAATTTGACCAAGCTAGCATTTAGATGCTGAGCATGTGGATGGCTTGGACCAAATTTCTTTTTACGGTTTAGCAACTGGGGTAGGGAAATTTTCCTGCTCAAATCAGATGGTGGTCTAGTGCTAGCAGATTGGCTGCAAGTACTTGGGACACCTATTGCTATACCTTCATTCCTCTTAGTGCAGGCTTTTGAGAAGACTGGAGGTATAGTAGGGTTGGAGATCCCAGATAAGGAGCAAGGAGAAGTCCACCTTTTTCTTTGATGTGGGTCTTTCAAGTGCTGTTGCCAACGGACTTGTTGCCTTATGAGTTTATGTGAAATCTCCATTAATAGCTGTAAAATATTGTAATTATGAATATATTTTATTGAGCTTGTATCTATGTAGGGAGGAACATATTATCTTCACAGAAATCTCAGGTAGACCAGACAAGTCGGTGCCTAAGCTTGTGCATACAAACAATGGGATCCAAACCTCATTGTTTTACACATACTCACTTCAACGGATCCCATGCTGGGATATGCAATGAAGGGAGGCCAACCCGTAATCAATACTTAACTTCCCGGGAAAATTCAAGTTAATCTCCTGCTCAGAATAGTCACAAGGATTTGCATTAAAGTGGGCTGACTTATGAAAAGTATAGGGATTGGAGATGTAGCCAGTCCTTAACCAGGAATAGGGAAGCTCACCAATCAGAGCCACGCTATGCCAACCAATGAGGCATCAGCCTGTAATGATATACGCAGACTAGATGGGAGGAAAACACACACTTTTATGGGAGAGCAGCCATCAGAATGGTACTTTGGTGCAAAGGGTAATTATGGGAAATGTCTGCATTTTACTTGTAACTAAATATGTTTGTAGATTAATGTTTTAAGGAATATACTCTGTATTCCTTCATGTAATTCTCTTATTTTAATCTAATATTTTCTTCCTTAGTGTAGACTATAGATAGATGGTTGTGTATTAGATAGACTTTCAACTACTTACCAAAAAATGTTGTTATTGTGTTAAAGCTTTCACTCATGGTCAAATAACTCTCATTTAACCCATATCATATCTGAGAGATATTAAATCTCAAATATACTATACAGGAAACAGACTGCATGGGAGGTCGTCGTATGTCTGGTCAAGCATGTGGTGCCCAAATGGCTGGTTTTCTGGCCATGCTTGATCCGCTTCAGACATAGGTTGCAAACAGCAATGGTGTGATCTGCTGCACATGTGTCAAAAAAGGCACACACCAAAGATCTTTTCAAAATCAGCAGGGAGTCAGCAGCTCCCTGCACCTGCGTAGCTCTGCAGTGTGATGCAGTAGGGTGGCTGCCCTTAAGCTGCCCCCTAGAGGACATCCTGCCTCATTGGAGTTGTGCCTCCTCCTCCTCTCTTCTATCAGGTACCAAAGTAGAGTCAGTGACCTCATCATCCCCTCTCTCCTCATCACTGGAGCAAACTTGGCACTTTGCTGCAGCTGGGGGAACATGACAGCCAGTTTCTTGTCCTTCTTGTGCACCCCCTCTCTCTAGGCCCATGTTACTCCCTTTCTTAAACTGGGAACCAAAATCGGAGACATCAAATCGCTGCGCATCCTCCAGCAGCATGTACCCGGCACTGTGGTCAAATAGTTCAGGGGACTCCTGCATGATGCATGATGGTGGGGCTACGGAAGGAGTGACTGTGGACAAGGAGCTGGGTGAATAGGCCACTTTGGCAGCTGCATAGGAAGGCAAACTACCCTGAGCCTGGGTGACAGAGGATGAAGAGGATGAGAATGGCTTTGTTATCCACTCCACCAACTCTTCTGCATGTTCTAGCTCAATAACACGGCCAGCAGCAGAGAAATAGGACAAGCGTGCCCCACGGCCACCTGCAGAGGATGCACCATGTCCACGACCAGCACTGTTGACTGTAGACACAGAGCCGGCTTGCCCTCTTTTAGTGGCCTGTGAGCGTCTGCCTCTCCTTGATGGCCTTCTGGACATGATGTATATTTTGTTTTGCAACACCGCACTACACTGTTGTGTACTGTGTACACCACCAGAAAAGTAGTAGCAACTGCACTACAGCTGCACTGTATTGTAATTACAATTTTTGATCTAATATTTCGCAGCAGGGCCCGTTCCTGTGCCCACCAAGAGTATCTGTGAGGGGTTACAGTGTTCTGGTACCACCAACACCTAAGGCCCAATTTTCTGAAGAGTATGTAGGGCAGGCCATATAGTATATATACTTCTGTTCAGAAAATATACTGCCTGGGGGGCCCCCCCAGCTCTGTGTGCTGACTGTGTGCTGACCATCCTTGTCAGACTGTGTGCTGACACTGTGGAGAGCAGACCTCTGTAAGCAGCTCCCTGAAGCAGCTCCGGCCATCCGGCCACCCAGCTCCGGCCATCCGGCCACCCAGCTCCGGCCATCCGGCCATCCATCTTGGACTCTTGGATCCATCCCGACCCCTTGCAGCGGTCACTGGGACCCCCTCCCCCCCGTCACTGACCTACATCCGAGGGCCACATCCAGCCAGCCGGCCGGCCGCTTAGGACACTCCGCGGCCCCGGCCTAGCTCTCTGCAGCATCACTCCGAGATCCCTCCCCCCCCACTGACCTTCTCCGGGTGCCGCGCTCAGCCAGCGGGCCGGCCGCTCAGGATCCTCTGCGGCCCAGCCTAGCTCTGGCTGCTAGCTCGGCAGGACATCACTGCCACCCCACACTTCAGCCTCAGTCACCCAGCCTCTCAGCTCCGGCCATCCAGCCACCCATCCTTGGATCCGGATCCAGCCCGTCTCCCCCTCCAGCGGAACACCGGGACCCCCCCTCACCGACCTCCATCCGGGCGCTGCATTCAGCCAGTCGGCCGGCCGCTCAGGACACTCCGCGGCTCTGGCCTAGCTCCGGCTGACTGCCCGGCAGCACATTACCGCCGCTCCTCACACCACCGTCAGGTAGCTTGTTCGGCGGACCGCGCCCCCCCTCCTGCCAGCCTATTCCACACCGGATCTACCCGCCTACCAACAGCAGAAGGGCCCGGGTAACTACTCTAGGACAGCCCGCGGCTCGGGCCTGGCCGGCGGCCATCTTGGTACCCCTATTGCTGGCCAGTCCACAGCTTGGGCCTAGCCGGCGGCCATCTTGCTACACCTAGGCTGAACGGTACAGCTTCTGGGCCTCCCTCTTGAGACCGCAAGCACTTCGGCCGCATCACCTCCTGACTGGACCCCCCTCCCACAGCCCCCCTAGTTGTACCCCCCCGGACACCACTGCAGCCGTGATCTAGCCACCCCGCTCTAGCCGCTAGATTGGTGGGACAGACCACGGCTGCGGCCCAGCTCCGACAGCCACACCCCCCCCTCCCACTCTCGTCTAACAGAGCCCCTGCCCCTCCACACCTGGAAACACCCCCCCGCTACTGGACCTCACCGTAGGGGGCACTGGTTATTCACCTGAGCCCAATCCACCACAGATGGCCCTAGACGCAGCCACCGCACCACCCACCATCCACAGGTAAGCACCGATGGTCACTAGCAGTTGATCCAGGGGCCGAGCCCGATCGCCCCTCGGGGGGTCGGGAAGGAATTTTTTTCCTCTGCTGCGCAATTGGCTATCGCAGCTGGAGGTTTTTCGCCTTCCTCTGGATCAACAAGAGGGTGGTAGGCAAACCACCTTCGCCAGGACCTCCGCACCACATTAACCCGTCACCCACACCACTCCAGAAGCAGTGGTGACCATCTGATCCCTACATCCTCCAGCAAGCTCGTTATCGCTACATCAGTATCATCATCATCATTAGATTAACCTTCCTTCAACAGCTCTGCCTCCTCATAATGTGCAACTTCAAATACACAGCAGACACCCTTCACAGGCTAAGAAACGCTGCCTCAATTTTGCCAACCGCCACTCAAAAAAGACTGAAAAAAGAACAATTACTAAGGACCAAGCCACAATCAACCATCAGAAACAGGGAGACATCAACCCAACCACAACAACTAGCATGCGCCATGATCAACACCAGATCTGCAGTCAAGCACAGGCTGGAAATTCACAACTTTATCATCGAAAACAACATTGACTGCCTCTTCATTACAGAAAGCTGGCTAACACCTGACTGCAACACCATCCTAACTGAATTGGTGCCCGAGAACTACAGTATCCTAACTGAGCATAGAATAGGAAAAAAAGGAGGAGGCCTAGCAGTGATTTTCAAATCGCACCTTGGGTTTACCAAACCAACTTTACAGAACTCAGTGCCTTTCATGGAAACTCTCTCACTGCATCTTCAAACAACACCGCAAGACACCATTCACATGCTACTATGCTACAGACCACCAGGACCAAAGACCAATCTCCTTACTCCACTCACCGAATTCTTCTCAATACACACCCTGAAAAACAAAAACCTGATGGTACTTGGGAATTTTAACCTCTGGGCAAACTCTGCCCAAGACTGTATCGCAACCGCCTGCGTCAACCAAATGGAAGAACTAGGCCTTCAACAGCTGATAAATGCTCCCACACACAGTTCGGGACACACTCTAGACCTCATCTTCAAACAGAATATGGACATCAACATACTGGACAACACTCCACTACCGTGGACGGACCACCACGCTATCAAATTTAAAATCACCATCAACACCTCCTCCCAAAAACAGAAACGGGCAACAACAACAAACTGGAATAGATCCCAGAAGAAACTACACTCCGAATTCTTCAAAACCACATTATCAAACAAAATACTTCTGATAAACTCAAACCTCTCAACGGAACAAACACTCAACTCCCTAAACAAGGTATTACTACAAACAGCAGACTCAGTGGCGCCAAAACGCAGAACACCTATCCGCAATAAAAACTCGAGATGGTTTAATGCCACGCTCACCATACTCAAGCAGAAACGTAGAAGAGCTGAAAGAGCATGGAGAAGAAACCCCACCAAGGAAAACCGTACCAACTACAAAGAACTTACTGTGAAATACCACAAGGCAATCTTCAAAGCCAAAAAAGAACATTTCTCGGACACCCTCTCAACTGCCCTAAACCGTCCGCGGGAACTTTTCAAATTAGTCACTCAGTCAATGGACCCGACTTGCTTAGAGCCACCCGGAAACAATACTCAAGAATTCTGCAATGAATTATCAGATTACTTCGTCAACAAAATCGACAACATCCAGAAATCAATTCATCAGAAAAGAACAACCAACCTCATTCAACCAAAGCAAAAAGAGGATATTAACACGAACATCACACAACCACCGAATTTCTCTTTGTCCCCTATCACCTCTGACACGACTATAAACATCATCAAAAGCCTTCGAGACAGCACATCACCAAACGACATCATTCCCACAAAACTCCTGAAAGAATGTTCCGACATCCTGGCGCCTACTCTTACACACCTCATAAATCAATCATTCAAAGAAGGGACTGTACCAACCTCCCTCAAGCAAGGCATCGTCAAACCCCTGCTGAAGAAACCCAATCTCGACCCTTATGCCGCGTACACACGAGCGGACTTTACGGCGGACTTTGCCCGGCGGACTGGATTTCGTCGGACAATTCGATGCGTGTGGGCTCCAGCGGACTTTGTTTTCTCAAAAGTTGGACGGACTTAGATTTGAAACTTGTTTAAAATTTATCCGTTGAAATCGAGTCCGGTCGAAAAGTCCGCCGTCTGTATGCTAGTTCGACGGACTAAAAAGCCACGCTAGGGCAGCTATTGGCTACTGGCTATGAACTTCCTTGTTTTAGTCCGGTCGTACGTCATCACGTACGAATTCGACGGACTTTGGTGGATTGTGTGTAGGCAAGTCCGTTCATTCAGAAAGTCCGTCGTAAAGTACGTCGAAAAATCCGCCGGGCAAAGTCCGCCGTAAAGTCCGCTCGTGTGTACGCGGCATAAGGACCCTAACTGCCGCAGACCGATAACAAGCCTCAACACCATCTCCAAGATTATGGAGAAAGCAGTAGTACTGCAGCTACAACGCCACCTGGACACACACCAACTCCTGGACCCGCTGCAATCAGGCTTCCGCCCGGGCCATGGCACAGAAACAGCACTCCTCAAAATATGGGACGGCGCCCTTGAAGCAGCAGATGACGGAGAATCAAGTCTCTTGGTACTGTTGGACCTCAGCGCAGCATTTGATACAGTGGACCACAATACTTTACTTGTCCGCCTCTCAGAAGTGGCAGGAGCCACAGGTCCTGCACTAAAATGGCTTGCACCCTTCCTAGAGAATCACTCTCAGATAGTGAAACTAGGAACATTCACCTCGGAAACCCAGGCAATCTCCTGCAGAGTTCCTCAGGGCTCACCCCTGTCACCAGTGCTATTTAACATCTACATCCGCCCACTTCTCAATATCATCAGGAAAACGGACCTCTGTTTCCACTCAAACGCTAATGACACCCAACTCTACCTTTGCATCACCGAACAAAAAAACCATCATCAACAATTAGAGGAATGCCTCAGCTTAATTGATGACTGGATGACCATCAGCTCCCTCAAACTTAATGGTTCAAAAACAGAACTTCTTCTCCTACACGCCAACAAAAATTCCAAAATTAAGACCCCGTGGACACCTCCCACCATCCTCGGACAGACCATCGCTCCAAGCATCAAAGCCAAGAGTCTCGGAGTCATCTTTGACTCAGGAATGACAATGGATGCACAAATAGGATCAGTGGTGAGCGGACCCCACCATCTCCTCCGCCTTCTACGTAGACTCATCCCCTTCATCCCAGAAGAAGACAATGCGGCAGTTGTGGGAACAATCATCAATTCCCGACTAGACTACGCAAATTCGCTCTACATAGGACTACCCCAATATCAGCTTGCGCGCTTACAACTCATTCAAAACACTGCGGCAAGACTGTTAACAGGAAAAAACCCTGGGAATCTATTTCACCATCCCTAAAGTGCCTACACTGGCTAACCGTAAAGAATCGGATCAAATTCAAGACCCTCTGCCTCACACACAAATGCATACAAGAAAACGCTCCGCTATATCTCCAGGAGAAAATAAAACACTACACACCCAATTGCAGCCTTCGATCAACTAACCAAAACCTCCTCATCATTCCCAAATATCGCTACAAAGCAAAGGGAGAACGAAGATTCGCCGTCCAAGGACCTCGACTATGGAACGCTCTTCCGACCCACATCCGCATGGAAGAAAACCATCAGGCCTTCAGGAAAAAACTAAAGACCTTCCTTTTCTAAGAAGCTGGCAACAGAGAACGCATTCTAGTGCCTTGAGGCGATTCAGTTCGCATTTGCAGCGCTCTACAAATCCTTCATTCATTCATTCACGCCATTTTTTTTTATATTTGGGTGCGGGGTTCCCCTTAATATCCATACCAGACCCAAAGAGTTTGGTAATGGGCTGGGGGGGGGGACCCATGCTGTTTTTCTCAATGATTTTTATCTATCTTGTCGAGACCCGACAATTCATGACAGCCGCAAGCAGTTTTAAATGAGTTTTTTTCCTTTAGAAATGTCATTTTGCTGTGGTATTGTTCTAAGCACGGGAAAACTGTGCCACTTTACAGGCATACTATAGACACCCCCAGGCATGATATTTAAAGGAATATTTTATTTTTATTGTTTCACTGCTCCTGAAAAAATGTCCACTTTTTTTTGCATTGATACATGTCCACTGGGGCAGGACCCGGGTCCCCGAACACTTTTTATGGCAATAACTTGCATATAAGCCTTTAAAATTAGCACTTTTGATTTTTCATGTTCGTCTCTCATAGACTTTAACGGTGTTCACGTGTTCAAACAAACTTTTTGCATGTTTGGATGTTCTGCTGCGAACCGAACTGGGGGGTGTTCTGCTCATCCGTACTCCTAACTAAGATCCTCCAGTAGTCCCTTTATTAGCTTTGTTCCCTTCTCTGAACTCGCTCCATTTCCAGCACATCTTTCCTGAGGACTGGAGCCCAGAACTGAACGACATACTCCAGGTGCGGCTGGACTAGAATCTTGTAGAGTGGTAGAATTATTGTTTTATCTCTGGAGTTAATTCCCTTTTTAATGCATGTCAATATTCTATTGGCTTTGCATGCCGTTGCTGAGCCTGTCATCTACGAGAACTCCCAGGTCCTTTTCCATCCTAAATTCCCCCAGAAGTTCTCCCCTAGTGAGTATATTGCATTTATGTTTTTGCCACCTAAATTCATTATTTTTCTATATTAAACCTCATTTGCCATGTAGTTGCCTGCCCCATTAATTTGTTCAGATCTTTTTGCAAGGTGTCCACATCCTGCCGAGAAGCTATTGCCCTGCTTAGCTTAGTATCATCCGCAAATACTGAGATTGAGCTGTTTATCCCATCCTCCAGAATTATGAATAATCACCATAATGCAGAATCAGTGGGAGCCCTGAGCGTGTCACTTGCCACCGTCGCCTGCCACACATTGCGGATTATCACTTGCCACGTCACCTGCCACATGTTGCAGATTGTCACTTGCCTGCCACCAGATGCGGATTGTCACTTGCCATGTCACCTGCCACACATTGCGGATTGTCACTTGCCTGCCACCAGATGCAGATTGTCACCTGCCACATGTTGCGGATTGTCACTTGCCACGTCACCTGCCATGCGTTGCAGATTGTCACTTGCCACGTCACCTGCCACACGTTGCAGATTGTCACTTGCCACATCACCTGCCACACGTTGCAGATTGTCACTTGCCATGTTACCGGCAACACATTTCGGATTGTCACTTGCCACGTCACCGGCCACACATTGCGGATTGTCACTTGCCACGTCACTTGCCACCAGATGCGGATTGTCACTTGCCACGTCACCTGCCACTTCACCTGCCACACATTGCAGATTGTCACTTGTCTGCCACCAGATGCAGATTGTCACCTGCCACATGTTGCGGATTGTCACTTGCCACGTCACCTTCCACCAGATGCGGATTGTCACTTGCCACGTCACCTGCCACACCTTGCACATTGTCACTTGTCACGTCACCTGCCACACCTTCCACATTGTCACTTGCCACGTCACCTGCCACACCTTGCACATTGTCACTTGCCACGTCACCTGCCACACATTGCAGATTGTCACGTCACCTGCCACCAGATGCGGATTGTCACTTGCCACACATTGAGGATTGTCACTTGCCACGTCACCTGACACACCTTGCAGATTGTCACATAGCTGCTAAGGTGGTGTTTTGCTTGCCTCTTGCTTCTTTGTCCCAGATCAGGCAGCAGAGAGATAATGTAATCTCTCTGCTGCCCACACTGCCTGAACAGTGAGGGCAGAAGTTACTGCAGGGATGCGGGGCAGTGAGAGATGATGTCATCTCTCTGCTCCCCTGCACGCCGGCTCGCTGATTGGCCAGTCGCCCCCACTCACACCTAGCCTGCTCTATGCTGCCCACACACTGAGCCACACGCCCACCCACAAACCAAGCTGCCCCGTGCTCCCACGGAGCCGCCCGCTCTCTCATCTGCTCGGGGAGCCGCCCGCTCCCTCATCTGCTCGGGGAGCCGCCGGCTCCCTCATCCGCTTGGGGAGCCACCCGCTCCCTAATCCGCCCACTCCGTCATCTGCTCAAGGAGCCGCCCGCTCACTCATCCGCCCGCTCTCTCACCCGCCCTGCCCACAACAAATTTCTCAGGGGTGGCAATTGCCCCATTGCCCCCCTGGATCCGCCCCTGCTCCAACCAAGTCACCAGGCCCCTCTCCAGACCAGCACGCTGCATGATCCTTCCATGACGGGTCCTCCCCTGGGATCTCCTCGGTTGTCCAGCTTCCTCCCTTTGGATAGGCAGCTCAGGACCATTCCTCGGCTGCTACGGTAGGCCCCAGACAAGCTTCTGGGCCCACCCCTGCGCCACAGCGGCGTGGACCTCCGGAACGGAGGACCACAAGATTGCTCTCTAATGCATACCTGTCGGCCAGGAGGGCCAGCAGGTGGCTGAAAAAAAAACCCTCAATATGGCGTCTGTCCCATAAATACCCTCACCCAGAATGCAACTCGGAGGACCACCTCCACCGAGTTGTCTTCGGGACAGAAGAGCATCCATACGCTTCGACACGTTGCCTTTCCAACACTAACCAGTAATAACAGCGACACCCACCGGTCAGTCTGGAAACACATACAACGTCAGCCAAGCTGGAACAGAGGCAAACTTAACCTATTTAACAAACAAGTTACTAAATTTACCTAACATATGGTAGATTGCAATTCTACCAGCACTACATACTCCCCCCACTATAGTAAACGTTGTCCCCAACGTCTGTTCAAGAACAGTAACAGTAACTCCCAAGCCTGGGAGTAAATATTTGAGTTTCTTATAACTTTGATAGACAAAGAGAGAGGAATAGACAGTGGAAAGATACTAGAAGACTTACATCTATAAAACATTATGTTCACATCCGCAAACAAAACCATCCTACGATTGTGCATAACCTCACTATCTATCTTAGCTGAAAAGCCTCCCAGCTTGATAGGAGATCCTATAATTCCTGAAAAGGAAAACTTATTAAACACACACAAATATATATATATATATATATATATATATATATATATATATATATATATATATATATATATATATACTGTACAATATTAGGAGCAAAGCCTCATTTTTAAAGAAAATGAGCCTCTCTTCCTTTTATCCATATTGGAATAAACTTAAGGAGTCCATCCCTGTACTATGATCTCTTCAAATAAAGAAAAAAAATAAATCCGGCTAGCAAAAAGAAGTCCTTGGATTTAAAACACTGAGCAGAATATGCAAATCTTGACCACGCAGATTTCTTTACACTGACACTAACTAGCTAACTACTTCCAAAGTTCTTTTGTCCAGAATTACCAATAAAACCGGGGATCTGGCAATGTCAGTGGTTTTCCCATTTTATCCACGGTGGTAATGAAATAAACAACATCATCTTTTCCGGGCCTGCAGATAACCACCTTGTCAGCATAGATGTGCCGACCGAAGTTCCAGTGCATGAAACATCCACTAAAACGTTCATCTATCTTAGCAGAACATCCAGTCTTTCGGAAAGGCTTAGGCACAGACAAATAGTCCCAAACAGCTTCACTGTACCAAAGTTTCAATCACCTGCATTATGTCCTGGGGCACATAGGGGAACTCCAAACCATACTCGGCAGTGACACGCTTGTTTAACATCCTCTGCAAACGTGCAAGTTTGGGCAAAGATCTGTCTCTCCCCATACCAGGCGGTACACAGGAATCCAATGATTTGCTCCACATTAGGGATGAGCTTCGTGTTCGAGTCGAACCCATGTTCGACTCGAACATCGGCTGTTCGTCCGTTCGCCGAATTGCGAACGATATGGGCCGTTCGCGCCAAATTTGTGTGGCGCGTCACGGCCCATAATTCACTGCGGCATCGCAGTGCATTGCTGGCTGATGATTGGCCAAGCATGCACTATGACCCGCATGCTTGGCCAATCACAGCGCCGCCTGAACAGAGAGCCATAATTGGCCAAAGCCAAGGAGGCTTTGGCCAATTATGGCTCAGGGGATTTAATACACGCCCCACACTATATAAGGCCGCCTGCACAGCGGCCCTGTGTAGTGTGTGTTCCGGTGTGCTGAGAGATAGAGAGAGAGAGAGACAGTGTCATTTCATTTGAGTTAGATAGATTAGGCAGAACAGTCAGTCAGTTAGCTGCACTTATAGTGTATTGTGTATATATATGCATCCCAGGTGTTGCATATATATATATACACTTGATTCAGTTTAGCTAGATCCGTTCCTGTTATCTTCTAGACTATTTACATTTAGTGCAGTGCGTCCTGCTCACAGTGTTCAGCTAGATCCGTTCCTGTTATCTTCTAGACTATTTACATTTAGTGCAGTGCGTCCTGCTCACAGTGTTCAGCTAGATCCGTTCCTGTTATCTTCTAGACTATTTACATTTAGTGCAGTGCGTCCTGCTCACAGTGTTCAGCTAGATCCGTTCCTGTTATCTTCTAGACTATTTACATTTAGTGCAGTGCGTCCTGCTCACAGTGTTCAGCTAGATCCGTTCCTGTTATCTTCTAGACTATTTACATTTAGTGCAGTGCGTCCTGCTCACAGTGTTCAGTTAGATCCGTTCCTGTTATCTTCCTACTGACAGGCAGGCTTGTCTGGTTACAGTATATAAAGCTACCTAAAGAAAATTACTGGTGTTCTATTTGATCCTATTAGTACCACGGTCAGGCAGCTAGACTATTTACATTTAGTACAGTGCGTCCTGCTCACAGTGTTCAACTAGATCCGTTCCTGTTATCTTCCTACTGACAGGCAGGCTTGTCTGGTTACAGTATATAAAGCTACCTGAAGAAAATTACTGGTGTTCTATTTGATCCTATTAGTACCACGGTCAGGCAGCTAGACTATTTACATTTAGTACAGTGCGTCCTGCTCACAGTGTTCAGCTAGATCCGTTCCTGTTATCTTCCTACTGACAGGCAGGCTTGTCTGGTTACAGTATATAAAGCTACCTGAAGAAAATTACTGGTGTTCTATTTGATCCTATTAGTACCACGGTCAGGCAGCTAGACTATTTACATTTAGTACAGTGCGTCCTGCTCACAGTGTTCAGCTAGATCCGTTCCTGTTATCTTCCTACTGACAGGCAGGCTTGTCTGGTTACAGTATATAAAGCTACCTGAAGAAAATTACTGGTGTTCTATTTGATCCTATTAGTACCACGGTCAGGCAGCTAGACTATTTACATTTAGTACAGTGCGTCCTGCTCACAGTGTTCAGCTAGATCCGTTCCTGTTATCTTCCTACTGACAGGCAGGCTTGTCTGGTTACAGTATATAAAGCTACCTGAAGAAAATTACTGGTGTTCTATTTGATCCTATTAGTACCACGGTCAGGCAGCTAGACTATTTACATTTAGTACAGTGCGTCCTGCTCACAGTGTTCAGCTAGATCCGTTCCTGTTATCTTCCTACTGACAGGCAGGCTTGTCTGGTTACAGTATATAAAGCTACCTGAAGAAAATTACTGGTGTTCTATTTGATCCTATTAGTACCACGGTCAGGCAGCTAGACTATTTACATTTAGTACAGTGCGTCCTGCTCACAGTGTTCAGCTAGATCCGTTCCTGTTATCTTCCTACTGACAGGCAGGCTTGTCTGGTTACAGTATATAAAGCTACCTGAAGAAAATTACTGGTGTTCTATTTGATCCTATTAGTACCACGGTCAGGCAGCTAGACTATTTACATTTAGTACAGTGCGTCCTGCTCACAGTGTTCAGCTAGATCCGTTCCTGTTATCTTCCTACTGACAGGCAGGCTTGTCTGGTTACAGTATATAAAGCTACCTGAAGAAAATTACTGGTGTTCTATTTGATCCTATTAGTACCACGGTCAGGCAGCTAGACTATTTACATTTAGTACAGTGCGTCCTGCTCACAGTGTTCAGCTAGATCCGTTCCTGTTATCTTCCTACTGACAGGCAGGCTTGTCTGGTTACAGTATATAAAGCTACCTGAAGAAAATTACTGGTGTTCTATCCCAGCTTAGTGCAGCTACAGGCCATTAGTATGTCTGGAAGGCCAAGAAGGAGAGGCAGACAGTCACAAGCCAATAAGAGAGGGCAAGCAGGCTCTGTGTCTAGTGCTGGTCGTGGAGACGGTGCATCCTCATCAGCACGTGGCCATGGGACACGCTTGGCCTTTTTTTCGGCAGCTGGCCGTGTTGAGCCGCAACATGCGGAAGACTTGGTCGAGTGGATGACCAAGCCGTCCTCATCCTCCTCATCCTCTCTCACCCATGCCCAGGGTGCTTTGTCTGGCAAAGCAGCGACCTCTTCCCTCAGCTCAATGTCATCAGTGACTCCTTCCCTAGCTCCACCATGTCCTCCTGAGGAGTCCCTCGAACTGTTTGACCACAGTGTTGGGTACATGCTCCAGGAGGATGCCCAGCGTTTGGAAGGCTCTGATGATGATACTGAGCTCGATGAAGGCAGTAACATGAGCACGGACAGAGGGGGTGCCCAAGAAGGACAGCAATCTGGCAGTCATGCTCCCCCTGCTGCAGCATACTGCCAGGTTTGCTCCAGTGATGAGGAGGGAGGGGATGATGAGGTCACTGACTCAACGTGGGTGCCTGATAGGAGAGAGGAGGAGGAGGAGGAGGAGGAGGAGGAGGAGGAGGCGGCACATCACCAACGAGGCAGGATGCCCTCCAGGGGCCAGCCTAAGGGCAGCACATTGACTGCATCACACCCCAAAGCTCCACATGTGCAGGGCGCTGCAGTCTCTGCGCGTTATTCAAAAAGTTCTTTGGTGTGGGCCTTTTTTGAGACGAGTGCATCAGATCGCACCGCTGCTATTTGCAACATATGTCTCAAGCGTATCTCACGTGGCCAAAACATCTCCCGCTTGGGTACCACATGCTTGACCAGACATATGTTGACCTGCCATGCAGTTCGTTGGCAAGCGTATCTAAAAGACCAACACCAAAGAACAAAGAGGATCTCTCCTTGCTCCTCATCAGCTGAGATTTCCAACCCCACTAGACCTCCAGTCCCCTCTGAGACCTGCAGTGAGAGGAATGAAGGTGTAGAATTAGGTGTGTCACAGCCAAGTACTTGTGGGCAATCTGCTTTTGGTACACCGACGTCAGATTGTACCAGGCAAATTTCCCTGCCCCAGCTGCTGCACCGCCGAAAGAAGTTTGCTCCCAGCCATCCACATGCCCAGCGGTTGAATGCTAGCTTGGCAAAATTGCTAGCACTTCAACTGCTGCCTTTTCAGTTCTGCCCCCTTCCGTGAGTTTGTGGAATGTGCGGTTCCTCAGTGGCAGGTAGTCAAACGCCACTTTTTCTCACGGAAGGCGATTCCGGCTCTCTACCGGCATGTGGAAGGCAATGTCCATGCCTCGCTGGACAGGGCGGTCAGCGGTAAGGTGCATATTACCGCTGACTCATGGTCCAGCAGGCATGGACAGGGACGTTACCTAAGTTTCACGGCGCATTGGGTGACTCTGCTGGCAGCTGGGAAGGATGCAGGACAAGGTGCAGTAGTGTTGGAGGTTGTTCCGCCACCACGCCTCCAAAATGCTGATTGTGACACACCTCTCTCCTCCACCCCCTCCTCTTCTTCTTCCTCCATGGCCTCTTCCTCGGAACCAGCGGTGCTCCGTAGTCGTTCAAGGGGCTACGCAAGTACGCAGGCCAAAAGATGCCATGCGGTGCTTGAGCTGGTGTGCTTGGGGGACAGGAGCCACACTGGGGCAGAGGTTCTGTCAGCTCTGCAGGGGCAGGTTCAGAGGTGGTTGACGCCACGCCAACTTAAGGCAGGAATGGTGGTTTGCGACAATGGCACCAACCTCCTCTCTGCCCTCCGACAGGGACAAATGACCCATGTGCCCTGTTTGGCTCACGTCCTTAACTTGGTGGTGCAGCGGTTCTTGGGCAGGTACCCGGGCTTACAGGATGTCCTGAGGCAGGCCAGGAAAGTCTGTGTGCATTTCCGCCGGTCATATAATGCCAGTGCTCGGCTGACGGACCTCCAAAAGGAGTTTAACCTGCCCAAGAACCGCCTAATCTGTGACATGCCCACCAGGTGGAACTCAACGTTGGCCATGCTGCAGCAGCTGCACACGCAGCAGAGGGCCATCAATGAGTACCTGTGCGACTATGGCACCAGGACAGGGTCAGGGGAGCTTGTTTTTTTTTCCCCACGCCAGTGGGCCATGATCAGGGATGCATGCACTGTCCTGTCACCATTTGAGGAGGCCACGAGGATGGTGAGCAGTGACAGTGCATGCATCAGTGACACTGTCCCCCTTGTCCACCTGTTGGAGCACACGCTGCGTGGAATAATGGACAGGGCACTTGAGGCAGAACAGAGGCAGGAAGAGGAGGACTTCCTTAGCTCTCAAGGCCCCCTTTATCCAGACAGTGTTCCTGCGTGCCCGCCGATCACACAGGAAGAGGACGAGGAGGAGGAGGAGGAGGAAGATTGTGTCAGTATGGAGGTGGAGCCTGGCACCCAGCATCAGCAGCAGTCTATAAGGGATCAGTCCCAAGAAACACATGGACTTGTACGTGGCTGGGAGGAGGTGGCTGCGGACGTTGTCATCCTTAGTGACCCAGAGGACTCCGGACCGAATGCCTCAGCAAACCTACGCTGCATGGCCTCCCTGATCCTGCAAAGCCTGCGTAAGGATCCTCGTATTCGTGGTATCAAGGAGAAGGACCAATACTGGCTGGCAACCCTCCTTGATCCACGTTACAAGGGTAAGGTTGCGGACCTTATCTTGCTATCGCAGAGGGAGCAGAGGATGAAACATCTTCGGGAGGCCTTGCAGAAAGGTCTGTGCAATGCGTTCCCAGAGACTGGGAGGTTACAAACTCCTGTTTCTGGACAACGTGTTGCTGAGGCTTCGGTCAGTCAAAGAAGGAGCGGTGGAGAAGGTGGCCGTCTGACCGATGCGTTCAGACAATTTTTTGGTCCGCAGCCCCAAGGTATGATCGGTTCCAGCAACCATCGCCAGCGTCTGTTTTACATGGTGCAGGAATACCTAGGGGCAAGATCAGACTTGGACACCTTTCCCACCAAAAATCCTCTGGGTTACTGGGTCTTGAGGATGGATCACTGGCCAGAGCTTGCACAGTAAGCAATTGAGCTACTGGCCTGTCCTGCATCCAGCGTTCTTTCGGAACGCACATTCAGTGCTGCTGGAGGCGTGGTAACCGATCACAGGGTGTGTCTGTCCACCGACTCGGTCGATCGGCTGACCTTCATAAAAATGAATCAGTCTTGGATCACCACCAGCTACCAAGCACCTGATGCTGATGTAACCGAATAATTTTTTTTGAAATCTCAGATCCCTTCAAAGACTGCCTATGCTGATGCTGAGTGACTATCCCTGAGTAATTATCCTCTTCCTCCTCAATCATCACGCTGATAGCTTGTAAGAACATTTTTGGTTCTGGGCGCCACCACCAGTGCCTAAGGCACAATTTTTCAGCCCCTGTTTAACAGGGGCGTGTAATTACAATTTTTTATGTAATACTTTGCAGCAGGGCTCGTTCCTGCATTCCAACTAGAGTGTCTGTGAGGGGTTGCGGTGTTGTGGCACCAGCACCAGTGCCTAAGGCCCAATTTTTCTGCCCCTGTCTAACAGGGGCGTGTAATTACAATTTTTGATGCAATACTTTGCAGCAGGGCTCGTTCCTGCATTCCAACTAGAGTGTCTGTGAGGGGTTGCAGTGTTGTGGCACCAGCACCAGTGCCTAAGGCCCAATTTTTCTGCCCCTGTCTAACAGGGGCGTGTAATTACAATTTTTGATGCAATACTTTGCAGCAGGGCTCGTTCCTGCATTCCAACTAGAGTGTCTGTGAGGGGTTGCAGTGTTGTGGCACCAGCACCAGTGCCTAAGGCCCAATTTTTCTGCCCCTGTCTAACAGGGGCGTGTAATTACAATTTTTGATGCAATACTTTGCAGCAGGGGTCGTTCCTGCGTTCCAACTAGAGTGTCTGTGAGGGGTTGCAGTGTTGTCGCACCAGTGCCTAAGGCCTAATTTTTCAGCTCCTGTTCAACAGGGGCATGTAATTACAATTCTTGATCTAATATTTCACAGCAGGTCCCTGTGAGGGCTTACAGTGTTGTGGCCACAGCAACGCCTAAGGCCCAAATTTCTGCTGAGTATATAGGGCAGGACCCTACTTTCAAACATCTAACTTGCAAACTACTCCTACTTGCAAACGGAAGGAGACAACAGGAAGTGAGATGAAATCTACCCCTAGGAAGGGAAATTCTCTCCTGTAAGAGTTAATATGGGAAAACAATTTCTCCTTTCCATTGATGCTTTCCAATCCTTGTTCCACAAAAAAACCCAAATTTTCAAAAAACATTTTTCATTGGGACAAAAAGTGAGGTGAAATCTTCTGAAGAGGAGGAAAGACAGCAAAACAAATGTCACAGGGGTGATAACCCTTCCCTATGTTTTCCAAAAAGCTTAAAAAAGATTTTTTGGCTGGAGCTAAACATGTTAAAAATGTACCCGTTCAAAATTACAAAGAGATTCTACTTAACAACAAACCTACAGTCCCTGTCTTGTTTGCACCGCCTGTATACTGCTGTTCAGAGTATATAGGGCCTTTCCTTATTTTAATTTGGGTGCGGGGTTCCCCTTAATATCCATACAAGACCCAAAGGGCCTGGTAATGGACTGGGGGGTACCCATGCCGTTTGTCTCACTGATTTTCATCCATATTGCCATGACCCGACATGACATTAAACCCGCAAGCAGTTTTAAATGAGATTTTTTCCTTTAAAAATGACATTTGGTGCAGGGACTGTTCTAAACACAGGAAACATGCGTCACTTTACAGGCATACTATAGACACCCCCCAGGTACGATATTTAAAGGAATATTTCACTTTTTTTTTTTTACTTTAAGCATCATTAAAATCACTGCTCCCGAAAAAACGGCCGTTTTTAAAAGTTTTTTTTGCATTGATACATGTCCCCTGGGGTAGGACCCGGGTCCCCAAACCCTTTTTAGGACAATACCATGCAAATTAGCCTTTAAAATGAGCACTTTTGATTTCGAACGTTCGAGTCCCATAGACGTCAATGGGGTTCTAACGTTCGTGCGAACTTTCAGTCCGTTCGCAGGTTCTGGTGCGAACCGAACCGGGGGGTGTTCGGCTCATCCCTACTCCACATAGACCCAGCCGGTGTCTGTAGTGAACTAGCAACTTTTGGCAAAGTCCCGGTAACAGTACTGTGTGGCTCCACACAGGGTGACGTCTTCCCAGAACTCAGGGCTGTCCATTCAGGGAGAGTCACAGCAAAGGCAACATCTTCACTTTGTGACCATAACAGCTCTTGTGACATAGTCTCAAATAAGTCATCATCCCCGGAAAGATCCGACATGGATTCTAATTCCGAGTCTCCCAACTCTTCTACTGGTAGATATTTACTTACAGTCCCTGTAAAGATATGAAAAATATGAGCCATATCTTTCTATGTATCCAGAGTTCCTCTTCAACATGAATTTGTATTTTTGATATTTCTTATTATTCTTGTTTTTCTCTACCAGCTGACAATTAAATGTTCTGCCAATGACCTGACACAATTCTCGGAAAGGATGTGATATGGGAAGATGTTGACATAGAAAGTCCCTGTGTAAAAGTCAAATTAACCTTTCCCAAATAATTATTCTTCCTTCTCTGTCAAAATAATTAAATTATAAAAATTATAAAAATAAAAATTAGTCAGGTCACGATAACCCAAAAACTGTCCAAAAGCTGTGTTGACATACTTGGTGAAATGCGTACTTGTGACGTGTAACTTTGGCCTTTTGCCCGGCATAGAATGTAATGCTACGAGTTTCTATAAAGGTCTGAACTGCTTTAAAATCTGGATCACTATCGATGAAGAGATGCGATCCACTGTATGTACAGTGTATATTCTGAAGTAAACATACATGAGAAGAATGCAGCTCTATTGGCGTTGATGTCCTTTATTTCAAGGTTCAACTTGACAGTTTGGTGACCCCGATTCATGTCTTCTTGTTTGCATCTCCACCACCGGCTCCCCACCCTCCCCAGGACGGACAGCAGCAAAGAGGCCTCAGGTGAGAAAAAACTTTTATTTTCTCATGATATATACTGTCTCTGTGCCGGTTGGGGGAGTGCAGCCACAGAAGGTAAACACGATTCCTATTTGATTTTGCCTGCATTTTGTCTCTGCATGATTACTGAGAATATTAAAGGTACCTATTATAATTTAAAGCATGCTAAAGAATGATCATTTTAAGCGCTTGCCTTTTCTCCTTGTCTCCAGAAATGATAATGTATATATATATTTTGTGAAGTGATGTATTAGTGCAGGTACCACAATTTCTAAAGAGTGAATAGAAGTTGGTGGTGGTGTTGAATTTTTTTTTTATGTATGTTTTTTTTTTAACAATTGTGGTCCTAAGGCAGATAGGTATTGCCTTCAGCGGATAGCCACAAATGGGTGAATGATGGTTTTTTTTTAGCGTTTGTGGTCCTAAGGCAGATAGGTATTGCCTTCAGCGGATAGCCACAAATGAGGTGAATGACCTGCTGTGTGTTCTCTGGAATAGGGAGTCTAGATAGGGACTAGCCTATTGCCACTCAGAAAGGAGACATCCTTCTGAGAGTAGAACGAGCGAGATATCTCAACTTATGTACTGGGCTGCTGGTACACAGCCATAAAGATAAACGGTGGAGCTCTCGGTCCCGGAGTTCCAAATTATTGTAATTTCTGAAGAGATTAATAAGAAATTGTGTTAAATATGGGAAATTTGCTTGAAAAAAATAGTTTTACCTGTCATGAATACATTTGGGTTAACAATAGATAGATAGAGCGAAAAAGTTATTGAAAAAAGCAAAAGCAACAGGGCTTAGTATTGCCAAATTACAACCAAGTGCTCCTATCATCAGAATGATGGTGAGTGGAGACCCAGATGCCCTGAAAAATCATGTGAAATGGTGTAAACTAACAAAAAATGAGTATAAGAAGGACCCATCTAAATGGTGGCCGCCAGAGGGTCCCTTAATACACCTACAATTGATACATTGTTTAATCTGCTTTTTAAAATGTCTAATTGTGGGGGGATTGAATGTTTAGCAGCCTGGGAAGAAGTTTCCAGGAAGGATATAACCCACCCCCCCTATAAAATGTGCTCAGAGAAAGCTGCTTTACATGTAAAAGATGGCCAGGGTAATTATACCGCAAGAATAGGAAAACAAGCTACATATATGGATATGAGGATCTTGATTGATTGTGCTGTGCCAGAGAAGTATGTGGATGTATGGAATGTATTTGCAAGATATGCAAGCATTGATGGATGTTGTGCAGAAGAAAGGTGAGGATGTGTTAGATTACTGGAATAGATTCAAGGATGCTATTCAGAAGCATACTGATTGGATTCCAGATGATGAAAGTAATATGAAGCAACCAGAGTTGGTGAATGTATTGGTGGGTGGAATGTTGCCTGAGATTAGGGAAGAAATAGAGCTTCGTACTGTGAGATGGAGAAAGAAACTTGCCCCTGAGTTAGTTGAGATTGCTCAAATAGAATACGAAGTGTTACAAAAAAGGAAAGACAAGGTAGAAAAGAAAGAGAAAACAAAAATGATGAATATACAACTACCAGAAGTTAAGGAAAAAGTCCCAAAACCCAAGGGGGTACCAGTATCTACAGTACAGGTAACACCTCAGGGTGTACCTGTAGCGGCCCCCCTTACCCACCTTCGGGAGTGGTGTATATCTCTAATTATGGGGCGCAACGGCAAAAGCGTGGCAATTGGAGACAAAATGAGGGATAACGCATAAACCCTAGAATTCAGTCCTGATACCAACAAATCATCCCAAATAGAGTAGGACTCCCCACCCTGCAGCCTCGTGCCTTCCCCACTTGCTTCAATTGCGGATTGAGTGGACATATAGCGTGGGACTGTAGGGGGCGCTAGGATAAGGCAGGATGTGGTGACAATATGGATGACCCATTTTATCAAGCTTTAGCTGTGATTGAAGTTGATTCTGTTGATGAGCCAATGGTTGAAATAAATGTAAACGGTATTAATTTATGTGGTCTCATAGACACAGGGGCTTCACGGTCCCTTTTGAATGTCTTTGACCCCAACTTACCACTCTCCAATGAAAGGGTTTCTTTGGTTGGATTAAGAAATAATATAATCTCGGCAAAGGTTACACAATCGGTACCGGTGACATTGGGAGAGCATTCAACAGAACACTCATTTGTATTGTCTCCACATTCCCCCTGTAATTTATTAGGACAAGATTTACTTTCAAAAATGGGGGTAACCACTGCTTTTTCTCCGGGTAAAACTGTCATTGACATACCGCATAGGTTAAAAGAGGAAGCAACTGATCTGTTGTTTATGCCTTTATTAGTAGCTGATATGGAGGGAGTAATTCCAGAAGAGGCCAAACAAAAAATTGACCCCTCCATATGGGTAACAGTAGCAAAAACTCCTGGCCTTATGCAAGTTGCTCCTGTGCAGTTAAATAGAGACCCTACACTACCAGTACCTAGACTATCTCAATACCCCTTATCTCCTGAATCAATTGAACGTATTAAACCAGTAATAGAGGAGTTACTACTGGAGGGTGTTCTTACTCCTTGTATGAGTTTTTTTAACACTCATATCTATCCAGTTCCCAAACCTATAAAAGCAGGAGAAAGAAGCTATCGCTAAAAATAATGAATATTGAATTTTATAGAATCTGAGAGATTAATAAGGATAGAGATAAAAATAAATAATAATGAATGTATAACAAGTTCCTTTACCAGGGAAAGCAACACTGCATATGGAAAGTATTAAGGTGCAGGTCTTAGCTGTTCAAATTAGAAGGGAAAGATGAGCTAAGTCTAGCAGAACTAAGATGTATGTTAGAAATGCCCCAAGAGTGGGGGCTCAGGTTCAGCAGATAGTGGAGTGTGGTGATTTGATTAATGAAAATTTCATTCCTTCCCTGAACTTGCTGTCTTGAATTTGGGACAAAATACAGAACCAATGATTGATGTGTCAGTTAATGGTTTATCTATCCTGTGTTTAATAGATAAAGGTGATTCAAAGAGTTTGTTAAATATATGTGATGCCAATTTTTCCACTTCGAATCAGCAGGTAATTTTGGTCGGGGTAAGTAATGATGTAATTACCGCCAAAGTCACTGAGCCTCTATAGGTAAGAATGGGAGGTCAGTGTCATAAATGTTCTTTTGTTTTATCGCCATACTCCCCTGGCAGTCTGCTAGACAGAGGTATAGTAATATATATAGGAGTAACTATAGTTTTAACAACTGAAGGAATGGGAGTAAAACATACTTGAAGTAAAGGAAGACTTTAGATTTGCTCCTTATGCCAGCAATTTATTAACCCCAAGCAGAAGGGGC
This sequence comes from Lithobates septentrionalis, assembly GCA_037952835.1. Taxonomy (NCBI): domain Eukaryota; kingdom Metazoa; phylum Chordata; class Amphibia; order Anura; family Ranidae; genus Lithobates; species Lithobates septentrionalis. Next base: position 15,264,173 of record JBBDGP010000082.1, on the reverse strand, counting down.
TATTGTAAAAATCTATAGTGACTCATCCTATGCTGTAAGCATAGTGCATAGTTTTGCACAACTCTGGCAAGAGAGGGGTTATCTGACAGCATCAGGAACTCCTATACAGCATAAAGAGTTAATTGTTAGATTATTGGCAGTGATCCAACTGCCTCTTCAAGTTGCAGTAATTAAATGTAAAGCACATACCAGAGCAGATGATAGTATATCACTTGGGAATGCTTTGGCTGATAGGTATGCTAAAGATACTATACATTCTTTTGAGCCAACTACAGCGCTTCCAACATTCCTGCTCACAGATCTTCAAGTAGATCTGAACATCCTATCAGCCCTGCAGGCAAGCTCACCTCATACATCCTCTTGGACCACAAAGGAAGCTGTTTGTGGGACAGATGGTCTATGGAGATTAAAAAACAGACTGGTTGCTCCTCCGACATTGTTTCCTTCTATGGCCTTGCCATGTCTCAACAGGAGGGATGTGTCGGGTGGTAGCCAGAGATTGCTGGTCTCCACGTTTTTCTGCATATGCTGCTAAACAGGTTACTGAATGTTCTATATGTCAAATGCATAACATTGGGAAGTCAGTGCCCACTCCCATGAAGCATATTCCACATACTGAGGAGCCATTTCAAATTTTGCAAATTGACTTCTCGGATATGCCCCCTTGTGGTCGATTTAGGTATCTTTTGGTTTGCATTAATCAATTTTTGAACTGGCAAGAGGCTTGGCCCACGTCCAAAAATTATGCCAGAACTGTGGTAAAATGTCGAGGGAATTGATCCCAAGGTTTGGTATAGGGTCAATAATTTCCTCAGATAGAGGGACACATTTTGAGAACAAACTTATGGCAGAAGTAGTGAATATTTTGGGTATGAAACAGCAATTGCATACTCCTTACAGACCTCAGGCTAGTGAGATGGTGGAATGCAGCAATCAAACCCTGAAGAGGTATTTAGCCAAAATAACTGCTAATGGACAAAGCACATGGGTAGAAGTGTTACCTATAGCCTTGGCGACTATTAGGACTACCCCTAAAGAGAAACATGGACTGTCACCTTTTGACATATTGTTTGGGCGACCGCCTAAAAGACTACATTCATCTCTTGTGCAGCCAGAGACAGTGACTTTAATAAATGGTCAAGATTCCATGATAGAATATGTTCACAAATTGGCAAATGTGTTTTCTGATACTTTTTCCAGAGCCAAAGCAGGACAACCTATGGACACGAGTGAAGGAACTCATGGACTAAAGTCAGGAGATTGGGTGTATATCAAGAATCACACACCCCGGACTACTTTGTCCCCTAAGTGTAAAGGACTATTTCAGGTCATTCTTGTGTCTCCTACTGCAGTGAAGCTGAAAGACTATAAGTATTGGGTGCATGGTTCACACTGTAAGAAGTCTGTGGTTCCAAAAGAGAATATAAGCCGGTCTGCTACTGGCAAGAATTGTTCTGTACCTTTACCTTCCAGGTCTCCCCAACTGACTCGTGCGCGAGCAAGAAGACTGCAGAATGAATCTCCTAGGGCCTAAGATGAATGTGAAGCTCTGGAGTGTTATCCTTTGCGGTGGAGTGGTGGTATGGATTACAGTCATGACTAGGGATGAGCTTCGAGTTTCGAGTCGAACTCATGTTCGACTCGAACATTGGCTGTTCGCAAGTTCGCCAAACAGCGAACAATGTGGGGTGTTCGCGGCAAATTCGAATGCCGCGGAACACCCTTTAAAAGTCTATGGGAGAAATCAAAAGTGCTAATTTTAAAGGCTAATATGCAAGTTATTGTCATAAAAAGTGTTTGGGGACCTGGGTCCTGCCCCAGGGGACATGGATCAATGCAAAAAAAAGTTTTAAAAACGGCCGTTTTTTCAGGAGCAGTGATTTTAATAATGCTTAAAGTCAAACAATAAAAGTGTAATATCCCTTTAAATTTTGTACCTGTGGGGTGTCTATAGTATGCCTGTAAAGGAGCGCATGTTTCCTGTGTTTAGAACAGTCTGACAGCAAAATGACATTTTGAAGGAAAAAACTCATTTAAAACTACCCGCGGCTATTGCATTGCTGACAATACACATAGAAGTTCATTGATAAAAACGGCATGGGAATTCCCCAAAGGGGAACCCCGAACCAAAATTTTTTAAAAAAATGACGTGGGAGTCCCCCTAAATTCCATACCAGGCCCTTCAGGTCTGATATGGATATTAAGGGGAACCCCGGCCAAAATTTAAAAAAATAATGACGTGGGGTTCCCCCTGAATTCCATACCAGACCCTTCAGGTCTGGTATGGATTTTAAGGGGAACCCCGTGCCAAAAAAAAAAAAAAAACGGCGTGGGGTCCCCCCAAAAATCCATACCAGACCCTTATCCGAGCACGCAACCTGGCAGGCCGCAGGAAAAGAGGGGGGGACGAGAGTGCGGCCCCCCCCTCCTGAACCGTACCAGGCCACATGCCCTCAACATTGGGAGGGTGCTTTGGGGTAGCCCCCCAAAACACCTTGTCCCCATGTTGATGAGGACAAGGGCCTCATCCCCACAACCCTGGCCGGTGGTTGTGGGGGTCTGCGGGTGGGGGGCTTATCGGAATCTGGAAGCCCCCTTTAACAAGGGGACCCCCAGATCCCGCCCCCCTGTGTGAAATGGTAAGGGGGTACTTACCCCTACCATTTCACTAAAAAACTGTCAAAAATTTTAAAAATGACAAGAGACAGTTTTTGACAATTCCTTTATTTAAATGCTTCTGCTCTTCTCTTCTTCTTTTCTTCTCTTCTTCTCTTCTTCATTTTCTTCTCCGGGCCGCTCCTCACCCATGCTGGCATGGAGGGAGGCTCCCGCTGTGTGACGGCGCTCCTCGTCTGACAGTTCTTAAATAACGGGGGATGGGCCACCCGGTGACCCCGCCCCCCTCTGATGCACGGGACATGACGGGACTTCCCTGTGGCATTCCCCGTGACGTCACAGGGAAGTCCCGTCAAGTCACCGTGCGTCCCCCGTTATTTAAGAACTGTTAGACGAGGAGCGCCGTCACACAGCGGGAGCCTCCCTCCATGCCAGCATGGATGTGGAGCGGCCCGGAGAAGAAAATGAAGAAGAGAAGAAGAGAAGAAGAGAAGAGCGGGAGCCTCCCCCCCATGCCATGGGTGCGGAGCGGCCCGAGGAGAAGAAGATAGAAGACGCCGCGGAGGAGATGCTGGACGAGAACGCCGGAGGAAGAACCAGAAGAGCCAGAAGAACCAGAAGAACCAGAAGATGAAGGAAGATAGAAGAAAGAAGAAGCATTTAAATAAAGGAATTGTCAAAAACAATTTTTAACATTTTTGACAGTTTTTTAGTGAAATGGTAGGGGTAAGTACCCCCTTACCATTTCACACAGGGGGGGGCTTGTTAAAGGGGACTTCCAGATTCCGATAAGCCCCCCCGCCCGCAGACCCCCACAACCACCGGCCAGGGTTGTTGGGATGAGGCCCTTGTCCTCATCAACATGGGGACAAGGTGTTTTGGGGGGCTACCCCAAAGCACCCTCCCAATGTTGAGGGCATGTGGCCTGGTACAGTTCAGGAGGGGGGGCGCACTCTCATCCCCCTCTCTTTTCCTGCGGCCTGCCAGGTTGCGTGGTATGGATTTATGGGGGGACCCCACGCCGTTTTTTTTTTTTTTTGGCGCGGGGTTCCCCTTAAAATCCATACCAGACCTGAAGGGTCTGGTATGGAATTCAGGGGGAACCCCACGTCATTTTTTTTTTAATTTTGGCCGGGGTTCCCCTTAATATCCATACCAGACCTGAAGGGCCTGGTATGGAATTTAGGGGGACTCCCACTTCATTTTTTTTTTTAATTTTGGTTCGGGGTTCCCCTTTGGGGAATTCCCATGCCGTTTTTATCAATGAACTTCTATGTGTATTGTCGGCAATGCAATAGCCGCGGGTAGTTTTAAATGAGTTTTTTCTTTCAAAATGTCATTTTGCTGTCAGACTGTTCTAAACACAGGAAACATGCGCCCCTTTACAGGCATACTATTGACACCCCACAGGTACGAAATTTAAAGGGATATTACACTTTTATTGTTTGACTTTAAGCATTATTAAAATCACTGCTCCTGAAAAAACGGCCGTTTTTAAAACTTTTTTTTGCATTGATCCATGTCCCCTGGGGCAGGACCCAGGTCCCCAAACACTTTTTCTGACAATAACTTGCATATTAGCCTTTAAAATTAGCACTTTTGATTATTCATGTTCGTGTCCCATAGACTTTAACGGTGTTCGCGTGTTGGAACAAACTTTTTTCCTGTTCGCATGTTCTGGTGCGAACTGAACAGGGGGGTGGTCGGCTCATCCCTAGTCATGACATATGAATGGACATACAAGAAAGAAAAGGGTAAGATACAAGACACTTTTCTTTTTAATGCTACTGTAATGGAAGAAATGTCAGAACTTGAACCGGTTTCAGATACTGATCTAAGAGTACGGAGGGAAGCCGCACATGAATATCATGCCAAACTAGCAGAGCCTTTCCATAACTCTTTTGTATCTATGCACCTGCAAGCCGCCAAGAAACTGAATATCACTAATTGCTGGATATGCACACATGCACCTATTTCTCATAAGACTATACCTTTGTTAGGATTACCTAGCACTTTAGCTGAAATAGAGGACAGTGCACACTTTGGTGAAGTCAGTAGAACAATGATTGACAGAGCTATTTCACTTCTACTGTTCACAAATGCTCCATTGAGAAAACCAGCAGTCTGCATTAACTTTACTCAAACTTATACACCTGAGTTACTTTCCCAGGGTTACCAGAGTACTACCCGACCGATTGGGAACTCCAATTGCATGGATAATGCCGATATCAAGTACTGGTTTGATGGTAAGGATACTGTGTGGAAAACTGATAAATATCAGGAATTACATGACTACACACATTGTCAACATTCCCGGCAGAATAATATGAAGCTATTGATGTGCCTGCAAGGATATCATTTCAATAAAGCTTGTGCTGCCCCACCAGGTTATTATTTCATATGTGGAAAGAAAGCATATTCTTGGGTTCCTTTGAATTCTAATGGGGTTTGTTACTTTGGTAGAGTCATACCTGCTACTTGGTATATGGAGGATAATGACTTTCAAGAAACACAGCTCCACAAAATACCTATACACTTTCTTAAAAAAGACTCTGTGCACCTTGTTAAAAGGGATCTCATTGATCAGTCAGCTTCAGGAGAATATGAAACCCCAGGAGGACAAGAAGAAGAAGAACACTCTGAAATTAATGTGAAAAATGACGATTCTCCTGATAGGCCTACATTTTATCCTAAGTCAGATGATAACTTCACAAATGTTGAATCACATGACAGAGAGATTAAACCATTGTTTTCTATGCCTTGGGTAAATAGATGTTGTATTAAAAAGGCTTTCAGTTTCATCATTGATTTGGCAAACCTGATGGATAACATTACTGCCTTGTATGATAGAAACTTTATAGCCCTTGCTATAGAATTGAAGATGATCAAAAAAGAGGTTTTGCAGCACCGGCTGGTGTTGGATTATCTCACGGCCAGTCAAGGAGGAATATGCATCATAGTGGGAACTACTTGGTGTAACTACATTGGAAATTACACTAATGCCCCGTACACACGGTCGGACTTTGTTCGGACATTCCGACAACAAAATCCTAGGATTTTTTCCGACGGATGTTGGCTCAAACTTGTTTTGCCTACACACGGTCTCACAAAGTTGTCGGAATTTCCGATCGACAACCACATGGTCACGTACACCACGTACGACGAGACTAGAAAAGGCCGGTTCAGAACCAAGCGCGGCACCCTTTGGGCTCCTTTTGCTAATCTCGTGTTAGTTTAGTGAGAGACGATTCGCGCTTTTTCAGACTCGTGGCTTTCAGATCGTTTTCTGCCGTTCAGTTTGTGCTTGTGGGTTTGTATCTGCTCTTCAGTGCGTACAGTCAGTTCGTATCAGAGTTTTCTGTGTGATCTTGCCTGCTCGTTGCTGTTTTTCAGGTCGCTCTTCACAGGCCTTGCTGTTCTTCAGTGCGTTCTGTTACTTCGTTCTGAGCAGCCGACCGTTTTCTAGCCATGTTTCGTATGCGTACTCCTCGTAGAGTTCGTGCTGTGTGGGGGCTTGGTGTTGGGGTCCTGACCTTGACACAAGTCCAGTCCATGAACAGGGTGGGGAGGAGTTCATGGACCAAGAATTGGTTGCTTCAGCGTGACCAGTTCTGTCATATGCCTTTGCTCCGTGAGATCCGTGAGAATAATCCTGATGATTTCAGGAACTTTCTCCGGATGACGGACCCCGTGTTTCACCGTTTGTTGGCTTCGCTGACCCCCTATATCAGCAGGCAGGATACCTGCATGAGGCAAGCCATCACTCCGGAGCAGAGGTTGGTCGCTACCTTGCGGTATTTGGCCACAGGGAGAAGCCTGCAGGACTTGAAGTTCTCGACAGGCATCTCCCCCCAGGCTCTGGGGATCATTATCCCAGAGACCTGTTCTGCCATCATACAGGTCCTTCAGAAGGAATATATGAAGGTAAGATTTTTATCCTTTTATATCACATTTTATTGTATTGAATGTTTTCTAATATATTGTATTTCTTTCCTCATTCCCTAATTACCATGATTGGAATATGCTGTGAATGTCCCCTTTGTCCTCATGCATGCTGGATTTTTATGTAATTATTATTTTAGGTCCTTCATACATATTTGCCCTTCAATAACCTCCCCAGCATGGTGTCTCCTGCCCTATATTCACCTCATGTAGTCACTTAACAATGTATTTTATCTGCTCCATAGTAGTGCTTTACCCCAAACACCCCCTAAAATGTTTGGTAATGTTATTTTTGATTTAAATTCAGGCAGAGTGCCAGAGGCTTTTTTTTGTGGTGTCCCCAAATTTTTTGTAACCCTCCCTCCCCCAACTGCTAAGTCAGCTGATCCCAATTCTCTATCCTCAATCATCTATCTGCTGACTTTGCCAATCCCATACACACTATACCCATCTCTTTACTGGTCAGATTTATGGATGAATTCCCCAAAGCATGTAGTGCAAGCGCCTGCCTGTACAATTTCCAATGGTACTGTTTAAAGTTTTTGTATCCTATTATTATCTTGATAGGTAATATCAGAATGTCCAAATGTGCTCAAATGTGTACAGTGTGTATTTATATCTTTGTATTCAGACACTTCTTACCTGTCCAGTGGTCTGCCAATAGTGTAACTAAGGAGGGGCTGTTCCAAGTAATACCCATTATTTAGGCATTCATCAGTCAATGAAGTTAAGAGGGTTACCTGTTCAAGAGTTCCCCCCCCCTATAATGTTAGAAATTGCCCATGAGAGGGGGGAGGGGGAATATGATAGGTGTACCTTATACTTTGGTGTTGTTAAATTCCCCTTAATAAATGCTATCTGGAGGTTGCCCCATAATGTTTGTGTCTAATCTGCTTGCCATGTTTCTGTGAAAAAATAGTAATGTTTATTGTTTTTTCCTCAACAGTTTCCTTCAACGCCACAGGAATGGCAGACTGTGGCCTCCCATTTTGCCCAGCGGTGGGACTTTCCTAACTGCGGAGGGGCAATTGATGGGAAACACGTCCACATCGTCCCACCACCCAACTCGGGGTAGTACTATTATAATTACAAGGGGTTTAATAGTATAGTGATGTTGGCGGTGGTGTCGGCTAATTACGAGTTCCTGTATGTGGACGTGGGGAAGAATGGCTGGATGTCCGATGGTGGAGTCATTGCCCAGACGGAGTTCTACAGGCGTCTCCAGAATGGCAGCTTGGACTTGCCACCTCCAGAGGACAATGTTGAAGGTCTCCCATTTGTGTTCGTTGCTGATGAAGCGTTTGCGCTGGGGGACCACCTGATGCGGCCATTCCCGATGAGGACCCTCACCCCGGAACAGAGGGTTTTTAATTACCGGCTGGCCAGAGCCCGAAGAGTGGTGGAGAACACATTTGGAATCCTGGCCAGCCAGTTCCGATTATTTCTGACACCCATCCATATGGCGGAGTATAAACTGAACCATATAATACTTGCCTGCTGTGTTCTCCATAATTTTTTAAGAAAACATTCAGCAAACTATGCTGGCTCAGTTGGGCCTGAGGCCGGAATCCAAAATCCATCAACACTGACGGCGCTTGAAAGCGGCCGTCCTGGCTTGCCCTCCCTGAATGCCCGTGATGTCCGGTTACGATACCTGGAATTCTTTGCGGGTAGGGGGGCTATTAATATGCCAGACAATCTGTGAAACCTTTTTCAAATAAAAAACAACCAAAAGAAATTCTTTGTGGACATTTACTGCTTGTGTTTGTTTTAGCTGACCCTGACAGAAATTTGTTGAGTGCAGAAAATGTCGTGATTGGGTAACCTTATAAAAAACACTGTTGGCTGGTACTTCCTAAATGCAAAAACACATTTCACTACAAGTGCACTTGCAACTGCACTGAAACTGCACTTGCAGTGCAAAGTGTATTTGCCCTTAGGAAATAACCCCCATGTTTGCATAAAACAGCAATTACATCACCCCAAAAGTGTTGTGTTGTTGAGACAATAATCCACACATTCTTGAGTAAACAACTTTTTTATAGCTGCACAATCACATGTGCATTTACCAAAGGTTTTTAAAACAAACCAACATGTTTGTTGTATAACAATTTTTGCTGTAGCATTATCAAAAATTGAAATGTCCTTTTCTGATAAAACAGGCCTGTGTAAAAACAACAAGAAAGCCAAAAAACTTGAACTTACAAAGTTCACATTAGGTAAAACCTGAAGGCTATATCAGACATGAGTATTTAGGAACTGTGTTTGATATAGCGTTCAGATGGGGGGAAATCACCCCTGGAAAAGCCAAATTTGGAAGATGCACACCAAGTTCAGAATGTCAACATGTGCTATCTGCCATCAGGGGGGATCAAGGGACGTGTTTTGGGGGAGCAAGCCCTTCCTCACCGCTACTTTTTAATTGAAGAAGGTGTTGCACCCCCAAAACACGTCCATTGATCTCCCGTGATGTCAGATAGCACATGTTGGCACACTGTGTGCATCCTCCAAATTTGGCTTTTCAAAACATTGCAAAAATATTTGAAAGATTGGACCACAATCCAAAAAGGTGATTTTGTGGCCTTTTAAATTCGCCCCAAAACATCAATGATGTTATTATTTTTTTTAATAGCATCACTGATTTGTTGCTGTATGTTGTGCAATTCGAGATTACACCCCATGATCTCCCCGATCAGGATCTGGGCACTTTCAGAAGTAAAGCGTTCTGGATCCCTCACATCATGATCACCTAAAAAGAGATAAAGAAAACAAAAACACGTATCAAAAATCTGCCACCATCCATCTCTTTTACCTGAGCCTGTGGTCGCAGACACTCACCTGTTGTGGTGCCAATCTCCACCACATCTTCTTCTTCCTCCTGCTCTTCTTCTTGGGTTTGCGGTATTTCACCTTCTTCCAGAAGTGGGGGGTCTCTGGTCTCCTGGGATGAGGGGTGTCCTCCGAGTCTTTTCTCCCCTATGTAAAACAAAAATGGTATACTTAGCACACAGATATTTGATGGCAGAACTATAAATAGGAAACATTGCTTGGAAGTGGGGTACAATTGTCTATTTTAGCCGAGTTCCAAGATGTAATTTTCTTATTGCCCTTTGTCAAGCTGCAATACTTTACCGGTTTAGTACAAACTTCACAGATGTAGCCCCCCTTATAGTATACACTGGAGCACCTGTGTGCCCCCCCTAATAAAAATGGTGTTCTTGTGTCCCACACTAGTGCTCCAGTGTCAAGATGTGAAAACAGCTGCTCAGTGTCCTCTCCTTACACAGAATATAGTTGGCATTTCATTCTAGTAACAAACCCATCTACACAAACAAATATTTGGCATCCAAGTAGGCCCAAAAAAAATGTGGGAAAATGCATATGGCCTAAACAATGGTGTTTTAGAGGCCCAAAGAAAAATGTTTGATAAGAACGAATAATGGGCCCATGAACATTAAAGTTGCCCTTTTAAACGTTACAATTACTAAAAGCATATGGAGCAGAACGAACGGAATAAAGACAGAAAGAATAGGAACACAGCACAACTACTTACTTTTTTGCAGCACTCTCCGGATCTTTCGGTACTGCTCTGGCTCTCTCAACTTCAGGTCTGACCACCGCTTCGGAGCTGATCTTTTGATCTTTGGACCCCGAAATTCCTCTCCAGACTCCTGACCACTTTCGCCATGATCTTGGCCTTTCTGATGTTGGGGTTGGGGTAAGGCCCATACTTCCCGTCATAGTCGGACTTCTTCATGATGTCCACCATCTCCAACATCTCCCCAAAGGACATATTTGTGGCCTTAAAACGTCTCCTTCTGGACCGGGATGTGTCCGGATCCGGGCTTTCCCCCTCCTCCTCCTCGTTCCTGCAATTAGCACGCACCTGCTCTAACTCCGCCATCATGCTCTTCACCCACTGCGCCGAACGAAAAGGGGCGGGGAATAGACTAGAAAGAAAGTCAGGGGCGGGCGGAGTGACACGCATGCGCAGTGTATATAAAGCGTAACACGCGTGCGTATTACGTACGATCTGTGAGCGGAGGAAGGAGCATTGGACGCACCAATCGTAAGAACGAAGGTAAGAGACAAACTTGTGCCTATACTGCTTCTACATTGAGGCCTATATTGTAACAAGATTAGGAGAGTTTTGTCTGACATTAGGCTTTGTCTTGTGTTGTGTCTTGCAGTGAACATGGATATGGTACTCAAAGATAATGACTTCATGTCAGTATTCATAGATATGCTAAGGGAGCTGCCCTGTCTGTGGGAGATTAACCACCCCCATTTCAAGAACCAAGCAAGGAGGAAGGCAGCACTGGTGCAATTGTTGGTAATTGTGAAGCAGGTGATCCCCACGGCAGACATCACTTATTTAAACAAATTAATTGGTGGCCTGAGGAGTACATATCTGAGGGAGCGCAAGAAAGTCCTGGATTCACAGAGATCCGGAGCAGCAGATGACATCTATGTCCCCAGGATGTTGTCCTACGACAGGCTGCACTTTCTGGCAGGCCAGACTGAATCCAGGCCATCCCTCTCCAGTCTTCCTTCCACGCTTCCTTCCCCCCGGCTGAGGATTCTGACGCCCAACCTGGGCCTTCCAGGCCACATGTGGAGGAGCCCAGATTGAGCCAGGTATAGCATTCCTCTAAATATTTCTGCTTGTCCAATCAATGATGTTAACTAGATGTTAGTTGGAAGTACTAATTTAGGATTGTGATTGATGATGCAAAACATAAAACCATGTCCCTTTTTCATACACAGGGAAGTCTCAGCCAGGAGGTGGCCGGGCCGAGCAGGCTGGCTGATATCAAGGTCCCTCCACCACCCCTGGAAACAGAAAGTGGCAGGAGGAGGAGTGCCCTAGAGGAGGCTACTGGAGGAGTCTTTTGGAGGGCTACAGAGGTCCTGGGAGCACGACAGACCGTGGAGGAGGACATTGCTGCCGTCATTGCATATAAAATGCAGAGGATGGAGGAGGGCCAACAAGTAATGTGTGAGGCCCTCATATCGGAGGCTCTGGAGAAAGGTATGAGGGGCCAAATTACACCTGAGACACACCTTTGTGATGGTCCTCCTCCTCCTCCTGCAGGTCCTCCTCCTCGTCCTCCCTCTCCTCCAGGTCCTCCCAGTCCTCCTCAAGGTCCTACTCCTCCTCCTGCCACATCTTCAACTGCACAGCCACAGCCCGGAAGGAAGCGTGAAAGGAAGACCAGAAAGTGAGGACCCTGGATCCAGTCTGGTCAGCCAAAAAATGCAGCCTCTTGTGGTACCACAGCCTGGGGACACAGATGTCATCTGCTGCTATCCGAGTCTCTGCGAATCCCGGACCAGACTGCCCTCCCTTATATATGGACTCCTCAGGCCACCAATTTTGATGTTGAAGAATTGTTGTCTGCCGTGGGGGTCCCAGGCTTCACTAATTTCTCATGTTGATCCAGTGTTGCCTTCCTCTTTGTTTGGTTCTGATCCCTTAATAAAGGATTTTTGTTTGGAATTATACTCTCCTATGTGTTTTACTTAAAAAATGACAGTTGGTTTGTGAGGATTCAGGTACATTTCAAATATACAATGTGAAATGAACAAGGGACACCAACAACAAACAATCTCCTTGAGATTAAATAATAAAATATATCAATGGTGTTGGGGTAACTTGACACACAAAACACACACAAAAATATTCAGGAGTAAAAATAAAAATAACATTGAACAAAAATCAGCCTTGGAAAAAATCCAAACATTACAGAAAAAAAAGGCGTAAAATAAAAAACAAAAAAATATATAAAAAAAAACTGTCAGATGTGACAACTAATAACAATATATTGAGGGAATCCCAATAAAAAAACACAAAGAAAACTTTGTGAGAAGTGTGTGTGAATATGAGCAGCAAAACTACTTAATTCTTGTTACATTATAAAGAAGAAGAGAGTGCGCTGTATTAAACCATTTTTAACATTGCATCGTGACGAAAGTGCTGTATCCATTGCGAACACTAAGTTTACCAGAACGAGCTGTCCCGTGTCGGAATTTCTTCTGAGGATGCGTGGCACTTTGTGCGTCGGAACAGGCCACACACGGTCGGAATTGACGCGATCGAATTTTGTTGTCGGAAAATTTTATCTCCTGCTGTCCAACTTTGTATGTCGGAAAATCCGATGGAAAATGTCCGATGGAGCCCACACACGGTCGGAATTTCCGACAACACGCTCCGATCGGACATTGTCCATCGGAAAATCCGACCGTGTGTAGGGGGCATAAGACTGAAGATGCCATCATTACGCATGTAGAAAAGGTACAACAAATGAAGGTTAAATTTTGCAAAGAACATACCGAAACTGCTTGGGTTGAAGGTAGCTGGGAAAGCTGGCTTTCCTGGCTCAATACTCTCAACTGGTTTTCTGGTATTGCAGGATGGTTTTCTGGAATTTTACATGGTATACTAAATATTGTAGGAATTATAGTCCTCATAATCCTGATAGTTAAATGCGCACCTATGTTATGCAAATGTTGTTTGAAGATAATCACACGTGCTGGTACTAATATTGGTTCTTCTGAGCCCTTAAGGTCTCGAGTCAGAACAGCTCATGAGATGGTGGTCCGTATACCTGGAGATCAACCTAAAGACACATTCCCTTCACTGGCGCCCGCCGTCTACGCATTCAGAAATAAAGTCCTGCAGTTTAACCTTTTCTCTTCCTGAAGGATTTTTTCCGTAAACTCCGTAGTCCATAAACTCCCGGTAAAACACTTCTCTGGGTTGCGAGAATTGACGGTCAACAAATCCCGGACGACGCACCCACATGTAGCACTAACTCTCGGTGGAGCTGCTGGTTTAAGGGGGCTTGTTACCTTCACTCTCATTCCCTCTGTTTTACCGGCACTGGGTCTAGGGGTTTTGTTGAGTTTACCTCTGGACGACACACGCACCAACACTTGAGTACGTTTTCAATGCTTTATTGAACAATTTACTAAGCAAATAGCAGGAAAGAGGCAAAAGGGAAACTGCAGAAGAAACTCAAATATCTTCTCATAAGGTTCTTGACAAATGTCCTGGTAGGATTTAGATATTAGATATTAGATAGTCACCAGGCCCCTCTCCAGACCAGCACGCTGCGTGATCCTTCCATGACGGGTCCTCCCCTGGAATCTCCTCGGTTGTCCAGCTTCCTCCCTTTGGATAGACAGCTCGGGACTATTCTTTGGCTGCTGTGGTAGGCCCCAGACAAGCCACAGCAGTGTGCACCTCCGGAACGGAGGACCACGAGATTGCTCTCTAATGCATACCTGTCAGCCAGGAGGGCCAGCAGGTGGCTGAAATAAAAAACCCTCAATATGGCGTCTGTCCCATAAATACCCTCGCCCAGAATGCAACTCGGAGGACCACCTCCACCGAGTTGTCTCCGGGACAGTAGAGCATCCATACGCTTCGACACGTTGCCTTTCCAACACTAACCAGTAATAACAGCGACACCCACCGGTCAGTCTGGAAACACATACAACGTCAGCCAAGCTGGAACAGAGGCAAACTTAACCTATTTAACGAACAAGTTACTAAATTTACCTAACGTATGGTAGATCGCAAATCTACCAGCGCTACATAGATATATATATAGATATATATCTATATATATAGATATATATCTATATATATATATATATACTAGACTGACTGTATACAGTCAGGTCCATAAATATTGGGACATCGACACAATTCTAATCTTTTTGGCTCTATACACCACCACAATGGATTTGAAATGAAATGAACAAGATGTGCTTTAACTGCAGACTTTCAGCTTTAATTTGAGGGTATTTACATCCAAATCAGGTGAACGGTGTAGGAATTACAACAGTTTGTATATGTGCCTCACACTTTTTAAGGGACCAAAAGTAATGGGACAGATTAATAATCATCCATCAAACTTTCGCTTTTTAATACTTTGTTGCAAATCCTTTGCAGTCAATTACAGCCTGAAGTCTGGAATGCAGTTCCTGCTTGTTCTGGGGGCATTTTCCCTTCAATTTTGTCTTCAGCAAGTGAAATGCATGCTCAATCGGATTCAGGTCAGGTGATTAACTTGGCCATTGCATAACATTCCACTTCTTTCCCTTAAAAAACTCTTTGGTTGCTTTCTCAGTATGCTTCGGGTCATTGTTTATCTGCATTGTGAAGCGCCGTCCAATGAGTTCTGAAGCATTTTGCTGAATATGAGCAGATAATATTGCCCGAAACACTTCAGAATTCATCCTGCTGCTTTTGTCAGCAGTGACGTCATCAATAAATACAAGAGAACCAGTTCTATTGGCAGCCATACATGCCCACGCCATGACACTACCACCACCATGCTTCACTGATGAGGTGGTATGCTTTGGATCATGAGCAGTTCCTTTTCTTCTTCATACTCTTCTCTTCCCATCACTCTGGTACAAGTTAATCTTGGTCTCATCTGTCCATAGGATGTTGTTCCAGAACTGTGAAGGCTTTTTTAGATGTTGTTTGGCAAACTCTAATCTGGCCTTCCTGTATTTGACGCTCACCAATGGTTTACATCTCACTCTGGTGAAGTCTTCTCTTGATTGTTGACTTTGACATACATACACCTACCTCCTGGAAAGTGTTCTTGCTCTGGCCAATTGTTGTGAAGGGTGTTTTCTTCACCAGGGAAAGAATTCTTCGGTCATCCACCACAGTTGTTTTCCGTGGTCTTCCGGGTCTTTTGGTGTTGCTGAGCTCCCCGATGCGTACTATCTTTTTAAGGATGTTCCAAGCAGTTGATTTGGCCACACCTAATTTTGCTATCTCTCTGATGGGTTTGTTTTGTTTTTTCAGCCTAAGGATGGCTTGCTTCACTGATAGTGACAGCTCTTTGGATCTCATATTGAGAGTTGACAGCAACAGATTCCAAATGCAAATAGCACACTTGAAATGAACTCTGGACCTTTTATCTGCTCCTTGTAAATGGGATAATGAGGGAATAACACACACCTGGCCATGGAACAGCTGAGCAGCCAATTGTCCCATTACTTTTGGTCCCTTAAAAAGTGGGAGGCACATATACAAACTGTTGTAATTCCTACACCGTTCACCTGATTTGGATGTAAATACTCGTTTCATTTCAAATCCACTGTGGTGGTGTATAGAGCCAAAAAGATTAGAATTGTGTCAATGTCCCAATATTTACGGACCTGACTGTATATATATATCAAATACACTGCCTGAAGTAGATTAGAAATAGTACACCATGGAATGCACTGTAGATTGTAGACATGTAGATCTAGGCTACACTGACTGGATGTAGAGTATATATATATATATATATATTAGACTATATACTAGACTGACTGTATATATATATATATATATATATATATATATATATATATATATATATATATATATATATATATATATATATATATATATATATATATACAAAATACACTGCCTGAAGTAGATTAGAAATAGTACACCACAAAATGCACTGTAGATATAGGCTGCTACACTGACTGGATGCTGCAGAGTGTATATAAATATATATATATATATATTGTCCCTGTTCCGCACCTCCTTTGCTCATCCTGTGCCCCTATAATGCTTCTCTCCTTTTCTCATGACAGCCAGTAGAAATATATCAAGCTACATAATCCTTCTTGTATCACTTTCCCCTCCTATCCTTTTCTGTAATTTGTCTATCCTTCCCTCTCTGTCATTCCACCCCTAAACATGCGCTTCTCCCTCTCCCCCCATTCTCTTTTCCCACCAGAGAGTGAAATGCCAACTACAAGCCAATGAGACTTCTTATGGCAGCCAGTGAAACTATGATGAGTATTATAAAAATTACACATCAATATCAGGAATGATCCCTAGAACAGAAACAAATGCCACCCTGACATTCAGCTGCTGTATAGTAACCTGGGGGCAAATTGGAGCATTTGAAATACGTTTAATACTATACAATATTTCATATGTTTTTGCAGTGACAAATGATTTGTTGGGAGTATTACTTTTACATTTTTGTATTATAAGTGGCAAGCTGTTATTATGAACAAATAAACAGTATGAGGTGGTTGTCTACTTGTAAATTTAGTATTACTTTTCAGAAAATGTGCTTGATCAGTATGTTTTTTTTTCACTTTTTGGGTTGTGGTACAGTATATGTAGTATACTAAATGTGGTGTTTTGGTCTATACTACACAGTATGTGATTCATGCATTGTGCTAGCGTTGTCATTACACTGTAAAGGCATCCCAAGTGCAGGTAGCAGGCATCCGTTTGCTCTGCGACAAAAACACAGCAGATGCATCAAAAAGTGCGGTAAAAACGCATCCCGCTCCGCTCCAAAAAAAGTTCTTGAGCTTCTTTGGGGCAATTGTCACATGTAGGGCAGCCCATTTGTAGATTTTGTGGAAGCAAAGATAAATAGTCAGAAGAATCTTGTGAAGAGCTTGTTTATTCCAGTCAGCAGAGAGCCACATGTAAAACCTATTTCTTCTAGTTTCACTTCAAACTTGGAACTTTGGATTGGGTTTACACACTCTTCCAGATCGAGTAACAACTTGTTGGGCTTATGAGTCTGAAACCTCTTGCCTGTTGCCGTCATGATTTTGTTGTGGTTGTGTGTTACATCCATTGGTGGAAGTGTCAATTGGCACAGCAGCAGATGGCTGTGCTTGGGGTCCTAAAGTGATAATAGGCACATGGGCAGTGGCAGTACAGTATGATTCAGGTACTTGTAGGTGGTTCCTTACATAGGTCCTACCATCAGAATGGACAGCATAGCTGTTTGGTTGGCAGGTCTTTTCATGAACCATGGTCAGTTTGTCAAACAAATGGGTTGTGTCCATCTTTACCACCTGCCCAGGCTCCAGAGGGGAAAGGCATCTGGCCGATTTGTAATGGCTTATATTGCCTTTTTGCCTAAGTGTAAATAAAGCAGCCTGAACATCGGTCTCAACTCTTGGCAGGAGCTGGGATGAGACCATGGGAATCAGAGTCCTGGTTTGTCATGTTAGTAAACGTTGTGCCGGAGAAGGCATGCCATCCCTAGGTGTGTTGCGGAGGTTGAGTAGGGCTGCATAAACTTCAGAACCATCATGTGCACATTTCCCTAGGAGATGCTTGGCCAACCTTACACTATGCTCTGCAAGACCATTGGATCTGGAGTAATTGGGACTGCTAGCTACGTGCTGAAAGTTCTTGAATTCTCTACTTGAAAATGATGTTGCATTGTCAGTCATCAATTGATAGTGAATTCTATGTGTGGATAATATCCACTTTAATGTCCTGATCTCTGTGTTACTGGAAGTGTTTGGGAGGACATCAAATTCCCACCAGCCAGAGTAGGATTCTACCAAGACCAGGTAATCCTTGTTTGAGAAATATAGAAAATCCAACTGGTGGAAAAATATTTCCTAAAAAAAAAAATTATATTGGGCTGAAACAAACCAAAAAAAACAAAAACACTGGAAGATAATAAATCAAAAAGTGAAAAAAGTATAGTGCTGTCCAACACAAATAATAATATATGAAGGAGCCTGAACGTCCAACACCAAATGCTGGAAGATCCACGGGGGGAAATACTGAACACTGTCCGGTGTAGAGAGCTTATCGCTCTCCACATTGCCCTGTACTTTTATTTGTGATCACTTTTTATCGATGTATGCTGGTTTTTAGAAATAAATTACCATTTTTGACCTATACTATGTGGAAGCAATTTCTTTCTCCACATACCATCCGGATGAAAGCGGTTTTGCTGTCCAGTTGATCCTACCATCAAGATCCAGCCTTGAAGCTTTTCCTGATTGGAGGTCTCTTTGGAGGTCACCTACCACCTTCCTGGATTCCATTCCGGAGGTCCCGGACCCTCTGGAGTTCCTTACATCTGCCGTTTGTGGCATTCTGCCTGTATAACATATGTCGCTGACATTTGAGTCCACCCCTTCCGGGAAGAGCATTTACATCTCTCTTCTTATTCTGATGATGTACCATCTTTGATGTTCTCTACACCGGACAGTGTTCAGTATTTTCCCCCTTGGATCTTCCATCATTTGGTGTTGGACATTCAGGCTCCTTCATATATTATTATTTGTGTTGGACAGCACCATACTTTTTTCAATTTTTGATTTATTATCTTTCAGTGATAAGGGGCAAGATGGACAAATCAAACGGAAAAACACCACATACCAAATATAAAAAATTTCAAAAAAAAAGGAAAAACGGGACAGAGAGGTGACAAACCACGGGACTTTAGAGGTGGTGGGTGAAGAGATCAAAACTCATCCAAAGACATTAAAATTTAGAATTTTTATTAAGGGGAATAAAAACATGAGAAGGAAAAATGCATCCGTTTCAAAAGGTAAATTGAATTAATAAAGCGTAAACAAGTAAAGCATTACCACTCTCAAATTGAATTAATAAAGCCTATACAAGCAAAGCACTACCACTCTCGACATGTTTCACTCGATAGAGTTTCTTCAGGAGATTGATGGTGTGACTCTTTTTATACTGAGAATGAAAAACAGTTGAGTAAGTGTCTCATGAACGTATTAACAAAAATAAACATAACTAAACAAGCAAATTGGCATAGGATTTGAAAGGGAACTATGCATAGATTACTTTAAAGAAAAAACAACATTTTAAAATATAGGGCCATAGAAACATATGGATGCAGGAAGGAACCAAACCTCCCCAAGACTGCTTTAATTCCAAAAGAGATGTAAACAACGCAATAAAATCAATCTTTGTGTATAGCATCCCATCCATCCAGCTTAGACACCCTGGCTGCTTGCAGAGAAGGGCTATAAGGGTGATATTTCTAAAAAGAAATATATAAGAGAATATATGAAAAATAAGCATTATAGGGCACGGCTTGGAAATAACCAGTACAGTAGGTGTAGACAGGGCACCTCCTAAAAAAGGAGTTAAGGAAAAAAGATCACCTTGATTTTAAATGGGGTTGAATCAATAAGGGGTTAAAATGGTATTGCTGAAGATAAATGCCTGAAAGTCTTCACCTTGGTATCAGACTTCAAAACAGCAGGGTTTAAGAAAAAAATGGACACCAATAACGGGATGGACCAACAGGTAATATTAAAGTATGTAGTAAGTCTAATGAACTCTAAGATAATGCAGGAGCGGTTAATCAACTAAGTCTACAGCGAGAAAGGAATGCATCTTACCGGACGGACGATTACATAAACAGATCATAGAGACCTGGAAGGGATATCAGCTCATCCCTATTCAAGGATCTCAGGCAGACTGTGGAGGCATGTAGCTGCCCTTTACATAGCCCCTCTCCGAATCGGTGGCGTCTGACATCACCGTCGAGTTGCGGGCGTGGTGAGTAATGCCATTGTGTATGCAACAAGGATGACAGACGGCACAAGCGCCATAGATGCAAAGCATCATAGGAGCGGGTTCGCCATCTTGGAAAGTTTATGTCCTCATCAGGGAGGACGAGGGCAGAGCCCGTGGGTCAGGAGTGGGCGGGCACGAGCGAACAGCTCACCCTATTGGCATAGGATAGAACCTCCCAACCCCAGGCTGAGCAAATAGACAGAACAAAAAGGGGGCAGCAGACAGGCCGAATGATTGATTAACATATCGACCAGTGAGTGCCCTTGGTGCCCATGCAAGCAATGTCTATGGTGACAGACTGGAGATGGGAAACATAATGTGTGCAAGGAATGCACTTAAATGCTTGATCTAATAAAAAATAAACAGTATGCTTTGTGTATGTAAACAATACACACACATAAGAGGGTTATCAGTAAATTGTCATGTTTGGTTCATATAAAGCAACCATATGTTTGTACAAAAATAGTGCAATATAATTTCTAATGAAAAGCATCAAACTTATACAGGGAGATAGCAGAATTGTAATCAACTATAGGGCAGCAAAGAAAAATTTTTTTAAAGAAATGACTTAAACCTCAAGGCATCGTTGAGGCCTGGGGGTCTAAGGGCATCAAGGTCAGAGATCCAACGTGCCTCGCACTGCAATGAAATGTTATCATTGTCACCCCCTCTTTCATTGGGGGGACACATTCAAGAGCGAAGAAGTGCATTTTAGTGTTGGCAAAATTGTGATATAAGCCCATATGATGACTAATGGGCGTCTCCATTTTCTTCCCTCGTATCAGGGAAACACGGTCCCTGATACAGTGAAAGAAAGGGTGTTTTGTCTTGCTGACATAAAACGCATCACAGTCGCAAACCATTAAGTAAACTATCCCAATGGACTGACAGGTGGCAAGAAATTTGGGGTTGTACACACAACTGTTGGGCAGGGTGATATGCTTGCATGTGTATAGATGACGGCAGAAATTGCACGTAAGACAGGGCCTGGTGCCCAGGATTTGGCCAGGACATAAGGCGTAGGGGCATAGTGACTATGCACCAACGTATCTCTTAATGACCTGGATCTCCTGAATGTTATTTCTGGAAAATCTCTAAGATGTTTTGATACCTTAGCATCTCCTTTGAGGAGGTATCACTATTTTTTAAAAATGTCTCGTACTTGTTGATGTTGACCAGAAAAACATGTTATTAATTTGACCCCTGGATTTAATTTTGGGGTTTTCTTGCTATGGATCAGGGCATACCTATCCCTATTCTTAGTCTTGAGGTATGCTTTTTTAAGGCATCTATTATCCATAGCCTCAGAGTCACAAACGTAACTGCAGTGCTCTTGCTTCAGACTCGAATTGAGCATCCTCGCTACAATTTCTTTTGAGTCTAAGGTATTGCCCATGTGGTACACTCGCTATCAGAGGGGCCGGGTGGGAACTGGTCGCATGAAGCAGAGTGTTTCCCGCCAGGGGTTTGAGATAGAGTGTGGATCCAAAGCTTCCATCTGGGTTAACAAAGATCTCTATATCCAAAAATGTAACTTGTAATTGGCTAATTTCCATGGTGAATTTTAGGTTGAATATATTTACCTTAAGGCCTTCAAAAAAAAGGTCAAAAAGGTCCTCTCTATTGCCAGTCCAGATGAAGAAGACATCATCAATATAACGTCTCCAGATAGGTATCTGGTCAAAGAAAATTTGCATATTGTCTCTATGAAAAAGATGTCGCTCCCACCCCCGATACATGTTGGCATAAGAGGGGGCACATTTGGTCCCCATAGCCACTCCTATCTGTATCTGGAGGTAGTGGGAGTGTCCAAAGAGAAAAATGTTGTTGGTCAGGATGAATCGGAGTACACTCAAAATGAACTCATTGTAACCCCTGGGTGCTTCATTGCTCTCGCCCAAATCATGATGGATGGAGTTATAGAGGGCCTCAATGTCGAGAGCAATGAGCCAGGAACCCTCCAGAACTGAAATGTCATGGAGTGCTCTCAGAAGATCTCTGGTGTCCTGCAAATAAGACACCAGTCCCTCAACATGGGGTCTGAGGAAGTCATCAATGAGTGCACTCGCATTCTCAGTGAGACAGCCGTTTCGTGAGACTATGGGGCACCCTGGTGGATTAGTGGCATTTTTGTGAATTTTTGGGAGAGTATATAGAGTAGGAGTTTTGTGGGCCGGAACATTCAGAAATTCCCAGGTTTTTTTTATTTATCAGCCCTTGATGGTAGGCAGAGCCAAGAAGTTGTTTATATTTAGTTATTGTGTAGTTCACATGACTTTCTGGTATTTTTCTATACCATTTAGAGTTCTGCAAAAGCTTCATAACCACTGACTCCTACTGGGAATTGTCCATTACAACCAGGTTTCCCCCCTTGTTAGATGGTTTAATAGTTACTCGTGTTTCTTGTTGTAGACAACGAAGTGCCTCTTTTTGAGCTGACGTTACCGTATATACTCGAGTATAAGTCGTTCCGAGTATAAGTCGAGGCCCTAATTTACCACAAAAAAATGGGAAAAACTTATTGACCCGAGTATAAGACGAAGGTGAGAAATGCGCAGCTACTGTAAGTGGACAAGAGGGTCAACAATGCCCATTTGTAGCATCACTGTGCCCATTTGCATGCCTCACTGTGCCCATTTGCAGCCATAGGTCCCCTGAACTTCAAACTCAGTAGTTAAGGGTTCCTAGATGCCCCCTAGCTGCAGCCAAAATTTGGGGTCTCGGAACCCAAAGGGTCCCGAAATGACATTGCTGCAGATAGACACAGTTGACCGAATTTGGGGCCCCGTATCTCGGGGCCACTTAGTGCTTAGAACCTCAAATTTTGTATACAAACCCAGTGGAAATAGCACCATAAAATGTCCAAAGCTGGGGTTTCTAGCACCAAGTGGCCCCGAGATACAGGGCCCCAAAATCAGTTCAGAAAATGTCAAGCACTTTTCTGCAGCAGAGAATGACATTTTCCGAACTCCGCAAGGTCCATCTCATCAATGTGTCCCTCATCCCATAATTCCATCAATTCTTCCATAGCTCTTATGTCATTAATATTCATTTCCTTCTATAGGGGGTTATTGGGCTGCTGGATCTGAACCAATGGCTGCGACTTATCGTACAGAACTCGGAACATCAATTTGCGTGAAAATAAGTTGAGATCCTTGATCAATTCAAAGGGATCAATCGTTTGTGTGGGACAAAATGTTAGGCCAAGTTGTAAAACTGAAATTTGGGCTTCTGTGAGGACAAATGTTGACAAATTAATTACTTCAAATTGATTTTGGGTTGTTTTGGATACAATAGATCCACACTTCCTATCTTTTTTGGGTCGGGTACTGGTTGGGTGAAGATAGGTGCCATTTGAAAAAATGATTCAGTGGTTGTCTCACTAGTCCCGAACGCCTGAATGGGCGAAGCCTGAGACATCACTGAATGGGTTGTGCCCATGTGTAGAGTGGTTTCAGACTGACCTGGTGCATATAAAGTGGCTACTTCTCCTACTTTGCAAGGTAACCCCAATGTGTGCACTCATTGATTGCTTCCTCAGACCCCATGTTGAGGGACTGGTGTCCTATTTGCAGGACACCAGAGATCTTCTGATAGCACTCAAAGGCATTTCCGTTTAAGAGGGTTCCTGGCTCATTGCTCTCGATGTTGAGGCCCTCTACAACTCCATGCCCCATGATTTGGGTGTTGGAGTTGTGGAGGGCTTCATTTCCTGAGAGCAATGAAGCACCCAGGGGTTACAATGAGTTCATTTTGAGTCTACTCCGATTCATCCTGACCAACAATATTTTTCTCTTTGGATGCTCCCACTACCTCCAGATGCAGGGAGTGGCTATGGGGACCAAATGTGCCCCCTCTTATGCCAAACTGTATCTGGGGGGGTGGGAGCGACATCTTTTTCATAGAGACAATTCGCAAATTTACTTTGACCAGATACCTATCTGGAGACGTTATATTGATGATGGCTTCTTCATCTGGACTGGCTATAGAGAGGACCTTTTGACCTTTTTGAAGGCCTTAAGGTAAATAGATTCAACCTAAAATTCACCATGGAAATGAGCCAATTACAACTTACATTTTTGGATATACAGATCTTTGTTAACCCAGATGGGAGCATTGGATCCACACTCTATTGCAAATCCCTGGCGGGAAACACTCTGCTTCATGCGACCAGTTCCCACCCGGCCCCTCTGATAGCGAGTGTACCATATGGGCAATACCTTAGACTCAAAAGAAATTGTAGCGAGGATGCTCAATTCGAGTCTGAAGCAAGAGCACTGCAGTTACGTTTGCGACTCTGAGGCTATAGATAATAGATGCCTCAAGGCTAAGAATAGGGATAGGTATGCCCTGATCCATGGCAAGAAAACTCCAAAATCAAACCCAGGGGTCAGATTAATCACACGTTTTTCTGGTCAACATCAACAAGTACGAGACATTTTTAAAAAATACTGGTACCTCCTCAAAGGAGGTGCTAAGGTATCAAAACATCTTAAAGATTTTCCAGAAATAACGTCCAGGTCATTAAGAGATACGTTGGTGCATAGTCACTATGTCCCTACGCCTTATGTCCAGGCCAAATACTAGGGCACCAGGCCCTGTCATAAGTGCAATTTCTGCCGTCATCTATACGCATCCAAGCATATCACCCTACCCAACGGTCATGTGTACAGCCCCAAATTTCTGGCCACCTGTCAGTCCATTGGGGTAGTTTACTTAATGGTTTGCGACTGTGATGCGTTTTATGTCGGCAAGAAAAAACGACCCTTTCTTTCACCGTTAGGGATGAGCTTCGTGTTCGAGTCGAACCCATGTTCAACTCGAACATCGGCTGTTCGACCGTCCGTCGAATTGCGAACGATATGGGCCGTTCGCGCCAAATTCGTGTGGCGCGTAACGGCCCATAATTCACTGCGGCATCGCAGTGCATTGCTGGCTGATGATTGGCCAAGCATGCACTATGACCCGCATGCTTGGCCAATCACAGCGCCGTCAGTAGAGAGAGCTGTAATTGGCCAAAGCCAGGGTGACTTTGGCCAATTATGGCTCAGGGGATTTAGTACACGCCCCACACTATATAAGGCCGCCTGCACGGCGGCCCTGTGTAGTGTGTGTTCCGGTGTGCTGAGAGATAGAGAGAGAGAGAGACAGTGTCATTTGATTTGAGTTAGATAGATTAGGCAGAACAGTCAGTCAGTTAGCTGCACTTACAGTGTATTGTGTATATATATGCATCCCAGGTGTTGCATATATATATATACACTGTATTCAGTTTAGCTAGATCCGTTCCTGTTATCTTCTAGACTATTTACATTTAGTGCAGTGCGTCCTGCTCACAGTGTTCAGCTAGATGCGTTCCTGTTATCTTCTAGACTATTTACATTTAGTGCAGTGCGTCCTGCTCACAGTGTTCAGCTAGATCCGTTCCTGTTATCTTCTAGACTATTTACATTTAGTGCAGTGCGTCCTGCTCACAGTGTTCAGCTAGATCCGTTCCTGTTATCTTCTAGACTCTTTACATTTAGTGCAGTGCGTCCTGCTCACAGTGTTCAGCTAGATCCGTTCCTGTTATCTTCTAGACTATTTACATTTAGTGCAGTGCGTCCTGCTCACAGTGTTCAGCTAGATCCGTTCCTGTTATCTTCTAGACTATTTACATTTAGTGCAGTGCGTCCTGCTCACAGTGTTCAGCTAGATGCATTCCTGTTATCTTCTAGACTATTTACATTTAGTGCAGTGCGTCCTGCTCACAGTGTTCAGCTAGATCCGTTCCTGTTATCTTCTAGACTATTTACATTTAGTGCAGTGCGTCCTGCTCACAGTGTTCAGCTAGATCCGTTCCTGTTATCTTCTAGACTATTTACATTTAGTGCAGTGCGTCCTGCTCACAGTGTTCAGCTAGATCCGTTCCTGTTATCTTCTAGACTATTTACATTTAGTGCAGTGCTTCCTGCTCACAGTGTTCAGCTAGATCCGTTCCTGTTATCTTCCTACTGACAGGCAGGCTTGTCTGGTTACAGTATATAAAGCTACCTGAAGAAAATTACAGGTGTTCTATTTGATCCTATTAGTACCACGGTCAGGCAGCTAGACTATTTACATTTAGTACAGTGCGTCCTGCTCACAGTGTTCAGCTAGATCCGTTCCTGTTATCTTCCTACTGACAGGCAGGCTTGTCTGGTTACAGTATATAAAGCTACCTGAAGAAAATTACAGGTGTTCTATTTGATCCTATTAGTACCACGGTCAGGCAGCTAGACTATTTACATTTAGTACAGTGCGTCCTGCTCACAGTGTTCAGCTAGATCCGTTCCTGTTATCTTCCTACTGACAGGCAGGCTTGTCTGGTTACAGTATATAAAGCTACCTGAAGAAAAATACAGGTGTTCTATTTGATCCTATTATTACCACGGTCAGGCAGCTAGACTATTTACATTTAGTACAGTGCGTCCTGCTCACAGTGTTCAGCTAGATCCGTTCCTGTTATCTTCCTACTGACAGGCAGGCTTGTCTGGTTACAGTATATAAAGCTACCTGAAGAAAATTACAGGTGTTCTATTTGATCCTATTAGTACCACGGTCAGGCAGCTAGACTATTTACATTTAGTACAGTGCGTCCTGCTCACAGTGTTCAGCTAGATCCGTTCCTGTTATCTTCCTACTGACAGGCAGGCTTGTCTGGTTACAGTATATAAAGCTACCTGAAGAAAATTACAGGTGTTCTATTTGATCCTATTAGTACCACAGTCAGGCAGCTAGACTATTTACATTTAGTACAGTGCGTCCTGCTCACAGTGTTCAGCTAGATCCGTTCCTGTTATCTTCCTACTGACAGGCAGGCTTGTCTGGTTACAGTATATAAAGCTACCTGAAGAAAATTACAGGTGTTCTATTTGATCCTATTAGTACCACGGTCAGGCAGCTAAACTATTTACATTTAGTACAGTGCGTCCTGCTCACAGTGTTCAGCTAGATCCGTTCCTGTTATCTTCCTACTGACAGGCAGGCTTGTCTGGTTACAGTATATAAAGCTACCTGAAGAAAATTACAGGTGTTCTATTTGATCCTATTAGTACCACGGTCAGGCAGCTAGACTATTTACATTTAGTACAGTGCGTCCTGCTCACAGTGTTCAGCTAGATCCGTTCCTGTTATCTTCCCACTGACAGGCAGGCTTGTCTGGTTACAGTATATAAAGCTACCTGAAGAAAATTACTGGTGTTCTATCCCAGCTTAGTGCAGCTACAGGCCATTAGTATGTCTGGAAGGCCAAGAAGGAGAGGCAGACAGTCACAAGCCAATAAGAGAGGGCAAGCAGGCTCTGTGTCTAGTGCTGGTCGTGGAGACGGTGCATCCTCATCAGCACGTGGCCATGGGACACGCTTGGCCTTTTTTTCGGCAGCTGGCCGTGTTGAGCCGCAACATGCGGTAGACTTTGTCGAGTGGATGACCAAGCTGTCCTCATCCTCCTCATCCTCTCTCACCCAGGGTGCTTTGTCTGGCAAAGCAGCGGCCTCTTCCCTCAGCTCAATGTCATCAGTGACTCCTTCCCTAGCTCCACCATGTCCTCCTGAGGATTCCCTCGAACTGTTTGACCACAGTGTTGGGTACATGCTCCAGGAGGATGCCCAGCGTTTGGAAGGCTCTGATGATGATACTGAGCTCAATGAAGGCAGTAACATGAGCACGGACAGAGGGGGTGCCCAAGAAGGACAGCAATCTGGCAGTCATGCTCCCCCTGCTGCAGCATACTGCCAGGTTTGCTCCAGTGATGAGGAGGGAGGGGATGATGAGGTCACTGACTCAACGTGGGTGCCTGATAGGAGAGAGGAGGAGGAGGAGGAGGAGGCGGCACATCACCAACGAGGCAGGATGCCCTCCAGGGGCCAGCCTAAGGACAGCACATTGACTGCATCACACCCCAAAGCTCCACATGTGCAGGGCGCTGCAGTCTCTGCGCGTTATTCAAAAAGTTCTTTGGTGTGGGCCTTTTTTGAGACGAGTGCATCAGATCGCACCGCTGCTATTTGCAACATATGTCTCAAGCGTATCTCGCGTGGCCAAAACATCTCCCGCTTGGGTACCACATGCTTGACCAGACATATGTTGACCTGCCATGCAGTTCGTTGGCAAGCGTATCTAAAAGACCCACACCAAAGAACAAAGAGGATCTCTCCTTGCTCCTCATCAGCTGAGATTTCCAACCCCACTAGACCTCCAGTCCTCTCTGAGACTTGCAGTGAGAGGAATGAAGGTGTAGAATTAGGTGTGTCACAGCCAAGTACTTGTGGGCAATCTGCTTTTGGTACACCGACGTCAGATTGTACCAGGCAAAATTCCCTGCCCCAGCTGCTACACCGCCGAAAGAAGTTTGCTCCCAGCCATCCACATGCCCAGCGGTTGAATGCTAGCTTGGCAAAATTGCTAGCACTTCAACTGCTGCCTTTTCAGTTGGTAGACTCTGCCCCCTTCCGTGAGTTTGTGGAATGTGCGGTTCCTCAGTGGCAGGTACCCAAACGCCACTTTTTCTCACGGAAGGCGATTCCGGCTCTCTACCGGCATGTGGAAGGCAATGTCCATGCCTCGCTGGACAGGGCGGTCAGCGGTAAGGTGCATATTACCGCTGACTCATGGTCCAGCAGGCATGGACAGGGACGTTACCTAAGTTTCACGGCGCATTGGGTGACTCTGCTGGCAGCTGGGAAGGATGCAGGACAAGGTGCAGTAGTGTTGGAGGTTGTTCCGCCACCACGCCTCCAAAATGCTGATTGTGACACACCTCTCTCCTCCACCCCCTCCTCTTCTTCTTCCTCCATGGCCTCTTCCTCGGAACCAGCGGTGCTCCGTAGGCGTTCAAGGGGCTACGCAAGTACGCAGGCCAAAAGATGCCATGCGGTGCTTGAGCTGGTGTGCTTGGGGGACAGGAGCCACACTGGGGCAGAGGTTCTGTCAGCTCTGCAGGGGCAGGTTCAGAGGTGGTTGACGCCATGCCAACTTAAGGCAGGAATGGTGGTTTGCGACAATGGCACCAACCTCCTCTCTGCCCTCCGACAGGGACAAATGACCCATGTTCCCTGTTTGGCTCACGTCCTTAACTTGGTGGTGCAGCGGTTCTTGGGCAGGTACCCGGGCTTACAGGATGTCCTGAGGCAGGCCAGGAAAGTCTGTGTGCATTTCCGCCGGTCATATAATGCCAGTGCTCGGCTGATGGACCTCCAAAAGGAGTTTAACCTGCCCAAGAACCGCCTAATCTGTGACATGCCCACCAGGTGGAACTCAACATTGGCCATGCTGCAGCGGCTGCACACGCAGCAGAGGGCCATCAATGAGTACCTGTGCGACTTTGGCACCAGGACAGGGTCAGGGGAGCTTGGTTTTTTTTCCCCACGCCAGTGGGCCATGATCAGGGATGCATGCACTGTCCTGTCACCATTCGAGGAGGCCACGAGGATGGTGAGCAGTGACAGTGCATGCATCAGTGACACTGTCCCCCTTGTCCACCTGTTGGAGCACACGCTGCGTGGAATAATGGACAGGGCACTTGAGGCAGAACAGAGGCAGGAAGAGGAGGACTTCCTTAGCTCTCAAGGCCCCCTTTATCCAGACAGTGTTCCTGCGTGCCCGCCGATCACACAGGAAGAGGACGAGGAGGAGGAGGAGGAGGAGGAGGAGGAAGATTGTGTCAGTATGGAGGTGGAGCCTTGCACTCAGCATCAGCAGCAGTCTTTAAGGGATCAGTCCCAAGAAACACATGGACTTGTACGTGGCTGGGAGGAGGTGGCTGCGGACGTTGTCGTCCTTAGTGACCCAGAGGACTCCGGACCGAATGCCTCAGCAAACCTACGCTGCATGGCCTCCCTGATCCTGCAAAGCCTGCGTAAGGATCCTCATATTCGTGGTATCAAGGAGAAGGACCAATACTGGCTGGCAACCCTCCTTGATCCACGTTACAAGGGTAAGGTTGCGGACCTTATCTTGCCATCGCAGAGGGAGCAGAGGATGAAACATCTTCGGGAGGCCTTGCAGAAAGGTCTGTGCAATGCGTTCCCAGAGACTGGGAGGTTACAAACTCCTGTTTCTGGACAACGTGTTGCTGAGGCTTCGGTCAGTCAAAGAAGGAGCGGTGGAGAAGGTGGCCGTCTGACCGATGCGTTCAGACAATTTTTTGGTCCGCAGCCCCAAGGTATGATCGGTTCCAGCAACCATCGCCAGCGTCTGTTTTACATGGTGCAGGAATACCTAGGGGCAAGATCAGACTTGGACACCTTTCCCACCAAAAATCCTCTGGGTTACTGGGTCTTGAGGATGGATCACTGGCCAGAGCTTGCACAGTATGCAATTGAGCTACTGGCCTGTCCTGCATCCAGCGTTCTTTCGGAACGCACATTCAGTGCTGCTGGAGGCGTGGTAACCGATCACAGGGTGCGTCTGTCCACCAACTCGGTCGATCGGCTGACCTTCATAAAAATGAATCAGTCTTGGATCACCACCAGCTACCAAGCACCTGATGCTGATGTAACCGAATAATTTTTTTTGAAATCTCAGATCCCTTCAAAGACTGCCTATGCTGATGCTGAGTGACTATCCCTGAGTAATTATCCTCTTCCTCCTCAATCATCACGCTGATAGCTTGTAAGAACATTTTTGGTTCTGGGCGCCACCACCAGTGCCTAAGGCACAATTTTTCAGCCCCTGTTTAACAAGGGCGTGTAATTACAATTTTTGATGTAATACTTTGCAGCAGGGCTCGTTCCTGCATTCCAACTAGAGTGTCTGTGAGGGGTTGCAGTGTTGTGGCACCAGCACCAGTGCCTAAGGCCCAATTTTTCTGCCCCTGTCTAACAGGGGCGTGTAATTACAATTTTTGATGCAATACTTTGCAGCAGGGCTCGTTCCTGCATTCCAACTAGAGTGTCTGTGAGGGGTTGCAGTGTTGTGGCACCAGCACCAGTGCCTAAGGCCCAATTTTTCTGCCCCTGTCTAACAGGGGCGTGTAATTACAATTTTTGATGCAATACTTTGCAGCAGGGCTCGTTCCTGCATTCCAACTAGAGTGTCTGTGAGGGGTTGCAGTGTTGTGGCACCAGCACCAGTGCCTAAGGCCCAATTTTTCTGCCCCTGTCTAACAGGGGCGTGTAATTACAATTTTTGATGCAATACTTTGCAGCAGGGCTCGTTCCTGCGTTCCAACTAGAGTGTCTGTGAGGGGTTGCAGTGTTGTGGCACCAGCACCAGTGCCTAAGGCCTAATTTTTCAGCTCCTGTTCAACAGGGGCATGTAATTACAATTCTTGATCTAATATTTCACAGCAGGTCCCTGTGAGGGCTTACAGTGTTGTGGCCACAGCAACACCTAAGGCCCAAATTTCTGCTGAGTATATAGGGCAGGACCCTACTTTCAAACATCTAACTTACAAACGACTCCTACTTGCAAACGGAAGGAGACAACAGGAAGTGAGATGAAATCTACCCCTAGGAAGGGAAATTCTCTCCTGTAAGAGTTAATATGGGAACACAATTTCTCCTTTCCACTGATGCTTTCCAATCCTTGTTCCACAAAAAAACCCAAATTTTCAAAAAACATTTTTCATTGGGACAAAAAAGTGAGGTGAAATCTTCTGAAGAGGAGGAAAGACAGCAAAACAAATGTCACAGGGGTGATAACCCTTCCCTATGTTTTCCAAAAAGCTTAAAAAAGATTTTTTGGCTGGAGCTAAACACGTTAAAAATGTTCAAAATTACAAAGAGATTCTACTTAACAACAAACCTACAGTCCCTGTCTTGTTTGCACCGCCTGTATACTGCTGTTCAGAGTATATAGGGCCTGGTGGCCCCACACCTTTCCTTATTTTAATTTGGGTGCGGGGGTTCCCCTTAATATCCATACAAGACCCAAAGGGCCTGTTAATGGACTGGGGGTACCCATGCCGTTTGTCTCACTGATTTTCATCCATATTGCCATGACCCGACAGGACATTAAACCCGCAAGCAGTTTTAAATGAGATTTTTTCCTTTAAAAATGACATTTGGTGCAGGGACTGTTCTAAACACGGGAAACACGCGTCACTTTACAGGCATACTATAGACACCCCCCAGGTACGATATTTAAAGGAATATTTCACTTTTTTTTTTTACTTTAAGCATCATTAAAATCACTGCTCCCGAAAAAACGGCCGTTTTTAAAAGTTTTTTTTGCATTGATACATGTCCCCTGGGGTAGGACCCGGGTCCCCAAACCCTTTTTAGGACAATACCATGCAAATTAGCCTTTAAAATGAGCACTTTTGATTTCGAACGTTCGAGTCCCATAGACGTCAATGGGGTTCTAACGTTCGTGCGAACTTTCGGTCCGTTCGCGGGTTCTGGTGCGAACCGAACCGGGGGGTGTTCGGCTCATCCCTATTCACCGTATCAGGGACCATGTTTCCCTGGTACGAGGGAAGAAAATGGAGACGCCCATTAGTCATCATATGGGCTTATATCACACTTTTGACAACACTAAAATGTAATTCTTCGCTTTTGAATATGTCCCCCAATGAAAGAGGGGGTGACAATGATAAGATTTCATTGCAGCTCGAGGCACGTTGGATCTCTGACCTTGATGCCCTTAGACCCCCTGGCCTCAATGATGCCTTGAGTTATAAGTCATTTCTGTAAAAAAAAAATTTTCTTTGCTGCCCTATAGTTGATTACAATTCTGCTATCTCCCTGTATAAGTTTGATGTTTTTCATTATTTATATTGCACTATTATATTGCACTATTTTTGTACAAACATATGGTTGCTTTATATGAACCAAACATGACCATTTACTGATAACCCTCTTATGTGTGTGTATTGTTTACATACACAAAGCATACTGTTTATTTTTTATTAGATCAAGCATTTAAGTGCATTCCTTGCACACGTTATGTTTCCCATCTCCAGTCTGTCACCATAGACATTGCTTGCATGGGCGCCCAGGGCACTCACTGGTCGATATGTTAATCAATCATTCGGCCTGTCTGCTGCCCCCTTTTTTGTTCTGTCTATTTGCTCAACCTGGGGTTGGGAGGTTCTATCCTATGCCAATAGGGTGAGCTGTTCGCTCGTGCCCGCCCACCCCTGATGCATGGGCTCTGCCCTCGTCCTCCCTGATGAGGACATAGGACTTTCCAAGATGGCGGACCCGCTCCTATGATGCTTTGCATCTATGGCACTTGTGCCGTCTGTCATCCTTGGCGCATATGCAATGCCATTACTCACCACGCCCGCAACTCGACGGTGACGTCAGACGCCACCGATTTGGTGAGGGGCTATGTAAAGGGCAGCTACATGCCCCCACAGTCTGCCTGAGATCCTTGAATAGGGATGAGCTGATATCCCTTCCAGGTCTCTATGATCTGTTTATGTAATCGTCTGGTAAGATGCCTTCCATTCTCTCTGTAGACTTAGTTGATTAACCACTCCTGCATTATCTTAGAGTTCATTAGACTTACTACATACTTTAACATTACCTGTAGGTCCATCCCGTTATTGGTGTCTGTTTTTTTCTTAAACCCTGCTGTTTTGAAGTCTGATACCAAGGTGAAAACTTTCAGCCATTTATCTTCAGCAATACCATTTTAACCCCTTATTGATTCAACCCCATTGAAAATCAAGGTAATCTTTTTTCCTTAACTCCTTTTTTGGTTAGGAGGTACCCTGTCTACACCTACTGTACTGGCTATTTCCAAGCCGTGCCCTATATTGCTTATTTTTCATATTTTCTCTTTTTAGAAATATCACCCTTATAGCCCTTCTCTGCAAGCAGCCAGGGTGTGTAAGCTGGATGGATGGGATGCTATACACACAGATTGATTTTACTGCATTGTTTACATCTCTTGTGGAATTAAAGCAGTCTTGGTGAGGTTTGGTTCCTTCCTGCGTCCATATGTTTCTATGTCCTTATATTTTGATATTTTGTTTTTTCTTTAAAGTAATCTGTAATGCATAGTTCCCTTTCAAATCCTATGCCAATTTGCTTGTTTAGTTATGTTTATTTTTGTTATTACGTTCATGAGACACTTACTCAACTGTTTTTTATTCTCAGTATGAAAAGAGTCACACCATCAATCTCCTGAAGAAACTCTATTGAGTGAAACATGTCGAGAGTGGTAGTGCTTTGCTTGTATATGCTTTATTAATTCAACTCAAACTTTGGCTGTTCGCAAGTTCGCCGAACAGCAAACAATTTGGGGTGTTCGCGGCAAGTTCGAATGCCACGGAACACCCTTTAAAAGTCTATGGGAGAAATCAAAAGTGCTAATTTTAAAGTCTAATATGCAAGTTATTGTCATAAAAAGTGTTTGGGGACCTGGGTCCTGCCCCAGGGGACATGGATCAATGCAAAAAAAAGTTTTAAAAACGTCCGTTTTTTCAAACAATAGTCAAACAATAAAAGTGTAATATCCCTTTAAATTTCGTACCTGGGGGGTGTCTATAGTATGCCTGTAAAGGGGCGCATGTTTCCTGTGTTTAGAACAGTCTGACAGCAAAATGACATTTTGAAGGAAAAACCCATTTAAAACTACCCGCGGCTATTGGATTGCCGACAATACACATAGAAGTTCATTGATAAAAACGGCATTGGAATTCCCCAAAGGGGAACCCCAAACCAAAATTAAAAAAAAAATGACGTGGGAGTCCCCCTAAATTCCATACCAGGCCCTTCAGGTCTGGTATGGATATTAAGGGGAACCCCGGCCAAAATTTAAAAAAAAAATGACGTGGGGTTCCCCCTAAATTCCATACCAGACCCTTCAGGTCTGGTATGGATTTTAAGGGGAACCCCGCGCCAAAAAAAAAAAACGGCGTGGGGTCCCCCCAAAAATCCATACCAGACCCTTATCCGAGCACGCAACCTGGCAGGCCACAGGAAAAGAGGGGGGAACGAGAGTGCGCCCCCCCTCCTGAACCGTACCAGGCCACATGCCCTCAACATTGGGAAGGTGCTTTCGGGTAGCCCCCCAAAACACCTTGTCCCCATGTTGATGAGGACAAGGGCCTCATCCCCACAACCCTGGCCAGTGATTGTGGGGGTCTGCGGGCATGGGGCTTATCGGAATCTGGAAGCCCCCTTTAACAAGGGGACCCCCAGATCCCGCCCCCTTCCTGTGTGAAATGGTAAGGGGGTACTTACCCCTACCATTTCACTAAAAAACTGTCAAAAATGTTAAAAATGACAAGAGACAGTTTTTGACAATTCCTTTATTTAAATGCTTCTTCTTTCTTCTATCTTCCTTCATCTTCTGGTTCTTCTGGTTCTTCCTCCAGCGTTCTCGTCCAGCATCTCCTCCGCGGTGTCTTCTATCTTCTTCTCCTCGGGCCGCTCCGCACCCATGGCATGGGGGGGAGGCTCCCGCTCTTCTCTTCTTCTTTTCTTCTCTTCTTCTCTTCTTCTCTTCTTCATTTTCTTCTCCGGGCTGCTCCGCACCCATGCTGGCATGGAGGGAGGCTCCCGCTGTGTGACGGCGCTCCTCGTCTGACAGTTCTTAAATAACGGGGGACGGGGCCACCCGGTGACCCCGCCCCCCTCTGACGCACGGGACATGACGGGACTTCCCTATTCTGCATTAATTGGCATGGACTTAGGGGTATGGTTTGGTGTGATTTAATTTTTGAATTAGGTAGGCTTTATGCCAGCTCCCCTCCTCCTAATATCTTAATAGTCCACCTAGGAGGAAATGACACAGGGAAATTAAAAACATATAATTTAATTTCAAGCATGAAGGATACTTTTCGCTTTCTTCACTTAAATTCCCCTACAGTACTACTAATACTAATACTAATACAGTACTAGTATTTTCCGAAATTGTCCCAAGGTTACGTTGGTTACAAACGGTCACTTTCAAGCCACTTGAAAAAGAGAATCAATAAAGCTTTGGAAAAAATTTTAGTTCCAAATTTGGGATTTTCTTTTCGCCATTTTGAGCTGGAAGGAGGTATTACAAGTATTTATAGGCATGATGGAGTGCACCTATCAGACGTTGGTTTAGATATTTTCAATTGTGAACTTCGAACATGCATTGAGATGGATGCTGGTTGGGTTTGTGTGGACAGGAGGTCTGGTGGTGTCACCCCTCCTGTCATTTGGGATTTGTAAGGAAATGTTAAATTAAAGTTTGAGTCAGCTTGAGTCTCAGTGGCTGAGCTGAGAGTGGTTTAATTTATCAGTATTTGTTTGATGAATTTAATTAATGAAATAAGTTTTATTTATTTAAAATATTTATTTATGTATTTATTAAAACCAATAAACCGGTCCATGGCCAAAATTTAATCGAATAAAAATAAAATAAAATAAAAAATATATGGTGTGGTGTTTTTTATTTCTCATATGCATGTTTGTTGGTTGTTTTTTTGCATGTCGCCTATGGTCCCATGAGGGAAAAGGGGGGTTAGCCTTATATGGCCCCCCCTTTGCACTATGGGGCCATGGCGAGGGCAATTTAATCAATTTAGGGGATAAGTTTATTATTATGGTGGCCCCATTTGCAAATTAGGGCTGGCAGGATTAGATATTATTTAAGGGTTAGGATTGGTCAGTTTAGTCAGGTGACAATAGAATTTTCTAGAAGCAGGGGGTCAAAGGCTATATAAGGAATCAACTGACAGGATTCCTGGCCAGTCGCCAGAGAAGAGGATTCCGTAAGGAGATCCCTCCCTAACCCCCCCCCCCCCCCCCCTCATCGTTTATGTGGGGGAATCCCTTTAGTCAGACTAGCTAAAGGGGATTTGTAAGGAAATGTTAAATTAAAGTTTGACTCAGCTTGAGTCTCAGTGGCTGAGCTGAGAGTGGTTTAATTTATCAGTATTTGTTTGATGAATTTAATTGATTAAATAAGTTTTATTTATTTAAAATATTTATTTATGTGTTTATTAAAACCAATAAACCGGTCCGTGGCCAAAATTTAATCCAATAAAAATAAAAAAAATAAAAAAATATATGGTGTGGTGTTTTTTATTTTTCATATGCATGTTTGTTGTTTTTTTTTTGCATGTCGCCTACGGTCCCATGATGAATACTCAGATAATTCTTGTGACAAGCTTGTTTATTCCAGTCAGCAGAGAGCCACATGTAAAATCTATTTCTTCTAGTTTCACTTCATAACTTTCTACTTCCTGTTCCCATCCCCTGATATGTAAATACAACATATACATATTCTACACCATTTAGGTGAATCGGCTTCCCTATGCGTGCGGAATGAAAATGCCCTAAAACACCCCAAAAAACACATGACAGGCCCGTTCACATCTCCGTGTAGCAGGAACATGGACGGGCCTGACAGCTGAGTGTTTCTGTCCACTCTGTCCTCCTATGTGTAAAGATGGCCATACACTATGCAGCTGATTGTACAATCTCTGAACAATTTCCTTTAGATTTACCAGAACCTAAGATATAGGAGGACCCAACTGAACAATCCATTCAATTTGTATCAAATCAGGCAGGCCTTTGCACTACATAGCTGATGGGATATCTAAAGAAGATTGCGCAAGCAGGTTGTACAGACAGTGGGTGGAAAATACAGACAAACAGGGTGAGCACTCTGAGCTCATGTTCAGGAAAGGGGTCCTGAGGATACAATATACTTGACCTTAACAACAATATATAGATAAAAATGGGGATGTAGGAATACAGTATAGGACCGGTTTTAAACACCAAAAGGGAACACTTAAATCTCTAATAAAGGATCTGAAATGATTAGTTTTACAAGTAATTCAGAGACACAAAGGAGGGGGTCCATAAGCCAGTATTATGGGCAGCCAGTCTGAAGGAGCCAGAAGCAAACTCTATAGCGGACAAAGAGAAGAAAGCACAGCGCCTTTAAATGCAGCATTAATAAACATTTAATGACAAGTCTACAAAAGCAAATCTGTAAACTTGCCATTAAATAGTTTTTTAATGCTACACTTAGAGGCGCTGTGCTTTCTTCTCTTAGTGGGTGGAAAATAAAAGAGTTGGTATAGTATTGAGGGAGGTGTGGTCCAGACAGATGAACTCGCCCTATCTAACTCTCTTCTGTGATACAGCAAGGAAGTTCATGGTGGTATGTGATCTAAAGGAGGTGATGGAATGTAAAAGCATTTTTGAACATCCAAACAGATAGATGTTCAATGCTTGTCAGTGGTGTCACTAAGTTTGGTGTCACCTGGTGCCGTAAAACATGGTGTTACCCCCCTATGTTTTACTGCACCGCCGCATCGTATCGGCTTTCCCCTCCAGCCTGCCACAGTGCTCTGTCCTTCTGCTGCAGAGTGACAGCATGAGCAGAACAGAGCAGTAGACACTAGGAAGGCTAACACATCAGGCTCTTCTGTCTAGCCTGCCACAGTGCGCTTGATGGTGTCACCCAAGGCTTAACCATGCCCCCACCACAACCCCCCCACAGGGGGAGCACACTGCATAAAAGCGTAGGTGCGGCTGAATTACATGCTACATACAGGGTGCAGTATTACATGCAGGGTGCAGGACTCTGGAGTGTGCTGTGTACAGGGGGAAGGACTCTGGATTGCGTGCTACATACAGGGTGCAGGATTCAGTTTTGCTCTACATACAGGGTGCAGGACTCAGGATTGTGCTACGTACAGGGTGCAGGAGTTAAGATTTTGCTACATACAGGGTGCAGAACTAAGGATTGTGCTACATACAGGGTGCAGGACTAAAGTTTGTGCTACGTACAGTGTACAGGACCTAAGATTACGCTACATACAGGGTACAGGACTTAAGATTGCGCTACGTACAGGGTGCAGAACTGAGGATTGCGCTACGTACAGGATGCAGGACTTAAGATTGCACTACGTACAGGGTACAGGACTTAAGATTGCGCTACGTACAGGGTGCAGGACTCAGGATTGTGCTGCGTACATGGTGCAGGACTTAAGATTTTGCTACATACAGGGTGTAGGACTAAGGATTGTGCTACATACATGGTGCAGGGCTTAAGATTGCGCTATGTACAGGGTACAGGACTTACGATTGCGCTATGTACAGAGTGCAGGACTCAGGATTGCACTACTTACAGGGTGCAGGACGTAAGATTGCACTACGTACAGGGTGCAGGACTCAAGATTGCGCTATGTACAGGGTGCAGGATTTAAGATTGCGCTATGTACAGGGTGCAGGACTCAGGATTGCGCTATATACAGGGTGCAGGACTTAAGATTGCACTATGTACAGGGTGCAGGTCTCAGGATTGCGCTATGTACAGGGTGCAGGACTTAAGATTGCGCTACGTAAAGGGTGCAGGACTCAGGATTACACTACGTACAGGGTGCAGGACTTAGGATTGTGCTACATACAGGGTGCATGACTTAAGATTGCGCTATGTACAGGGTGCAGAACTCAGGATTGCATTATGTACAAGGGGGAAGGGTACAAAAGTGTGCTGTAAACAGGGCGCAAGGCTCAGGATGGCGCTACATACAGGGTGCAGAGTTCAAAACCTCACTGCGTACAGGGGGCAGGGTTCAAAAACTCACAACGTACAGGGTGTAAGGCTTAAGAGTTCTCCATGTATAAAGTGAAACGTTAAGTACTCCATGCTACACAGAATAGTAGAGAGGACAGAGGGGCTGCTGCTGAAGAGCAGCTACAACTTACAGAAGGTGTGCAGTCTGGGCTTTAGAAGGAGCTGCTGCTGGGATAGTAGATACTGCTGGGCAGTGGATATCTTTCCTGACCTCTTCCAATTGGTCGATGCTGCTGCTGGTCAGTCCTGTGATCGCTTTAGTTGGTCAGGAGAGATAGGGCAGGTGGTGTCTGCAGCGCTGCTCGTCTGAGGCATTGTGACCCGAAGCGGCTTTGTGTGCTGTGTGTGGGGGTTAATATGACACTGAGCAGCCGATAGTCATAGGCGCACCTGCGGGGCTCAGATTTGTTCCAGACAACTTTGTGTGCAGTGTGGCAGTGTGTGCAGAGATGAATGATGCTCCCCTGGTGTCTCCCTCTGGCAGGTGTTACCTGGGTTCGGGCCGAGTAAAATTAGGTAAGAGAGAAATAAGCACATTGGGATTTCTGGGCCAGAAATGAAAATAGAAAACGCTTCTTTTTATTATGAAAAGTGAAATTCTGCCAGAAATGTGAACTTAGCTTTTAATCTGCACACGATTAGATAATTGAAGGTAATATATACACACAATACATAGTTTAAAGATTCTCACCTCCTTTAGTAATGCAGTTAATATAATAACTGCACAGTGACACATTTGGCCATGTGCTACCAAAGATTAGTACTATGGTGCTGTCTGTGAGAGTGTCATGACAGTGCTGTTTTTTGTAGAGACCATGTTGTCACAATAATAATGCCTGCTACTATCAAAGCACACACTTGTGTGTGATCCTCATCCTGGGAAGAGCAATAACAAGCAAAAGCATGAATTAGTCCGGGAAGACAATTCTTTGTTTATCCTAGTTGAAGTAGATCAGAAGGTGCCATTGGAAGTGAGTTGTCGCATTGACTCTGAGGCATTTCTATTTTTACACAGGTGTATATGCTGCTGTAATGGTAGCCATTTGCTCTGGTGAGTTTTGAATTCACTTGATGTTGGTGGCTGGACATCTGAGCACTTAAAGAAGTATCTTCACGTGTATTGGCGTTGCTGTGACAAGTGTATTCTTCACCAATTATAAACACTGTGGGACTTATTCTTTGTTACTTTTGGACTTTTTGCTTTTTATTATTGCGCAATAAGTTTTTATGTTTTCTTATATTGGCGCTACACTGTTTTTTTTTTTTACCTTTGATTACCTAACAGTGACATTATCACTCTGTGAGGAAATAGGCATGGTCACCCAATACAGGCTGTATAAAGTAAACTATGGAGGGCTGCATACAAGATCTGTCACCCTGCAGAAGGAGAGAGAGCAGCATTATCTGGGCTTATTTACAGGTAGCTCCTGACAATGGCAATGTTTCTGTGACAGACTCACCCGGGACAGAGGCTATTGGAGGGGACGGAATGCAAGCCTCTGATATCTGTATCCAGACTACCAGCAAGTGGTATACTGACGGAAGCACTCAAGCGGAGTGTGGGACGTTCCGTGACAGTTTCATATTAGTGTTACTATACAGATCTCTAAGAAATACACAAAGCACACCAGATTAAAGTAATAATAAACGGTGTATGATTCCTAGGAAATGGAGCACTGATTGCAAATCCATAGTGAAAAAGCACAGCCTAGCTGCTGAAGCTAATTAGTAATTGCAAGGGTCTAGCTAAGATTAAAAAAAGCTACGTAGAACTGCCAGACTAATATACTGTATGTAATTTCCATATTGCCATGATTTAAAATAAAAGTTACATTTAATGTGTATTTAACAGTATGAAATATAAATGAATTGTGTCTATGTACATTTTTACATCTTTTAAATAAAATGTAATGAAATACAATTGATTTACGTATTGACTGAACATATAGATCCTTTTGCTTTGGATTTAACATTCTAACAGCACTGGAAACCCATCATGGTAATGCAACTAAATATTATTTTACTCAGTCAACGTAATTCAAATAGAACACACATAGGTCTCAGGCACACTGGGCATTTAGCCCCGGTGCATGAAGCTCCAGCCTTTAGGAGCAGGTGGTAGGTATAGGTGCTGGCAGATGCTGTGGTTGGACAGGGCTGGGCAGTGCACCAAGCGGTTCATGTGTTTAGTGCAGTGTGCACCCAGGGATGAATGTCCATAAAAAAAATAAAAAAATAAAATACATTCTTTCTGGACACTCATTCCTGGGAACATACTGCAGTAAATTAGTACCAATTAGTGCACTGCTCAGCACAACCCAGTTGCAGTAGCTGTCAGTTTATCATAGATTTTGACAAGTTGCCAGCAATAGGACTGAATAGTGTGCTAGTATCATTCACCCACACCTAAATACCAAAGCCTCATACACCAGGACTATGCAAACAATATGCATAGGCTAATTTTTCTGTCAGTCAAACCCCTGTGATGAGGGATCAGGAGATTTGCTTACTGGTGCTGTATGTGTCTATGGATGTACATAGCCTCACTTGGGAGCACGCATGAGTGGGTTCCTCCTGTTTGCTAAAGAGGCATCCTAGGAGGGAGGAGCAGACAGCACCGGCAGGGGACTGCCAAAGAGGAGGTAAGAGACCACTCTGTGTAGTATTATTTATTATTTTATTTTCACAAAAAAAAAAAAAACTTCAATATCACTTTCATTTACTGAAGTAGACAAAAACATGGCAAAACTTGGTGAGTACAGTGGAGCTATGCTCTCAATGCTTTGCCCAGTCAAGAGAATTTGTAATAACAATAAGTGGATGAATGACACTTATGTGTTTTTTTTTTAACACTCACAATCCAGATGCTGTAACCCTGCTAAAATAAATTCAAGCAATGCTTTTATTTTATTAAGAAAGAACAATCCCTTCTATGTGAACATTGCAAGAATCTTAGCAAACATGGGACATATTTCTTAAACCAAAAAGACAAAATGTAGGTGCCGCTCAGGTAGAGAGGTAAAGTCCAACTAGACCGCTGTGAGTGCAGGCAGGGACAGGGAGCTCATCCTAGCTCCAAGCTGCAGCAATGTCAAAGGAAAAGGTGCATAAGCTGCATAAGCAGACCTATGTGCATGAAGTGAGATGAAGGCCAGCCTTAGCGCAGACTCCAGCCAGGCCACGCTCCCAACGTGTTTCACCCCACCCCTTGAAGCTTAATCATGGGGATCCCCATGATTAAGCTCCAATGGGCAGAGCAAAACACATTGGGGGTGTGGCCTGGCTGGAGTCCGGGCTAAAGCTGGCATTCATCTCATGCACATGGGTCTGCTTCACAATGTGCAGCTTATGGCTGTGGCTCTTTAACCATGTAATCGGCTGTGTCCAATCACAGCCGGTCACATGTAAACCTGGAGATGCCGGTAATCAGCGCTCCTTGCCTCACACTGAACTCATAAGAGATCCATGGTGTGTCTGGTATGAA
This sequence comes from Lithobates septentrionalis, assembly GCA_037952835.1. Lineage (NCBI taxonomy): Eukaryota > Metazoa > Chordata > Amphibia > Anura > Ranidae > Lithobates > Lithobates septentrionalis. The sequence goes on along the minus strand of JBBDGP010000082.1, from coordinate 15,221,289 downwards.
TTTCAAGGTGGACCCCACTAAAAAAAATGTGTTCCCCCTTTGAATCTTAATTTAGATATTAAGGGGGAACCCCACACAACAGACATGACAATCCTTGTGATTTAATTTATCATACATGGTGATGACACCATTACATCAGAATAAAAGAAAAAACGTGCGCTCATAATCAACATAAATACTCATATTGAACTACTCATAATCTGTGTAAGAAATTCAAAAAACTATTAATAATAAAAGTGTAAAACGGATCTTAGTGAAAACAATCCAAATCCCTACAGAAACAAAATACAAACATACATCAAAAATAATACTAATAATTATTGTATAGTGGGGAAATGTGAAGATGTGCTTAAGACATGAATCATTACACTCCTAGAAGTTTCACATGCCAAATGAAAAACAGTCCTCGAATAAGAAATTTTTAGCTGAAAAAAGGAAAAAGATAGTCCATAGAATGAACAGCAGGAGAAGGAGTCCCATAGACAGATAACCACTTCACAGAAGCAGGGGGAACCATCCACGTTCTGACCGGTCAGACACTGCACAAATACATGGGGAGGGAGAGGTATGAAGACAAGAGCTCTCATAGAATCACACAGTGTTGAAAGGTGGACCCTTACCCTCAATGGTGGACCTCCTCTCTGGCGAGGTCTTACACGCAAGCAGACTTTGCCCTCTGCGGGGACTATGGATGGATGGTGTCCGGATCCTGCTTGTGTACTGTGTGTCTCCAACTTGGCTTGTACCAACTCGTCCCACTTCCACACAGAAGTTCTCCGGAGGTCGGTGAAGTCTTCTCCATAGATGGCCTCCAGGACCTGCAGTTCGTTCTCCTGTCTGTGAGGAGTGAGTCTCCTCTGGCTGCATCCATTACATCCCCTGGAAAACCTCAACCCTTTGTTTTATTTTATTGTTTATGACATTTTTATAGAACAGACAGTATAGTAAGAAATAAGTAGGACATTTGAACATATATTGATTATCACATGCACACAGGAATGTGAACTCTCAAATGCATGGTGTAGTTTAACAAATCAACTTTCTATCTTTCTTTCAGTTACACATATGTACTACACCATACCATACAGTACAACAGAATTAAAACTTCAAAGAAAGTAAAACCTTCAAAAAGAGAAAACATTGGAAAAAGAAAAAATAGCTCCGAGGGGGAAAGGGGAGACAGTCACAATCCTTACCGAACCATAGTGTGAGTGGTGTACTGAACTCTTAATTGAGGCACCAAATGGATCGGTTTCCGGAGAGAACTCAGATTCATCCTATGCCTTCCAGATCTTAAAGAACTTAGGTAATGAACCATCAATCAATGCAGTCAGGTGTTCCATCCTTCGTATATCTGTCACTGTAGCTAAACATTGTGGGAAGGTAGGGGGAGATGTGGACAACCAGCATCTAGGTATGACCCATTTTGCAGCCAATAAAATAAAGGACATAAGTCTGCCTAAGGCTTTAGGCATACCTGATAGAGGAATACCCAATAGGTAATGTATAGGGTTGAGCGGTATGGGGGTGTTCAGTAGGTTTTGCAGAAAATCCTGAATCTGGCCCCAAAAACAAACTAATAACGGGGCATTCCCAGAATATATGAAAATGAGTGCCTGTGGACACTTGGCATCTCCAGCATAGACTTGAGGCTTCTGGGTTTCGAGCATGCAAGATGTCAGGAGTTCTATACCAGAAAAGAATAATCTTAAATGCTGTTTCTTTCTGCACAACACAACGTGAGGTTCTACATGTGGATTCCCATATTTTCCCCCAATCCTCTAAAGAGATAGGTTGCTGTAAAATATGGGACCATTTTTTCATATATGTGTGGATGGACTCAGTTAGAGGGGGAGCGTCATGTAGAATTTTGTATATAAACAAAATTAGTTGAGGTTCATAAGGACCATTAGCACAAAGGAGTTCAAAAGTAGTGGGTTTCTCCAGATACAGTGAGGGAGATTTTATAGAGAAGTAGTGTTTAAATTGCAAGTAGGAATACAAAAGTGTCTGAGGGACCTGGTATTTCACTTGGAGATCTGAAAAATACATAAATCTACATGTCACTGGATTCACAAGGTGGTGAAGCTGTAAAACCCCTGCCTGAACCCAAGATAGCATCCGTTCGTAGGATAAACTATCGGGAATATGTGGGTTGAAGAGCACGTTGGAAAAAGGAGGACAGAGGGAGCAAAGGGAAAACCGTTCCGAGCATCTCTTCCATATGGATAACGTGAAAAACATTGGGCCTAGGCATATGGATCTCAATTGTGGCATATGTTTGCTCGAGGAAGGCCACAACATGTAGCATGAATGAACCGGGGAGGTAATCCCCATTTCAATTTTGACCCATCTATTTGGGGCCTTCCTAGATGTCCAAGATGTCAGTACCCGCAAAAGAGACGCATAATAATATTTAATGATGTCTGGAGTGGCCAGACCCCCCTTAGTTCTTAGAGCAAGGACCACTGAAATCACGATGCGATGGGAGTCATTATTCCATACAAAGCGTCGGCACCTCCGTTGGAGAGCCTTTAGATGTGAAATCGGAATTGCCACTAGGAGCGTCTCAAATAAATAAAGAAGTTTGGGAAGTATCGACATCTTGAGAACATTAATTCTTTCAAGAAGCGACAAAGGGAGGATGGTCCATTTATTTAATAGTCAGGTAATTTCCATAAACATCAGAGGGAAATTGGCCTGATAGAGAGTAGAGTAAGAGGGGGTGATGTGGATGCACCAGTATGAGCACACCAGTGTTATTTAAAATTATGTTGGAGGGAGGCGAGTTGCTCTGGGGGGACATTTATAGGTAGGGCTTCTGTTTTGGACAGATTCATTTTAAACCCTGAAAAGTCAAGGGCGACAAAGGGCAACCCTGTCTGTTACCATTACTTAGGGGGAAGGGCTACGACAGATGAGAGGACAGCTGCACTTGGGAAGAGAGATGCGAATATAGAGCCTTTAAAGGATTAATGAAAGAACCCGAAAACCCATATCGGGATAGTACTGCGCACATGTATGGCCAGCTTAAGCGATCAAATGCTTTTTGAGCATATAAGCTCAAAACTATGCCAGGGCGTTTTGTCTTAGTTAGGAGATCTATCAGATCTATTGTACATCTTGTGTTGTCTCCTGCGTGTCTAGTTGGAACAAAGCCCACCTGATCTTTATGTATTAGAGACGGCAGCAATAGTGAGAGTCTATTGGCTAGAATTTTGGTAAATATTTTATAGTCTGAATTTAACAATGCTATGGGATGGTAGTTATCGGATAGTGAGGGGTCTTTGCCTGGTTTTGGTATAACAGTTATGTACGCATGTAAAAATTGGGTATGTGGGAGAGTGCCTTTGAACAATAATGAGAATAGGGTCAGTAGGTGTGGGTCTAATGTTGGGAGAAAGGTTTTGTAGTAAAAGTAGGGGAGCCCATCAGGTCCCGGAGACTTATGGTATGGTAAAAGGTTGATCACTTTAGCATTTTCCTCGCCCGTAATAGGAGAAATTAAGTTTAGAACGTTGTTCACAGGATATCTCGGGCAATTGTAGAGATGACATAAAGTCGTCAAATTTACCTTGTGTGAAATGGGAGGTAGAATCTGAGCTCAGACAATTATAAAAATCTTTATAGAAATCCCCAAACACCTTAGACATGGTATGAGGACAATAAGTTGGGGTACCATTCGACTGCATTAAGTGATCAGGTATAGATATAAATACGTGGCCTGAGTCTATTCACTAGCATTCTGTGTGGTTTATTAGAGTACTCATAAAACTTTTGTCTACACCACAACAATTATTTAGAAAACTTATTTAAATCCAGGCACCTAATTTGATTCTGGAAAGAGACCACAACTCGTAGACATTCTACCTTGGGGGGAATGGCGTAGGCTCGTCTCAGCAGCTCGTAGCTGAGAAGTGAGCTCAGCTTTCAGTTTGACAGCATCCCGTTTTAAACGAGAGCCCACCGAGATACACTCACCCCTGAAAAAAGCTTTATGAGCTTCCCACAAAGTGGAGACCTCTAACACTGAACCCTCATTTATTTGAAAAAATTCAAACAGTTTTTGTTGGAGAAGATTCTGAGATTCAGGATTTCTTAGCAGGCATTCATTGAGATGCCAATGACATGTTCTGGGCTTTGGGGCAGATAGAATTATATCTAGGTTAATAGGTGCATGATCCGACCATGTGATAGGATTTATCTCCGAAGTGACTACATATGGCAACAAAGGCGCAGTCACAAAGAAGTGGTATAACCTAGAGTATAATTTGTGAGGAGGGGAAAAGAATGTATATTGCTTGTGAGGAGGATGCTCTACTCTCCACCTGTCATAAAGATTGTAAGAGTGAACCAATTTGCGAAAAGAGGTGGATAGCTTGTGAGCTTGGGACGGCGGTGTAGATTGAAATAAGGCAAATCTATCTTTGGTCAGGGACATGCTCATATTAAAATTGCCTCCTATAACCTTAAAAGGCTGTGAAATAGATTGACGTTTTTCAAAAACTTTTGTGAGAAAACCAATCTGTCCTGAATTAGGGGGATATATGTTTGCCAGAGTAAAGAACGTATTCAGATGGGTACACTCCAGAAGCACAAATCGACTGTGGGGATCCAATATTGAAGAAAGTATTTGAATGGGGCTTGAGCGTTTAATTAAAACTGCTACGCCGGCCTTCCCGGAGGGGTCAGACGCCACAAAAGTAGTGGGGAAGTGCTCGGAAGCAAACTTAAAGGAGCCCCCAGGTCAGAAATTAGTCTCCTGAACCATAATTACAGCTGCTCCAGAGGCCTTTAATTCCTTCAAAGCTATCCAGGTTTTTTGAATGGAATTCAAGGCCTTCACATTACATGAAAGTACTCTAAGAGCCATTATAAAACACAATGATAAGTTTCAATGTCAGCTCAGGTAATAGAGAGTTAGACACAAATCTACAGTGCATGAAACATAAAATACATTAAAGCTGGTTTGTTGAAATGATGCAAAAAAGGGTACATCGAGTAACCCAGAGGAGGCCAAAAAAAGCCTGCTAAAAACGGTATCAAAAGATATAAAAAGAAATATACATAAAAAAACAAAACAGTTAATAATAACATTGAGAGAAAAAAAAACATTGTAGAAGGCCTGAAGGAAAGAAAACATCTTTCCTTGAATATTGGGGAGGTGCATGGCTACCTGAAAGAACCAATGGTGGGGTCCCGTCTCCTCTAGGGAGCATGTAACCAGATCAAATAGGAATTAAGAAACTAACCAGAAAAAACAGAGTATTTCAAGAAAGTGGAGGATCTCCTAGGTATAAATGAAAGACTCACGCACTGGAGTCCCAAACACAGACTAATCACATGTAGATTGTCTGTGAAAATGTAGAAGGATTTTCAGCTGCATTCAGTCGTCAGGTAGGGAATCTGGAAGGAGCAGCCTGTTGAGATGTTGTAGACGCTTTCGCAATCTCCGATGTACCGGGGTCCAGATCTTGGCCGATGTCAGGAGTGGCTTTGCAATCGTAATAGGAAGCTGAAGGTCCTCCTCAGGGATAAGGGGAAGGCCTAGGTTATGGATGAATGCCTCGCTTTCATGACGATCTTTTTTTTTTTTTGTCATCAAAGTTTATTGAAAAGAATAGAGAAATACATCTGTGGAGACCCAACTCCACGTAGTAAAATACAATGTTAGATAATACATAAGAAACATTATATAACTTTAGTTATGTTGCATGTACTAGTATAAACAATTTGTAATAGTTCAACTTCAAAAGTTATCAATGCGGGTATCATTAACTGTCATTTGCAAATCTTAAGTTTGTCATCCAGAAAGAATAGATAGTTTGGAATGAGAAAGAAAGGAAAGGGTAGTAGTGTACGTACTTTTAACGTCGGTTAATGGGAAACCTTATTCAATGAATGATTGTTTTTCATAGCCAGGTTTATATACTTGAGTCTTTTTTTTTTTTTTTTTATCAAATTACAGATACTTAATGTTATCAATCTACCTTGTGCATCAAATGGGTATAATCAAACAGCAGCTGCCTAGTTCATAACATGCCTGAGAATATTTATATATAAGCCATGGTGACCAAGTTTTGTCCTGCTTGGGCAATAGTCTCCTCCATCTCATAGAACTCCGCTATCTTACCAAACCATTCCCGAATAGTTGGGATTTTTGTAGACTTCCAATAGAGTGGAATGAGGGCTTTGGCCACATTCAAAAGGTGTTTGGAAAGCGAGTGCTTGTACCTCTTAATGGGGAATTCCGTGACATGCAGGAGACAGCCCATCGCATCCAGCTTTAGTTTTGTTTCTGTGATCAGAAATATTTTCTCCCTGACCTTTGCCCAGAATGGGCTCAACACAGGACATTGCCACCAAATGTGTATTAAGGACCCTTTTTCAGAATTACATCGCCAACAGGTATCCGGATGGTCAGGAAACCAGGAATGTAGCTTTACTGGTGTGGCATACCATTGAGTGAGTAACTTGTACGCTGTTTCCTGAGTTCTTGTGCTCAGGGAACATTTATAAGCGAAAATGCATGCTTTCTTCCATTGTGGGGTCGACAATGGAATACCTAGTGCTTTCGACCAGCTTTCTCTGAGATCCCCCTCATCTTTGTCTTCCCCTTCTTGAATCCAACAGTATACTAGTGAGGTCACTTTGGGGATGGGTTCCTCTGTCTGACAAACTGACTCTAGTTCCGTTAGCGGTCTGAAGAAGTTATGTTTTCTTAGTGTTCTGTTAAGATAGCTACGGCATTGAAAATATGTCCATAACTGTAAATCTGGTAGGTTGTTTGTGGTTTTGATGTCTGTAAAGTCTCTGAACTCTTGATTGTGGAAGCAATGTGTAGCTAATAGGGGTTTGTTTGTATCAGTAGATCGTAGTGATCGATTTCCCATTCCCGGTATGAAGTCAGGGTTATTCTGTAATGGAGTGAGCGGGCTAAGATGTGACGAGAAATTTGTAAGTTTCGTTAGTTTATGGAATATTGCTAGAGTAGTGCCCACTAGGGGGTGTGTTCTCATATCTGCGGGGAGACTCCATTGAATCCATGGTGAATATCTTATTGGTGTATGGCTTAACACTTCTTCTATTTCCACCCAGTCTTTGATTTTATAGTGACAATGCCAGTCTATTATCCTAGTTACATGGGCGGCGAGGTAATAGGTGCAAAAATCTGGGATGCCCATCCCTCTTTGTCTTTGGGTCTAGTAAGCCGAGTGAATCTTACTCTGTGTTTTTTGTGGGCCCAGATGAATTTTGTTTGAGTTGAGTGGAGTATTTTAAAGAAACTCTGGGGAATTTTTATTGGTAAATTTCTAAATAGATAAAGTACTCTTGGCAAAAAAGTCATTTTACATATGGCTACACTTCCAAACCAGGAGATGCCCTTTGGGTGCCAACTTTGTAGATCTGAGCATATTGTTTTCAATAGGGGAGTGAAATTGTGGTCATAAATTTGAGAAAGTTTGGGTGTCAGCCAAATCCCTAAGTATTTAAGTGCTGAACCTACCCATTTAAAGGGGCAATTTGACTTAATGAGTTCTGTTTTATTTGTAGGGATCGAAATGTTTAAGATTTCCGACTTGGCGTAATTAATTTTAAGGTTTGATAAATACCCGAAAATAGAGAATTCTTTCATTAAAGAGGGAAGTGAAATGTGGGGGTTCGTTATGAAAAATAACAAGTCATCTGCGTAGGCCGCTACCTTGTACTCCTTTCCTCCTACCTCAAACCCCTGTACTGCCCTTTCTGCTACAACTCGTCTGGCAAATGGCTCTAGCGTTAGAATAAACAAAAGGGGCGAGAGAGGGCAACCCTGTCTCGTACCGTTGTTGATTTTTACTGTGTTTGAAAGGGAACCATTGATCTTAAGTTGTGCAGTAGGGTTTTTATAGAGCATAGAAATTCAAGACATCATATTATTTCCCAAGCCAATGTACCTACAGGTTTCTAGCATGAAATCCCAGGCCACGCGGTCAAAGGCCTTCTCCGCGTCCGTAGACAGGAGAAGGCCTTCAATTTTCCGCACCCGAGTAGCATGCATTAAGTTGAGTGTTTTGATAACGTTGTCTCTGGTTTCTCTCCCTGGCATAAATCCTGCTTGCTCACTTCCTATCAGGCCGTGAAGCAGAGGTTTCAATCTGTTAGCTATTATTTTTTAGATCAATTTCACATCCAGATTCAACAATGATATTGGCCTGTAGCTAGCATATTCTGTCAGGTCTTTGTTTGGCTTGGGAAGAATTGTTATATGTGCCTTGAGAAAATCTGATGGAATCTCCCTGGGTTCAGACATGTAATTCAGAGGCCTTAGCAGCGGTCCAAGCAAAATTTCCTGAAATGTTTTGTAATAAATTGCCGTGAAACCATCTGGCCCCGGACTTTTCCCTGTCTTCAGGTGTTTTATTGCTTGTTGTAATTCAGAAGCTTCTATGGGACTTTCTAGCTGAGATATATCTTCATTTGACAGTGTGGGTAACTTTGATTCTGTTAAGTATTGTCGTATAGCTTGTGTCCTTGTTCCCTGAATTGTGCTAGGTTTCTGTGGGTTAGGTAAATTATATAAGGCTGTGTAATATTCATGGAAGTGTCGTGCAATTTTTTTGGTAGTGATGTCTAGTTTTCCTTCTTTTGTTCGTATGCCTGGAATGTTCTGTTGTGTTTTCGCATTTTTCACGGCTCTCGCTAACAAACTTCCTGTTTTATTGCCATATTCATAGTAGATTTTTTTTTGGAAGAATAAGAATCTTTTAGCCCTTATGTAAAAAATCTGTTGGAGTGCCTTTCTGTTTTCTAGGAGTTCAGTTGCCGAGTGTTCTGTCAGGGTTTTGTTTATGTAGAGATTCCAGGGCGTGAATTTTCTCTGTCAGGGATTTAATTTTTTTTCCCCTTTCTTTTCTGCAGTGAGAACCAATTCTGATGAGTTCTCCCCTGATTGTGCATTTATGTGCTTCCCAGATTGAGAGGGGGTTGACATCTGGTGTGGTGTTAGTTTTAAAGTATTCTGTCAGTGACGTAGCTATTTGAGGTAGTAAAATTGGGTCTGTCAACAATGCAGAATTTAATCTCCAAATATTCGTTTTTGGTTGTGGTTCTGAGATCTTTAACGATAAAGAAATGGGGGCATGATCTGAAAAGGTCCGGATCCCTATTTTGGCTCCTAAGATCATATCTAAGTCTCTTTGTGAGATAAAGATGTAGTCTATTCTTGAGTATCCGCCATGAGGAATGGAGTAGAAGGTGTACTCCTTTTCCTCGGGATAAATAAATCTCCAAGAGTCTACTAGTTGTAGTGAGTACAGTAGTGTTTTTATTTGTTTAAGTATTTTGTACTTGATATAGGTTTTGCCTGTGGACGTATCAGTGAGAGGGTTTAGTGGAACATTGAAATCGCCTCCTAGGATGAGACATCCCGAGCTAAAATCTTTGAGTTTTCCAAGAATTTTGCGGCAAAAGGTCAAATGTGCTGTGTTGGGGAAATAAACATTTGCTAGCGTAATAGGTGTGCCACAGCATTTCCCTTTCAGGAATATAAACCTGCTCTCTGGATCAATGAGTTTGTCTGATAGTTCAAAGGAAGCATCCCTACTAATAAGTATGGACACTCCCTTGGATTTTGCTAAATCATTCGTTGCGTGATATGCCTGTGTGAAAAAAGAGTCAGTAAGCTTGGGAATTTGTTGAGTTTTGAAATGCGTTTCCTGTAAAAAAACGAAAGGTTTACCTTTTTTGAGTTCCTTCAAGAGAGTTTTGCGCTTTTCAGGGATATTCAGGCCTTTTGTGTTGTGAGAAATCACTGTGGGCTCATATCCTAATGATGAGTACGCCATATTGAGGACTCAGAGAGAACTGTCGAAGCAATAACTGGAAAGAAAGCTTAAGTTTCCGTTACACTTTATAATACCCGTAAAGAAAGTATAAGTAGAGAGATATAAGGGAGATAAAGTAAGAAGAGAATACAGAATAAGTGAGAGATATTGTGATCTCCTTGGATGCCCAATGGGTCCAAGGTAAATATATTAGTGCTCCCAGCCAGGGAGGTCCTCTCCTGTCAAGGAGCACTTTGTCGGAGTGTAGTGGGCAGTCGCCTAATCGCTCTGGTTATTCCAATTAATTAGATTAGGTATGTAACACCTAACAGCCAGTAGAAGCAAAATGTAAACAATATTGGTCAACTATGCACCCAAAGTGCAACAATGAAGGAACTGACTGAAACCCCTAACCTTTAACACATTAACCATTATATTAAGAAATGTTGATGATCCACTTAACAGTGCCTCTAATCTCCATTGAGACTCCAAGGCCCCCCTCCATGTGGGGGTATCATCTTGTTGTCTTCCCTTCGGAGATGGTTTTAAAGGGAGGCCTAATATATTGTGTTGGTTTGATTTTCTTTTTTTTTTTTTTTAATATATATTATATCATCGACATTTCTTTGGTCTAAATTTGCTGAAACGTAAAATGATCAGCTGCAATCTAAAGTCCACTTGTTCCCACTAGTGTCGTTGTGTCTGTTATAATCACGATAAGTATGGAGCATACTTATATAGTTGGTAAAAGCCAGTGTGGGGAAATGTGTAATAGTCCCAATAGGTATTATCTCCATCTGAGATGGATAGTCGACAAGACCTAATTCATAGTGTTCTATTACTGTGAGAAAAGTAAAATCCCACTTGTTCGGACAATTCCAGCCAGAGTGTCTTTTTATGTAGCATAAAACTGTAGGGTTAGCATGTATGGCCTTGTTTCAAGTAAGTTGAATTTACTTACTTCCACCTATGTATAGTATTAGTCTCAATAGGCGTCTTCAAGCTTCTTCAAAACCCCTGGAAGAATGAGGTCTATTATTTGGAGTTCCCGCTTGAGACCCCCCTGGGCGCGATGGTTTCATCTTCTTAGGGAGACATTTGTCTGGAGATGAGAAGGGGGATCTTTCCAATGGAGGTAGCATGAATTCCAGATACCACTCTGGCAGGTCCACAGGTTCCAGTTGCAGCGCCTGGCAAAAGTCCGGGAGATCTTCTGGTGAGCGCAATGTGTGCTGTCTCCCATTATTTATTTTTTTTTAGAACATTTTTTTTTTTTTTGTTGTATAAGATGTGATACAGAAAACATCTCATTTAATACAATACATCCAATTCAGCTTTGTGAGCAAATACAGAATGAACGAAACAGAAATTTTTTTTATGTATGGTAAAACGTTGAATAACCAAACATCAGTTATAAACAAAGAGACATGCGAATCTGCGCCCAGAGGCATATCTATGAAAATGTGTTCTATTGGGGACCAAGAGATATCCTCTTATTGTTCGAATGATGAACTTGGGCAACGTGTAATTGAATCCAGCGAGTGGGCTGTAAGTTATCTCTTATCTAAGAACGGAAGCTTAAGAAGGGCGTTGATAACGGCTTAGAGCTGTCAAGAGTGTGCGAAGATAGTCATGGGTCCGCTCCTTATTACTATCAAATTGTCAGTTTTTAGAGTGGCGTCCTGGGTACATCTTCGTGTGAAGAATTACTTTGTTGTGTAATCTGCCTCTGGGTTATTGACTTGTGATAGGATTGCGGTCACCGGACCACAAGCAATCCTAATCTTAGTTGGGTAAGCAGGGGTGTTAGTCCTATCATGATGGGGTAGGGTGGTTGGGAGGAGCAGAGTATGAAGTAGGTGAGGAAGGGTTTGGGTAAGATAATGGTATGCAATATGACTCGGTGGTCTGTAAAAAGGGTCCTAAGTGTTTAGCGGGGAGACATGAAGTAGGGTGGGATATAAAATGGGAGGGAGAGTATAAGTGTATGTAAGATAAGAAAGGAAAGAGAAGGTCTTGAGTGTAGTGAAAAGGAGTATTAGGAGTCCTCCTCCGACAGAGTCCCAGGCATTGTTGTAAGTTCTTAGGACAGGAGATCTTTATATTCAGGTGTCGTTTGGAAATGTTGCCAGCAAGACCAAATAGTTCTGAATTTGGGGGACGTATCTTTGGCTTGGTGGATCAGTTCCTCCATTTCGGCTATTTTAGATATACGCTTGAGCCAATCTGCAATAGTCGGGGGTTTAGTAGATTTCCAGAGAGGTGGGATGCTCATTTTAGCTGCATTTAACATATGTAGTGCTAGTGAGCGATGGTAGTCTTTTTTTGGTATAGAGGAATGGTGCAATAACATTTGGGCAGGGGTAAATTCAATTGGATAGGTGGTTATATTAGTAGTGGTACGTTGGACTTCTTTCCAGAAGGGTTGAATAAGTGGGCATGACCACCATAAATGGACCATGGAACCCTCTGCATCTGAGCATCTCCAGCATGTCGGAGGTATGGAGGGGGACATTTTGTGGAGTTTAAGGGGGGTTTTGTACCACTTAGAAAAGATCTTAAATCTGTTTTCTTGTGCTGACACATTAATCGTACCTTTGTGTATATAGGAGTAGATGTTTTCCCATTCTTGGTCTGAAAGATCTAAGTCTAAGTCTTTTTCCCAAGCACGCGTGGCTATGTTGGATTTAGGGGTGTGTTCCGAGAAAAGGAGAGCATATAATTCTGAGATTACATGTCTCTGCGGTTCTGTCTGGGAGCATAGCACTTCAAAGGGAGTAAGCTGTCTGGAATAATCTGTATTTTTGGGGGGGTGGTCAAGAAAGTGTCGGATTTGGTTATATATCCAAGGCGGGAAGGGTTTTCCAGATACGTGTGCGGGTAGGTTTGTGATAGCTTGGAAGGTATTTCCTGAAAAGAAGTGTTTTGCGCGTATGTCGTCTTGGGGCCAGTATCCCTTGAGAAATGTGGAGTGTAAACCCGGTGGAAAGTCTGCATTATTTCGGATTGGTGTTAAGGGGCTTGGGTTGGAGGAAATGTGGTGTTTTTGGCACATTGATTTGAATGATTGAAGTGTGGAAGAAATTAAAGGGTGTTGTGAGCATGTCTGGGGGATCTGTCTTGTGGGCGTCCAGGGTAGTGATCTAACGGGGGTCAATGAGAATTAATTTTCAATTTGCGTCCAGGCTTTAGTGTGGGAGTGGACAGACCAGTCAACTATTCTGGACAATTGGCATGCTTGGTGGTATTTTGCAATGTCTGGGAGGGCTAGACCTCCTTTTAACTTGGGCAGGGACAGTCTTTCGAAGCTAAGCCTGGGGCGGTTTGTTCCCCAAATAAACTCGTTGCAAGCCCTGCGGTATGAAGCGAAGAAGGCTTTTGGTAATCGTATGGGGACTGTTTGCATGACATATAATAATCTTGGGAGGATGTTCATTTTAATTATTGCTGTTCTCCCAAACCAGGAAAAGAGTCCCGTTGACCAGGACTTAAGATCTTTTTGAATTTGTTGGATGATTGGTAAGTAGTTTTTAATATACAGGTCAGAAAGGCGTGTTGGTAAGCGTATCCCGAGGTAGGTAATCGCCTCACGAGTCCACTTGAAGGGGAAGTTAGACTGACATGCTTCAAGGGTCACTGTTTGTAAAGAAACGTTCAGGGCTTCTGATTTTTTAAAGTTAATTTGTAGGTTGGTCAGGAGGTTGAACATATTGAGGTCTTTAAGTAAGTTAGGTAGTGAAATGTGGGGTTCAGTCAGAAACAAAAGGATGTCGTCTGCGAAAGCGGATAGTTTGTATGTAGTCCCTGATATGGATACTCCTTTGATGTCCTGGTTGGATCTGAGGCGTTGAAGGAGTGGTTCTAGGGTAAGGATGAATATTAACGGGGAAAGCGGGCATCCCTGACGTGTCCCGTTTGACATGGAGAAGGCATTCGACAGGTGTCCATTAACACGGACCTGTGCGGTGGGGGAGGCGTAGAGGGCTAATATAAATTGTAGCATACGCTCTCGTATACCGATCTTTTTGAGTACCTCCTCCATATAATCCCACGCAACCCTATCGAATGCCTTCTCCACGTCAAGTGACAAGAAGAATCCTTGCTGTTGTTGTGAAGTTAACCATTTGTGTATGTTGATGGCCTTAATAGTGTTGTCTCTAGCCTCTCTGCCCGGTATAAAACCCACCTGGTCCAGTGAGATGAGGTTGGGTAGGAGAGGTAAGAGACGATTGGCTAGTATCTTGGCGTATATTTTTAGATCGACATTCAATAAGGATATAGGTCGATAGTTCGATACCGTAGACGCATCTTTGTTGGGTTTAGGTATCACCGTTACATGTGCCGCAAGTAGGTCTCTAGGTGGGGGATTACCTGAGGAAAGGGAGTTAAATGCCTGCAGGAAATGTGGTTTGAGTATGTCAATGTAGGTTTGGTAATATCCGGTCGTTAGACCGTCTGGGCCAGGGCTCTTCCCAGGCTTCAATTGTTTTAGAACCACGTCTAGTTCAGCTGGGGATATGGGTCTTTCTAGATTGTTTGCTTCATCAATAGGTATGTGTTGAGGGCAATAATTTGTGAGAAAGTCCTGGATGGCTTTCCGTCTGTGGTTGTCAACCTTCTGTGTGTCGTGGGGATGCAGGTTGTAAAGCTGGGAGTAATAGTTAACAAATTGTTCGGCTATTTGGTCATTGGAAACTAGTCTATTCCCGGTAGGATCCGTTATTGAGTGGATTGTTGTTTTTGCTTTTTTGGCATGTAGAGCTCTGGCCAAGATTTTGCCTGATTTGTTGCCATACTCATAGAATATTTTTTGGGAAAGTATATAATTGCGTTTTGTTTGTTGGTTGAGAGCTTCTAAAAGCTCGGATCTAGCTTGGAGCAATTCCGGAAGAGACATCACTGCCAGGGATGTTTTGTGTGCTGCTTCTAAGGATTGTATCCGTGAGGTCAAGGTATTTATGTGTGTCTGTCTGTCCTTCCTACGTTTTGCTGAAAGCGCAATTAGTTCTCCTCGAATGGTGCTTTTATGTGCTTCCCATCTCGTCATAGAGGAGATTTCCGGGGAGTCATTTTCTTTAAAGTAAAGCAGGAGGCGTTGTTGTATGGCTGTCATGGTTGCTATGTCCGTGAGAAGCGAGGGGTCCAGACGCCAAATATGGTGTCTGGGCTGAGTGTGTGAGAAAGCTAGCGTCATGGAAATAGGGTGGTGGTCAGAGAGATACATGGGGTCTATGGTGGTCGTCGTTAGCATTGGCAGGTCCCTTTGTGAGATAAATAGATAGTCTAATCGGGAGTATCTGTTGTGGGGAGTCGAGAAAAAAGTGAAATCTTTCTCGTTCGGGTGGAGAGTGCGCCAGGAGTCGTGAAGTGATAGTTCTGTCAATTGCGATTTAATTGCACGTAGCGCGCTATATGGTAAGCTGGATGAACCGGTTGAAGTATCGTGTAGTGGGTTTAGAGGGACGTTGAAGTCTCCTCCTAATATGAGAATGCCGTCTTGGAACAATGTGAGTTTTCTGAAGGTGGACCTGAAGAAGGGTACTTGTTTCGTGTTGGGTGCATATATGTTAGCTAGGGTTATTCTTTTGCCGTGTAGTGTGCCCTTGACAAAAAGATATCGCGCTTCTGAGTCTATGCATGTATCTGTAACGTGAAACGGGCAGTTTTTAGCAAATAAGAGGGAGACTCCTTTCGATTTTGTAGAGTTGTTAGTTGCGTGTATGGAAGTTGGGAATCGATAGTTGGAGAGTTTGGGGATGGAGCTTGTTCTAAAGTGTGTCTCCTGGAGAAAGACAATGTCTGCTTTATTTTTATGCATGGAAAGTAGCAACTGAGAGCATTTTTCAGGGATGTTAAGTCCCCTTGCATTTAGAGATATTATTTTAATTGATTTGTTGTTGGCTGATGGTGTGTGCTGCATATTACTGGTGGATTTGAACTTTGGATGAGCTGAGTAAGGATAGCGTGAAGAGTCCTTATACCTGAGCGTCTCTGTCGGAGGAGGACGAGGAAGGGGTTGTAGAGGGGATTAGACAGAGGTGTCAGAAAATTTGTAGCTCTGGAGGGGGTTTCGAAAATTATCCGGGGTTTTAGAAGGTGTATGGGGGTCTAAGAATACAATACTATTATGCTAGAGTGCAATGTGTAAGTGAGAGTGAACAGTCGGGTAACTTCGCTTATGGGTGTGGTCGTTTCCGGTGATCAGCGAGATCCTGCTCGCCGGTCCGTAGGGAAAAACTACCTAAGTTTAGGTAGAACCGGAATGAGTCTGTGGCGTGTAATGAGATCTGAGATATATATCAGCTGAAGTGCTTATGGGCGCCATTGAAGTGAGGAGCGACTGACGTCGGAATGAAGGGGTGTGTTTTCGAAGAGGAGAGGCTACCCGCTTGACAGGGAGGTGGAACAAGCCTATGTGGGAGGTGGAAAATTATGGTAAACTAGTGGAGAGGGGAACCTGGGTAATGTATGAATAGATATGAGGAAAAATAAATATTGGGCGCCGAGATGCTCGTTTAGTTACAAAGGCGTGCCAAACATTTGTGTGGAGTTACCTGTATGTCTGAGGAAGAGTGCCGTCTGAGGTTTTAATTCGTGTGTCCCTGGTCCGTAATATTCTCTATTCAGGGTACCGTCTAGGCAAGACTAATCTAGTGCATGTTTCGTAAGTGTTGCAAAGGTTTTGATTACCATATGACGGCAGGAATCCTAAACACTTCTTAAAATTGACCAACGGTGATAGATTAAAGTCAAATAAAGCTCATAACCGTGGAGACCCCAACCTATCATGCTATCAGCCTTGGTCCAACAATTGTGTATTGCTTTGGCTACTGCCCCCTATGTTGGGCGGGTATGTTTAAGCTCTGTGTCTTGGTTTAACCGGGAGCAGTGAGATGTGCGCGTCTTCTATGACAAGTCGCGGCAAGCTGCTGCGACCCCAGCTGGAGGGTAGGAGACCGGGAATTCGAAGCAAGAGGGAACATGGGCCTTCCCTCAACCATGCCTAGGATACATCTAGATGTGTAGTACCTTCCATAACCTCTATATACTGGGTGGAGTCTCAAATCTTACGTGGCCATGAATAGAGTAGGGGCCTGCAGAGACACCATGCCCCCACGCCACAGGTCAATAGTGCATGCGTCATTGAGAATACCCTATGCTGGGTATGATGAGATGGGACGCTGAGGACATCAAGCCTCTCAGCCATCTGTGGAGATAGACGTTTAGTGGAGATACGTTCTCTGTTAATAAGAACCCTGTTTATCACGGTTTAATGCAACCAGGGCTAATCTAGATGGGTGCAACCTGCTTCATTACTTGAACACAGCAGTATATTAGTGGATGGCGTAGGTAGCATGGTGCCTCCGGGGCCCCCCCCTCCACCCATGAGCATAGGATAAATTTATGTGCATGCTGATCGACCAATTATGAGCTCATCGCTTTAACAAGTTGGTACTAAAACCTAAACCTTTCATAGCATACATTGCAAGTATCATCCATACAGCATAGGAGGTGATGACCCGCGGGAACCGTATCTCCCCCACCTGCATGCTGCAAGTGGTGTGACCGGGGTAATGTCTAACCGAGGAGTGGTAGTGTAATCAGCGTTCTAGATAACCGTGTGCCATGCATCGGGCAATATCCCAGATCAATCTGATCAAACCTGTATTAAATTGCACAAAAATTCGTGTATGGAGCATCGGTCTTGTATTGTGTAATTTTGGCAATATCATGTAGGAGAGCACTTATATCATTCCCGCGAACCATCACCTCCCCCAATCTTGTCCAGTCAATTCCAGACTAGAGATATTAAGCACTAATGGTTAGCATAAGACATTAAAAGGTTAGTGATAGCACGAGAGCTTTTACGTTTCAGTGGAATCCTAGCGCCACCCGGTCTCCCTCATTCTCCGTTTAAAGTGTGTGTGAGTGAGGGATCAGAAGAGGAAAGGATACTGTGACTGTGGGCACATAGCCGGCAAGAGTGACCAAAGCCGTGTGAGCTAAAATGTCATGTCTTGTGTGATCTTGGTTTCTTCCTATGTTGAAGATAGTGTTGATCCGGGGTTCCTGGTTCTTCTCTACATCAGCAGTCCGTGTGGTTTCAGTGTTCTCACTCGTATTGTGATGTTTCGAGCGGATTGGTTAAGTCCTGAGCCGACAGTTAGGACTGCAGGGAGCTTGGCGGTTAGCGGCTGGTGTGATCAAAACGAAACATAAACCAGAGAAGGAGAGAAAAAAAAAAAAAGAAAAAAAACTGGAACAGAACTCACTGTAACCCATGAAACAAAAGACAGTGAGCAAATCGAGACTCCGTGTGTCATGCGATCCGGCTTCGCTGATCAGCGGTCCCGGCGTGCTCGTCTGGTCTGCGGTGTGTCTGGCGGGCTGGGGCCCCTGGCAGTACCAGGTCCGTGGAGACGTTGTCTTGCTTCGGATGGGGATCGCTGCCGTCTGTAGCGATGCGGCTGAGTGTCCATTGGTTCACTGTCAGGCAGGAGTTTTCTGGAGGCCGGAGGGCGGAATTCCGCATACCATTCGGGGACATCTGTGAACGGTAAGTCAAGGGTTTCGCAGAAATAGCGTAAATCTTCCGGCACTCTGAGCAGTGCAGTGCGGCCCTGATAGGATGCTGACAACCCGAAGGGGAATTTCCACCTGTATGGGATGTCCTTGGAGCGTAGAACTTCCAGCAGGGGGCGCAGTTCTCTCCGGCGCTGTAGTGTTATTGTGGAGAGATCTTGAAAAATGCGTATGTCGGCGCCATTGTGTGAGAGCTTTGTAGCCATACGGGCCTTACGCAGCAGTTCTTCTTTCATATGGTAGTCAATAATATGTCAAATCACATCCCTAGGCGGGTCAGTTTCTCTCCCCCGTGGGCGTAGGGCGCGGTGTATGCGTTCCATACCTATGGGGGTGGCTGGTGGTTTATCCAGGAGGCTGTTAAAGAAGCTGGATACCTCTGCTTGGAGCCTGTCAGCCTCAATCGATTCCGGCAGGCCTCTCACCCGCAAATTGTGGCGCCTACCGCGATTGTCCAAATCCTCCATGTGTCGATTCATATCTCGCAGTTGTAGGGTGTGTGTGTCCAGGGCCTGGCATGTACGGCGGAGCACCGTAGAATGGGTCGTGGTCGTCTTCTCCACTTCCTGGACTCTGCCTGCAATCGCTTGAATGCCGATCTTGAGATCCGTGATTGCCGCTGTTAGAGCTGCCGTGAGGGTGTTTTTTATATCCTGCGCTACGGAGTGTAGGTCTTGGAGGCTGGATTGGGAGTTCGGCGTTAGAATCACTGCTCCATTTTCCTCCGTTAGGCCTGTTGTCTGAGGCAGGCCTCGTGTGGGCGCCATGTTGCCAGAATGGGAGCGGAACATTTCTGGTATAATATGGCTATTCCTACCAATCAAGTCGCGAGGGGACCTTGATCTGGATGCGGAGGAGCTGCGGGATGAAGTTCCCATGGTTTTTTCGCGTTAAGGCGGGCAAGTAACCTCCGTTTTAGCTATAAGATCCTCTCTGTCAGCGGGAGCAGAAGATTTAAGCTGCCATCTTCTCCCGAGGTCAGGCCACGCCCCGCTGTCTCCCATTATGATTCACCAGAAGTGCGAACGGGAATCGCCACGTGTAGCAAAGGTCCTTTTCTCTTAGCTTGTCTAATAATGGTCGGAGAGCTCTGCGATTCTTTAAAGTGATCTGTGAGAGATCATGAAAGAGCATGATGGTCTCTCCATTGAAAACAATCTGTTCATTTCTGCGTGCTTTACGCATAATGTCCTCTTTTAGGGAGAAGTTCTGCAAGCAGCATATGATGTCGCGTGGCGGCATGTTGTCAGGACCTCTTGCTCTGAGTGCTCTGTGAGCTCTCACAAACTCTATGTCCGTCTCCTCTGGTCTTTCTAACAGGCTGTTGAAAACCCTCTATAAAGCGGGGGTGATTTGGTCAGTCTCCACAGTCTCTGGGATTCCTCTGACCCTAATATTATTTCTTCTCCCCCTGTTATCTAAGTCCTTAAGGTGTTTGTTAATCTCTATAAGTTGTTGGGACTGTGTGTGGGTAACTCTTTTCAAGCGGTGAATCGCCTTGTCCCTGCATTTGCCTGCATTTTCTACAGTGGCCATCTTGTCTGGGAGGATCAGCGTGCTGGATTTTAGATCCGTTATTGCTGCCGAGAAGGTGGCTTTAATGTCGGCTGCAAAGCCTGACATTCCGGCGTATGTTAGAGGGAGGTCTGGGTGAGGAGTACTCTCTTCAGCTGCAGATTGAGAGTCCTCGATGTAATCATCCTCCATCACACGCGGCGTCACCATCTTGGCTCCCAGCAGGCCTTCCCGTGCCGCCGGAGGATTTTTGAACAAATCCTCAATGTTCCTCCCCTTGTAAGCTGCCGTTGAGCGGCGGGATCTCGTGCGGGGTGTCCCAGTGTTCCTTCTGCTCATTATCAAGTGCTTTGGGCACAAAGTGACGGGCTAAGGCTGCCTGGATGCCGGAGCTCTTGTGTTAAGCGTCCATCGCTGTTGTGCGCCAAGCCACGCCCCCCATGACGATCTTTTAGTGAGAACTGCACATCATCCTTAGAAGCAGATAAGCAGAAGGGGAAGCCCCATTGTTAGGAAACTTGGTGGTTTTGTAAATGGGTGGTGATAGGGCGTAGATTGCATCTCTTAGCTAGTGTAATGGGTGAGAGATCATTGAAGATTTGAATCTTGGCGCCCTTGAAGTCTATGCGAGACTTATTAAGGGTGGTGATAGTAAGCTTCTTTGCTTTAGTAGTAGTGAAAGTGAACGATAACGTTCCTTGGGTTGGAGCCCTGAGGTGGTTTGGGAGCCAATGACCTGTGGGCTCTATCCGGGCGCCAATCTATATCTGGGATATGAAGTGCCAAGGTGACAAATAGAGCCAAAAGATAATGGCGAAACTCTTTATTGTTAATGAATTCTGGAACCCCATGAATCCTGAGATTTTGGTGGCTTTCCCTGTTTTCCCTGTTTTCCAAATCTTCCTGCTGCAGTTGGAGTTGAGAAACTGTGTGTTTAACCACTTACGGACTGCCCGCTGTCATTTTACGTCGCTACTTTGAAGAGGAATTCTGTTTTTATGGCAGCAGCTAGCCGCCATAACCCTGGTATCCTCTTCTTCAGCAGACCCGCCGCAAGATCACTTTTATCGGTGGCAAGAAAGGGGCCCGCCGCTCTCCGGTGCCCTCTGGAGGTGATCGTTTCCTGTCCCTGGCTTGGCATAGAGAAAAGTAAGGGGAATATGGCCCCCACCTGTCTCCATACCATTGCCTATAGCTCTTAAAGGGACATTTTTTTTTTATTTATTGCATTTTAGTGTAAATATGAGATCTGAAGTCTTTTTGACCCCAGATCTCATATTTAAGAGGTTCTGTCATGCTTCTTTTTATTACAAGGGATGTTTACATTCCTTGTAATAGGAATAAAAGTGATACTTTTTTTAAAAAAGAACAGTGTAAAAAATTAAATAAAAGGTAAAATAAATAAGAAAAAAAAATTAAACGTGCCCCGTCCCACCAAGCTCACATGCAGAAGTGAACGCATAAGTGAGCAGTGCCCGCATATGAAAATGGTGTTCAAACCACAGATGTGAGGTATTGCACGATAGGTAGAGTGAGAGCAATAATTCTAGCCCTAGACCTCCTCTGTAAGTCTAAACATGCAACCTGTAGAATTTTTTAAATGCTGCCTATGGAGATTTTTAAGGGTAAAAGTTTGATGCCATTCCACGAGCAGGCGCAATTTTGAAGCGTGACATGTTGGGTATCAATTTACTCGGCATAACATTATCTTTCACAATATAAAAAAAAATTGAAATTGGGCTAACTTTACTGCTGTGTTATTTTTTAACTCAAAAAGTGTATTTTTTCCCAAAACAGTGCGCTCGTAAGACCGCTGTGCAAATACGGTGTGACAGAAAGTATTGCAACGACCGCCATTTTATTCTCTAGGGTGCTGGATAAAAAAATATAATGTAAGTTATTTTCTAGCAGAAAAATATGTTTTTAACTTGTAAACACCAAATCTCATAAAGAGGCTTGGTCCTTAAGTGGTTAAGGGCAGTGCTACCTTCTTCAAGAACATGTACTTATTTAACATGTTCATAAAATTAGCTTTCCAGGGTATCAGTACATTCACCAAGTTAATCAATCTCACCTCTAAGTTCCTGTGCAATTTTCCCAACCTCCTTAGTCACATTGTGAGTCAAATCCTGAAGCAGGGTTTGTAGCTTTATCCAGTACAGCAACAGTCACCATCGTTGTAGAGTCTATGGGCTAGGATTGCTGGGGCATGTGGTCCATCTGCGACATACCTTCATCCATTAGAGGAGATTTGATGGGGTCTGGCAGATTCAACGGGATATTCAAGGCCGACAGATTTGACGGGATACTCGAGGCCGAGGATTGCGGCCTAAGGAGGTATTGCTCATGCTGATTAGGCCGGAACAGAGGCGGTGGAAGAAAAAAACGATTATTGTTTTTCTGGTCACTGATTTTGCCCATGGAGTGCCAGGACACTTCTGGCTGCGATTGGTCCTGCTCCAGGGGTGGTGGGTATCTGTGTAGCGGAGCAGGAGCCACAGATGAGGAGATGGGGTCTGGAGCTCAGCTCTCACATGCATGCGGCTTGTAAGATGGTGGACGTGTGAGAGCTGATTATATAAGCTGTTTATATAAGCTGTTCACTGTCAGAAAATGTAATTTGCTAGGAGTGAAGCAAATGTGATGTAATTTGCTAGGAGTGAAGCAAATAAGCGTTCAACAGGTGGGAGGAAGGAATCCCAGTAGGGAAACCCTCTAGATTTTGGACAATATTTAAGTCCGGTACCACATCCTATGTATAAGCACAAGAAAAAACATAACTAGAAAATTCGGGACTTTATCAGCACCACAAGAAGTAAAGTAAAATATCAAAATTTTTATTTGTACAAATGTTAAAACAGTATGGTTATATTACAAATCTAGAATAGTACATATAATAATCTTATACAAATATGGCTACATAATATATCACATCATTCTTTACTCATCGTCCATGTCACAATTAGGTGATGGGTTGCTTGCTGTGACTTTGACGCATTTCACGGGTCAACAGTCTCCTTTATCAGAAAGACAAGCATAGTAAAGCTCTGAAATAAAAGAAAATGTATAGCAAACCCTACGATTAAATACAGATTTTTTGATGTGGGCACATCGCTCATCATGACACTGTAAGTGTATTTCATACCTGTATATAGATTACTCATAAAAACAACAACAAAATTATATAACCAACAATTGTGACATCCTGGAAAGAATGGATCAAAAGCAGCTGACGAATGTCCAGTCAAACCATGGAGACAGACAATGAACTTAGATGTAAAAATGACTCCTCTATGCTGAAGGTGAGGAAGGGCTATACGTAATAGTAAGCAAATGGGGACATTTTAGCATTGGTAACATGGCTCATTTTCTTATGTCTCAAAATTCAGTATTCAGAGGGTAAAAAAAAAAATATGGTCAGATCATGGAGTGAAGCAAGTGGACCAGACATGTGCTGGCATTCGGCAGATTTTCATCTTTGCGTGGGTCGCTGGGCTTCATGATTGACATAGATCTACATCACTGGATGACATGATTGATTATGGATGTACATCATGAGACTATTTCTTACTAAAGAGCTTTTCAGAAACTGTGTCTGTATGTCAAAAACAGTGTATTTACACAGTCATTTTTTTAAGAATGAGTAGGGGTACTCCTACCCATTCACAAGGAAAAGGGGTATTTAGGCGCCCACTTATTGTTAAAGGGGTCTTCCAAATTCTGGTAAGACCATCTCCTGTCTCCACAACCACCAGGCCATGGTTGTGGGGAAGAGGCCCTTGTACCTTGCCAGGTCACTCCTGGCAAGGTACACCCCATGTTGAGGGATACATACCATTGTTTGGTATGCAAGGACTTTTTTGTTTACCTGGAATTATTTTGTAATTTTCCACTGCATTATGCATTAAGTGAATGGAGGTGACTAATTTCAAATGCTCCTCTCACAGGAGACAATGAGAGATGGGAATATTGTAAAATATTAGATTAACTGTAAAGGAGGTTTTTAGTTTTTTGTTTTTTTTTAGCAGCCTATTGATTGCATTGATTATCAAACTAAATATTTCCAGCAAGCCCCTTAGTGAGAACTCAATCAGTAGATAGACTGCTCTCCAACAGAACTGACCATAGATGGATCAAAATTTGGCTGGTATATGCTGAACTGGCTGAATTTTAATCCATTTATTGCCAGCTTAATACAGTAAGGAGAATTGTTTTCAAACTTTTGCATAATTAGCCCTAAAACTCCCACATTGGGAACAGTCAAAAATAATCATTGTGCAAACTTGATCAAACAGGCACACTGGGTGCATTGTTTAAAAGGAGGATTAAAAAAAAACATTTGTTTATCTCCAGTTATTATAGAATACACACATATATGAATACACAAACAATAAGCTTTCTGCATTCATTTTACAGAATAAAGTTGATCAATATGTCTTTTTTCAATTTCATATTGCGCTCCTAGTAGGATTATTTAAACTAGAACATGATGATACAACTATGTTTAAAATTACAGCAGAGAATTACCTTTTTTATTTACTTTCCAAGAGTGCAAACAAGAAGATAATTTGTACTGAATGTTTTATTTTATTTTTACTTTTTAACAGGGTAGTGTCTGCATGCTTTCTCATACTGTTTATTTATTTAGGCTGTTTTGTCAAGTCAAAGAAGAAATTCTTCAAGTCGTTTTTTTAAACATAGAAAAGTAATTCAGAAAAATGTTGTAATACACTTTACCAGCGCATAGAGATTTTTCTTAGCTTAAAATAAAATATGTGATTTATGTCTTAAATCTTAGATATTTTACCAATAATTGTTGGAATTTAAATGAAACCTCAACTGCTGAAATGTACTCAAAATAACAATACATTAATTTTTAAAGTTAAAATTTTTTGTTAATTTACTGTTCCTTTGATATCATTTTTGTTCTGAATCACGGTGATTGGACTCTTTTTTTCTTTCACTTTGTGTGAAGCTATATAGAATTAATTTATTTGGACTGTTTTCTTCACTGATTTTTCACAGAATCATTTTTGTTATTGTTTCTTAGCCACTAAATCAATATCCAATTTATTATTCTATTTTTGCTGGGGTAAATTGAATTGTCACAATATTAATTGATGAAGGTTTAATATGAGATAGTAGAAGGGAATTTGGGACTTTAGATGAATCAATTGAATAGTGGAGGTAAAAATAAATATAAAATGTTTTATTAGTAACATAGATATGAAAACAATAGAAGAATCATTTCATATATATACATATAACGTGCACAAGGCATGAACATGATGGCTAAATTAGTACATACAAATCAACACATGATCATAACGAATACATGGTAATTGATGTAACCTTTTGTAAGGTTCATATATTGGGGACACTTACACACATTGTTCCTCTATACTTGTATTTATTAGTCGTGTACATGGTACTATTTACAACATTCCCAGCACTAAACTAGTGTCTTCACATGATTTTTTATGTCCATGTGTACAATGCATACTTGCTACCTGATCAGTGTTGTGTGTTTTTGTGGTCTATTGGACACTTGGATGGCGCTGTGGTCTTTCTTTATTGCGGGAGCTGCGATGCGCCCAGTGGGTCCTCCGCCTCCTCCCCTTGCACTTGTAGTGTTCGGGAGATTCGGGTGGATGCCACTTTACACATCGGCACCATGCTCTTCACGCTGCGTGTGTGACAACAGTTATGACGTCATTACGCCGACGTCTAGTGTAACACTCTTGTGTTCTTTATGAGGGAACTTTTATGCCAGTCACTGAGTGAATACTCAGCTCAGGTGCAGACGCCTCCCCTCTATTAGCTCACTCACGTGGCATTGGTGGTATATATATATATATATATATATGTATATATATATATCCCTCATTTGGAGCGTGGGGTTCCCGTACACTCCTGGGGTTCCCGTACACTAGCTATATTTGACTTTCTGGTGTTGCATTGGGGTACGTTTCTCTTGGTTTAGAATTTTATTTTGGTGGTTTAGTTTCTTAGCCCCATATTTTACTTTTTCTTTTTCTTCCTCCCCTCACTTGGAGCTTCCTTTTCATGACCTCAATACACACACATACTTAGAATCTGCCAACTGTCTTTTAGACACAGACTTATCAATTACTAATTATTTATAATCTAATACTGTTATAATTATACACATATTCAATATTTTGTTCCCAGATACCCCTGTTTGAGGAGTTACACATCATCATTATTTGCCATATGGAGTTTATTCCTATACTTATGCACTTCCCAACACTGTTCGGTGTTGCATCCTTTTACAATGCAACCTCAGCTCCCATGACAAAGTTATGCTCTCAGCTCATCTTGTGCCAGTTACCACACGCCGCATTCACTGTCTTTGTTGGTAAGTGTGGTTCATTAACCACCTACATACAATAATTATTCATCTTCCTTCATATTTTCCCTCTCTATTCAGAGTGTGGTTTATTATATTTATATATTCCATAGGAATTCCTGTCACATCTTCTTCTGATGAGTGGACACATCCACGAAACACATTGAGCTTTGTTTGATGCACCAGCCATACCACACATAGAATGATACTTACCTACTACTTATGCTTGATGATGCTGCTAATTTACTATTTAGTAGATGTTTACATATTATGGGAACAGATGTTGGGCATGTTGCTGTCAGCATTTGTATGCCATGCCACCCTATGTATTTACATCAATTACCATGTATTCGTTATGATCATGTGTTGATATGTATGTACTCATTTATCCATCAGGTTCATGCCTTGTGCACATTTTATGTATATACATGAAATTATTCTTCTATTGTTTTTATATCTATGTTACTAATAAAACATTTTATATTTATTTTTACCTCCACTATTCAATTGCTTCATCTAAAGTCCCAAATTCCCTTTTATTGTCAACTTAAACCAGGGATGGAAGCACTTAATTGTGCTTTAATCAAAGTCCCATTCCCCCCCCATTTCTAATATGAGATAGCGCCATACCTTTTCTTATACATGTACCTTTGATATCATATTCTAGTTGTAGTGTGTGTGGATCGTTAGTACTTGTATATTGTGTATACTTGTGTATTGTGTGTGCATGTGCTCTGCGAGTGGACGTTGGTCTGTGAGTGCACGTTGGTCTGTGAGTGCACATGGGTCTGCGAATGCTCGTGGGTCTGCCAGTACCTGTGTATTGTCTTGTTTAGTATCTGTGTATTGTCTTGTTGAGTACCTGTGTATTGTATTGTTGAGCACCTGTGTATTGTCTTGTTGAGTACCTGTGTATTGTCTTGTTGAGTATTAGTGTTAGGAAGCTAGTGGTTAGGTAATTTGGACGGGGTATAATCCCCAATCCTCATTAAATTAGTAGGTATGATGCCCGGCGGGTGTGGAGATAAGACTCGGTGTACATCCTGCGGCAAATATGCGTTCCTTGATTATCTGATCGAGGGTAAATACTGCTGTGCAAAATGTAAGCACATTGTTTCCCTGGAAGCCCAGGTTCTGAATCTGGGGAAGCAACTGTCAGCACTGAGAAGAACCTCCATACTAAAGGAGAGCCGGGAATGTACCCAGCAGGTGCTGGCAGGGGCCAGCACAGAGGCGGTTGGAGACAAAGTGGTGCAGGCATTTAAAAAGAGTAGATGAGTGACAGTCAGGAAGGGTAGAGGGGGATGTGCCAGGGAGGCCGATCCAGGGCTGGAGCATCCCATTAAGTGACATTGGTGAAACCAGTCAGGGACCAGCACTGCTGGCGCTGAGGGACTCCCTTAGCTGCCAGGGGAAGAACTCCTCCAGTGAGAGTGGGGGGAAGCGAAGGGAAAGGAAAGACAGATTCTGGTGGTAGGGGACTCGATTCTTAGAAGGACAGAAAAGGCAATCTGTAACAAAGACCTGAAGCGCCAAACTGTATGTTGTCTACCGGGCGCTCGGGTTCGGCACATCACGGATCTGGTGGACAGATTACTGGGAGGGGCTGGGGAAGACCCGGCTGTCATGGTGGACGTTGGCACCAATGACAAAGTCAGAGCAAATGGAGTGTCCCAAACAACGATTTTAGGGACTTAGGAGCTAAATTGAGGAAAGGGACCTCCAAGGTAGTATTCTCAGGAATACTACCGGTACATCGATCCATACCAGAAAGGCAGAGGGAGATTAGGGAAGTAAGAAAAGTGGCTGAGGAGCTGGTGCAGTAAGGAGGGGGTTGGGTTCCTGGAGGACTGGGCTGACTTCTCAGTCGGTCACCATTACTATAGAAGGGACGGACTACACCTAAATGAGGAGGAGGCAGATCAGCTGGGAGTAAAGATGGCCAAAAAGTTAGAGTTGTTTTTAAACTAGGCGATGGTCTAGAGATAGTCAGCGCGGAACGTTGACTAAAGCATATAAACCCGAGGTAAATATAGTAATAAGTCCTAATTGCAATCTTGGAACACCCAATAAGATGATAGTATGCGACCGATCCAAACTACGTGGCACGTTCACCAATCCCAGGAGCCTGGAGGACAAGATGGGTGAACTAGAGATGCTGTTCTATGAGGAGGATTTGGATTTTGTGGGAATTTCAGAAACCTGTTTCAACAGCTCTCATGATTGGCTGGCAACCATTTAAGGGTGTACCCTTTATCGCAGGGATAGAGAGGGTAAAAAAAGGGGAGGGGTATGCCTATATATCAAGGATAATACAATTGAATGTGAGAGATTACATCACTAAGGGAGCTAGGGAGGAGGTGGAATCCTTATGGGTAGACCTCCAAAGGGATGAAGCTAAAGGGAAAATAATACTGGGAGTATGCTATAGGTCCCCTAACCTGAGGGAGGATGGGAAGACGGATCTCCTATCACAATTTGAATTAGCAGCAAGGATTGGAAGTGTTATCATAATGGGGGATTTTAATTATCCAGACATAGACTGAGCGGATGTCACCATGCATTCGTTTAAGGCTCGCCAGTTCCTAAATGTCTTGTAGGACAATTTCATGGTTCAGATGGTAGACGCACCAACTAGAAATAAAGCATTACTGGATATACTGATTACCAACAATACAGACCTGATCACGGATGTGGAAGGGGCAATTTAGGAAACAGCGATCACAGGTCAATTGGCTTCAGTATAAATCACACAAATAGGAAACATAAGGGGAATACAAAATTAAAGTCAAATGAGGGGTGATTGGCGCTGTTCCACTGAAGGTGTCTCAAGTGTAAAAAATATGTGTATCAAAATAGAACAATAAACAAAACTAAACAATATATAAAATTGAGAAACAATGTGCAGAAACTCATGAAATATATGTGACACCTGCATCCATACAAAGTGCAATGTGTGTTAAAGAATAAGGTGAAATCCAAAAAATATATGTCCGAAAAAGCTTGAAAAAGCTTTTTTTGTTTTTTAGTTTTTTCAAGTTTTTTAGTTTTTTCAAGCTTTTTCGGACATATATTTTTTGGATTTCACCTTATTCTTTAACACACATTGCACTTTGTATGGATGCAGGTGTCACATATATTTCATGAGTTTCTGCACATTGTTTCTCAATTTTATATATTGTTTAGTTTTGTTTATTGTTCTATTTTGATACACATATTTTTTACACTTGAGACACCTTCAGTGGAACAGCGCCAATCACCCCTCATTTGACTTTAATTTTCTAGAATTCCACATTGGTGTGATTCTGTGTTGGGGGGGCTGCAGTTCCTTTACTACCTAAGCGTGGAGCTATCAGTTTCATATAAGGGGAATACAAAGACACTGAATTTCAAAAGAGCCAACTTCCCTAAACTACAAACCTTGCTAGAAGGCATAAATTGGGATAGAATCTTAGGAACAAAGAACACAGAGGAGAGATGGGTTTGCTTTAAGAGCATATTAAATAAAGCCATTAGCCAATGCATCCCATTGGGTAATAAATTTAAAAGAGCGAATAAAAGTCCTGGATGGCTTAACACCAATGTAAAAATGCATATAAAATGAAAGACGAAGGCCTTCAATAAATACAAAGTTGAGGGATCATCATCAGCATTCAGACTTTATAAAGAATGCAACAAGAAATGTAAGGGTGCAATTAGGGCGGCTAAGATAGAACACGAAAGACATTGAGCAGAGGAAAGCAAAAAAATCCCAAGAAATTCTCTAAGTATGTAAACAGTAAAAAAAGGGAGGACAGACCATATTGGCCTTATAAGGAAAAAGGAAGGACATCTGGTTACAAAGGATGGGGAGATGTCAAAGTTATTGAATTTATTCTTCTCCTCAGTCTTCATGAGGGAATCTGGGGGCTTCAGTAACCAAAACTGCAGTGTTCATCCTCATGACACATCACAGGAAGCATCTCCATGGTTAACAGAGGACAGAATTAAAATTAGAATTGAGAAACGTAATATTAATAAATCACCGGGACCAGATGGCTTGCACCCGAGGGTACTTAGGAAACTCAGTCAAGAAATTGCCAGACCATTGTGCCTAATTTTTACTGACAGTCTACTGACTGGATTGGTACCAGCTGATTGGAGAAAACCCAATGTAGCACCAAGATTTAAAAAGGGCCCAAAATACATCTCTGGGAATTACAGACCAGTTAGCCTAACATCAATAGTATGCAAGCTCTTGGAGGGGATGATAAGGGACTATATACAAGATTTTAGTAATGAGAATGATATCATTAGCAGTAATCGGCATGGATTCATGAAGAATCATTCTTGCCAAACCAATCTATTAACCTTCTATGAGGAGGTGAGTTGCCATGTAGATAAAGGAAGGCCATAGAGGTGGTGTACCTGGATTTTGCAAAACCATTTGACACAGTGGCTACAAGGGCAAGTTCAGAGGGTGGTGATAAATGAGGGGTACTCAGATGGTCAGGGGTGGGTAGTGGGGTCCCCCAGGGTTCTGTGCTGGAACCAATCCTATTTAATTTGTTCATAAATGACCTGGAGCATGGGGTAAACAGTTCAACCCCTTGCGGATGATACTAAGCTAAGCAAGGCAATAAGTCTCCACAGGATGTGGAAACCTTCCAAAAAGATCTCAACAAATGAATGGGGTGGGCAACTATATGGAAAATTAGGTTTAATGTACAAAAATGTAAAATAATGCATTTGGGTGGCAACAATATGAATACAATCTATACACTGGGGGGAGAACCTCTGGGGGAATCTAGAATGGAAAAGGTCCTAGTAGATGATAGGCTCAGCAATGGCATGCAATGCCAAGCTGCTGCTAACAAAGCAAACAGAATATTGGCATGCATTAAAAAGGTGATCAACTCCACAGATAAAACGATAATTCTCCCACTCTACAAGACTCTACAAGTACAAAGAAGGACAACAGAGCTAATAAAGGGTCTGGAGGATATTAGTTATGAGGAAAGGTTGTGAGCACTGAACTTATTCTCTCTGGAGAAGAGACACTTGAGAGGGGATATGATTTCAATTTACAAATACCGTGCTGGTGATCCCACAATAGGGATAAAACTTTTTTGTGGAAGAGAGTTTAACAAGACATGTGGCCACTCATTAAAATTAGAAGAAAAGAGGTTTAACATTAAACTACGTAGCGGGTTCTTTACTGTGAGAGTGGCAAGGATGTGGAATTCCCTTCCACAGGCGGTGGTATCAGCAGGGAGCATCGATAGTCAAGCACCTGAATGACCACAACATACAGGGATATACAATGTAATACTAACATGTAATCACACACATAGGTTGGACTTGATGGACTTGTGTCTTTTTTCAACCTCACCTACTATGTAACTATGTAACTTTAACCCCTCCGATGCCTAAGTCTATTTCTGACATTTGTTGCTTACAAGTTAAAATCCCTATTTTTGCTAGAAAATTACTTAGAACCCCCCAAAATTATATATATATATTTTTAGCAGAGACCCTAGAGAATAAAATGGCGATTGTTGCAATATTTCACACGGTATTTGCGCAGTAGTCGTTCGATCGCAATTTTTTGGTGAAAAAAGACACATTCATGAATGAAAAAACCTAAACAGTAAAGTTAGCCAATTTTTTTTTGTATAATGTGAAAGATGATGTTACGCTGAGTAAATAGATACCTAACATGTCTTGATTTAAAATTGTGCACACTTGTGAATGGCGACAAACTACAGTACCTAAAAAAATCTCCTGATGCCGCGTACACACGGTCGGACTTTTCGTCTACAAAAGTCAGACAGCCTGTCCGACAGACTTCCGGCAGACTTCCGGCAGACTTTCGGCGGACTTGCGGCAGACTTTCTAACGAACGGACTTGCCTACACACGACCACACAAAAGTCTGACGGATTCGTACGTGATGACGTACACCGGACTAAAATAAGGAAGTTCATAGCCAGTAGCCAATAGGTGCCCTAGCGTGGCTTTTTGTCCGTCGGACTAGCACACAGACGAGCGGATTTCGGGGTCCGTCGTAGTTACGAAGTAAAGTTTTAAAGCATGTTTCAAATCTAAAGTACGTCGGATTTGAGGCTAAAAAAGTACGTTGAAAGTCCGGAGAAGCCCACACACGATCGGATTACCAGCCAGCTTTAGTCCGTCAGCGTCCGTTGGACTTTTGTAGACGAAAAGTACGACCGTGTGTACGCGGCATTAGTCTTAAAAATGTTTTAAAAATGTTTTATAGTTACTAAGTTAGAGTTACAGAGCAGGTATTTTGCTAGAATTATTGCTCTCACTCTGATGATTGCGGTGGTACCTCACATGTGTGATTTGAACACTGCTTACGTTTGCGGGCGCGACTTACGTATGCGTTTTCTTTGCTGCGCGAACATGCAGGGAAGGGGACGCTTACATTTTATTTATGTTTTTCTTATTTATTCATTTTTTTTATTGTCCCTTTAAAAAAAATTCTGATCACTTTTATTGCTGTCACAAGGAATGTAAACATCCCTTGTGACAGTAATAGGTGGGGACATGTACTCTTTATGGAGGGATTAGGGGTCAATAAATATATATTATAAATACTGTCACTTTTTTAAAATCAGCTCCATTGGCACTATCGGATACTGGATCTAAGCTGATGGTCTAGGTGGCGGACGTGTCGGCTGGTGGCTCTGGTTTCCCAGTGGGACGGGAGGCCCGGGAAGAGCGATGGAAGGCGGCGGGAGGGGGGACATCCCCTCCCACTCCTTTGGGATAACAGCCGAGCATCTTTATATTTTTCTTATTTATTAGTTTTTTTTATTGTCCCTTTAAAAAAAAATTCTGATCACTTTTATTGCTGTCACAAGGAATGTAAACATCCCTTGTGAGCATCTTTATGTTTTTCTTATTTATTAGGTTTTTTTTTATTGTCCCTTTAAAAAAGTTCTGATCACTTTTATTGCTGTCACGAGGAATGTAAACATCCCTTGTGAGCATCTTTATGTTTTTCTTATTTATTAGTTTTTTTTTTTATTGTCCCTTTAAAAAAGTTCTGATCACTTTTATTGCTGTCACAAGCAATGTACACATCCCTTGTGACAGTAATAGGCGGTGACATGTACTCTTTATGGAGGGATTGGGGGTCAATAAATATATATGATAAATACTGTCATTTTTTTTTAAGTCGGCTCTATTGGCACTATCGGATACTGGATCTAAGCTGAGGGTCTCAGCCTATGCGGTGGACGCGTCGGCTGGTGTTTCGGGTCTCCCAGTGGGACGGGTGGCTTGGGAAGAGCGACGCTCCTTTGGGATAACAGCCGAGCATCTTTTAGCCGCATTGGTTGTTATCACTAAAAAGCCAACCGCTGGCTCTAAGCAACAGTAGGTTTAACCCCTTCAAGCCATGAATGCAAATGAAAAAAAAACGTACACTCGGGGGTTAAGAAGCAAGTGGAGGATTTTAGACAACATGTACTCGAGTGGAGGATTTTAGACAACATGTACTAAAACACAATCCTCTGTTTTAGAAGCCACAGTGGTCATCCATGAGACCCGTCTGAAGACCGTACACTCTACTCTGAAATCTTGCATGACCACCATGTACCTCAAAATAGAAGATGGGGAAAATAAGAGCAGGCACAACAATATTAAATTAGAGAGCATGCCTAAAGCCACCTCTGACAGAAATCTCTGGGAAATGGTAAGTGCTATCTTACACACAAGACCAAGGTGAACCCCCTTTGGAGGACATTGAATTGGACAGAGTGCACCAGGTTAGTCCCCCATGCAGATCTGTTGTGGATCATCCATGAGATGTGCTATGCAGAGTGCACTTCTATATGGTACAAGAAGAAATAATGTGAAAGGCATGGCACAGTTGACTTTTATGGACTGTCAGTGTTACTATTTCCTGACCTTTCCAGATTGACCCTCTCCAAGAGACAGCAATTGGAGTTGGTTCATCAGTCTTAAGCAATGTATAAACAGGGGCACCCTTTTCACATTCAGATCCACAAAGATGAGAGATATTTAATTTCACACTTTCCAGATCATCTGTCAGACCTCTAAATTGTCCTTGACGTCTCACCCATTGCAATCCTGAACTATCTAGACCCATCAGTAGATGCCAGTGATGCAACACCCTACCACAACAGCGTAGACCATTGTGCCCAAGACAAGCAACTAGAGCACAAAGGGAACCAGCACAGAACAGCAATAACCATGACACAAACCAATGGATCTCAGAATTCTCAGTTTAAATACTTTTTTTATTGTTTCTCAAATAGCAAAAAGAAGTTACAACATCGTGATACATTATATGATATTTTTATTACAGAGCCTCAGAGGTAAAAAGAAAAACAAGCTCCCTTAGGAGCGAAGGGTCGTGTCAAGAAAAAAAAAAAGCAGAAAAGTAGAAACAAGGAAAAGAAAAAAAAAATGACCTAGGTCCCATGCAAAAAAAGGGGTATGAGCAGGTGGATGGTAGGGAGCAAACGCAAAACTTTCACACCCCATCTCATCCAACCAAGGCTTCCACATCCTCACTTCCCGTAATTACCACGCCTGACAAATGTCACTTTCTCACTCCAAACTATTGAGTTGATGGTCTCAACCCAATTTCTCATTGTCGGGGGGGGGGGTCTGTGCCTGCCATTTCTGTGCAATTAATTTCCTTGCCTGAAATAGGCACCTCAATACCACTTCAATGGAGCCGGCCGGGACTTTACATTCCTTCATACTCCCTAGCAGACATGTCTTGGCCACCAGTTCTAATGTGGTTCAAAAGATTTTATTTACCTTATCTATTATCTCCACCCAGTATCTAAATAGCTTCGGGCACTATCACACCATGTGAATAAAATCACCTGTCGCACCTAGGACACTTATCATCTAGTCTCCACCCAAGTTTGAACATTTTTTTAGGGGTATAGTAGACTCTATGTATTAGGAACAGGTGGGAAACTTTCTGTGAAGGGGAAATCGAGACCAATGCCCCTTGTTTTAAAATCTTGTCCCACTCTTCCGTGGTCATTACCCCCATGTCTCTCTCCCATCCCATTTTACTCCTAGAGGGTCCTATTCCACTTAATATTCTAGCTCCCAATCTGGTACATAACTCAGAAATTAGTCCTTTAGCTGTATCTGACTTGATTATTTTTAGGATGGTGGGGGTCTGGGTACATTCGATTCTTTGTGACCTAAACTGTGTTTGAATAGCGTGTCTTATCTGGAGATATTTATAAAAGGAGTTATTTGATATATTAAACTCCCATCTTAAATCTTAAAATGTTTTCACTATATTGCCCTCGTATAATTGGATTAGCTGATTAATACCCTGCCTCTCGCACTTCCTGGGCCTCTCTATGCCCCTTACTTTCACCAGGTTTTTATTATTCCATAGGGGAGTATATTCTGTCACCCCATTATACCCCATTAATGCCTTTGTTACCTGTCATACTTTGTTAACTAGTTGGGCATCTATGGGTGAATGAGTCCGCCTCCAATGCCTCCATTAGTATGTTATGTGGGGCCCCCGTTAGCATCATTCTGCCACTAGAGTTTCCACCTCCTGCGTCTCCACAGCCTGCTAGATGTTGCAGCTGGGATGCCAAGAAATAAGATCTCGGGTGCGGTACTGCCATACCCCCTTTATTAATCGGTAATTGCATAGTTTGCAGACTAATCCTAGACTGGTCCTTCTTCCAAATTAATTCCCTAAAAAGGGATTCTATTCTTTTAAGCCACTTTTGGCCTATCCAAACTGGGGAATTGTGAAACAGGTATAGTATCTGCAGTAACCATATCATCTGTATTAAATTGCAGCGCCCTGCTACAGATAGCGGGAGTCGTCTCCAGATATCACCCTTTTGCTTTAATTTAAGTGATAATGGGGTTAGATTGTTATTAACATACTGGTTTGTAGGGATGAGCTTCGTGTTCGAGTCGAACCCATGTTCGACCCGAACATTGTCTGTTCGCCCGTTCGCCGAATTGCGAAAGATATGGGCCGTTCGCACCAAATTAGTGTGGCGCGTCACGGCCCATAATTCACTGCAGCATCGCAGTGCATTGCTGGCTAATGATTGGCCAAGCATGCACTATGACCCGCATGCTTGGCCAATCACAGCGCCGTCTGTAGAGTGAGCTGTAATTGGCCCAAGCCAGGGTGGCTTTGACCAATTATGGCTCAGGGGGTTTAGTACACACCCCACACTATATAAGGCCGCCTACACGGCAGCCCTGTGTAGCGTGTGTTCCGGCGTTGAGAGACAGAGACAGAGAGACAGTGTCATTTGATTTAAGTTAGATAGATTAGGCAGGACAGTCAGTGAGTTAGCTGCACTTACAGTGTATTGTGTATATATATGCATCCCAGGTGTTGTATATATATATATATATATATATATATATATATATATATATATATATACACTCTTCTCAGTTTAGCTGGATACGTTCCTGTTATTATCTTCCTACTGACAGGCAGACTTGTGTTGTTACAGTATTTACAGCTACCTGAAGAAAATTGCTGGTGTTCTTCTGATCTTATTAGTACCACAGTCAGGCAGCTAGACTATTTACAGTTAGTGTAGTGCATCCTCCTCACAGTGTTCAGCTAAAGCTACAAGTTAGTTTAGTGTGACCTCTGCACAGTGTTCAGCTAAAGCTACAAGTTAGTGTAGTGCGTCCTCCTCACAGTGTTCAGCTAAAGCAACAAGTTAGTGTAGTGCGTCCTCCTCACAGTGTTCAGCTAAAGCTACAAGTTAGTGTAGTGTGACCTCTGCACAGTGTTCAGCTAAAGCTACAAGTTAGTGTAGTGCGTCCTTTGAACAGTGTTCAGCTAAAGCTACAAGTTAGTGTAGTGTGTCCTCTGAACAGTGTTCAGCTAAAGCTAAAAGTTAGTGTAGTGCGTCCTCCTCACAATGTTCAGCTAAAGCTACAAGTAAGTGTAGTGCGTCCCCCTCAAAGTGTTCAGCTAAAGCTACAAGTTAGTGTAGTGCATCCTCCTCACAGTGTTCAGCTACAGCTACAAGTTAGTGTAGTGTGACCTCTGCACAGTGTTCAGCTAAAGCTACAAGTTAGTGTAGTGCGTCCTCCTCACAGTGTTCAGCTAAAGCTACAAGTTAATGTAGTGCGACCTCTGCACAGTGTTCAGCTAAAGCTACAAGTTAGTGCAGTGCATCCTCTGAACAGTGTTCAGCTAAAGCTATCTGTAGAAGGTTGGTGGTGTTTTCCTGATCCTATCACTACCGCAGGCAGCTACATTATGTACACGTTAGTCTAGTGCGACCTCTGCCTCTGCACAGTGTTCAGCTAAAGCTATCTGTAGAAGGTTGGTGGTGTTTTCCTGATCCTATCACTACCGCAGGCAGCTACATTATTTACACATTAGTGTAGTGCGACCTCTGCACAGTGTTCAGCTAAATCTACCTGTAGAAGGTTGGTGGTGTTTTCCTACAAGTTAGTTTAGCTACAAGTTAGTGTAGTGCGTCCTCCTCACAGTGTTCAGCTAAAGCAACAAGTTAGTGTAGTGCGTCCTCCTCACAGTGTTCAGCTAAAGCTACAAGTTAGTGTAGTGCATCCTCCTCACAGTGTTCAGCTAAAGCAACAAGTTAGTGTAGTGCGTCCTCCTCACAGTGTTCAGCTAAAGCTACAAGTTAGTGTAGTGTGACCTCTGCACAGTGTTCAGCTAAAGCTACAAGTTAGTGTAGTGCGTCCTCTGAACAGTGTTCAGCTAAAGCTACAAGTTAGTGTAGTGCGTCCTCTGAACAGTGTTCAGCTAAAGCTAAAAGTTAGTGTAGTGCACAGTGTTCAGCTAAAGCTACAAGTTAGTGTAGTGTGTCCTCCTCACAGTGTTCAGCTAAAGCTACAAGTAAGTGTAGTGCGTCCTCCTCACAGTGTTCAGCTAAAGCTACAAGTTAGTGTAGTGCGTCCTCCTCACAGTGTTTAGCTAAAGCTACAAATTAGTGTAGTGCGACCTCTGCACAGTGTTCAGCTAAAGCTACATGTTAGTGTAGTGCGTGCTCTGAACAGTGTTCAGCTAAAGCTACAAGTTAGTGTAGTGTGTCCTCCTCACAGTGTTCAGCTAAAGCTACAAGTTAGTGTAGTGCAACCTCTGCACAGTGTTCAGCTAAAGCAACAAGTTAGTGTAGTGCGTCCTCTGAACAGTGTTCATCTAAAGCTACAAGTTAGTGTAGTGCACAGTGTTCAGCTAAAGCTACAAGTTAGTGTAGTGTGTCCTCCTCATAGTGTTCAGCTAAAGCTACAAGTTAGTGTAGTGTGACCTCTGCACAGTGTTAAGCTAAAGCTACAAGTTAATATAGTGCATCCTCTAAACAGTGTTCAGCTAAAGCTACAAGTTAGTGTAGTGCATCCTCTGAACAGTGTTCACCTAAAGCTACAAGTTAGTGTAGTGTGACCTCTGCACAGTGTTCAGCTAAAGCTACATGTTAGTGTAGTGCGTCCTCCTCACAGTGTTCAGCTAAAGCTACAAGTTAGTTTAGTGTGACCTCTGCACAGTGTTCAGCTAAAGCTACAAGTTAGTGTAGTGCGTCCTCCTCACAGTGTTCAGCTAAAGCAACAAGTTAGTGTACTGCGTCCTCCTCACAGTGTTCAGCTAAAGCTACAAGTTAGTGTAGTGCGTCCTCCTCACAGTGTTCAGCTAAAGCTACAAGTTAGTGTAGTGCGTCCTCCTAACAGTGTTCAGCTAAAGCTACAAGTTAGTGTAGTGCTACCTCTGTACAATGTTCAGCTAAAGCTACAAGTTAGTGTAGTGCGTCCTCCTCACAGTGTTCAGCTAAAGCTATCTGTAGAAGGTTGGTGGTGTTTTCCTGATCCCATCACTACCGCAGGCAGCTACATTATTTTAACGTTGGTGTAGTGCGTCCTCGTCACAGTGTTCAGCTAAAGCTACAAGTTAGTGTAGTGCATCCTCTGAACAGTGTTCACCTAAAGCTACAAGTTAGTGTAGTGTGACCTCTGCACAGTGTTCAGCTAAAGCTACATGTTAGTGTAGTGCGTCCTCCTCACAGTGTTCAGCTAAAGCTACAAGTTAGTTTAGTGTGACCTCTGCACAGTGTTCAGCTAAAGCTACAAGTTAGTGTAGTGCGTCCTCCTCACAGTGTTCAGCTAAAGCAACAAGTTAGTGTACTGCGTCCTCCTCACAGTGTTCAGCTAAAGCTACAAGTTAGTGTAGTGCGTCCTCCTCACAGTGTTCAGCTAAAGCAACAAGTTAGTGTACTGCGTCCTCCTCACAGTGTTCAGCTAAAGCTACAAGTTAGTGTAGTGCGTCCTCCTCACAGTGTTCAGCTAAAGCAACAAGTTAGTGTACTGCGTCCTCCTCACAGTGTTCAGCTAAAGCTACAAGTTAGTGTAGTGCGTCCTCCTCACAGTGTTCAGCTAAAGCTACAAGTTAGTGTAGTGCGTCCTCCTCACAGTGTTCAGCTAAAGCTACAAGTTAGTGTAGTGCTACCTCTGTACAATGTTCAGCTAAAGCTACAAGTTAGTGTAGTGCGTCCTCCTCACAGTGTTCAGCTAAAGCTATCTGTAGAAGGTTGGTGGTGTTTTCCTGATCCCATCACTACTGCAGGCAGCTACATTATTTTAACGTTGGTGTAGTGCGTCCTCGTCACAGTGTTCAGCTAAAGCTACAAGTTAGTGTAGTGCAACCTCTGCACAGTGTTCAGCTAAATCTACCTGTGGAAGGTTGGTGGTGTTTTCCTGATCCTATCACTACCGCAGCCAGCTACATTATTTACACATTAGTCTAGTACAACCTCTGCACAGTGATCAGCTAAAGCTATCTGTAGAAGGTTGGTGGTGTTTTCCTGATCCTATCACTACCGCAGGCAGCTACATTATTTACACATTAGTGTAGTGCGTCCTCTTCACAGTGTTCAGCTAAAGCTATCTGTAGAAGGTTGGTGGTCACAGTGTTCAGATAAGCTACAAGTTAGTGTAGTGCTACCTCTGCACAGTGTTCAGTTAAAGTTACAAGTTAGTGTAGTGCGTCCTTCTCACAGTGTTCAGCTAAAGCTACAAGTTAGTGTAGTGCATCCTCCTCACAGTGTTAAGCTAAAGCTACAAGTTAGTGTAGTGCGACCTATGCACAGTGTTCAGCTAAAGCTACAAGTTAGTGCAGTGCGTCCTCTGAACAGTGTTCAGCTAAAGCTATCTGTAGAAGGTTGGTGGTGTTTTCCTGATCCTATCACTACTGCAGGCAGCTACATTATTTACACCTTATGCCGCGTACACACGAGCGGACATTACGGCGGACTTTGCCCGGCGGACTGGATTTCGTCGGACAATTCGATGTGTGTGGGCTCCAGCGGACTTTGTTTTCTCAAAAGTTCGACGGAATTAGATTTGAAACTTGTTTTAAATTTATCCGTTGAAATCGAGTCCGGTCGAAAAGTCCGCCGTCTGTATGCTAGTTCGACGGACAAAAAGCCACGCTAGGGCAGCTATTGGCTACTGGCTATGAACTTCCTTGTTTTAGTCCGGTCGTACGTCATCACGTACGAATTCGACGGACTTTGGTGGATTGTGTGTAGGCAAGTCCGTTCATTCACAAAGTCCGTCGGAAAGTACGTCGAAAAGTCCGCCGGGCAAAGTCCGCCGTAATGTCCGCTCGTGTGTACGCGGCATTAGTCTAGTGCGACCTCTGCCTCTACACAGTGTTCAGCTAAAGCTATCTGTAGAAGGTTGGTGGTGTTTTCCTGATCCTATCACTACCGCAGGCAGCTACATTATTTACACGTTAGTGTAGTGCAACCTTTGCACAGTGTTCAGCTAAAGCTACCTGTAGAAGGTTGGTCGTGTTTTCCTGAACCTATCACTACCGCAGGCAGCTACATTATTTTAACGTTAGTGTAGTGCGTCCTCTTCACAGTGTTCAGCTAAAGCTATCTGTAGAAGGTTGGTGGTGTTTTCCTGATCCCATCACTACCGCAGGCAGCTACATTATTTTAACGTTGGTGTAGTGCGTCCTCTTCACAGTGTTCAGCTAAAGCTACAAGTTAGTGTCGTGCGACCCCTGAGCAGTGTTCAGCTAAAGCTACAAGTTAGTGTAGTGCAACCTCTGCACAGTGTTCAGCTAAAGCTATCTGTGGAAGGTTGGTGGTGTTTTCCTGATCCTATCACTACCGCAGCCAGCTACATTATTTACACGTTAGTCTAGTGCAACCTCTGCACAGTGTTCAGCTAAAGCTACCTGTAGAAGGTTGGTAGTGTTTTCCTGATCTAGGCAGCCACATTATTTTAATGTTGGTGTAGTGCGTCCTCTGCACAGTCTTCAGCTAAAGCTACAAGTTAGTGTAGTGCGACCTCTGCACAGTGTTCATCTTAAGCTACCTGTAGAAGATTGGTGGTGTTCTCATACTACAGGCAGGCAGTTTATTTTACTAGCTGCAGTATCAATATATATATATATATATATATATATATATATATATATATATATATATATATATATATATATATATATATATATATCCCAGCTTAGTGCAGCTACATCTCACTGCAGGCCATTAATATGTCTGGAAGGCCAACAAGGAGAGGCAGACAGTCACAAGCCTGTGCTCTGTGTCTAGAGGCAACAGTGCTGGTCGTGGAGATGGTGCATCCTCATCAGCACGTGGCCGTGGGACACGCTTGGCCTTTTTTTCGGCAGCTGGCCGCGTTGAGCCGCAACATGTGGAAGACTTGGTCGAGTGGATGACCAAGCCGTCCTCATCCTCCTCATCCTCTCTCACCCATGCTCAGGGTACTTTATCTGGCAAAGCAGCGGCCTCTTCCCTCGGCTCAATGTCATCAGTGACTCCTTCCCTAGCCCCACCATGTCCTCCCAAGGAGTCCCTCGAACTGTTTGACCACAGTGTTGGGTACATGCTCCAGGAGGATGCTCTGATGATGATACTGAGCTAGATGAAGGCAGTAACGTGAGCACGGACACAGGGGGTGCCCAAGAAGGACAGCAATCTGGCAGTCATGCTCCCCCTGCTGCAGCATACTGCCAGATTTGCTCCAGTGATGAGGAGGGAGGGGATGATAAGGGTCACTGACTCAACGTGGGTGCCTGATAGGAGAGAGGAGGAGGAGGAGGCACATCACCAATGAGGCAGGATGCCCTCCAGGGGCCAGCCTAAGGGCAGCACACTGACTGCATCACACCGCAAAGCTCCGCATGTGCAGGGCACTGCTGTCTCTGCACGTTATTCCAAAAGTTCTTTGGTGTGGGCCTTTTTTGAGACGAGTGCATCAGATCGCACCGCTGCTATTTGCAACATATGTCTCAAGCGTATCTCACATGGCCAAAACATCTCCCGCTTGGGAACCACATGCTTGACCAGAAATATGTTGACCTGCCATGCAGTTCGTTGGCAAGCGTACCTAAAAGACCCACACTAAACAACAAAGAGGACCTCTCCTTGCTCCTCATCAGCTATACCTTCAGTCCTCTCTGAGACCTGCACTGAGAGAAATGAAGGTGTAGAATTAGGTGTGTCACAGTCAAGTACTTGTGGGCAATCTGCTTTCGGTACACATTGTACCAGGCAAATTTCCCTGCCCCAGCTGCTGCACCGCTGAAGAAGTTTGCTCCCAGCCATCCAAATGCCCAGCGGTTGAATGCTAGCTTGGCAAAATTGCTAGCACTTCAACTGCTACCTTTTCAGATGGTAGACTCTGCCTCCTTCTGTGAGTTTGTGGAATGTGCGGTTCCTCAGTGGCAGGTACTCAAATGCCACTTTTTCTCACGGAAGGCGATTCCGGCTCTCTACTGGCATGTGGAAGGCAATGTCCATGCCTCGCTGGACAGGGCGGTCAGCGGTCAGGTGCATATTACCGCTGACTCATGGTCCAGCAGGCACGGACAGGGACATTACCTAAGTTTCACCGCGCATTGGGTGACTCTGCTGGCAGCTGGGAAGGATGCAGGACAAGGTGCAGTAGTGTTGTAGGCTGTTCCGCCACCATGCCTCCAAAATGCCACTACTAATGATTCTGCATGCCTCTCTCCTCCACCCCCTCCTCTTCTTCTTCCTCCATGGCCTCTTCCTGTGCTTTGTCCTCGGAAACAGCGGCGCTCCGTAGGCGTTCAAGGGGCTACGCAAGTGCGCAGGCCAAAAGATGCCATGCGGTGCTTGAGCTGGTGTGCTTGGGGGACAGGAGCCATACTGGGGCAGAGGTTCTGTCAGCTCTGCAGGGGCAGGTTCAGAGGTGGTTGACACCACGCCAACTTAAGGCAGGAATGTTTTTTTGCGACAATAGCACCAACTTCCTCTCCACCCTCCGACAGGGACAACTGACCCATGTGCCCTATTTGGCTCACGTCCTTAACTTGCTGGTGCAGTGGTTCTTGGGCAGGTACCTGGGCTTACAGGATGTCCTGAGGCAGGCCAGGAAAGTCTGTGTGCATTTCCGCCGGTCATATAATGCCAGTGCTCGGCTGGCAGACCTGCAAAAGGAATTTAACCTGCCCAAGAACCGCCTAATCTGTGACATGCCCACCAGGTGGAACTCAACGTTGGCCATGCTGCAGCGGCTGCACACACAGCAGAGGGCCATCAATGAGTACCTGTGCGACTATGGCACCAGGACAGGGTCAGGGGAGCTTGTTTTTTTTTTCCCACGCCAGTGGGCCATGATCAGGGATGCATGCACTGTCCTGTCACCATTTGAGGAGGCCACAAGGATGGTGAGCAGTGACAGTGCATGCATCAGTGACACTGTCCCCCTTGTCCACCTGTTGGAGCACACGCTGCGTGGAATAATGGACAGGGCACTTGAGGCAGAACAGATGCAGGAGAGGAGGACTTCCATAGCTCTCAAGGCCCCCTTTATCCAGACAGTGTTCCTGCGTGCCCGCCGATCACACAGGAAGAGGAGGAGGGGGAGGAGGAGGAAGAGGAGGAGGAGGATTGTGTCAGTATAGAGGTGGAGCCTGGCACTCAGCATCAGCAGCAGTCTTTAAGGGATCATTTACAGTCCCAAGAAACACATGGACTTGTACGTGGCTGGGAGGAGGTGGCTGCGGACCATGTCGTGCTTAGTGACCCAGAGGACTCCGGACCGAATGCCTCAGCAAACCTACGGTGCATGGCCTCCCTGATCCTGCAAAGCCTGTGGAAGGATCCTCGTATTCGTGGTATCAATGAGAAGGAACAATACTGGCTGGCAACCCTCCTTGATCCACGTTACAAGGGTAAGGTTGCAGACCTTATCTTGCCGTCGCAGAGGGAGCAGAAGATGAAACATCTTTGGGAGGCCTTGCAGAAAGGTCTGTGCAATGCGTTTCCAGAGACTGGGAGGTTACAACCTCCTGTTTCTGGACAATGTGTTGCTGAGGCTTCGGTCAGTCAAAGAAGGAGCGGTGGAGAAGGTGGCCGTCTGAACGATGCGTTCAGACAATTTTTTAGTCCGCAGCCCCAAGGTATGATCAGTAACAGCAACCATCGCCAGCATCTGTTTTACATGGTGCAGGAATATCTAGGGGCAAGA
The DNA here is from genome assembly GCA_037952835.1 of Lithobates septentrionalis. NCBI lineage: Eukaryota > Metazoa > Chordata > Amphibia > Anura > Ranidae > Lithobates > Lithobates septentrionalis. The sequence continues at coordinate 15,176,515 of JBBDGP010000082.1, read as the reverse complement.
TCTGACTTGGACACCTTTCCCACCGAAAATCCTCTGGGTTACTGGGTCTTGATGGATCACTGGCCAGAGCTTGCACAGTATGCAATTGAGCTACTGGCCTGTCCTGCATCCAGCGTTCTTTCGGAATGCACATTCAGTGCTGCTGGAGTCTTTGTAACCGATCACAGGGTGCGTCTGTCCACCGACTTGGTTGATCGACTGACCTTCATAAAAATGAGGCAGTCTTGGATCACCACCAGCTACCAAGCACCTGATGCTGATGTAACTGAATACATTTTTTTTGAAATGTCAGATCCCTTCAAAGACTGCCTATGCTGATGCTGAGTGACTACCCTGTTATACTGAGTAATTAACCTCTTCCTCCTCAATGATCATGATGATAGCTTGTAAGAACATTTTTGGTTCTGGGCACCGCCAGTCCCGCCACCAGTGCCTAATGCCGCGTACACACAAGCGGACTTTACGGCGGACTTTGCCCGGCGGACTGGGTTTCATCGGACAATTCGATCGTGTGTGGGATCCAGCGGACTTTGTTTGCTCAAAAGTTGGACGGACTTAGATTTGAAACTTGTTTAAAATTTTTCCGACGGACTCTTCTTTCTAGCGGACAAACCGATCGTCTGTGTGCTAGTCCGACGAACTCAAACTGACGCATGCTCTGAAGCAATTACAAGACGGAAGCGCTCGGTCTGGTAAAACTAGCCTTGGTCTTGAAGCTAGCACATTCCTCTTCTGTCGTCTTTTAATACAGCCTTTTTTTAGGATTGATAATGCGAGAGGAATGAAGTTGTTTTTCTGCTTTATATTCACACAGAGTTCTCACAAACTACTTTCTTCATGATTTATCCTCCTGCCATGACTAATATAATATTTTGTAAAAGCCAGATCTCCATAACTTATAAATTTTAAAATCGATTTTGGACTATTTTTTTTTTTTTTTTATTTCAACACTTAGCTATTTTACAATGTGTGTTAAATGCTAACCACATTTTTTGTGTGTATTTTCAAGTTACCACAATTAACAATCATATTTTGTGTTGTTTTAATGAACCTTAATGAGGTTGTTGTCCCTTGTTCATTAGACATAGGGGGGTGTATTTAACAAAGGCAAAATCATTTTTCACTACAAGTGCTAATTATACATTGAATTCCCCAGAAAGAGCATTTTGAAGTGTGTTCGCTGTGGATCCGAGGGGCACATGCAAGGAAGCCCAAAAAAAAGCAAATAATTTTTATTTGACATGATTTTCGTAATAAATCAGCAGAGCTTCCCCGAATTTAAGCTCTTCCCCTCAGATTTTCAGCGACTGCACTTCCAACAAGTGCACTTGCTGTGCAATTTCTCAAGTGAACGTTTCACTTGATATTCTAAATGATTTAAGCCTTTTGTCAAAAACACACATAGGGGTTGATTTCCTAAAGGGAAAAAGACTGTGCACTTTGTAAAGTGCAGTTGCCCTCTGCAAGAGCAGTTGCTCCCAAGCTTTATTAAATGTGAAGCAGCTCTGCTGACTTCCATCATCCAATCATGTGCAAGCAAAAATGTTTTTTTTTTATTTTACTTGCACAGGATTGGGTACTCTTTGCAAAGTCAAGCTTTTAAATAATTTCTGATGCTCTGGAGCAATTGCACTTGCAAAGGGCAACTGCCCTCTGCAAAGTGCACAGACTATTTGCTTTTCTCAAATCAACCCCATAGTCTTTTGGACCTGTACCTGCCTACTCCCAAACAAAATGGCGTTTTTTAATAAAAAGACATAGGCAAGAATGTAAGGTAACCAAAAATGTATTTAGTTTATTCTCAAAAAAATTAGGAAGGCAACACTGGAGACACTTTTAGAATCTGTGAAGCCTTTCATCCCCCAGGACACACATCAAGTTTGAGGACAAGAAAATTGGTATCTTGTGACTATAGGGAGCACAGGGAGCACAGTCAGACCAGACAGAAACCAGGCAATCACTTTCGACTCTTCCGTGGAGCCTTCCCTCCACGCTTCTCTGCAGCCTTCCCTCCACGCTTCTCTGCAGCCTTCCTTGGAGGTTGTGCCTCTGGTGGTGTACTTGGGGCAGGAGGAGGAGTGGCTTCATCTGCCAGATACGTGGTAGCAGTAAGCTCCCCTCTCAAGCCCTTCTGGTAAGCCTCAAAAATTAGACCCTCACAGAGGAGGCGTTGGCCCTTTTCCAACTCCAGCAATCTGCTGGCTATATAGGTGCCATACTCCTCCTCTGCATTGGGTGGTTTGCTCAGGATGAGGCTTGCTTCCCGTATGAGGTCTAGGGATTCCTGCTCAGTTGGTGTCATTCTCCTTGGCCTTTTGTGGAGAATGCGGAGGGGAGGCACCTGACACTCTGTGCGGCTTCGACTTGGCCCAGCCACAGCCTCCTCCTCTCTCCCACTGGGCAAGGCCTCCTCCTCTCTCCCACTGGGCAAGGCCTCCTCCTGGCTGAGGTCATCCTGTGTAAAAAAAAGGGACATAAGTTGTAATTTTGTGTTATGCAATCACACACAATTTTCAGCTCATGACTTTCAAATATAATTACACAAAATAGTAAAGGCTATCTATTTGACAACACCATTATTTCAGATGATCAACAAGATCTGAAGTGAAGTATATATTTGGCCACTACTGTCTAGTGATATGTCTACATATTACTCTTTGTGCAGAAGTGATTTTTTAGGAAGCACTTTCAAAATTAACACCTTAACATCATTAATAACATTTACACAATCCCAAATTTAAAAAAAAAGGATGGGGGCGTGGCCTGACGAGGCATGTGAGCAGACCTGCTGCACGGAGCTCCCGCTGAGAATCCTGCCTAACATCCTTTCCTCACCACCGTAATCGCTCGTTTTTGCCCCAGAGAGCTACCTGATACCTCCTGGAGACATCCGGTGCTGTTAGCCGATCGATTGGAGCTGATGATGACCCAGGGGAACCGAATGGAGACCGAGGCCTGGGAGTCCCAAGCTGACCAAGATGGCGCCGGCCGATCTCAGCCTCCTAAAGCACAGCGCGGCCTGGAAAAGAAATCCGAACAGGGGGGTAAGTCCAGCAAACTCCCTAAAGGCAAGGAGCAATCCAGGGACATGCTTTATTATACTCAAAATCTGCAGCAGGATCTCATGTCTGATCCATCTGACTCCCCCTCAGAGGACAGTGTACAGCCTTCTTTGAGTGAAATCCTGCATGCTGTGCATAAATGCACTGCTTCAGTTGATGATTTGAAGGAGAAATTTGGAGGCCTGAAAGAAACCAGCAGTGGAGGGCCGGGTGAGCGACGTGGAGGACCAGTTGCCCCCCCTTCACAGAGATGTCAGGATGGCCACTCAAAATGCCTTCCAAGCCCTTAGTAAAACTGACGAAATCGAGAACCGTCTGCGACGCAATAATTTGCGCATAGTGGGACTCCCTGAAAAAGTGGAAGGACGTGACCCCACTACCTTCATTGAAGAATGGCTACAGGAAGTCTTTGGCAAAGAAGCTTTCTCTCCCATCTACACAGTGGAAAGGGCCCATAGAGTACCCCCACGCCCTCTCCCCCCTGGGAACCCCCCAAGATCAATGCTGGCCAGGCTCCTGAATTACAAGGACCGAGAGGTGATACTGAGACTGGCCAGGGAAAAAGGCAGCATTAAACACAACGGCACTAAAGTCTCATTTTACCCAGATTTTTCCGCCGAAGTACAACGCAGGCGATCAAAATTTATGGAAGTTAAAAAGAGGCTACAAAGACTGCAACTATCCTACGCAATGATGTTCCCAGCCAAGCTGAGAGTAACGGCAAACGGACAGAACCACTTTTTTGAAAATGCGCAAGATGCAACATCATGGCTAGATCAGAATGAGCAAGCTCTGCGCCGCCAGGGCCGGGAAGACGGAGCCGGATAAACCAGAGATGGCAGAAGAAATGCGAGGGAAAGCAGGGCGTCCATTTTCCTGTTTATGTCTACCAGTCTGAAGAGGAACTTTACCAGTTGCTTACACAGCGAGTGACTACCACTGGAAATACCGTTATATCTTTCACAACCAGTTATTTTCACTTGAAGCACAGACCCTCACAGGGGACGATATCGTGCAGAAAAAGTAGAAGTTGTTTAAAGTCATGGGATACATGGCTAATGTTTCATTGCCCTGTTGGCGTTAATATACAGGACAGATCACATACCCCGCAGTTTCGGGACGGTTCTGGATGTGTGCGCCACGGCGTGGCGGGATCCAGGGCCCTCAACACAGCCTGTTTCTACTTTTGTTTTGTTTTTTTTCACTGTTTTGCCGCGCAGTTGCGCGAGAGTATCCACCCTTCACGAACAATGAGCTTCCATTGGGACAACCTTTTATTGAAAAAATGCTTTTCGATGCAACACATTCTAATGCTCATGGGTAACCATATAACCAGATCAGCTCTGACTTCCAGAAGAATCTCCTCTAAATGTATTTTTGAATATTTGCAATGGTATCCACACCCATAGTCTCATGGAATGTGCGCGGAGTGAATGACCCTTTAAAAAGGACCATGATCTCCTCTAGTTTGCGCAAATTCCATCCGGCTGTTATTGCCCTTCAGGAGACACACCTCCTGGGGGACAATGTGAGCTGCCTGCAGTATGCCTGGGTGGGCAAGTCCTATCACTCCACTCACACCGCCTATTCTCGTGGGGTGAGTGTATTGATACACAAAGCTTTGGCATACCAGGAGCTGGACTCGCTAGTGGATAGTGCTGGTAGATATGTATTCATTTACTGCAAGTTGTATACCTTAACATTGATTATAGCCTTTATATATATCCCACCCCCGTTTTCACGAGAGGTGCTGCAGCTGTTGCTGATGTACCTGGCGGGCAAACCTGATGTCCCACTGCTGATCATGGGAGACTTTAACTGCTACCTAGACCCTAAATTGGATAGGCATCCCCCAGTCCATTCTCCTAGGGGTGGGAGGGGCACAGCACTCAGCCGCCTAATTCTGGAATTAGGTTGGACCGATTTTTGGCGCATACGTAACCCTAATGTAAAGCAGTTTTCATGCTTCTCTAAAACTCACGGATCCCTGTCCCGTATAGACCTTAGTATAGGCACTCCTAATTTGCTAGAATTTATCTCTAAGATAGAGTACTTCCCTCGGGGAGTATCTGACCATTCACCTGTGGCTGTATGGCTGATTGCCCAACCCCCAACCTCACTACCTAAAGCGCCATGGAAACTCAACGCCTTTTGGCTGAAACTGTTTAACTCCCCAGAGCGAATTCCTAATCAAATAGAATTATTTTTCAACTCCCATAAGAACTTAACAGGTACAATTCAAACCTGGGAAGCCTTTAAGGCCTACCTTAGGGGAGTATTTATTGCTGAAATAGCCACGGTCAAGAGAAATTCCTCAGCACTATTGGAGCAGGTTGGAGATCAGGTGCGCCAGCTGGAGCTTGCTTATGTTACTGACCCTACAGAGTCTGCGAGGGAGGCGTGGATTTCGGCCCAGGACTCACTGGACCGCTTGAGATCCTCCGCCGCAGAACGCAAAAGGTTCTTTAGCAAACAGGCATTTTATGAAGAGGGGGAAAAAACGGGACGTTTATTGGCAAAAATAGCCAGGTCCCAGCAACTGTCTCCAGCGGTTGGGGCAAATCGCACGGCCGGTGGAAAGGTGGTTAATGGCCCGGATCAAGTTCTATCAGAGCTAGCAGCCTTTTCCAAGGATCTTTATGGAGCGAGGGATGATTACACAGATAACGAGCTAGAGGCATACCTTTCAGGGATTGATCTGCCCTCTCTATCTGAGGGGGCTAGACAATCACTGGAAGCTCCCCTGACATTGGAAGAGTTACAACATGCGGCATGTTCCTTTCCTACGTGCAAGGCTCCAGGAGAGGATGGTATCCCCATGGAGGTTTTCACCCAGTATGGCGAGTGGATAATGCCACACCTGCTGGAAGTGTTTAATGACTCACTTAAAGAAGGCAATTTGCCGACCTCCATGACTAGAGCCAATATAATTTTATTACTGAAACCTGGAAAGGATCCGGTTGACCCAGGCTCATACAGGCCTATTTCACTACTGCAAAGTGATGTTAAAATCCTGGCTAAGGCCCTGGCGCTTAGGGTCAACCGGATCATTGACTCCATAATACATCCCGACCAGGCTGGGTTTATGCGCAAAAATCCACTGCCACCAACCTCAGACGCCTATTTTTAAATATGCAGCTGCAGCCAGATAATGAAGGGAGCAGGGCTCTGCTCTCCCTAGACGCCAATAAGGCGTTTGACAGTGTGGGCTGGAGATACTTATGGGCGGTACTAGCAAAGCTTGGGTTTGGAAGTCGCTTTATAGCATGGGTCAAACTGCTGTATGCTTCCCCAAAGGCGACTATCAGGATGTCAGGTAGGATGTCTCATGCGTTTGCTCTGGGCAGGGGCACAAGGCAGGGATGCCCCCTGTCTCCCTTGCTCTTTGCCATCGCCATCGAGCCATTGGCGGCTGCAGTAAGGGCTAGTCAGAAGATCACGGGCTTTAAATATGGGAACCTCCACGAAAAGATTATGCTGTATGCTGACGACATGATGCTTTTCCTGGGGGACACCACAATGTCCTTGGCGGAGGTGACAAAAATCATCACTGGGTTCGGCCACTTTTCTGGCCTGACAATTAACTGGTCTAAGTCGGCTCTGATGTTGCTGGACGAGGGGGGAGAGGTGAATCTACCAGATTCCTATTCGGTTCCGGTAACGTCATCATTTAAATACCTAGGCATACAAATTTCACCTAAACTAGCGGAATATTGCCCCCTAAACATACACCCCCTGCTATCCAGATTTAGGGACAAAATCAACACATGGAACAGGCTCAAACTGTCACTGGCGGGCAAAGCAAATTTAATAAAAATGATTTTAATGCCGCAGCTACTTTACTTTTTACACAACTCCCCAGTAGTGATACACTTAAAGATTTTTAGGGTGGTTAACACTCTTTTCCGCAAATTGCTGTGGAATTCAGGCACACCTAGAATCAAGCTGGAACAGCTACAAAACCCTAAGGACAGCGGAGGGCTGGCAGTACCCAACCCTTGGCTGTACTATATAGCAGCTCAACTGCAGCAATTGGTGGGCTCCATGAACCGGGACCCTCCTGGCTCATCGGCGCAGTTAATGCTGATTGGGACAGGAGCGGAAACAATCCCGCTAGGCCTTGAGGCTCAGTTGTTTCACAAATCCAATAAACTAACACCCACTCTTACTTTAATACAGAAAATCTGGAACAAGGGAAGGCAGCTGCAGGAGGTGACAGGCTTCACGGAATACAGCCCAATATGGGGGAATCTTTCGTACGTCGAGCTAGCAAAGTTGCAACAGGGTCCCAAATGGCGTTCATTTGGTATTATCCTTTTATCCCACATATTTAGAAATGGCAAGTTGCTGACGTTTTCAGAGCTACAAAATAAATACAACCTCCCAAATACTATGTATTATTCATATATCCAGCTCAAACATGCGGTGGACACACAGGGAAGTGCTACTCCCTGGACATTGTCAACCACCCCTATTTTTTATTTGATACAGTCCAGCACAGAAACTAAAGGTTTTATCTCATATTGCTATCAAATGCTATTGATGCAACTTTTGAAAGCACACCCGACTAGGGCACCGTCCCTATGGGAGCAGGACATAGGCCCAATTACGGGAGATCAATGGGAAGAAATTCTGCAATCCGTTAATATGTGTTCTCTCAACGTGGCCCAAAAGGTATCCCAACTATATATAGTACTTAGAGTGCATTACACCCCACTTAAACTTTATAATATGGGTAAGAGGCCCGATCCTATATGTAGCAGATGTGAGCGGCATCAAGGAGACCTCATTCATCTACTATGGAGATGTCCAAAACTCCATAGGTATTGGAGTGAGGTCATGGGAACACTTAATCGAGTGTTCCAGACTAACATTCCCCTTGATCCAATTCACTGTATTTTAGGAGTCCTAGAAGATATTGTCCCGGAAGAGATGACTAGAATAGCACTCACTAGGGCACTGTTCCAGGCACGCAAACTTATATTACTTGGCTGGAAATCGACCTCGCCACCATCAGTGAAATCTTTGGTAACTCATATGGGCAACACCTTGATTATGGAAAAATGCATTTACCAACACAGAGGCAGCTCCAATAGATTTGAGAGGATCTGGGCACCATGGTTAGATACCCCTGGACTGAGTCCTAGGGAGCTGGTAATGTCCAGACTGTTGCAGTGTCTCGGGGGGGGCCCATGAGGCTCTTTAAACGGTTGGTGACCGTAAAGTAGTAGAGCATTGAAATATTACAGGATTTTCGGTAACAAATGATGATTGGAATGTAATATTACATGTTGGTATGTTGTTGCATGATGCTTGTACAATGGAAGCTATGTAAATTTGTTCAATAAACACCTTTTTGATTTAAAAAAAAAAGATACCTGGCTGAAGCTGGGCGCATCAACTTCATCAATGCTGAAAAGGCCCAGTTCATCCTGGGACTCCTCAGCTGGGGTGGAGGTGGATGGAAGGCTGGAGGGAAGAGTGGAAGGAAGGCTGGAGGGAAGAGTGGAGGGAAGTCTGGAGGGAAGGGTGGGGGGAAGGGTGGAAAGTGATTGCCTGGCTTCGGTCTGGTCATCCAGGAATCGCAGTTTGTTGTAGTACCACAACTTGGGTACATATACTTGGTCAGCTGCTGCCCCGGATCTGAGCGACTCCTGGATTTTTTTGTGTTCCCGCTTATACATGTTTCGCAAGATACCAATCTTCTTGTCCACAAACTTGAGGTCTGCCTGGGGGAGTCGAGTCTTCACAAACTCTAAAAGTGAGCCCAGTGTTGCCTTCCTAACATCCCGTTTATAATATAGGGGGTGTTTGACCTCCCACAGGTTTTTCTTGTCCTCATAGAGCTCAATAAATTGGCACAAAAATTCTTCCTCTTTAAAGGGATTCATTTTTTCTGCAAGACAAGACACAAGATCCAAACTTAAATGTCAGTTCCAAATCACAGGATTAGTTTGGGTTGTAATCTAGGGGACACATACACACACACACACACACAAACACACACACACACACACACACACACACACTTTAATCTTACCTTCGTTTGTGACGCTCGCTACTTCCGCACGGACATACGTAGGCCATCGTAATAGCTTTATATACACTGTGCATGTGTCATGCTCCGCCTGCGTCGCCCGCCCCTGACGTTCGTAAGTACGATTTGGCCCCGCCCCTTCACTCTTCGTTGCGCAGTGGGAGTAGATAGCAAAAGCTAAAAGATCAGTGTGTTTTAACTATACCTTTTGTTCAATTCTCATAGGGGAGAAAAGACTCAGACAACAGTCCAAGGATCTCAGGACCCCCCCAAGTCACCAGCCTGAGGCAGAAGATACCCCAAGCCCCAGCCCAAGACCACGCCCACCCGACGACCTTGAGGAAGGAGAGGTGGAGGAAGTGTGCGAGGTTTCAAGCCCACCAAGTGAGTGACTGACACCCCAGCTTGAGTTACTGTATTTTGGCGTGCATATTGTAAACCTTGTTTTTATTCACTCATTTTAGGTGAGTTTCTGGTTGTGGAAGGCCAAGCGGCAGAGCACTTCACCACAGACAGTGCACAAAGACTAATTGGCCAGATAATGCTGTGGAATGGCCAGATCGATAAAATGCGTGACCAAATTCACAGCATGCAACTTCGCCTGGACTCCATGCAACAGGAAATGAAGAACATGATTGATGTTTTGGGCCGAATATAATCACGTTTGGCCTAAAAACATCAATCATGTTCTTCATTTCCTTGGGAAGTTGTTTTGTTTTAAATATTGTATTTTCAATTTTTGGGGTATACCCAAATTTACATTGTGTGATGCACACGGTGTGTCATCATGTGCTATCTTCCATCATGGGTTAGCAATGTACTTGTTTTGTGTTTGCAACCCCTTCATCCTGAAAAATCTTTGGTGGTGAGAGGAACCAAAAATGGGATTGCACACACAAAACACGTACATTGCTCACCCATGATAGGAGATAGCACATGTTAACTTGACCCTTTTGTAAAGCTCAATTTTGAGCATCTTATAAATGAACAATTTCTGCAAGGGTGACATTACATGCACCGTTCTCTAAATATTGAACTTTGTAAGTTAATTTATTTTTTGTTTGGTTTATAAAAACACTGTTGTATGTAAATCTTTTTATATAAAGGTCTATATATTTGTGAAAATATGCCTTGAATAATTTAGTAAAAGAAAACATTTTTACACAACGTAAAATAATTAAAAAAAAAAAAAAAAAAAAAATTTGGGTTAAAAAATGCACCTTTCAATGTGCACAAAGTAAAATTTTTTACGCTATACAATGTGTGTGGCTGATTCTTGAAGTCAAATTTTGTGGTTTGTTTTTGTGGGCCTGATTAACTAAAGCTAAATGCACTTGACACTACTTCAAGTGCACTAGGAGACAGACATAACTTAAATATAAACAACAATAAAAACAAAATATTTAGATAAACCAATTTTCTTTTTTATTTTGTAAGAAACTTACAGCTGTTGCTGAATAGCAATGGCCCCCCGACCATTAAAATAATTGACATAACGGTCACGCACTTGATGTGCAGTTCGGGGGGCCAAGCCAATACGGCCAATTTCTAGGCCTGTCAAAGTGCTATCCTGTTCCAGTCTGGCCTCAGGCCCAACCGAGGATAGATATGTAGCTGAATGTCTCCTTAAAAAGTTATGCAAGATGCAGCAAGCAAGGATGACGTAGTTTATTTTATAGTCCGCCAAATTAATTGAAGTAAGGAATAAACGGAACCGGCTGGCCAGAATCCCAAAGGCATTCTCCACAACTCTTCTTGCTCTGGCCAGCCGATAATTAAATACCCTCCTCTCAGGGGTGAGTGTCCTTTGGGGGAATGGCCTCATCAAGTTCTCACCGAGAGCAAATGCTTCATCAGCAATAAAAACTGAGGGGAGTCCATCCACATTGTCGTCATCAGGTGGCAATTCCAGGCCACCGGTCTGGAGATGATGGCACAGCTCGGTCTTTGCAAAGACTCCTCCATCAGACATCCGGCCGTTCTTACCCACATCCACAAACATAAACTCCAAATGTGCCGAGACCACCGCCATCAAAACTACACTATGGAACCCCTTGTAGTTATAGAAATAAGACCCCGAATGCGGTGGTGGCACAATCCGGACATGCTTCCCGTCAATCGCCCCTACACAGTTGGGAAAGTCCCAACGGTCAGCGAACTGGGAGGCCACAGTCTGCCATTCCTGTGTACTTGAAGGAAACTGTGGAGTGCAAAAAAAATAAGATAAGGACTTTAAAAAATAAATTGGATATCAGATTACACCAAAACATTAGTAAACAACAGCAGTCAAATATTATTAATATGTGTGTTTGTAATTGAAATGTTGAAAAACAGAAGGCACACTTATAAGATTACTCACCCCCTCTGATGGCCCATTGATACATTTGAATGTGGGGGGTGGGGTTCTAATTAGGTTAACAAACACACCTGACTGGTTCAAACATTTGTGGGGTGGGGGAGGGGTTCTAATTAGGTTAACAAACACACCTGACTGGTTCAAACATTTGTGGGGTGGGGGAGGGGTTCTAATTAGGTTAACAAACACACCTGACTGGTTCAAACATTTGTGGGGTGGGGGAGGGGTTCTAATTAGGTTAACAAACACACCTGACTGGTTCAAACATTTGTGGGGTGGGGGAGGGACAAACAAGACAATGGAGCAGACAATATACATTGTTCAAGGGACTATAGGCTAGAGATATAAATGGACCCAGCATTGCATGGTGGGGAGGTTAATGAAAGAAATTATGCATGTAGGGCAATAAATGATTAAAATAGGCATGCACGAAGATAAAGGGGACATTCACAGCAGATTGAAAGCATGGCAATTAGGTAAAGAGGACAGTTCTACAATACATCAAAAAACATTTAATACATATCATGTAATGTTAAAGGATAAAACTTACCTTCATATATTCCTTCTGCAGGACCTGAATAATAGCAGAACAGGTCTCTGGGATTATGATCCCCAGAGCCTGGGGGGAGATGCCTGTTGAGAACTTCAAGTCCTGAAGACTTCTCCCTGTCGCCAAGTAACGTAACGTGGCAACTAGTCTCTGCTCTGCACTGATGGCTTGCCTCATGCAGGTATCCTGCCTGCTGATATAGGGGGTCAGCATAGCCAGCAGACGCTCAAAGACGGGGTCCGTCATCCTGAGAAAATTCCTGAAATCCTCAGGATTATTCTCACGGAGCTCACGGAGCAAAGGCATGTGAGAGAACTGGTCACGCTGGCGCAACCAATTCTTGGTCCATGAACTCCTCCCCACCCTGTTCATGGACTGGACTCGGGTCAAAGTATTAACCCCAACACCAAGTCCCCACACAGCACGAACTCAAGAACGAGAACGTCCACGCGACATGGCTTCAAAACGGTCGGCTGCTCAAACAAACAAACTTATGACAAACGCACTGACGAACAGCAAGGCCTATGAAGAACGACCTGAAAATCAGGAACGAGCGGACCAGAACGGTCTGCAAGGCAGGTTACGAACTGACCAACACGCACTGAAAAGCAGATACAAACCTCACAAGCACAAACTGAACCGCAGAAAACGAACGAAATAAGCTGAAGTGTGAAAAGCGCAAATCGTCTCTAACCAAACTTCTACTAACACGAGATTAGCAGAAGGAGCCCAAAGGGTGCCGTAGTGGGGCTTGAACTTCCTTTTTCTAGTCCCGTCGTACGTGCTATACGTCACCGCGTTCCAAACCAGTGGACTTTTGCAGTGAGCGTGTGTGGTCAAGTCCGTCCATTTTTAAGTCCGGCGCAAGGAGCCAACAAAGTCCGACGAAAAGTCTGCCGGGCAAAGTCCGCCGTAAAGTCCGCTCCAACTAGAGCATCTGTGAGGGGTTCCAGTGTTGTGCCACCACCACCACCACCACCACCACCAAAGGCCCAATTTTTCTGCCCCTGTTCCACAGGTGCATGTAATTACAATTCTTGATCTAATATTTCACAGCAGGGCCCGTTTCTGCACCAACCAAGAGTATCTGTGAGGACTTACAGTGTTGTGGCACCAGCACCACCACCACCACCACCACCAAAGGCCCAATTTTCTGCCCCTGTTCAACAGGGGCATGTAATTACAATTCTTGATCTAATATTTCACATCAGGGTCCTGTGGGGGGTTACAGTGTTGTGGCCACAACAACACCTAAGGCCCAAATTTCTGCTGAGTATATAGGGCAGGCCCCTACTTTCAAACATCCAACTTACAAATGACTCCTACTTGCAAACGGAAGGAGACAACAGGAAGTGAGATGAAATCTACACCTAGGAAGGGAAATTCTCTCCTGTAAGAGTTAATATGGGAAAAACTTTTCTTCTTTCCACTGATGCTTTATCACCAATCCTTGTTTCACAAAAAAAAACACATTTTCAAAAAACATTTGTCATTGGTACAAAAAGTGAGGTGAAATCTTCTGAAGAGGAGCACAGACAGCAAAACAAATGTCACAGGGGTGATAACCCTTCCCTAGGTTTTCCAAAAAGCTTAAAATAGATTTTTTGGCTGGAGCTAAACACGTTAAAAATGTACCAGTTCAAAATTATAAACAGATTCTACTTAACAACAAACCTACAGTCCCTGTCTTGTTTGCACCGCCTGTATACTGCTGTTCAGAGTATATAGGGCCTGGGGGCCCCACATCTTTCCTTTTTTAATTTGGGTGCGGGGTTCCCCTTAATATCCATACAAGGCCCAAAGGGCCTGGTAATGGACTTGGGGGTACCCATGCCATTTGTCTCACTGATTTTCATCCATATTGCCAGGACCCGACATTACATTAAAGCCGCAAGCAGTTTTAAATGACTTTTTCTCCTTTAAAAATGACATTTTGTGCAGGGACTGTTCTAAGCACAGGAAACACGCGCCACTTTACAGGCATACTATAGACACCCCCAGGTACAATATTTAAAGTAATATTTAACTTTTTTTTTTTTTACTTTAAGCATCATTAAAATCACTGCTCCCGAAAAAACGGCCGTTTTAAAAACATTTTTTTGCATTGATACATATCCCCTGGGGCAGGACCCGGGTCCCCAAATCCTTTTAGGACAATACCATGCAAATTAGCCTTTAAAATGAGCACTTTTGATTTCGAACGTTCGAGTCCCATAGACGTCAGTGGGGTTCTAACGTTCGTGCAAATTTTCGGTCCGTTCGCAGGTTCTGGTGCTAACCGAACCGGGGGGTGTTTGGCTCATCCCTACTGGTTTGTATGACTCGTAATCCAAACACCCAGATATTTCGGCTTTGCCACTACTTTTAGGTGGGGGGCTCCAGACGGTATCTGGCTGCCAAGTGGGTCAACCGGCAACAAGGCCGACTTCTCCCAATTGATAACCAAGCCATAAAATCGCCCAAATTCCTCAACCATTTGTATCACTGTGTTTAGGGAAGTTTCAATGTCTCCAAGAAAAAATAGGACATCGTCCGCGTACAGTGCTAACCTGTCCTCCCCTGCCTGCCTTCGGAACCCCTGCATACCTGACAAATATCTGGTCATAATTGCAAATGGTTCCATTGCGAGGGCGAACAGCAAGGTGGACAAAGGACAACCCTGTCTCATCCCTCTTTCCAACTGAATCAGCTCTGAATGTTCATTATTGATTTTTATTTTTAGCTCTTGGTTCGGTATATAATATTTTCACCCATTCAATAAAGAAGGGGCCAAACCCAAATCTCTCTTGCACTCTCAATAAGTAGTCCCATTCCAGGCTATCAAAGACCTTAGCGGTATCCAAGGCCAATACCGCCCTAGAGCCTTCATTGTCTGTTGGGATCTGCATGTTTAGAAAGACTCTTCTGATGTTAATACTAGTTGACCTCAGTCCAGTTGCTAACACTTTGGCCAGAATTTTTACATCGGTACATAACAGTGATATTGGGCGGTAAGAGGATACATCCCATTGATCCTTCCCCTCCTTTTATATCACTGTAATGGTAGCTTCTGACATCAAGATGGGAAGTCTCCCATTATTTATTGCCCACCTCAGTGTCTTCAGCAACTCTGGGAGCAATATCTCACCATAACATTTATATATTTCTATTGGAAGCCTGCCCGGGCCTGGTGACTTTTGGTTGGACGTCCCAGCCACCACTCGCTGCAGTTCATCCAAAGTCACTGGTGCCTCTATGTCCATTCTGCCTTCTCTGTCAAAGTCGGAATTGTTATTCCCCGAAGAAAACCATCCATCCTTTCACTCCCAGCCCCTCTGTTGGATTTATACAAGGACTTATAATATTCACTTATGCCGCATACACACGACCGGTCTTTCCATCAGAATAAACTGAGTTCTGACAGAGTTCCACTGAAACGGTCTTGCCTACACACAATCACACCAAAGTCCGACCGTCTATTGTGTCTATTGGTGATTAGGGATGGGCTTTATGTTCGGGTCGAACATGAGTTTGACTCATTGGCTGTTCGCCTATTCGCCGAACAGCAAACAATTTGGGGTGTTCGCGTCAAATTCGAAAGCCGCGGAACACCCTTTAAAAGTCTATGGGAGAAATCAAAAGTGTTAATTTTAAAGGCTTATATGCATGGTATTGTCATAAAAAGTGTTTGGGGACCTGGGTCCTGCCCCAGGGGATATGTATCAATGCAAAAAAAAGTTTTAAAAACAGCCATTTTTTCGGGAGCAGTGATTTAATAATGCTTAAAGTGAAACAATAAAAGTGTAATATTCCTTTAAATTTCATACCTGGGGGCTGTCTATAGTATGTCGGTAAAGGGGCACATGTTTCCCATGTTTAGAACAGTCTGACAGCAAAATGACATTTCTAAAGGAAAAAAAGTCATGTAAAACTACTATCGCTAGTGCCGACTACAATGAATTGTTGGTCTGCCAATACACATAAAAGTTCATTGATAAAAACGCCATGGAATTTCCCCACAGGGGAACCCCGAACCAAAATTAAAAAAAAAATGCGTGAGAGTCCCCCTAAATTCCATACCAGTCCCTTCAGGTCTGGTATGGATATTAAGGGGAACCCTGCGCCAAAATGTAAAAAAATCCAAAATCCATACCAGACCTCTCAGGTCTGTATGGATTTTAAGGGGAACCCTGAGCCAAAATTTAAAAAAATGGCGTGGGGCCCCCCAAAAATCCATACCAGACCTTTATCCGAGCACGCAACCTGGCAGGCTGCAGGAAAAGAGGGGGGGGACGAGAGAGCGCCCCCCTTCCTAAACCATACCAGGCCACATGCCCTCAACATTGGGAGGGTGCTATGGGGTAGCCCCCAAAACACCTTGTCCCCATGTTGATGGGGAGAAGGGCCTCATCCCCACAACCCTTGCCTGGTGGTTGTGGGGTTCTGCGGGCGGGGGGCTTATCAGAATCTGGAAGCCCCCTCTAACAATGGGACCCCAAGATCCTGGCCCCCCATGTGAATTGGTAATGGGGTACAAATGTACCCTTACCATTTCACAAAAAAAGTGTCAAAAAAGTTAAAAACACAAGAGACGGTTCTTCTTCTTCCATCTTCTTTCTTCTGGTCTTCCTTCGGTGTTCTTCTTCCTCCATCTTCTTCTTCTCCATCTTCTTCTTCCTGCACTCTTCTTGTCCAGCATCTTCCTCTGGCTTCTTCTCTGCTCCGTCCGCACGATCCGCCTCAGTGGAAGTCTTCCACCGTGTGACGCTTCGGTTCTTCTGACACTTCTTATATAATGGAGGGCAGGGCCACCCCTGCCACCTCCTCTGACGCACGGGGACTTCACGGGGACTTCCCTGTGGCTTTCCTCGTGTTGTCAGAGGGGGCGGGGTCACCTGTTTACATAACTGGGTTTGGCTCATCCCTAGCGGTGAAGTACAACACGTATGACGGGAATAGAAAAGGGAAGTTCAATAGCGAGTAGCCAATAGTTGCCGTCTCGTACTTGCTTCAGAGCATGCATCGTTTTTGGTCTGTCGGAACAGCATACAGATGAGCGGTTTTCCCAATAGGAACAGATTCTGGCAGGGTTTGAAACAGGAAAATCTGGATGCCGCACACCGGATAAAGTTGAAAACATCTTCTTTATTGTAAAACTTGGATCATAAAAAACAGGACAACAAGGCGGGTGGTACAGACACAGCTGACGTGTTTCGCGCTCTAGTTCGAGCGCTTACTCATAGCTTGAGTAAGCGCTCGAACTAGAGCGTGAAACGCGTCAGCTGTGTCTGTACCACCCGCCTTATTGTCCTGTTTTTTATGATCCAAGTTTTACAATAAAGAAGATGTTTTCAACTTTATCCGGTGTGCGGCATCCAGATTTTCCTGTTTCAAACCCTGCTTCAATTTGCATTTAGCCAGCACCTGGGACTCCTCTCCTCTTAAGGATTCACTAACACACACCTGAAAGCAAGTTCTCCTGAGCGGTGATTCATTCTCTCTGTCTTGTCTGCACCATAGGAACGGATTCTGTCGGAAAGATTTGAAACATGTTCTATTTCTAGGTCCGTCAGAATTTTCGAAAGAAAAAGTCAGATGAAGCCCACACACAATCGGAATGTCCAATGGAATGATTCCGTCTGACCTTTTCTGTCAGAAAGTCCGGTCGTGTGTACGTGGCATCAATGTGTGCACTAGTTCTGTCGGGTCTGTAGAGATCTCTCCACTCGATGTCCTGACTGCCGAGACAGTGGAGGGGGGGTATTAGATCTAAGCAAAATGGACAGTATATGACCCACTCTCTCCCCTTCTCCAAAATGACACTGTCTCTGGAACAATCGTTTGTTCTCTATCCTCCTTGTAACGGCCATTTTATAAGCTTGCTGTTTATCCAGCCATTGCCTTTGCCTATCTGGGGTTGGATCTTCAACATATTGTCTCTCTGCCTGCATCATCACGTTCCTAATGTCCCTTTCCCATTTCCTAGATTTCCCCTTGATTCTTGCAACTTGTTGGATCAGAAGGCCTCTAAGATAGGCCTTCAAGGAGTCCCAAACCACTCCAGCCGACGCCGTGCCCACATTAATTTGGATAAATTCATTTAATCCAGTCATCAGTTCTAGCCAATAAGGACTGAGTTTCCATTCTCTTGGGTGGACTTTATTCCCAATATTTATTGTCAGTACCAGCGGGGAGTGGTCCGAGACTCCTCTTGGGCCATATTCTGTGTTCTTTACCAACAGTGTTGCTTCTCTATTACTCAGGGCCATATCTATTCTGGAGAGGGTGTGGTAAGAGCTAGAAAAGCAGGAGTATTGCCGTTCCTGCGGGTTGCGCATTCGCCATATGTCGCTCAACCCCGTTTCCTTCAAGAATTGGGATAGTCGACCCTCTCCTGTTGTATTGGGGCAATTCAGCAATGGAAATCTATCTAGGGCCTTATCTAAAACTTCGTTGAAGTCTCCTACCACTATTACTGGAATTCCTACTTTTTCCGATGTAAACTCCAACAATTTATACAGGACCTCAAGTTTAAATGGGGTGAATATAAATATTCGCCAGAACATATAGCCCGTTCTCAATTGAGCAGAACAAAAAAATATACCAGCCCTGTTCATCGATACAACTCTCCCTGCAGGAGAACGCCACTCCTCTCCCAACCATTATGCTGACCCCCCTTTAATAGGAGGAATAAACAGGATGGTATTGGGATTGAAACTTCCGGTTACGGAGTTGTGGCACAGTAATGCTGATCAAATGCGTCTCCTGCAGGCACAGCAGTCCAGCCCCACTCCTCTCCAGTGCAGACAGGACCGTGGCCCTCTTAGTTGGATCCCCTAGGCCTCGGACATTCCAAGAACTTATACTGAATGTCTTAACCGGCATGGGAAAATATCAAAGTAAATAAAAAAAAGAAAGAAAACAGAGGGAAAAAAAAGCAGTCCAACAGTTCCACCCTCCTCCCTCCACCCTAAATACTTCCTCCAATCTGTGTCTCCCTCCCTTCTCCAATCTCCCACACTTCTCTCTATTTGTGCCATCTGCCTTATTAATATTTGTGGTGTATACTTCTTACCCCCAGCCCTACCCCAGCCCTACCCACCCTACCCATCCTACCCCTACCCCGCCTCCAACCACCGCCCTCCCTCCCATACTTCCCCACCCCTGCCCAGCTGGGCCTACCCTAAGGGCTTCACCTGTGACATTTCCATACCTCCCCCACCATTCTCTCCTCACATTCCAAACCAGTGACATTAGTAATTTCAGTGTAAAATATAACCAATGCGGGAGCCTCAAAATTACCAAGTATTAATAAAATGGCATATTGCCTATTGTTGAAGGTGGGTAATATAGATGACATCTATATTACCCACCTTCAACACTAGGCAATATGCCATTTTATTAATACTTGGTAATTTTTAGATTCTCTCACAATAGGACTAGCGCAGCACCACCCCCCTCTGTTTTATTCTATTTACTCTTTAGGGCCAGGTTGGACCCTTTCCGGTGCTAGCTGCTTGTCCAAAACCCCCCCTCTTATATAGCTTTCCCATTTGCATGGTGGCGCAGGAATACCATATTTACTAATGCGGGAGCCTCTCTTACTACCATTCTTACATGCATCTATAACACCCAGTCAGAAAAAAATGTGTCTCCCCTCCTTCCCCCCCTCCTATCTATTTTAATTAAAAACATTATTATAATAATCAGTGGTTATGTAGTAATACAGTGATCAAACTAAAGCAGCAAAAAAAAAAAAAAAGGAATAGTCTCCCACAGGAAAAAGAGTATTTGCAGGACTGAGGAAAAAAAAGGGGAGGGGGGGACAGGAGCCAGCAGCCCCTTAAAGGAGCGCAAGAAAGATATTCCCCTCAGAACTACTCCCCTTCCCCCCTTACATAAGCAAAACAACTCCATGCTCACTATATTCTACAGTCTTTCCTGTTTTCCTCCAACCACTTCGCCACATCGGTCAGTGAGCTGAAAAAAAAGGTCCACCCAGTGCTGTCACCCATAGGCAGGGTGGGTATAGCAAGTCCTAAACATTTTGTATTTCTGCAAAGAACACTTAATTGGAATAAATTCAGCCCTGTGCTTCTGCAAATCTGGGGAAAAATCAGGGTAAATTGAGACTCTAACCCCATTGTACATAATGTTCCCCATTTCTCTCGCTCATTGAAGCAAAGTCACCTTATCGTTATAGTTGAGAAGCTTTATTAATAATGGCCTAGTATAGCGTCCCACCTGCAGGGCTTTAAAGGGGACTCTGTAGGCTCTTTCAATCGTAAAGAGTGTTGAAAAGATAGTGGGCCCAAAAATTTCCCTAAACCACCCCTCCAGAAACACTATGGGGTTAGAGCCCTCACTCCACCCTGGGAGGCCTATCACTCTCACATTGTTTCTGCGAAGTTAGCATAATCACAGCATGATCAGAACATGTAATGTCATAGATGGAGGAGGAGAAAGCCCATTGAAGCATTCTATTTGTGAAAAAAAAATCTATTCTGGAATAAGAACAGTGTCTAGAAGAAAACAAGTATAGTCTCTCTACCCAACGTGTTGGCACCTCAATACATCATATAGTTTTTCAGCATGAAGAAAGTTCCCTAAGGAAGGACGATGGTGGTTGGTCACTGAGGTAGAGTTGAGGGAAGAATTCACTACCATGTTAAAGTCCCCACAGACGATGAAGTGGACAGATTTTACTGTGGCTATCTTCCATAGCAATTTCTTGACAAATTGCAATTGGTGAGAGTTCGGTGCTTAAGCGTTAACCAAAGTGTAGGGGATTGAGTTCAGAGAGCAAGGCAGGATGAGGTAAGTGCCATCTGGATCAATAATGAATTATTTCAATTGTTTCTGATTGCAATTAGAACTCCTTTTCTTTTCACATGAAAGGAACACATGGGGGCAAACAGGGTGGGCGCATTTGGGTGTAGCCTCTAAATGAAAGTGGGTCTCCTGTATATTAAGCACATCAGCAGCATGAGAGCATGCTTCCTTTCACATAGAATATCATTTAGCTCGGTGATTTAGACCCTTCACATTAATCAATAAGAGATTGAGTTCTATGTTGTATGTTTATGAAGTAATTTGGTGTTGATCTCTATGTTAACCATAAGAGAGATGTAAGGGATAAAGCAGCCATGATGTATTTGGATATCAAAGGAAATGTTGTCAAGAGATAAGAGTTCACGTATGTTGTCAAAAACTCAGAATAGACACAAACAAGCAACAAAATCAAGTTAGCTGGACCTGTAACTACTTCATGACAAGAGTAAATCCCCCCCGGAGAAGTTAGTTAAAATAAACAAAAAGCATAAAAATGTGAGGCCTTCAGGCTTCAGAGAAGGTCTCAAGCAGACTGGGCTGCTAAACATACAGTAATTGGGTTCAAAATATTAGGTGCACTATCTTGCCCCACTTAGAATGCTAACGCATTATATTGAAAGGGAATGTAGTGTGCTAACCCCAATGAGTATCAGGTGAAATGTTTTGGGTGAACTATATGCCACTCCTGAGGTGATTTAGGTGGCAAGTGAGGATGAAGGTGGTTCTGGAATGATATCCTATTTTCGTAGCACATGGATTCTTTAAGAGAAACTTCATATGAGGTGGAACACCGATGAGTAATCTTCAACTTCACCACTAAGGATGAGCTCCGGCGTGTTCGCACAGCCCACGTGCAGAGCCCGCCAGGAAGTCAGCACTGCGCTGCGCTAATCACAGACAGTGAGACATTGTCCCGATCTCTGCAGCCGCACATCGGGAAATCTCTCACTGCTTGTGATTAGCGCAGCGCAGTGCCGACTTCCTGGCGGGCTCTGCATGTGGGCTGTGCGAACACGCCGGAGCTCATCCTTATTCACCACATATTTCCATTTGTACAGGATATTGTGATTGTTAAAGGCTTTTGTGTTGGAAATAAGATTCTTGCGTTGTTGGAGTGTAAATTGTGATAAATCCGGAAGCAGCTGAAGTTTGACCACTTGTTCTGGTAGTTAGTAAGGGCGATAGAAAGCTGCCAGAAGTTGTTCCTTTACTTGAAAAAAATGAACTTGCAGAATGACATCTCTAGGTACTTCTTTGGGCAGGAAAGATGGCTTAGGTACTCGATGTACTCAGTCAATAGTATGATCTGCCGTGGAGAGGGACGGTATCACCGCTGCAAAGAGGTTGCATACAAAATGTGGCAATTGGGAAGACTGAACTGATTCAGGAATACCACTAATTCTTAAGTTGTTTCTCCTGGACCTGTCCTCAAGGTCCACTAGTTTAATTTTAATTCACATGATCTCTTCATATTGGGCTGTATGAGCCTCTACTAGGGAGTTGTAATGAACTGTTTATCTATCATCGACTTTTCTATGTGGTGTACTCTGTCTCCTAATTCCTGCATCTCCAGTTTAGCATGACATATACTGAGCAGGATTTCTGTTTCTAGGGATGCCCTCAGTGATAAATGCATGACTTTTAACATTGTATCAGACACAGGTTGGCCACTGGTAGGGAAAGCAGCAATGGGATCTGGGCTGTGTGAGGCATGAGGTTCTTCAGAATTAACACTTATCTCTTCCTACATATCATTGTAGATTTCCTCCTGGGGATTTGTGGCTTGGGCTTCACAGGACTTTGGAATGTTGGAGAAGAATGATCTGGAGTCAGTCTTCAGCTGCGAGTGCCTCAGGATTTGGAAAACACTGCATATCTGCCTCTAAAGGTACGGCAGCAGCCTATGTGGTAGGGGCACCAGAAAGACACGTGAGAAATCCTGGGCAGTAAGAATGTTCACCTTAGATTTACCAGCTTCCTGCCAAGGGGGAAGTACCTAGTTAGGTGGTTAAGGCCCTGGGCGTACCAACAGATAAAGCAGATATATAATATATTAATATACTCACTGTGTGCCTTGGGATTTGGAAGAGAGGGCAGTTCAGAGGAAGTACAGGACATTGCATCATGGTCAGGAGTGGGCGAGGAATTTCAAGCCATAGAAGAATACTGATACTCCTCGTTTAACGACTTACCTGTTTAATGTCCACTCAGACTTATGACCAGCTCTCCTCACCTGAACGATGCACTACACATCATTGTATTGCACAGCACAGTACAGAATTTTTGTTTGTGTTCTGTACTTATACAAATCAAAACAAAGTTTTGAGCTGGAGTTTTTTTTTTTCAAAATACAGTACAGTACAGTAGTTAAGAATGCTTAAAATATTGATTACTTGTGACTCCTCGTTTAACAACCAATTTGTTTAATGACCTGGTCATTGGAACGAAACCTGGTCTTTAAGTGAGGAGTACCTGTATAGAAAAAACAAACAGCAAAAAGGTTACAAATAAAGGTAAAACTGTTGTATAAAAAAGGGCTCCAAAGGAATACATGAGCAATTGTGCTGCTGCACGGATTAGGGGAACAAACATATACAGTGTCATGAAAAATACTGGACTTAACTGGGAAAACCTGAGTCGAGATTACAAGCTTCAAGATCAAAGATTTGGAACCCATATGTGACTACTTCTTGTGTGGGCATTTGTGGGAGAATGTATGCCACTCCTGAGGAAGATTTGAAGGTGGATAAGAAGGCTCACGCTGGGGGGACCTTCCCGAAGAATATCCAATCTTCATAGTAGGCAAAGGTTATCATCAAGATTATTGACAGTGCTGGAGGAGCCATCACGATTGATAATCAGTGTTGCTGGGTATTTCCATGTGTAGGAAATATTGTGACTGCGTAAGGCTTTGATGATAGAGATCATATTTCTGTGTTGTTGTAGCGTGTGGGCCAAGAGATCAGGTAGTACTTGAAGAGTAGACGTTTGTTCTGGGATCTGGTCTCTTTGTTAAAAGGCACCTAACAATATTTCCTTGACCTGAATAAATTAAACTCTCAGAAGGACATCCCACGGGATATCTGGAGGCAGGAACGCAAGTTTAGGGATCCTGTGGACCCGGTCAATAGTGTGATCCGCTGATTTGAGGGGATTACTGCCTAAAATAAGTCCCGGACAAAGTAAGGTAGTGGAGAAGACTGTACCGACTCTGGGGTACCATATATTTTCAAATTATTGTGCCTAGACCTGCCTTCAAGATTGGAGACTTTGGTTTTGAGCCAGGCAATTTCCTCACTATGTGCCTCATGTGCATCAATCATAGCGTTGAATGATGTAGTGTATGTGCCCATACTGTCTTACAAGTGGCTCACCCTTTCGCCTAGTTCTTGAATGTCCGCTACATATTTATGTAGACAGGACATTATATCAGCTTGTAAAGATAAGTGCAGAGAGAGCAGCATGTCCTTCAGCATAGTATCAGAGACTGGTTGGTCAGCAGTGGGAAATGAGGCAATGGGTTCCAGTTGCTGTGTGGCAGAGGGTGATTGGCGAGCTGGGGGGCACATACCTTCATAAGTGGGTCCACACTGTTGGGAATCCCTCCAAGTCCCTCCAAGGCCTGGACTTTGCCAGGCTTCGGGGGCTTGGTCTAGGGGGGATCAGACCCTGCAGATGTATAACAGTACCTTGGCTGAGCAGCAGCAGCACTGGGACTCTTTGGGAAGGCAGCTTCTAGAGGTCCAGTGGTGTCTTATGTCACTATTTTGATGTAGTGCCCTGGACACTGTCGGGAAAAAAACTGAGAGTTTCTGTAGCAGAGGGGGATCTCTTCAGGATTGAGGCATCATGGTGGTGACAGGAAAGCGTAGAGGCTCAGGAGGGTTGATGGAAGGCAGTTAAGGTATCATGCGGCCAGCATGGACGAGTGGCAGCCACACCCCCAGTATTATATATTTTTTGACATGTGAGGGAGTTCCTCTGTCCCCATTTTCCTCAATTTTATTCCTCCCACAGTTGGCACATTTTTGATAGTACACATGGGATTTGGTGACAAAAACAGAACTTATCCACATATTTTGCTACATAGTAAGCGCAGGGCAATAACTTCATGATAAGATATAACAACTTTACAAGAAGGCCTAGATAAAATAGAGGTTGGGGCAACTAAATAACAGATGAGCTTTAATGTGGGGAACTGTAATGCACTTGGGAGCTAAAAATATGAATGCAAGTAACTTGCTAGGCGGAGGACCTCTGGGGGAATTGAGGATGGAAAAGGAGGTCCTAGTAGATCACAAACTCAGCAATAGCATGCAATACCAAACTGCAGCAAGCAAGGCCAGCAGATTATTAGCATACATTAAAAAATGTTTACTTAAGAGATAAAACTATTATTCTACCACTTTAGAAAATTCTGCTTCAGCCACATCTGGAGTATGCTGTTCTGGTCACCAATCCTCAGAGTCCAGAGAAGGGCAACAAAGCTAAAAAGGTGGCTGGAGGACATCAGTTATGAGGAATGACTGTAAACATTAAACTCATTCTCCATGAAGAAGAGATGCTTAAGCGGGAATATAATTGCTATATACAATTCTTTAAATGGTAATTTTTGCATTGGGAGGGAACTATTTAACCTAAGGTCTCTAAAGAGGACACAAATCCACACAATGAGTTTGGATGAGAAACGGCTCAATCTTAAACTACGTAAGGAGTTCTTTAGTGTTAGAACTATAGCGATGAAAAACACCCTTCTAAAGTTGGTGGTGTTTGTGGGAGTGTAGATAAATGCAAAAAATGTTAGTTTTGTCTCTTAGCAAACACAATGTGCATGAATATTGAAAATGGTAGTGAAATACACACACTCAGGTTGACTGACTTTATTTAACCTTACCAACTATGCAACTATATGTAATTATTTTGTCGTTGCAGGGTTATATTAAAAATAAATCTAATATGAATATGATGAGGTCCAGAGATATGTGACCATCTCCTACATCAAGAGATACATAAAAGGCATACTGTACATAAAAGGAAATTATGTTTATCCTGTATTGCAAAATGTTATTAATGCAAGGTCCTCCTCCAGAAACACCTGGAGTAAGCAACATTTAAAATTTTTCAGTCAGAGACTAATCATCCAGTGATAGGTCAGGTCTCAGAAGTTGAATGCTATTTTGCTGTTTTTTTCAAATATACTTACCTCTAATTAAGGCATAAGTTAATAACATTTCTTTACATTGTCTTTTACAGTAAAAAAAAGTTGTAAACAAAATATTTAGTTATTCCTGGCTAGTAAATATACCCCACTGGGTCTGCTTCAGGCCAGGGATGGTCTTGGGCATGTTTGGGTTCCTAGTCCCAACCCACCTGTCCGATCCCGACAGGAAGCACACCGCTAATCACAGGCAGTGAGACATTCCCGATCTGTGCAGCTGCGGACCGGAAAATGTCTCACTGCCTGTGATAGTGGTGTGCAGTGTCAGCTTCCTGGCGGGATTGGGCAGGTGGGTTTGGAATAGGATCCTGAACATGCCCGAGCCCTTTCCTACTTCAGACCTGCAGACATGTTACCTCACCACCTGCTTGTATTATTTTCCAGCAATAATCTATTAACACAGACGCAGAAACATTATACCCCAGGTGGGAAACAATGTGTGGTTAGTTAATTACCACCAGCAGCCTGTTACAAACCTTCCACTACTACCCATTTACCTCTTGATCTGCAAAATCCTATGCTGCAGATATACTCCATCCTCAACTGACAGGAGTTGTTTCTCACAATATGTACAGTATATATGATATAAATATATATATATATATATATATATATATATATATATATATATATATATATATATATATATATATATATATATATATATATTGTATACAAAGCTGTAAAATGTCTCATTCATGTAATATCCAATGCAGCTGAATGCTGCTGTATACAGTATCTCACAAAAATGAGTACACCTCTCACATTTTTGTAAATATTTTATTATATCTTTTCATGTGACAACACTGAAGAAATGACACTTTGCTACAATGTAAAGTAGTGAGTGTACAGCTTGTATAACAGTGTACATTTGCTGTCCCCTCAAAATAACTCAACACAGCCAATATTGTTTAAACCGCTGGCAACAAAAGTGAGTACACCCCTAAGTGAAAATGTCCAAATTGGGCCCAATGTGTCAATATTTTGTGTGGCCAACATTATTTTTCAGCACTGCCTTAACCCTCTTGGGCATGGAATTCACCAGAGCTTCACAGGTTGCCACTGGATTCCTCTTCCACTCCTCCATGACAACATCATGGAGCTGGTGGATGTTAGAGACCTTGCACTCCTCCGTCTTCCATTTGAGAATGCCACACAGATGCTCAATAGGGTTTAGGTCTAAAGACATACTTGACCGGTCCATCACCTTTACCCTCAGCTTCTTTAGCAAGGCAGTGGTTGTCTAGGAGGTGTGTTTAGGGTCATTATCATGTTGGAATACTGCCCTGCGGCCCAGTCTCTGAAGAGAGGGGATCATTCTCTGCTTCAATATGTCACAGTACATGTTGGCATTCATGGTTCCCTCAGTGAACTGTAGCTCCCCAGTGATGGCAGCACTCATGCAGCCCCAGACCATGACACTCACACCACCATGCTTGACTGTAGGCAAGACACACGTGTCTTTGTACTCCTCACCTGGTTGCTGACACACATGCTTGACACCATCTGAACCAAATACATTTATCTTGGTCTCATCAGACCACAGGACATGGTTCCAGCAATCCATGTCCTTAGTCTGCTTGTCTTCAGCAAATTGTTTGCTGGCTTTCTTGTGTAAAATCATTAGAAGAGGCTTCCTTCTGGGATGACAGCCATGCAGATCAATTTGATGCAGTGTGCGGCGTATGGTCTGAGCCCTCATAGGCTGACCCCCTCACCCCTTCAATCCCTGAAGCAATGCTGGCAGCACTCATACGTATATTTCCCAAAGACAACCTTTGGATATGTCACTGAGCACGTGCACTCAACTTCTTTGGTTGACCATGGCGAGGCCTGTTCTGAGTGGAACCTGTCCTGGTAAACTGCTGTATGGTCTTGGCCACTGTGCTGCAGCTCAGTTTCAGGGTCTTGGCACTCTTCTTATAGCCTAGGCCATCTTTATGTAGAGCAACCATTCTTTTTTTTTATAGATCCTTAGAAAGTTCTTTGCCATGGGGTGCCATGTTGAACTTCCAGTAACCAGTGTGAGAGAGTGAGAGCGATAACACCAAATTTAACACACCTGTTCCCCATTCACACATGAGACATTGTAACACTAACGAGTCACATGACACCTGGGAGGTAAAATGGTTAATTGGGCCCAATTTGGACATTTTCACTTTGGGGTGCACTCACTTTTGTTGCCAGTGGTTTAGATATTAATGGCTGTGTGCTGAGTTATTTTGAGGGGACATCAAATTTACACTGTTATACAAGTTGTACACTCATTACTTTACATTGTAGCAAAGTGTGATTTCTTCAATGTTGTCACATGAAAAGATATAATAAAATATTTACAAAAATGTGAGGGGTGTACTCACTTTTGTGAGATATTGTATGTAATTTATTTACTTAACTTTTAATATTGCATTTTTTTTCTTTTAATACTTATTTGTGACACAAATTCATAAAATTGTTTATTTTATTATTTTTTCTGCGTAAAAGTAGAAATAAGTGATATCCGTTTACTAGATATGTCCTTGTTCAGAGTGGTTTTTATTTGTCTTCTCATATCTGTCATTGGCTGCTACAGCTCTATGGGTACTCTACAGGCTTCAAAGGCGCCTTTGATCTGGTGAGAAGAGTCCAACGGTTACTGATATAAAGTGGATACTGGACACAGGTTACCAAGAAAGTTACATGGTCATTGTGGTCATTTTGAGCTGTCATAGCTCTGCAGAGTGAAAGGAAAGCACTTGTATTTTTTAGCTCAAGAGACATTTAAACTGTTATTGCCAGCATACATACCTCCTTCCTCATATATTGGGGAATAAATATAATTAAGTATCCACTTACCAAGATTTGTAGGCTTTCTAAACTATAAACAGTGACATTTGTCATTATGCACTGCACAAAATATACACAATATAGGCTAAAATCTGCAATGAGTTATATGCAGCATGTTTGAATTTAACAAGTAACCAATGTTTAGCAATTGCTCTTAAAATGTTTCTGTTACAATCCTGTTCATTTTTGTAACCTAAGACCGTTGTGTGTGTTTTACAGATCAATGAGACTGGCCTGCAACATTGTAAAGCTCATTTGCAGATTGTGAGTAAGCTTGTTTACAATTTTTAATTTTCAACACTTAATTTATTATCTATGTATTTTTTAGGATTAAAAATGACCATACTCTTGGATATACTGTACATTTTATTTGTTGTTGTTTAAATTAGACTATTTGCTTACTATCAGTTTATTACCCACCAGCAATAACAGAATAGAGTTAGTGGTCACCTGTTGGGATATACAGTATATAGTATATATATATATATATATATAGTGTACTGTATAATATATATATATATATATATATATATATATATATATATATATATATATATATATATATATATATATATACAGTGGGGATGGAAAGTCATAATCATTTAAGCATTTAAGTTCATTTTTTTCCTCATTAATGTACACACAGCACCATATTGACAGAAAAACACAGAATTGTTGACATTTTTGCAGATTTATTAAAAAAGAAAAACTGAAATATCACATGGTCCTAAGTATTCAGACCCTTTGCTGTGACACTCATATATTTACCTCACTTGCTGTCCATTTCTTCGAATCATCCTTTAGATGGTTCTACACCTTCATTTAAGTCCAGCTGTGTTTGATTATACTGATTGGACTTGATTAGGAAAGCCACACACCTGTCTATATAAGACCTTACAGCTCACAGTGCATGTCAGAGCAAATGAGTATCATGAGGTCAAAGGAACTGCCTGAAGAGCTCAGAGACAGAATTGTGGCAAGGCACAGATCTGGCCAAGGTTACAAAAAAATTTCTGCTGTACTTAAGGTTCCTAAAAGCACAGTGGCCTCCATAATCCTTAAATGGAAGACGTTTGGGATGACCAGAACCCTTCCTAGAGCTGGCCGTCCAGCCAAACTGAGCTATCGGGGGAGAAGAGCCTTGGTGAGAGAGGTAAAAAAGAACCCAAAGATCACTGTGGCTGAGCTCCAGAGATGCAGTCGGGAGATAGGAGAAAGTTGTAGAAAGTCAACCATCACTGCAGCCGTCCACCAGTTGGGGCTTTATGGCAGTGTGGCCCGATGGAAGCCTCTCCTCAGTGCAAGACACATGAAAGCCCGCATGGAGTTTGCTAAAAAACACCGGAAGGACTCCAAGATGGTGAGAAATAAGATTCTTTGGCCTGATGAGACCAAGATAGAACTTTTTGGCCTTAATTCTAAGCGATATGTGTGGAGAAAACCATTCACTGCTCATCACCTGTCCAATACAGTCCCAACAGTGAAGCATGGTGGTGGCAGCATCATGCTGTGGGGGTGTTTTTCAGCTGCAGGGACAGGACGACTGGTTGCAATCAAGGGAAAGATGAATGCGGCCAAGTACAGGGATATCCTGGAAGAAAACCTTCTCCAGAGTGCTCAGGACCTCAGACTGGGCCGAAGGTTTACCTTCCAACAAGACAATGACCTTAAGCACACATCTAAAATAACGAAGGAGTGGCTTCACAACAACTCCGTGACTGTTCTTGAATGGCCCAGCCAGAGCCCTGACTTAAACCCAATTGAGCATCTCTGGGGAGACCTAAAAATGGCTGTCCACCAACGTTTACCATCCAACCTGACAGAACTGGAGAGGATCTGCCAGGAGGAATGGAAGGGGATCCCCAAATCCAGGTGTAAAAAACTTGTTGCATCTTTCCCAAAAAGACTCATGGCTGTATTAGATCAAAAGGGTGCTTCTACTAAATACTGAGCAAAGGGTCTGAATACTTAGGACCATGTGAGATTTCAGTTTTTCTTTTTTAATAAATGTGCAAAAATGTCAACAAGTCTGTGTTTTTCTGTCAATATGGGGTGCTGTGTGTACATTAATGAGGAAAAAAATAACTTAAATGATTTTAGCAAATGGCTGCAATATAACAAAGAGTGAAAAATGTAAGGGGGTCTGAATACTTTCCATTCCCCACTATATATATATATATATATATATATATATATATATATATATATATATATATATATATATATATATATATATATATAGCATTAGCTCTGCTCCCCTGTTCATTGATGAGGACAAGGGCCTCTTCCTTACAGCCCTGGCCTGGTGAATGTGGGGGTGACTAATTTGAATCTGGAAGCCCTCTTTAACAAGGGGGCTGCCAGATCCTACTCCCCCTAAGTGAATGAGTATGGGGTACATAGTACCCCTACTTATTTACAAAAAAAGAAAGACAAGTATAAAAAAAAAAAAACAACACAGGTTTGATAAGTTCTTCATTAGGAAAAAAAAATGTCCCCTGATATAAATCCATCATAAATCACGATGTGCAGCGATATAGGTCCATATAAATCATGATGAACGATGGCCACAACCCTGCATGAAAAATAAAAAGACGCTTGTCGAACCTGACCACCCCTGTTGCTTGCCAGAGCAGAATGAAAGCTCTGCTTCTAACACTGCTAAAGTAAACAAAAAGACAGGGTCATCCACTTATGTCACTAGGTGACCCTGTCCCTTTTGTTTGCTTTAATGGCCTGGCAAGAGGGCCTGGTATGGATTGGGAGGTCCTCACTTTGTTTTTTTTTGTTTTTTGGTGGGGATGCTCTTTACTTTGCATTCTGAAAGGTTGAGTCATGGTTTTTAGGATGCTGGTGGGTGCCAGTTCCTAACAACAATGCAAGAAAGAATGCTCGTTTGAAAGGGGCCTAAATGTAGTTATACTTTAATTAAAGGTCAATCTTTGCATCCTTTGTACATGTTAAATGTTAGAAAACGTTTGATAGTTTACATTTCTTTTAAAACTACACTGAACTAAAGTTGTGCAAGTGTAAGTTTGTATACAACCTAAATGTATCAATTCTTAATTATTGTTCCACTGGCCAGTCATGAAAGAATGTGTTATGTTTAACAAGTAGTAGAACAGAAAACAATACAAAATAATCAATGATTTTGTAAGAGTGTAATTAAACATGTGTCACTGTGTATTTAATTACATAATGAAAAGTTACTCCAAAGACTTGGCATAAGCAATGCTTCCTGCTGAATGAATTAAACTAAATTATGGAGGCTTTCTTCTATGGATGCTAGATTACAATGCATACATTAATCAGAGCGTTAATCCAGTGCTACCTAATGCTGCCTTGGTAGTTGGTACAAATAGGTAGATTACCTACGAGGCTATTGATTAAATATTGAAGGAAAGGAAATGGGAAAAGTTTAGTTGTTAATCTGTCTCAAGTTCATTTAAATAACATTTTTCTAGTTTTTTTTGTTTTTTTAATAGCTCTTCCATCTACTTCTCAGAAGCAAGTCATAGGGAAAAGAGAGCATAATTTGATGATCCTTTACCAAATGCTTAGATCCTTCTGTATTTGGTCATCTCTATTTTCTTCTTTTCTTGTACTTTTTTCCTTGCACATATTATGACATTTTTTTTTACAATTTTTTTTTTTCAGAATTCATGCGTGCTTAATGCAGATTTTCACTGAAATAAATACTAACATACCTGTAAAATGTAATTAAAAATTACCAGGTTATCCAGAGATACAAGTCAGTTATGTTAGATGCAAACCTTCCCAGTAAACATTGATCTTGAACCTCCCTTTTCACTACTCAAATCTCTCATCCCACCAGTAAGGGAAAACACCATTCTAGAGAACAAATATGAAGTTGTGTGTATTAGGAGGAGGTCAGAGAGAACATGATTATTACAGAAAAAGTAGAGATTGAAATAAAATAACAGCTGTTTAACCACTTGAGCCCCGGACCATTATGCTGCCTAAGGACCAGAGGTCTTTTTCCAATTTGGCACTGCGTCGCTTTAACTGCTAATTGCGCGGTCATGCAATGCTGTACCCAAACGAAATTTGCGTCCTTTTCTTCCCACAAATAGAGCTTTCTTTTGATGGTATTTGATCACCTCTGCGGTTTTTATTTTTTGCGCTATAAACGGAAAAAGACTGAAAATTTTGAAAAAAATGATATTTTCTACTTTTTGTTATAAAAAAAATCCAATAAACTAAATTTTAGTCATACATTTAGGCCAAAATGTATTTGGCCACATGTCTTTGGTAAGAAAAATGTCAATAAGCGTATATTTATTGGTTTGCACAAAAGTTATAGCGTCTACAAACTAGGGTACATTTTCTGTAATTTACACAGCTTTTAGTTTATGACTGCCTATGTCATTTCTTGAGGTGCTAAAATGGCAGGGCAGTAAAAAAAAACCCAAATGACACCATTTTGGAAAGTAGACACCCCAAGGAAATTGCTGAGAGGCATGTTGAACCCATTGAATATTTATTTTTTTTGTCCCAAGTGATTGAATAATGACAAAAAAAAAATATTTACAAAAAGTTGTCACTAAATGATATATTGCTCACACAGGCCATGGGCCTATGTGGAATTGCACCCCAAAATACATTCAGCTGCTTCTCCTGAGTATGGGGATACCACATGTGTGGGACTTTTTGGGAGCCTAGCCGTGTACGGGGCCCCGAAAACCAATCACCGCCTTCAGGATTTCTAAGGGTGTAAATTTTTGATTTCACTCTTCACTGCCTATCACAGTTTCGGAGGCCATGGAATGCCCAGGTGGCACAAACCCCCCCCCAAATGACCCCATTTTGGAAAGTAGACACCCCAAGCTATTTGCTGAGAGGCATGGTGAGTATTTTGCAGCTCTCATTTGTTTTTGAAAATGAAGAAAGACAAGAAAAAACATTTTTTTTTCTTTTTTCAATTTTCAAAACTTTGTGACAAAAAGTGAGGTCTGCAAAATACTCACTATACCTCTCAGCAAATAGCTTTGGGTGTCTACTTTCCAAAATTGGGTCATTTGGGGGGGGGGGGGTTTGTGCCACCTGGGCTTTCCATGGCCTCCGAAACTGTGATAGGCAGTGAAGAGTGAAATCAAAAATTCACGCCCTTAGAAAGCCTGAAGGCGGTGCTTGGTTTTCGGGGTCCCGTACGCGGCTAGGCTCCCAAAAAGTCTCACACATGTGGTATCCCCGTACTCAGGAGAAGCAGCAGAATGTATTTTGGGGTGTAATTTCACATATTCCCATGGCATGTTTGAGCAATATATCATTTAGTGTGCAAAAAAATAAATAAAAAAAAATTGTCTCTTTCCCGCAACTTATGTCGCAATATAAAATATTCCATGCACTCGACATGCCTCTCAGCAAATAGCTTGGTGTGTTGGGGTGCCGAGTACATGGATACCAAACATGACATGCTTTAAAATTGCGCACAAACGTGCAGTGGCAACAAAATAAATACATTTTTAAAAGTCTTTAAAAGCCTTTACAGGTTACCACTTTAGATTTACAGAGGAGGTCTACTGCAAAAATTACTGCCCTCGATCTGACCTTCGCGGTGATACCTCACATGCATGGTGCAATTGCTGTTTACGTTTGACGACAGACCGCCGCTTGCGTTCGCCTTAGCGTGAGAGCAGGGGGCGACAGGGGTGCTTTTTTTTTTTCTTTATTATTTTTTTGCTTTTTTTATCTTATTTTTAAACTGTTCCTTTCATATTTTTTTAAATCATTTTTATTGTTATCTCAGGGAATGTAAATATCCCCTATGATAGCAATAGGTAGTGACAGGTACTCTTTTTTGAAAAAATTGTGGTCTATTAGACCCTAGATCTCTCCTCTGCCCTCAAAGCATCTGACCACACCAAGATCGGTGTGATAAAATGCTTCCCCAATTTCCCAATGGCGCTATTTACATCCGGCGAAATCTAAGTCATAAAATGCTCGTAGCTCCCGGTTTCTTAGGCCATAGAGATGTTTGGAACCACTCTGGTCTCTGATCAGCTCCATGGTCAGCTGGCTGAATCACCGGCTGCATTCTCAGGTTCCCTGTTGAGACAGGAGAGCCAGAGAAAAACACGGAAGACGGTGGGGGGGGGGCATTCCATCCCACAGCTTGTAAAAGCAGTCTAGAGGCTAATTAGCCGCTAGGATTGCTTTTACATGAAAGCCGACCGCTGGCTGAAAAGAATGATACCAAGATGATACCTAAACATGCAGGCATCATTCTGGTATAACCACTCAAAGTCGTGAATGGCGTACCTGAAGACAAAAAAATGGTTAACAATAAAGCACAGTAAACGGTAAAGTATAAAAAATTGCATACCTGAAAAGCAAACTTGATAAAACATAATAACAATAAAACATTGCAGAATAGAATACAGTAAAAAAGAGCAGAACAATAGAGAGAATAGAGAGAGAGAGAACAATAAAACGACAACTATTTTTTTTTTATTTTATATATATTTTTTTTTTTTACACTTTTTTTGTAACTAACTTTTATAACTGTAACCGGTTCCAGGTTCGGGTCTCTCAAAATGCGATGGCATCTTGGGAGACCCTGTGAAAGTGTGCCTAGTCTGTGGAATGCTGTACCTTACGCTAATACTCAACTAGTGCATGGTAGCATTCAAAACATTCACCAATGCAAAGACCAGGATTGTCAGGACAGGAGGGACAATAATAGCGGGTGTCACGCCTATATCCGCGCTGGCTGCAGACACAACATCTTTTTTGGGGGGGTTTGTTGGGTAGGGGTACTCGGAAGGACATAAAAATGCCTCTCATGCAGCCGACTGCATTTGGTTGGGGATGTGAATGGGGGAAGTACGGGCGCTGCAGAAGCGGTGGGTTCCCAATTAGGATTGGCGAATGCAGCAGGAAGGGCATTATGGGCACGACAGGCCTGTGTTTGTCTTCTTGGTGGCAGCGGGACACTACTTGTGCTTGCCACCTCACCAGCTTGAACTGCACTTATGGGACTCACCACGTCACCAAGTATTACTGCAGTGCTGGTTTGACTACGACCGGGGTGTACCAGGCCGCTGGCGCTTGCCAGTTCAATAAAAAGCTACCAAAAAAACTGTTAGCGATCGCAGGGATCAGGCCTGACTCTGCGAACGCTGCAGTTATGCGTTAAGTGTTTTATAAGTGACAGTGATCGATCGATACTGCATTTGGGTGGGCCTAGCTGGGCCGGGCGGAGGGGCAAAATGCAGGTGCTAGCAGGTATCTGGGCTGATCCCGCTAACACTGCGTTTTTGGGAACCCTAAACTGCTGGGGACGCTAGTATAGATCTGATCGGATCAGATATTGATCCGTTCAGATACTATACCACTAAGGGAGGTGTATGCTGCGTGCGTGGGTGTTAGCGGTACTGGCGCTAACCTGACGCTGCTTGGGGCTGGTGCCTGCCAGTTCACCAAAATACTACCAAAAAAACTGTTAACGATCGCAGGGATCAGGCCTGACTCTGCGAACGCTGCAGTTATGCATTTAGTGTTTTGTAAGTGTCAGTGATCGATCGATACTGCACTTGGGTGGGCTGGGCTGGGCCGGGCGGAGGGGCAAAACGCAGGTGCTAGCAGGTATCTGGGCTGATCCCGCTAACACTGCGTTTTTGGGAACCCTAAACTGCTGGGGACGCTAGTATAGATCTGATCGGATCAGATATTGATCCGATCAGATACTATACCACTAAGGGAGGTGTACGGTGCGTGCGTGGGTGTTAGCGCTACTGGCGCTAACCTGACGCTGCCTGGGGCTGGTGCTTGCCAGTTCACCAAAATGCTACCAAAAAAACTGTTAGCGATCGCAGGGATCAGGCCTGACTCAGATATTGATCCGATCAGATACTATACCACTAAGGGAGGCGTATGCTGCGTGCGTGGGTGTTAGTGGTACGGGCGCTAATCTGATGCTGCTTGGGGTGACGCATATCACCGCCGGGCGATCAGGGGGCTAAACCTTTATTCGGTAATAAACGGCGGGTGCCCTGACACTATAAAAAATAAACGAACTAACCAGCGTCAACCGTAACACTTATACGGTGATCAGTGGTGAAAGGGTTAACTAGGGGGCAATCAAGGGGTTAAAACATTTATTCGGTAGTATATGGGGGTCCCTGACGCTATAAAACGCTGACGGCGAACCTAAATATTTACGTCCCTAACTAGCGTCACCAGCGACACTAATACAGCGATCAGAAAAATGATCGCTTAGTGACACTGGTGACGGGGGGTGATCAAGGGGTTAAAACTTTATTAGGGGGGGTTAGGGGGGTACCCTAGACCTAAAGGGGGCTAACAGTAACTGTACTAACACTGTAACTGTCACAAACTGACACCAATACAGTAATCAGAAAAAAAAAACCTGCTTGGTGTCAGTTTGTGACAGGGGGGGGTGATTGGGGGGTGATCGGGGGCGATCGGGGGGGGGGGTCGGGGTGTTTTGTATGCCTGGCATGTTCTACTGTGTGTGTGTAGTGTTGTGCACTCACATTGATGTCTTCTCTCCTCGGCGCTGGAACGGAAACTACCGAGCCGAGGAGAGATGACATTATTTCCTTTGCTGCTGTTTAGCATACAGCAGCAAAGGAATGTTCCCATTGGCCGGCGGCGATCGCGAGGGGGGGGCCACGAACGGATGGCCTCCCCCTCACCTCCGATCGCCGGGGAACAAAAAACGACCGCCTCGGGCACCGGGGGGGGGGGGTCCGATCGGACCCCCCACCCGCGGAAGGCAAATCACGTACATGTACGTGATTTTGCCTGTCCGTGCCACCTTGCCGACGTACATCGGCGTGAGGCGGTCGTCAAGTGGTTAAATACTGTATCTGAATACTCACCAACAATTTTAAAGGGAAAGTATTGTGTGTTTGTATTTAGCACATATTTACTAGGACAATTGGCTAATTTGCTAATTCTAGCCATCTGTGTTTTAGTTTTAGATGGAAGAGTTGAAGAAAAGTTACAATTCAAGTTTTTGTCTTTAACCCCAATTTCCTTAATTTTTGACTCCTATGATGCCAATACAGGAAATGAGGATTGCCATCATTACTGGCACAGGACGACACAGACAGCAGTAAAAACATTCTAAATCTTTCTGATTTCTCTAAAATGTAGTTTTGTCATGAATGGGGCTGTCACAAATGGTTGGGATCAGAAACCCTAAATGCAACCTGCACACTGGCTTTTCTGACTTACTCAAGTAGGCAACTACTGGGAACTAAAGACTGATACACAAATAATGCCGCGTACACACGGTCGTACTTTTCGTCTACAAAAGTCCAACGGACGCTGACGGACTAAAGCTGGCTGGTAATCCGATCGTGTGTGGGCTTCTCCGGACTTTCAACGTACTTTTTTAGCCTCAAATCCGACGTACTTTAGATTTGAAACATGCTTTAAAACTTTACTTCGTAACTACGACGGACCCCGAAATCCGCTCGTCTGTGTGCTAGTCCGACGGACAAAAAGCCACGCTAGGGCACCTATTGGCTACTGGCTATGAACTTCCTTATTTTAGTCCGGTGTACGTCATCACGTACGAATCCGTCAGACTTTTGTGCGGTCGTGTGTAGGCAAGTCCGTTCGTTAGAAAGTCTGCCGCAAGTCCGCCGAAAGTCTGCCGGAAGTCTGCCGGAAGTCTGTCGGACAGGCTGTCTGACTTTTGTAGACGAAAAGTCCGACCGTGTGTACGCGGCATAATGCCGCGTACACACGGTCGTACTTTTCGTCTACAAAAGTCAGACAGCCTGTTCGACAGACTTCCGGCAGACTTTCGGTGGACTTGCGGCGGACTTGCGGCCTACTTTCTAACGAACGGACTTGCCTACACACGACCACACAAAAGTCGGTCGGATTCGTACGTGATGACGTACACCAGACTAAAATAAGGAAGTTCATAGCCAGTAGCCAATAGGTGCCCTAGCGTGGCTTTTTGTCCGTCGGACTAGCACACAGACGAGCGGATTTCGGGGTCCGTCGTAGTTACGAAGTAAAGTTTTAAAGCATGTTTCAAATCTAAAGTACGTCGGATTTGAGGCTAAAAAAGTACGTTGAAAGTCCGGAGAAGCCCACACACGATCGGATTACCAGCCAGCTTTAGTCCGTCAGCGTCCGTTGGACTTTTGTAGACGAAAAGTACGACCGTGTGTACGCGGCATTAGAGTCCCTGAGGCACAGGGATCACAGCACAGTAGGGAGTACAGCCCAAACCATAATGAGTGCAAGAAACACACAGAGGCACTGGAAATGGACAAAGTGCAAAAAGACACACAAGAAGATTAGGAGTAATTAGCAATGCATGGAGAGAAACAAGAATAAGTAGGAGCAATCAGAAGTGCATGGGAACAATGAAACATAGAAAAGTAACGGCAAACATAGACTAAGTACTCCATCGAGTCTGCCCATTTTTTTATGTTTTTGTTAATTTTTTTGTCTGAGTATAGATCTATGTTTGTCTCAAGCATGTTTGAAGCCAATTACTGTTGACTGCTTCTCTACCTAAGCTGAAAGTTTATTCCAAGCATCAACTACCCTTTCAGTAAAATATTACTTTCTAAAATTAGTTTGGAACTTTCCTCCAGTTAGTTTGAGGTCATGTCCCTGTGTTCTTGATTTTGATTTCATATTGAAAAAAATACCCTCCTGAACCTTATTCACCACCTTGATGTATTTAAAGGTTTCAATAATGTCCCCTCTTTCCCTTCTTTCATTCAGACTGTACATATTATTTTTATTATTATATATTTATATTATATATTTATTATAGATATTATTATTTTTTTTCATTTTGGATAGAGCAAGAGAGGGTTATAATCCCTGTCAGATTTTGTTTCGCCATCTTGTCCCATTGTGAAGATTTCCCTTCACTTCCTGTCCCATAGCCTAACAGAAAGTTAGAGGAAATCCCTGCAAATTAAGGGAATTCCTTGGGGACCCCAAGATTACCAGAACTAGTGTCCCCATTGGAAGACTTCCCTAAAATTGGGATTTTCTTCTACTTTCACTTTCAATGATAATGGTAAACACGACAAATAGAGAGGGTGAATCTCCTTAATGGGGGCACAGACAGCAATAAAAACTGACATGTGTTCTAATCCCTCTCCACTCTATCCAAAACTAGAAAAAAGTTTTACCTTTAGTTAAACTTTAAGTTCCTGAAGTAACTCTCAATATGTTTTGTCCCCCAGACCTTTCACCATTTTTGTTACCTGTCTCTGGACTCATTCTATTTTATTAATATCTTTTTGTAAGTGAGGTCTCCAGAACTGGACACAGTATTCTAAATGAGGTCTCACTAAAGATCTACTGTATATACGGGTATAAGAACCTATTTCCTCCTGCTGGTGATCCCTCTAATGATGCATTCTAGAATTCTATTTGCTTTTCCCACTGCCTGGCACACTGTTTGCTCATTTTGCAATCATCTGAAATAAGTACCCCTAAATCGTTATCCTCTGTAGTGCCTTCCAACACTGTACCCCCAATGTTGTACTCTTTCAATGGATTATTTTCCCTAGGTGCATTTGTTTACATTTAGAAACATTGATTTGCAGTTTCCACTGCTTTGACCAATCTTCCAGCAATGCCAAATCATGTTCCATATTATAGACTCTTCCAGGGATATCGACCCCATTGCACACCTTTGTATCATCAGCAAAAAGACATACCTTGCCCAACAAACCTTTAGTTATATCACTTACATAGAGATTAAATAGAACAAGATCCAGTACAGAGCCTTGTGGTACACCACTGGTGACTGCTCTCTGTTCTGAGTGAACCCCATTTACAACCACACTCTGGTGTCTATCCTTTAGCCAACTGCATATCCACTGAACCACCCAAGGGATAGGTCCTAGCTTGTACAACTTTTGTATTAGATTATTTCACAGGAAACAGACTAAGAACACACAGGGAGACAATGAAGCTGACGGCAAGTGATGCTAACAAAAGGTAAGCTGAAACTCACAGGGGATCATGAATGCACAGAAGCCTGAAAGCTGGCAAGGGCACACAAGGGAAAAAAAAGAACAAGCATAATAGAATGCTCAGAAGACACAACAAGTGCAAGAATATAGGCTAGAATACACAGAAAGTCACTGAGGGCAGCCTGGAAGACATTGAGAAAGCGGGAGGTACAAGGATCATACTGTGATGCACTGTGAGATGCTTGCCAACAGCAAGGCTCCATGATCACATGAGTTTAAAAAATGCTGCTTCTACAGGAGTTGTGTGTTCTGCCTGTAGAAGCAGCTCAATGTTATCCTATGTGTCCATGCACATTAGGACAATTACAGGCATATTTTGAGCTCAACATTTAAAAGCAGGAAAAAAAAAAAAAACAATTCTGGTTTGCATTTCTGATTGGAGCTTACTGGCAGAAAAAATGTAAAACTCCTAAACGCGTCTAAACTTTGTACAAAAAAAACGTTCGATATGAGCGTTTTTTTCTGCCAAGTGAACTGGAGTTTTTTAAGACCAGTGTGCATGGAGCCTTGCTAGGAACAATGAGAGCCTGGTACAGAAACACTGGAATCTTGGGGTAATTAGGAATATCTCAAAAATGCATTAACACTAGGAATCTTCTCGGAAAGTGAGGGGCCCAAGGGATTATTGGGGGGGTCAATTGAAATTCACAGGGAGCGGGGGGAGATGGGCGGAGTCTAGCGGAGCAGACATGCATTGTTAGAGCTCCGCACCGCTGAGGAGAGAAGAGAAGGACAAAACGGAGCCTGCAGGCTCAAAAGGTATCCATTTGAACCTTTTTGCCCCAGGGAACAAACTGTGAAAGTTTGGGCAGGAAATATGGTACTGGGAGGAAGCCGTGGCAGAAATAAAAATCACCTCACAAAGAGCTCACAGGCACTCACTGCAACTAAAGCAGCTCCAGTCACCTCACAATATACAGCATCAGGGCGCTCTCACAGACAGAAAATGTCACAGCAAGACTCTCCATTTGAGTCAGATACAGAACAAATCCTCTCACAAACTTCTCCACAAGCCTCCTCAGCATCCCCAGTAATATTATTACAATTTGAAAAGATGCTTCATAAGGCTTTAAAACAAACCTCAGACCAAATAACAAACAGCCTAACCAAAGAAATAAGAGAGCTGGGAAACTGCACCGCAGCCTTAGAAATAAAAATGGATGAAATTGAAATTACAACCCAAGAAAATATAACAGAATTGGAACAATTAAAAGAAGAGAATTTAATACTTCAAACTAAGCTCGAAGATTACGAAAATAGAGCCAGACGTTCAAACTTGCGCATAAGGAGAATACCTGAAACTGTGACAGACCTGCAATCTACTATTACTGCTCTATTACAAGAACTAAAGCCAGATATCCCTATTGAACGTTTAGAACTGGACAGAGTACACAGAGCCCTCACAGCCAAAAAGAAAGATGGACCCCCACGTGATATAATCACAAAATTTCATTATTACAGAACGAAAGAACAAATACTAATTGCTGCAAGAGAAAAAAAGGAACTTAATTTTCAAGGACACAATTATCAAATTTTTGCTGACCTATCCCAACTTACTATTACTAAAAGACGATCCATGAAACCCCAACTAATGGAACTGCAACGCCACAACATTATGTATCAATGGGGCTTCCCCTTTTCAGTCAGATTTAACTACCAAGGTACAATTTACAGAAGCAGATCAGCAGATGAACTGCAACAAACCCTTTTAAAATTAAATCTGACAGAACCCACAAGCAGCAACTCTCCCACATGCAGAAGAATGGCATCATCTTCACCTTCAGGCAGCACCCAGAAAATTTCAGAACAAAATGGGAATCATCATTCTCACAAAAGAGGCCGTTATGCCACATCATCCATGGACCAAGAAGATTCAATGAACTGACATCCTAATTCCTGATATCTCTTCATTTATTATACTAAGAGATGGTTCTCTATAAAAAACCTATATTTATAACTGAATGTAACTGCATTCTGATAGTCACACACTGTGTGGGATCATGTTACATTCCAGTTATAATTCTTATTACTTCTGATTCATATAGCCTTAGAATATATAAGTGAAATAAGGAAATTCTTGTTCAGTTATATATTTTCAGGTAATAACAATAGATTTATTACTTTTTAGGACAAATATGTTCAATAATCCAGAAGTAATTGAAGCTTTTTCTTTCTTTTCTTAAAACAAATATATTATTACCTAACTAGTTCCTAGAACTATGTTTTTGTTTATTCTAATCTGAAGCAATACAACCTCAATTTTATGAGTTAACATATCTAAACAGTTACATATGAATAAAATATGTAATTGTTTACTCTAAAAGGGTTAAAATCCCAAAATAATTCAAACTATCTTCATCAATACCAAAGTTATTAACAGTACCTTTCTAACTGAATTATTTAGCCTAGGGCAAGACTAACCATATACAACCACCCTGGAATAAATAATTTCAACAAAACTATATTCTGCACTCAAATTAATGAATCATCATTTTGATGTCTTTTGACATAGCACTTCTCTCCTGTAAGCGGAAGATCCGTGTACCCCCATTAGCCCTCCTCATTCTCCCAACCATATTATGTGGGAGTGTGACAAAGGCACTTATTCCCCTGAGAGAGATATTTATTCTCTTTCACGGGTAAATTGTGATTACTTGCAAAAAATAATTTATACAATGTATCATCTAATCTCATATGTTTTTTGTTTACTCTTTACTCCAGAATTCACTGGTTTCTTTTCTATCTTTTCATCTCTTCAGTCCACACAGGTTGATCTGCGCAGTCAGCTCTGCATAACAAAAAGTAAGTCAAAACTATTTGATCTGTTGCCATGGCACCACTGAATATACTTTCCCTGAATGTTCAGGGAATAAATGTCCCTCAAAAAAGGACCAAAGCCTTCCGTACTTTCCATAACAAGAAGGCTCACATAGTATGCCTCCAAGAAACACACTTCACCAAAGATTCTACTCCAAAATATATTTCTCCTTTTTATCAACAAATTTACACGGCTTCTGCCTGTACCAAACAAAGGGGAACTCTAATTGCATTTCACCGATCCACACCATTCACCTTATCATCAGAAATTAAAGACCCAGAAGATACCTGATACTCATGGGTTATATAATGGATACAGCAATCACGGTGATTTCCTACTACGCTCCTAACAAACAACCTACACCATTCCTCTCACATATATTACAAGTGATTAATACACACAAAATAGGAACAGTGATAATGTGCGGGGATTCGAACCAGGTCCTCCTCCCATTTCTAGATAAATCACCTTTTACACCATCCAAAATAACCTCTAGATTACCTTTTTCTCAACTTCTTTCCAAATACAATCTGGTAGATTCGTGGAGAGAAAGTAACCCAATGAAAAAGAAATTCACTTATTTCTCGCACCCTCATCAAACCTTCACCAGAATAGATCATATTTTTCTAACAATAGGAATGATACCAGAAATTATTGCATCAGATATAATTCCGATTCCGTGGTCTGACCATAATGCAGTATACACTACTATAGCCTCAGCCATACCAAAAGCGCATGACCGTTGGGTACTTACTGGACATAATGCTCAAACACCCACTACATCAGATGGCCATTGAACAAGCTTTAAAGGAATACATATCAATTAATAATACAACAGACATCTCCCCAATAACACTGTGGGAAGCTCATAAGCCTGTCTTGCATGGTACAATACAAAGACAAATGGCACTATTTAAACGGGAACGCAAAAATCTAGCAAAAAAACTAGAACTCAATTTTAATGCAGCCTACATATCATTCCAAGATAATCCATCTCAGAGTACAAAATCTCATCTGGAAAAATCTAGATTGGAGTACGATCTATTTCTCACTGAGTCAGTTGATAAATCCCTCAAACGCTCCAAACACAATTTCTACATGAATACAAACAAACCAGGTACATATTTGGCTTGGGCATTAAATTCAACTAACAAGTCTTTCAAATCAATACGTTTGAAA
The DNA here is from genome assembly GCA_037952835.1 of Lithobates septentrionalis. Lineage (NCBI taxonomy): Eukaryota > Metazoa > Chordata > Amphibia > Anura > Ranidae > Lithobates > Lithobates septentrionalis. The sequence goes on along the minus strand of JBBDGP010000082.1, from coordinate 15,131,644 downwards.
TTATCAAAAAATGTTTATACTTGTAATCCAGTTAAAATAGTCCATAAATTTCACTCACATCTCGCAACTTTATACAAGACAAACAATGAATTTAATCCTACAGAGGCTGAATCCTTCTTCTCAAAAATAACCTTACCTGAGTTGTCTCAGAATCAAAAAAGCAGTTTGGATGAGCCTATGACTATAGATGAAGTTGCTAACGCCATAAAAGACCTAAAACTTAACAAAAGACCAGGCCCAGACGGCTTCTCGGCTTTATACTATAAAACATTCTCAGAAATACTCTCTCCCATTCTCACTGAAACTTTTAACAAACTTCTAGAAGGACATTCTTTTCGGCAAAGAAACACTAATGGCAATTGTTTGTATGATCCCACAACCCCTTTCTGATGATACTTCCTGTGTGAATTATCGGCCTATCTCTCTGTTAAACCTTGATATTAAATTATTAGCAAAAATAATAGCAAAACGCCTCAATAGCATTATAGGAAAATTAATACATAGAGATCAAGTAGGCTTCATGCCAAATAGACAGGCAGGCGATAATATACGCAGGGCAGTGTTATTGGCACATATTGCTAAAAAACTGAAAATCCCTTTATGTTTTCTATCTCTCGATATTAAGAGGGCATTTGACACAGTATCCTGGCAATATATGCAATATTCATTACAAAAATGGGGTTTTGGACCCCACTTTTTAACATGGATCAAAGCATTATATAATAAACCCAAAGCCTATATAAAATATGCTGGATACAAATCTGATGCCTTTAATATCGAAAGAGGTACCCGACAGGGTTGCCCATTATCTCCCTTATTATTTGCCCTTATACTCGAACCCATGGCCCAATACATCAGAACAAACCAAACTATAACTGGCATTGAAGTAGGAGGTATTACACACAAATTATGTATATTTGCAGACGATATATTACTTTTTCTATCATCACCACAGGTCTCTGGTCCTAACTTAAAACCAGCTCTTGATGGATTTGCAGCCCTATCCGGCCTTATGATTAATCCTAAGAAATGCCTAGTGCTTAATATTTCGCTCACAAACATGGAATTGATCCCGGCTAGGGCTGCACTCCCATTCACATGGGCAGAAAAATCAATCCCATATCTTGGAATTCATTTAACAGCATCTCATTCTGACTTATTCTCAACCAATTATCCTCCTGTATTAAGACAGATCACAAATCTAATAAAACAATGGTCGCAACTTCCTTTATCCTGGATAAGGAAGATTAATGCAATCAAAATGACTATCCTACCCAAATTGCTTTATCTATTCAGAGTCCTCCCTATTCCAATTCCTTCCTATTTTTTGAGAATAGTACAAAAAAGAGCAACTTCGTTTATATGGGGCTCTTCTAAACCACGTATACCTATACACACACTACATCTTCCCAAAAATAAAGGAGGCCTGGGATACCCTAATTTTACTAACTACTACAGAGCAGCACATTTGGCCAGTCTGTCCAAATACCATGCAAAACAGGAAATCCCATTATGGGTATTTATAGAGGCTTCAGAAAATGACCCTCTATTAATATCAAACTTGTTATGGCTTGATCCTAAAGACCGCTTTAAAATTCATAATCCCATAACTAAACACTTCTTATCTCTCTGGGATAAACTAAAAACCAAATATCAGTTACAATCTCCACACAATCCTCTCTTTTCTTTTATCAGAAATCCGGCCTTTTATCCGGCATGGATCTACCCAAATTCTTTTAAAGCTTGGACAACATCAGGCATTCAGACACTAAATGACTTCATAGCATCTAAATCATTCCTTTCATTCCCATCGCTTAGAGAAAAATATGATCTACCAAACTCTGAGATATTTAGATATCTCCAAATCAAAAATTTCTATACACCATTCCTAAAGGGGGATACACCATTATCCCAATTATCCATTTTTGAATCAATCTGTACAAAAGATCCATTTGCTAAAGGTACAATTTCATCACTTTATAATCAATTATATGGAGTAGTAAATCTTAATAGACCCTCTTACGTTCAGAAGTGGGAGGAGGACCTGGGACGAACTTTAGAAGACACGGACTGGTCTAACATATGGCTCACATCTAAGTCATCTTCACCCAACATCTTAGCACTGGAGACAAATTATAAAGTCCTAACTCGCTGGTACCTTGTACCCGCTAGAGTGGCAAAATATTCACCTAATACCTCAGCTCTTTGTTTTCGAGGATGCCCAGAAATAGGCACACATTTACACATATGGTGGATGTGCCCAGTAATCCAAACCTTCTGGAAGGAAGTCTTCGTGATTGCATCTAAAATATTTAAAAAAATAATACAACCAGATCCATATATAACTTTACTTAATCTAAAACCGGAATGGTTAACACTCTCTCAATTCAAACTTATGATCCAACTAATAACGGCTGCAAAACAAACAGTGGCCAAGGCATGGAAATCTCCTACATTGGTACTAGCAGAAACAATTCACAGAATGAATAATACAATGTCCCATGCTAAGATGGTAGCCATCGATCAAAATCAAATTCCAAAATTTGAAAAACTTTGGCATCCTTGGATAAAACAACAGTTCCTGTCAAATTTCAATGACTCTGTCCTGTTGCCATGGTAACAGATTAAATGACTTACAGAGACACCCATTCTAAGGCTTCAAAGAGAACTAAAAAGAATAATAAACTGACGAGCGGGACAACCTTGTGGACCATACCTCTGCCTTTCTACCCTTTCTCTTCTTTCTCTTTCCTTTTCTCCACCTTACCATTAAAGCTCATTATCAGAATTTATTTGACCTATATACACTCTACCTGTAAACAAAATGTATAGTAGGTATAAATCATTTAAATACCTACAAAAGTAACTAAGGAAATGATATATATCTTTAATTTAGGTTTACGTGAACCCAATGTTTAATATTTGAAATTTCATGATATTTACCTATATAAACCCTACTGTAAAACAATGAGCTTACTTTATAGATCCTTGTAAACTTACTTTATGTATCTTTATAATATTGTATACTCAATAAACTTCTTTTGACAAGGAAATTCACAGGGAGCAGGAACACTAGGAAGCATTGGAGAATTTTAGAATTGGAAATTGGAAACACTTGAGAACATTATAAAATCTACTAGGAAATACAAAGTTACTGTGGGACCAGGTGCTAGGAAAACTAGTTTGGAATGCAAGGAACATTTTATGATGATGTGCAGAGTAGTTGAATTTGCTTGGCATTGTGAAATATTCAGTAAAATTGTTGACGGAAGTTTCCCCCTAGTTTGTTTGTTTAAACCCAAATAAATTATAAAAGTATTGCTTGAATATGAGATAGAATGCAATTTCTTACTGCAACAGAAGACCCTCTGGGGCTTATTTACGAAAGGCAAATTCACTTTGCACTACAAGTGCAAACTACAAGTGCAAAGTGTGCTTGAAATTGCACTGAAAGTGCACTTGGAAGTGCAGTCGCTGTAAATCTGAGGGGTAGATCTGAAATGAGGTGAAGCTCTGCTGATTTTATTATCCAATCATGTGCAAGCTAAACTGCTGTTTTTTATTTTCCTTACATGTCCCCCTCGGATCTACAGCGACTGCACATCCAAGTGCACTTTCAGTGCAATTTCAAGTGCACTTTGCACTTGTAGTTTGCACTACAACAAAAATGTAATATTTTGCAGCTTACCAACCCTTAGTTGTGGTGGCTGTATTAGTTTTATTTTTTTGTCTTTTTCCTATAGTTCACTTAGTGATCCTGCAAGTAACACATGTCCTGCCTTGGGGTGTCTGCATTCTGAATAAAGTAGTAAAGCAGATACCAGCATTCTCAATCTGGGGAATAAGTAGTCTTATGCCCTGTACACACGGTTGAATTTTCCGATGGAAAATGAGCGATCGGAGCTTGTTGTCGGAAATTCCGACCGTGTATGGGCTCCATCTGACTTTTTCCATCGGATTTTCCGACACACAAAGTTTGAGAGCAGGCTATAAAATTTTCCGACAGCAAAATCCGATCACGTCAATTCTGACCGTGTGTGGACAATTCCGATGCACAAAGTGCCACGCATGCTCAGAAGAAATTCCGAGACGGAACTGCTCGGTCTGGTAAAATTAGCGTTCGCAATGGATATAGCACTTTCGTCACGGTGCAATGTTTGAAATTGTTTAATACAGCGCACTTTCTTCTTTTTTATAATGCAAGAAGAATGATGTTGTTTTGCTGCTCATATTTACACAGAGTTCTCACAAACTTCTTTCTTTATTATTTATTGTGATTTCATCACTATATTTTGATTTGTCACATCTAAATAAAAAATTTCAAACTTTTTTTTTTTTTGGTTTGTATTTTTTTCAAGCCTGATCTTGTGGTTTTTTTTGTTTTTGTTTTTTTTAACTTAACTCCAGAATATTTTTGGGTGTGTTTTGTGTGTAAAGTTACCACAACATGATTATCATCTTGTATTATTTAATCTCAAGGAGTTTGCTTGGTGTTGGTGTCCCTTGTTAATTTCACATTGTATTTTTGAAATGTACATGCCTCCTCACAAACAAACTTCCCTTTTTGAAGGAAAACACACATAGCCGAGTATAATAAATCAAATCACAAATTTATTAAGGGCTCATAACCAAAGAAAGAGGGAGGCAACGCTGGAGAAACAGCAGAAATTAGCGAAGCCTTTGGCCCCCAGGGCACACATCAATTATTTAACTGCAAAATTGGTGGCCTGAGGAGTCCATATATAAGGGAGTTCAATCTGGTCCAGACGTCCAAGAGATCATGAACAGCAGCAGATGACATGTATGTCCCCAGGCTGTGGTCATACAAAAGCCTGCATCTTTTCTCAGACCAGACTGAACCCAGGTCATCACTCTCTGGTCTTCCTTTCACGCTTCCTTCCATGCTGTGTCTGTGGTGGTGGAGTTGTGGCAGGAGGAGGAGGATGGTCCAACTCACACAGGTGGGTATTGGGTGTGATTTTGCCCCTCACCCCCTTAGTTAGGTTTTATAAAGAATGTCCTCACACATGAGGCGTTGGCCCTCCTGCATGTCCTTCAGTTTTGTGGCAGCCATGAAGGCAAAGGCTTCTTCGCGAGTTGGGAAGGCTCTCAGGGATGCAGAAGCCTCCTGAATCAGACTGAGTGCTGAATCCCGCACGTTACTCCCCTTCCTGGGTCTTTTGTTTGGAAGGCGGAGGGGAGGGACCTGCGATTCAGTCAGGCTCCTACTGGGCCCGGCCTTCTCCTGGCTGCCACTTAGCCCTGCCTCCTCCTGGCTGCCACTAACCCCCGCCTCCTCCTGGCTTCCACATTCCACAGCCTCCTCCTGTGTGCCACATTCCACAGCCTCCTCCTGGCTGAGGTGTTCCTGTGTATGAAAAAGGGACATAGTTTTAGTTTTTTCTTCATCAATCACACACAATTTTCATCTCATGACTGTTGCAAATTGAATGTTAAGAAATATACCAGACTATCATTCTGAGCCCAGCATTTTTCATTCTTGTCCCAATTATTTGTGCCCACTACTGTCTATTGATATGTAAAACACTTTATTAAATCACCAATTAGTGATCAATAATAACATCTAGTAAACATCATTTATTTATTGACCAGAAATCTGTAGAAGAATGCTATACCTGACTCCAGCTGGGCTCCTCCACTTTTTCCTGGCTGGAAGTCCGAGGTTGGACATCGGAAGCCTCAGCTGGGGTGGAAGATAGGGTGTAAGGAAGAGTAGAAGGAAGGGTTGAGAGGGATTCCCTGACTCCAGTCTGGTCTGACAGAAATCGCAGTCTCTCATAGTACTACAGCCTGGGGACATAAATGTCATCTACTGCAGCTCCGGATCTCTGGGAATCCGTGACCTTCTTACGCTCCCTAAGATAAGTGCTCCTCAGGCCACCAATTTTGGCTTTTAAATAGGGGATGGTTGCCGTAGGGGGCACCAGCTTCACCAACTCCAGCAGTTTCTCCACTTCCTCTTTTGTTTATTATTGTATTGGGGGTGTTTGATCTGCCATAGACAGGGCAGCTCCCTGTACTTGTCTATGAACAGGGGGAGGAAGTTGTGGTAATTGAAGCCATCCATTTTATCTGCAAGACACAACACAAGACAAACCCTAATGTCAGGCAAAAGTCTCCTAATCTTGTCCCAATATAGGCCTCAATCTAGAATCAGTATAGGCCCAAGTTTAAATGTTACCTTCGTTATAATGATCGGCGCTTCCAAAACTCCTTCCTCCGCTCACAGATCGTACATACTATGCACGCGTGTTACGCTTTATATACACTGCGCATGCGTGAAACTCTGCCCGCCCCTGACGTTCTTTTTAGTCTATTCCCCGCCCCTTCTCGTTCAGCACAGTGGGGGAAGAGCACATGGTGGAGACACAGCAGGTGCGTGCTAATTACAACAACGAGGAGGAGGAGGAGTGTAAGGTACCTGGTAGTTGAGCCTGACTGGTAGAAGGAGACCTCTCTTAAGCGCTGGTTCAGGAGCCACTGGAAGTGGGAACAGTGGTCTCTTGAGCACAGTGGGTAAGAGGGCCTGATGCGGTTCCAGCAGAAGCAGATGATGATCTGGAAGGATGCCCCTCAGGGATGGCTGAGCTGCGGATGCAGGTAGGCAGATGTAGGCCGGTAGACAGGCAGGTAGCTGAGAAGGCAGCGGCAGGATGCTTGACAAGCAGGCTGGAAGCAGCGTCACAGGACACAGGCAGAAGCAGGTCAGACAGTCCGTTCAGCAGGAGATCAGGCAGGTATGACAAAGGGAAGATCCAGGAATAGTCAGGCAGGCAGAAGTTCGGCAACAGGTAATCAGATAAGCAAGGTCAGACAAGCCGGGTCGGATTGGAGACTGGAGAATGGTCAGACGTAGCCGGGTCACTAGTAAGTACAAATCAGGCGGAAAACAAGAACTCAGGTACAGAGCTGCAGACAAACAGCACCTGACAGAAGCACCTGTCATCCTTTTAAAGGGCCCTTGGTGCCAAAACAGCGCTAGCGCGAACTGGCGCGCGCACGGGCGCGCGCGCGAACGCGCGTACGGGCACGTGCGGGAGCGCTCCGGCGCCCCCTGGTGGGGAATTAAGCAGAATTGTCCTGGAAGAGCTTCTTGTGCACCTGTGTGCACGCATATTTGCCCGACGGCCACTGATATGCCCCTGACATTGCCCCCTCCCAACGGGCAGCCTCCAGATGCCCAGAATACCCTTCTTTTCAGGATGAGCGTAGAAGTAAGCATGGATCAAACGTCTGGCATGAATATTACAGTCAGGTTCCCACAAATTATTTTCAGGACCATACCCCTTCCACTTAATCAAAAACTGTACTTGCCCAGATCTCTTTCTGCAATCAAGGATGGCCTCCACTTCATATTCCTCATTGCCGCCCACCAGAACCGGTTCAGGGACCCTGGTGCCCCTGTCAGGAAAAGGATCATCTACAGCAGGTTTCAAGAGTGACACGTGAAACACAGGGTGAATCTTGAGTGAATCAGGTAAACACAATTCATAGGACACCTCATTAATCTTTCTTTTCACAGGGAAAGGCCCAATGAACTTAGGAGCAAGCTTCTTAGTAGGACAGGTTAATCTAATATTATCAGTAGACAGCCATACCTTGTCACCAAGCTGAAGGTTTAGGTCTCCTCTTCTTTTCTGATCAAAGAACCTTTTGTTGTCCGCTTGTGCCTTGGATATCACTTCCCGTAAGATTTGGTTATTATGACTAAGGAACTGTACTGTGTCCTGGACCGCTGGAACTGGGGATTCTGAAAGAAAATCTGGTAAAAAAGATGCATGAAAACCATAGTTGGAAAAGAAAGGGGATTGACCGGTAGCAGAGTGGCTGGCATTGTTATAAGCGAATTCCGCTAGGGGCAGCAGAGATACCCAATCATCCTGCACAAAAGATGTAAAACACCTTATGTACTGCTCCAGTGTCTGATTTGTCCTTTCAGTTTGCCCATTTGTTTGGGGATGGTATGCTGAGAACAGGGCTAGTTCAATTTTCAGGATCTCACAAAGCGCTCTCCAAAAACGTGATGTAAACTGCACCCCCCTATCGGACACTATATTTGCAGGGATTCCATGTAACCTGACAATCTCCTTAATGAACACACGGGCCGTCTCCACAGCAGAGGGTGTTCCCTTTAGGGGCACCAAGTGGGCCATTTTGGACAGTCGGTCGACCACCACAAGGATCGCCGAACATCCCTCAGAGCAAGGCAGTTCCACTATAAAGTCCATTGCTATCATCCTCCAGGGCCTATCTGGTATAGGCAATGGTCTCAGTAAACCCCAAGCTCTGTTCCTGGGAGTCTTATTCTGGATGCAGACAGAACATGAGTTGACGTATGTCTTGCAGAATTCCTTTAGGTTAGGCCACCAAAAGGTGCGCTGCACCAGCTCAAGGGTCTTGCGTACCCCAAAATGTCCTGCAAGTGGGTGGTCATGCAGAAGTGTCAGCACCTTGACTCGGGCGCTCTCCGGTACGAAAATTTGACTTCCTCTCCACAAAAGTCCATCACGAGGTGTTAAAGAGGATCCCTGAAGACTTGAAGGTTCTGGAGATGCTTCTCTGATCATGGACAGAAGATCTGTTTGGAGAAGGAGGATGCTATTTGCCGGCAAGATAGTGTCAAGTACAGAAAAGTCTTTAGGGTTATCAAACGACAGCGCGTCCGGTTTTACATTCTTGGATCCGGGCCGATAGGTAATATGGAAACAGAACCGTGTGAAAAATAGAGCCCAACGGGCCTGTCTGGGTTTTAACCTCTTGGCGGATCTTAAATACTCAAGATTCTTGTGGTCTGTATAAATCAGTACTGGGTGAACTGCGCCTTCTAGCAAGTACCTCCATTCCTCCAGAGCTGTCTTGATAGCGAGTAGCTCTCGATCCCCCACATCATAGTTCCGCTCAGCCGGTGAAAGTTTCCTAGAAAAGAAACCTACGGGGTGCATCAAGTCCTTGTTGCCTTGTCGTTGGGAAATAACAGCACCCACGGCTACTTCGGACGCATCAACCTCCAGGATAAAAGGTAAGGATGGATCCGGATGGCTAAGGATCGGAGCTGATGTAAAACGTTTCTTTAATTCTTCAAAGGCCCTCTGGGCTTCTGGGTTCCAATGGAAACGAGAGTTCTGCTTAGTCAGCTGCGTGATGGGGGATATGATAGCAGAAAACCCCCTAATGAACTTCCTATAAAAGTTTGCGAACCCAATGAAGCGTTGTACGCCCTTTTTGTCCATGGGAGCAGGCCACTCTAACACAGCAGATACCTTCTGAGGATCCATTTTGATGCCAGTTGGGGAGATCACCAATCCCAAGAACTGAATCTCCTTCTGTTCGAATTCGCACTTCTCCGCCTTAGCATACAGTCTGTGCAAACGGAGTCGGGTCAAGATTTTACGGACATGTTCCCTATGCTGCTCAAGTGAACTGGAGAAGATTAGAATGTCATCCAGATAGACAATTAAAAAGATGTCCAGGAAATCTCTAAACACGTCATTGACCAGATGCTGGAACGTGGCGGGAGCATTGCATAGACCAAAAGGCATGACGAGGTATTCATAGTGTCCGAAACGGGTTCTGAAAGCCGTTTTCCACTCGTCCCCGGCCCGAATGCGGACCAGAATGTAGGCCCCTCTCAGATCCAGTTTGGTAAAGATAGTAGCAGACCTCAGCTTCTGGAACAGTTCAGGTATCAGTGGCAGCGGGTAACGGTTTTTGACTGTAATGTTGTTTAACTCCCGATAGTAGTCCACACAGGGGCGAAGAGACTGATCCTTCTTAGAAACAAAAATATTCCGGCACCAGCTGGTGAAGTGGAAGGTCGGATGAAGCCTTTTTCGAGGTTTTCATTTAAGTAAACCTTAAGTGCCTCTTGCTCCTTTTCGGACAGCGGAAAAATGCGTCCAAAAGGAATCTCAGCCCCAGGAAGCAGCTCAATTGGGCAATCATAGGGACGATGGGGAGGCAAGGTGTCTGCCCCCTTCTTGCTGAACACATCCGCAAATTCCCGATAGACTTCTGGTACATCTTGGGGCAGGTCTGGATCAATGTCCATACAAAGTAAGGTAGCAGCAGGTTTAGAGGCTTCTGGTAGGCAATGTCTTTGGCAGTAGGGTGACTGGAACTTGATCTCGCCCGTGACCCAGTTAACCAGAGGGTTGTGGGCCTGAAGCCAGGGCATGCCCAAAATGATTGGAAATAGTGGAGATGAAATAACATCCAGGGTTAGGATCTCTTGATGCTGGGATGAACAGGTGGCAGGCAGAGGAAGGGTTTCTTGAGAGACCTGTCCAGATTTTATATGGGAACCATCGGCCAAGAAAACTGAGAGTCTGTGTGTCTTGTTCTTTAAAGGCAGATTCTGTTGGGTGGCAAAAGCAGAGTCCACAAAGCAGCTACATGCCCCGGCATCAACAATGGCGTTGACCTGGATTGTTCTTCCCTGGAGCTGCAATGAGAGAGGGAGGACAAGTTGAGTTGTATTGGTGGTTAAAGCAGATAAGCTGGTTGGAGTAGAAGAAAAGCACTTACGAGTCTTTACTGGACAGTTGTTCACATAGTGGCCCGTCCCACCACAGTAGAGACAGAGGTTTAACTGGCGTCTGCGCGCCCGTTCCTCCGGGGTCAGGGTAGTACGCATAAGTCCCAGCTGCATAGGTTCGGGAGCCTCGGTTGTTTGGGTGACTGGACTCGGGTAAGCAGAAGGTAGGTATCGGGAGGCAGGAACCGGAACTCTTGCAGTCATCCACATAGGGCGTGTTTGTTGGGAAGATCGTTCTGACCGGCGCTCACGAAGGCGTCGGTCAATCTGGATGGTAATGGCGATGAGTTCCTCAAGGGTATCAGGCATCCCTACCCGAGCAAGCTCATCCTTCAGACCCTCAGACAGTCCCATGCGGAACTGGTGACGCAAGGCTGCGTTGTTCCATTGAGTGTCCGCGCTCCAGCGTCGAAAGTCTGTTACATAGTCCTCGGCCGGCCTACGGCCTTGCTGGAGCGCGAACAAAGCTGCCTCAGCGGTAGCGGTCCGTTGAGGGTCCTCATAAAGCTGGGCCATGGCTTCAAAGAAGGCGGGCAAGGACTGGACCTGTGCAGCGTTGGTTTCAAGCAGGCGGTGGGCCCAGGTCAGGGGTTCCCCCTGAAGAAGGGATATAACAAATCCCACCTTGGTAGCCTCCAAGGAAAAAGTCCGTGGCTGTAGAGCAAAATAGAGTTGGCAAGTGCTGCGGAAGGCCACAAATTTTGTTTGATCACCAGAAAACTTTTCGGGGGTAGGCACTCTTGGCTCAGGTGGGAGCATTACCACAGAGGGCGGTGCAGCAGCCTGTACTGGAGCGGCTGCAGCAGCAGGGGCCACATTACTGGGGCCACTGAGGTTCAATACTTGACCCTCCAGTCTGTTGTAACTGTCTTGTAAGGTTTGTACTGCCTGGGTAAGTGCTGCTAAGTGCGTACAGATCTCCTTGATGGGAGAGGTCTCTCCTGCAGGCTCAGTCATGGCTGTTTGTACTGTAAGGTACCTGGTAGTTGAGCCTGACTGGTAGAAGGAGACCTCTCTTAAGCGCTGGTTCAGGAGCCACTGGAAGTGGGAACAGTGGTCTCTTGAGCACAGTGGGTAGGAGGGCCTGATGCGGTTCCAGCAGAAGCAGATGATGATCTGGAAGGATGCCCCTCAGGGATGGCTGAGCTGCGGATGCAGGTAGGCAGATGTAGGCCGGTAGACAGGCAGGTAGCTGAGAAGGCAGCGGCAGGATGCTTGACAAGCAGGCTGGAAGCAGCGTCACAGGACACAGGCAGAAGCAGGTCAGACAGTCCGTTCAGCAGGAGATCAGGCAGGTATGACAAAGGGAAGATCCAGGAATAGTCAGGCAGGCAGAAGTTCGGCAACAGGTAATCAGATAAGCAAGGTCAGACAAGCCGGGTCGGATTGGAGACTGGAGAATGGTCAGACGTAGCCGGGTCACTAGTAAGTACAAATCAGGCGGAAAACAGGAACTCAGGTACAGAGCTGCAGACAAACAGCACCTGACAGAAGCACCTGTCATCCTTTTAAAGGGCCCTTGGCGCCAAAACAGCGCTAGCGCGAACGGGCGCGCGCGCGCACTCGCGAACGCGCGTACGGGCACACGCGGGAGCGCTCCGGCGCCCCCTGGTGGGGAATTAAGCAGAATTGTCCTGGAAGAGCTTCTTGTGCACCTGTGTGCACGCATATTTGCCCGACGGCCACTGATATGCCCCTGACAAGGAGGAAAGCCCGGAGCCAGAAATGCCCCGATCCCGGAAGAGACGATTTAAGGCCTCAAATATGTCCTTTGGGGAGATGTTGGAGATGGTGGACATCCTGAAGAGGGCCGACTATGATGGGAAGTATGGGCCTTACCCCAACCCCAAGATCATGGCAAAAGTTGTGAAGAGTCTGCAGATGAATTTTGGGGTACGACGATCGAAAGATCAACTCAGGAAGCGGTGGTCGGACCTCAAATTAAGGGAGCACGAGCAGTACAGAAGGATCAGGAGAGTGCTGCAAAAAAGTAAGTAGTTGTGATGTGTTCCTATTCTTTATTTTTCTAACGTTCGTGCTGCTCCATGTGTTTTTCTTAACTGTTGTACAGTTTAAAATGGCAACTTTCATGTTCATGGGCACATTACTAGTTCATAGGAAACATTGTTCGTTCAGCATAGAAAACACAATGTTTTGGATATATGCATTTGAATACATTTTTGCTAGCCTACTTCTCGTCAAATAATTTTGGTGTCTAGATGGGTTGGTAACTAGAATGAAATGCAAACTAGATTCTGTGTAAGGAGAGGAAACTCAGCAGCTGTTTACACATCTGGATGCTGGAGCACTAGTGTGGGACACCAGACCACCCTTTTTTATTAGGGGGCCCACACAGGTGCTCCAGTATATACTATATGGACTCCATCTGTGAAGCTTGTACAAAACAGGTAAGTATTCAAGCTTGACAAAGGAAAAAAATATTTCTTCATCTTGCAACTCTGCCAAAAGAGACAATTGTACCCCTTCCAAGCAATGTCTCATATTCCTATTTCTGCCATCAAATATCTGTGTGCTAAGTATACCTATTTTTTTACATAGGAGAGAAAAGACTCGGAGGACACCACTCATCCAAGGAGACCACAGACCCCCCACCTCATGAGGAAGTGGAAATCCCCAAAAGTCAACAGGAGGAGGAGGAGGGAGACATGGTGGAAATTGTCACCACAACAGGTGAGTGTTTGCAACCACAAGCTCAGGTAGGAGATGGATGCCGGCATTTATTTATAATACATGGTGTGTTTTTGTTTCTATATTTTTAGGTGATTGTTATGTTGTGGATGAAGGACATTTCACCAGAGAGTGCCCAGATCTTGATCAGGGAGATCATGGGGTGTAATAGGGACTTGGAAAACATCCAGAAATACATCAATAATGTTAAAAACAAAATGAAGAACATCGTTGATGTTTTAGGGAGAGTTTAAAACCTCTCGAAATCCCTAATGTAGTTTGCATTTTTCCCTCCAAAAATTGTTGCACCTTTTTTTACATAGTGTCGAAAAGCCAAATTTTAAAGATGCACACAGTGTGTCAACATGTGCTATCTGCCATCATGGGAGATCAATGTATGCGTTTTGTGGGTGCAACCCCTTCCTCAATAATAAAGTAGCTAAGAGGAAGGGCTTGCACTCACAAAACACATCCATTGATCCCCCATGATGGTAGCTAGCACATGTTGACATTCGGCAATTTGTGTGCATCCTCAAAAAATTGGCTTTTCCAGGGGTGACTTCACCCCATCTGAACGCAATATCAAACACAGTTTATAAATACTCATGTCTGATATTGCCTTCAATTTATAACAAAGTTGAACTTTGTAAGTTCCAGATTTGTGTATTTCTTGTTGGTTTTAAACATGCCTGTTTTACCTTAAATGGACATTTCTACTTTTATTAATGTGACCCAAAAAATTGTTATACAACAAACATGTTGGTTTGTTTTAAAAACCTTTGATAAATGCACATGTGATTGTGCTTGTATTAAACAGATTGATAATCAAGAATGTGTGGATTCTTCTTTCAATGCTCCTAAAATTTTTTGGTGGTAAAATTGTTGGTTTCTGTAACAATGGGGGTTATTTCCTAAGGGCAAATCCACTTTGCGCAACAAGTGCAGTTTCAGTGCAGTCTCAAGTGCACTTGTAGTGCAAAGTGTCTTTGCCTTTAGTAAATAACACCCAACAATGCTTTCTAATGTTACACAATCACGCCATTTTCAGGACTCCCCAAATTTATGTCAGGGTCAGCTAAAAGAAAGACAAGCAGTAAATGTCAGCAAATATTTTAGTAGTTAAAATTTGTTTTTTATTTAAAAAATGTCTCAGACATCGTCTGGCATATTGATGGCCCCCCTACCTGCAAAGTATTCCATGTATCTTATACGGACCTCGCGGACACTCAGGGGGGGGCAAGCCAGGATGGCCAGCTTCAAGCACCGTCAGAGTTGGTTCATTTACTTGAATTCCAGATTCAGGCCCAACTGAGCCAGCATAGTTCACAGAATTTCTCCGTACAAAGTTGTGGAGAACACAGCACACCAGGATGATATGATTGAGTTTATACTAAGCCATATGTATGGGTGTAAGAAATAGGCGGAACCGGCTGGCCATGATTCCAAACGTGTTCTCCACCACTCTTCTGGGTCTGGCCAGCCGGTAATTAAAAACCCTCTGGTCCGGGGTGAGGGTCCTCATAGGGAGTGGCCGCATAAGATGGTCCCCCAGCGCAAACACTTCTTCCGCAATGAAGACGAATGGGAGTCCTTCCACATTGTCTTCTGGAGGTGGCAAGTCCAAGCTGCCATTCTGGAGACGCCTGTAGAACTCCGTCTGGGCGATGACTCCACCATCCGACATCCGGCCATTCTTCCCCACGTACACATACAGGAACTTGTAAGTAGCCGACACCACTGCCAACATCACAATACTATTAAACCCCTTGTAGTTGTAATAGTATGACCCTGAGTTGGGTGGTGGGACAATGTGGACGTGTTTCCCATCAATTGCCCCTCTGCAGTTAGGAAAGTCCCACCACTGGGCAAAGTGGGAGGCCACAGCCTACCATTCCTGTGGGTTGGAAGGAAACTGTGGAGTCAAACAAGAAAATAAAATTAATCATTTTGCACATAAACATGGAAAGCAGATTAGACACAAACATTCTTGGCCAACATCAGTATAACATTTATTTTAAGGAGTATTTAAAGACAAAGGTATAAGGTCCACTTATCAGATCCCCCTCCCCCCTTCTCATGGGTCATTTTGTGAATTTTACGAGGGGGGAGAGATGTTTTAGACAGGTAGCCCTCTACACTTCATTGAGAGATGAATGCCTAAATAATGTGGATTACTTTGGCCAGCCCCTCCTTACTTACACTATTAGCAGCCCACTGGACAGGTAAGAAGTGTCATAATACAAAGATATAAATACAAACTGTACACATTTTAGCAAATTTTTACATTCTGCTATTACCTATCAAGATAATAATAGGATACAAAAACTTGAAACAGTACCATTTGAAAGTATACAGGCAGGCCCTTGCACTACATGCTTTGGGGAATTCAGCCATAAATCTGACCACAAAAGAGGTGGGTAAAGAGTGTATGGGCTTGGCAAAGTCAGCAGATAGAGGATTGGTATCAGCTGAGTTAGCAGTTGGGGGGAGGGAGGGTTCCAAATGATTTGAGGGACCCAAAAAAAAAAAAAAACTTCTGGCACTTTGCCAGAATTTAAAGCACACATCACAATTTTTAACAATTTAGGGGGTTTTTAGGGTAAACCACTACTATGATAAACCACTATTATCAAATACATTGATAAGTGACTACACTAGGTAAATATAGGGCCAGGAGAGCATGCTGAGAAGATAAGTGAAGGCAAATATGTATGAAGGACAAAAATAAAAAATACATAAAAATCCAGCATGCATGAGGACAAAGGGGACATTCACAGCATATTACAAGCATGGTAATTAGGAAATGAGGAAAGAAATACATTACATTAGTAAACATTAAATACAATAAAATGTTATGTTAAAGGATAAAAATCTTACCTTAATATAGTCCTTCTGCAGGACCTGGATGATGACAGAACAAATCTCCGGGATTATGATCCCCAGAGCCTGGGGGGAGATACCTGTCGAGAACTTAAGGTCCTGCAGGCTTCTCCCCATCGCCAAGTACCGCAGGGTGGTGACTAGCCTCTGCTCCGGAGTGATGGCTTGCCTCATGAAGGTATCCTGCCTGCTGATATAGGGGGTCAGCAAAGCCAACAAATGGTGAAATACAAGGTCCGTCATCCGGAGAAAGTTCCTGAAATCATCAGGATTATTCTCATGGATCTCACGGAGCAAAGGCATGTGACAGAACTGGTCATGCTGGAGCAACCATTTCTTGGTCCATGAACTCCTCCCCGCCCTGTTCATGGACTGGACTTGTGTCAAGGTAAGGACCCCAACACCAAGCCCCCGCACAGCACGAACTCTACGAGGAGTATGTATACGCAACATGGCTAGAAAACGGTCGGCTGCTCAGAACGAAGTAACAGAACGCAAGGCCTGTGAAGAGTGACCTGAAAATCAGTAATGAATGAACACGAACACAATGACAAGCCAATTGTACTCGCTGCATGCACTGAAGACCAGATACAAACCCACAAGCACAAACTGAACAGCAGAAAATGATCTGAAAGCCACGAGTCTGAAAAAGCACGAATGGTCTCTCACCAAACTTTTACTAACACGAGATTAGCAAAAGGAGCCCAAAGGGTGCCGCGCTTGGTTCTGAACTGCCCTTTTATAGTCTTGTCGTACGTGGTGTACGTGACCACGTTCTTGGCGATTGGAAATTCCGACAACTTTGTGCGACCGTGTGTATGCAAAACAAGTTTGAGCCAACATCCGTCGGAAAAAATCCATGGATTTTGTTGTCGGAATGTCCGATCAATGTCCGATCGTGTGTACGGGGCATTAGACTAGCAGACTTATGCCGCGTACACACAACCGGTTTTGCCGTCGGAATAAACTCCGAAGGGTTCTCCGACGGAACTCCGACGGAATTCCATTCAAGTGGTCTTGCCTACACATGGTCAAACCAAAATCTGATTAAAGTCCGACCGTCCAGAACGAGGTGACGTACAGCACATACGACGGGACTAGAAAAAGGAAGTTCAATACCCAGTGTGCCACCCTTTGGGCTCCTTCTGCTAATCTCCCGTTTTGCTCTGTACACACAATCGGACATTGAACGGACATTCCGACAGCAAAATCCTTCGGATGTTGGCTCAAACTTGTCTTGCATACACACGGTCGCACAAAGTTGTCAGAAAATCTGATCGTTCTGAACGCGGTGACGTAAAATACGTACGTCGAGACTATAAACAGGGCAATAGCCAATAGCTTTTATTCTGAGCACGCGTGGCACTTTGTGCATTGGATTTGTCTACACACGATCAGAATTTAAAGTATCGGATTTTGTTGTTGAAAAATCTTATATTCTGCTCTCAAACTTTGTGTGTCGGAAATTCTGACTGAAAAAGTCTGATGGAGCCCACACACAATCGGAATTTCCAACAACACAATCCGATCGCACTTTCCCTGTCGGAAAATCTGACCGTGTGTACAGGGCATTAGTAGAAGTTTGGTTAGAGACGATTCGCGCTTTTCAGACTCCAGCTTTTTCACATTGTTTTACTGCTGTTCAGTTTCTGCTTTTGGGTTTGTATCTGGTTTTCAGTGCGTGTAGTCAGTTCGTATCTGTTTTTCCAGTGCATTCTTGTCCGCTCGTTGCTGATTTTCAGTTCACTCTTCACAGGCATTGCTGTTCTTCAGTGCATTCTGTTAAGTTCGTTCTGACCAGCCGACCAATTTGAAACCATGGTGCGGGTACGTACTTGTCATAAAGAGTTTGTGCTGTGTGGGGGCTTGGTGTTGGGGTTCATACTTTGACCCAAGTCCAGTCCATGAACAGGGCGAGGAGGAGTTACTCCAGCGTGACCAATTCTCACACTTGCCTTTGCTCCGTGAGATCCAGGAGAATAATCCTGATGATTTCAGGAATCATCTCAGGATGACGGACCCCGTTTTTCACCGTCTGTTGGCTTTGCTGACCCCTTATATCAGCAGGCAGGATACCTGAATGAGGCAAGCCATTAATCCAGAGCAGAGGCTAGTCGCCACCTTGTGGTACTTGGCGACTGGGAGAAGCCTGCAGGACCTCAAGTTATCAACAGGCATCTCCCCCCAGGCTCTGGGGATCATTATTCCAGAGACCTGTTCTGCCATCATTTAGGTCCTGCAGAAGGAATATATTAAGGTAAGTTTTCTCCTTCAACATCACATTATACGTATTTAATGTTTGCTAATGTATTGTATTTATTTCATCATTCCCTAATTACCATTATTGGAATATGCTGTGAATGTCCCCTTTATCCTCATGCATGCTGGAAGCTTTTAATGCTCCTTTTTTGGCCTACATGCATATTTGCCTTCACCAACCTCCCCAGCATGCTATCCTGGGCCTACATACGCCTATAGCCTAGTCCCTTAACAATGTATATTGTCAGCTCCATTGTACTGCTTTCCCTGAAACACCTGCTAAAATGTGTCCAAATGTTATGTGTCTCCTTAAATTCATTTATAACCCTCCCCCAACCCAAAATGTGTCCAAATGTTATGTGTGTTCTTAAATTGATTTATAACCCTCCCCCTAAAATGTGTCCAAATGTTATGTGTGTCCTTAAATTCAGGCATAGTGCTCCCAAAGTCACCTAAAATCCTTCCCCCGATACAATTTTATCAATGGGCCATCAGAGGGGGTGAGGAATCTGATAAGTGGGCCTTATATTTTTGTCTTTAAATACTCCTTAAAATAAATGTTATACTGATGTTGTGCAAGAATGTTTTTTGTGTAATCAGCTTGCAATGTTATGTGCAAAAGTACTTTTTTTCTTGTTTGACTCCATAGTTTCCTTCAACGCCACAGGAATGGCAGACTGTGGCCTCCCATTTTGCTGACCGTTGGGACTTTCCCAACTGTGGAGGGGCTATAGATGGGAAGTACATCCACATTGTGCCACCACCCCATTTTGGGGTCTTACTATTATAACTATAAGGAGTTTAATAGTGTAGTGTAGGGATGAGCCGAACACTCCCCGGTTTGGTTCGCACCGGAACCTGTGAACGGACTGAAAATTTGTGGCACCAATTTGTGCAAAATTTAGAACCCCACTGAAGTCTATGGGACGCGAACGTTCAAAATCAAAAGTGCTAAATTAAGTGCTTAACTTTAAAGGCTAATTTGCATGGTATTGTCCTAAAAAGGGTTTGGGGACCCGGGTCCTGCCCCAGGGGACATGTATCAATGCAAAAAAAAGTTTTAAAAATGGCCGTTTATTCGGGAGCAGTGATTTTAATGATGCTTAAAGTGAAAAAAAATGAAATATTCCTTTAAATATCGTACCTGGGGGGTGTCTATAGTATGCCTGTAAAGTGGCAGATGTTTCCCGTGCTTAGAAGAGTCCCTGCACAAAATGACATTTTTAAAGGAATAAAAGTCATTTAAAACTGCTTGTGGCTTTAATGTAATGTCGGGTCCCGGCAATATGGATGAAAATCAGTGAGACAAACGGCATAGGTACCCCCCAGTCCATTACCAGGCCCTTTGGGTCTTGTATGGATATTAAGGGGAACCCTGCACCTCAATTAAAAAAAGGAAAGGCGTGGGGCCCCTAGGCCCTATATACTCTGAACAGCAGTATACAGGTGGTGCAAACAAGACAGGGACTGTAGGTTTGTTGTTAAGTAGAATCTGTTTGTCATTTTGAACTGGTACATTTTTAAAGTGTAGCTCCAGCCAAAAAATCTATTTTAAGCTTTTTGGAAAACATATGAAAGGGTTATCACCCCTGTGACATTTGTTTTGCTGTCTGTGCACCTCTTCAGAAGATTTCACCTCGCTTTCTGTCCCAATGACAAATGTTTTTGACAATCTGGGGTTTTTAGTAAAACAAGGATTGTTGATAAAGCATCAGTGGAGAGGAGACATGTTTTTCCCATATTAACTTTTACAGGAGAGAATTTCCCTTCCTAGGGGTAGATTTCACCTCACTTCCTGTTGTCTCCTTCAATTTGCAAGTAGGAGTCATTTGTAAGTTGGATGTTTGAAAGTAGGGGCCTGCCTTATATACTCTGCAGAAATTGGGGCCTTAGGTGTTGGTGTTGCCACAACACTGTAAGTCCTCACAGTTACTCTTGGTGGGCGCAGAAAGGGGCCCTGCTGTGAAATATTAGATCAAGAACTGTAATTACATGCCCCTGTTGAACAGGGTCAGAAAAATTGGGCCTTTGGCGGTGGTGGTGCTGGTGCCACAAGGAGACAGGAGAGGAGACACGTTTTTCCCATATTAACTCTTACAGGAGAGAATTTCCCTTCCCAGGGGTAGATTTCATCTCACTTCCTGTTGTCTCCTTCCGTTTGCAAGTAGGAGTCGTTTGTAAGTTGGATGTTTTAAAGTAGGGGCCTGCCTTATATACTCTTCAGAAATTGGGGTCTTAGGCCACAACACTGTATGTCCTCACAGTTACTCTTGGTGGGCGCAGAAACGGGCCCTGCTGTGAAATATTAGATCAAGAATTGTAATTACATGCCTCGGTTGAACAGGGTCAGAAAAATTGGGCCTTTGGTCGTGGTGGTGCTGGTGCCTCCTGTAAGTCCTCACAGTTATTCTTGGTGGGCGCAGAGACGGGCCCTGCTTTGAAATATTAGATCAAGAATTGTAACTACATGCACCTGTTGAACAGGGGCAGAAAAATTGGGCCTTTGGTGGTGGTGATGGTGGTGGTGTTGCCACAACACTGTAAGTCCTCACAGCTACTCTTGGTGGGCGCTGGAACGGGCCCTGCTGTGAAATATTAGATCAAGAATTGTAATTACATCCACCTGTTGAACAGGGGCAGAAAAATTGGGCCTTTGGTGGTGGTGGTGGTGGTGGTGGTACTGGTGCCACAACATTGTAAGTCCTCACAGTTACTCTTGGTGGGCGCAAAAACGGGCCCTGCTGTGAAATATTAGATCAAGAATTGTAATTACATGTCCATGTTGAACAGGGGCAGAAAAATTGGGCCTTAGGCACTGGTGCCACAACACTGCAGCCCCTCACAGATACTCTAGTTGGAGCGCAGGAATGAGCCCTCCTGCAAAATATTGCATCAAAAATTGTAATTACATGCCCCTGTTAAACAGGGGCTGAAAAATTGGGCCTTAGGCACTGGTGCTGGTGCTACAACACTGCAACCCCTCACAGATACTCTAGTTGGAGCGCAGGAACGAGCCCTGCTGCAAAGTATTGCATCAAAAATTGTAATTACACGCCCTTGTTAAACAGGGGTTGAAAAATTGGGCCTTAGGCACTGGTGCTGGTGCTACAACACTGCAACCCCTCACAGATACTCTAGTTGGAGCGCAGGAACGAGCCCTGCTGCAAAGTATTGCATCAAAAATTGTAATTACACGCCCTTGTTAAACAGGGGTTGAAAAATTGGGCCTTAGGCACTGGTGCTGGTGCCACAACACTGCAACCCCTCACAGGTACTCTAGTTGGAACGCAGAAACGAGCCCTCCTGCAAAATATTGCATCAAAAATTGTAATTACACGTCCCTGTTAAACAGGGGCTGAAAAATTGGGCCTTAGGCACTGGTGCTGGTGCCACAACACTGCAACCCCTCACAAATACTCTAGTTGAGCGCAGCAACAAACCCTCCTTGCAAAATATTGCATCAAAAATTGTAATTACATGCCCCTGTTAAACAGGGGCTGAAAAATTGGGCCTTAGCCACTGGTGATGGCGCCCAGAACCAAAAATATTCTTACAAGCTATCAGCATAATCATTAGGAGGAAGAGGATAGTTACTCAGCATCAGCATAGGCAGTCTTGAAGGGATCTGACATTTCAAAAAAAATTATTCGGTTACATCAGCATCAGGTGCTTGGTAGCTGGTGGTGATCCAAGACTGATTCATTTTTATGAAGGTCAGTCGATCGACGGAGTCGGTGGACAGGCGCACCCTGTGATTGGTTACAAAGCCTCCAGCAGCGCTGAATGTGGGTTCTGAAAGAATGCTGGATGCAGGACAGGCCAGTAGCTCAATTGCATACTGTGCAAGCTCTGGCCAGTGATCCATCCTCAAGACCCAGTAACCCAGAGGATTTTCGGTGGGAAAGGTGTCCAAGTCAGATCTTGCCCCTAGGTATTCCTGCACCATGTAAAACAGACGCTGGCGATGGTTGCTGGAACCGATCATATCTTGGGGCTGCGGACTAAAAAATTGTCTGAACGCATCGGTCAGACAGCCACTTTCTCCACCGCTCCTTCTTTGACTGACCGAAACCTCAGCAACACGTTGTCCAGGAACAGGAGTTTGTAACCTCCCAGTCTCTAGGAACATGTTGCACAGACCTTTCTGCAAGGCCTCCTGAAGATGTTTCATCCTCTGCTCCCTCTGTGATGGCAAGATAAGGTCCGCAACCTTACCCTTGTCAAGGAGGGTTGCCAGCCAGTAACGATCCCTCTCCTTGATACCACGAATATGAGGATCCTTCCGCAGGCTTTGCAGGATCAGGGAGGCCATGCAGAGTAGGTTTGCTGAGGCATTCGGTCTGGAGTCCTCTGGGTCACTAAGGACGACATGATCCGCAGCCATCTCCTCCCAGCCACGTACAAGTCCATGGGTTTCTTGGGACTGTAAATGATGCCTTGAAGACTGCTTCTGATGCTGAGTGCCAGGCTCCACCTCCATGGTGACACAATCCTGCTCCTCCTCATCCTCTTCCTGTGTGATTGGCGGGCACGCAGGAACACTGTCTGAATAAAGGGGGCCTTGAGAGGTAAGGAAGTCCTCCTCTTCCTCCCTCTGTTCTGCCTCAAGTGCCCTGTCCATTATTCCACGCAGCGTGTGCTCCAACAGGTGGACAAGGGGGACAGTGTCACTGATGTATGCACTGTCTCTGCTCACTGTCCTCGTGGCCTCCTCAAATGGTGACAGGACAGTGCATGCATCCCTGATCATGGCCCACTGGCGTGGGAAAAAAAAACAAGCTCCCCTGACCCTGTCCTGGTGCCATAGTCGCACAGGGACTCATTGATGGCCCTCTGCTGCATGTGCAGCCGATGCAGCATGGCCAACGTTGAGTTCCACCTGGTGGGCATGTCACAGATTAGGCGATTCTTGGGCAGGTTAAATTCCTTTTGAAGGTCAGCCAGCCGAGCACTGGCATTATATGACCGACGGACATGCACACAGACTTTCCTGGCCTGCCTCAGGACATCCTATAAGCCCGGGTACCTACCCAAGAACCGCTGCACCACCAAGTTAAGGACATGAGCCAAACAAGGCTCACGTCCTTAACCACCCCTTCTTTTTGACCCAGTAAATGTAAACATCTATGCTTCAACAAACCTATTTTAGACCTGGACCGAAGATGATATACTATCTGTAATCCTTAAGAGCTTTTCTTTTCCTTTTTTAACTTTGACACATCATCTAGCAGACATGTGGACCACCTGTTATACACCCACAAATTTGATTCTGAGTGTCTTTATCAATTTCTCATAGGGTACCCACAAACTTATGTGCGTACAATCAATGAATATGGCAGTTAATTAGTCCAACAAGATCTCTGTGATTTATCAAGTCCACACTATCTATGTGTATTGTCACTATGTAAAATGACTATGTGTTCTATCAGCATAATGTCTTCATTCCCCACTAGATGGCGCCAGACCATTGACTAAGCTCCATATATATGCATTCTTGGTCCCACACATACGTTTTTATACTTGGTTTTTGCTCTGCTCAGTTTTTCCTGCCCAAGCATCTAACCTCACCAGCAGCTTCTCTATCATCACACTGATCATTGGCGGTGATGTGTGTGGGTGAGTGGACGGGCCTTTGTAGCCCGTTCTAACCCTAGCCTATCCCCGCTGGTTCCCAACATCATAGGTACGCTGCGCTCCACCGACGTCAATGTCGGAGGGCACGGCTATCCAATGACTGGCAAACTGTCAGGTTTTCACACAGGCACAATGCGGTCTAACCCATGTGCGCAGGCACCGGCGTTCGGCACCTCTACATAAAAACAGGGGAAATGTCTGGTCCTTGTGAGCACTAACAGTGGGAAGGCACCCCATATTGCACCTGGACACTTCAAGGTAGGTCTCTACCAGGCGGAGATACATTCTTAGCCCCAGGCCTCTTCCTCCCCCTGGAAATGTATTTTTTTTATTTTTTTTAAATGTTTTTGTATGGTCATATTTAGGTGACAGCCACTGTGGGACCGTCTAGGATATTTATCCGCCCCTCATGCAGCCTTTATTACACAGGCTCTAACGAATGTTTATACCAATTTGGCTTATTTAACATACCTGGGTAAATATATCATTCTTTCATATTCTTGATATCTTTTGGATTTCTCCTTAGTACCTCACTATTTGTGACCATAGGAATTCCCCATGTGATGCTTGTCACTATACACACCCGATTGGTGCTCTGATACATTTGTTTTGTCTGACTCTTCTCACATTCAATCTGAGGATTTTACATCAGTTGAAGGGCATCTCTTTCACAGCAATGTCAGGGCCCTATATCAGTGCCCTATCTGCTCCCTATCTGCGCCGCCTCATTATTTTTCTTACTCTTTTGCACTTTTTATTTGTTTTTTATGTTCCACTACTCTCTTTCTTTGGTTCGTCTTGTGTGGGAGTATTACAACCATTCAATGTATATACTTCTTCCATAGATATTGGTAACACAATATACATACAGCTTCTTTATTATCTGGGTCTGGTGTCCATGAAACATGTCATCTGACCTTGGGGGTCCTAAGTGCTGCCTGAACACAAAGTCATTCCACTGGGTATGTGCCATCTGTAATCTGTATTTTTTTACCTATAACCTAGACATAGTTTTTTTATGTCTTACATGCTCATTTTGGTTTCTTAGTAACCTGCTTATTATTTCTATTTTTTTCATATATGTCTAGTTAACCAATGCTTTTGCTCTTTCGGTCCTAGGATTTTTTCACTGCTCATTTTCATAATGTGATGTTCTTCTTCTGATGTGCCTCTTTGTATATTTCTAGAACCTATACACTTGTAAAATACTTGCAACTCTCAAACCGCTGATGAAGGTATCAGAATACCGGAAAAGCGTCTGGTATTGGAGTATATCACCCCCAGGAGAGTACATCTAACATTATCATTTGTATATTTCTTGTTCCGATTTGTATGGAATGCATTTTTTGTACTTTTGTATGTCATAGACGTCTCTACGTCTTTTTAAAGTATACTATTAAAATACATTTTTTATCTTAAGAGTTGGTGGGCTATTAAAGTCCCATTTCAAGAGGGGGCATTCTCTTCTGTGGTCTATTACGTGAGGGATGGGACCACCACACTCTATATTTGACATGATGGAAGCCTCTTTCTTGCAAACAAGGCACATGGGTCAGTTGTCACTGTCGGTAGGCGGAGAGGAGGTTGGTGCCATTGTCGTAAACCACCATTCCTGGCTGAAGCTAGCGTGGCATCAACCACCTCTGAGCCTGCCCCTGCAGAGCTGACATAATCTCTGCCCCAGTGTGGCTCCTGTCCCCCAAGCACACCAGCTAAAGCACCAAATGGCATCTTTTGGCCTGTGTGCTTGCGTAGCCCCTTGAACGCCTACGGAGAACCGCTGGTTCCGTGGACAAAGCACAGGAAGAGGCCATGGAGGAAGAAGAAGAGGAGGGAGTGGAGGAGAGAGGTGTATCAGAATCCCCAGTAGTACCATTTTGGAGGCATGGTGGAGGAACAACCTCCAACACTACTACACCTTGTCCTGCATCCTTCCCAGCTGCCAGAAGAGTCACCTAATGCGCCGTGAAAGATAGGTAACGTCCCTGCCCATGCCTGCTGGACCATGAGTCAGCGGTAATATGCACCTTACCACTGACCGCCCTGTCCAGCGAGGCCAAGACATTGCCTTCCACATGCCGATAGAGAGCCGGAATCACCTTCCATGAGAAAAAGTGGCATTTGGGAACCTGCCACTGAGGAACCGCACATTCCACAAACTCACGGAAAGGGGCAGAGTCTACCAACTGAAAAGGCAGCAGTTGAAGTGCTAGCAATTTAGCCAAGCTAGCATTCAACCGCTGGGCATGTGGGTGTGTCAGAGAGCTCACCTTGCTGGTCATGGGATTGGCCACCAGAGGGAGTGCCTGTGAGCAAGCCGGCCTATTTAAGTTTGTCAGGCACTCTGTTCAGTGCTGCCTGATCATCAGCTTCCTGTGCCGTAGTTCCTGTTTCCTGTCTTGTCTTCCTGTTTACCTGATCTCCTGACGACCCGGATTGCCCTTGGATTCCCCTTCTTGCTGCCTGTACCCGACCTTGGCCTGTTTGACTCCGCTTCTGCCTGCTCCTATTGTACCTTGTTGCCCGTCTGTTGCCGAACCCAGCCTGTCTCCTGACCATCCTGCTCAGTCTCATCGCCTGTGTTCCAGCCTGCACCTGCTGTTCATAGACTGCTATTCCACCAGCATCTGGACTCTAGTTCACAGGCTCTCATACCACTCCGCACTCCTGTGCTTCCTGTTACCTTACCAGTGGCCGCGAGTCGGATGCGTAAGGGAGCCTACTCTCTGCCCAAGCGGACTCACCGGTCTGGTAAGTAGGAGTCTGATAGTATCAGGCAGCCATGACCGAGTCCGGGCAGGGGGCCTCCCCTATGGACGAACTTTGCAGACACTTGGCAGGATTAACCCAAGCAGTCAAAAGTTTACAGGATGGCTATACCCGACTAGAGGAACGTGTTCAGGCCCTGTCTGCACCTACCAATCCTCAGGGGACTTCGTCTGCAACCGGGGCACCCTCCGTAGTCATGCTCCCTCCAGAGCCCAAAGTACCTATACCGGAGAGATTTTTTGGAGACCGTAGTAAATACCGTGCATTCCGGAATGCATGTAGTCTCTATTTTGCTCTGCAGCCTCGGACCTTCTCCTTAGAAGCCACCAAAGTGGGCTTTGTTATTTCCCTGTTGTCCGGTGAGCCTCAAACCTGGGCCCATCACCTTCTGGAACAAAAGTCGGATGCCCTGGAAAGTCTGGACGCCTTCTTCTTGGCGATGTCTCAACTTTATGAGGATCCTCAACTAACCGCTTCTGCTGAAGCTTCCCTGCACTCCCTTCGGCAAGGCCGCAGGGCAGCGGAGGACTATGCCGTTGAATTTAGGCGCTGGAGTTCCGATACGGCATGGAATGACGCGGCTCTGCGTCATCACTTTAGAATGGGTTTGTCCGATCCACTCAAGGACGAGTTAGCACGGGTTGGGATACCTCAGACCCTGGAAGAATTAATTAACCTCTCAATCCAAATTGACCGTCGTCTGAGAGAACGACGCACCGAAAGGTCTACCAGTGCCTATCGACCCACTTGGATGCCTCCACAGGTTCCCAGTCCTCCTAGTAGGCCTTTGGCTCCTCCAACCTCTCCAGTTTTCGACACATCAGAGCCTATGCAGCTTGGTCTGCTCCGTCCTTCCTTGACTCCCGAAGAGAAGTTACGAAGACGTAACCTTAACCTATGCCTCTACTGTGGGGAACCTGGGCACTACGCCAGCCTCTGCCCCAACAAGACGCGTAAGTGTCGTTCTTCTGCTCGTATATGTGCTACTATCATGCCAAAACCTAGTACTCACCTTACCATCTCTGTCACGTTGCAGCTTCCCGGAAAGGCTATCCAAGTTCCAGTCATCGTTGATTCCGGAGCATGCAGCTGCTTCATGGACCAGGCCTTTGCAGCTCAGCATGATATCCCACTCCGACTCAAGACCCAGAGCCTGGCTGTTCATCTTGCAGACGGTTCCGCCCTCCGTTCCGGTCCTGTCATTCAAGAGACTATCCCTATAATAGCTACTATAAACTCTCAACACCAGGAATTCCTCCGTTTAGATGTCATTTCCTCTCCTCTGTTCCCTGTCATCCTGGGCATGCCGTGGTTGCTGGGCCATAACCCCCATATCAACTGGGTTTCTGGGAAAGTGGAGTTTCTGTCTGATTATTGCCAACAACATTGCCTGCCAAGAATGGCCCACGAGATACCTCAACTCCTCGGCCTACACCCTGAAACCAACTCACACCAAGCCATCCCAGAACCCTACCGAGATTTCTCTGATGTATTCAGCAAGAAAGGTGCTGAGACTCTACCGCCACACAGGCCCTATGATTGCCCTATAGAGCTGCTACCTGGAACCGAAGTACCCTTCGGTAGGATCTTTCCATTGACTGAGCAGGAATTGGATACACTAAAACAATACCTTGATGAGAATTTAAAGAAAAAGTTCATCCGCCCGTCCACATCTCCGGCCGGCGCAGGCATATTCTTTGTGGAAAAAAAAGATCATTCCCTTCGGCCATGTATCGACTACCGGGAATTAAATCGGATAACGATCAAGAATCGCTACCCCTTACCCCTGGTGCCTGAATTATTCCAGAGGCTAGGAACGGCAACCGTCTTCACAAAACTGGATCTTCGCGGAGCCTATAATTTAATCCGTATCCGGGAGGGGGACGAGTGGAAAACCGCTTTTCGCACTCGTTTTGGGCATTTCGAGTATTGCGTTATGCCCTTCGGTCTATGCAACGCCCCAGCCACATTCCAACATTTTGTGAACGACATCTTCCGGGAATTTTTGGATCTCTACGTCATCGTCTACCTCGATGACATTCTCATTTTCTCATCATCACTGACTGATCATCGCAGGCACGTCCGGAATGTCCTCGCCCGGCTCAGGCAACACGGGCTGTATGCTAAACTCGATAAATGTGAATTTGAACTCCAATGCATCCAATTCCTGGGGCTCATCATTTCAGTGGAAGGTATTAAAATGGACCCTCAAAAGGTGTCCGCCATCCTGGACTGGCCCGCACCTACGGACAAGAAGGGGGTCCAACGCTTCGTTGGATTTTCCAATTTCTATAGGAAATTCATCAGAGACTTTTCCAAGATCATCGCCCCCATTACTGAATTAACAAGACAAGGAACCCGATTCTGCTGGACCCCTAGGGCTCAATTGGCCTTTGAAAAATTAAAAGGATTATTCACGTCGGCCTCCATCCTCAAACACCCTAACTCTGCCTTGCCATTCGTGTTGGAGGTTGATGCCTCAGAGGTCGCAGTAGGAGCTGTACTCTCCCAACGTCAGGGCCCCAAGGCCCTTCTGTTTCCAATAGCTTTTTTTTCTCGCAAATTATCGGTGTCTGAAAGAAACTACGATGTAGGAGACCGGGAGCTTCTGGCCATCAAGACGGCTCTGGAGGAGTGGCGCTATCTTTTGGAGGGTGCTGTACATCCTATCCTAATCTACACGGACCACAAGAACTTGGAATATTTGAGATCTGCCAAGAGACTAAAACCGCGACAAGCCAGATGGGCGCTCTTCTTCTCTCGCTTTCAATTTCATATTACCTACAGACCCGGCTCCAAAAACATCAAACCAGACGCTCTCTCACGAATGTTCCATGACTCCAAAGAAACCGTCCCTCCGGACACTATCCTGCCTGCAGGAAATTTTTTATTACTTCAGGGGGATTTAATCTCCAGGATAAGGCAAGCTTCCACAACTATACCCCAACCCACTGAGACCAGCCTAAGAGATGGTTTACTCTGGCATAAGGAGAAGATCATGGTTCCTGAGAGCCTTAGGGTACCAGTACTAGAGCTTTGCCATGACCACAAGTTGGCTGGGCACTTCGGGGCTCAGAAGACAACCGAACTGGTGCAGCGCACCTTTTGGTGGCCACAGTTGGCCGAGGACTGTAGGAATTACGTCAGTTCCTGCCACACATGTGCCCGAAGCAAGAATATTCGGACGAAGGCCTGGGGCTTACTGAAACCCTTGCCCATCCCTGACAGACCTTGGAAAATGATCGCGATGGATTTCATTGTGGAACTGCCCCCATCCGAAGGCTTCTCTACCATCTTTGTCATAATTGATAGATTGTCAAAAATGGCTCACTTCTTGCCTATGAAAGGCACACCCTCAGCCGTGGAAACGGCGAAGATCTTCATTAAAGAAATTGTGAGATTACATGGGGTTCCCTCTAATATCGTCTCGGACCGGGGTGTCCAATTCACCTCCAGGTTCTGGAAGGCATTGTGTGGTTCCCTCGAAATTGAGTTAGCGTTCTCTTCAGCCTATCACCCTCAGACAAACGGCCAGACGGAGAGAACCAACCAAACCTTGGAGCAATACCTCCGTTGTTTCTCTGCCTTTTCCCAGGATGACTGGGTTTCTCTGCTACCAGTTGCGGAGTTTTCATACAATAACTCCCTGCACTCAGCCATCAACCAGACGCCATTTTTTGCCAATTATGGATTTCATCCCTCCTTTCTACCCAGCTCAATACCTGAATGTTCCCTCCCTGCAGTGACCGAGACATTGGAATTCTTCTCTACCAACAACAAACTTCTGCAGGAAACAATGGCCCAATCCCAGGCTTCTTATAAAAAGACGTTCGACAAGAAGAGGCGCGGGGAGCTTATCCTGGAACCTGGCAATCAAGTATGGCTGTCCACAACTAACTTAAAAATGGCTTGCCCTTCTAGGAAACTAGGGCCTAAATTCATGGGACCCTTCTCGGTGAGAAGAAAAATAAACAACGTAGCGTACGAGCTCAGTCTGCCGGACTCCTTCAAAATACACCCGGTTTTCCATGTGTCCTTACTGAAACCGGTCGCTCCTGATCCTTTCCCCAACCGTAGTACCAGTCCTCCTAAGCCTGTTATGATCAATAACGAGGAGGAGTTTGAAATCGAGGCTATCCTGGACTGTAGGAAAAGGCGCAATGAAATACAGTATCTTATCAAATGGAAGGGGTATGGTCCGGAGGACAATTCCTGGGAACCAGAAAACAATTTGCATGCCCCGGAACTTTTGCAGACTTTCAGAAATGTTCATGCCTCCAGGTTGGCCCGGCTGGGCATCCGGAGGCTGCCCTTGGGGAGGGGGCACTGTCAGAGAGCTCACCTTGCTGGTCATGGGATTGGCCACCAGAGGGAGTGCCTGTGAGCAAGCCGGCCTATTTAAGTTTGTCAGGCACTCTGTTCAGTGCTGCCTGATCATCAGCTTCCTGTGCCGTAGTTCCTGTTTCCTGTCTTGTCTTCCTGTTTACCTGATCTCCTGACGACCCGGATTGCCCTTGGATTCCCCTTCTTGCTGCCTGTACCCGACCTTGGCCTGTTTGACTCCGCTTCTGCCTGCTCCTATTGTACCTTGTTGCCCGTCTGTTGCCGAACCCAGCCTGTCTCCTGACCATCCTGCTCAGTCTCATCGCCTGTGTTCCAGCCTGCACCTGCTGTTCATAGACTGCTATTCCACCAGCATCTGGACTCTAGTTCACAGGCTCTCATACCACTCCGCACTCCTGTGCTTCCTGTTACCTTACCAGGGGCCGCGAGTCGGATGCGTAAGGGAGCCTACTCTCTGCCCAAGCGGACTCACCGGTCTGGTAAGTAGGAGTCTGATAGGGTGGCTGAGAGTGAACTTATTTTGGCGGTTCAGCAGCTGGGGCAGGGAAATAGGGAAATTTGTGTCAGGGAAATGCCAGAATCAG
Organism: Lithobates septentrionalis; assembly: GCA_037952835.1. NCBI lineage: Eukaryota > Metazoa > Chordata > Amphibia > Anura > Ranidae > Lithobates > Lithobates septentrionalis. Next base: position 15,099,931 of record JBBDGP010000082.1, on the reverse strand, counting down.
GGCCTGTCAGTATAGGCATTTCCCCATGTGCCTGCGTGGTAGAATTGCACATCGGCACGCACCGTTTCACAGTCAGCGGGTACGAGCGCGTGTTCCGAACGGATCAGCTCACGTGGGTGCACGACGCAGCGCATCATTACGAACGCGTGCACGCACATCGGGACGTTCCCCTGGCGGGCCTATATAAAGACAGCTATGCCTGTGTTTTGTTGCTGGTTTGTCTTTTCAGCTCCTGTAACCTGCTCCTGAATCCTGTGTACCTGTGCCTACCCGTTGTGACCCGGACCAACCCCGACTCTGCTTGAACCTCTCTTGTGCTTGACCCTCGGCTGCCTTCTGGACTTCGATACCTGCCTGACTACCCGTGTTTGACCCTCGGCCTGCTCCTGGACTTACTTCTGCCTTACCCCACTGTGGATTATCTGCCTGCCTGATTACCTGTGTTTGAACCTCGGCCTGCTCCTGGACTTGCCTCTGCCTCACCCTACTGTGGATTATCTGCCTGCCTGACCATCTGTGTTTGACCCCCGGCCTGTTCTTGGACTTTGTCTCAACCTTACCCAGTGTTGGACTTTTGCCTACTTGCATACCGGTGTTTGACCCTCGGCCTACTTCCAGACGTCTGCCTTGTGGTTGACCCTCAGTACCCGGCTCAGCTACCCAGCATGGATCTCTTCCCTGCTTGAAGAATCGCCCAGCTCCTCTACTACCTGCTGGCGACCCGTGCTTCTTCGTGCCCAATACCCGCTGTGCCACTTCCAGAGGGTATCGTGCGCCCAGCTACAAGGGGAGCCTCTCTCAGCAACTCGGCCTTGGTGAGTACCTGACAATTTGCCTGGTACAATCTGACGTTGGTGTACCGATAGCAGATTGCCCAAAAGTACTTGGCTGTGACACACCTAATTCTACTCCTTCATTCCTCTCAGTGCAGGTCTCAGAGAGGACTGAAGGTATAGTGGGATTGGAGATCACAGCTGATGAGAAGCAAGGAGAGGTCCTCTTTGTTCTTTGGTGTGGGTCTTTTAGGTACGCTTGCCAACGAACTGCATGGCAGGTCAACATATGTCTGGTCAAGCATGTGGTGCCCAAGCGGGTCATGTTTTGGCCACGCGAGATATGCTTGAGACATATATTGCAAATAGCAGCGGTGGGATCTGATGCACTCATCTCAAAAAAGGCCCATACCAAAGAACTTTTGCAATAACTCGCAGAGACAGCAGCGCCCTGCACATGTGGAGCTCTGCGGAGTGATGCAGTTGGTGTGCTGCCCTTAAGCTGGCCCCTGGAGGGCATCCTGCCTCATTGGTGATGTGCCTCCTCCTCTCTCCTGGCCAGTAGATGGAGCTGTGAGCACCGAGCGCGTAGCCTGTACTATCCCTGCATTATCCCCAACACCGGCCTGGACGTTTGCCGTGCATCAGTGACGTAATTTCCTCTTCCGCACTCCAGAGTGGTCAGCGTGGAGCTTTCCATGCACTGGATGCAGCGGTTCAGCCTGTGTACAGACTCCACACCCAGACTCCTGATGGAATGAAATCCGAGCCGGAAACAAGATAACAGCACATCCCAGGACACTTTTCATCTCAAAGAAACACCTCCACCCTGCGAACCAGTAAGTGTAATTGTTACACTAACTTTTATTTTTGCATAAACAAGCTACCACAGTTGGCGCCTCCACACGCCACCTTTTTCAACATTGATTATCAACAGAGGTAATGGACACCCTCTGAGGATGGCTGCCTCCTCATTGTAGAATTTACCTGTCTTATTTTAATGTGCTATTATAGCTACCATTGTACTATTTACCTTAGACATCACATGTTGCGGAGCGCCGGAAACCCCCCCCCCCCTTTTGTTTCACTCCTGAAATGCTACCATTACTATTCGCTGGTGAGCATTGATGCTTTTGCCTTCTTAAACTGACAGAAACAAACTAGAAATTGTATTTCTTGATTATTTTAGTATAGTACTAGTATTGAGTCTGACTATTTAAAATGACTGTGTGTCTGCACTGCAGTACATCTGATCTGACTTGTAGCAAAAAAAATATATAATTGAAGTGACTGAGTGATTAAATATGATTTGAAATGGAATGGAATGGATTGCAAATTACAAGCTATTTTTTTTTAGCTATTCTGTAGTATACAGTATAAAATTCATGCGCTTGCTGTTATTGAATGTGTCACTTTGACAGCGTAGTAAAAGTTATACAGTACTGACATGACAGCAAGCGCATTAATTTTTTAAACATGACAGTATGCAATAAATATATATTATATTTCATACATAATATATTAATAATTATATTTATTGCGTACTGTCATGTTTAAAAAATTCATGCGCTTGCTGTCATGTCAGTGTCGCATAACTTATAATACTACAGTGAGACAAACTGACAAATTTTATTCAATGACAACAAGGCGCATTAAGTATACTATAGAATAGCTCAAAAAAATAAAATAGCATGCAATTGCAATTTGCAATCCATTCCATTTCAAATCAAATTTATTCAGTTCAATAATATTTTTTTGGTACAAGTCAGATGTACTGCAGTGCAGACATAACTACCTTGCATGCCAAGAGCAGCACCATAAAAAAAAAAAGGATTGGTAGTTTTTATTTTTTTTTTAAAGCTGCCTCCTGGGGTTTAGCTTTTAAATTGATTTTGTCCTTTTTTTAAGCCCCTCTCTGATTTCACTCCCACTATAAATCATTCTATGATATTATTCTACATTACCAGCAAAGGTGGACCATGTCTGCAGTGTGGAAATATTTTAAAGTTTCTGATAAAGACCCCAAATTTGCAATCTTTACTCTTTGCTCAACAGAAATTTCAAGAGGGGGTACAGTGCCAAAGAATTTTTCAACAACAGGTTTGATACACCACCTGAAAACACGTCATCCAGTTCAGCATTCTGATTACAAGAAAACAGCGCCACTTTCAAAAAGTGCCTCAGGCTTAACACCATCTGTGGCCACAGTGTTTGAAAAGGTTAAAAAATATGCAAGTGACAATCCCAAAGCTCATGCCATTACAGCTAAAATTATGAAATTTATGGCATTAGACGACCAGCCATTCTCTGTTGTGGAGGACATTGGATTCCGTAGGCTCATGCAACATATTGAGCCGCGTTACTCACTACCAAGCAGACGCTACTTTGCAGATACCAGTCTACATGAATTGTTTAGCAGTGTTAGAAAACACGTTCAGGAGCTCATGACTACCGACATCATAGCAATCAGTTTTACTACCGACATTTGGAGTTCAGATGTCAGTCCAACGTGCATGCTCAGCCTGACAGCGCAGTGGATAGATGACAAATTTCAATTGCAAAACATCCTACTTAAGGCACGTGAGTTTGTTGGATCACATACCGCAGCAGCAATATCTGATGCTTTAAAAACCATGCTTGACACTTGGCACATTGAGAAGTCTAAAGTGCATTTGATTGTCCGAGATAATGCGCGGAACATGGCAAAGGCAATGGAAGACAGTGAACTTCAAAGCATACCGTGCATGGCACACACACTACAATTGACTGTGAATGAAAGATTGCTGAGTCAGCGCACCATATCTGATATCCTATCAAAAGGTAGAAAAATTGTGGGTCACTTTAAGCATTCTCCACTTGCTTATTCCAGATTACAAGCTTTGCAGATGCAGTTTGGAATGGCACCGAAACGACTGCAGCAAGATGTAGCCACTCGGAACAGCACCTACTTTATGCTACAAAGTCTTTTTGAACAAAAGCCTGTTTTAGCTGCATACATTGCAGATTACGAGCTGCCAGCAACACTGAGTGCACATCAGTGGACGTTAGTTGAAAATAGTTTGTCTCTTCTATCTCCATTTGAACAGTTAACAAAAGAAATAAGCTCAGCTAATGCTTCCATTGCTGAAGTTATCCCCTTGATTGCTGCACTGAAGCGTCTGCTTGGAAAAGAGGTAGAAACAGACCATGGCGTAAAAACGGCTAAAACCACTCTACTGGAGGCCGTAACCAACCGGTTTCGAGACACCAAGTCCAACCCTCTGTACTGCATTGCAACAGTTCTAGATCCTCGATTTAAAGAGCATTACTTTAATGTGGAGAAAATGATACTGGCACAAATGGAGGTGGTGGAAGCATCTAGTGAAGGAGTTTCGAGGTGTCAGACAGATGAAAGTGAGAAACGGTCGCATACAAGTGAAGAGGAACACACTCCCTCCATATCTGATATGTTTGAAGAAATTTTACACAAATGCACCCCAATCCATAGCGGTACCACAACAAGTGCAGCTACCCAACAGCTGGACATGTATTTAGCTGAACAGCCTATTGCCAGAAGCGACAATCCACTTGAGTACTGGCGCATTAACAAAGAACGTTTTCCCTTGCTTGCACAGATTGCATGCAGATATTTATCTGCCCCAAGCACCAGTACAGAGAGTGAGAGACTATTCAGTCTAGCATCTCATATTCTTGATGAGAAGAGAAACCGTCTCTCCTGTGAGAAAGCTGAACAGCTTTTGTTCTCAAAGCAAAATCTGCCACTTTTACTGAAATAGATTTAAAAATCCGTAGCATAGACCAATTCATTTACCATGTTGAACATAGTAAATGAATTGGTATTGGACTGTGCTATTGGACAATTGGAACATACAACATAGTATGACTGACTACCTAGTATGTTTCAATTGTCTAGTTGTGCCATTTGTTGGTTGTTCATTGCAGTTCTACAGTTTTTTGCACTTCAATTTAAGAGAGAACTCCAGCTTTTGAACTACTGTACCATAGTTTGTTGCTGTTGGGCTAAAGTTAAACTATGACTCTTCTTAAGCTGTCAGCCCGCTGCATGTGCAAATGCAAAACTGTATGTTCTGTATCTGTGGCTGTCTACATACTACAGTACTATACTGCACTGTGTTCTGGGTATGGGCGGTGACTTCCATAAACACAGACTAGTCTACATTGCTTGCTGTGATTGGCTGAGCACCGCTGCTGTAGACTAGTCTGTGTTCCACTTCCAGGATGTCTCTGCCCATACCCGGGGCCAGAACACAGTGCGGTCTACTGTATGACTAGTATGTATTTAACCCGCAGCTACATACATACACTTTTATATCGCACATCCAGCCGCTGTCACCTTAGGGAGAGAACTTGGGGGAAAAAACTACTAGTTCTCATTTAAGTTGAAAGAAAATAATGAAATAAAAATTTTATTATAGCATATATTTACAGAAACTGTGAAACAGAATAACGGCCTTCTGCCATATGTCTGTTATGTTAGTTGAGAGAGTTGTTCTTTAAAATACTTACTTATACATAGTTTGTTGAAGTTCTGTTGTTGGGCCAAACTATATCATTGTCTCTCGGCTCTCTCCCTAAGCTGTCAGCCCGCTGCATGTGCAAATCTGTATGTTCTGTATCTGTGGCTGTCTACTCTACATACAGTACTATATACACTATACCGCACTGTGTTCTGGGTATGGACGGAGACTTACATAAACACAGACTAGTCTACATTGCTTGCTATGATTGGCTGGGCACCGCTGCTGTAGACTAGTCTGTGTTCCATGATGCCTCCGCCCATACTCGGGGCCAGAACACAGTGCAGTGTACTGTATGACTATATATGTAACCCGCAGCTACATACATCCACTTATCGCACATACAGCCGCTGAAACCTTAGGGAGAGAGAACTGAATTACTAGTTCTGATGTAAGTTGGAAATTAACCACTTCAGCCCCGGAAGGATTTACCCCCTTCCTGACCAGAGCACTTTTTACAATTTGGCACTGCGTCGCTTTAACTGCTAATTGCGCGGTCATGCAATGCTGTACCCGAACAAAATTTACGTCCTTTTCTTCCCACAAATAGAGCTTTTTTTTAATGTTATTTGATCACCTATGCGGTTTTTATTTTTTGCACTATAAACGGAAAAAGACCGAAAATTTTGAAAAAAAATGACATTTTCTACTTTTTGTTATAAAAAAAATCCAACAAACTCAATTTTAGTTGTACATTTAGGCCAAAATGTATTCAGCCACATGTCTTTGGTAAAAAAAATGTCAATAAGCGTATATTTATTGGTTTGCGCAAAAGTTATAGCGTCTAAAAACTAGGGTACATTTTTTGGAATTTACACAGCTTTTAGTTTATGACTGCCTATGTCATTTCTTGAGGTGCTAAAATGGCAGGGCAGTACAACCCCCCCCCCAAATTACCCCATTTTGGAAAGTAGACACCCCAAGGAAATTGCTAAGAGGCATCTTGAGCCCATTGAATATTATTTTTTTTTGTCCCAAGTGATTGAATAATGACAAAAAAAAAAAATACAAAAAGTTGTCACTAAATGATATATTGCTCACACAGGCCATAGGCATATGTGGAATTGCACCCCAAAATACATTTAGCTGCTTCTCCTGAGTATGGGGATACCACATGTGTGGGACTTTTTGGGAGCCTAGCCGCGTACGGGGCCCCGAAAACCAATCACCGCCTTCAGGATTTCTAAGGGTGTAAATTTTTGAATTCACTCTTCACTGCCTATCACAGTTTCGGAGGCCATGGAATGCCCAGGTGGCACAAACCCCCCCAAATGACCCCATTTTGGAAAGTAGACACCCCAAGCTATTTGCTAAGAGGCATGGTGAGTATTTTGCAGCTCTCATTTGTTTTTGAAAATAAAGAAAGACAAGAAAAAACATTTTTTTTCTTTTTTCAATTTTCAAAACTTTGTGACAAAAAGTGAGGTCTGCAAAATACTCACTATACCTCTTAGCAAATAGCTTGGGGTGTCTTCTTTCCAAAATAGGGTCATTTGGGGGGGTTTGTGCCACCTGGGTATTCCATGGCCTCCGAAACTGTGATAGGCAGTGAAGAGTGAAATCAAAAATTTACGCCCTTAGAAAGCCTGAAGGCGGTGATTGGTTTTTGGGGTCCCATGCGTGGCTAGGCTCCCAAAAAGTCTCACACATGTGGTATCCCCGTACTCAGGAGAAGCAACAGAATGTATTTTGGGGTGTAATTTTACATATTCCCATGGCATGTTTGAGCAATATATCATTTAGTGACCATTTTGTGCAAAAAAAAAAGTGTCTTTTTCCCGCAACTTGTGTCACAATATAAAATATTCCATGGAATCGACATGCCTCTCAGCAAATAGCTTGGGGTGTCTACTTTCCAAAATGGGGTCATTGGGGGGGGGGGTTTGAACTGTCCTGGCATTTTATGCACAACATTTAGAAGCTTATGTCACACACCACCCACTCTTCTAACCACTTGAAGACAAAGCCCTTACTGACACTTTTTGTTTACATGAAAAAATTATTTTTTTTTGCAAGAAAGTTACTTTGAACCCCCAAACAGTATATATTTTTTTAAAGCAAATGCCCTACAGATTAAAATGGTGGGTGTTTCATTTTTTTTCCCACAGTATTTGCGCAGTGATTTTTCAAACGCATTTTTTGGGGAAAAAACACACTTTTTTAAATTTTAATGCACTAAAACACACTATATTGCCCAAATGTTTGATCAAATAAAAAAGATGATCTTAGGCCGAGTACATGGATACCAAACATGACATGCTTTAAAATTGCGCACAAACGTGCAGTGGCAACAAAATAAATACATTTTTAAAAGCCTTTAAAAACCTTTACAGGTTACCACTTTAGATTTACAGAGGAGGTCTACTGCTAAAATTACTGCCCTCGATCTGACCTTCGCGGTGATACTTCACATGCATGGTGCAATTGCTGTTTACATTTGATGCCAGACCGACGCTTGCGTTCGCCTTAGCACGAGAGCAGGGGGGACAGGGGTGCTTTTTTTTTTATTTTTCCTTTATTATTTTTTTGCTTTTTTATCTTATTTTTAAACTGTTCCTTTCATTTTTTTTTAATCATTTTTACTGTTATCTCAGGGAATGTAAATATCCCCTATGATAGCAATAGGTAGTGACAGGTACTCTTTTTTGAAAAAAATTGGGGTCTATTAGACTGCCCTCAAAGCATCTGACCACACCAAGATCGGTGTGATAAAATGCTTTCCCAATTTCCCAATGGCGCTGTTTACATCCGGCGAAATCTAAGTCATGAAATGCTTGTAGCTTCCGGTTTCTTAGGCCATAGAGATGTTTGGAGCCACTCTGGTCTCTGATCAGCTCTATGGTCAGCTGGCTGAATCACCGGCTGCATTCTTAGGTTCCCTGTTGAGACAGGAGAGCCAGAGAAAAGCACGGAAGATGTTGGGGGGGATTCCCTCCCACTGCTTGTAAAAGCAGTCTAGAGGCTAATTAGCCGCTAGGATTGCTTTTACATGAAAGCTGACCGCTGGCTGAAAAGAATGATACCAAGATGATACCTAAACCTGTAGGCATCATTCTGGTATAACCACTCAAATTTGTGAATGGCGTACCTGAAGACAAAAAAATGGTTAACAATAAAACACAGTAAACAGTAAAGTATAAAAAAATTGCATACCTGAAAAGCAAACATGATAAAACATAATAACAATAAAACATTGCAGAATAGAATACAGTAAAAAAAGAGCAGAACAATAGAGAGAGAATAGAGAGAGAGAGAACAATGAAATGACAACAATTTTTTTTTATTTTATATATATATATTTTTTTAACACTTTTTTTTGTAACTGTAACTTTTATAACTGTAACCGGTTCCAGGTTCGGGTCTCTCAAAATGCGATGGCATCTTGGGAGACCCTGTGAAAGTGTGCCTAGTCTGTGCAATGCTGTACCCTACGCTAATACTCAACTATTGTATGGTAGCGTTCAAAACATTCACCAATGCAAAGACCAGGATTGTCAGGACAGGAGGGACAATAATAGCGGGTGTCATGCCTATATCCGCGCTTGCTGCAGACACGACATCTTTTTTGGGGGGTTCGTTGGGTAGGGGTACTCGGGAGGACATAAAAATGCCTCTCATGCAGCCGACTGCATTGGTTGGGGATGTGAATGGGGGAAGTACGGGTGCTGCAGAAGTAGTGGGTTCCCAATTAGAATTGGCAAATGCAGCAGGAAGGGAACTATGGGCACGACGGGCCTGTGTTCGTCTTCTTGGTGGCAGCGGGACACTACTTGTGCTTGCCACCTCGCCAGCTTGAACTGCATTTTTGGGACTCGCCACGTCACCAAGTGTTACTGCAGTGCTGGTTTGACTATGACCGGGGTCTACTAGGCCGCTAGTGCTTGTCACTTCACCAAAACGCTACCAAAAAAAAACTGTTAGCAATCGCAGGGATCAGGCCTGACTCTGCGAACGCTGCAGTTATGCATTTAGTGTTTTGTAAGTGACAGTGATCGATCGATACTGCACTTGGGTGGGCTGGGCTGGGCTGGGCCGGGCGGAGGGGCAAAACGCAGGTGCTAGCAGGTATCTGGGCTGATCCCGCTAACACTGCGTTTTTGGAAACCCTAAACTGCTGGGGACGCTAGTATAGATCTGATCGGATCAGATATTGATCCGTTCAGATACTATACCACTAAGGGAGGTGTATGCTGCGTGCATGGGTGTTAGCACTACTGGCGCTAACCTGACGCTGTCTGGGGCTGGTGCTTGCCAGTTCACCAAAATGATACCAAAAAACTGTTAGCGATCGCAGGGATCAGGCCTGACTCTGCAAATGCTGCAGTTATGCATTTAGTGTTTTGTAAGTGACAGTGATCGATCGATACTGCACTTGGGTGGGCTGGGCTGGGCTGGGCCGGGCGGAGGGGCAAAACGCAGGTGCTAGCAGGTATCTGGGCTGATCCCGCTAACACTGCGTTTTTGGAAACCCTAAACTGCTGGGGACGCTAGTATAGATCTGATCGGATCAGATATTGATCCGTTCAGATACTATACCACTAAGGGAGGTGTATGCTGCGTGCATGGGTGTTAGCGCTACTGGCGCTAACCTGACGCTGCCTGGGGCTGGTGCTTGCCAGTTCACCAAAATGATACCAAAAAACTGTTAGCGATCGCAGGGATCAGGCCTGACTCTGCGAACGCTGCAGTTATGCATTTAGTGTTTTGTAAGTGACAGTGATCGATCGATACTGCACTTGGGTGGGCTGGGCTGGGCTGGGCCGGGCGGAGGAGAAAAACGCAGGTGCTAGCAGGTATCTGGGCTGATCCCGTTAACACTGCATTTTTGGGAACCCTAAACTGCTGGGGACGCTAGTATAGATCTGATCGGATCAGATATTGATCCGATCAGATACTATACCACTAAGGGAGGTGTATGCTGCGTGTGTGGGTGTTAGCGCTACTGGCGCTAACCTGACGCTGCCTGGGGCTGGTGCTTGCCAGTTCACCAAAACGATACCAAAAAACTGTTAGCGATCACAGGGATCAGGCCTGACTCTGCGAACGCTGCAGTTATGCATTTAGTGTTTTTTAAGTGACAGTGATCGATCGATACTGCACTTGGGTGGGCTGGGCTGGGCTGGCGGAGGAGAAAAACACAGGTGCTAGCAGGTATCTGGGCTGATCCCACTAACACTGCATTTTTGGGAACCCTAAACTGCTGGGGACACTAGTATAGATCTGATCGGATCAGATATTGATCCGTTTAGATACTATACCACTAAGGGAGGTGTACGGTGCATGCGTGGGTGTTAGCGGTACTGGCGCCAACCTGACGCTGCTTGGGGCTGGTGCTTGCCAGTTCACCAAAACGCTACAAAAAAAACTGTTAGCGATCACAGGGATCAGGCCTGACTCTGCGAACACTGCAGTTATGCGTTTAGTGTTTTGTAAGTGACAGTGATCGATCGATACTGCACTTGGGTGGGCTGGGCTGTTCAGATACTATACCACTAAGGGAGGCGTATGCTGCGTGCGTGGGTGTTAGCGGTACTGGCGCTAATCTGATGCTGCCTGGGGCGACGCATATCCCCGCCGGGCGATCAGGGGGCTAAACCTTTATTAGGTAATAAACGGCAGGTGCCCTGACACTATAAAAAATAAACGAACTAACCAGCGTCACCCAGTGGTGAAAGGGTTAACTAGGGGGCAATCAAGGGGTTAAAACATTTATTAGATAGTATATAGGGGTCCCTGGCGCTATAAAATGCTGACGGCGAACCTAAATATTTACCTCCCTAACTAGCATCACCAGTCACACTAATACAGCGATCAGAAAAATGATCGCTTAGTGACACTGGTGACGGGGGGTGATCAAGGGGTTAAAACTTTATTAGGGGGGGTTAGGGGGGTACCCTAGACCTAAAGGGGGCTAACACTAACTGCCCTACCACACTAACTGTCACAAACTGACACCAATGCAGTAATCAGAAAAAAAAAAAAACCTGCTTGATGTCAGTGTGACGGTGGGGGAGGGGTGATTAGGGGGTGATTGGGGGGATCGGGGGTGTATTGTGTGCCTGGCATGTTCTACTGTGTGTGTGTTGTGCACTCACAGTGAAGTCTTCTCTCCTCGGCGCCGGAACGGAAAGTACTGAGCCGAGGAGAGATGACATCATTTCCTTTGCTGCTGTTTAGCATACAGCAGCAGAGGAAGAAGCTGATTGGCTGGGAGCGATCGCGAGGGGGGGGCATGAATGGATGGTCTCCCCCTCGCCTCTCATCGCTCCCAGACACAAACCGACCGCCTCGGGCACCGGGGGGTCCGATCGGACCCCCCCACCCGCGGGAGGCAGATCACGTACAGGTACGTGATTCTGCCTGCTCGTGCCATTCTGCCGCAGTATATGTGCGTGAGCCGGTCGGCAAGTGGTTAATAAAATATAAAAAAGTCAGTCTTTGGCATTTTAATATTATTATTATATTAATAGTAAATAATTATTATTATTAATATTATTTTTTATTTTATTTTTTTATGCCTGTTTTATTTGGTATGGTGATGCAATGTGCACTGACTGCAGTCTTATTTTATTTTATTTTTATCTTCTGTGTCCACTGTCCAATTTTATGTGGGTTACTTTTTATTAAAGTACTTTTTGACATTACTGGATTGTAGTATTCTTTTCTTCATAAAATTAATGATTAAGTTGAATATAAATAATATAATGAATACGAATGTAACACAATTTTGTATATCCAATAATTTTTTTGGGTAATAGATAAAAAAAAAGCCTATATCGGTTTCGGTGCTGTTTCGGTATCGGTTTCAGTTTTCGGGATCAAGGAAGATTTGGTTTCGGGATCGGTTTCGGCCCCAAAAAACCCATTCGGTACATCCCTAGATAGGATCTGAAGAAGCACACCACCACTTGTCTTCAGGTAGCTATACGTGCAACTGTGCAGAGTACACAGTACACTAACTGTAAATACTTCAAGCTGCCTGCCTGTGGTATTAATAGGATCAGAAGAAGAACACCAGCACTTGTCTTCAGGTAGCTATACTGTAGGTACAACTGTGCAGGGTACACAGTACACTAACTGTAAATACTTCAAGAGTCTGCCTGTGCTTTTAATAGGATCAGAAGAAGCACACAAGCACTTGTCTTCGGGTAGCTATAAATGCAACTGTGCAGGGTACACAGTACACTAACTGTAAATACTTCAACTTGCCTGCCTGTGGTATTAATAGGATCAGAAGAGGAAAACCAGCACTTGCCTTCAGGTAGCTATACTGTAGGTGCAACTGTGCAGGGTACACAGTACACTAACTGTAAATACTTCAAGCTGCCTGCCTGTGGTATTAATAGGATCAGAAGAAGAACACCAGCACTTGTCTTCAGGTAGCTATACTGTAGGTGCAACTGTGCAGGGTACACAGTACACTAACTGTAAATACTTCAAGAGCCTGCCTGTGCTATTAATAGGTTTAGAAGAAGAACACAAGCACTTGTCTTCAGGTAGCTATTCTGTAGGTGCAACTGTGCAGGGTACACAGTACACTAACTGTAAATACTTCAAGAGCCTGCCTGTGCTATTAATAGGACCAGAAGAAGAACACAAGAACTTGTCTTCAGGTAGCTATACTGTAGGTGCAACAGTGCAGGGTACACAGTAAACTAACTGTAAATACTTCAAGAGCCTGCCTGTGCTATTAATAGGATCAGGAGAAGCACACAAGCACTTGTCTTCAGGTAGCTATACTGTAGATGCAACTGTGCAGGGTCCAGGAGGAGGCTGTGCCCAGTGGGAGCCAGGAGGAGGCCGTGCCCAGTGGGAGCCAGGAGGAGGCCCTGCCCAGTGGCAGCCAGGAGGTGGCTGGGCCCAGTAGGAGCCTCACCCAATCCCAGGTGCCTCCCCTCTGCCTTACCACCAAAAGACCCAGAAAGGGGACAATGACGGAGGAGGCAGCAGTGAGCCTCATTAGGAAAGCCAGTGATTTCCTCAGGAGCCCCCCGATGCTGAAGAGGCCTATGGCTGCTATCTAGCCAGCAGGTTGCTGGAATTGGAGAAGGGCCAATGCCTCCTCTGTGAGAGAATTTTTTTGATGCCCTTCAGAAGGGGTTGAGGGGCCAGCTGACTGAGAACAGCAACATATATGAGCAAGCCCATCCTCCTCCTTCTGCTCCTCCTCCTACCACAAATTAACCACCAGAGCCACAGCCTCCAAGGAAGGCTGCAGGGAAGGCTGCAGGGAAGGCTGCAGGGAAGGGTGCAGGGAAGCATGGAGGGAAGGCTGCAGCGAAGAGAAGAAAGTGATGAACTGGCTTCAGTCTGGTCTGACAAAAGACGCTGGCTGGTGTAGTACCACAGCCTGGGGACAGATATGTCATCTGCTGCTGGTCCTGATCTCTGGGATTCCTGAACCAGATTGTGCTCCCTATTATATGGACTCCTCAAGCTTCCAATTTTTCCACAGACTTGATGTGTGCCCTGGGGGCCAAAAGGCTTTGCAAACTCCAAAAGTTTCTCCAGAGTTGACTTCCTCTTTATTTTGTTACCCAGAATAAATGGATATTTTATTTTCTATAAATACTTTCCTATGTGTTTTTTGTCTTCAAAAAGGACAGTTTGTTTGTGAGTAGGCAGCTACATTTCAAAAATACAATGTCAGATTAACAAGGGACACCAACCTCCTTGAGGTTAATAAAAAATACAAGATAATAATGTTATTGTGGTAACTTGACACACAAAAAAAAAACAAATTTTATGGAAATCACTAGGAAATAATTTTTAAGTAATCGTAAAAGAAATCTTGATGAAATAAAAAATGATAAAAGATGAGTATAAAAAATAATTGTAAACATTATTATGGAGATTGGGCTTTTAAAAAATAGAATATTATTCATGAGATGAGGATAAATAATGAAGAAATAAGTTTGTGAGAACTCTGTGTGAATATGAGAAGCAAAACAACTACATTCTTCTAGCATTATAAAGAAGAAAAGAATGCGCTGCATTAAAACATCACAGATTTAGCATCATCAGGAGTGTGCTAGCTCCAATATGAACGCTAGTTTTACCACACCAAGCGCTTCCGTCTCACACTTGCTTCAGAGAATGCGTCGTTTTTGGTCCGTCTGAACAGCATACAGACGAGCGGTTTTCACTATAGGAATTGGTTCCGTCGTAAATATTTAGAACATGTTCCATTTCTAGGTCCATCAGAATTTTCGAAAAAAAAAAAAGTCCGATGAGGCATACACACGATGAAAAGCTTCTGTCTGACTTTTTCTGTCGGACATTCCCCTTGTGTGTACGCGGCTTTAGATGGAATTGAAGCTGAACTCCAGCTAAAACTTTATAAGCAGTTAAAGCAATTTTTTTTTTGCTTTTGGCATAAAGGTTTAACATAAATACAAAAAAAAATGATCATTGTAAGCACGGTTGAGACAAACTTAAATGGTTTGTCTCAACCCTCTAACTGCTACTTTGTATGGACAGCTCAGTCTGTTAAAGTAAGTTAAAAAAATAACAGATTGTTACCTTTAATTTCACCAGGTGAAAATAAGCTAAAAAAACCCTCAAAAAAAGAAAATGAATGCAGCCACCACATCTACGTAATAGTTGGCTGCAATTTAATACATTTTTGTTTTTGGGTTTAATACCACTTTAACCTTTATAAATGATAAGTGTGCTTTAAGATAAGGTGTACGTATCCTTTTTACACCCTTCCTCCTAACTTAACCTAATGCATCCTCCTCCACAGATGCACACTTACATTGATTTCATGGCTGCAATTTTGTTGTTTGTTTACATCCAGCACAGCAAGTCATCAAGGTCCTGATCAAGTCTTCACAATAAAGTCTCAAAGATTTCTGTGAGACTGCCTCTGATCTTTCCAGCCACAAAATGCAGCCCTATACAAGTCTAGGTGTGTCCAGGACTGTGAAGACTTGCACTGCTGGATGTTAACTGTTACTGCTGGATATAAACAAACAGCAGAGCTGCCATCAAATTAGGGTAATGCATCTATAAAAGGAAAGGGTTGAAAAGGTTAGGTCAGGGGAAGGGACAAAAAGGATTAAACTCACTTAAAAAAAAGCATTTATTGTATATATTTTAGGGGCTACAAATCTAAATGCTTTGTGAATATATTTTATTTATAAATACTGTATTTATTGGCGTATAACACTCACTTTTTCACCCTAAAACTCGGGTGCAAATAGCACGTGCGTGTTATACGCCAATACTTCAATTTTATCTGCCTCGGAGGGGACAGGGAGGGGGGCGGGACGAGCGCTCTCAGATTACAAACAGTGGGAATCTCCTGCTTACTTGGCAGCCTCTGTAAAAGGAAGTCCCGTCTCCTGGGCCGCCATTGAACCACTGTTCTGTCTATCATAGAAGATTCTCACTGTATATAATCTGTCTGCGCTCATCTCGCCCCCCTCCCTGTCCTCCCTAGGCTGCAGATGGGCATCGATCAGGCTGCACTGCTGGCAATGGTGAGGCTGCTGCATTGATGGCAATGGTGAGGCTGCTGCATCGATGTGGACTGATGAGGTTGCATTGATGGCACTTGTGAGGCTGTAGATGGGCATTGATCAGGCTGTATTGATGGCAATGGTGAGACTGTAGATGGGCACTAACCCTTATTTTGTTTCAAAGTTCCTTATTTAAAATTTTAGTTTTTTTCCTGAAACTTCCCTCTTAAAATTAATGTGCGTGTTATACACCTGTGCGTGTTATACACCGATAAATACGGTAGATTCCACTGACTTGTTTATTTCATAATAATTTTTTTTTTATATAATTTTTTGATTTTAGAACCTGACAATGGAACATGAGATGGTTCAGTTGCATTAACAGTGCCAATATTTTTCCATATATAAACAATTAAGTTGTTGGAACAATATACAGTGGCACATTTCAAATTTATTTCTACTTCAGTTTTCTTGCCAAAGTAATGTAACAAATACATTACAAATAAACCCTAAAGTTATGTATTTCCACATTATATAGAAACTCTGGCTTTTAAAAACCATCATTTCACAGATAAAGCTGCTGACCTTCTGTCTTTTATGTTGTTTTCTATAACCCCCTTTTATTTTAAAGTGAAAGTTTAAGCAATATATAAGTCTTCTGAAAAACACTGCCTCCCCCGTCCTTCTACCTATGATAAATAATGTTTGTAAATGAGATGTGTAAAAATACTTTTTCTTGAATCTGCTTTGATCCTGTCTTATGATGCAGAAGCTTTGGCTCCCCTGTTCCAGAGAGCGCTCAACGGAGCTGAATTGCCGGAGCTGTGACATCAGTGAATCCCAGATTTAATGGAATCAAACTACTAGGTAATTAGAGGATGACCTGCAACTTATGGAAAAAAAAAACACAATTACGTTTTTTGCAAACTAAGCTAAAACTTTAACCTTGGCATTATGTGTGTTTAACCTATCGTGAAGTCTGCAAATTGTTAACCTTAATCTGAATAACATTGAAGTCAATCGGGGTAGGAGTAAATAATGAAATACATTTCTGTCCATTTTCAAAGCTAATGATGTGATCATTCAAAAAGGGCATGGGGAGCTAGGCACTGCCATGGGTGACAAATACCAATGAAAAAAGTAGAAAAATTCTGTACTGCAAGGAGAGTGTCCATACTTTAATGAAACTTCATTCATTCAATTTACATGCTTTGGAGTTGTTTTTATTTATTTTATTTTTTTTTACAATATTTTATTGGTAAAGAAAAGTAGGTTTACAATGCTTTTGAACAGGGTGCCAGAAGCACCATTATCAATTACAATGAATGTTATAACAGTTATGTTCAGAGCAAGCAAGCATAAATAGCTACAATGAAAATCAAGTCTAATGCCTCGTACACGCGGTCGGATTTTCCGATGAAAATTGTCGGATCGGAGCGTGTTGTCGGACATTCCGACCGTGTGTGGGCTCCATCGGACATTTTCCATCGGATTTTCCGACACACAAAGTTTGAGAGCAGGCTATAAAATTTTCCGACAACAAAATCCGATCGCATCAATTCCGACCGCGTGTGGCCTGTTCCGACGCACAAAGTGCCACGCATGCACAGAAGAAATTCCGAGACGGAACAGTTCGGTCTGGTAAACTTATGACCCGTACACACGGTCGGACTTTGTTCGGACATCCCGACAACAAAATCCTAGGATTTTTTCCAACGGATGTTGGCTCAAACTTGTCTTGCATACACACGGTCACACAAAGTTGTCGGAAAATCCGATCGTTCTGAACGCGGTGACGTAAAACACGTACGTCGGGACTATAAATGGGGCAGTGGCCAATAGATTTCATCTCTTTATTTATTCTGAGCATGCGTGGCACTTTGTCCGCCGGATTTGTGTACACACGATCGGAATTTCCGACAAAGGATTTTGTTGTTGGAAAATTTTATATCCTGCTCTCAAACTTTGTGTGTCGGAAAATATGATGGAAAATGTGTGATGGAGCCTACACACGGTCGGAATTTCCGACAACAAGGTCCTATCACACATTTTCAGTCGGAAAATCCGACCGTGTGTACGGGGCATTAGCGTTCGCAATGGATACAACACTTTCGTCACGGTGCAATGTTAAAAATGGTTTAATACAGTGCACTCTCTTCTTCTTTATAATGTGAGAAGAATGAAGTAGTTTTGCTGCTCATATTCACACAGACTTCTCACAAACTTCTTTCTTTATTATTTATCAGGATTCCCTTAGTATATTTTGATTTGTCACATTTGACAAATATATTTTTTTTATTTATTTTTTTTAAAGGCAGATTTTATTTTTATTTTAGGTTTGTATTTTTTCCAAGGCTGATCTTTGTTTTATTGTATTTTTATTTTTACTCCAGAATATTTTTGTGTGTCTTTTGTGTGTCAAGTTACCACAACACCATTGATATGTTGTTCTATTTAATCTGTAGGAGATTGTTTGGTGTTGTTGTCTCTTGTTAATTTCACATTGTACTTTAGAAATGTACCTGAATCCTCACCAACAAACTGTCCTTTTTGGATGAAAACACACATAGGAGAGTATAAATTTCCCAAAATAATCATTTATTAAGGGCTCACAACTAAACAAAGAGGGAGGCAGCACTGGAGAAACAGCAGAAATGGGTGAAGCCTTGGACCCCCAGGGCAGACATCAACTATTTTCAAGCAAAATTGGTGGCCTGAGGAGTCCTTATTTAAGGGAGTGCAGTCTGGTCCAGAAGTCCCAGAGATCCGGAAAGCAGCAGATGACATCTGTGTCCCCAGGCTGTGGTCATACAAGAGACTGCAGCTTTTGTCAGATCAGACTGAACCCAGGGTCATCACTCTCTGGTCTTCCTTCCACGCTGTGGCTGTGGTGGTGGAGTTGTGGCAGCAGGAGGAGGAGGAGGATGGTCCAACTCAATCACGTCAGTCTTGGGTGTGATTTCGCCACTCACCCCCTTAGTTAGGACTTTATAAATAAGTTGCTCACACATGAGGCGTTGACCCTCCTGCATGCCCTGCAGTTTTGTGGCAGCCATGCAGGCAAAGGCCTCTTCAGGAGTGGGTAAGGCACGGAGGGACGCAGAAGCCTCCTGAATGAGCCTGAGCGCAGAATCCTGCATGTGAGTGGCCTTCCTCGCTCTTTTGTATGGAAGGCGGAGGGGAGGAACCTGGGATTCTGTCAGGCTGCGACTTGTCCCAGGCTTCTCCTGGCTGATACTTAGCTCCGCCTCCTCCTGGCTGCAACTTAGCCCTGCCTCCTCCTGGCTGCCACATTCCACAACCTCCTCCTGGCTGAGGTCTTCCTGTGTATGAAAAAGGGACATAGTTTTAGTTTTTTATTCATCAATCACACACAATTGTCACCTCCTGACTGTTGCAAATTAAATGTTAACAAATATAACAGACTATCCTTCTGAGCCCAGCATTTTTCATTCTTGTCCCAATTATTTTTGCCCACTACTGTCTATTGATATGTAAAACACTTTTTTCAATCAGCAATTAGTGATCATTAATAACATCTAGTAAACATCATTTATTTATTGACCAGAAATCTGTAGAAGAATGCTATACCTGACTCCAGCTGGGCTCCTCCACTTCTTCCTGGCTGGAAGTCCCAGTTGGACATCGGAAGTCTCATCTGGGGTGGAAGGAAGAGTGGAAGGAAGAGTAGAGAGGGATTCCCTGACTTCAGTGTGGTCTGACAGAAATCGCAGTCTCTCATAGTACCACAGCCTGGGGACATAAATGTCATCTGCTGCAGCTCCAGATCTCTGGGAATCTGTGACCTTCTTGCGCTCCCTCAGATAAGTACTCCTCAAGCCACCAATTTTGGCTTTTAAATAGGGGATGGTTGTTGTGGGGACCGCCGGCTTCACCAACTCCAGCAGTTTCTCCAGCGCTGCCTGCCTCTTTTGTTTATTGTTGTAATGGGGATGTCTCACTTGCCACAGACAGGGCAGCTCCCTGTATTTGTCTATGAACAGGGGGAGGAAGTTGTGGCCATTGAAGCCATCCATTTTCTCTGCAAGACACAACACAAGACAAACCCTAAGGTCAGGCCAAACTCTCCTAATCTTGTTACAATATAGGCTTCAATTTCCAAGCTGTATAGGCCCAAGTTTAGATCTTACCTTCGTTATCACGATCGGCGCCTCCGATGCACCTACCTCCGCTCACAGATCGTACGTAATACACACGCGTGTTACGCTTTATACACACTGCGCATGCGTGTAACTCCGCCCACCCCTGACATTCTTTTTAGTTTATTCCCCACCCCTTTTCGTTCTGCGCAGTGGGGGAAGAGCACATGGCGGATACACAGCAGGTGCGTGCTAATTACAGGAACGAGGAGGAGGAAAGCCCGGAGCCAGAAACGTCCCGATCCAGAAGGAGATTTAAGGCCTCAAATATGTCCTTTGGGGAGATGTTGGAGATGGTGGACATCCTGAAGAAGGCCGACTATGATGGGAAGTATGGACCTTACCCCAACCCCAATGTCCGAAAGGCCAAGATCATGGCGAAAGTGGTCTGCACCGGCATTTCGGGGTTCGACGATCGAAAGATCAGCTCAGGAAACGGTGGTCGGACCTCAAATTAAGAGAACACGAGCAGTACAGAAGGATCCGGAGAGTGCTGAAAAAAAGTAAGTAGTTGTGCTGTGTTCCTATTCTTTTTGTGTTTATTACATTCGTGCTGCTCCATGTGCTTTTCTTACAAGTGTACATTTTAAAATGGTAACTTTCTGGTTCATGGGCACATTATTCGTTCGTATCAAACATTTTTCTTTCGGCCTATAAAACACCATTGTTTTGGCCATATGCATTTGGCCACATTTTTTATGCCCTACTTGTATGAAACTAATTTGGTTGTGTAGATGGCTTTGTTACTAGAATTAAATGCAAACTAGATTCTGTGTAAGGAGAGGAGACTGAGCAGCGGTTTTCACATCTGGACACTGGAGCACTAGTGTGGGACCCCAGAACACCATTTTTATTAGGGGGGGCACACAGGTGCTCCAGTGTATACTATAGGGGGGTCTCCATCTGTGAAGCTTGTACCAAACAGGTAAAGTATTGCAGCTTGACAAAGGACACTGAAAATGCTACATTTTGGAACTCTGCCAAAATAGACAATTGTACCCCACTTCCAAGGAATGTTTCCTATTTATAGTTCTGCCATCAAATATCTGTGTGCTAAGTATAGCATTTTTGTTTTACATAGGGGAGAAAAGACTCGGAGGACACCCCTCATCCGAGGAGACCACAGACCCCCCACCTCTGGAAGAAGGGGAAATACCCCCAACCCAAGAAGGGCAGGAGGAAGAAGACGTGGTGGAAATTGTCACCACAACAGGTGAGTGTCTGCGACCACAGGCTCAGGTAAGAGATGGATGCCGGCATATTTTTGATACCTGTTTTTGTTTGGTTTCTCTCTTTTTAGGTGATCATGATGTTGTGGATCCAGATCCTTTCACATCAGAAAGTGCCCAGATCCGGATTGGGGAGATCATGGGGTGTAATTTACAATTGGAAAACCTCAAGAAAAACATCAATGATGTTATTCAAAAAAATAAAAACATCATTGATGTTTTGGGGCGAGTTTAAAACCCCTCCAAAACAATTTGTTTTTTTGTGTGCTACAATGTTAAAAATGTTTTAGCGATTTTTAGAAAAGCCAAATTTGGAGGATGCACACAGTGTGCCAACATGTGCTATCTGCCATCACGGGAGATCAATGGATGTGTTTTGGGGGTACAACCCCTTCCTCAATAATAAAGTAGCTGAGAGGAAGGGGTTTCTCCCCCAAAACACGTCCCTTGATCCCCCGTGATGACAGGTAGCACATGTTGACATTGGTAAATTTGTGTGCATCTTCCAAATTTGGCTTTTCCTGGGGTGACTTCATCCCATCTGAACGCAATATCAAACACAGTTCCTAAATAATCATGTCTGATATTGCCTTCAAGTTCTACCAAATGTGAACTTTGTAAGTTCAAGATTTGTGTCTTTCTTGTTGGTTTTACACATGCCTGTTTTATCTTAAATGGACATTTATATTTTTTATAATGCCCCCCCAAAAATTGTTATACAACAAACATGTTGGTTTGTTTTAAAAACCTTTTCTAAATGCACATGTGATTGTGCAGGGATTAAAAAGATTGTTAATCAAGAATGTGTGGATTATTGTCTCAACGCTACAACACTTTTGTGGTGATGTAATTGCTTTTTTCTGTGACAATGGGGGTTAGTTCCTAAGGGCAAATCCTCTTTGCACTACAAGTGCAGTTTCAGTCCAGTTTCAAGTGCATTTGTAGTGCAAAGTGTCTTTGCCTCTAGTAAATAACACCCAACAGTGCTTTGTACAAGGTTACACAATCACGCCATTTTCAGGACTCCCCACATTTCTGTCAGGGTCAGCTAAAACAAACTCAAGCAGTAAATGTCAACAAAGATTTGTGTTTTTTTTGGTTTTATTTGCTAAAAGGCTTCACAAATTTGCTGGCATATTGATGGCCCCCCTACCCGCAAAGAACTCAAGGTATCTTAACCGGACATCACGGCACTCAGGGAGGGCATGCCAGGACGGCCACTTTCAAGCGCCGTCAGGGTTGTTTCATGTAGAATTCCGGCCTCAGTCCTAACTGAGCCAGCATAGTTGGCAGAATGTTGGCGTAAAAAGTTATGTAGAACACAGCACGCCAGGATTATATGATTAAGTTTATACTCCGCCATATGGATGGGTGTCAGAAATAGGCCGGAACCGGCTGGCCATGATTCCAAATGTGTTCTCCACCACTCTTCTGGCTCTGGCCAGCTGGTAATTAAAAACCCTCTGTTCCGGGTCGGGAATAGCCGCATAAGATGGTCCCCCAGCGCAAATGCTTCATCCGCAACGAAGATGAATGGGAGTCCTTCCACATTCTCTTCTGGAGGTGGCAAGTCCAAGCTGCCATTCTGGGGATGCCTGTAAAACTCTGTCTGGGCGATGACTCCACCATCAGACATCCGGCCATTCTTCCCCAAGTCCACATACAGGAAGTCGTAATTAGCCGACACCACCGCCAACATCACAATACTATTGAACCCCTTGTAATTATAATAGTATGCCCCCGAGTTGGGTGGTGGGACGATGTGGACGTGTTTCCCATCAATTGCCCCTCCGCAGTTAGGAAATTCCCACCGCTGGGCAAAGTGGGAGGCCACAGTCTGCCATTCCTGTGGCGTGGAAGGAAACTGTTGAGGAAAAAAAACAAAAATGAGTATTTTTGCACATAAACATGGAAAGCAGATTAGACACAAACCTTCTTGGCCAACATCCAGATAACATTTATTAAAGGGAATTTTACAACACCAAAGTATAAGGTACACCTATCATATTCCCGCTCCCCCCCCTCTCATGGGCTCATTTCTAATATTATAGGGGGGGGAATCTTGGACAGGTAACCCTCTTCACTTCATTGAGAGATGAATGCCTAAATAATGTGTATTACTTGGAACAGCCCCTCCTTAGTTACACTATTGGCAGCCCACTGGACAGGTAAGAAGTGTCATAATACAAAGATATAAATGCACACTGTACACATTTGAGCACATTTGGACATTCTGCTATTACCTATCAAGATAATAATAGGATACAAAAACTTGAAACAGTACCATTTGAAAGTATACAGGCAGGTCCTTGCACTACATGCTTTGGGGAATTCAGCCATAAATCTGAGCACAAAAGAGATGGGTATAGTGTGTATGGGCTTGGCAAAGTCAGCAGATAGATGATTGAGGATAGATAGAAAATTGGTATCAGCTGACTTAGCAGTTGGGGGGAGGGAGGGTTCCAAATGATTTGGAAACCCCCCAAATAAAGCCTCTGGAACTCTGCCTGAATTTAAAGCACAAATCACATTTCTAAACATTTAAGGGAGTGTTTGGAGTAAAGCACTACTATGGAGCTGATAAAATACATTGTTAAGTGACTACATGAGGTTAATATAGGGCCAGGAGAACATGCTGGGGTATGTAAGTGAAGGCAAATATGTATGAAGGACAAAAAAAAAAATACATAAAAATACAGCATGCATGAAAACAAAGGGGACATTCACAGCATATTACAATCATGGTAATTAGGGAATGAGGGAAGAAATACAATACATTATCAAACATTATATACAATAAAATGTGATATTAAAGGATTAAAATCTTACCTTAATATACTCCTTCTGCAGGACCTGTATGATGGCAGAACAGGTCTCTGGGATAATGATCCCCAGAGCCTGGGGGAGATGCCTGTCGACAACTTCAAGTCCTGCAGGCTTCTCCCCGTTGCCAAGTACCGCAGGGTGGCGACGAGCCTCTGCTCCAGAGTGATGGCTTGCCTCATGCAGGTATCCTGTCTCATCTCTCAATGAAGTGGAGAGGGTTACCTGTTCAAGAGTCCCCCCCCTATAATGTTAGAAATGGCCCATGAGAGGGGGGAGGGGGAATCTGATAGGTGTACCTTATACTTTGGTCTTAACAAATTCCCATAAATAAATGGTATCTTGATGTTGGCCAAGACTGTTTGTGTCTAATCTGCTTTCCATGTTTATGTGCAAAAAGACTATTTATTTTTGTTTTACTCCACGGTTTCCTTCCACGCCACAGGAATGGCAGACTGTGGCCTCCCACTTTGCCCAGCGGTGGGACTTTCCTAACTGAGGGGCAATTGATGGGAAACACGTCCACATCATCCCACTACCCAATTCGGGGTCGTACTATTATAATTATAAGGGGTTCAATAGTATTGTGATGTTGGCGGTGGTGTCAGCTACTTATGAATTTCTGTATGTGGACGTGGGGAAGAATGGCCGGATGTCCGATGGTGGAGTCATCGCCCAGACGGAGTTCTACAGGTGTCTCCAGAATGGCAGCTTGGACTTGCCACCTCCAGAAGACAATGTGGAAGGACTCCCATTCGTCTTCGTTGCGGATGAAGCTTTTGCACTGGGGGACCATCTTATGCGGCCATTCCCGATGAGGACCCTCACCCCGGACCAGAGGGTTTTTAATTACCGGCTGGCCGGAGCCAGAAGAGTGGTGGAGAACATGTTTGGAATCATGGCCAGCCGGTTCTGCCTATTTCTTACACCCATACATATGGCGGAGTACAAACTGAATCACATTATCCTGGTGTGCTGTGTTCTACACAACTTTTTACGGCAACATTCTGCCAACTATGCTGGCTCAGTTGGGCCTGAGGCCAGAATTCAAAATGAACCAACCCTGACGGCACTTGAAAGTGGCCGTCCTGGCTTGCCCCCCCTGAGTGCCCGTGATGTCCGGCCAAGAATGTGTAAAACCTTTTTCAAATAAAAACAAAAAAAAAATAAGCAAATCTTTGGTGACATTTACTGCTTGTGTTTGTTTTAGCTGACCCTGACAGAAATGTGGTGAGTCCTGGAAATGGCGTGATTGTGTAACCTTACAAAGCACTTTTGGGTGTTATTTACTAAAGGCAAAGACACTTTGCACTACAAGTGCACTTGAAACTGCACTTGTAGTGCAAAGTGGATTTGCGCTTAGGAAATAACACCCATTGTCACATAAAACAGCAATTAGAGCACCACAAAAGTGTTATAGCGTTGAGATAATAATCCACACATTCTTGATTAACAAACTTTTTAATACCAGCACAATCACATGTGCATTTCGAAAAGGTTTTTAAAACAAACCAACATGTTTGTTGTATAACAATTTTTGGGGTCACATTAGAAAAAGTAGAAATGTCAATTTAAGATAAAACAGGCATGTTTAAAGCCAAGAAAGACACAAATCTTGAACTTGCAAAGTTCACATTTGGTAGAACTTGAAGGCAATATCAGACATGAGTATTTACAAACTGTGTTTGATATTGCGTTCAGATGGGGTGAAGTCACCCCAGGAAAAGCCAAATTTTGAAGATGCACACAAATAGCCGAATCTCAACATGTGCTACCTGTCATCACGGGGGATCAAGGGACGTGTTTTAGGGGTGCAACCGCTTCCTCTCAGCTACTTTATTATTGAGGAAGGGGTTGCACAGCCAAAACGTGTCCATTGATCTCCCGTGATGGCAGATAGCACATGTTGACACACTGTGTGCCTCTTCAAAATTTGGCTTTTCTACAATTTGACAAAATTGTGCACTTTCCGAGGTAAAAGGATCTGGATCCACAACATCACGATCACCTAAAAAGATAGTAACCAAAAAAAACAGGTATTATAAATATGCCGGCATCCATCTCTTACCTGAGCCTGTGGTCGCAGACACTCACCTGTTGTGGTGCCAATTTCCACCATGTCTTCCTCCTCCTGCTCTGTTTGTCTGGGGTGGATTTCCCCTTCTTCTAGAGGTGGGGGGTCTCTGGCCTCCTCGGATGAGGGGTGTCCTCCGAGTCTTTTCTCCCCTATGTAAAAAAAAAGGTATACTTAGCACACAGATATTTGATGGCAGAACTATAAATATGAAACATTGTTTGGAAATGGGGTACAATTTTTTTTGTGGCCAGAGTTCCAAGATGTAGCATTTTTCTTGTCCTTTGTCAAGCTTGAATACTTTACCTGTCTTGTACAAGCTTCACAGATGGAGACACCCCTATAGTATACACTGGAGCACCTGTGTGGAACCCCGTAATAAAAAGGGTGCTCCAGCGTCCAGATGTGAAAACTGCTGCTAAGTGTCCTCTCCTTACACAGAATCTAGTTTGCATTACATTCTAGTTACAAACCTATCTAGACTCCAAAATAATTTTAAGAGAAGTAGGCTAGAAAAAATGTATTCAAATGCATATGGCCAAAACAATGGTGTTTTCAATGCCGAGCGAACAATGTTTCATAGGAACGAACAATGTGCCCATGAACATGAAAGTTGCCATTTTAAACTGGACAACAGTTAAGAAAAGCACATGGAGCAGCACAAACGTAATAAACATAAAAAGAATAGAAACACAGCACAACTACAAAAAATAGGAATTTACCCCCAAAAGGTAAAGGGGCTTTGGAGGCAGCAGACAACAATGAAGATGTTGTATGGTTTAAAAAGTCGCTTTATTAATGCATGGAACATCAGAGTAAAAACATGAACTGTGTACATCAAGCTATAAAAGGGGCACAGAAGTATATAATAAGCTATACATAAGCGATGTGTTGAAAAAGCGCTTGGATATAGCTGACGCGTTTCGACCCCATCGGGTCTTCTTCAGAGGAAATGCATGCGCTGTAGGAGAATTTTGTATATATGAAACAATGGTACCAATATGGTTGTATATACTTGTAAATAATGAGCACAGTTATATATGATAAAACTTTTTGAGCATAATTACCCAAGGGTATGCGTATAGCTGTGTCTTCTGAGCTTGCAACTTTAGAAGTCGCCTCTACCGTCCAGATTTCAACACCAAGGCCCCACGGTCAGACACCACCCCCAGGGGGAGGAGCTTGAGCAGCAGCTGTGCGACATACGATGGCTTACACTTAGGAAGAACCCCCACACCTGGTAAGGGGCATGTGGATCAGCAGCACCCGTGATCTAAACACCAAGCAGCATGTAGAGGTTTTTTAGAAAATTTATATCAATCAATGATAAGAGTATCAGGGTATTTATAAAATTTCTCTACAGGCTGGTGGGCCTAAATTGTATCAGAGTAAAAATCTTTATATATTGTAGTCAAGATTTTTAAAGCAAGTGTATGAGCATTTATGTTAAAAGGAAAAATAAAATAAAGAAAATATATATACAGACCAATTGAGGAAATGAAAAGGAGCAAAAAGGAACAAGAATGAAAAAAAGGGAAGGGGAAGAGAGGGGGGGAGGAAGGGGGGGAAAGAAAGGGAACCCCAGGGTGGGAATGAAGTGGGGGAGGAAGGGACATAAAAAGAGGGGCAAGGAAAGGAAAAACAAATGGGGGGCCAGAGGGGGAGAGGGGAAAAGGGGAAAGAACAGGGGGGAAACAAAGAAAGAACAGGGAAAAGAAAGAGAAAAGGGAAGAAGGTATACCTAGGCCTAGGATGTAGAGGGGGAAAGAAGAAGCAAAGGAAGAAAGGATAGAGAAAGAAAAGAAAGAAAAAGATGGTCAGAAGTGAGCAGGGGGAGAGGGAAGGGTTAAATGGATGGGGGTGGTGCTGAGGGGAAAAATGTGTGAACAGGTGCAATGGCTAGAAGTAATGATGATATAATATAAGGAGACTGCTAAAAAGGAAACAATTGAGAATATAGTGCAAATAAGTGAGAAATGAAAAAAGGAATATGGTGCAATTAAGTGATAAGTGGGTGATGGAGGAAAACTATAGCGGTGTGTGAGGGTAAAAATATGGTAAGTGAAAAATTGTGAAAGTGTTTAGAATGCAAATCTGAGATTTACCTCCAATGCCCCGTACACACGGTCAGATTTTCCGATGGAAAATGTCCGATCGGAGCGTGTTGTCGGAAATTCCGACTGTGTGTGGGCTCCATCGGACATTTTCCATCGGATTTTCCGACACACAAAGTTAGAGAGCAGGAGATAAAATTTTCTGACAACAAAATCCGATCGAGTCAATTCCGACCATGTGTGGCCTGTTCCGATGCACAAAGTGCCACGCATGCTCAGAAGAAATTCCAAGACGGAACAGGTCGTTCTGGTAAACTTAGCGTTCGCAATGGATACAGCACTTTCGTCACGCTGCAATGTTAAAAATGGTTTAATACAGCGCACTCACTTCTTCTTTATAATGTGACAAGAATTAAGTAGTTTTGCTGCTCATATTCACACACACTTCTCACAAAGTTTTATTTGTGTTTTTTTATTGGTATTCCCTGAATATATTGTTATTAGTTGTCACATCTGACATAATTTTTTTTTTTTTTTATTTAATTTTTTTTGGGGATTTTAAGCCTTTTTTTTATTTAATGTTTGTATTTTTTCAAAGGCTGATCTTTGTTCAATGTTATTTTTATTTTTACTCCAGAATATTTTTGTGTGTGTTTTGTGTGTCAAGTTACCCCAACACCATTGATATCTTTTATTATTTAATCTCAAGGAGATTGTTTGTTGTTGGTGTCCCTTGTTCATTTCACATTGTATTTTTGAAATGTACCTGAATCCTCACAAAGAAACTGTCCTTTTTGAAGTAAAACACATAGGAGAGTATAATTCAAAACAAAAATCCTTTATTAAGGGATCAGAACCAAACAAAGAGGAAGGCAACACTGGATCAACAGGAGAAATTAGCGAAGCCTGGGACCCCCACGGCAGACATCAATTCTTGAACATCAAAATTGGTGGCCTGAGGAGTCCATATGTAAGGGAGGGCAGTCTGGTCCAGAATTCGCAGGGATCCGGATAGCAGCAGATGACATCTGTGTCCCCAGGCTGTGGTACCACAAGAGGCTACATTTTTTGGCCGACCAGACTGGATCCAGGGTCCTCACTTTCTGGTCTTCCTTTCACGCTTCCTTCCCGGCTGTGGCTGTGCAGTTGGAGATGTGGCAGGAGGAGGACTAGGACCTGGAGGAGGACTGGGAGGACCTGGAGGAGAGGGAGGACGAGGAGGAGGACCTGCAGGAGGAGGAGGAGGACCATCGCAAAGGTGTGTCTGAGCTGTAATTTGGCCCCTCATACCTTTGTTAAGAGCCTCCGATATGAGCGCCTCACACATGACTTGTTGGCCCTCCTCCATCCTCTGCATTTTATATGCAATGACGGCAGCAATGTCCTCCTCCACGGTCTGTCGTGCTCCCAGGACCTCTGTAGCCCTCCAAAAGAGTCCTCTGGAAGCCTCCTCTAGGGCACTCCTCCTACTGCCACTTTCTCTTTCCAGGGGGGGTGGAGGGACCTGCAGATCAGCCAGCCGGCTCGGCCCGGCCACCTCCTGGCTGAGACTTCCCTGTGTATGAAAAAGGGACATGGTTGTAATGTTTTGCATCATCAATCACAATCATAAATTAGTACTCCCAACTAACATCTAGTTAACATCATTGATAGGACAAGCAGAAATATTTAGAGGAGTGCTATACCTGGCTCAATCTGGGCTCCTCCACATGTGGCCTGGAAGGCCCAGGTTGGGCGTCAGAAGCCTCAGCCGGGGGGGAAGGAAGCGTGGAAGGAAGACTGGAGAGGGATGGCCTGGGTTCAGTCTGGCCTGCCAGAAAATGCAGCCTGTCGTAGTACCACATCCTGGGGACATAGATGTCATCTGCTGCTCCGGATCTCTGTTAATCCAGGACTTTCTTGCGCTCCCTCAGATATGTACTTCTCAGGCCACCAATTAATTTCTTTAAATAGGTGATGTCTGCCGTGGTGATCACCCGCTTCACAATTTCACACAATTGCTCCAGTGCTGCCTTCCTCTTTGCTTGGTTCTTGAAATGGAGGTGTTTAATCTCCCACAGACAGGGCAGCTCCCTTAACATATCTATGAATACTGACATGAAGTCATTATCTTTCATTAGCATATCCATGTTCACTGCAAGACACAACAAAAGACAAAGCCTAATGTCAGACAAAACTCTCCTAATCTTGTTACAATATAGGCCTCAATGTAGAAGCAGTATAGGCACAAGTTTGTCTCTTACCTTCGTTCTTACGATCGGCGCGTCCAAAGCTCCTTCCTCCGCTCACAGATCGTAAGTAATATGCACGCGTGTTACGCTTTATACACACTGCGCATGCGTGTAACTCCGCCCGCCCCTGACATTCTTTCTAGTCTATTCCCCGCCCCTTTTCGTTCGGCGCAGTGGGGGAAGAGCACATGGTGGAGTCACAGCAGGTGCATGATAATTGCAGGAACGAGGAGGAGGAAAGCCCGGATCCGGACACGTCCTGATCCAGAAGGAGACGTTTTAAGGCCACAAATATGTCCTTTGGGGAGATGTTGGAGATGGTCGACATCATGAAGAAGTCCGACTATGACGGAAAGTATGGGCCTTACCCCAACCCCAATATCAGAAAGGCCAAGATCATGGAGAAAGTGATCAAAAGTCTGCACAAGAATTTCGGGGTACAATGATCGAAAGATCAGCTCAGGAAGCGGTGGTCGGACCTGAAATTGAGAGAGCCAGAGCAGTACCGAAAGATCCGGAGAGTGCTGCAAAAAAGTAAGTAGTTGTGCTGTGTTCCTATTCTTTCTGGCTTTATTCCGTTCGTGCTGCTCCATATGCTTTTATTAATTGTAACGTTTAAAAGGGCATCTTTAACCACTTCAGCCCCGGAGGATTTTACCCCCTTCCTGACCAGAGCACTTTTTACAATTCGGCACTGCGTCGCTTTAACTGCTAATTGCGCGGTCATGCAATGCTGTACCCAAACGAAATTTGCGTCCTTTTCTTCCCACAAATAGAGCTTTCTTTTGATGGTATTTGGTCACCTCTGCCGTTTTTATTTTTTGCGCTATAAACGGAAAAAGACCGAAAATTTTGAAAAAAAATGATATTTTCTAATTTTTGTTATAAAAAAAATCCAATAAACTAAATTTTAGTCATACATTTAGGCCAAAATGTATTCGGCCACATGTCTTTGGTAAAAAAAATGTCAATAAGCGTATATTTATTGGTTTGCGCAAAAGTTATAGCGTCTACAAACTAGGGTACATTTTCTGGAATTTACACAGCTTTTAATTTATGACTGCCTATGTCATTTCTTGAGGTGCTAAAATGGCAGGGCAGTACAAACCCCCCCCAAATGACCCCATTTTGGAAAGTAGACACCCCAAGGAAATTGCTGAGAGGCATGTTGAACCCATTGAATATTTATTTTTTTTGTCCCAAGTGATTGAATAATGACAAAAAAAAAAAAAAAATTACAAAAAGTTGTCACTAAATGATATATTGCTCACACAGGCCATAGGCATATGTGGAATTGCACCCCAAAATACATTCAGCTGCTTCTCCTGAGTACGGGGATACCACATGTGTGGGACTTTTTGGGAGCCTAGTCGCGTATGGGGCCCCGAAAACCAAGCACCGCCTTCAGGATTTCTAAGGGCATAAATTTTTGATTTCACTCCTCACTACCTATCACAGTTTTGAAGGCCATAAAATGCCAAGATGGCACCCCAAGATATTTTCTGAGAAGTATAGTGAATATTTTGCAGACCTCACTTTTTGTCAAAAAGTTTTGAAAATTGAAAAAAGGAAAAAAAAAAATTCTGGTCTTTCTTCATTTTCAAAAACAAATGAGAGCTGCAAAATACTCACCATGCCTCTCAGCAAATAGCTTGGGGTGTCTACTTTCCAAAATGGGGTCATTTGGGGGTGTTTTGAACTATCCTGGCATTTTATGCACAACATTTAGAAGCTTATGTCACACATCACCCACTCTTCTAACCACTTGAAGACAAAGCCCTTTCTGACACTTATTGTTTACATGAAAAAGTTATTTTTTTTTTGCAAGAAAATTACTTTGAACCACCAAACATTATATATTTTTTTAAAGCAAATGCCCTACAGATTAAAATGGTGGGTGTTTCATTTTTTTTTTCACACGGTATTTGCGCAGCGATTTTTCAAACGCATTTTTTTTTTAAAAAACACACTTTTTTAAATTTTAATGCACTAAAACACGCTATATTGCCCAAATGTTTGATGGAATAAAAAAGATGATCTTAAGCCGAGTACATGGATACCAAACATGACATGCTTTAAAATTGCGCACAAACGTGCAGTGGCAACAAAATTAATACATTTTTAAAAGCCTTTAAAAGCCTTTACAGGTTACCACTTTAGATTTACAGAGGAGGTCTACTGCTAAAAATACTGCCCTCGATCTGACCTTCGCGGTGATACCTCACATGCATGGTGCAATTGCTGTTTACATTTGACGCCAGACCGACGCTTGCGTTCGACTTAGCGCGAGAGCAGGGGGGACAGGGGTGCTTTTTTTTTATTTTTTTTTTTCTTTATTATTTTTTTGCTGTTTTATCTTATTTTTAAACTGTTCCTTTCATTTTTTTTTAAATCATTTTTATTGTTATCTCAGGGAATGTAAATATCCCCTATGATAGCAATAGGTAGTGACAGGTACTCTTTTTTGAAAAAATTGGGGTCTATTAGACCCTAGATCTCTCCTCTGCCCTCAAAGCATCTGACCACACCAAGATCGGTGTGATAAAATGCTTCCCCAATTTCCCAATGGCGCTGTTTACATCCGGCGAAATCTAAGTCATAAAATGCTCGTAGCTTCCGGTTTCTTAGGCCATAGAGATGTTTGGAGCCACTCTGGTCTCTGATCAGCTCTATGGTCAGCTGGCTGAATCACCGGCTGCTTTCTCAGGTTCCCTGTTGAGACAGGAGAGCCAGAGAAAAACACGGAAGACGGTGGGGGGGGGGGGGGACATTCCCTCCCACTGCTTGTAAAAGCAGTCTAGAGGCTAATTAGCTGCTAGGATTGCTTTTACATGAAAGCCGACCGCTGGCTGAAAAGAATGATATCAAGATGATACCTAAACCTGCAGGCATCATTCTGGTATAACCACTCAAAGTCGTGAATGGCGTACCTGAAGACAAAAAATGGTTAACAATAAAGCACAGTAAACGGTAAAGTATAAAAAATTGCATTCCTGAAAAGCAAACATGATAAAACATAACAACAATAAAACATTGCAGAATAGAACACAGTAAAAAAGAGCAGAACAATAGAGAGAGAATAGAGAGAGAGAGAACAATAAAACGACAACTATTTTTTTTTTGTGTTTTTTTTGTAAACTTGTAACTTTTATAACGGTAACCGGTTCCAGGTTCGGGTCTCTCAAAATGCGATGGCATCTTGGGAGATCCTGTGAAAGTGTGTCCTAGTCTGTGCAATGCTGTACCCTACGCTAATACTCAACTAGTGAATGGTAGCGTTCAAAACATTCACCAATGCAAAGACCAGGATTGTCAGGACAGGAGGGACAATAATAGCGGGTGTCACGCCTATATCCGCGCTTGCTGCAGACACAACATCTTTTTTGGGGGGGTTTGTTGGGTAGGGGTACTCGGGAGGACATAAAAATGCCTCTCATGCAGCCGACTGCATTTGGTTGGGGATGTGAATGGGGGAAGTACGGGCGCTGCAGAAGCGGTGGGTTCCCAATTAGGATTGGCGAATGCAGCAGGAAGGGCACTATGGGCACGACGGGCCTGTGTTTGTCTTTTTGGTGGCAGCGGGACACTACTTGTGCTTGCCACCTCACCAGCTTGAACTGCACTTATGGGACTCGCCACGTCACCAAGTGTTACTGCAGTGCTGGTTTGACTACGACCGGGGTGGACTAGGCCACTGGCGCTTGCCAGTTCACCAAAACGCTACCAAAAAAACTGTTAGCAATCGCAGGGATCAGGCCTGACTCTGCGAACGCTGCAGTTATGCGTTTAGTGTTTTGTAAGTGACAGTGATCGATCGATACTGCACTTGGGTGGGCTGGGCCGGGCGGAGGGGCAAAACGCAGGTGCTAGCAGGTATCTGGGCTGATCCCGCTAACACTGCGTTTTTGGGAACCCTAAACAGCTGGGGACGCCAGTATAGATCTGATCGGATCAGATATTGATCCGTTCAGATACTATACCACTAAGGGAGGTGTACGGTGCGTGCGTGCGTGGGTGTTAGCGGTACTGGCGCTAACCTGACGCTGCCTGGGGCTGGTGCTTACTTGCCAGTTCACCAAAACGCTACCAAAAAAACTGTTAGCGAACGCAGGGATCAGGCCTGACTCTGCGAATGCTGCAGTTATGCGTTTAGTGTTTTGTAAGTGACAGTGATCGATCGATACTGCACTTGGGTGGGCTGGGCTGGGCCGGGCGGAGAGGCAAAACGCAGGAGCTAGCAGGTATCTGGGCTGATCCCGCTAACACTGCGTTTTTGGGAACCCTAAACTGCTGGGGACGCTAGTATAGATCTGATCGGATCAGATATTGATCCGTTCAGATACTATACCACTAAGGGAGGCGTATGCTGCGTGCGTGGGTGTTAGCGGTACTGGCGCTAATCTGACGCTGCCTGGGGCGACGCATATCACCGCCGGGCGATCAGGGGGCTAAACCTTTATTCGGTAATAAACGGCGGGTGCCCTGACACTATAAAAAATAAACAAACTAACCAGCTTCACCCGTAACACTTATACGGTGATCAGTGGTGAAAGGGTTAACTAGGGGGCAATCAAGGGGTTAAAACATTTATTAGGTATTATATGGGGGTCCCTGTCGCTATAAAACGCTGACGGCGAACCTAAATATTTACGTCCCTAACTAGCGGAACCAGTGACACTAATACAGCGATCAGAAAAATGATCGCTTAGTGACACTGGTGACGGGGGGTGATCAAGGGGTTAAAACTTTATTAGGGGGGGTTAGGGGGGTACCCTAGACCTACAGGGGGGTAATACTCACTGTCCTAACACTTCTAACTGTCACAAACTGACACTATGCAGTAATCAGGAAAAAAAAAAAAAAAACCTGCTTGGTGTCAGTTTGTGACAGGGGGGGGTGATTGGGGGGGGATCGGGGGGGGGCGATCGGGGGGGGGGATCGGGGTGTTTAGTGTGCCTGGCATGTTCTACTGTGTTGTGTAGTGTTGGTGCACTCACTCACATGTCTTCTCTCCCCGGCCCGGAACGGAAACTCCTGAGCCGAGGAGAGATGACATCACATCCTCTGCCTCTGTGTACAATACAGAGGCAGAGGATGTTTCTCATTGGCTGGGAGCGATCGCGAGGGGGGGGCCACGATCGGATGGCCTCCCCCTCATCTTTGATCGCTGCCAGACAAAAGCCGACCGCCGCTGGCACCGGGGGGGGGGTCCGACCGGACCCCCCGCCCGCGGGAAGGCATCACGTATCAGGTACGTGATTTTGCCTGCCCGTGCCATTCTGCTCACGTATATAGGCGTGAGGCGGTCGGCAAGTGGTTAATGTTCATGGGCCCATTATTCGTTCGTATCAAACATTTTTCTTCCGGCCTCTAAAACACCATTGTTTAGGCCATATGCATTTTCCCACATTTTTTTTTGGGCCTACTTGGATGCCAAATATTTGTTTGTGTAGATGGGTTTGTTACTAGAATGAAATGCAAACTAGATTCTGTGTAAGGAGAGGACACTCAGCAGCTGTTTTCACATCTGGACACTGGAGCACTAGTGTGGGACCCCAGAACACCATTTTTAGTAGGGGGGCCACACAGGTGCTCCAGTGTATACTATAGGGGGGTCTCCATCTGTGAAGCTTGTACTAAACAGGTAAAGTATTGCAGCTTGACAAAGGGCAATAAAAAAATTACATCTTGGAACTCTGCCAAAATAGACAATTGTACCCCACTTCCAAGCAATGTTTCCTATTTCTAGTTCTGCCATCAAATATCTGTGTGCTAATTATACCATTTTTGTTTTACATAGGGGAGAAAAGACTCGGAGGACACCCCTCATCTGAGGAGACCACAGACCCCCCACCTCTGGAAGAAGGGGAACTAACACCAACCCAAGAAGAGCAGGAGGAAGAAGAAGATGTGGTGGAAATTGGCACCACAACAGGTGAGTGTCTGCGACCACAGACTCAGGTAAGAGATGGATGGTGGCAGATTTTTGATACCTGTTTTTGTTTTGTTTCTCTCTTTTTAGGTGATCGTGATCCAGATCCTTTCACATCTGAAAGTGCCCAGATCCTGATCGGGGAGATCATGGGGTATAATGTAGAACTGCAAAACATACAGCAAAAAATCAATGATGTGATTAAAAAAAATAATAACATCATTGATGTTTTGGGGCGAATTTAAAACCCCACAAAATCACTTTTTGGATTGTGGTCCAATCTTTTAAAACTTTTTGCAATGTTTTGAAAAGCCAAATTTGGAGGATGCACACAGTGTGCCAACATGTGCTATCTGCCATCACGGGAGATCAATGGACGCATTTTGGGGGTGCAACCCCTTCCTCAATTATAAAGTAACGTTGAGGAAGGGCTTGCTCCCCCAATACACGTCCCTTGATCCCCCCTGATGGCAGCTAGCACATGTTGACATTCGTAAATTGGTGTTCATCTTCCAAATTTGGCTTTTCCAGGGGTGATTTCCCCCCCATCTGAACGCTATATCAAACCCAGTTCCTAAATACTGATGTCTGATATAGCCTTCAGGTTTTACCTAATGTGAACTTTGTAAGTTCAAGTTTTTTGGCTTTCTTGTTGGTTTTACACAAGCCTGTTTTATCTTAAATGGACATTTCGATTTTTGATAATGCTACTCCAAAAATTGTTATACAACAAACATGTTGGTTTGTTTTAAAAACCTTTGGTAAATGCACATGTGATTGTGCAGGTATAAAAAAGTTGGTTACTCAAGAATGTGTGGATTATTGTCTCAACACTAAAACACTTTTGGGGTGATGTAATTGCTGTTATGGGGGTTATTTCCTAAGGGCAAATCCTCTTTGCACTACAAGTGCAGTTTCAGTGCAGT
This sequence comes from Lithobates septentrionalis, assembly GCA_037952835.1. Lineage (NCBI taxonomy): Eukaryota > Metazoa > Chordata > Amphibia > Anura > Ranidae > Lithobates > Lithobates septentrionalis. The sequence goes on along the minus strand of JBBDGP010000082.1, from coordinate 15,062,728 downwards.
TTCAAGTGCACTTGTAGTGAAATTTGTTTTTGCATTTAGGAAATAACAGCCAACAGTGCTTTGTATAATAAGGTTACACAATCACGACATTTTCTGGACTCAACACATTTCTGTCAGGGTCAGCTAAAACAAACACAAGCAGTAAATGTCCACAAAGAATTTCTTTTTTTTATTATAAAAAGGCTTCACAGATTGTCTGGCATATTGATAGCCCCCCTACCCGCAAAGAACTCCAGGTAGCGTAACCGGACATCACGGGCACTCAGGGAGGGCAAGCCAGGACGGCCACTTTCAAGCGCCGTCAGTGTGGTTTGATGTATGATTCCAGCCTCAGGCCCAACTGAGCCAGCATAGTTGGCCGAATGTTTCCTTAAAAAGTTATGGAGAACACAGCACGCAAGTATAATATGGTTCAGTTTATACTCCGCCATATGGATGGGTGTCAGAAATAGGCGGAACCGGCTGGCCAGGATTCCAAATGTGTTCTCCACCACTCTTCGGGCTCTGGCCAGCTGGTAATTAAAAACCCTCTGTTCCGGGGTGAGGGTCCTCATTGGGAATGGCCGCATCAGGTGGTCCCCCAGCGCAAACGCTTCATCAGCAACGAACACAAATGGGAGTCCTTCCACATTGTCCTCTGGAGCTGGCAAGTCCAAGCTGCCATTCTGGAGACGCCTGTAGAACTCTGTCTGGGAGATGACTCCACCATCGGACATCCGGCCATTCTTCCCCACGTCCACATACAAGAAGTCGTAATTAGCCGACACCACCACCAACATCACAATACTATTGAACCCCTTGTAATTATAATAGTACGACCCCGAGTTGTCTGGTGGGACGATGTGGACGTGTTTCCCATCAATTGCCCCTCCGCAGTTAGGAAAGTCCCACCGCTCGGCAAAGTGGGAGGCCACAGTCTGCCATTCCTGTGGCGTGGAAGGAAACTGTTGAGTAAAAAACAATAAACATTACTATTTTTACTCTGAAACATGGCAAGCAGATTAGACAGAAACATTATGGGGCAACCTCCAGATAGCATTTATTAAGGGGAATTTAACAACGCCAAAGTATAAGGTACACCTATCATATTCCCCCCCCTCTCATGGGCCATTTCTAACATTATAGGGGGGGGGCTCTTGGACAGGTAACCCTCTTCACTTCATTGAGAGATGAATGCCTAAATAATGGGTATTACTTTGAACAGACCCTCCTTAGTTACACTATTGGCAGACCACTGGACAGGTAAGAAGTGTCATAATACAAAGATATAAATACACACTGTACACATTTGAGGACATTTGGACATTCTGCTATTACCTATCAAGATAATAATAGGATCCCAAAACTTTAAACAGTACCATTTGAAAGTATACAGGCAGGCCCTTGCACTACATGCTTTGGGGAATTCATCCATAAATCTGACCACAAAAGAGATGGGTATAGTGTGTATGGGTTTGGCAAAGTCAGCAGATAGATGATTGAGGATAGATAGAGAATTGGGATCAGCTGACTTAGCAGTTGGGGGAGGGAGGGTTACTAAAAAATATTTGGGGACACCACAAAAAAAAAGCCTCTGCCACTCTGCCTGAATTTAAATCAAAAATAACATTTCCAAACATTTTAGGGGGTGTTTGGGGTAAAGCACTACTATGGAGCTGATAAAATACATTGTTAAGTGACTACATGAGGTGAATATGGGCCAGGAGACACCATGCTGGGGAGGTTATTGAAGGGCAAATATGTATGAAGGACCTAAAATAATAATTACATAAAAATCCAGCATGCATGAGGACAAAGGGGACATTCACAGCATATTCCAATCATGGTAATTAGGGAATGAGGAAAGAAATACAATATATTAGCAAACATTCAATACAATAAAACGTGATATAAAAGGATAAAAATCGTACCTTCATATACTCCTTCTGCAGGACCTGGATGATGGCAGAACAGGTCTCTGGGATAATGATCCCCAGAGCCTGGGGGGAGATGCCTGTCGAGAACTTCAAGTCCTGCAGACTTCGCCCTGTCGCCAAATACCGCAGGGTAGCGACCAGCCTCTGCTCCGGAGTGATGGCTTGCCTTATGCAGGTATCCTGCCTGCTGATATAGGGGGTCAGCGAAGCCAACAAACAGTGAAACACGGGGTCCGTCATCCTGAGAAAGTTCCTGAAATCATCAGGATTATTCTCACGGATCTCACGGAGCAAAGGCATATGAGAGAACTGGTCACGCTGAAGCAACCAATTCTTGGTCCATGAACTCCTCCCCACCCTGTTCATGGACTGGACTTGTGTCAAGGTCAGGACCCCAACACCAAGCCCCCGCACAGCACGAACTCTACGAGGAGTACGCATACGAAACATGGCTAGAAAACGGTCGGCTGCTCAGAACGAAGTAACAGAACGCACTGAAGAACAGCAAGGCCTGTGAAGAGCGACCTGAAAAACAGTAACGAACGAACAAGAATACAATGACTAATTAAAGTCACGCGGAACTTGCTGCATGCACTGAAGAGCAGGTACAAACCCACAAGCACAAACTGAACGGCAGAAAACATCTGAAAGCCACGAGTCTGAAAAAGCGCGAATCGTCTCTCACCAAACTTTTACTAACACGAGATTAGCAAAAGGAGCCCAAAGGGTGCCGTGCTTGGTTCTGAACTGGCCTTTTCTAGTCTCGTCGTACGTGGTGTATGTGACCGCGTGGTTGGCGATCGGAAATTCTGACAACTTTGTGCGACCATGTGTAGACAAAACAAGTTTGAGCCAACATCCGTCTGAAAAAATCCTAGGATTTTGTTGTCGGAATGTCCGAGCAAAGTCCGACAGTGTGTACGCCCTATAAGTGTCAGACAAACGGCAGTGCCCCATGTGCAAAAGACAATCTGGGAAGTTGTACCAAAGAGGATATCGTGGCTGTGTATGAAATTGCAAGGTATATTACAATCAGGCTAACAGTGCAAGAGTTAGTCTAATATGAGAGTTGATAAATACCTGAGTTTCAGGAGCCTCTTATGGTAGTAGTGTTTACTGATAGAGCTTTGGGTATCAAATGCAGATCCCTTGTGGGGGACCTGCAGTCTTTAAGAAGTAACGGCCTCTAGTTTTGATTGGTTGCTGATGATAGATCGAAGGTGTGTGCCGGCCACCCCCACCCTAATCACCTGTGCAGAAGTAGTGCTGACTGTCAGCTCTCCATGTATATGTCACCCGGCATTCCAAAGGACTGAGTTCCGGCTCCGCTGCCCCTCCGACGTAATACCATGGCGTCGTGACATCATGCCCATGCGCGCGCCCCGGAATGCACGCGCAGGCAGGGGAATGGCGCCCGGAGGGGTTCGGAATGGCGCTGGCAGGGGGAGTACACGTCCCTGAGGGTCAAGCCCTCTAGTGGTCGTGTGTATAAGCGCAGATAACTACGCTTGTCTCCCCCTGCCAGGAAGAAGCTTAGCACTGCAACCGCCACCCCCCCATAAAGGGGGGGGGTCGAACCGGTGGACCAGATGTGGACCTAGATGGAAAGGGCATGCAAGACACACATATACCTTGTAACAGATTGATTTACAAGGCACTTGGGATATTGAGTATCAGCCCATGACCGATGGAATCATTCTATTTGTTACAGCAATTATAACCACATATTTTGATTCATACCGAAGGCATGGAATAAGAATATTTGTTCCAGACACTGAGAGCTTATTGGCTCATAGTTAAGGAGTCCCTGCATTTTTTAACACGTCATCTCCTTCTATTGCAAAATTATTTGTGCTAATCTTCCACCTCCTAGGGGGATACATGCAATAAAAAGACATATTTTAATTGAAACATTATGTAAACAAACCAAAAAACACATTGAGTACAAATCGCATGGAGACAAGAGGGAGAAAGGGAGGATAACAAAGCGATTTCAATATATTATATTGGATACAAGACAGTAAGCGCGCAGAGTGCCTCTTAGTCCAGAAGGGCTAATCTGCGCTTCAGTATATTTCTTAAAGGTTTTAATATGCCAAAACAAGGCCGATTTCTTTTCCAAAATCTTTGTAAGTTTCTGGAACAGGGAGGAAACAGATAGATTTTTCTGCTCTCTCAGTGCAAATGTAGCCTCATAATTTTGCATCAAAGCATCCCATTCGTCACCTACGAACTGACTCATTATGTGTAACATTCGAACGTTCTTCTGAAAAAGGTATGAACAAACAAATATACGAATTGGACTCTAATCATAAGGCGAATAGCAGCTAACAGTTCATGTCCTGACTCAGGTGTCAGAAATGGGGGAAGGGGTGTTTAACCACCCAGTCATGTACAAAAAGAGGGGAGACACCTGGGAAAAGGAGAGGCTGCCCACCCCAAAATCATAAAAGTAGGAATTTACCCCCAAAAGGTAAAGGGGCTTTTTGAGGCAGCAGACAACAATGAAGATGTTGTATGGTTTAAAAAGTAGCTTTATTAATGCATGGAACATCGGAGTAAAAACATGAACTGTGTACATCGAGCTATAAAAGGGGCACAGAAGTATATAATAAGCTATACATAAGTGATCTGTTGAAAAAGCGCTTGGATATTCCTGACGCGTTTCGACCCCATCGGGTCTTCTTCAGAGGAAATGCATGCGCTGTAGGAGAATTTTGTATACATGAAACAATGGTACCAATATGGTTGTATATACTTGTAAATAATGAGCACAGTTATATATGATAAAACTTTTTGAGCATAATTACCCAAGGGTATGCGTATAGCTATGTAGGGTGGGGGTGGCCGGCACACACCTGCGATCTATCATCAGCAACCAATCAAAACTAGAGGCCGTTACTTCTTAAAGACTGCAGGTCCCCCACAAGGGATCTGCATTTGATACCCAAAGCTCTATCAGTAAACACTACTTCCATAAGAGGCTCCTGAAACTCAGGTATTTTTCAACTCTCATATTAGACTAACTCTTGTACTGTTAGCCTGATTGTAATTACTTGCAATTTCATACACAGCCACGATATCCTCTCTGGTGCAACTTCCAGATTGTCTTTTGCACATGGGGCACTGCCGTTTGTCTGGCACTTAGAGGTAAATCTCAGATTCGCATTCTAAACACTTTCACAATTTCTCACTTACCATATTTTTACCCTCACACACCGCTATAGTTTTCCTCCATTACCCACTTATCACTTAATTGCACCATATTCCTTTTTCTTTCTCACTTATTTGCACTATATTCTCAATTGTTTCCTTTTTAGCATAATTTCTTCTAGCCATTGCACCTGTTCACACATTTTTTCCCTCAGCACCACCCCCATCCATTTAACCCTTCCCTCTCCCCCTGCTCACTTCTGACCATCTTTTTCTTTCTTTTATTTCTCTATCCTTTCTTCCTTTCCTTCTTCTTTCCCCCTCTACATCCTAGGCCTAGGTATACCTTCTTCCTTTTTCTCTTTCTTTTCCTTGTTCTTTCTTTGTTTCCCCCCTGTTCTTTCCTCCCCCTTTTCCCTTCTCCCCCTCTGGTCCCCCATTTGTTTTTCCTTTCCTTGCCCCTCTTTTTATGTCCCTTCCTCTCCCAATTCATTCCCACCCTGGGGTTCCCTTCCCCCCCTTCCCCCCCCCCCACTCCCCCCCTCTCTTCACCTTCCCTTTTTTTCTTCCTTGTTCCTTTTTGCTCCTTTTCATTTCCTCAATTGGTCTGTATATACTGTATTTATTGGCGTATAACACTCACTTTTTCATCATAAATATCGGGTGCAAATAGCGTGTGCGTGTTATACGCCAATACTTCAATTTTAGCTGCTTCGGAGGGGACAGGGAGGGGGGCGGGACAAGCGCCATCAGATTACATACAGTGAGAGTCTCCTGGGCCGCCATTGGACCACTGTTCTGCCTATCATAGGAGATTCTCACTGTATGTAATCTGTCGGTGCTCGCACCGCCCCCCTCCCTGTCCCCTCTAGGCTGCAGATGGGCATCGATCAGGCTGCACTTGCGGCAGTGGTGAGGCTGCTGCGTTGATGGCAGTGGTGAGGCTGCTGCATTGATGGCAGTGGTGAGGCTGCTGCATTGATGGCAGTGGTGAGGCTGCTGCATTGATGGCAGTGGTGAGGCTGCATTGTTGTGGAATAATGAGGCTGAATTGATGGCACTTGTGAGGCTGCAGATGGGCATTGATCAGCCTGCATTGATGGCAATGGTGAAGCTGCAGATGGGCACTGACCCTTATTTTGCTTCAAAGTTCCGTATTAAAAATGTAAGTTTTTTTCCTGAAACTTCCCTCTTAAAATGAATGTGCGTGTTATACGCCTGTGCGTGTTGTACGCCTGTGCGTGTTATACGCCGATAAATATGGTATATTCTTTATTTTATTTTTCCTTTTACGATAATGCTCATACACTTGCTTTAAAAATCTTGACTACAATATATAAAGATTTTTACTCTGATACAATTTAGGCCCACCAGCCTGTAGAGAAATTTTATAAATACCCTGATACTCTTATCATTGATCGATATAAATTTTCTAAAAATCCTCTACATGCTTCCACTTATGTCGCTGCTTGGTGTTTGGATCGTGGGTGCTGCTGATCCACATGCCCCTTACCAGGTGTGGGGGTTCTTCCTAAGTGTAAGCCATCTAAGTAGCACAGCTGCTGCTCAAGCTCCCCCCCGGGGGTGGTGGCTGACCGTGGGGCCTTGGTGTTAAAATCTGATGGTAGAGGCGACTTCTAAAATCGCAAGCTCAGAAGACACAGCTATACGCATACCCTTGGGTAATTATGCTCAAAAAGTTTTATCATATATAACTGTACTCATTATTTACAAGTATATACAACCATATTGGTACCATTGTTTCATTTATACAAAATTCTCCTACAGCGCATGCATTTCCTCTGAAGAAGACCCGATGGGGTCGAAACGCGTCAGGAATATCCAACCGCTTTTTCAACACATCACTTATGTATAGCTTATTATATACTTCTGTGCCCCTTTTATAGCTCGATGTACACAGTTCACGTTTTTACTCCGATGTTCCATGCATTAATAAAGCTACTTTTTGAACCATACAACATCTTCATTGTTGTCTGCTTCCTCCAAAGCCCCTTTACCTTTTGGGGGTAAATTCCTATTTTTATGATTTTGGGGTGGGCAGCCTCTCCTTTTCCCAGGTGTCTCCCCTCTTTTTGCACAGCACAACTACTTACTTTTTTGCAGCACTCTCCGGATCTTTCTGTACTGCTCGTGCTCTCTTAATTTCAGTTCCGACCACCGCTTCCTGAGCTGATCTTTCGATCGTCGTACCCCGAAATTCCGATGCAGACTCTTGACCACTTTCGCCATGATCTTGGACTTTCTGACATTGGGGTTGGGGTAAGGTCCATACTTTCCATCATAGTCGGCCCTCTTCATTATGTCAACCATCTCCAACATCTCCCCAAAGGACATATTTGATGCCTTAAATCGTCTCCTTCTGGATCGGGATGTTTCAGGCTCTGGGCTTTCTTCCTCCTCCTCCTCTTTGGTGTAATTATCAGACACCTGCCCTGACTCCGCCATGTGCTCTTCCCCACTGCGCCGAACGAGAAGGGGCAGGGAATAGACTAGAAAGAACGTCAGGGTCGGGCGGAGTTTCACGCATGCACAGTGTCTATAAAGCGTAACACACGTGCTTAGTACTATGATCTGTGAGTGGAGGAAGGAGTAATGGAGGCGCCGATCGTGATAGAGAAGGTAACATTTAACATTGGGCCTATACTGCTTCTAGATTGAGGCCTTTATTTGCACAAGTTTAGAAGACTTTAGGCTGACATTAGGGTTTGTCTTGTGTTGTGTCTTGCAGTGAAAATGGATATCTTGAAAGATAAGGACTTTATGCCAATCTTCATTGATATGTTCAGGGAGCTGCCTTGTCTGTGGCAGATAAACCACCCTGATTATAAGAACCAAACAAAGAGGAAGGCAGCTGGATAATTTGTTTGTAATTTGTGAAGACGGTGATCCCCACGGCAGACATGACCTATTTGAAGATCCTAATTGGTGGCCTGAGGAGCACTTATCTAAGGGAGCACAACAAGGTCCAGGATTCCCAGAGATCAGGAGCAGCAGATGACGTTTATGTCCCCAGGCTGTGGTACTATGACAGGCTCCATTTTCTGGCAGGTCAGACTGAACCCAGGCCAGCACGCTCCAGTCTTCCTTCCACGCTTCCTTCCACACCAGCTGAGGCTTCTGACGCCCAACCTGGGCCTTCCAGGCAGTAACATGTGGAGGAGCCCAGCTTGAGCCAGGTATAGCAATCCTCTAAATATTTCTGGTTGTCCAATCAATGATGTTAACTAGATGTTATTTTGGAGTACTAATTTCTGATTGTGATTGATGAAGCAAAAACTAAAACCATGTCCCTTTTTCATACACAGGGAAGTCTCAGCCAGGAGGTGGCTGGGCCAAGCAGGCTGCCTGATATCCAGGTACCTCCCCTACACCTGCAAAGACAAAGTGCCAGGAAGAGGAGTAACCTGGAGGAGGCTGCCATAGGCCTCTTTTGGAAGGCTACAGAGGCCCTGAGAACCCCCCACACTGTGGAGGAGGACTTTGCTGGCATAACTGCCTGCAAAATGATGCAGATGGAGGAGGGCCAATGACTCCTATGTGAGTTCCTAATTTTGGAAGATCTCAATAATAGGTTGAGGGGCCAAATAACATGTGCAACCCACATTTGTGACCTCACCCATGGTCCTCCTCCTCCTCCTCCTCCTCCAGGTCCTACTCCTCCTCCTCCTCCAGGTCCTACTCCTCCTCCTGCCACATCTCCAACACCAGAGCCACAGCCGGGAAGGAAGCGTGGAAGGAAGACCAGAGAGTGATGACCTGGGTTCAGTCTGCTCTGGCAAAATATGCAGCCTCTTGTAGTACCACAGCCTGGAGACACAGATGTCATCTGCTGCTTTCCGGATCTCTGGGACTTCTGGACCAGACTGCACTCCCTTATGCCGCGTACACACGGTCGGACTTTTCATCTACAAAAGTCCGACAGCCTGTCCGACAGACTTTCGGCGGACTTGCGGCAGACTTTCTAACAAACGGACTTGCCTACACACGATCACACAAAAGTCCGACGGATTCGTACGTGATGACGTACACTGGACTAAAATAAGGAAGTTGATAGCCAGTAGCCAATAGGTGCCCTAGCGTGGGTTTTTGTCCGTCGGACTAGCACACAGACGAGCGGATTTCTGGGTCCGGCGTAGCTACGACGTAAAGATTTGAAGCATGTTTCAAATCTAAAGTCCGTCAGATTTGAGGCTGGAAAAGTCCGCTGAAAGTCCGCTGAAAGTCCGGGGAAGCCCACACACGATCGGATTGTCAGCTAGCTTTAGTCCGTCGGCGTCCGTCGGACTTTTGTAGACGAAAAGTCCGACCGTGTGTACGCGGCATTAGATATGGACTCCTCAGGCCACCAATTTTGCTGGAAAAGAATTGATGTGTGCCCTGAGGGCCAAAGGCTTTGACAATTTATGATGTTTATCCAGCGTTGCCTCCCTCTTTGTTTGGTTCTGAGCCCTTAATAAAGGAATTTTTGTTTCAATTATACTCGCCTATGTGTGTTTTCCTTCAAAAAGGACAGTTTGTGAGGAGGCAGGTACATTTCAAAAATACAATGTGAAATTAACAAGAGACACCAACACCAAACAATCTCCTTGAGATTAAATAATACAAGATATCAATGGTGTTGTGGTAACTTGACAAACAAAACACACACAAAAATATTATGGAGTAAAACACAAAAAAATAAATAAAAACACAGCCTTGAAAAAAATACAAACCCAAAAAAAAGACAAAAACAGCCTTGAAAAAAAAAAAATTAATTTAAAAACAACCAAAAAGAAATTTGGTCAGATGTGACAAATCAAAATATATTGAGGGAATCCTGAAAAAGAATAAAGAAAGAAGTTTGTGAGAAGTCTGTGTGAATATGAGCAGCAAAATGACTTCATTCTTCTCACATTATAAAGATGAACAGAGTGCGCTGTATTAAACTATTTAAAACATTGCAGCGTGACGAAAGTGCTGTATCCATTCCGAACGTTCATTTTACCAGACCGAGCTGTTCCGTCTCGGAATTTCTTCTGAGCATGCGTGGCACTTTGTGCGTCGGAACTGGCCACACACGGTCGGAATTGACGCAATCGAATTTTGTTGTCGGAAAATTTTATCTTCTGCTCTCCAACTTTGTGTGTCAGAAAATCCGATGGAAAATGTCCGATGGAGCCCACACACGGTCGGAATTTCCGACAACACGCTCCGATCGGACATTTTTCATCGGAAAATCCGACCGTGTGTATGGGGCATTGGAGGTAAATCTCAGATTCGCCTTCTAAACACTTTCACAATTTCTCACTTACCATATTTTTACCCTCACACACCGCTATAGTTTTCCTCCATCACCCACTTATCACTTAATTGCACCATATTCCTTTTTTCATTTCTCACTTATTTGCACTATATTCTCAATTGTTTCCTTTTTAGCAGTCTCCTTATATTATATCATAATTTTATAGCCTGCTCTCAAACCTTGTGTGTCGGAAAATCCGATGGAAAATGTCCGATGGAGCCCACACACAGTCGGAATGTCCGACAACACGCTCCGATCGCACATTTTCAGTCGGAAAATCCGACCGTGTGTACGGGGCATTAGAGAGAGGAGAAAGGAAAAAAAAGGGGAAAGAAGAAAAAGGGGGTGGATAAGGGGAGGGAAATGAGGAGAGAGAGAGAGAAAAAAAAGAAAGAAGGGGAGTGGGGGTGGGGTTGGGTTGGGGGAGGGGGTATAGTTTATCTACCAGTCTCTGCTAACATCCCCTAAAAGTAGATGCAAGATGGATAGAATAGCCTAGTCTGAAAGTTTTGGATATGTAATTTGATATCTCGAGAAGGGTCCTCCCTCACTCTTCCCTTGTTGGAGTTGCTTTTAAGCTGAATATGATGTTATTGAACAGTATAATTCTCACGGACAGTGTTAGAGACCCTGTATTCTGGCAGCACATGTGTAATTGTAATGCAATTTATTGCTCGGTTTAAGTACAGCAGCAGCCCACAATCTGATAAATCGCCCCAACCTACAACTTGAAAAAAGGCTATATAGTTGTGGCTGTGACACCAGATTTTTTTATTTAGTGGTAACAGGCCTGAATTATACAGTAGAAGTAACAGATCTAAAACTTATAGGAAAGTTTACTGTTATGAATAAATAAAGCTAAAGCCCTTAACTTAATACAGATTATCCAAGGGCAAAACAGCTTATTGGCAAAGTATGTGAGCTTGGGTTTTCACAGCACAGCATTGCATTTTCTTAAAAGTTTAATAAAAGAGAATGCACAAAAACAGTTCAAAACCACAAACCTCTGCTAAGGTTTTAAAAAAAAAAAACATTTATTTTTGTTTTCTTCATTTAGTTTTCCTTCTCATGGGCTCATGCACTATGTTGCTCTTCCTCCTCCTCCTCCTCAGGGCCCAGGGTTTCCACTTTTTCTGTACAGCTCATGCAACTTTATTCTCCTCCTCTTCTCATAATAACCATTTTTTTTTATTCTGCTCATGCGCCCTTTTTCTCTTACTTTTCCTCCTCTTCTTCAAAGGAACAAAGCAGCCACTTGCCTTTTTAGTGCTGCTCATGAACTATTTTCCAGTTTGTCCTCTATCTCCTCATATCTCTGCTGAGGTTTACAAAAAAAAAATCTGCTTTCTTTATTTCCTTTTCTACATCCTCCTCCTCCTCAAGGGTTCAGAGTTGGCACTTGCCTCTTGCCTTTCTAGCAGTGCTTATGTGCCCCTTTTCTACTCCTCCTCTTTAGCTCCCGCCATATCCCCACCACTTAGCCATGAGAAATCAGTTTTTTGCTGATATCCTCAGGTCCAGTCCACTGGCCTCTGCAGTGCTGCTGTGTAAGTGGAAGAAAAATATTTTCCAAAATCACCCCCGTGCCCAACATCTTGTCAGCTTTGCAAACTATCCTGTTTACTCTTTTTTGGCCTGTGCTACACCTCAGTGTCATATACACATCTGCCAACATTTTGTCCAGGAAGCCATATGTCAGCCAGTATTATTTTTTCACAAAAGGCCATGCATGTGACCATCCATTCTTCTAGCATGTGGAATGTCATGAGGCAACAGAAGACAGAGGAGGGATGTGAGGAGTTAGGCTGCTGGAAATAGAGGGTGGATGAATTTTTGGATGCACTTTAATAACTAGGAATGAGCCAAACTGCCCTGGGTTCAGTTCAAGCAGGGTTTTGTGGACTTTAATGAAGTTTGGATGCTGAACTCAAACTTCATTGAAATCAATGAGAGCTGAATCTTTTAAATCTAATTCCCAAAATCTGGACTAATAGGCAAGGGCTTGTCAAAAAGAGTGTGATGATGGGCAGTGCCCTGGGGAACATGTACCAGAGCAAGACAAAAATAAAATTCAATTTGGCCAAGAGCAGTTATTTTTTAAAGCACTGACATTTACAAAGGCAAATGACATTTCAATTAAGACTCCTATTAAAAAAAGGCCCACAGACAATGTCAAAGGTTTTTTAACATTCGGGGGACCTTTGGAGGGGTCTGTGCGCATTTTTTTTTAAAGATGTAATGCAATTTGCTTGCAATTTAAGCTGCATAATTTTCTTCTTTATAGATGTCACTCTTGTGGTAGCACTTCAAACACAAGCATAAAAAAACTAAGCAACCCCCCCCCCCCCACCGACAATGCATACTAGACCTCTTGTACCTCACACAAAAAAAATGTGTCAGGTCCCCTAAGAAATTCATAATTCAAATTCATCCATTAGGGCCCATTGTGTTTTAAACGGGATCCTCTTGCAAAAAAATAATATAGAAAAGTATGATATAAAAAAGTGTGAGGTTCCTGTGAAAGTCCATACCAAACCCTTAATCCGAGCATACAGCATGGCTGGCCAGAAAAGGAGGGGGATGAGTGATAGGCACTCCCACTCCTGAACCATACCAGTTCACATGCCCTCAACATGGAAGGTTACCTTTTCCAGCTAGACCTATTGATAATGATAAGTACAAATGATTCTTCCCCACAACCCTGGCTGATGGTTGTGGGCGACTGTGGGAGAGGGATTATTGAAATTTTGAAGCCCCCTTTAAAAATAAAGTGTCCTTAGATACTGCCCCTCTTATGTTAATGAGTAAGGGGTACATAGTACCACTACTTACAAAAAAATTGAACCTAGAAATAAAAACACCTAAACATTGGACAAATCATCTATTACAAAAATAAAAATCCCACAAAACTCATGGATCATTAAGCTTTCCACTGGCTGACCCTGCGCACAAGATCAACCCCAACAAGAAAAACTTGCTGCTCAAGGTGAGATTAGATGCCTGATGATCTAGACAGGTGCCCACCCCGGCTCGCCTCCACATGCAGTCAATAATAGATGAAATGGCCGCATTCCGTACTGGATCAAAATTCTTTTTTATTCAAAACATCCCAAGTGTTGACAAAAGACATAAAGCTGGTAGATGCATTTCACACACTCCAAGTGCGCTTAATCATTACCTAAAAGATCACGAAGATATCTAGTTGTTCTGCCAACATACTGGACATGGCATATATCGCAAGTCAGTAAATTGACAACATAACTAGTGTTACAATTGACATCCCGTTATACCGCATCTGAAGTTTACCTTGAAATGCAGCCATGTAGCTGACTTAGTAGTCTTTTTGTTAAAGAAACTAGGGGACAAGGTACGACTCAAAGTAGGGGCTCTGCGGGACACTGTGTTAATTACCCCCGTAAAATATTGGCACAGGCTTCATCTGCATATAGAACAGGAAATTTTTTTATTAAGTATGTCTCTGATTTCTTTAAATTCATTGCTATATGGAGTAGAAAGAGTCATTCTATCCAAATGACGATCCCTAACCGCATCTTTCTCCTAATAAGATCTCTCCGGTTTTTATTTCTGGCAATAGTCAGAGCCCGATCAATCATCCACCTCGGATATCCTCTCTCCAAGAACCATTGGAACAGGGATGCTGCCTCACGTTCAAAGTCCAGGTCATCCCTACAAATTCTTCTCACTCGTATAAACTGTCCCACAGGTATACAATTCTGGGATTGAGTGTCCATAAAGAAGTGTAAAAGGGAAAAACTAAACTCATAAAGTGAAAAAACAATGTGTATCAAATAAGAAACAAAGTCCATAAGTGTATAAATAGTCCTAAGCACACATGAGGGTTCGTGGGCGTGACTGGTGTCGTGCGTCCACGCACAGTGGGAGCCGGGGAGGACTCTATATGGAGAGACACCCTGCACATAGATCTTCTCGTAACACAGTAAACACTGTAAATGGTAGGAATGGGTACCTTACCGGAAAAGGTGGACACAGTCACCATATAGTGAAGTGTCAAACAGGCTTGGGGGATACACCGATCCCAGCGATCTCCAGCTGCAGGGGTCCTCACAGTAAATCGCATCCAAGATCCAAGTCGATGGATGGTGATGTGGGGGTTCCTGGTCTTGCGAGGTCTCCCTTTCAGATGGAAGGGGTTTGGAAGTAGAAATAGTTGGAGCTCAGCAGGATCCCAAACATAAAAGGAGATAAGAAAAAACTTCCACATAGGGCATGAATCAGTTTGGAACGAAAAGCTTTATTGAAAGCTGGGAAAAAAATGTGCTACACAGTGCACTTCATAGGGTAAAATGTGATCACAAAGGTAAAAATCGGATAAAATTGCGTGGTAACAGGTCATTTAACGGCGTGAGCAACGGGTTGCTCACGCCGTTAAATGACCTGTTACCACGCAATTTTATCCGATTTTACCTTTGTGATCACATTTTACCCTATGAAGTGCACTGTGTAGCACATTTTTTTCCCAGCTTTCAATAAAGCTTTTCGTTCCAAACGGATTCATGCCCTATGTGGAAGTTTTTTCTTATCTCCTTTTATGTTTGGGATCCTGCTGAGCTCCAACTATTTCTACTTCCAAACCCCTTCCATCTGAAAGGGAGACCTCGCAAGACCAGGAACCCCCACATCACCATCCATCGACTTGGATCTTGGATGCGATTTACTGTGAGGACCCCTGCAGCTGGAGATCGCTGGGATCGGTGTATCCCCCAAGCCTGTTTGACACTTCACTATATGGTGACTGTGTCCACCTTTTCCGGTAAGGTACCCATTCCTACCATTTACAGTGTTTACTGTGTTACGAGAAGATCTATGTGCAGGGTGTCTCTCCATATAGAGTCCTCCCCGGCTCCCACTGTGCGTGGACGCACGACACCAGTCACGCCCACGAACCCTCATGTGTGCTTAGGACTATTTATACACTTATGGACTTTGTTTCTTATTTGATACACATTGTTTTTTCACTTTATGAGTTTAGTTTTTCCCTTTTACACTTCTTTATGGACACTCAATCCCAGAATTGTATACACTTGTGAGTGCTGCATGTTTTTTATTTTATTTTTCTCATACATTGCCTACCACTGTGTTGCATGCCAGCAGCTGCTTTTCTAATTACTTCTGTAATAGCGCAATTATTGTTTGTTTTGATTTTGTCCCACAGGTATACCCTTAATAGTATGACTGTGATGTCCAGATTGGGCTAACAAAAGGGAATTCCCTGACAGTAGGGATGAGCTTCGTGTTCGAGTCGAACCCATGTTCGACTCGAACATCGTCTGTTCGCCGAATTGCGAACGATATGGGCCGTTCGCGCCAAATTCGTGTGGCGCGTCATGGCCCATAATTCACTGCGGCATCGCAGTGCATTGCTGGCTGATGATTGGCCAAGCATGCACTATGACTCGCATGCTTGGCCAATCACAGCGCCGTCTGAACAGAGAGCCGTAATTGGTCAAAGCCAAGGAGGCTTTGGCCAATTATGGCTCAGGGGATTTAGTACACGCCCCACACTATATAAGGCCGCCTGCACGGCGGCCCTGTGTAGTGTGTGTTCCGGCGTTCGTTGAGAGAGAGAGAGAGAGAGACAGACAGTGACATTTGATTTGAGTTGGATAGGTTAGGCAGAACAGTCAGTCAGTTAGCTGCACTTACAGTGTATTGTGTATATATATGCATCCCAGGTGTTGCATATATATATATGCACTGTATTCAGTTTAGCTAGATCCGTTCCTGTTATCTTCCTACTGACAGGCAGGCTTGTCTTGTTACAGTATTTACAGCTACCTGAAGAAAATTGCTGGTGTTCTTTTGATCCTATTAGTACAACAGTCAGGCAGCTAGACTATTTACAGTTAGTGCAGTGCGTCCTGCTCACAGTGTTCAGCTAAAACTACAAGTTAGTGGGGTGCGTCCTGCTCACAGTGTTCAGCTAAACCTACAAGTTAGTGGGGTGCGTCCTGCTCACAGTGTCAGCTAAACCTACAAGTTAGTGCGGTGCGTCCTGCTCACAGTGTTCAGCTAAGCCTACAAGTTAGTGTGGTGCGTCCACCTCACAGTGTTCAGCTAAACCTACAAGTTAGTGGGGTGCGTCCTGCTCACAGTGTTCAGCTAAACCTACAAGTTAGTGGGGTGCGTCCTGCTCACAGTGTTCAGCTAGATCCGTTCCTGTTATCTTCTTACTGACAGGCAGGCTTGTCTTGTTACAGTATATACAGCTACCTGAAGAAAATTACTGGTGTTCTTTTGATCCTATTAGTACCACAGTCAGGCAGCTAGACTATTTACAGTTAGTGCAGTGCGTCCTGCTCACAGTGTTCAGCTAAAACTACAAGTTAGTGGGGTGCGTCCTGCTCACAGTGTTCAGCTAAACCTACAAGTTAGTGGGGTGCGTCCTGCTCACAGTGTTCAGCTAAACCTACAAGTTGGTGGGGTGCATCCTGCTCACAGTGTTCAGCTAAACCTACAAGTTAGTGGGGTGCGTCCTGCTCACAGTGTTCAGCTAGATCCGTTCCTGTTATCTTCTTACTGACAGGCAGGCTTGTCTTGTTACAGTATTTACAGCTACCTGAAGAAAATTGCTGGTGTTCTTTTGATCCTATTAGTACCACAGTCAGGCAGCTAGACTATTTACAGTTAGTGCAGTGCGTCCTGCTCACAGTGTTCAGCTAGATCCGTTCCTGTTATCTTCTTACTGACAGGCAGGCTTGTCTTGTTACAGTATATACAGCTACCTGAAGAAAATTACTGGTGTTCTTTTGATCCTATTAGTACCATAGTCAGGCAGCTAGACTATTTACAGTTAATGCAGTGCGTCCTGCTCACAGTGTTCAGCTAAAACTACAAGTTAGTGGTGTGCGTCCTGCTCACAGTGTTCAGCTAAACCTACAAGTTAGTGGGGTGCGTCCTGCTCACAGTGTTCAGCTAAACCTACAAGTTAGTGCAGTGCAAGAAAAAAGCAACAAAAGTGGGACTTTAAATGAAAAGCGTGAAATGTCCAAAAAACAAAACCCATGGACTACTAGGAAAATTTTATTGAATTCATGAAAGTAAAACATGCATATAAAATTATATATCAATCACAAATAGAGAGAAATATCAGCAATAATAGCAGCAAATATACATGATTCAATGAATAAAACAATTCTCCATGGTACATCAGTAGGATATTAATACACAACCATATAATAGGAAATATTGCCTGCAAAATAAGCCTCCAAAAAACTCAAAAAATTAAGAATGGTATGACGCTGGAGATGAAACGCGACAATGATAGCTCTACGCGTTTCGTGGCTTCTTGTGCCACTCGTCAGGAGCAAGCGCGTATCTTGATCTAAAATAAAGGATATAAAAATGAACTGGTAATTATAAACATGAAACGGAGGTGGGGTAATTGAAAAACCCCACACAGAGTGCATGCTTACATATTGTGGTTCGTGAGATGGTGGCGGAGGCCATACATCGCTCGGCAATCGGAGACACCACCCCCCCGGGAGCTGAGGTGGACGGACCAATGGGGGCAGCCACACAGGGCACCATCCAAAGCAGGCCAGGACCCCTGAGGCAAACCTGGAGTGGGAGGTACAGATGAGAGATCAAAATTAGCAACCCAACCGTGGAGGTGAACAGCTGAGTGTGAAAGGAGAATGCTGGGGTGAAATGGAAAAAGGATGAGTGACCATGTGGAGGACAGGGAAAGAAGGCTGGATGGAAGCATCCAAGCAAAACCGCCAAAAGAAAACCCGACACCACAGAGCAAAGGCAAGAGAAAGGGGAAAGAGCCAGAGAGTGAAGCATGGATGGAGATACCTGGTTTGCGGGGTGAGGCATCATGGAGGAAAAAAGACGGAGTGTGTTGCCAAACAGACATGACACCCAGTGGAGTGGGCAGCCTCGAGAGCCAAACCCACCGAGGCTGCGCCCATATGAGCGCCACCACCGGAAACGCCCACCAACCTCACGCCGCACACACATGGGAGGGGCGTACGGCATCACCAATCGGGCACTGGCGCCCGGCCAGCAGACATCCACGCCCCTTCCCAGTGGTGTGCGTGAAGGAGACCATCCGATCGAGTGCGTCAGCATCCAGAGGGGTGCGCACGCTCGATGGGGAGTGCGTGACGCTGACGCGCAGTGGCGGCGGATCCACCCATCCCTACGGGGAAGGGGGAGGGGCCGACAGGTGCGTCACAGCTTCCGGAAGGGGGGAAAAAACCAAAAGAAACAAGCGGCGTATTGAGGCCAAGGGGGCCACCACTAAAACAAACGAACCCTCTATAAAAAGCTGGTGACAAGATCTACATCATAAATAATTATCCAAAAATAGTTCAAAAATAATGATAGTAAAAATATATAATCGAGCAATTGAAAGAAGAGGCGAATGAAATTTTAAATAAATCACAATGAATGTGATGGGATTGAAAAATGGAACCATTTCACGCTTATCCATCCCTGTAACATTTATGTTAGAGAAGGGTTTGGGATTGTCCATCCCGTGGGACTTTAAATGAAACCATGACCGGATGGGGTCATGCGTTTCCATCCCTTTACTAGTCTAAGAAAAAAGCAACAAAAGTGGGACTTTAAATGAAAAGCGTGAAATGTCCAAAAAACAAAACCGATGGACTACTAGGAAAATTTTATTGAATTCATGAAAGTAAAACATGCATATAAAATTATATATCAATCACAAATAGAGAGAAATATCAGCAATAATAGCAGCAAATATACATGATTCAATGAATAAAACAATTCTCCATGGTACATCAGTAGGATATTAATACACAACCATATAATAGGAAATATTGCCTGCAAAATAAGCCTCCAAAAAACTCAAAAAATTAGGAATGGTATGACGCTGGTGAGAAACGCGACAATGATAGCTCTACGCGTTTCGTGGCTTCTTGTGCCACTCGTCAGGAGCAAGCGCGTATCTTCTCTAACATAAATGTTACAGGGATGGATAAGCGTGAAATGGTTCCATTTTTCAATCCCATCACATTCATTGTGATTTATTTAAAATTTCATTCGCCTCTTCTTTCAATTGCTCGATTATATATTTTTACTATCATTATTTTTGAACTATTTTTGGATAATTATTTATGATGTAGATCTTGTCACCAGCTTTTTATAGAGGGTTCGTTTGTTTTAGTGGTGGCCCCCTTGGCCTCAATACGCCGTTTGTTTCTTTTGGTTTTTTCCCCCCTTCCGGGAGCTGTGACGGGCCTGTCGGCCCCTCCCCCTTCCCCGTAGGGAGGGGTGGATCCGCCGCGACTGCGCGTCAGCGTCACGCACTCCCCATCGAGCATGCGCACCCCTCTGGATGCTGACGTGCTCGATCGGATGGTCTCCTTCACGCACACCACTGGGAAGGGGCGTGGACGTCTGCTGGCCGGGCGCCGGTGCCCGATTGGTGATGCCGTACGCCCCTCCCATGTGTGTGCGGCGTGACGTTGGTGGGCGTTTCCGGTGGTGGCGCTCATATGGGCGCAGCCTCGGCGGGTTTGGCTCTTGAGGCTGCCCACTCCACTGGGTGTCATGTCTGTTTGGCAACACACTCCGTCTTTTTTCCTCCATGATGCCTCACCCCGCACACCAGGTATCTCCATCCATGCTTCACTCTCTGGCTCTTTCCCCTTTCTCTTGCCTTTGCTCTGTGGTGTTGGGTTTTCTTTTGGCGGTTTTGCTTGGATGCTTCCATCCAGCCTTCTTTCCCTGTCCTCCACATGGTCACTCATCCTTTTTACATTTCACCCCAGCATTCTCCTTTCACACTCAGCTGTTCACCTCCACGGTTGGGTTGCTAATTTTGATCTCTCATCTGTACCTCCCACTCCAGGTTTGCCTCGGGGGTCCTGGCCTGCTTTGGATGGTGCCCTGTGGAGCTGCCCCCATTGGTCCGTCCACCTCAGCTCCCGGGGGGGTGGTGTCTCCGATTGCCGAGCGATGTATGGCCTCCGCCACCATCTCACGAACCACAATATGTAAGCATGCACTCTGTGTGGGGTTTTTCAATTACCCCACCTCCGTTTCATGTTTATAATTACCAGTTCATTTTTATATCCTTTATTTTAGATCAAGATACGCGCTTGCTCCTGACGAGTGGCACAAGAAGCCACGAAACGCGTAGAGCTATCATTGTCGCGTTTCTCACCAGCGTCATACCATTCCTAATTTTTTGAGTTTTTTGGAGGCTTATTTTGCAGGCAATATTTCCTATTATATGGTTGTGTATTAATATCCTACTGATGTACCATGGAGAATTGTTTTATTCATTGAATCATGTATATTTGCTGCTATTATTGCTGATATTTCTCTCTATTTGTGATTGATATATAATTTTATATGCATGTTTTACTTTCATGAATTCAATAAAATTTTCCTAGTAGTCCATCGGTTTTGTTTTTTGGACATTTCACGCTTTTCATTTAAAGTCCCACTTTTGTTGCTTTTTTCTTAGACTAGTAAAGGGATGGAAACGCATGACCCCATCCGGTCATGGTTTCATTTAAAGTCCCACGGGATGGACAATCCCAAACCCTTCTCTAACATAAATGTTACAGGGATGGATAAGCGTGAAATGGTTCCATTTTTCAATCCCATCACATTCATTGTGATTTATTTAAAATTTCATTTGCCTCTTCTTTCAATTGCTCGATTATATATTTTTACTATCAATATTTTTGAACTATTTTTGGATAATTATTTATGATGTAGATCTTGTCACCAGCTTTTTATAGAGGGTTCGTTTGTTTTAGTGGTGGCCCCCTTGGCCTCAATACGCCGCTTGTTTCTTTTGGTTTTTTCCCCCCTTCCGGGAGCTGTGACGCACCTGTCGGCCCCTCCCCCTTCCCCGTAGGGAGGGGTGGATCCGCCGCCACTGCGCGTCAGCGTCACGCACTCCCCATCGAGCGTGCGCACCCCTCTGGATGCTGACGCGCTCGATCGGATGGTCTCCTTCACGCACACCACTGGGAAGAGGCGTGGACGTCTGCTGGCCGGGCGCCGGTGCCCGATTGGTGATGCCGTACGCCCCTCCCATGTGTGTGCGGCATGACGTTGGTGGGCGTTTCCGGTGGTGGCGCTTATATGGGCGCAGCCTCGGCGGGTTTGGCTCTCGAGGCTGCCCACTCCACTGGGTGTCATGTCTGTTTGGCAACACACTCCGTCTTTTTTCCTCCATGATGCCTCACCCCGCACACCAGGTATCTCCATCCATGCTTCACTCTCTGGCTCTTTCCCCTTTCTCTTGCCTTTGCTCTGTGGTGTTGGGTTTTCTTTTGGCGGTTTTGCTTGGATGCTTCCATCCAGCCTTCTTTCCCTGTCCTCCACATGGTCACTCATCCTTTTTCCATTTCACCCCAGCATTCTCCTTTCACACTCAGCTGTTCACCTCCACGGTTGGGTTGCTAATTTTGATCTCTCATCTGTACCTCCCACTCCAGGTTTGCCTCGGGGGTCCTGGCCTGCTTTGGATGGTGCCCTGTGGGGCTGCCCCCATTGGTCCGTCCACCTCAGCTCCCGGGGGGGTGGTGTCTCCGATTGCCGAGCGATGTATGGCCTCCGCCACCATCTCACGAACCACAATATGTAAGCATGCACTCTGTGTGGGGTTTTTCAATTACCCCACCTCCGTTTCATGTTTATAATTACCAGTTCATTTTTATATCCTTTATTTTAGATCAAGATACGCGCTTGCTCCTGATGAGTGGCACAAGAAGCCACGAAACGCGTAGAGCTATCATTGTCGCGTTTCTCACCAGCGTCATACCATTCCTAATTTTTTGAGTTTTTTGGAGGCTTATTATGCAGGCAATATTTCCTATTATATGGTTGTGTATTAATATCCTACTGATGTACCATGGAGAATTGTTTTATTCATTGAATCATGTATATTTGCTGCTATTATTGCTGATATTTCTCTCTATTTGTGATTGATATATAATTTTATATGCATGTTTTACTTTCATGAATTCAATAACATTTTCCTAGTAGTCCATCGGTTTTGTTTTTTGGACATTTCACGCTTTTCATTTAAAGTCCCACTTTTGTTGCTTTTTTCTTAGACTAGTAAAGGGATGGAAACGCATGACCCCATCCGGTCATGGTTTCATTTAAAGTCCCACGGGATGGACAATCCCAAACCCTTCTCTAACATAAATGTTACAGGGATGGATAAGCGTGAAATGGTTCCATTTTTCAATCCCATCACATTCATTGTGATTTATTTAAAATTTCATTCGCCTCTTCTTTCAATTGCTCGATTATATATTTTTACTATCATTATTTTTGAACTATTTTTGGATAATTATTTATGATGTAGATCTTGTCACCAGCTTTTTATAGAGGGTTTGTTTGTTTTAGTGGTGGCCCCCTTGGCCTCAATACGCCGCTTGTTTCTTTTGGTTTTTTCCCCCCTTCCGGGAGCTGTGACGCGCCTGTCGGCCCCTCCCCCTTCCCTGTAGGGAGGGGTGGATCCGCCGCCACTGCGCGTCAGCGTCACGCACTCCCCATCGAGCGTGCGCACCCCTCTGGGTGCTGACGCGCTCGATCAGATGGTCTCCTTCACGCACACCACTGGGAAGGGGCGTGGACGTCTGCTGGTCGGGCGCCGGTGCCCGATTGGTGATGCCGTACGCCCCTCCCATGTGTGTGCGGCTTGACGTTGGTGGGCGTTTCCGGTGGTGGCGCTCATATGGGCGCAGCCTCGGCGGGTTTGGCTCTCGAGGCTGCCCACTCCACTGGGTGTCATGTCTGTTTGGCAACACACTCCGTCTTTTTTCCTCCATGATGCCTCACCCCGCACACCAGGTATCTCCATCCATGCTTCACTCTCTGGCTCTTTCCCCTTTCTCTTGCCTTTGCTCTGTGGTGTCGGGTTTTCTTTTGGCGGTTTTGCTTGGATGCTTCCATCCAGCCTTCTTTCCCTGTCCTCCACATGGTCACTCATCCTTTTTCCATTTCACCCCAGCATTCTCCTTTCACACTCAGCTGTTCACCTCCACGGTTGGGTTGCTAATTTTGATCTCTCATCTGTACCTCCCACTCCAGGTTTGCCTCTGGGGTCCTGGCCTGCTTTGGATGGTGCCCTGTGGGGCTGCCCCCATTGGTCCGTCCACCTCAGCTCCCGGGGGGGTGGTGTCTCCGATTGCCGAGCGATGTATGGCCTCCACCACCATCTCACGAACCACAATATGTAAGCATGCACTCTGTGTGGGGTTTTTCAATTACCCCACCTCCGTTTCATGTTTATAATTACCAGTTAATTTTTATATCCTTTATTTTAGATCAAGATACGCGCTTGCTCCTGACGAGTGGCACAAGAAGCGACGAAACGCGTAGAGCTATCATTGTCGCGTTTCTCACCAGCGTCATACCATTCCTAATTTTTTGAGTTTTTTGGAGGCTTATTTTGCAGGCAATATTTCCTATTATATGGTTGTGTATTAATATCCTACTGATGTACCATGGAGAATTGTTTTATTCATTGAATCATGTATATTTGCTGCTATTATTGCTGATATTTCTCTCTATTTGTGATTGATATATAATTTTATATGCATGTTTTACTTTCATGAATTCAATAAAATTTTCCTAGTAGTCCATGGGTTTTGTTTTTTGGACATTTCACGCTTTTCATTTAAAGTCCCACTTTTGTTGCTTTTTTCTTAGACTAGTAAAGGGATGGAAACGCATGACCCCATCCGGTCATGGTTTCATTTAAAGTCCCATGGGATGGACAATCCCAAACCCTTCTCTAACATACAAGTTAGTGCAGTGCGTCCTGCTCACAGTGTTCAGCTAAACCTACAAGTTAGTGTGGTGCGTCCACCTCACAGTGTTCAGCTGTTCTTTTGAACCTATTAGTACCACTATTAGTCAAGCAGCTAGACTATTTACAGTTAGTGCAGTGCGTCCTGCTCACAGTGTTCAGCTAAACCTTCAAGTTAGTGGGGTGCGTCCTGCTCACAGTGTTCAGCTAAACCTACAAGTTAGTGGGGTGCGTCCTGCTCACAGTGTTCAGCTAAACCTACAAGTTAGTGCGGTGCGTCCTGCTCACAGTGTTCAGCTAAACCTACAAGTTAGTGGGGTGCGTCCTGCTCACAGTGTTCAGCTAGATCCGTTCCTGTTATCTTCTTACTGACAGGCAGGCTTGTCTTGTTACAGTATTTAGAGCTACCTGAAGAATATTGCTGGTATTCTTTTGAACCTATTAGTACCACTATTAGTCAAGCAGCTAGACTATTTACAGTTAGTGCAGTGCGTCCTGCTCACAGTGTTCGGCTAAACCTACAAGTTAGTGGGGTGCGTCCTGCTCACAGTGTTCAGCTAAACCTACAAGTTAGTGGGGTGCGTCCTGCTCACAGTGTTCAGCTAAACCTACAAGTTAGTGGGGTGCGTCCTGCTCACAGTGTTCAGCTAAACCTACAAGTTAGTGGGTTGCGTCCTGCTCACAGTGTTCAGCTAAACCTACAAGTTAGTGGGGTGCGTCCTGCTCACAGTGTTCAGCTAAACCTACAAGTTAGTGTGGTGCGTCCACCTCACAGTGTTCAGCTAAACCTACAAGTTAGTGGGGTGCGTCCACCTCACAGTGTTCAGCTAAAGCTACCTGTAGAAGGTTGGTGGTGTTCTCATACTACAGGAAGGCAGTTGATTTTGCTAGCTGCAGTATCAGTACACACACACACATATATATATATATATATATATATATATATATATATATATATATATATATATATATATATATATATATATATATATATATATATATATATATATATATATATATATATATATATATATATATATATATATATATATATATATATATATATATATATATATCCCAGCTTAGTGCAGCTACAGGCCATTAGTATGTCTGGACAGCCAATAAGAGAGGGCAAGCAGGCTCTGTGTCTAGTGCTGGTCGTGGAGACGGTGCATCCTCATCAGCACGTGGCCGTGGGACACGCTTGGCCTTTTTTTCGGCAGCTGGCCGTGTTGAGCCGCAACATGTGGAAGACTTGGTCGAGTGGATGACCAAGCCATCCTCATCCTCCTCATCCTCTCTCACCCATGCCCAGGGTACTTTGTCTGGCAAAGCAGCGGCCTCTTCCCTCGGCTCAATGTCATCAGTGACTCCTTCCCTAGCCCCACCATGTCCTCCTGAGGAGTCCCTCGAACTGTTTGACTACACTGTTGGGTACATGCTCCAGGAGGATGCCCACCGTTTGGAAGGCTCTGATGATGATACTGAGCTCGATGAAGGCAGTAACATGAGCACGGACAGAGGGGGTGCCCAAGAAGGACAGCAATCTGGCAGTCATGCTCCCCCTGCTGCAGCATACTGCCAGGTTTGCTCCAGTGATGAGGAGGGGGGGGATGATGAGGTCACTGACTCAACGTGGGTGCCTGATAGGAGAGAGGAGGAGGAGGCGGCACATCACCAACGAGGCAGGATGCCCTCCAGGGGCCAGCCTAAGGGCAGCACATTGACTGCATCACAACCCAAAGCTCCACATGTGCAGGGCGCTGCAGTCTCTGCGCGTTATTCAAAAAGTTCTTTGGTGTGGGCCTTTTTTGAGACGAGTGCATCAGATCGCACCGCTGCTATTTGCAACATATGTCTCAAGCGTGTCTCGCGTGGCAAAAACATCTCCCGCTTGGGTACCACATGCTTGACCAGACATATGTTGACCTGCCATGCAGTTCATTGGCAAGCGTATCTAAAAGACCCACACCAAAGAACAAAGAGGACCTCTCCTTGCTCCTCATCAGCTGAGATCTCCAACCCCACTATACCTTCAGTCCTCTCTGAGACCTGCACTGAGAGGAGTGAAGGTGTAGGTGTGTCACAGCCAAGTACTTGTGGGCAATCTGCTTTTGGTACACCGACGTCAGATTGTACCAGGCAAATTTCCCTGCCCCAGCTGCTGCACCGCCGAAAGAAGTTTGCTCCCAGCCATCAACATGCCCAGCGGTTGAATGCTAGCTTGGCAAAATTGCTAGCACTTCAACTGCTGCCTTTTCAGTTGGCAGACTCTGCCCCCTTCCGTGAGTTTGTGGAATGTGCGGTTCCTCAGTGGCAGGTACCCAAACGCCACTTTTTCTCACGGAAGGCGATTCCGGCTCTCTACCGGCATGTGGAAGGCAATGTCCATGCCTTGCTGGACAGGGCGGTCAGCGGTAAGGTGGAGGAAGATTGTGTCAGTATGGAGGTGGAGCCTGGCACTCAGCATAAGCAGCAGTCTTTAAGGGATCAGTCCCAAGAAACACATGGACTTGTACGTGGCTGGGAGGAGGTGGCTGTGGACCATGTCGTCCTTAGTGACCCAGAGGACTCCGGACCGAATGCCTCAGCAAACCTACGCTGCATGGCCTCCCTGATCCTGCAAAGCCTGCGTAAGGATCCTCGTATTCGTGGTATCAAGGAGAAGGACCAATACTGGCTGGCAACCCTCCTTGATCCACGTTACAAGGGTAAGGTTGCGGACCTTATCTTGCCATTGCAGAGGGAGCAGAGGATGAAACATCTTCGGGAGGCCTTGCAGAAAGGTCTGTGCAACGCGTTCCCAGAGACTGGGAGGTTACAAACTCCTGTTTCTGGACAACGTGTTGCTGAGGCTTCGGTCAGTCAAAGAAGGAGCGGTGGAGAAGGTGGCCGTCTGACTGATGCGTTCAGACAATTTTTTGGTCTGCAGCCCCAAGGTATGATCGTTTCCAGCAACCATCGCCAGCATCTGTTTTACATGGTGCAGAAATACCTAGGGGCAAGATCAGACTTGGACACCTTTCCCACCGAAAATCCTCTGGGTTACTGGGTCTTGAGGATGGATCACTGGCCAGAGCTTGCACAGTATGCAATTGAGCTACTGGCCTGTCCTGCATCCAGCATTCTTTCGGAACGCACATTCAGTGCTGCTGGAGGCGTGGTAACCAATCACAGGGTGCGTCTGTCCACCGACTCGGTCGATCAACTGACCTTCATAAAAATGAATCAGTCTTGGATCACC
This sequence comes from Lithobates septentrionalis, assembly GCA_037952835.1. NCBI lineage: Eukaryota > Metazoa > Chordata > Amphibia > Anura > Ranidae > Lithobates > Lithobates septentrionalis. The sequence continues at coordinate 15,035,312 of JBBDGP010000082.1, read as the reverse complement.
ACCAGCTACCAAGAAATCTCAGATCCCTTCAAAGACTGCCTATGCTGATGCTGAGTGACTATCCCTGAGTAATTATCCTCTTCCTCCTCAAAGATCACGCTGATAGCTTGTAAGAACATTTTTGGTTCTGGGCGCCACCACCAGTGCCTAAGGCACAATTTTTCAGCCCCTGTTTAACAGGGGCGTGTAATTCCAATTTTTGATGCAATACTTTGCAGCAGGGCTGTGTTGTGGCAACAGCACCAGTGCCTAAGGCCTAATTTCTCAGCCCCTGTTCTACAGGGGCATGTAATTACAATTCTTGATCTAATATTTCACAGCAGGGCCCATTTCTGCACCCACCAAGAGCGAGTGAGGACTTACAGTGTTGTGGCACCAGCACCACCATCACCAAAGGCCCAGTTTTTCTGCCCCTGTTCAACAGGGGCATGAATCTACAATTCTTGATCTAATATTTCACAGCAGGGCCCTGTGAGGGCTTACAGTGTTGTGGCCACAACAACACCTAAGGCCCAAATTTCTGCTGAGTATATAGGGCAGGCCCCTACTTTCAAACATCTAACTTACAAACGCCTCCTACTTGCAAACGGAAGGAGACAACAGGAAGTGAGATGAAATCTACCCCTAGGAAGGGAAATTCTCTCCTGTAAGAGTTAATATGGGAAAAACATTTCTCCTTTCCACTGATGCTTTCCAATCCTTGTTCCACAAAAAAACCCAAATTTTCAAAAAAACATTTGTCATTGGGACAAAAAGTGAGGTGAAATCTTCTGAAGAGGAGGAAAGACAGCAAAACAAATGTCACAGGGGTGATAACGATTCCTTATGTTTTCCAAAAAGCTTAAAAAAGATTTTTTGGCTGGAGCTAAACACGTTAAAAATGTACCCGTTCAAAATTACAAACAGATTCTACTTAACAACAAACCTACAGTCCCTGTCTTGTTTGCACCGCCTGTATACTGCTGTTCAGAATATATAGGGCCTGGTGGCCCCACTCCTTTCCTTATTTTAATTTGGGTGCAGGGTTCCCCTTAATATCCATACAAGACCCAAAGGGCCTGGTAATGGACTGGTGGGTACCCATGCTGTTTGTCTCACTGATTTTCATCCATATTACCAGGACCCGACATTACATTAAACCCGCAAGCAGTTTTAAATTAGATTTTTTCCTTTAAAAATGACATTTGGTGCAGGGACTGTTCTAAACACGGGAAACACTCGCCACTTTACAGGCATACTATAGACACCCCCCAGGTACGATATTTAAAGGAATATTTCACATTTTTTTTACTTTAAGCATCATTAAAATCACTGCTCCCGAAAAAATGGCCGTTTTTTTAAAGTTTTTTTTGCATTGATACATGTCCCCTGGGGTAGGACCCGGGTCCCCAAACCCTTTTTAGGACAATACCATGCAAATTAGCCTTTAAAACGAGCACTTTTGATTTCGAACGTTCGAGTCCCATAGACGTTAATGGGGTTCTAACGTTCGTGCAAATTTTCGGTCCATTCGCAGGTTCTGGTGTGAACCGAACCTGGGGGGTGTTCGGCTCATCCCTACCTGACAGAGGCTTTCTATATAGAGTCATGCTAATTCTCATGTTAGTTCCCTTGAGGAGTACATATAGAAAATGTATTTCATCATTATGAGCTTCACCAGTAAAAGTGAGATTATTATTGTTACAATTAAGGTACTCCAAAAAGGGAATGAGTCTAGATTGTCCTATCCTCCATAATAAACAGGAGGTCATCTATAAATCTCAAATATAACTTGATGGAAGACCTAAAGGGGTTCTCTCCTCCAAATATGCGGGACCGCTCTCACCAACTCATTTACAGGTTGGCTAATGAGGGCAAAAATTTGACCCCCATCACAACCCCGCAGCTTTGGAGGTAGAACACACCATCAAAAGATCAATCCCAACAGTACTGCTCGCCTAATGACAACTCCCTGAGCTGTTATTAGCTATATATAAATTTGGGTAGGGATGGTGGTGACAGCATTGACCAAATATTCCCATGGCCATATTTGGTCAATGTAATTGTCCAAATTTGGCCAGTGATCATATTTGGACATTGATGTCACTTCTATTCTCGTCCCTTGCTTACGTGGCTGGGGATTCTCGGCCATGTAAGTAAAGTGCCAGTGCAGCGCCTGCTATTTTATCAGGAACCTCTAACAGCAGGAAGCTGTCATGTATAGCAGTGGGGCAGCTTCCACAGAACAGGGGGCTAAATGGGAAAAAGTTTGTCTGAACCCTCGTACAGCCAAAGTTCAGTCCTACGTTTAGGCTGAACCAATGGCTTATCCCTACTTATCGCTCCAAGTTATAATCTAAAAAATGTAAGTGAAAGGACCCCATTTCAAATAAAAAGTAGTTCAGGTGCCAATAATTGAAAACAAAAACAAAAGAAAAGAGAGCGCACAGCTGCCCTAGTGTAATACAGCTTTAATAGAGTAATGTAAAAACACTTTAATCAATGCACTCACATTTGTTAAAGATAATCAGCAGCATGTAAAATAATCCCTGGCATCTCTCCTCAGTCACTACTGATAATTCCCATCAGGGGAGACAACCGCAACTTTTCGGGAAAGCTGCCTAGATCCTGACAGCCCATCCAGATCCCTTTTATCTTTACTGATAAATATCTGGAGACAGTTTCTAAATTTATCTCATACTGCAATTCCAAAACATATGGTATCCAATTTACACATGTGGTGGATGCTCCAACTCTCTTGTGTTTCTGGATCTGGTGTTAACTTGGGACCAGGAAGATAAGATCATCTCCAAGACCAGGTTTAAAGAGATGTCAGGCAATTCCTACTTACATAAACTTAGCTGCCATCAACCTAGGTGGAAGGACAATATCTCTTACAGCCAATTTTGTAGGCTGCAGAGGAATTGCACCAATACGTCAGATTATCCAGCAGAAGCCGAGTTATTAACCCAAAAATTCCTTTAGAAAGAGTACCACAGAGAGCATATACAGAAAGCAGTTGACCATTACCATCCTTGGTTCAATACAGGTACACAAAGCAGACAGCAGGTCAGATTTAGGGATACATTTTTATTACCTGATTTAATGGCCAGCATTGGGCCATTAAGAGAGCCATCCAAAAACATTGTTCTATCCTTAAACAACACATTGCTCTAAGTGGGGTACTTCCGGATAAGCCTCAAGTTTTCAGGAGGGCCAACAATGTCAAAAGCATTGCTGCCCCGAGTCCTCTCAAACATAGACAGCAGAAGGTTAAAGACATGCCCACTTTCCTTAACTTGACGGGCTCCTCCAAATGTAGGTTGAGCAAATGTAAGGCCTGTCAATTCATGTTTCATGGCAAAATACTTTTATCAGTAAAGATAGCCATACTTTCCAGATAAAGCAGTTCAAAAGCGGCAACACGCAGTTTGTGGTAAATGGGCTAAGGTGTCCCTGTGGGTTCCTCTACGTGGGCAGGATGGTACGCACTATGCATAGGAGATTTGGTGAACACTGACGCTTTGTTGAACAAGAACACGATAAGCATAGTGTCCTCCGCCACTTCTTTCAGGTACATGGAGGTAGCACACAGGGGTTAGAGCTTTTTGGTATAGGGCTATAGCAATGACTATCTCTGAGGGTGAAAGGTTCTCCAGACTATGCATGCGTGAAACCCTCTGCATATTCACCCTTAACACAATGTCACCAGTTTAAATGAGGAGTTAGAAATTAATACTCTGATATGACATCATTCTGTTACTTTCTTGTTCTTTTTTTTCTTTTTTCGTATTCCATTCCTGGTTCTTAGGCCTGAGTAATGGATTAATAGTACAAGTGGTCATGTATGCAAGTATGCTCAATAATAAGTATATAAATGCACAAACCCGAATAGGCATGAAGTTTGGTTATTCTGAGGTTTTGGTTATAACTTAATCATGCCTTGTTGTAAGACAAAGACTCTATCATGGCGTGAGGCGGACCATTGTCAGTGCCATTGCTCTTTAGAACTAGAATGTAAATCAATAAGTATTTTTATTGTACATGTCCATATTACACGCAGATTTATTATGCATTTAATAATGTATTAATTTTCATAGCGAAAGTGTTACCAGCAGGCACTTTGTTTAAAAAAATATATATACATATATATATATATATATATATATATACACATTTCCTCTTTAAGATCTGGGTGTAGCACGAGCAGACAGGAATAGTATAGAACACGCCAAGGTCGGTAACAGAAATAAACATAGCACACACGGCAGGCAGGAACAGGAAGCCAAACACACAAAGGTTGATCAGCAGGGCTGGCCTGCAGTGCAGAGGTTAATATAGAGTTCTCTGATAGGAGCTGGGGTGGAGCCATGCTAGAGGAGAGTTAATAAAAGCAGTCAGGTGAGAGACAGCTGATCTTTGGAGATGAACACATGGAGACAGGTAAGCTGACAAACAAACTCTATTGCATAACCATGACAGTACCCCCACTCTTACGAGGCCTCCCCCTTCCCCGCCTGGGACCAGGTTTAGAGGGGAACTTCAAATGAAACTTCCTCAACAGACGAGGTGCAAAGGCTTCAGAAGCCTTGATCCACGACCTCTCCTCAGGACCAAACCCCTTCCAATGCACAAGGTACTGGAGAATGCCTCTACAGAGTCGGGAATCTAAAATTTGGCTAACCTCGTACTCCTGATTATCCTCAGAGACCGGCGCTGTGGTAGAGAGAGGACGAGAGAACTTATTGAGGACTAAAGGCTTCAGAAGGGCATCATGGAAGGAGTTAGAGATTTTGAGGCTTTTGGGAATCTGAAGCTTGAAACAAACCGGATTCAGTTTAGAAGTTATGGTGTATGGACCAATGAATCTTGGGGCAAATTTAAGAGAAGGAACCCGGAGTTTGATGTTCCTGGTGGAGAGCCAGACTTTGTCTCCTGGCTGAAGAGAAGGCGGCTTACGCCTGCGGCGGTCAGCAAAACTCTTGAATTTGTTGGCAGCTTTCTGGAGGGAATCATGAATGTCAGCCCACATGAAATTGAATGATTCCTGAACAGTAGCCAAGGCTGGAATGTCAGAAGAACAGGTCATAGGAAGAGGGAGTTGAGGATGTCTTCCATAAACAGTGATAAATGGTGTTTTCTCAGAACTGACGTTGACATGATTATTGTGGGAGAACTCTGCCCACGGAAGTAGTGATGCCCAATCATCGTGATAAGCCGAGACCTTTCCGGGATCCATGTGAAGACCCAAACTAGAAACAAAACATCCCAGAAACAGGACCTCAGGACATTCAAAGGAACATTTCTCCAGCTTAGCATAGAGATTATTCTCTCTAAGGCGCTGAAGAACGGTGCGGACATGGTTTCTGTGAGCAAGCAGATTTTCGGAAAAGATGAGAATGTCATCAAGATAGATGACAACAAACTGGTACAGTAGATCCCTGAAGATTTAATTGACAAAGTTCTGGAACACAGCTGGAGCATTACACAAACCAAAAGGCATAACCAGGTGTTCGTAATGCCCGTCCCTAGTGTTAAGCGCAGTCTTCCATTCGTCACCTTCCCGTATTCTAATGCGATTGTATGCACCTCTGAGATCCAACTTGGTGAAAATGGAAGCCCCCTTCAACCTGTCGAATAGCTCAGATATTAGAGGTAAGGGGTATCGGTTTTTGATGGTCACTGCATTTAACCTTTGATAGTCGATGCAGGGTCTGAGGGTACCATCCTTTTTAGCAACGAAAAAGAACCCTGCTCCTGCAGGCGACGAGGATTTCCTGAAGAAACCTCTCTCCAGATTCTCGGCGACATACTCAGACATGGCCTGGGTCTCTGGAATGGACAGAGGGTAGGTACGACCCTGGGCAGAGTTGCTCCCGGGACAAGGTCAATGGCACAGTCAAAAGATCTGTGGGGAGGAAGCACCTCAGCAGACTTCTTACAGAACACATCCTGGTAATCGCTGTATGCCGTGGAAAAATCAGAAGATATGGATGTGGTAGCAATGGGAAGTCTCTCCTTGGGGACCACCTTGAGAAGACAGGACGAGAAACACAAAGGACCCCTTGCCAGGATCTGCCCAGAGACCCAGTCCACATGTGGAGAGTGGAGCTGTAGCCAAGGAAGGCCCAATACAATGGGGATGGAGACCTTGGGTGGAATGAGGAAGGAAATCCACTCCTGGTGGAGTATCCCTACCGACATCCTAATAGGTAGCATCTGGAAACGTATAGGACCCCCTGTGAGCACAGTGCCATCAATTGCAGAGACTACCAGTGGTGTAGCGAGGGGAGAAAGATTAAGCTTCATAGAAGAAGCAGTTCTCCAGTCCATAAAATTGCCGGCAGCCCCGGAGTCCAGATATGCTAGGACCGATTGGGGAGAAGGGCCTACATGGAGGAACCCCAGAAGAAGAAGACGAGAAGGTGATGTTTCTGGGTCCAATACTCCACCTTCCAAATGTATTAGACCCGAGCTTTTCCCGGACGAAGCGAGCAGGAGTCACGAAAATGACCCTTGCTCCCACAATAAAGAGCCTAGAGTTCTGCGTCTAGCATGTTCTTCGGGGGTTAGTCTGGTCCAGCCCAGCTGCATAGGTTTCTCAGCAGGCAGAGGATGCTCCACAGAGCGACGGGGGAAGAGTTCTGGCTGTCTAGGACCTAGGGGGTGCTGGCGTTTTTTTTCTAGGGACCTCTCCTGGAAACGAATGTCAATCTGATTGCACAAGGAAATTACATCATCCAGACCAGTGGGGATGGATCTTCCTGCCAATTCGTCCTTCACTCTGTCAGAGAGGCCATGTAAAAAGATTGCGACCAGGGCCTCATTGTTCCAGCTCAATTCAGCTGTGAGGATACGGAACTGAAGCACATATTGTCCCACTGAACAAGATTCTTGGAGAAGGGGTAAAAGGGCACTAGCCGCTGAAGAAACCTGAGCTGGCTCCTTGAAGATATTACGAAAAAGCTTCAAGAAGTCATTCTTCTCCCACAGGGGGGCAGCCCAAGCTAAAGCTTCACCAGAGAGGAGGGAAATGATATAGGCTACCTTAGCCTGATCAGACAGAAAGTTTTGAGGCTGGAGTTCAAAATGAATGGTGCATTGGCTGAGGAAGCCCCTGCAGGCCTTGGAGTCCCCAGAGAAACGGGACGGAGCTGGCAGTAAATATGAATGTGTGGCTGCTACTGGTGCGATAGGTGCAGCTGCTGATTGTACTTGAGGCTGCAGGTTTGGGTTTCCCAAGGAGGCCTGGATCTGCTCGAAGTGGAAAGCCAGATCCTTAAGGAATCGCATCACCTGAGTCTGATTAGATTCCTGGGTCTCGAGTCTGCGAACTATGCCCTGCAATGGATCGGCTGCAGGAAGCGGCACGTCAGCCAGGTCCATGGCTGATCAAACTGTCAGGTCACCTTGAGGCTAGGTGACAGATGCACACCGTTGGGATCAGGAGTGCACCGCAAGTCAGGGGAACCTACGGCTGACTGCTGCGGATGGGAGTCTGGGTATAAGGAAGGCAGGGCCGCTGGAACACCAACATGGATCCCATCAGGGTTAGAGCGTAGGATTCCCTGGGGCGCGGAGTCTAAGAGCCAGCAGGTGTTCACCATAGCCTCTAGTGGTGAGGATGGACTGGGCTGCAACTGGCTCCAGGTCATGACCCCCAGGATCCCCCAGGTCACACCCACAGTAGGCAACAGAAGGATAGGGATAGTAAAGAAATAAGCCAAGGTCAGGGCCACAAGCAGACAAGGACAACAGAGTACACGCCAAGGTTCAGGGTCACAGGCAAACAGGGATAGTCGGGGACACGCCAAAAGGTCAGGGTCACGAGCAGACAGGAATAGTATAGAACACGCCAAGGTCGGTAACAGAAATAAACGTAGCACACACGGCAGGCAGGAACAGGAAGCCAAACACACAAAGGTTGATCAGCAGGGCTGACCTGCAGTGCAGAGGTTAATATAGAGTTCTCTGATAGGAGCTGGGGTGGAGCCATGCTAGAGGAGAGTTAATAAAAGCAGTCAGGTGAGAGACAGCTGGTCTTTGGAGATGAACACATGGAGACAGGTAAGCTGACAAACAAACTCTATACCCCTATAATATTTACTATGGCCTTCGGACATTCAAGGTCTAATATCCCTTGGCATCTAAATCCATTCTGGTTGGATCTATTTCCTGAGGAGGAAGTCCTGCTGGACCACCTGGGGATATTTATCAATTATGAATGAAGTATCAGCACCTACTAGAATAGTATGGGATGCTCTCAAGGCCTACTTGAGAGGACTTTTGATTAAACAAGTGAGTAGCATTAAAACATCCTTGCATAGAGAGCTCGAACAGATTAAGGGGGAGGCGCTAGCGGCTGAGGCCAGATTTATTCTAAATTCCAGTTTAGCAAATAAAATAGCCTGTGAAACTTTGCAGACTAAGCTTTGCTTGCTGCTGGTAGATAGGGCCCAAAACAAACAATTTCTCCAGAAATGGCTGACCTGGGCTGAAGGGGAGGTAGCAGACAAAATATTGGCTAAGGTCATTTGCACGCAATCAGGAATTACATCTGTAACGACATTGAGGGATCAGGGTGGGTGGGTGTGTACCACCACAGGAGATATCTTGTCTATCTTCGCTTCCTTTTATCAAGATCTATATACAGTACATCATTACACTTCTGTTGAGTTGACAGCTTACCTTGACAGGATTATTCTCCCAAGAGTATCACAGGAAGATCAGGAGATGCTTAATGCCCCCTTGACTCAATTGGAATTAAAAGATACAGTGGTTAGCTTTGCGAATAATTAAGCACCAGGGGCAGATGGTATTCAAATTGAAGTTTATAAAAAGATGGCGAATTGCTGTTACCTACCCTACTTAAAACGTATAATTCAGCTTTGGTGGAAGGGCGTCTCCCGGACTCAATGTCTGAAGCCGCGATTATGGTTATCCTGAAAAAAGGATATCTCCTTATTTTCAACAGATGTGAATATACTAGCCAAGGTTTTAGCCAATAGATTGACATAGATGCCCACAACTTCTAATTGCTTCCTCTTTAAAATATCTGGGAGTTACCATGACTCCCCTCTGTCATATGTAGCGGATAATATTGCTCCATTATTTCAACGTCAAAGTAGGGTTTGGTGTAAACTTCCCCTTTCAGTAATAGGCTGCATAAATTTAATTAAGATCTGGATGCCACAACTTTTATATTTTTTACATAATTACCCAGTTTGGATCCTTCTGAAGAACTTTATTAAGATAATAGGATATTTAGAAATTTGATTTGGGGAAATAAGACCCCCCGTATCAAACTAGATATCCTACAATATCCAAAGGAGGCTGGGGGGGTTAGCGGCTCCAAACCCGAGAATTTATTTTCTTGCTGCTCAATTGCAGCAGCTAGTACAGTGGGTATTGAAGGCCTCAACTGCTCCTTGGTTTCCAAGGATGCCAGCCGCTATTAGCCCTGGAGGGGGCATCGAGGTGCTCCTGCTTTTCTAATATAGCCACCCTGGTACTTATATATAAGGTGTGGGAATCTGTTTAAAGGATACTGGGGGTTTCCTCCCTAGCTAAATATACCCCTATTTGGGACAATGAAGGGCTGTCTGAGATATTGACCCTCCGGGGCTTTCAGCAATGGGAACAAGTGGGGATTCTTACCCTCTCTCAACTTTATGAGAGGGATATACTTAAATTTTTTGATCAGTTGGTAAGGAAATCTTCTTTGAACCCTAGATGGTTCTATCTATTTTTGCAGCTGTGACATGGTTTATATGCCAAGTTTTCTTCTTCTCCTGTTTTGTTTTCCCCGGTCCCAGTTTTGGAAAGAGTGGTTCAGGCAACCGCTACTAAAGGCCTAATATCCACTATGTATAAGTCTTTATTACAGTGTACTTCTAATAAATTTAATTGTCTATCTAGAGGGAAATGGGAGCGCGATATTGGCCCTATCTGACTATGTCTGGGATAAGATTCTTCAGGCTCTTCCCCTTATATCTCTTTCACCCTCATTTAGATTAACACAATTTTATATATTGCATAGAGCATATAGGACCCCACAATTTTTGTTTAATATTGGCTTAACAACTGACTCGGCTTGCTCCAGATGTAGCAATCTGGGGTCATTGATACATTTACTATGGCGATGCCCGAAACTTCAGCGGTATTGGGCAGATGTTGTGGGTACACTTAATGGGCTCTTAGATGTGAATGTTTCAGTGGATCCTTTAATATGTCTACTCGGCTATCTTGATAGCTCAGTGCTTAAACCACAAAGGTGGTTTACTATTGCATGAGCGCTCTTTGTGGCTAGGAGAAAAATTGCCATTAGGTGGACCTTCCCTCACCCTGAGACTATATCTGATTGGATATTTGATCTGAATAGATCCATCTCCTTTGAGAGGCATGTTTTCTTTATGAGGAATTTAGAGGTTTGATACTATTTGGAAGCCGTGGCTTGACCATATGGCTACGGGACTGAGTTAGGAGTTACCTTTACCAGAATATAGATGTATGGAAAAAGAAAAGCAGTTTTTATTAATAGGTTAAAAGGATTGTGTATTGACTTGACAGTGGAGGGAGTGGGTTAAAATTGCCCCCCCCCCCTTTTTTTGGGCTATGTGTATGTTTTTTGTGTTTTGATTTCAATGTTATGTTTGTGTATTTATTGTTGTGGTATAGAAAAATAAATAAAGGTAAAATCTGATTTAAAAAAAAAGCCGCATTACAGTAGGGCAGAAGTGAGCTTTTTTTTCTTTTGTTTTTGTCTAGAAATGTTCCTGACACCCAGTGGAATATGTGAGAGTTGCAGCATCCTGTTGGTTTAAGACCTGTCATCTTTGTAGCACTACAATCACCAGCCAGCCAGAGGAAATTTCTTTTGATCTGCACACCAGCTAGTTTGGTTTCTTTAGGAATTGTGTCAATAATTGAAGAGATGGCTATCAATTAGATAAAATGGGTATGCACATCTGTGCACATAGGTACAGACAAGAAAATACACCCCCTTCTGACATCACAGACTGGTGCATGCTGGGCATGTGATGTCACAAGGGGCTGGGGCCACCGGGTGATGTGACCAGGTGGCTCCGCCATTACCTATATAAGAAATGTCAAAGCGCAGAGCAGGCATTTGGCAGGAGGCATCCCAGGAGGCGGGAGTGTTTTTCTATTTTTTGGGTTGGCGGGCGGTGTGATTGACGATGGATTTACATTGAGGGACACTATTTTTTTTATTTTTTATTTTTCATAAAGGAATTGTCAAAAACTTGCCTCTTATGCTTATTACATTTTGACACTTTTTTGGTGAATGGGTAGGGGTACTATGTATCCGATACTCATTCACATAGGGGGGCATAACCTGGGGGCCCTCTTGTTAAAGGGGCTTCCAGATTCCAATAAGCCCCTGCCCATAGATGTCCACAACCACCAGCCATGGTTGTGGGGATAAGGCCCTTGTCCCCATCAACTTGGGGACAAGATGCTTTGGGATGGGGAGGCAGGCCTGGTGTGGTTCAGATGGGGGACACTTGCTCATCCCCACTTTCCTGACCTGCCAGGCTGCATGCTTGAATAAGGGTCTGGTATCAATTTTTGGGGGGGGGCACACTTTTTTTTTTAATTTTGGTGTGTGGTTCCCCTCTAAAACCATACCAGGCTGGCAATTGTAACCACGAGTCATTTTAAATGGGATTTTACTCTTTTTTTTTTCTTTAGAAATGTCAGTTTTGCTGCAGCATGTTTTATACATGCAACAGATGTGCCACTTTACAAACACTATATTTAAAGGAATTTTTAATGTTTAACGTTGCACTTTAAGCATAGTTAACCACTTTAGCCCCGGACCATTATGCTGCCTAAGGACCAGAGGACTTTTTCCAATTTGGCACTGCGTCGCTTTAACTGCTAATTGCGCGGTCATGCAATGCTGTACCCAAACGAAATTTGCATCCTTTTCTTCCCACAAATAGAGCTTTCTTTTGATGGCATTTGATCACCTCTGCCGTTTTTATTTTTTGCGCTATAAACGGAAAAAGACCAAAAATTTTGGAAAAAAAATTATATTTTCTTTTTTTTTGTTATAAAAAAATCCAATAAACTCAATTTTAGTCATACATTTAGGCCAAAATGTATTCAGCCACATGTCTTTGGTAAAAAAAAATGTCAATAAGCGTTAATTTATTGGTTTGCGCAAAAGTTATAGCGTCTACAACTAGGGTACATTTTCTGTAATTTACACAGCTTTTAGTTTATGACTGCCTATGTCATTTCTTGAGGCGCTAAATTGGCAGGGCAGTACAAAACCCCCCAAATGACCCCATTTTGGAAAGTAGACACCCCAAGATGCTGAGAGGCATGTTGAACCCATTGAATATTTTTTTTTTGTCCCAACTGATTGAATAATGACAAAAAAAAATATTTACAAAAAGTTGTTACTAAATGATATATTGCTCACACAAGCCATGGGCATATGTGGAATTGCACCCCAAAATACATTTAACTGCTTCTACTGAGTATGGGGATACCACATGTGTGGGACTTTTTGGGAGCCTAGCCGCGTACGGGGCCCCGAAAACCAAGCACCTCCTTCCTTGATTTCTAAGGGCGTGAATTTTTGATTTCACTCCTCACTACCTATCACAGTTCTGAAGGCCATAAAATGCCAAGATGGCACAAAACCCCCCCAAATGACCCCATTTTGGAATGTAGACACCCCAACCTATTTGCTGAGAGGCCTGTTGAGTCCATGGAATATTTTATATTTTGACACAAGTTGCTGGAAAGTAACAATTTTTTTTTTTTTTGCACAAAGTTGTCACTAAATGATATATTGCTCAAACATGCCATGGGCATATGTGGAATTACACCCCAAAATACATTCTGCTGCTTCTCCTGAGTACGGGGATACCACATATTTAGGACTTTTTGGGAGCCTAGCCGCGTACGGGGCCCGAAAACCAAGCACCGCCTTCAGGATTTCTAAGGGCATAAATTTTTGATTTCACTCCTCACTACCGATCACAGTTTTGAAGGCCATAAAATGCCAAGATGGCACAAACCCCCCCAAATGACCCCATTTTGGAAAGTAGACACCCCAAGCTATTTGCTGAGAGGCATGTTGAGTCCATGGAATATTTTATATTTTGACACAAGTTGCGGGAAAATGACAATTTTTTTTTTTGCACAAAGTTGTCACTAAATGATATATTGCTCAAACATGCCATGGGCATATGTGGAATTATACCCCAAAATATATTCTGCTGCTTCTCCTGAGTACGGGGATACCACATGTGTGGGACTTTTTGGGAGCCTAGCTTCATACGGGGCCCCGAAATCCAATCACCGCCTTCAAAATTTCTAAGGGCGTAAATTTTTGATTTCACTCCTCACTACCTATCACAAGGAAGGCCATAAAATGCCAAGACAGCACAAAACCCCCCAAAATGACCCCATTTTGGAAAGTAGACAACCCAAGCTATTTGCTGAGAGGCATGGTGAGTATTTTGCAGCTCTCATTTGTTTTTGAAAATGAAGAAAGACAAGAAAAATTTTTTTTTTTCTTTTTCAAATTTCAAAAGTTTGTGACAAAAAGTGAGGTCTGCAAAATACTCACTATACCTCTCAGAAAATAGCTTGGGGTGTCTATTTTCCGAAATGGGGTCATTTGGGGGGGGGTGTGCCATCTGGGCATTCCATGGCCTCCAAAACTGTGATAGGCAGTGAAGAGTGAAATCAAAAATTTACGCCCTTAGAAAGCCTGAAGGCGGTGCTTGGTTTTCGGGGTCCTGTACGCGGCTAGGCTCCCAAAAAGTCTCACACATGTGGTATCCCCGTACTCAGGAGAAGAAACAGCATTTATTTTGGGGTGTAATTTCACATATCCCCATGGCATGTTTGAGCAATATATCATTTAGTGACAACTTTTTGCATAAAAAAAACAAAGTTGTCTTTTTCCTGCAACTTGTGTCACAATATAAAATATTCCATGGACTCGACATGCCTCTCAGCAAATAGCTTGGGGTGTCTACTTTCTAAAATGGGGTCATTTGGGGGGGTTTTGAACTGTCCTGGCATTTTATGCACAACATTTAGAAGCTTATGTCACACATCACCCACTCTTCTAACCACTTGAAGACAAAGTCCTTTCTGACACTTTTTGTTTACATGAAAAATTTTTTTTTTTTGCAAGAAAATTACTTTGAACCCCCAAACATTATATATTTTTTTAAAGCAAATGCCCTACAGATTAAAATCGTGGGTGTTTCATTTTTTTTTTCACACAGTAATTGCGCAGCAATTTTTCAAACGCATTTTTTTGGGAAAAAAACACACTTTTTTAAATTTTAATGCACTAAAACACACTATATTGCCCAAATGTTTGATGAAATAAAAAAGATGACCTTAGGCCGAGTACATGGATACCAAACATGACATGCTTTAAAATTGCGCACAAACGTGCAGTGGCGACAAACTGAATACATTTTTAAAAGCCTTTAAAAGCCTTTACAGGTTACCACTTTAGATTTACAGAGGAGGTCTACTGCTAAAATTACTGCCCTCGATCTGACCTTCGCGGTGATACCTCACATGCATGGTGCAATTGCTGTTTACATTTGAAGCCAGACCGACGCCTGTGTTCGCCTTTGCGCGAGAGCAGGGGGGGGGGGGCAGGGGTGCTTTTTTTTTTTTTTTTTTTAATTATTTTTTTGATTATTTTTTATCTTATTTTTAAACTGTTCCTTTCATTTTTATGTTTTTTAATCTTTTTTATTGTTATCTCAGGAAATGTAAGTATCCCCTATGACAGCAATAGGAAGTGACAGGTACTTTTTTAAAAAAAAATTGGGGTCTATTACACCCTAGATCTCTCCTCTGCCCTCAAAGCATCTGACCACACAAAGATCGGTGTGATAAAATGCTTTCCCAATTTCCCAATGGCGCTGTTTACATCCGGCGAAATCTAAGTCATGAAATGCTCGTAGCTTCCAGTTTCTTAGGCCATAGAGATGTTTGGAGCCATTCTGGTCTCTGATCAGCTCTATGGTCAGCTGTCTGAATCACCGGCTGCATTTTCAGGTTCCCTGTTGGGACAGGAGAGCCAGAGAAAAACATGGAAGACGGTGGGGGGGGGGGGGGCATTCCCGCATTAGCCACTAGGATTGCTTTTACATGAAAGCCAACCGCTGGCTGAAAAGAATGATACCAAGATAATACCTAAACCTGCAGGCATTCTGGTATAACCACTCAAAGTCCAGGAATATACCAGTACGTTGCTGGTCCTTGTTGGGCATATATTGTAAACTTTTTTTTCATGCAGCCTGTGGGCTGAACGAAGAAAAGATATTGATCGGTGGGTATGCCCACCATTAGAATACCTCCCTTCATCCACCCACTTCTAATGATGAGCATACATGCACCATTTATATATGCCGAAGCATGGGGGCATCCTCCCGCAAAAGGCAGGAGCAAATCACTCCTCCACCCACTGCTGCCCCCACGCTTCGGCAAATATGCTGAAGTAAGTAACTGTGGTGGGGAAATCACCTCCGACAGCGCTGGAGTCACGTCTTTATATATCGTGGGAGCACACGATGTTGCTGTCAAGATAAATAAATCCGCGCTGCAACTGAATGGCGTACCTGCTAAGCAAATGATGGTTAACAATAAAACAAAGAAACATTACAGTATAACAGTAAGACTTACCATACCTGCAAAGCAAATACAAAAAAAAACATAGTAAAAAATAAAACATTTAACGCAACCTGTGCCTAAAATATATATATGCCGAAGCATGGGGGCATCCTTCCACAAAAGGCAGGAGCAAATCGCTCCTCCACCCACTGCTGCCCCCATGCTTCAGCATATATGCTGAAGTATGTAACTGTGGTGGTGAAATCACCTCCGACAGCGCTGGAGTCACGGCTTTATGTATCGTGGGAGCAAACGCTGTTGCTGTCAAGATAAATAAATCCGCTCTGCAGCTGAATGGCGTACCTGAAAACAATAAAATGGTTACCAACAAAACACAGTAAACAGTAAAGTATAAAAAAATTGCATATCTGAAAAGCAAACATGGTAAAACATAATAACAATAAAACATTGCAGAATAGAATTCAGTAAAAAATAGCAGAACAATAGAGAGAATAGAGAGAGAGAGAACAATAAAACAACAACTATTTTTGTTTTTTTTATTTTATATTTTTTTGTGTTTTTATTTTTTTTATTTTTTTTTTTTTTACACTTTTTTTAGTAACTTTTAAGTTTTGTAACTGGTACCAGGTTTGGGTCTCTCAAAATGCAATGGCATCTTGGGAGACCCTGTGAAAGTGTGTCCTAGTCTGTGCAGTGCTGTACCCTACGCTAATACTCAACTAGTGAATGGTAGCGTTCAAAACATTCACCCATGCAAAGACCAGGATTGCCAGGACAGGAGGGACAATAACACCGGGTGTCACACCTAAATCCGCGCTTGCTGCAGACACGACATCTTTTTTGGGGGGCTCTTTGGGTAGGGGTACTCGGGAGGGCATAAGGAAAATGCCACTCATGCAGCCGGCTTACTGCATTTGGTTGGGGAAGGTGAGGTGAAGCACCGTCTGGATACAGAAGGGCTCTGACGATCTCTTCCTGGAATTTAAGGAAGGATCCAGTCTGTCCTGAAGCTCTGTATAGCACATAAGCATTCAGCAAAGCCAATTGAAATAAATAAACAGACACTTTTTTGTACCAGCGTCTGGCCTTACGGGCAACTAGGTACGGCGCCAACAACTGGTTGTTGAGGTCCACCCCTCCCATATTTTGGTTATATTCGTGGACACAGAGGGGTTTCTCCACAACAACAGTCGCCGTAGTAATTTGGGTCATCGTGTCTGCATGAAGGGAGGTAAGAACGAAAACATTCTTATTGTCCCTCCACTTCATAGCGAGCAAGTTATTACACTTCAAGCAGGCTCTCTCCCCCAGCCTAAGACGGGAATCTACAAGCCGCTGGGGAAAGCCCCGGCGATTAGGTTGCACTGTGCCACATGCTCCAATCTGCTGATCAAACAAGTGACTAAAAAGTGGCACGCTCGTGTAATAATTGTCCACGTACAAGTGGTACCCCTTTCCGAATAAGGGTGACACCAAGTCCCACACTATCTTGCCAGCGCTTCCTATGCAGTCAGGGCAGTTTGACGGCTCTACGTGACTTTCTTTGCCCTCGTAAACCATAAAACTACATGTATAGCCTGTGGCCCTGTCACAGAGCTTATACATCTTGACCCCGTATCTGGCACGCTTGCTGGGAAGGTACTGTTTGAATGACAAGCGGCCAGAAAATGTAATCAGGGACTCATCAACGCAGACAACTTGATGGGGAGTAAACAAGTCTGCAAAACGTTGGTTGAAGTGGTTTACGAGGGGCCAAATTTTGTAGAGCTGATCGTATCCAGGGTCTCCACGAGGACAACAGAGTTCATTGTCATTGAAGTGCATGAACCGCAAAATCTGCTCGTATCGTGCCCTGGCCATGGAAGCAGAGAACACGGGCATATGGTAAACTGGGTCAGTGGACCAATATGACCGCAACTTACCCTTTTTATTTATGCCCATGTTGAGGGAAAGGCCCAGAAAGATCTTAAATTCGGAGACCGTAATTGGTCTCCAATCTCTGGCAAGAGAGAACTGGGGATTAGCGGCGATGTGTTGACCAGCGTATAAATTGTTTTGGTCCACAATAGATCTATAGAGATCTTCGGTGAAAAACAGCGAATAAAAATCCAGTGGCGTAAAATCAACTGTTTCCACCTGAATTCCGGGTTGGCCAGTGAATGGGGGAAGTACAGGTGCTGCAGAAGTGTCATGGAGCCGCTGTCCTCTACAGGATCGTATTCTGAGCCTGCATCTGACAGATGAGTGACTTCCTCTTCACTATCTGTCATGCTCAGAAACATGTAGGCCTCTTCACTAGTGTACCTTCGATTTGCCATTTTGGGCTCTAAATTTAGGGGTACACTAGTGAGACTCACAGGCAAAATGCTACCAAAAAACTGTTAGCGACCGCAGGGATCAGGCCTGACTCTGCGAACGCTGCAGTTATGTGTGCTTAGTGTTTTGTAAGTGTCAGTAATCGATCAATACTGCACTTGGTTGGGCTGGGCAGGGCTGGGTCGAGGGGCAAAACGCAGGTGCTAGCAGGTATCTGGGCTGATCCCACTAACACTGTGTTTATGGGAACCCTAAACTGCTGGGGACGCTAGTATAGATCTGATCGGATCAGATATTGATCCACTCAGATACTATAGCACTAAGGGAGGTGTATGCTGCGTGCATGGGTGTTAGCGGTACTGGCGCTAACCTGACGCTGCCTGGGGCGACGCAGACCTTATCTGACCCTAAAAACTTAACTTATATCACCGCCGGGCAATTAGGGGGTTAAACCTTTATAAGGTAATAAACGGCGGGTGCCCTAAAACTATAAAAAACAAACTAACTAACCAGCGTCACCCATAACACTTATACGGTGATCACTGGTGAAAGGGTTAACTAGGGGGCAATCAGGGGGTTAAAACCTTTATTAGGTAGTATATGGGGGTCCCTGTCGCTATAAAACACTGACAGAGAACCTATATACTTACCTCCATAACTATCGTCACCTGTGTCACTAATACAGCGATCAGAAAAACGATCGCTTAGCGACACTGGCGACGGGGGGTGATCAAGGGGTTAACCTTTATTAGGGGGGGTTAGGGGGGTACCCTGGACCTAAAGGGGGGTACCCTAGACCTAAAGGGGGCTAACCTAACTGCCCTAACACTTATAACTGTCACAAACTGACACCAATGCAAAAAAAAAAAAAACTGCTATTGGTGTCAGTGTGACAGGGGGTACAGGGGGGTGATCGGGGGGTGATGGGGGGTGAAAAGTGTGCCTGGCATGTTCCACTGGAAGTGTAGTGTTGGTGCACTTACTTAGATGTCTTCTCTCCTCGGCGCCGGATCGAAAAGACCGGCTCGAGGAGGGATGACATCACTTCCTCTCCCTCTGTTTACATTACAGAGGGAAAGGAAGCGTTTTCATTCGCCGGGAGCGATCGGGAGGGGGTGGCCACGAATGGGCTCCCCCTCACCTCTCATCGCCTGGGAAGAAATGGCGACCGCCTCGGGCACCGGGGGGGTCCGATCGGACCCCCCACCCGCGGAAGGCAGATCACGTATATGTACGTGATTCTGCCTGTCCGTGCCATTCTGCCGATGTACATCGGCGTGAGGCGGTCGTCAAGTGGTTAAAATCACTGCTCCTGAAAAAATGATTGTTTAAAACAAAATGATTCATTCAAGTCCATCAGGGCAGTACCTAGACCCCCATACCCCTTTTATGGCCAATTACTTGAATATAAGCCTTCAAAATGGGTGCTTTTGAATTTTCCTGTTCGGCTCCCATAGACTTCAATGGGGTTCACTGTTCGGGTTAGAATTTTTCCCCTGTTCGGGAGTTCTGCTGCGAATCGAACAGAGTTAGCCACCCCCAATTTACCAGCTGGAGATACTGATATAAAATTCCTTCTTTTGGCAATTTGTGTTAATGGGTGACAAGTATTTTAAACACTTTTATGTTAAGGTAAAGGTAACTTTTATTATTTTCTGTCAGTCTATATCTGTTTGTCTGTCTGTCTGTCTATTTATATCTTCAATTTATCTGTCTTTTTATTTGTCTAACCTGTCTGCCCTTCTATCAAAGATAACTAACAAAACAGTCATCTGCTCTATAAATATTAATAGGGAGTCATCACAAATATTTCAAGCTTTCTCACAGTGACAAAAAATTGCATATATATGTATGAGATAACTGGTGAGACCAGACTTTGCAGTGTCAAATAATTCATAGATCAGTGCCAGATATAAACCACAATCTTAAGGGTGATTATTATTTTTTGCAGTTCTGTGGTAAATATACTGTCTTTTGACATTCAGAATGCTGGAAAATCTCTAAATTTGATTAATCAGTGCAAAAGACAATACACAAATTTTTAAGAATGTATTTCATATGATTAATATAGTGCTTTTGTGTACAAAAAAACACATATACTTATTAATGTTCTCTTTATTATTCAGAGCAACTTCATTTGCAGAAGTCAGACTGAGAATACTTGGTAGTTATAGAGTGATTATTTGTAATGTGCTCATTTTACGAAAATTAAAAACATAAATTAAATAAGTCTGCAAGTTTAAGTGCTATGGTAGAGAGAACCTTATTAGACCATTCTTTTATGATTTATTTGTAAAACTGACTAGAGTAGAATCTACTCCCATAGTTCCACCAAATGGATAATTGCTAAGTGCTAAATGATCTATGTGGTTGTGTTTAATTATTCTTCAGGTGCTTTTACTCTGAATTGCTTTCCTTTCATAATTTTAAAATAATGCATCCTATTATCAATTTAAATTTCTGTTTAATCTTTAAATGTAAAGTACAGAATATGTTGGTGAAGAGTCTCTTTAACATAATGTTTCAATTGTCACAACTACTGTACACAATTGCCCTAGATTTTTACCCACTTGCAGCTTGTTACTGTCAGAGAAAAATGTCACATGAAATATCATTGCCCTAGCAAAGATAAAAAAAAAATACACTTGAATTGTTCATATATACATTTTACAATATTTCTATGTTGCACTATTTCTTGCTGATCGAAGGTTGATGTTTCATACAAGAAATAGAACGAGAATTTGGAAACACCTATATGTTAAAAGTAGCATTAAAAAGTTAAGCATGTTACCAATTCACAGGTATTAAAGACGAACTCCAAGAAGATCTAAAATAATCATATTAACTAGGGTTGTCCCGATACCACTTTTTTAGGACCGAGTACAAGTACCGATACTTTTTTTCAAGTACTCACCGATACCGATTACCGATACTTTTTTTTAATGTCACGTGACAGTTTTTTTTTTTTTACTATTTTTTTTTGGGGGGGGGGAGGGTGAACGTTGTATGTGTGTGTGTTTTTTTTTTGTTTTTTTTTTACAATTTTTATTTTTTCCAATAATATTTTTTTATTCTTTATTGTTTTTTTTTTTTTTTTAATCAGCCCTTTTGGGGGGCTTTGGTGAGATATCAGGGGTCTTAACAGACCTCTGGTATCTCCCCCTTGAGACAGAGAAAGAGACAGAGGATAGAGATTCCCCAGTCCCTTTCTCTGCAGCGTCAGCTGCACTGAGAATGAATGGAGAGAACACAGCAGCTTCTCTCCATTCATAAACTGACACATCGTAATCACAGAAGATTACAATGTTTCAGTTATGTGAATGGACAGAGTCAGCTGACTCTCTCCATACACAAAGGAAGGAGGAGGGGGACGGAGGAACGAAGGGGAAGAACGGAGGGGAAAGATAAGGAGAGCAGAACGGAGGGGACAGATAAGAGAGGAATGCAGGGGACTGCGGAGAGGCACAGAGGAAAGGAGGGGGCACGGAGGAGGATGCAGTGACAGTCAGCTGTGAGCGATCACAGCTGTATGTCACTAAAGCTTGTGAAAGCCGCTGGGGGAGAATCTTGTAACTCCCCCACGTGCCGATCACAGCTGTCTTCTAGGTATCGGGGGAAGCATCGGGAGCATTTGCCCGAGTACAAGTACTTGGGCAAATGCTCGGTATCGGTGCCGATACCGATACTAGTATCGGTATCGGGACAACCCTAATATTAACCACTTGAGCCCCGGACCATTATGCTGCCTAAGGACCAGAGGTCTTTTTCCAATTTGGCACTGCGTCGCTTTAACTGCTAATTGCGCGGTCATGCAATGCTGTACCCAAACGAAATTTGCGTCCTTTTCTTCCCACAAATAGAGCTTTCTTTTGATGGTATTTGATCACCTCTGCGGTTTTTATTTTTTGCGCTATAAATGGAAAAAGACCGAAAATTTTGAAAAAAAATGATATTTTCTACTTTTTGTTATAAAAAAAAATCCAATAAACTCAATTTTAGTCATACATTTAGGCCAAAATGTATTCGGCCACATGTCTTTGGTAAAAAAATTGTCAATAAGCGGATATTTATTGGTTTGCGCAAAAGTTATAGCGTCTACAAACTAGAGTACATTTTCTGGAATTTACACAGCTTTTAGTTTATGACTGCCTATGTCATTTCTTGAGGTGCTAAAATGGCAGGGCAGTACAAACCCCCCCAAATGACCCCATTTTGGAAAGTAGATACCCCAAGGAAATTGCTGAGAGGCATGTTGAACCCATTGAATATTTATTTTTTTTGTCCCAAGTGATTGAATAATGACAAAAAAAAAATATTTACAAAAAGTTGTCACTAAATGATATATTGCTCACACAGGCCATTGGCCTATGTGGAATTGCACCCCAAAATACATTCAGCTGCTTCTCCTGAGTATGGGGATACCACATGTGTGGGACTTTTTGGGAGCCTAGCCGCGTACAGGGCCCCGAAAACCAATCACCGCCTTCAGGATTTCTAAGGGTTTAAATTTTTGATTTCACTCTTCACTGCCTATCACAGTTTCGGAGGCCATGGAATGCACAGGTGGCACAAACCTCCCCAAATGACCCCATTTTGGAAAGTAGACACACCAAGCTATTTGCTGAGAGGCATGGTGAGTATTTTGCAGCTCTCATTTGTTTTTGAAAATGAAGAAAGACAAGAAAAAACATTTTTTTTTTCTTTTTTCAATTTTCAAAACTTTGTGACAAAAAGTGAGGTCTGCGAAATACTCACTATACCTCTCAGCAAATAGCTTTGGGTGTCTACTTTCCAAAATGGGGTCATTTGGGGGGGTTTTGTGCCACCTGGGCATTCCATGGCCTCCGAAACTGTGATAGGCAGTGAAGAGTGAAATCAAAAATTCACGCCCTTTGAAAGCCTGAAGGCGGTGCTTGGTTTTCAGTGTCCCGTACGCGGCTAGGCTCCCAAAAAGTCTCACACATGTGGTATCCCCGTACTCAGGAGAAGCAGCAGAATGTAATTTGGGGTGTAATTTCACATATTCCCATGGCATGTTTGAGCAATATATCAATTAGTGACAACTTTGTGCAAAAAGAAAAAAAAAAATTGTCTCTTTCCCGCAACTTGTGTCACAATATAAAATATTCCATGGACTCGACATGACTCTCAGCAAATAGCTTGGGGTATCTACTTTCCAAAATGGGGTCATTTAGGGGGGTTTTGAACTGTCCTGGCATTTTATGCACAACATTTAGAAGCTTATGTCACACATCACCCACTCTTCTAACCACTTGAAGACAAAGCCCTTTCTGACACTTTTTGTTTACATGAAAAAGTTATTTTTTTTGCAAGAAAATTACTTTGAACCCCCAAACATTATATATTTTTTTAAAGCAAATGCCCTACAGATTAAAATCGTGGGTGTTTCATTTTTTTTTTCACACAGTATTTGCGCAGCGATTTTTCAAATGCATTTTTTGGGGAAAAAACACACTTTTTTAAATTTTAATGCACTAAAACACACTATATTGCCCAAATGTTTGATGAGATAAAAAAGATGATCTTAGGCCGAGTACATGGATACCAAACATGACATGCTTTACAATTGCGCACAAACGTGCAGTAGCAACAAATTAAATACATTTTTAAAAGCCTTTAAAAGCCTTTACAGGTTACCACTTTAGATTTACAGAGGAGGTCTACTGCTAAAATTACTGCCCTCGATCTGACCTTTGCGGTGATACCTCACATGCATGGTGCAATTGCTGTTTACGTTTGACGACAGACCGCCGCTTGCGTTCACCTTAGCGCGAGAGCAGGGGGCGACAGGGGTGCTTTTTTTTTCTTTTTTTCTTCTTTATTATTTTTTTGATTTTTTATCTTATTTTTAAACTGTTCCCTTCATTTTTTTTTTAATCATTTTTATTGTTATCTCGGGGAATGTAAATATCCCCTATGATAGCAATAGGTAGTGACAGGTACTCTTTTTTGAAAAAATTGTGGTCTATTAGACCCTAGATCTCTCCTCTGCCCTCAAAGCATCTGACCACACCAAGATCGGTGTGATAAAATGCTTTCCCAATTTCCCAATGGCGCTGTTTACATCCGGCGAAATCTAAGTCATGAAATGCTTGTAGCTTCCGGTTTCTTAGGCCATAGAGATGTTTGGAGCCACTCTGGTCTCTGATCAGTTTTATGGTCAGCTGGCTGAATCACCGGCTGCATTCTCAGGTTCCCTGTTGAGACAGGAGAGCCAGAGAAAAACACGGAAGATGGTGGGGGGGCATTCCCTCCCACGGCTTGTAAAAGCAGTCTAGAGGCTAATTAGCTGCTAGGATTGCTTTTACATGAAAGCCGCCCACTGACTGAAAAGAATGATACCAAGATGATACCTAAACCTGCAGGCATCATTCTGGTATAACCACTCAAAGTCGTGAATGGCGTACCTGAAGACAAAAAAATGGTTAACAATAAAACACAGGAAACAGTAAAGTATAAAAAAATTGCATACCTGAAAAGCAAACATGATAAAACATAATAACAATAAAACATTGCAGAATAGAATACAGTAAAAAAGAGCAGAACAATAGAGAGAGAGAATAGAGAGAGAGAGAACAATAAAACGACAACTATTTTTTTTTATTTTATATATTTATTTTTTTTTTACACTTTTTTTGTACTAACTTTTATAACTGTAACCAATTCCAGGTTCGGGTCTCTCAAAATGCGATGGCATCTTGGGAGGCCCTCTGAAAGTATGCCTAGTCTGTGCAGTGCTCTACCCTACGCTAATACTCAACTAGTGAATGGTAGCGTTCAAAACATTCACCAATGCAAAGACCAGGATTGTCAGGACAGGAGGGACAATAATAGCGGGTGTCACGCCTATATCCGCGCTTGCTGCAGAAGCAACATCTTTTTTGGGGTGTTCGTTGGGTAGGGGTACTCGGGAGGACATAAAGAAAATGCCTCTCATGCAGCTGACTGCATTTGGTTGGGGATGTGAATGGGGAAAGTACGGGCGCTGCAGAAGTGGTGGGTTCCCAATTAGGATTGGCGAATGCAGCAGGAAGGGCACTATGGGCACGACGGGCCTGTGTTTGTCTTTTTGGTGGCAGCGGAACACTACTTGTGCTTGCCACCTCACCAGCTTGAACTGCACTTATGGGACTCGCTATGTCACCAAGTGTTACTGCAGTGCTGGTTTGACTACGACCGGGGTGTACTAGGCCGCTGGTGCTTGCCAGTTCACCAAAACGCTACCAAAAAAAAACTGTTAGCGATCGTAGGGATCAGGCCTGACTCTGCGAACGCTGCAGTTATGCGTTTAGTGTTTTGTAAGTGTCAGTGATCGATCAATACTGCACTTGGGTGGGCTGGGCTGGGCCGGGCGGAGGGGCAAAACGCAGGTGCTAGCAGGTATCTGTTCTGATCCCATTAACACTGCGTTTTTGGGAACCCTAAACTGCTGGGGACGCTAGTATAGATCTGATTGGATCAGATATTGATCCGATCAGATACTATACCACTAAGGGAGGTGTACGGTGCGTGCGTGGGTGTTAACGGTACTGGCGCTAACCTGACGCTGCTTGGGGCTAGTGCTTGCCAGTTCACCAAAATGCTACCAAAAAAACTGTTAGTGATCGCAGGGATCACGCCTGACTCTGCGAACGCTGCAGTTATGTGTTTAGTGTTTTGTAAGTGACAGTGATCGATCGATACTGCACTTGGGTGGGCTGGGCTGGGCCGGGCGGAGGGGCAAAACGCAGGTGCTAGCAGGTATCTGGGCTGATCCCGCTAACACTGCATTTTTGGTAACCCTAAACTGCTGGGGACGCTAGTATAGCTCTGATCAGATCAGATATTGATCCGTTCAGATACTATACCACTAAGGGAGGCGTATGCTGCGTGCGTGGGTGTTAGCGGTACTGGCGCTAACCTGACGCTGCCTGGGGCTGGTGCTTGCCAGTTCACCAAAATGCTACCAAAAAAACTGTTAGTGATCGCAGGGATCAGGCCTTACTCTGCGAACGCTGCAGTTAAGCATTTCGTGTTTTGTAAGTGACAGTGATCGATCGATACTGCACTTGGGTGGGCTGGGCTGGGCCGGGCGGAGGGGCAAAACGCAGGTGCTAGCAGGTATCTGGGCTGATCCCGCTAACACTGCGTTTTTGGGAACCCTAAACTGCTGGGGACACTAGTATAGATCTGATTGGATCAGATATTGATCCGTTCAGATACTATACCACTAAGGGAGGCGTATGCTGCGTGCGTGGGTGTTAGCGGTACTGGCGCTAATCTGACGCTGCCTGGGGCGACGCATATCACCGCCGGGCGATCAGGGGGCTAAACCTTTATTCGGTAATAAACGGCGGGTGCCCTGACACAATAAAAAATAAACGAACTAACCAGCGTCACCCGTAACAGTTATACAGTGATCAGTGGTGAAAGGGTTTACTCGGGGGCAATCAAGGAGTTAAAACATTTATTAGGTAGTATATGCGGGTCCCTGTTGCTATAAAACGCTGACGTCGAACCTAAATATTTACTTCCCTAACTAGCGTCACCAGCGACACTAATACAGAATACAGAGTACTAATACAAAACAAACAAAAAAACTGCTTGGTGTCAGTTTGTGACGGGGGGGGGGGTGATTGGGGGATGATCGGGGGGGGGGTGATTGGGGGGGGATCGGGGGTGTTTTGTGTGCCTGGCATGTTCTACTGTGTGTGTAGTGTGTTTTCACTCACATTATAGTCTTCTCTCCTCGGCGCCGGAACGGAAAATACCGAGCCGAGGAGAGATGACATCATTTCCTTTGCTGCTGTTTAGCATACAGCAGCAAAGGAATGTTCTCATTGGCCGGCGGCGATCGCGAGGGGGGGGCCACGAACGGATGGCCTCCCCCTTAACTCCGATCGCCGGGGGACAAAAGAGGACTGCCTCGGGCACCGGGGGGGGGGGGTCCGATCGGACCCCCCACCCGCGGGAGGTAGATCACGTATATCTACGTGATTTTGCCTGCCCGTGCCATTCTGCCGACGTATATCGGCGTGAGGCGGTCCTTAAGTGGTTAAAGCAGTTCTGTATCCATCACTACATCATTAAATGTAGTTTAATAGAAATTAGATAATTGCAAGTACCTGCATTTAACTTGGTATCAGTCTTTTACATTCTCTGTACAGAAACTCTAACACTGGGGGAGGGTGAGGCAGCACAAAGAGTTAAGGCCTATTCACACCAGAATCACACAGGAACAATCTCCCAGCTCCTGTGCGATACCTGTGTGTTTCTTTGTAATGCAATTTGGCAGTCCATTCATTTGTATTGGCTGCTAATCGAGATTTCAATAGAATGTAATGCCGCAAGTGAATATTGAAATTGTTTCTTATTATGGTCAGAAAAGAACAGGCTATGGAAGAGAAGAAACCCTCTGGTTTGGAGACTTGGTTGGTTCAGGTGCAATGTTTTAATAAGAAGTATCAAAAAAAAGAGAAATAACACAAAAGAAGGAGAAAAGGTGCTGCTCACCCCTAATGCTAAAAAGGAAAAGGAATCCCCCAAGGTGGGTTTTTTAGGCAGCAAGATATAAATATCGAGTCAAAATATGTATAAAATTGGAAAAAGTTTATTTTACAAAAAATCACATGTCATGAAATTAAGTTATGAGCTCCAGTAGGAAGTGTTTAAACCTTGTTTAAAATTGACATACACTATACAGACATATTTCCATAATGACATCAGAAAAAATGTCAACAATATGAAAAATTAACTGACGCGTTTCAACCCAAATACTAGGGGTCTTCTTCAGAGGTTCAGTCTGTTGAGAAATATATAGTATAAATACACATGTAACATGACATTTGCATATGACAAAAATAATCCACAGCATATATATCTAATGTAATTACCCAACAGTGTATGTCCAGTTGGAGGAAAGTGGAGCTTCCTACATATAGGTCCCTTTAAAAACTGCTCACTTCCTCACCCTCAGAGGGTCCCAACACAACTCCACTGGCACCGCAACCAGGAGGAGGGGGCAAAAGTCCACCGATGTGGCTTACGAGAAAGTTTACCCCCCATCGGGCCAGGTGATCTATTGAGGGGAAGGGGGCACACCTGCAGCAGAGATCCAAAAGTGAACAAACTGAATACTATATCCCTATATCAAGAACAGCTATTTGAAAAAATATATTATAGGTAAAGTGTAAATGATGAATAAAAATAAAAATCAAGAAGAATGTGTGTGTATATATATATATATAGTTAGCCAGGACAGTGGTCAATTGATCACCTGGCCCGATGGGGGGTGACCTTTCAGTGTGACTTCTCGTAAGCCGCATCGGTGGACTTTTACCCCTTCCTCCTGGTTGCGGTGCCGGTGGAGTTGTTTTGGGACCCTCTGAAGGTGAGAAAGTGAGCAGTTTTTAAAGGGACCTATATGTAGGAAGCTCCTCTTTCCTCCACCTGGAGTACTGGTGAGTTAGATTGGGAATGATGTAGGTGTGGCACTATTCTAATTTAAAGTGACTATGAATGATGTGTTAGACCCTCTGCAGAGTATAACACTGTTTGACTGGTGTTTGCCTTTAATCTGTACTGATTAATATGTCAAAAGTGACTAGTGCAAAAATGTGTTGCACCCTCTGCAGGGTGCAGTATTATATGTTTAAAGGGCCTAAATAAATAAATGCCTGAAAACAATTATAAACCTTATTAGACAGTGCTTATACGAGTGTGTTGTACCCTCTGCAAGCTACAACACAAAAATATGTGCCTTTAGAATATGTGCTGATGAAATCTGTACGTGACCAAACAATAAAAATTATATCCGTGCTAGTCTATTGCACCCTCTGGCGGGTGCAACCATAAAGAACAGGTGTACTCAGAATGAATATAATAAAGGTAACCTCTAAGTATTGATGCTCCTACTGATGGTACTAGATGTGTTTGATCTAGAGGGGTTTGAAGCCCTGTAGATCTGGTACATAGACAAAAAATAATAAAATAATAAAAATAAAATTAAGAAAACTGTGTTAATGTGTTACACCTCTGTCGGATGTAGCCGTCCTGAAGTCACCTCTAGATATTATCACTCATGCTAGCAATGCTACAAATGTCTGATCAAAAGGGGTTTGACCTCCTGCAGATCTATATGACAGAATATTAGCGATATCCCAGAAGCAATGTATACATCTCTCAACTGCAGTGGTAACACTAATTACAAACAGTAATTATCACATCTAGTGCAATAATACTATACAAAGTGACTTGTGCTCAAAAAAGTGCTTAAAAAGTGTTCAATGCTTTGCTGAAAAAAGCCTCTTAGAAGCTTCCTATTTAGGTGACAGTGGTGTTGGTGATCTTATCTGTGCTCCTATCATGAATGCACTCACCGGATATCCTCACCCCCCAGGGGTACTGTGCAGCCACAGTATGTGCCACTGTGTAGCAATCTTTAGAATACTTGATCTGTGCTTTATTGTTGGCGTTGTTTTTGGCGTTCCGCCCATTTACCATGTGAAGGAAAAAGGGGTGCCCATAGCATAATTCTGTTTTAAAAATTTTTATTTTGGTTAAAAATCGGTAAATATACTCACATTTTTTCAGAATATACAAGCATTTATAGAAACAAAACAAGCGCCATGGAAAATCCTATTCACAGCCCTGACCAGAAGTGACGCAAAGACGTTCGTAACTCTGCCCTACGCGTTTTGTCATTCAAGACGTCATCTGGAGCGTCCATCTTGCTACACCTCCTGTCTTTATATAGTGTGCGGTGTCTCTAATGCGCCTGCGTGTAGCGGTGGCCATTTTTTATGGGATTTTTAGGACTGAATCCCGTAATGGTACAATGATAGTATAGCTTTGGGCTGGATATTATGGGTATAAATATAAAAGATCCCTAATGCGTCTGCGCTTAGTGTCAGCCATTTTTGGTATGATTTTAAAGACCGAAGCCCTCAATAAAATAGCGGTGATGTCCCCACAGATACAATGAGTTGGACATATGAATTTTATCAGAAAATATAACATATGTACTTTAGATGTCCTTTGGATTTATTTAGTTTTACATACTAAAGCACCATGGTTTGTCCTCTCAAAGTGGACTACCAATGGTGCAGCTGTATGTTCATATACTTGGCTGGAAATGATAAAAATAATGCTGGTTGGTGTCACCACAGTTGATTAATGGTAAGAACACCGCACACTGTAAGAGCCATTTAGATTGTACCTATTTACAATATTAGTAATATATCTATCCACTCGATATACCATCATATATTATCAGGCATGATTAAAATTAATATTGAAAATACCTATCAAAGGCTTTAGCAATGAAAATTATGACTAAAATATAAAATTACAAATTCATAAAAATAATAAATATATGATTACTTCCAGATTACAAAAAAACCCAATACCCATATAGTCAATGGTTTTTGAAACACCTTGAGTAGAATGAAGGACCGAGTGCTAGGCTAATACTGCCCTGAGCTGAAGCTATAATATTTTTAAACAACATTGCAGCAACACAGACAATAGATTCCTGTTACCCAATTTGAGAATGGTTAGAGGACCAACTCTCATCTAAATTGACTGAGGCCTATATGATAGATGTTTAACCACTTCAATACAGGGCACTTATACACCTTCCTGCCCAGACCAATTTTCAGCTTTAAGCGCTGTCGCAATTTGAATGACAATTGCGCGGTCATGCTACACTGTACCCAAACAAATTTTTTATCATTTTGTTCCCACAAATAGAGCTTTCTTTTGGTGGTATTTGATCACCTCTGTGGTTTTTATTTTTTGCTAAACAAATAAAAAAAGACCGAAAATTTTGAAAAAAATAAAAGTTTTGCTTTTGTTTCTGTTAATTTTTTTTTTAAATAAGTAAGTTTTCTCTTTCACTGATGGGCACTGATAAGGCGGCACTGACAGGCACTGAAAGGCACTGATACGGCGGCACCGATGAGGTGGCACCTATGAGCGGGCACTGACGGGCACTGACGATGGGCACTGAAATGCGGCACTGATGGGCACTGGTAGGTGGCACTGATGGGTGGCACTCATATGCAGCACTGATGGGCATTGATAGGCGGCACTGATGGACACTGATGGGTGGCACTGGGTGGCACTGGTTGGCACTGATGGGCACTGATGTGCGACACTGATGGGCAATGAAAGGCAATGAAAGGTGGCACTGCTGGGCACTGCTAGGCACTGATTAGGCGGCACTGATAGGCGGCACTGCTGGGCACTGATGGGCACTGATAGGCGGCACTGCTGGGCACTGATGGGCACTGATACGTGGCACTGATGGGCACTGATACGTGGCACTAAAATGAGGCACTGATGGGCATCCCTGGTGGCACTGGCAGTGGTAGGCATTGCAGTGGGCATTGACTGGCAGCTGCCTGGGCACAGATTGGCAGCTGCCTGGGCACACAGTGACATTTCCCTGGTGGTCTAGGGGCATACCTGGTGGTCCAGTGGGGATCGCTTCCCTGGTGGTCCTGGGCGACATCCCTGGTGGTCCTGGGTAGGATCCGAGGGGGGGCTGTGCTGATAAACAATCAGCACAGACCCCCCCTGTCAGGAGAGCAGCCAATCCGCTCTCCTCTACTCGTGTCTGTCAGACGCGAGTGAGGAAAAGCCGATCACCGGCTCTTCCTATTTACATTGTGATCAGCCGTGATTGGACACGGCTGATCACGTGGTAAAGAGTCTCCGTCGGAGACTCTTTACCTAGATCGGTGTTGCAGGGTGTCAGACTGACACCCCACAACAACGATCGCCGCGATGCGCGCCCCCGGGGGCGCGCAGCGGCTAGATATTCCTGATCACGTCATATGAGGTCCGATCAGGAATATCAAACCACTTTGCCGCCGTCATTCTGTAATAGGGCGGGCGGCAAGTGGTTAAAACTTCCTGTATAGTGAATTAAGAAGGTTAGAATTATGACTAATCTAGGTTACATTAGCCCTAATAGCCTGATCTATATGGAAAGACACAACTCAAGCATTTGTCAAAAAAGCAAATTTAAATCAACATCAATGTTCATCCCTGCTGGTTGAAGATTTCTAACTGGAAGATCACTTTCGTTTCATTTTGTGAGATCTTATGTTTTTTGTGTTCCCCTCGCCAATGCCCTTTGATTTTATGTATGGCATAAAAAGTCATACACATTGGATCTTTTTGTGATAGTCTCTAAAATGCCTCAAGACACTGTGTTTATTAAAACAATTTTACATGTTATTGATGTGTTCTCGTATTCTAACTAATTGTTTACTACTGTGGTAAAATTAGTTTTCTTGTTCGTTTTCCTACTGACCCTGCAAGGTAAACATTTTCCACATTTGTGGAATCCTTTTAGGTTTTTAAAGAATTTCATTTGTTTTGGTGGGTCTAAAGCATTGTGTACCAGTCTATTCCTCAAAGATGGCGCTTTTCTGTAGATGAAATAAGGTTTAGCTGGTAATATGGAGCCTAGGACTTTGTCGGATTGTAAAGCGTGCTGCTTTTTTTTCATGGACTAAGGAATTGTGTTGTATTTTAACTGTATGTTTTTACTGACGTTTTGCACATTGAGCATTGCTTTTTTGCACATTGATTATTTATTTTATTTATTTTATGTCACATAAGGGAGTGCCACATGATACATTTAAAATGGTTGACAATAAATAGGCTTTTCTAAAATATTGCAAATCTTTAAGGGCTGAATCCCACTCTTGCTTTGTAGTAATACATGCATCACCACAAAATTTGATAACGTACTTTATGTACATTGTGTTGTCGTGTAATTTTTTGGAGTGACACTCCAATGCACTATGGCAGCGCATCTCCTATACACATGTGTATCAGCACACAACAATACATGGTACTGCACTCAAAGAATACTGCATACATTTTTGTCCTCTCTGGTGCAATGACACATTGAAAGTGTCACATCTGTGACACTTTCACAGATGGTCTGCTTTAAAGCAAGTTATTTATAGCCTTTGACTATAGAAATAATAATAAACAAAAAGAGTGCACAAAACCTCTAACTATAAAACTTACTATAAAATAGTATAAATTAACATCAATTAATAAAATCACCAATAAAGTGAAAAGATGACATCATATATAATATAAATCAAACAATACTGTAATAGAAATGAAAGTCCACTCCAAAGGAATACTTCAGGGCTCCACTAGGGGGCCAGTGTATGGTCTTGTAAAAATAAAACACCACGGTTCCATGTGTTAAGTCCCAAGCCACTTTGAACATAGGGGTGTGAATTCCCTTGCAGGATAATCATGATCTCCAGATCCAGAAAGTGCAATTCTCTGCAGTAAGATTTAGTAGAAAATACTAAGGCCAAAGAGAAAAAATTGCTACAAACACCGATCTATTTACATGCACATCTACTCACAAGCATCACCAGGGTAAAAAAAAGCTAAAAAACACCACGCTGTGGTGGACCAGCAGGTGTAATGATGCCATAGGCTACTAGCAACACCCTACACATTTGATCTATGCAAGGGACATCCTCAGGGGACATGTTGTTAATAAACTGGTGTTTTTAGCAGTATTACTCCATGGTCCTTTGGAATGGAATGGAATTAACATACCTATGTTTTTTTTTATAATTATATTTTTATTGGGAATTTTCTAAAGAAAAACAAAGAGAACAATAACAAAATTGTTAAATAGAATCAAACGAGAGGCCAAATCACCTCAAAAAACAGTGTATTAAGAAAAGTCATGACAAGACAGGCCACATGAAGTCACAAGTAAGCATATGTTAAAAAGTGCAGCATATAATAAAAACTTATAAGTAATAAGGAGTGGTGCAAACCTGAATACACACCAGGAAGCATAATATAAGGCAAAAGATCAAAATAATTAGGGCCAATATAAGGATAAACTGCCTGAGAGATGGAAAATATGATGAAGAGGGAAGGCTGTATTGCAACTGATCCCAAGCTTCCCAACCCTTGTTGAACTGTGAAAGAGTGTCATTAACCATGGCCGTAAATATTCCATTCTACATACAGTATATCAGCTATAATATTTAAAAGTAGGGACAGGGGTGGAGGTTTGGTAGACAAGCACCATAATGGAATGGGCCTCTTTGTTGCTAACAAAATATAAGAGTCCAATCATTTAGCATATTTACTAGGGCCGGGAATAGGAAGACCTAACAGATAATGAAAGGGTCTATTGGAAAGGGCCCAGCGAATAAACATTGAAGAAGCGACATACTGTAACAATACTCAAAAAAAGTTTTATCAGAGTACATTGCCAGAAAATATAATAATGAGAACCCAAGTCATTGCTACAATGCCAGCACTGTTGTAAAAGTGAGGAGTTATGGTGATGTAAAACTTCAGGTGTTCTATAACAGAACATCAATACCTTAAAAGCAGTCTCTCTTTGCACCACACAAGGTGACTTTTTGAAGTTGAAGACCAAATCTTATTCCAATAAGAATGGGGGCTAGGCCTTGGAAGATATGAGACCATTTTCACAGGTATGCATGCAAATCTTCAGTAAGGTTGTTCCATGGAGTATTTAATGATAAATCAGGTGTATTTGATATGGTCCCTGAGCACACACATATTCAAATTTATTGGGCCTATCCAAAACAAGGGAAGGAGACAAAGAGGAGAAATAGTGCTTTATTTGAAGAAAAAACATATGTTTAGAGATATGGTATTTCATCCGTAGAGCCTCAAATGTACGTAGCCTACAAGATGTAGGGTTTCTAAAGTGACGGAGCTGAAAAAGAGTTGACTGGGCTCAGGGTGACATGGTCATAGGACAGACTGTCAGGTATAGGAGGAATAAATAGCACATTGGACAGGAGAACAAGGTGAGGAGAGAGAGCACTTTGTGTTACAGGTACAATAGCATTGGAGCAAGGCATAAATGTTTCAATGCAACATCATTATGGAAAGAAAAGGACCAAATCAAAGAGCAAGGATGTATGGTTAAAGGGAGCCCATTTCAATTTCCAACCACTGTTAGGGATGTATTGATTGAACCAGGAGGCAATAGTACATAAATGAATAGCATACAATAGGAATATTTAATGATGTCAGGAGCTCCATGTCTCCTCTGCAACCAAAAAGAAATTACCACAGAGCTGACAATAAGGTGAGCTTTATTGTGCCATATGAAATGAAAGAGCCAGCATTGAAGAGCTTTGAGTTGGGTCATGGGGAGGTGAGGTTTCAAATACATAAAGTAGTTTAGGTAACACAGACATTTTGAGAACATTTACCCTTCCCAGTAGTGAAAAAGGATAAGCATCCCATTGTTTCAGCATGCAATTGATTTCCTGTAAAAGAGAGTAAAGGGTGGAATACAAGGGTGTCAAGTGTACTCCTAAATATTTAAGGGACTCAGAACACCAATGAAAAGGATAAGCCTGTTGTAAATTGGTCAGACAGTTAGGGGGCATGTGAATAGGTAGGGCTTCCATCTTAGAAATAACGGGATTGGTTAATGTTCGTAAAATATTGTCAGCAAAAAGAGTTTATATTCCTGTTGTCCCATTAATACTCCATGTATGTCAGAATGAGATTGAATGGCCTCAGCTAGGGATTCCAAACAGAGAATAAAAAGCAAAGGCGACAGCGGACATCCCTGCCTGGTGCCATTGGACATCTGGAAGGAATGTGACAAAAAGGAGCATAACTGAACTTGGGGAGAAGGGCCAGGTCCTTCGGGGCAGTGAGAAAAGGACCTTGAAAACCATAATGACATAGGGATGCAAACATATGCTGCCAGCTCAAACAATGAAATGCTTTTTTGGCCATCTAAGCTCAGTAGCAGAACAATATGATCAATGGTCCACCTTGTATTTTCCCCTGCATGTCTGGTGGGGATGAATCCCACCTGATCTTTGGTAATTCATTTAGGGAGTAATTGAGTCAGTCAATTGGCCAAGATCTTCATGAAGATCTTATAATCAGAATTCAATAATACAATAGGTCTATAATTATCAGGAGCAGATGGATCCTTTCCAGGCTTAGGAATAACAGAAATAAAGAAATGCATAAACTGGAAATGGGTGGTGGACATGGCCCTTGAGAATAGAGCTATAGAGAGCCAGCAAATTGGGTGTTAAAATATGAAAGAAGGGGCGTGGTTTCGACATGCAGAAGTGAGGACGCATCTCTCTTGGGCTCCGGCGCTGACACCACATTTAAAGCACTTATTCAGCTTCTCACCACTGCTATCCTCTTGGAGACGATGCGTAAGAGGACCGGCAAGTCCCTACATAAAAAAGACACCTCTGTGGACTCTAAAAGGGTTTTTTGCACACGGAACCAGAGGACCTGTGTAGACATGGATGGCCTAGGCCGTTCTCCACATGGTGCGAGCTCTGGCACGGGCTCCGCCTCCCGTCACAGGCCTGAACCCAGACACCGCTCTCCAGCCTCATCAGCCAGCTCAGAAGGTGAGGGCAATACATCCAGATATTCGGAGGTTGCGGCATTGATGAGCGACCTGCCTACCAAAACGGAATTGGCAGCCATGCTGTTGGGCCTCGAACGGGCCATCAAGAAGGAGGTCTCCGCTGTGCTCTCAGATCTCTCTCAGGTGTTGGATGAGTGGAGCAGACCGAGCAGCACCTAGATCGCCACGAGGCCGCCATTAAAAAGCTGCAGGCGTCCACTCGCAGCCTTACTATCACACACAGAATTGCCCTCTACAAAATCGAGGACCAGCAGAATATCATACGAATCAGGGGCCTACCTAAGACGACGGGAGATGAGGACCTCCTCCCATCCATCCGGGGGATCTTTAACGGCTTGGGCCAGGCGGCTGATCATCCCCTGAAAATAGACCGAGTCCACAGGGAACTTCGTCCCTGCAACCTCTCTTTGGACATCCCATGTGATGTCATCTGCAGGGTCCACTATTATGAGGAAAAGGAGCTCATTATGAAGAAGGCCAGAGACGCCGCCACACAGGACTTTGATGGCGCAACCTTATCTTTCTGGCCAGAGAGACCCTGGAGCGTCGCAGGGCCCAGTGACCTTTGACAGAGAAGCTGCGAGCCGTCTCCATCAACTACCGGTGGGGCTTCCCAGTGGCCCTGATCACAAGCAGAGACAGTAAAACGGCGATATTCCGATTCCCAGAAAACCTGGAGAAATTTTGCATGGATGTTAACATCTCCCCGCCAGAACTCCCTGGTTGGCAGGACGCCATTCCGCCCCTCCCCAGCAACTCCAAACCGAGATGGCAAAAAGTGGATCGCAAGCACCACTCCTCCGCTTCTGGCCCATCACCCCAGTTGGGGTAACAACCGGGCCTGATGGTCTAGGCCTCTCAGTTTCTCCGTTTGGAAATTCCTGATATCTTTTGACCGCAAGTATATGACTACACTTGGTGTACTGTTATACCCCTCAGTTCTATAGATTGGTATTTATGCCTTCCTCTGACTGTATGAGTTGATGCTGTTACTTGCTAAATGGTGGACGGCAATGCCCCATGTTTTATGTTTTAAGTTTTAAGCTCTAAGTTAAGTGCCACCTTATAAGTTTATAATCTTGATTATGTGGTGTCGATGCTGGAGCATCGAGACAATGCTCACACCAATTTTGGTGACCGCGGTGTGATGCCCGGGACTCCTCCCCCCCCCACCATGGGGCACCATGTGACCTCATGCTCCCATGTTCCTGCCCCTCTTTGGGCGCTGAGCATGTGGGTGTCCAGCCTCATGAGTGCCCTTACTATGCACCGCAGACTTTTGCGTGCACATGCTGACCATCCTCTAATGTGGTCTGTGACTTTTTCGCTGCAAGATGTTAACTGTTAACTGTCTCTGATCACGCTCCCTGCCTCAGGTCCAACCCTCCTGGAAAATAGTGTACATGGGTCTCCCCTGCTGGTCCCCATGGCTACGGTGAACTTATTATCTATTAATGTGAGGGGTCTCCACGCCCCAGGTAAGAGACACAACTTGTATGTTGGGTCATCTGCGGGGGGATGTTGTTTTTCTGCAGGAGACCCACCTCACACACACTACTTCAGTAAAAATGTTTTCTCCACAGTATCCCACGTGGTATTATAGCTTATCGGATGTGCATAAAGCAAAAGGTGTGGCCATTGGGTTCCACAGGGGTACCTCGTTTACGATGGAATCCATGTTAGGTGATCCAACTGGGCGATTTCTGTTCTTAAGAGGCAGCCTGGGCGGTATGCCATGCACTCTAGCAACTTTATATGCCCCCAACCGTGGCCAAGCAGGCTTCATTGTGACCACTCTCAAGAAACTGCAGGACTTTGCCGGCGGATGCATTCTCCTCGCCGGGGACTTTAATACTCCACTGGAGCCCCTCCTCAACACGTCACAGGGAAAATCCAGTATCTCGCATAAACGTTTGCTGTTCATATGCAAACGTTTGCACGATGCTCAGCTGATAGATGTGTGGAGGATTATGCACCCACGGACGAGAGATTACACCCATTATTCCCATGTGCATGATACCTACTCTAGAATTGATTTTTTCTTCATAGACCACCACCACCTCTCACTTCCCATAGGCGCTGACATTGAGACCTCCCCCATATCCGATCATACCCTGATCATGCTCAAACTAAAAATCCCATCTTTGCCCAAAAGGACCACAAATTGGAAGCTTAATGAGGATCTTATAACTGGGGAAATTGATAAAAAACTGATAGGGGAGGACCTGTTCCTTTACTTTAGGGAAAATACACATCCCAACATTTCACCGGGTGTACTTTGGGAGGCACACAAGGCTCATATTCGCGATAAACTCATAGAACTAGGTGCTAGGAAAAAGAGGGAATGGACACACCAACAATCTGAACTAATTCGTGACATTGGTGTCCTTGAGCAACAACATAAAGCTAGGCAGTCCCAGGCAGTATTTCACACTCTGACCTTGAAGAGGGAAGAATTGAAAGGCCTCTTTCATGTGTAGCAGAAGCAGAAATCTCGCATAGTGGCCCAACGTTTCCATGAGTGGGGTAATAAGCCAAGTCAGCTATTGGCTCGCTCATTGCAACAGAAAAAAATGCTTCCTTCAAAGCTAAAATCAAGACCTCATACGCTGCGCTAGTGTATGAAACACCGGCTATAGCTAAAGAATTTCAATCATTCTATCAGCATCTAGATTATTATTATTATTATTATTATTATACAGAATTTATATAGCGCCAAAAGTTTACGCAGCGCTTTACAATATAAAATGGAGACAATACAGTTATAATACAATAAGATACAGGAGGATTAAGAGGGCCCTGCTCAGAAGAGCTTACCATCTAATAGGGTGGGGCAGGTGGTACAAAAGGTTGTAATTGTGGGGAATGAGCTGATGGAAGTGGTAAAAGATTAGTTAGAGACGTTATAAGCTTTCCTGAAGAGATGAGTTTTCAGGGATTGCCTGAAGGTAGCAAGAGTAGGGGATAGCCGGACAGGTGGAGGTAGCGAGTTCCAGAGGATGGGAGAAGTTCTGGAGAAATCCTGGAGATGAGCATGAGAGGAGGAGACGAGAGAGCTTGAGAGTAGGAGGTCTTGAGAAGAGCGGAGAGGATGAATTGGGTGATATTTGGAGACAAGATTGGTGATGTAGATCGGGGCAGAGTTGTGAATGGCTTTGTATGTTGTGGTTAGTATTTTGAATTTAATTCGCTGGGTGATTGGGAGCCAGTGTAGGGATTGGAGGAGAGGGTTGGCAGACACTGAGCGGTTGGTAAGGTGGATAAATCTGGCAGCAGCATTCATGATAGACTGTAGAGGGAATAGCCTATGGAGAGGCAGGCCAATGAGAAGGGAGTTGCAATAGTCAAGGCTAGAGATAACAAGGGAGTGAATGAGGAGCTTGGTGGTTTCATTTGTTAAAAAGGGGTGAATTTTAGAGATGTTACGGAGGTAAATTCTACAACTTTTGACAACGATTGGATTTGCGGCTGAAATGACAAGTCAGAGTCTAGGATTACACCTAGTACCCTGGCGTGAGGGGAGGGACTGATGGTTGCATTGTTGATTTTGATGGAAAAGTCGCTGAGGGGGGCACGGGTGGGGGGGAATATTAATAGCTTAGTATTAGAGAGATTTAGTTTAAGGAAGTGGTGCGACATCCATGCTGATATGTCAGTTAGTAAGTTAGTAATGCGAGAGGAGACTGAAGGAGCGAGGTGAGGAGTAGACAGATTTGGGTGTCATCAGCATATAAGTGGTATTGGAAGCCGTGGGCGGTTATCAAGTGACCAAGGGAGGAGGTGTAGATAGAGAAGAGAAGGGGTCCAAGAACAGAGTCTTGGGGGACCTCCACAGAAAGGGGCAATGGAGAAGAGGAGACAGAGTTGTAGGTGACACTGAAGGAGCGCTGTGATAAATAAGCAGAGAACCAGGATAGAGCAGAATCTCGGAGGCCAAGGGAATGTAGTTTATTGAGAAGGAGCGGGTGGTCAACAGTATCAAAGGCCCCAGAGAGGTCATGTAATAGGAGTATGGAGTACTGGCTGTTGGTTTTAGCAGTTAGTAAGTCGTTAGTGAGTTTTAGTAAGGCAGTTTCTGTGGAGTGCTGTGAGCGAAAGCCAGACTGTAAAGGGTCAAGAAGGTTATTTTCACTGAGGTAGGAGCTAAGATGGTTGTAGAATAAGCGTTCTAGAAGTTTAGAGGTGAATGGGAGCAATGAGATGGGTCTTAAGTTGTTCAGGTTGGTAGGGTCCAGTGAGGGCTTTTTAAGTATGGGAGTGATCTGTGCATGTTTTAGAGGGGAGGGGAAGGTGCCACTAGAGAGGGAGAGATTGAAGATGTGAGTGAGGGAGCATAGGATAGAAGAAGAGGGTGAGCGTAGCAGTTGTGAGGGAACAGGATCCAGGGGACAATTGGTTAAGTGGGCATCTTCCACTTCAGTAGTAGCCAGTAGTAGCCAATTCAAAAGAGGAGAGTGTTAAATGTGCTGTTATGTTGGGTGGGGAAGATGTACGCACAGTGGAGGTATCCTCACAAATTGCATCAATCTTGTCTTTGTAACCTCTTCAGTAGTAACCAATTCAAAAGAGGAGAGTGTTAAATGTGCTGTTATGTTGGGTGGGGAAGATGTACGCACAGTGGAGGTATCCTCACGAATTGCATCAATCTTGTCTTTGAAGTTATTAGCAATCTCTTGGGCAGTGAGTGAGTTAGTGGGTAGAGGGGGTGGGGACGAAGCAGAGAGTTAAAGGTTTAGAAGAGCCGACGGGGACTGGATGACAAGGAATTAAAAAGATAGACAAAGTAGGCTTGTTTGGCAGCATGGAGGCATGAATTGTATTTTAGAAGGGCAGATTTATATAGGGTAAAGTCTTGCAGGCATTTGGTTTTACGCCACAGTCGTTCAAGAGCACGGCAATGTCTCTTAAGATTTCTAGTGTTGTCAGTTTGCCATGGTTGTAACGGTCAGGTCCTGATTCTGCATGGGGTTAGAGGAGCAAGTGCATCTAGTGATGATGAGAGTGAACGGTTGTAAACAGAGGTGGCCAGGTCAGGACAGGACAGGGGAGAGATTATGTCATATAGGTGGTCAGTAGCAGAATAGAGAAGAGAGGGGTTAAAGTGGCGAAGGTTTCTACAAGTAATTGTTTGCTGCTTGGAGGGATGGGTGGTTGGAGGCAAGGATACAGTGAAAGTAATGAGGTTGTGATTAGAGAGAGGAAAGGGGGTGTTGGTGAGGTTGCCAGAGTTGCAGAGATGGGAGAATACAAGGTCAAGGGTATTACCATTGGAGTGAGTGGAAGTATGTGTCTATTGGGTTAGGTCAAAAGATGAGGTTAAGTTGAGAAGTTTAGCTGTAGTTGGGCTGTTAACATTGACAGGAATGTTGACGTCACCAAGAATGATAGTGGGTATTTCAGAGGAGAGAAAGTAGGGTAGCCAGGCAGCAAAGTCATCAAGAAAGCGCGATACTGGCCCAGGAGGCCCATAAATTGCTGCAATCCTCAGCGAAATGGGAGAAAACAGACAAATACAGTGCATCTCGAAAGAAGAGAGGGATAGAGAGGGAGGGACAGGAAAGACTTGGAAGGTGCTTTGTGGGGATAGAAGGAAGCCAACTCCACCTCCTTTCTGTCTGTTGGGTCTGGGGGAGTGAGTCCAATGGAGACCACCATGGGAGGGGGCAGCAGGAGAAGCTGAGTCAAAATTTTGAAGCCAGGTTTCTGTTATGGCGAGTATGTTAAAGCCATGAGAGATGAAGTGGTCATGTACAGATGTTAGCTTGTTACAGATGAAGGGCACATGAGATTGGTGGGCAGATTTGAGGAAGCAGGGAGATAGAAATTAAACTGAGTGGATTGCGATGATTGCCAGATGGGGAGGGGTATTGGATATGTGGCTTGCAGTTGTAAAATGGCGGACCAGGATTAGGAGAAATGTCACCTGAGACTAGGAGAAGGAGAGGGGCAAGAAAGGCAAGATGGGAGTGGGATGTGCATGAGCACACGTATCTAGTGGCCCTGGTGTTTATGTCAGCATGTGGATGCAGCAAATGCAGGAGATGGTGGGTGCCATAGTAGGGAGAGGGTAGGAATGAGGGTGATATGTGCATGCTGCAGGGAAGAGAGGAGGGGTAGAGTAAAGATAATTTGAGGATAGAAGACACCAATGTGAGATGGAAGAGAATAAGGAGCATGTTAGTGGATAGAGAGTAGGAAGCTGACTTTATATAAAATATATAATATAAAATAAATGTCAAAAGCTGGTTTGCATGTCGTCTTGCAGAGTGGAGCAGAGTTCTTGTTGTATCTTCATCCAGCTTTAGTTATCCTGCTTTCGTTAAACTGCATTGGTGAAACTGTGCATCACTCATGACAGAGCCACTCAGGACAGAGCCATGATGTCTGCGCCTTGCCCCTGTCTGCGCCACCCCATAGGATGCTTTAAATTTATAAGGAGACTAAGCAGGCATGCTTTTTCTCAGTTGGTCATTATTGGGTCTGATTTGAGACACCTGAATATGAGAGGGGAGATGGCCAATACCAGACCAGCTACAGACACAGGCTAGGGTCCTAAAGCTAATTACCTCTCTTGATCACTCAAGCCAAATGGGGTTGAGAATCAATCACCAGTAATATTGCTATTGCAGTGAGGTTGGTTTAGAGCTAGCATTAGATATAGAAGTATAAAGATATGGCAGCAGAAGACATTTACCAAAAATGTTAAAGCAATGTCAGTTCAGTAGAGATGTACAGATGGATAGATGTTTACCAAAAATGTTAAAGCAATGTCAGTTCAGTAGAGATGTACAGTAGGGATGAGCTTCGAGTTCGAGTCGAACTCATGTTCGACTCGAACATTGGCTGTTCGCAAGTTCGCCGAACAGCGAACAATTTGGGGTGTTCGCGGCAAATTCGAATGCCCTTTAAAAGTCTATGGGAGAAATCAAAAGTGATAATTTTAAAGGCTTATATGCAAGTTATTGTCATAAAAAGTGTTTGGGGACCCGGGTCCTGCCCCAGGGGACATGGATCAATGCAAAAAAAAGTTTTAAAAACGGCCATTTTTTCAGGAGCAGTGATTTTAATAATGCTTAAAGTCAAACAATAAAAGTGTAATATCCCTTTAAATTTCGTACCTGGGGGGTGTCTATAGTATGCCTGTAAAGGGGCGCATGTTTCCTGTGGTTAGAACAGTCTGACAGCAAAATGACATTTCGAAGGAAAAAAGCCAGAAGAACCAGAAGAAGATGAAGGAAGATAGAAGAAAGAAGAAGCATTAAAATAAAGGAATTGTCAAAAACAAACATTGTCTCTTGTCATTTTTAACATTTTTGACAGTTTTTTAGTGAAATGGTAGGGGTAAGTACCCCCTTACCATTTCACACAGGGGGGCCGGGATCTGGGGGTCCCTTTGTTAAAGGGGGCTTCCAGATTCCGATAAGCCCCCCGCCCGCAGACCCCCACAACCACCGGCCAGGGTTGTGGGGATGAGGCCCTTGTCCTCATCAACATGGGGACAAGGTGTTTTGGGGGGCTACCCCAAAGCACCCTCCCAATGTTGAGGGCATGTGGCCTGGTATGGTTCAGGAGGGGGGCGCACTCTTGTCCCCCCCTCTTTTCCTGCGGCCTGCCAGGTTGCGTGCTCGGATGAGGGTCTGGTAGGGATTTTTGGGGGGACCCCACGCCGTTTTTTTTTTCTTTGGCGCGGGGTTCCCCTTAAAATCCATACCAGACCTGAAGGGTCTGGTATGAAATTTAGGGGGAACCCCACGTACTTTACAGACATACTATAGACACCCCCCAGGTACGAAATTTAAAGGGATATTACACTTTTATTGTTTGACTTTAGGCATTATTAAAATCACTGCTCCTGAAATAACGGCCGTTTTTAAAACTTTTTTTTGCATTGATCCATGTCCCCTGGGGCAGGACCCGGGTCCCCAAACACTTTTTATGACAATAACTTGCATATTAGCCTTTAAAATTAGCACTTTTGATTATTCATGTTCGTGTCCCATAGACTTTAACGGTGTTCGCGTGTTCAAGCAAACTTTTTTCCTGTTCGCATGTTCTGGTGCGAACCAAACAGGGGGGTGTTCGGCTCATCCTTAATGTACAGATGGATATATGTTTATCTGTAAAAGAGCAGAGAAGACACGATCAGAATTGCTAACTGCATCGGTGAAACTGCGCATCACTTGTGACAGAGCCACTCAGGACAGAACCATGATGTCTGCGCCTTGCCCCTGTCTGCCTATATCACGTCCAACACACTATAGCGGACCGGGACACTAGGGCTACGCTTATCCGGGACTATCTGGCCCAGGCCAACTTACCTAGACTCCCGCCTGACACCCTAGCTACTTTGGAGGGGGAGTTCACCACCTCAGAGATGCGCATTGCACTGAAAGCTATGGCCAATGGCAAGGTGTCTGGTCCTGATGGCTTTACAGTAGCGTATTACCGCTCCTTTGCAGATGTATTGCTACCCCACTTGACCTACTATGCCAACGCAATCTCTGCT
This sequence comes from Lithobates septentrionalis, assembly GCA_037952835.1. NCBI lineage: Eukaryota > Metazoa > Chordata > Amphibia > Anura > Ranidae > Lithobates > Lithobates septentrionalis. The sequence continues at coordinate 14,990,403 of JBBDGP010000082.1, read as the reverse complement.
GGTGGCGCCCTCCGACCTGAGACTCTCCACGTGCACATTGCTGTAATCCCCAAACCCGGCAAAGATCCCAGTAACTGTGGGAGCTATTGCCCCATTGCCTTGCTGAATATTGATGCCAAATTGTATGCCAAAGTTATCGTGAATAGGCTCCTCCCATTGATCCCGCAGTGGGTCTCCAGAGACCAAACGCGATTCATTCTGGGCAGAGAGGCACATGACAACTCCCTCCGCACCCTATCCTTGATGGCCCATGCGCGTGGATCTTCCCAGCCCACCCTCTTGCTATCAACAGACGCGGAAAAAGCGTTTGATAGAGTGGACTGGTAACGCTATCTCATTTGGGTATTGGTGCCTCCCTCTTATCCCAAATTTCCGCTCTCTATAACTTCCCCATGGCCCAACTGCGCATAAATGGCAATCTAAGTGACCCCTTCAAGTTAAATAATGGCACTCATCAGGGTTGCCCCCTCTCGCCCATTTTATTTGCCTTATCTTTAGAGCCATTCTTATCAATGGTCAGACATAGCCCCTGCATTCATGGGATCACCATAGGAGGCTCAGAACACAAGTACGCTGCTTATGCAGATGACATTCTGTTCTACATACGACAACCCCTGATATCCCTTCCTAACCTCGTGTCAGCATTTTCAGCATTTAGTGCCATCTCCAATTTTAAAATCAATATGACAAAATCGGAAATCTTAAAGGTATCTCTCCCAGGTAAGACCATAGACCACCTGAAAAGGTGCTTTCCCTATAGCTGGCAGGCACGCAAGATGAAAAACCTAGGTATATACCTCACCCCTAACCCAGCCTCCTTATTCCGCACTAACTTTCAGCCCCTGTTGAATGCGATTAAATCAGACCTGCAGAAATGGTCTCAAATTGCTCACTCATGGTTGGGGAGGATTGCTGTTGTGAAGATGAATGTACTGCCCAGGCTGCTGTTTATGTTCCAGATGATTCCGTATAGAATCCCTGCAGGTTTCTTTACCCTGATAAGATCAATGATTAGCAAATATGTATGGAACAGAAAATGACCCAGACTTGCTAGGACCCTCCTCACTAGACCCAAAAGGGAAGGGGGCTTAGCCCTACCGGAACTTAAGAGATATTTCTTAGCAATAGTGTTGAATAGAATCTCTGATTGGAAATATCACAAAGACTCTAAGCTATGGGTGAGCCTGGAAACAGAGCTCAGTGGATCAGACCTTATTCCGCAAATTTGGATCCCTAGAAAACACAGAACTTTTTCCTCAACCACCTCACTGCTTACACGCTCCACCCTCATGGTATGGGACTCGCTGTGTAAGGCGCATAACTGGGCACATAACTCTCCTCTCCTGCCATTGACTGGCCATAACTACTTTCCCCCTGGGAACATAGATCCCAAAATCCATGTTTGGAGACTTGGGACTGCTGCCCTATTACATCAAGTTACTACCCTGTTAGGCATTGTGTCCCTGTCAACATTAATGCCTAGCTCTACGACGACACCCATGGACCAATGGAGGTACTGCCAGTTGGCAGCCTTTGTTCACTCTCTCCCAAAACCTCTATGGACCATCTCGGACTTGACACCTATAGAATCTGCTTTCACTGAGGATCTCCTACTTATATCAAGCCTTGCAAATGTTAGCCTCCACAAGAGACCCTACTTTCCTAAGCAACTGGGAGAAAGATCTCCGCAAAGAGCTCTCGGAAGCCCAAAATCTACTATTATCCTAACGACTCACACTTCCTCTATGGCTTCCAAAACGGCAGAGGTGAATTACAAATTGTTAATGAGGTGGCACTACACCCCAGTGGTACTTCACAAAACCTTCCCACAAGCATTGCCTCTGTGTTGGCAGGGGTGCCGTGAACAAGCAACACATGCTCACGTCTGGTGGTATTGCCCGCTTATCCGCCCATATTGGCTGATGATTCTACACTGGGCCAAAGAGATCCAAGGTTTTGAGATCCCCAACGATCCATGGGTGATACTACTTCATTGTACAGGTAAACCAGTGGGAACATATAAGAAATCTATAACACCACACCTGCTTAATGCAGCAAAAGCACTCATTCCTCGATACTGGAAGCAACCGACCATACCTACGTTATGCCAATGGCTAATGGAAGTAGACCACACATACTATATGGAGGATCTCACTCACTCCCTTAGAAATAAGCTGGACCTAGCAAAGAAAATATGGTCCTGCTGGTTTGCCTTCAAATATACACCCACCTAGGCGGAAATTATATCTCAGCCTAAGTGATGGTTTGTTAATTGAGTATATTGTGTAAGAGGGATTGGACCGAGGCAGACACCCTCCCCTTTCCCCTTCTCCCCTTCTTCTTCTTGTTTTTCTCTCCATTCTTTTCTTCTTCTCTTTACAATCTGGTTCTCTCAATTTTTTTTTATGTTTTATGAAGGGGCCATTACAGAGAGACTACTCGTGCCTATGCTTTATGCTATTTGATAATGTCACTGTTTTTGACAAGCTGGTAAGAATTGAGCAACCCTGGGCCTCGATACATGTCGCAGATAGAGTTTAGAATATGCAAATGAATGTATACTCCTGGCACCTATCGTTAACTGACTGTTATGTCATTATGAGACCCACTCGTTGTCTTTTTCAAACTTCTCTGTTTTGTATATTTTGTTTTTCAATAAAAAGTAAACAAAAAAAAAATGAAATAAGCTTTTATAATAAGAGTAGGGGAGCCGGTCTGGACCAGGAGACTTTTGTGACAGCAAATACTTAATGACTTTTGTAAGCTCCTCTAAAGAAATATTAGCATTCAGCATTGCCAAATTAAAGGAGGACAATTAAGGCAAAGTTAAAGTAGCAAACATATGTATGTATCAAATTCCTCCTGTTTAAAAAGGAAATCATTTTTGAGTGTTAAGCTTTTACGACAGAAGTCCCTGAAGACCTTGAACATAGTCAGGCAGTATATGGGTGTACCACCAGATTAAAAAAGAAAATCAGGGAACAAATAAAAAACGGCGAGGCTTGCGTTTATTTACTAACATTATGTTGGGCTTATTTGAGTACTCATATACTTTTTGTTTGGCTCATAGAAGAGATTAAGCAGCTTTAATTTGGTTATGAAGAGAGGTAACCATGTGGTGGTGAGCCATTGTGGGACTGTGTAAAAGTTGGCTTCCCGATGCTCGCAATTTAACAAGCAAGAAAACTCTCAGTATATTTGCATTTTTCCTTAAGTGCCTCCTGCACAGAACCTTCATCAAGCTTCATCAAGAACCTTCATCAAGCTGAAAAAACGTGATAAATCTTGAGAAAGCTTTTCTTCAGTGATGGCAAATTGAAGGAGATAGTCATTGTGTCATGAATTGCCAGTAATACCTTCATGCCCTGTCTGTCAGCTTACCTCTGGTCTGTGTATCAGCCTTGGGCCTGCACTCTCACACTTGCATGGTTAATTAATTTTCCCTCAGCGTAGTTCCACCCTAGCCTCTACAGGATACACTATTTAACACTGTGCTATCCAAGCCTGCCTTGCCCGAGCAATATTGTGTGTTTAATTTCCTGTCTCCTGCTTGCCGTGTGCTCTACGTCTGTTTTTGTTACTAATCTTGGCTTGTTCTTTGACTATCCCTGCCTGCTTGTTACCCTGACCTTTAGCGTATTCTCTGTCTATCCTTGTCTGCTAGTTGCCCCAGCCTTTGGCTTATCTCCTGACTATCCCTTGTTGTCCTGGGCTGCTGATTCCTCTTTATCCTCCTGTAGCCTACCGTGAGCATGAGCTGGGAGACCCTGGGGGGCCGCGACCTGGAGCCAGTTGCAGCGCAGTCCATCCTCACAAGAGGGTCTGGTGAACACCTGCTGGCTCTTAGATTCTGCGCCCTGGGGAATCTTATGCTCTAGCTCCCAGTGGGATCCATGTTGGTGCACCAGTGGACCTGCTTTCCTGAACCACCCAGAGTTCCATTGGCAGCAGTCAACCATAGGGTCCACTACCTTAGTGGTGCACTCCTGACCCCAACAGTGTGCATCTATCACCTTGCCTCAGGTGACCTGACAGTTTGCTCGGGCAACAGACCCGGCTGATGTGCTGATACCTGCCATTGACCAGCTGCAGGGCGTAGTCCGCAGAATCGAGACACAGGAGTCTAATCAGACCCAAGTGATGCAATTCCTGCAAGGTTTGACCTCCTGCTTTGAACAGCTTCAGGCCTCCTTTGGATCCCAGGTTCAACAACCTCAATCGCAGCCGGCGGTTGTACCTGCTTGGCTTATGGTCCCTACCACAAATTTGTTGCATCTACCAGTTTCTTCTTGTTTCTCTGGTGACTCCAAGGCCTGCAAGGGGTTCCTTAGTCAGTGAACCATCCATCTTCAGCTCCTTCCTCTGATCGAGCAAGAGTAGCCTATATTATCTCCCTCCTGACCAACAAGGCTTTAGCCTGGGCTGCCCCTCTGTTGGAGAGAAATGATCCAGTGGTCTCCAGCTTGTCTAACTTCCTGAAACTCTTCCGGAAAATTTTCGAGGAACCAGGCCATGTCTCTTCTGCGGCCAGTGCCCTTTTGCGTCTCTGTCAAGAGTCTTCTTCGGTAAGACAGTATGCCCTTCACTTTTGCATTTTAACTGCTGAGCTTAGCTGGAATAATGAGGCCTTAGTTGCAACCTTTTTACAAGGTCTCTCTGACAGAGTGAAGGATGAGTTGACAGGAAAAAGCATTCCCTCAGGTCTGGATGATGTCATCTCCCTCTGCAATCAGATCGATATTCGCTTCCAGGAGAGGACCCCAGAGAAAAGGCTTCAGTGCTCCATGGTTCTTAGCCAGCCTGAGCTCGCCTGTGTTAGGCGCAGAACTCTGGGCTTGTGTTTCTACTGTGGGGGCAAAGATCATTTTCGGGACACCTGCTCTCTCTGTTTGAGAAACGCGGGTCTACTACATCTGGAGGGTGACATATTGGACCCAGAAAAATCAACGTCATCATCCCGTCCCCTTCTTTCTGTGCTCCTCCATGTCAACGCTTCCCTTCATGCAGTCGCGGCCTACGTGGATCCCAGAGCTGCTGGAAATTTCATGGACTGGGGAACTGCGTCTTCCATGAAAATTCTGCTTTCACCTCTCACCACTCCGCTGGTGGTCTCGGCGATTGATGGTACTGTTCTTCCTAGAGGGCCCATCCGCTTCCAGACCCTCCCTGTCAAGATGTCTATAGGGGGACTCCACCAGAAGTGGATATCCTTTCTCGTGCTACCTAAAGCCTCAACCCCCATTGTATTGGGTCTTCCTTGGTTACAGCTCCATGCTCCACACATTGATTGGACTATTGGGCAGATCCTGGCTTGGGGTCTCTCTTGTTTTTTATCCTGCCTACTCAAGGTTACCCCAAAGGAGAGAATTCCTGTGGCCACCACATCAGTATCCCCTGCTCTTCCTGCTGCATATAGTGAGTTCTGGGTGTATTCTGCAAAAAAATCAGCTGAGGTACTTCCTCCTCATAGGCCTTTTGACCGTGCCATTGACCTTGTTCTTGGCGCAACCCTGCCCAGGGGCCACACCTATCCCTTGTCCATTCCGGAGACCCAGGCCATGTCTGAGTATCTTGCATGGAATCTAAAGAGAGGGCTCATTCAGAAATCCTCATCCCCTGCAGGAGTAGGGTTCTTTTTTGTAGCCAAGAAGGATGGGACCTTAAGACCCTGCTTTGACTATCGAGGCTTAAATGCTTCGACAATCAAAAACCGATACCCCTTACCCTTAATACCAGAACTGTTTGACAGATTGAAAGGCGCCTCCATTTTCATTAAGTTGGATCTCAGGGGTGTGTACAATCTGATCCGGATATGGAGGCGTGATGAATGGAAAACGGCATTTAACACTAGAGATGGGCATTATAAATACCTGGTTATGCCCTTTGGTCTGTGTAATGCCCCAGCTGTGTTACAAAACTTTATCAATGAGATCTTCAGGGATCTGCTTTATCAGTTTGCTGTCATCTATCTGGATGACATTTTCATCTTTTCGGAAAATCTGCTTGTTCACAGAAACCATGTCTGGATTGCACTTCAGCGCCTTAGAGAAAACAATCTATATGCCAAGCTGGAGAAATGCTCTTTCGAATGTTCCGATGGTTCTGTTTTTGGGATGCTTTGTCTCTAGCTTGGGTCTTCGTATGTACCCTGGAAAGGTCTCGGCCATTACCAACCAGCCTCTTCCCGCAAGCCTCAAGGCCACACAGCGCTTTCTTGGGTTCACTATTTATTACAGGCAGTTCATTAGGAATTACTCTTCCATTCTATTATCGGCTTGACCAAGAAGGGTGCGAATGCGAAGAAGTGGCCCCCTAAAGCTGTCTCTGCATTTCATGACTTGAAACAGGCCTTTGTTTCTGGACCTTTTATGAGGCGACCTAACCCTGGGGATCCATTTTTTATTGAAGTGGACGCATTCTCTACTGGGATGGGAGCTGTGCTTCTTCAATCCTTTGAGCGCAAACGTCAACCCTGTGTGTTTTTCTAAAAAAAATATGCTATTGGTGATCGGGAATTTCTTGCGATTAAATTGGCATTGGAGCTTTAGTTGGCACTCTGTGGGCTCTTTCAATGGAAAATAGGTGAGAAAAAGATTCCGTTCCAAATATTCCCCTAAGCCACTTTTCCAAGAACTCCTCAGGGTGAGGGCCCTCACACCTCTCCGGTAAGCCCACCACCCTCACGTTGTTCCTGCGAGACCTATTTTCCATTTCCTCCATTTTGGTTTTGTATAGGCCCATCTGCGTTTTCATTGCTTTGAGCTCTAGCTTTATTGGGGCTAAATCGTCCTCCACCTGGCTCAACCTCTCTTCCAGTGTGTTTGTTCTAGCAATAGTCCTTTGCAGGTCTTGATTTACTGTTATTAGCTCTTCCCTTAGCCCCTTCAGTTGGTCACACAGGTCACTTAGGGAGGCCTTGCAGGAATTGACGGCGCACAGAACATCTTTCAGTGTGGGCTCAACTGTTACTGGTGCGTTTTGCTCAGCGACATTATTGGTTGTTGTCCCCAAAGACTCACCCACAGGGCTTTTACTGCTTGCAGTTTTTATAGTGTGCATTACAGCCGGTCCTTTTCCTAGACTCTTCCTATCCCCGGGGCCCCCCACGCAAGGTTTCTCCTGCTGTTGCTGGGTGCTTTTAAGTGGTGAAGAGGTAGAGGGATGCGCAAATTTTTCCAATTTGGCCACTGCTGCTGCTGCTACCTGATTCCCCTTCTCTTTAGATGTGCGGGTTGTTTGGGAGCTGGTATTCTCCTGCTGCTGCGACTCCTCACCCTTTTTTCTAGTCATAGTTTATTATGTAGGCCAGGGGAGTATATGAGAGAATTTGATTGACCGTCTAGTTTACCTTGTCTTCAATATGGTCACAGTCCCGGTGGTGACCTTATTATGTTTAATTACTGTTGGGGCTATCACTCGACCTAATACAATGAATACTTCAGTGCTGTTTAAGATTTTACTTTATTGCCATGGATCTACATACATCTCGTTTGTATAGCCCTCCACAGACCAGTGGGATCCTCTCTCCCTCACAGGGGGCAAGCCACCGTGTTGCTATGTGTTCAGTCACCTGAATCTCCCCCTCACTACTTCAAAATGCAGCGATTCACCTCCTGAGGGGAGAAAAATTTTGGCTCAAGGGCAGCCTTAAAATATTTGTTAGGATGCAGCTTATACCTTTATGCCCTTAGAAAAAGAGACAGCAGCATAGGCAGGATTAAATAAATGGGCAGCTTGAGCAGCTTGAGCAATAAGCCTTCAACCTAAGAGCCTGTGCTTAAAAAGCCCAGTAATAATATTCTGCAAAAAAAAAAAAAAGGAGGATCTACTCAGCAGCAGTATGTATCTCTCAACAGTCCCAACAGTCCCAGCAATACATATCCCAAACTAAAAAAACTACAAAACAACCCAATACTTATCCTTCCTGGATAGTCCTGGATTGACTGCAGCTCTCTGCCCAATAGGAAGTAGATGAGTGAAGGACTCAGTCAGCAGCCAGCAGCCTGTACTTGTCTCACTCCTGTCGCTTCCCAGGTGTCTCTCAGCAGCGTGTGTTGTGTGTTGTCACTCCCAGCTGCCCCTCAGACCCCCCCACGGCTCTCTTCGCTCTCTCAGCTGACCAGGAAGGAGAGAGGGTATGTGAGGATGCACCGAGCGAAATGGATGGATCCAGGAGAAGAAGAAAAAACAGGGAGAGCAAACTCCGTCCGTCGGCTCAACACTCCTCACTCCACCCCCCGCACAACACAGCACAGTTCAGCTCAGCTCGGCTCAATCTCCTCCACGGCAGGCAGGCTTATAATGCTCTTTAAACATCTCTAGGCATCAGGCTCATGAAGGGAGCAGTTGGTAGGTGAGGGAGAGGTGCGCACAGCGTTCGCCTTCTCACACCATGCCGCTACTCAGCACTCGCACCTGTACATCCGTACAAGCTCCATCGCCAGGGGGGTATCCTAGGCCAATAATCATGAAACTCTTTAATTATAAAGACAAGGTTATCCTGATGCGCAGGGCCAGAGAGATGGGGGATATTCTACACAAAGGCGCTAAAATCCTATTTTTCCCCGACTACTCTCCTGATTTACAGAAACGAAGGGCCGAATTCAGGGACATTAAGCGTAACCTACGGACTTACAAAATTGAATATGCTCTGCTGTATCCGGCACGCTTGCGTGTTACTGCCCTGGGGGCTACCCATTTTTTTGATACAGTGACAGGGGCAACAAAATGGCTTGAAGACAACAAAATGGACTTGTAGACCTATGGGTTGAATAAGGCTGGTTAAGGGTTCTTTTTTTTTTTGGAGCATAAAAGCGGATGGCACGGGGGAGGGGGGGGAGGGGTGCAACAGACGGAAGCACGGATGAGGGATGCGGTTGCACTAGTTATGTATGTTCTTAGTATTGTTTTGATGTTTTGGAATCGGGTTGCGGGAGGGGGGGAGGGGGGGAGGGGTTTGCAAGGTGTTGTTGTGAAGCTTGGTAATAGGGTTGAGGAAGGGGGGAGGGGGGGGAGTTTGGAAGTGTGTCATAAAGTATTTGCTCAGTGCATGAGCAGGGAGTTTTTTCTTGAATGGTTGGGAGGGAGGGAAAAGGTCACAAGTAAAGCCCCTAGGGCTAGCCTAGTTAGACAGGAGAGGGGGCCACGTACAAGGGTGGGGAGAAGGGGGGTATATCCTGGGGAGGCTGGGGGGGGGGGCTTACAGTGAGACATAGGGTTAGACAATGGGGTGAACGAAAGGTACACGCACTTAGGAGGAGGGGGCTTATAAAAATAAAGTACATTTGCACATGGCGTTTACTTTTGCAGTTAAACAATACAAGGGGCGGGGGTGGAGCAATCCCTGGATGCGGGGACCCCTCCCCCCCCTTTTTCACTTTCCCGTCTGTCACAATCACAGAGATGACGTTAAGATTTGTAGACACAAATACACAAGTGAATTGCCTTTTCCTTTTTTCTTTTTCTTTCTTGTTGTTGTTTTTTTTTTATTATCTTTTCCTAACTTTTTTAGATGCCTTCTAAAACTCTAAAAATAGGCTCGTGGAACATCAGGGGTATGGGTGACCCTGCCAAAAAGGCAGCGGTGTTCTCGGTGATGGAAGCTTATGGTGTTGAATTGGCTTGCTTGCAGGAAACTCACCTTACCAATGAAACTAAATTACAAATTCAGAGTAATACATTTCAAGAACAGTACCACTCAGTCCATACCTCTTATTCAAGAGGGGTGAGTATACTGGTGAAGAGAGGTATTTCATTTTCCTGCAGGGGAGCCAAGATAGACACTTCGGGACGTTATGTCTTCTTGAGCTGCGTTGTGGAAAATAAACCTCTGGTGATAGCAAATATCTATATCCCTCCTCCGTTTAGAACAGAGATTATCTTGGACCTGTTGGAGTTTGTAGATAGTAGGGTGGATACTCCTATAATAGTGGTAGGGGACTTTAACGCAGTTCTGGACAACAAAATGGATCGGTTCCCGCCCGCCCCACGGGCGGAAAGGATTCCAGAGGGGCGCCTAGGCCAACTCCTCGAAGAGATTGGATGGTGTGACCTGTGGAGATCTTATACTCCAAACACTCGGCAGTATTCTTGTTACTCAGGGTCATACTCTACTCTCTCGCATATAGATATGGCAGTGGGTAATAGTGAAGCTTTGCGAATAACAGGAAACATAGAGTATGGACCAAGGGGAATATCAGACCACTCACCCCTGACCTTGACCCTAAACTTAAACACTAGATCTAGCCAAAAAAGGTGGACATTAAACCCACTATGGTTGGACCTGATATGTAGCCCAGCAGAAATAGCCTTCAAACTAAGAGTTTATAACATTTAATTCAGGTACAGCATCAGTAGGGGTAGTGTGGGACACCCTAAAAGCATACATTAGGGGACTACTACATCAGCAGGTGGTTATAGCAAAGAAAACATCAAGGGAATGGGAGGTGAGGGCTAGGAGGGAAGCCATGGAATGAGAAGCACAATATGTGCTAGACCCAACCCCGGAAAAACAGGAGATTTGGCTTAGTAAACAACAAGAGTATAAAGAAGTAATTAACAGAAGAGTAGAGAACAAGAGACTTTTTCAGAAACAAAATTACTTTGGCGAAGGGGAGAAAGTAGGTCGGACGCTTGCCCTTTTAATTAAGTCCAACCTATCTTCACCGGCCATCTCCTCAATCAAGACACCGGCTGGAAAGATTACATCCGATCCCGCCGAGGTCTTAGAGGCCTTCTCTACATTCTATAGAGACCTGTATAGGTCACGTCGGGGTCTGAATCAGAGTGAGATGGATGGGTTCTTGGAAAAGGTGAACCTGCCCGCACTCTCGGAGAGGGATAGAGACGAGTTGGAGTCCCCTCTGACTTTGGAGGAGCTGCAAAAGGCAGTATCGGAGTTGTCAGGCCAGAAATCTCCGGGCCCGGATGGACTGCCATTGGAGATCTACAGGAAATACGGGGAGGTCCTGCCTCCGGAGCTTCTAAAAGTGTTGGAGCAAACGGTCAAGGATGGAAGGTTGCCCTCATCAATGTTGGAGGCTGACATAGTAGTTATACCAAAGGAGGGCAAAGACCAATTGGAAGTCTCCTTGTACAGACCGATATCACTGTTATGCACAGATGTTAAGATCATTGCAAGGGTGTTGGCATCCAGATTAAATAAATGTATTACAAAACTTGTGCACCTGGACCAATCAGGATTTATCCCCGGCCGGTCCACTAGCACAAATATCAGAAGGGCCTACTTGAATCTCCAGGTACCAACAGAAAATGTAGGATCCAGAGCTATATTGTCTCTGGATACTGCCAAGGCTTTTGATAGCCTGGAGTGGGAATATCTATGGAGGGTGCTAGAGAGGTTTGGATTCGGCCCCGTATTTATCAGCTGGTTAAAAATCCTATATAACCACCCAAGGGCAAGGCTCAAGATAAACGGCGAATACTCTGAAAATTTTCCCCTCGAAAGAGGGACAAGGCAGGGGTGCCCCCTATCTCCTTTACTGTTTGTCCTGGCCATGGAGCCATTGGCGGAAGCGGTGAGATCATCGCCCGAAATACAGGGATTTCAGCGAAAAAGGGGGGGAAGAGAGAATAGCGCTTTTCGCGGACGACGTCCTATTTTTCCTGGGGGACACGACTGTCTCATTGGAGAAAGCGATGCACCTAGTGGAGGACTTCGGAAAGTTCTCCGGACTAGTCATTAATTGGGAGAAATCATCGCTCCTGCCGGTTGACTCATTGGCCAATCCTACCTCGACGTGCTTGCCCCAATTGAAGGTTACGGGGAAGATGAAGTATCTTGGTGTTGTCCTGTCCAAGGACCCCAGCGCATTTATTGAAGACAACTTGGTCCCCCTCTTATCAAAATTTAAGAGAAAATGTGATACCTGGAGCAGACTCCCTCTGTCTGTGGCGGGTAGAGTTAACCTGATAAAAATGGTATGGATGCCGCAGTTGTTATATTTACTCCACAACTCCCCAGTTTGGATTGTGGAGAAGTGGTTCCAAAAAATTCAATCCCTCTTCAGGGAGTTAATATGGAAGAAAGGTCAGGTGTCAGGGAAATGGCCGTGTTGTGGGCAATTCCGCCAGTAACCGTCATGGTGGTAGGCGAGTCTAGTGAGCACGCCCTGATCTTGTAGGCACACCCCTCTGGCCTATTTAAACCTGCCACTGACACTTGCAGTTTGCTGGATTATCAAACAGCTCCTGTGTTCCTGTGCCTTGTAAACTCTGAAGACCTCTGCTTGACCTCTGCCCGGCTTGACCAGTGTTCCTGTTTATCTCCTCGCTCTGACCCCGGCTTGGCTGACTACTCTCCGATCTTCTGCCCTCTGTGTATGATCCGGCTTGTTCCTGTACTTCTCTCGGACTGTCTTTTGGTATCTGATCCCTGGCCTGGCTGCGGACCCTGTTCCTGGTTTACCCTGCTGTTACCGTTCAAGACTTCTCTCCGCACGGCTGCCACAACGCACTCTAGCTACTTACAGCCAACCAGCCAGCTTGCAGTATTCCTGGCAACCCGTGCACCTCTGTGCATCGCATTCCCTGTACCCAAATCCAGGGACGTGCTGCACTCAGCCGCAAGGGGCGCCCTCTCAGCAACCCGGCCTCACACTACAGACTTGACATCAGGCCAGGATTGGCCTACAAAAACTGCAGCGCCCTGCCACGGAGGGGGGTCTGGGGGTTCCCCAACCGTTTATCTATTTCTTGGCAGCCCAGCTACAACAACTAGGGGGATGCGACACCGAGGGAGGTGGAAGTAACAATGTCAAAATTACTCTACAGGGGAACCCACATAGCTCACTAGTGGGAGCACTGGAGGCAGATTCACTGCAAGGGGAGATTCCGACATTTAAAATGATTACCAGGGTCTGGCAGGCAACCAAGAGAATAATGGGGTACAAAGGGATTTCAGAACTCTCGCCAATGTGGAACAACAAGCAACTGCATGAATTACTAACCGTCGATAAGAACAAGATGTGGGAAAGGTGTGGGATAAACCGACTGATTCAATTATATGAGGGGGACACTCTGAAATCTTTCGAGGAATTGAGACATGAGTATGGATTACCAAACCAAGTATTCTATAGCTATCTACAGATTAGGCATGCATTGAGCAAGCAGTTCAATAGACAACCCCTAGTATGGTGTAGGATCCCGTTATTGCAAACAATAGTTAAGTCAGAGACTACCAAGGGTTTGATTTCAACGATATATACCCAGCTTACAAAGAGAATAAATACGCAGGCAGGTCCAACAGGGGGAAGGGACAGGTGTGAGGCCGATGTGGGGGAGATAACGGACGAACAATGGAGAAGGATTCTTGAATTTGGATCGGAGGTGTCAGTCTCTCCCTCACAAAAAGCCTCCCACCTAATGTTGCTGCATAGGTCGTATCACACACCAAAAAAGTTGTTCATGTTTGGTCATAGAGTCAATGATGAGTGCCCTAGATGCAGGGGAACAGGCGATCTAATTCATATGGTCTGGAGGTGCCCAAAATTAGTTAGATACTGGCCTGAGATTCTAAAGAAAATAAACACCACCTTCAGAGTTAACTTAGAACTTGATCCCAAGACCTGTGTGTTGGGCTATGTGAATAACGGGCCGAGGGGTAGGAATACAGTAGGGATGAGCCGAACACCCCCCTGTTCGGTTCGCACCAGAACATGCGAACAGGAAAAAAATTTGTTCGAACACGCGAACACCGTTAAAGTCTATGGGACACGAACATGAATAATCAAAAGTGCTAATTTTAAAGGCTAATATGCAAGTTATTGTCAATAAAAGTGTTTGGGGACCTGGGTCCTGCCCCAGGGGGCATGGATCAATGCAAAAAAAAGTTTTAAAAACGGCCGTTTTTTCAGGAGCAGTGATTTTAATAATGCTTAAAGTCAAACAATAAAAGTGTAATATCCCTTTAAATTTCGTACCTGGGGGGTGTCTATAGTATGCCTGTAAAGGGGCGCATGTTTCCCGTGTTTAGAACAGTCTGACAGCAAAATGACATTTTGAAGGAAAAAACTCATTTAAAACTACCGCGGCTATTGCATTGCCGACAATACACATAGAAGTTCATTGATAAAAACGGCATGGGAATTCCCCACAGGGCAACCCCGAACCAAAATTAAAAAAAAAAAATGATGTGGGAGTCCCCCTAAATTCCATACAAGGCCCTTCAGGTCTGGTATGGATATTAAGGGGAACCCCAGCCAAAATTAAAAAAAAAAATTGACGTGGGGTTCCCCCTAAATTCCATACCAGACCCTTCAGGTCTGGTATGGATTTTAAGGGGAACCCCGCGCCCAAAAAAAAAAAAAAAACGGCGTGGGGTCCCCCTAAAAATCCATACCAGACCCTTATCCGAGCACGCAACCTGGCAGGCCGCAGGAAAAGAGGGGGGGACGAGAGTGCGGCCCCCCCCCCTCCTGAACCATACCAGGCCACATGCCCTCAACATTGGGAGGGTGCTTTGGGGTAGCCCCCAAAGCACCTTGTCCCCATGTTGATGAAGACAAGGGCCTCATCCCCACAACCCTGGCCGGTGGTTGTGGGGGTCTGCGGGCGGGGGGCTTATCGGAATCTGGAAGCCCCCTTTAACAAAGGGACCCCCAGATCCCGGCCCCCCTGTGTGAAATGGTAAGGGGGTACTTACCCCTACCATTTCACTAAAAAACTGTCAAAAATGTTAAAAATGACAAGAGACAATGTTTGTTTTTGACAATTCCTTTATTTTAATGCTTCTTCTTTCTTCTATCTTCCTTCATCTTCTTCTGGTTCTTCTGGCTCTTCTGGTTCTTCCTCCGGCGTTCTTGTCCACCCGGTGACCCCGCCCCCCTCTGACGCACGGGACATGACGGGACTTCCCTGTGGCATTCCCCGTGACGTCACAGGGAAGTCCCGTCAATTCACCGTGCGTCAGAGGGGGGCGGGGTCACCGGATGGCCCCGCCCCCCATTATTTAAGAACCGTCAGACGAAGAGACGCCGTCACACAGCGGGAGCCTCCCTCCATGCATGGATGCGGAGCGGCCCGCAGAAGAAATGAAGAAGGAAGAAGAGATGAAGAAGAGAAGAAGAAGAAGATGAAGATGAAGAAGAAGATGAAGAGAAGAGCGGGAGCCTCCCCCCTCATGCCATGGGTGCGGAGCGGCCCGAGGAGAAGAAGATAGAAGACGCCGCGGAGGAGATGCTGGACGAGAACGCCGGAGGAAGAACCAGAAGAGCCAGAAGAACCAGAAGAAGAAGAAGATGAAGGAAGAAAGAAGAAGCATTTAAATAAAGGAATTGTCAAAAACTGTCTCTTGTCATTTTTAACATTTTTGACAGTTTTTTAGTGAAATGGTAGGGGTAAGTACCCCCTTACCATTTCACACAGGGGGGGGGCCGGGATCTGGGGGTCCCCTTATTAAAGGGGGCTTCCAGATTCCGATAAGCCCCCCGCCCGCAGACCCCCACAACCACCGGCCACGGTTGTGGGGATGAGGCCCTTGTCTTCATCAACATGGGGACAAGGTGTTTTGGGGGGCTACCCCAAAGCACCCTCCCAATGTTGAGGGCATGTGGCCTGGTACGGTTCAGGAGGGGGGGGGGCCGCACTCTCGTCCCCCCCTCTTTTCCTGCGGCCTGCCAGGTTGCGTGCTCGGATAAGGGTCTGGTATGGATTTTTAGGGGGACCCCACGCCGTTTTTTTTTTTTTTTTTTGGCGCGGGGTTCCCCTTAAAATCCATACCAGACCTGAAGGGTCTGGTATGGAATTTAGGGGGAAGGCCACGTCAATTTTTTTTTTAAATTTTGGCTGGGGTTCCCCTTAATATCCATACCAGACCTGAAGGGCCTTGTATGGAATTTAGGGGGACTCCCACATCATTTTTTTTTTATTATTTTGGTTCGGGGTTGCCCTGTGGGGAATTCCCATGCCGTTTTTATCAATGAACTTCTATGTGTATTGTCGGCAATGCAATAGCCGCGGGTAGTTTTAAATGAGTTTTTTCCTTCCAAATGTCATTTTGCTGTCAGACTGTTCTAAACACAGGAAACATGCGCCCCTTTACAGGCATACTATAGACACCCCCCAGGTACGAAATTTAAAGGGATATTACACTTTTATTGTTTGACTTTAAGCATTAATAAAATCACTGCTCCTGAAAAAACGTCCGTTTTTAAAACTTTTTTTTGCATTGATCCATGTCCCCTGGGGCAGGACCCGGGTCCCCAAACACTTTTTATGACAATAACTTGCATATAAGCCTTTAAAATTAGCACTTTTGATTTCTCCCATAGACTTTTAAAGGGTGTTCCGCGGCATTCGAATTTGCCGCGAACACCCCAAATTGTTCGCTGTTCGGCGAACTTGCGAACAGCCAATGTTCAAGTAGAACATGAGTTCGACTCGAACTCGAAGCTCATCCCTAGAATACAGATTTAGCGATAGCAAGATGCTTGTTCCAAGCAAGAAAACTAATAGCACAATCCTGGCAATCGAGAACACCCCCAACCCCTGAAGCTTGGATTGAAACTATTAACGCTACAGTATGGGGCGAAAGGACATTCTATACCAGATCAGGCAATTACAATACATTTGTGAAACTATGGAACCTGTGGGTCCAGGCAATGCCGTGCTCTTTACCAGTGCTATTTTAGTGCTGAGAGCAATCCTCTTTCCACCCAGATAGAGGTGTCGTGCTGGGCATGGCTTGGAGTTTCGAAACCAAGAGAGAACAACGAAAAAGAACAGTAGCCAAATATAGGGTGTGCCTTGGAATTATGTGGGCCCGATAGGGGGGGGTGACTGGGGGGCGGGGGGGGGGGGAATGGTGTACCAGACAGAACAGTAATAATGCACTAACACGCATGATAATAATAAGAGATTATGTGGCCGGTCGGCCTCGACGCACAAATTGGGTGTTTTATATGCTACACATTTGTATTACTGTAATTATTGAAATATGGAATGTATAAAGCAAAAGAAGGAAAGTTTGAAAGGCCACAATGATGTGACTAGGTAAGAGACACACATGAGTACCAAACTGAAAGCTGTCTCCGTATTAAGTTAACTGAAGTGGCTGAAAAAAAAAAAAAAAATTGGCATTGGAGGAATGGCGTCATCTCTTTAGAGGGTTCCCCACACTCCATAACAATTTTCACTGACCATAAAAATCTGCAGTACTTAAAGAATGCCAAACAACTGAATCCCCGACAGGCCAGGTGGAGTCTTTTCTTTTCCCATTTCAATTTTACTATTACGTACAAACTTTCTTCCAGCAACAGTCGGGTTGATGCACTCTCTAGGTCTTTTGACATTCAGGATGAGGAGCCCACCTCTGAACCTGATTCGATCATTCCTATCTCATGTGTTCTTGCCCATTTTACCCTGGACTCAAAAATTCCTCCTGGCAAGACCTTCTGTCATGAATCAAGTTTGACCAGACTGTGTGGACTGCAAAGAGAGAACCAAAACTCATGTAAAGTGTAAATAAATGTTTATTAAGATCAGTGATATATAAGTACACAACACCTCCAATACCAAACAGTGGCAATTAACCCAACAGTGACATACAAATAACAAATAATATATACAGTAGCTGGGAATACCTTAATCAAGAATGTAAGCCAAGCCAGGGTCATACACAGAGGATCAGCTGATTAACAAGGGCAGTTCCAGAATCATAAACGTAAGCCAAGCCAGGGTCATACACAGGGAATCATCAGATGGGGAAAGGTGAATGGGAATCAGGGCACAAGGCAAGGATGAAAGGGAACTGGAACACAGGAGGGACAGGATCAGATACAGGTATGGGTACAGGTTCAGGTTCAGGTCACAGGCTAGCAGGTCAGGGCACAAGGACGAAACCAAGGCAAACATGTGAGTGCTTGCTGGGTATTTATATGTATGCCTGTGATTAGCTTCAAGTGACACCTGAAGGCAGGAGGTGTTGTCTGCTCCACACTCCTGGGAAACCCCTGCTGGCAGACATCGGTACTACAGCCCAGGCTCCGGGTCATCGGGCTGGGCAGCAGGCTCTGGGTCATCGAGCTGGGCAGCAGGCTCCGGGTCATTGGGTTGGGCAGCAGGCTCCGGCTCTTAGAGCTGGGTGGCAGACACTGGGGCATCAGGCCGAGCAGCGAGCAACGTAACGTCAGGCTGGGTAACAGACACCAGCTCAGCAAGCTGAGTAATGGGCCCCGGATCAGCGAGCCAGATGCCGGGCACTGGCCCAGACAGCCTGATGATGGGCACTGGCATGACAGGCTGAGACATGGGCACCGAAAATTCAGGCTGAGGCTGGGACACGAATCTTCAGGCTGAGAGGAGATAAGGGCGCTCTGGTGGAGGTGGGTAGCTGGTCAGAGGGATGATAGTGATGAGATGGCACTTCTGGCAGCACTTTGGTTAGAGGAGAAGCAACTCTGAAGATATGAAAAAGGAAAAGAAAGGCGCCTCTAAGTGCAGTATGCAAAATTTAATAAAGTGCACAAAGGGTTAAAAGCACTTACAAGATTGTTGAGTGTTAAAAGACATGATAAAATCAGGAGTCCTCATCTGTGGCATTTGTCCATCCTCAGCATGGTGGTAGAGAGCAGTGTAGAGCCGTCCAGCAGCTGTAAAGCGTTCTCGTGCGTGTTGGAAAGAGGAGGCAGCAGGGAAGCCTGTATTCACTGTGGGACACACAAAGCTGATGGTTTCAGTGTAGAGAAGGGGTGGTAACGCGTTTTGGAGCATGTGCGGCTCCTTCGTCAGACCTACGCCCATACTCCTCAAGCTGGCTTATGAATGGTGAGGGGGAGGAGCAAGGGGAGGAGTGTGGGCAGATGTTGAATACACAATGATAAGGGAAGTGACAGATAAATTACGAGGACGGCCAAGACGACCGTGCACTCGCAAAATGGATCATTAACGTCAGTGCTATATACAATGAAGTCCTAAAGGAATTTGACACAGGGGTACAGGGCACAGATGGCAGTGGTTAAATTAACAATAATAAATAAATATACAAACGTAAGGTTGACATTGAATACAGGTGTGTTACATGGTCGGCCGCGTGTCTATATGCATGTGTTACAAAGGCAGCCGAGCATTTGCACACATGCAAATAGGGTCGTAAGTCTAATGTTGAGTTGACAATGAATAAATCTACAGCCATGTTACAAGGGCGGCCAGGCATTTATACACATGTGTTACAGGGGCGGCCAGGCATCTATGTGCACATGTTACAAAGGCAGCCGGGCGTTTGTACACATGCAAATAAGGTCGTAAGTCTAATGTTGAATTAACAATAAATAAATATGTAGCCGTGTTACAAGGGCAGCCGGGGAGCTATACACCTGTGTTACAGGGGCAGCCAGGCGTCTGTACACATGCAAATGAAGTAATAAATCTGTTGTAAGGGGATAAAAAAAAAGGAATAAGCGATAGTGTATAGTGGATGTTGTGTGAATTGTACTGATTATGTCTGTAACAATGATAAAACAATGCTGAATATTACTTTACTATGAATAAGTGTATAGGTGTGTTATAAGGGCGGCCGGGCATCTATACACTAAAGACAGATAGAGGAAAATAGTGGATGCTTATACAAGTTGTACGAATTATGCAGATTATGCCTGTAGCAATAATCTCAAGGTGAGAGGTATTACTCAACTGTGTACTAGTATATAGAAGTGTTACAGGGTCGGCTGTAACACAGATGAGGACTCCTGATTATATCATGTCTTTTAACACTCAACAATCTTGTAACTGCTTTTAACCCTTTGTGCACTTTATTAAATTTTGCATACTGCACTTAGAGGCGCCTTTCTTTTGAATCTTCAGGCTGGAACACCAGATTTTCAGACTGGGCCACAGGAACTTCAGACTGGGACACCGGACTTCAGACTGGGACACCGGAACTTCAGACTGGGACACCAGAATTTCAAGCAGGAACACCGGAACTTCAAGCGGGGACACAGGCACCGGAACTTCAAGCGGGGACACAGGCACCGGAACTTCAAGCGGGGTCACAGGCACCGGAACTTCAGGTAGGAACATGAACATGGAAACATCAGACTGGAAGGCAGGCACGAGACATCAGACTGGTAGGCAGGCACCGAGACATCAGACTGGAAAGTGGGCACTGGAACATCAGACTGGAAGGCAGGCACCAGGACATCAGACTGGAAGGCAGGCACCGGGACATCAGACTGGAAGGCAGGCACTAAGACATCAGACTGGAAGGCAGGCACAGAGACATCAGACTGGAAGGCAGGCACCGAGACATCAGACTGGAAGGCAGGCACCGGGACATCAGACTGGAAGGCAGGCACCAGCACAACAGGCTGAACAGCAGGTGCATCAGACTGGACAGCAGTTACTGGAAGGTCAGACTGGAACATGGACACCGGAACATCAGACTGGAACATGGGCACTGGGATGTCAGACTGGGCAGCAGGTACAAGTGTTGCAACAACAGGCTGAACAGCTGACACTGGCACGACAGGCAGAACAGCAGGCGCATCAGACGGGATCGCAGTCACTGGAACGCCAGACTGGAACATGGATACAGGAACATCAGACTGGGGCACAGGAACTTCAAGCTGGATAGCAGGGAGAGATTTGGCAGAATCAAGCGGGTCATCAGGTTCAGCTGGCATGAAGGCAGACAGGAGCAGGATGGTTGGTGTGGAGGCAGGTTGGGTTACTGGCAGGATCGTGTGGGTTGGAAAGAACTTACATTTCTTTTTTGGCTTAGTCACCACAGCTTTGTAGGTAACTTTAGGGCTGTAAGAAAAGGATGAAACTGGGTAAAAGGAAGGGCTGGAATGTGGTAGAGACATGGGAACAGTGGCTGGAGTAGGTTTTTGTGGGATTGTTACAAGTTGAAGGGAAGAGGCAGGATAGGTGCAGCGAGTAGAAACGGGGTTTTGATATTTCATTGGAAGTAAAGTATATTGGGCTGAGACTGAGGTTGCCATGGGTGATGGGAGGAAGGACGTCTGAGCAGGTAGGTGTTTAGTAAAAAGGAAGAAAAGCAGCGCCGACCTAAGTGTAGTACTGTAGCATAAACATTTTATTACAGGTTAAAATGCACTCACTCAGAGTAAGGTAGATACAGGCACATCAAGTAAAAAATCCGTCCGGGAGGCTGTGTGGTGGGCAGCAGGGCTCCACAGGGGGCGATCCTAAATGCTGGAGTGTGTTACACTTGTCTCCTTGTCCTGTCTGACGGCGCCGGTGGTAACCAGTGTCACAGGCTGGGTTGAGACAGGCACAGCGTGGATCGTCTGTTCCTAGTTGTATTTCCCGGGGATCAGTGACACTGGGGGCATGCACGCGTTCGGAGCATGCATGCTCCTTCATCAGGCATAGCGTCCATTCATTTTGAAAGAGGTATAAGAAGGGCGGGCGGGCCAATTGCATCATTGGCTCCGCCTGCCTCGTATTAGGCTTAGGGGAACCGTGGGAGGGGTGGACAGTGTTGAGGAACATCATGACAGAATAGGGGGTGGAGAGTGGAGGAGACGAGGAGGAAATCGCAAGGGAGGTGAAGAAGTGTGTGGAGGGAGGGGGGAGGGAGAGAACAGCAGAGGGACGTGATAACATGGATATGTGCTTATTAGAAGGCAGTTGATATGAGGTGGATGAGGACGGGATGAAGAGTGGGAGGGTGGGATGGGGTGATCTCATGGCAATGGGATGATGAGGATAATATGTGGAAAAAAGGGAAAATTAGAAAATTGGAAAAATTTAAAAATATAAGAAAAATATATATATGTAGTAAAAATAAAAATAAATGGGAGTGATGATGTGATGAAAATGGGAGAAATAGGAGGATTTTTTTAAAATGATGGGGGTTGTGGGATTATAAATGGGTAGGGAATTGTATATAATAAAATATATGAAAAATGTAGAAAAGAAGGAATGTATATAGAAAAATATACATATAAAAATATACATATAAAGATATACATAAACAGATGTACATAAAAAAATATAAAAAATATATATAAAAATAAAAAAATATATATAGGAAATACATAAAAAACACATACACATATATATACACATATATATATACACATACGCATGCGTTGGGTGGAACCAGGACATGTATGGGCACATGCCGTGGTGGGTGTGGGTTTCTAGTGGGATATAGGGGTAGAATCTTAGAGTGGAAGAATTATAAAGGGGGGAATAAAAAGAGAAAAGGGGGGGCAAAAGGGAGGAGACACATGAGGGTATAGAGGGGTGTTTTTGTTGGGGGGGAGGGTAGTGGGGAAGATGTGGGGTGTGTGTTGGGGCTGTGAAAGAGGGGATCTGGGCATGATTGAGGATGGATTTTTAGAGGACTGGGTTGACTTCTATTTCTTCATTCAGGCCTCCAGGCGCAAGGGCGTCAAGGGTATATATCCAAAAAACGCTGAAACGCTCTGTGGGGGGGAGGGTCCTGGGTATTTGTTCGATGACCCATACTAGTATACCATTGGTGGAGCCTTGGTGGTACTCTTTGAAATGTCTGGGGATGGTTAGATTAAGGTTTTCCTCTATAGATCTGCGGTGTTCGCCAAATCTTTTCCTAAGTGATCGGATGGTTCGACCAATATAGAGTAGATTGCAGGGGCAACGGATGCCATAAATTACAAAGTCTGAGGAACAATTGAAAAATTCTCTGAGTTGGTAGGTGTTTCCTTTTGTGGTGAAAGATTTTTGGCAATGGGGGACAAATTTGCAGGTGAGACATTTGATCTTTTTGCATTGATACATGCCGTTTAATGAGAGGAAGGTCCGAGATGGGGTGGGTCTGTTACGTGTAGTTTTAAGCTTGCTTGGGGCAATAAGGCTTTTTATGTTTCTGGCTTTGCGGTATGTGATCTTGGGTACAGTGTGGATGGATGATTTTAGCATGAGATCCTCCAGTAGAATGTCCCAGTGCTTTTTGAAGATTCTTTCCATTTTTTTGTATTTTGAGTGAAATTGGGTGATGAACCTGGCGGTGTGGGGCTAGGGGGGGGGTGGTGGGTTGGGTTGGTGGTTCTGTATGGGAGGGAGAGTCATTTTCTAGAAAATTGGACGAAAGCTTCTTCTATTAGATTCGGGGGGTATCCTTTTTCTAGGAATTTGGTTTTGAAAAGGTTGCCTTGTCTGATGTACTCGGAGTTGTGGGTGCAGTTGCATTTTAGGCGGTTGAATTGGCTTTTTGGGATATTAGAGATCCATCTGGGGTGATGGCAGCTTTGGTAGTGTAGATATGAATTGCCTGCTGTGGGCTTTATGTAGTTTTTTGCATAGATCGTATTTTCGGTGTGACAGAGCTCAAGGTCCAGAAAGGCCAAACTCTCTGGGCTGCATGCGGATGTGAAGGAGAGACCTAAGTTGTTGGAGTTGCAATAAGTTACAAAATTGTCAATGGGTGGTCTGGTTGTGTCCCATATGATGATAATATCATCTATATATCGACCCATGTATATGATTAATTCGGAAAAAGGGTTGTTGTTCCAGATGAACAAATGTTCCCAAAAGCCCATGGTGAGGTTGGCGTAGCTGGGCGCAAAATTGGCACCCATTGCCGTCCCTTGGGTTTGGAGGTAGAAGTTGTTGTCAAATGAGAAATAGTTGTGGGTCAGGCAGAATTGGGTGGAGTCTATGATGAAGTCTGCCTGTGTAGTTTTGATGGATGGGTCTATGTTTATGCTACAGTACTACACTTAGGTCGGCGCTGCTTTTCTTCCTTTTTATCTCCCTCCAAAGGTGAATTCTGCCCTTCAAGCATGCTGCCTCCTGTGTTTGTATCTCCATCTCTCCCCCTGAGGTCATAGACCTATACTCTGCATTCCCCCCCCCCCCCCTCTCCTCTCATTTCATCCCAGTTTTTATGCCTGGACTTTTGTTCATCAACCCAGCACCATCCCTGGACTCTTTTTACCATTTTTTATTTTCTATTATTATTATTTTTATTATCATATAAATGTATTGTAACTCAGACATGACTGTTATATAATTGATATCTTTTAATTAGCTATTCTTAATTTTTTATATAACTTACTATCCCTTGTATATTGCTCACCCCTATCCATAGCTGTCGTCCCCTAGCGCAACAAAATATTGTAAATTATCTTATATATCGGCAGGTGTTTAGTAGCAGGTCTGGGTTGTGGAGAGCTGACAGAAGCTAGGCATAACAGGTCTGACCATGCCTGAAGTACAGGTAGAACAAAAGTGGGCTCACATACCCTCTGTCTGACCAGGGACTGCACTTCATCTACACAGTTGTTCGACAACTGTTTGGGACAAACCAAATAGTGCTCCAAAAAGGATGCAGAGTCATCCTCCAACAGCCACACTAAGAATGCCACCTGATTAATGCTGAAGGGGGAGAGAAGTCATCATGGCCCTTTGGAATACAGGGCAGAGCCAGCTCTGTACATATCTTAATCAAAGGCCGAACATCCTCAAACAGTATACTGCCCTGATCTACCACACAGTGAGCTAAATGGATAATCTCCAGAAGCTGATACCTGGTCCACTCTTTTAGTATCTTGCGGAGATATTCACTACTCTCTGATGCCAGCAGAGCATAATAAATAATTATATCCAAATTCATCTCTGCAGTGTAAACAGAACCAAGATGGTCCCTCTATACAGACACTATGGATGAGCTTCGTGTTCTAGTCGAACCCATGTTCGACTTGAACATCGTCTGTTCCCCGAATTGCGAATGATATGGGCCGTTCGCGCCAAATTCGTGTGGCGCGTCACGGCCCATAATTCACTGCGGCATCGCAGTGCATTGCTGGCTGATGATTGGCCAAGCATGCACTATGACCCGCATGCTTGGCCAATCACAGCGCCGTCAGTAGAGAGAGCTGTAATTGGCCAAAGCCAGGGTGGCTTTGGCCAATTATGGCTCAGGGGGTTTAGAACACGCCCCACACTATATAAGGCCGCCTGCACGGCAGCCCTGTGTAGTGTGTGTTCCGGCGTTGAAAGAGAGATAGATAGACAGAGAGACAGTGTCATTTCATTTGAGTTAGCTAGATTAGGCAGAACAATCAGTGAGTTAGCTGCACTTACAGTGTATTGTGTATA
This sequence comes from Lithobates septentrionalis, assembly GCA_037952835.1. NCBI lineage: Eukaryota > Metazoa > Chordata > Amphibia > Anura > Ranidae > Lithobates > Lithobates septentrionalis. The sequence goes on along the minus strand of JBBDGP010000082.1, from coordinate 14,965,335 downwards.
TATATGTATCCCAGGTGTTGCATATATATATATATATATATATATATATATATATATATATATATATATATATACACTACCGTTCAAAAGTTTGGGGTCACCCAAACAATTTTGTGTTTTCCATGAAAAGTCACACTTATTCACCACCATACGTTGTGAAATGAATAGAAAATAGAGTTAAGACATTGACAAGGTTAGAAATAATGATTTGTATTTGAAATAACATTGTTTTTACATCAAACTTTGCTTTCATCAAAGAATCCTCCTTTTGCAGCAATTACAGCATTGCACACCTTTGGCATTCTAGCTGTTAATTTATTGAGGTAAGCTGGAGAAATTGCACCCCACGCTTCTAGAAGCAGCTCCCACAAGTTGGATTGGTTGGATGGGCACTTCTGGCGTACCATACGGTCAAGCTGCTCCCACAACAGCTCAATGGGGTTCAGATCTGGTGACTGTGCTGGCCACTCCATTACCGATAGAATACCAGCTGCCTGCTTCTGCTGTAAATAGTTCTTGCACAATTTGGAGGTGTGTTTAGGGTCATTGTCCTGTTGTAGGATGAAATTGGCTCCAATCAAGCGCTGTCCACTGGGTATGGCATGGCGTTGCAAAATGGAGTGATAGCCTTCCTTATTCAGAATCCCTTTTACCCTGTACAAAGCTCCCACCTTACCAGCACCAAAGCAACCCCAGACCATCACATTACCTCCACCATGCTTAACAGATGGCGTCAGGCATTCTTCCAGCATCTTTTCATTTGTTCTGCGTCTCACAAACGTTCTTCTTTGTGATCCAAACACCTCAAACTTGGATTCATCCGTCCACAACACTTTTTTCCAGTCTTCCTCTGTCCAATGTCTGTGTTCTTTTGCCCATCTTAATCTTTTTCTTTTATTGGCCAGTCTCAGATATGGCTTTTTCTTTCCCACTCTGCCCTGAAGCCCAAAATCCCGCAGCCGCCTCTTCACTGTAGATGTTGACACTGGTGTTTTGCGGGTACTATTTAATGAAGATGCCAGTTGGGGACCTGTGAGGCGTCTGTTTCTCAAACTAGAGACTCTAATGTGCTTATCTTCTTGCTTAGTTGTGCAACGCGGCCTCCCACTTCTTTTTCTACTCTGGTTAGAGCCTGTTTGTGCTGTCCTCTGAAGGGAGTAGTACACACCGTTGTAGGAAATCTTCAATTTCTTTGCAATTTTTCGCATGGAATAGCCTTCATTTCTAAGAACAAGAATAGACTGTCGAGTTTCAGATGAAAGTTCTCTTTTTCTGGCCATTTCGAGCGTTTAATTGACCCCACAAATGTGATGCTCCAGAAACTCAATCTGCTCACAGGAAGGTCAGTTTTGTAGCTTCTGGAAGGAGCTAGACTGTTTTTAGATGTGTGAACATGATTGCACAAGGGTTTGCTAATCATCAATTAGCCTTCTGAGCCAATGAGCAAACACATTGTACCATTAGAACACTGGAGTGATAGTTGCTGGAAATGGGCCTCTATACACCTATGTAGATATTGCACCAAAAACTAGACATTTGCAGTTAAAATAGTCATTTACCACATTAGCAATGTATAGAGTATATTTGTTTAAAGTTAGGACTAGTTTAAAGTTAGCTTCATTTAAAAGTATAGTGCTTTTCCTTCAAAAATAAGGACATTTCAATGTGACCCCAAACTTTTGAACGGTAGTGTATATATATATATATATATATATATATATATATATATATATATATATATATATATATACACTGTATTCAGTTTAGCTAGATCCGTTCCTGTTATCTTCTTACTGACAGGCAGGCTTGTCTTGTTACAGTATTTACAGCTACCTGAAGAAAATTGCTGGTGTTCTTTTGATCCTATTAGTACCTCAGTCAGGCAGCTAGACTATTTACAGTTAGTGCAGTGCGTCCTGCTCACAGTGTTCAGCTAAAACTACAAGTTAGTGCGGTGCGTCCTGATCACAGTGTTCAGCTAAAACTACAATTTAGTGGGGAGCGTCCTGCTCACAGTGTTCAGCTAAAACTACAAGTTAGTGCGGTGCGTCCTGCTCACAGTGTTCAGCTAAAACTACAAGTTAGTGCTGTGCGTCCTGCTCACATTGTTCAGCTAAAACTACAAGTTAGTGCGGTGCGTCCTGCTCACAGTGTTCAGCTAAAACTACAAGTTAGTGCGGTGCGTCCTGCTCACAGTGTTCAGCTAAAACTACAAGTTAGTGCAGTGCGTCCTGCTCACAGTGTTCAGCTAAAACTACAAGTTAGTGCGGTGCGTCCTGCTCACGGTGTTCAGCTAAAACTACAAGTTAGTGTAGTGAGACCTCTGCACAGTGTTCATCTAAAGCTACAAGTTAGTGCAGTGCGTCCTGCTCACAGTGTTCAGCTAAAACTACAAGTTAGTGGGGTGCATCCTGCTCACAGTGTTCAGCTAAAACTACAAGTTAGTGCGGTGCATCCTGCTCACAATGTTCAGCTAAAACGACAAGTTAGTGGGGTGTGTCCTGCTCAAGTGTTCAGCTAAAACTACAAGTTAGTGTAGTGAGACCTCTGCACAGTGTTCATCTAAAGCTACAAGTTACTGCAGTGCGTCCTGCTCACAGTGTTCAGCTAAAACTACAAGTTAGTGCAGTGCGTCCTGCTCACAGTGTTCATCTAAAGCTACAAGTTAGTGGTGTGCGTCCTGCTCACAGTGCTCAGCTAAAACAACAAGTTAGTGCAGTGCGTCCTGCTCACAGTGTTCAGCTAAAACTACAAGTTAGTGCTGTGCATCCTGCACACAGTGTTCAGCTAAAACTACAAGTTAGTGCGGTGCGTCCTGCTCACAGTGTTCAGCTAAAACTACAAGTTAGTGGGGTGCATCCTGCTCACAGTGTTCAGCTAAAACTACAAGTTAGTGCGGTGCGTCCTGCTAACAGTGTTCAGCTAAAACTACAAGTTAGTGCGGTGCGTCCTGCTCACAGTGTTCAGCTAAAACTACAAGTTAGTGCAGTGCGTCCTGCTCACAGTGTTCAGCTAAAACTACAAGTTAATGGGGTGCGTCCTGCTCACAGTGTTCAGCTAAAACTACAAGTTAGTGCTGTGCGTCCTGCTCACAGTGTTCAGCTAAAACTACAAGTTAGTGTGGTGCGTCCTGCTCACAGTGTTCAGATAAAACTACAAGTCAGTGCGGTGCATCCTGCTCACACGGTTAAGGTAAAACTACAAGTTAGTGGGGTGCGTCCTGCTCACAGTGTTCAGCTAAAACTGCAAGTTAGTGGGGTGCGTCCTGCTAACAGTGTTCAGCTAAAACTACAAGTTAGTGCGGTGCGTCCTACTCACAGTGTTCAGCTAAAACTACAAGTTAGTGCGGTGCGTCCTGCTCACAGTGTTCAGCTAAATCTACAAGTTAGTGTAGTGAGACCTCTGCACAGTGTTCAGCTAAAACTACAAGTTAGTGCGGTGCGTCCTGCTCACAGTGTTCAGCTAAAACTACAAGTTAGTGTGGTGCGTCCTGCTCACAGTGTTCAGCTAAAACTACAAGTTAGTGCTGTGCGTCCTGCTCACAGTCTTCAGCTAAAATTACAAGTTAGTGGGGTGCGTCCTGCTCACAGTGTTCAGCTAAAACTACAAGTTAGTGCGGTGCGTCCTGCTCACACTGTTCAGCTAAAACTACAAGTTAGTGCGGTGCATCCTGCTCACAGTGTTCAGCTAAAACTACAAGTTAGTGGGGTGCGTCCTGCTCACAGTGTTCAGCTAAAACTACAAGTTAGTGCGGTGCGTCCTGCTCACAGTGTTCAGCTAAAACTAATAGTTAGTGCGGTGCGTCCTGCTCACAGTGTTCAGCTAAAACTACAAGTTAGTGTAGTGAGACCTCTGCACAGTGTTCATCTAAAGCTACAAGTTAGTGCAGTGCGTCCTGCTCACAGTGTTCAGCTAAAACTACAAGTTAGTGCCGTGCGTCCTGATCACAGTGTTCAGCTAAAACTACAAGTTAGTGGGGAGCGTCCTGCTCACAGTGTTCAGCTAAAACTACAAGTTAGTGCGGTGCGTCCTGCTCACAGTGTTCAGCTAAAACTACAAGTTAGTGCTGTGCGTCCTGCTCACATTGTTCAGCTAAAACTACAAGTTAGTGCGGTGCGTCCTGCTCACAGTGTTCAGCTAAAACTACAAGTTAGTGCGGTGCGTCCTGCTCACAGTGTTCAGCTAAAACTACAAGTTAGTGCAGTGCGTCCTGCTCACAGTGTTCAGCTAAAACTACAAGTTAGTGCGGTGCGTCCTGCTCACGGTGTTCAGCTAAAACTACAAGTTAGTGTAGTGAGACCTCTGCACAGTGTTCATCTAAAGCTACAAGTTAGTGCAGTGCATCCTGCTCACAGTGTTCAGCTAAAACTACAAGTTAGTGGGGTGCATCCTGCTCACAGTGTTCAGCTAAAACTACAAGTTAGTCCGGTGCGTCCTGCTCACAATGTTCAGCTAAAACGACAAGTTAGTGGGGTGCGTCCTGCTCAAGTGTTCAGCTAAAACTACAAGTTAGTGTAGTGAGACCTCTGCACAGTGTTCATCTAAAGCTACAAGTTACTGCAGTGCGTCCTGCTCACAGTGTTCAGCTAAAACTACAAGTTAGTGCAGTGCGTCCTGCTCACAGTGTTCATCTAAAGCTACAAGTTAGTGGTGTGCGTCCTGCTCACAGTGTTCAGCTAAAAAAACAAGTTAGTGCAGTGCGTCCTGCTCACAGTGTTCAGCTAAAACTACAAGTTAGTGTGGTGTGTCCTGCTCACAGTGTTCAGCTAAAACTACAAGTTAGTGGGGTGCATCCTGCTCACAGTGTTCAGCTAAAACTACAAGTTAGTGCGGTGCGTCCTGCTAACAGTGTTCAGCTAAAACTACAAGTTAGTGCGGTGCGTCCTGCTAGTGTTCAGCTAAAACTACAAGTTAGTGCGGTGCGTCCTGCTCACAGTGTTCAGCTAAAACTACAAGTTAGTGCGGTGCGTCCTGCTCACAGTTTTCAGCTAAAACTACAAGTTAGTGGGGTGCGCCTGCTCACAGTGTTCAGCTAAAACTACAAGTTAGTGCTGTGCGTCCTGCTCACAGTGTTCAGCTAAAACTACAAGTTAGTGTGGTGCGTCCTGCTCACAGTGTTCAGATAAAACTACAAGTCAGTGCGGTGCGTCCTGCTCACAGGGTTAAGGTAAAACTACAAGTTAGTGGGGTGCGTCCTGCTCACAGTGTTCAGCTAAAACTGCAAGTTAGTGGGGTGCGTCCTGCTAACAGTGTTCAGCTAAAACTACAAGTTAGTGCGGTGCGTCCTGCTCACAGTGTTCAGCTAAATCTACAAGTTAGTGTAGTGAGACCTCTGCACAGTGTTCAGCTAAAACTACAAGTTAGTGCGGTGCGTCCTGCTCACAGTGTTCAGCTAAAACTACAAGTTAGTGTGGTGCGTCCTGCTCACAGTGTTCAGCTAAAACTACAAGTTAGTGCTGTGCGTCCTGCTCACAGTCTTCAGCTAAAACTACAAGTTAGTGGGGTGCGTCCTGCTCACAGTGTTCAGCTAAAACTACAAGTTAGTGGGGTGCGTCCTGCTCACAGTGTTCAGCTAAAACTACAAGTTAGTGCGGTGCGTCCTGCTCACGGTGTTCAGCTAAAACTACAAGTTAGTGTAGTGAGACCTCTGCACAGTGTTCATCTAAAGCTACAAGTTAGTGCAGTGCGTCCTGCTCACAGTGTTCAGCTAAAACTACAAGTTAGTGGGGTGCATCCTGCTCACAGTGTTCAGCTAAAACTACAAGTTAGTGCGGTGCGTCCTGCTCACAATGTTCAGCTAAAACGACAAGTTAGTGGGGTGCGTCCTGCTCAAGTGTTCAGCTAAAACTACAAGTTAGTGTAGTGAGACCTCTGCACAGTGTTCATCTAAAGCTACAAGTTACTGCAGTGCGTCCTGCTCACAGTGTTCAGCTAAAACTACAAGTTAGTGCAGTGCGTCCTGCTCACAGTGTTCATCTAAAGCTACAAGTTAGTGGTGTGCGTCCTGCTCACAGTGTTCAGCTAAAAAAACAAGTTAGTGCAGTGCGTCCTGCTCACAGTGTTCAGCTAAAACTACAAGTTAGTGCTGTGCATCCTGCACACAGTGTTCAGCTAAAACTACAAGTTAGTGTGGTGCGTCCTGCTCACAGTGTTCAGCTAAAACTACAAGTCAGTGCGGTGCGTCCTGCTCACAGTGTTCAGCTAAAACTACAAGTTAGTGCTGTGCGTCCTGCTCACAGTGTTCAGCTAAAACTACAAGTTAGTGGAATGCATCCTGCTCATAGTGTTCACCTAAAACTACAAGTTAGTGGGGTGCCTCCTGCTCACAGTGTTCAGCTAAAACTACAAGTTAGTGCGGTGCCTCCTGCGCACAGTGTTCAGCTAAAGCTACAAGTTAGTGTAGTAAGACCTCTGCACAGTGTTCATCTAAAGCTACAAGTTATTGCAGTGCATCCTGCTCACAGTGTTCAGCTAAAACTACAAGTTAGTGTGTTCCGTCCTGCTCACAGTGTTCAGCTAAAACTACAAGTTAGTGGGGTGCATCCTGCTCACAGTGTTCAGCTAAAACTACAAGTTAGTGGGGTGCGTCCTGCTAACAGTGTTCAGCTAAAACTGCAAGTCAGTGTGGTGTGTCCTGCTCACAGTGTTCAGCTAAAACTGCAAGTTAGTGCAGTGCGTCCTGCTCACAGTGTTCAGCTAAAACTACAAGTTAGTGGGGTGCGTCCTGCTCACAGTGTTCAGCCAAAACTACAAGTTAGTGTGGTGTGTCCTGCTCACAGTGTTCAGCTAAAACTACAAGTTAGTGCGGTGCGTCCTGCTCACAGTGTTCAGCTAAAACTACAAGTTAGTGGAATGCATCCTGCTCACAGTGTTCAGCTAAAACTACAAGTTAGTGCGGTGCCTCCTGCTCACAGTGTTCAGCTAAATCTACAAGTTAGTGTAGTGAGACCTCTGCACAGTGTTTAGCTAAAACTACAAGTTAGTGCGGTGTGTCCTGCTCACAGTGTTCAGCTAAAACTACAAGTTAGTGCGGTGCGTCCTGCTCACAGTGTTCAGCTAAAACTACAAGTTAGTGCTGTGCATCCTGCTCACAGTGTTCATCTAAAACTACAAGTTAGTGGGGTAGGTCCTGCTCACTGTGTTCAGCTAAAACTACAAGTTAGTGCGGTGCGTCCTGCTCACACTGTTCAGCAAAAACTACAAGTTAGTGCGGTGCGTCCTGCTCACAGTGTTCAGCTAAAACTACAAGTTAGTGGGGTGCGTCCTGCTCACAGTGTTCAGCTAAAACTACAAGTTAGTGCGGTGTCTCCTGCTCACAGTGTTCAGCTAAAACTACAAGTTAGTGGGGTGCGTCCTGCTCACAGTGTTCAGCTAAAACTACAAGTTAGTGCGGTGCGTCCTGCTCACAGTGTTCAGCTAAAACTACAAGTTAGTGCGGTGCGTCCTACTCACAGTGTTCAGCTAAAACTACAAGTTAGTGCTGTGCATCCTGCTCACAGTGTTCAGCTAAAACTACAAGTTAGTGCGGTGCGTCCTGCTCACACTGTTCAGCAAAAACTACAAGTTAGTGCGGTGCATCCTGCTCACAGTGTTCAGCTAAAACTACAAGTTAGTGCGGTGCGTCCTGCTCACAGTGTTCAGCTAAAACTACAAGTTAGTGCGGTGCGTCCTGCTCACAGTGTTCAGCTAAAACTACAAGTTAGTGCGGTGCGTCCTGCTCACAGTGTTCAGCTAAAACTACAAGTTAGTGTGTTCCGTCCTGCTCACAGTGTTCAGCTAAAACTACAAGTTAGTACGGTGTCTCCTGCTCACAGTGTTCAGCTAAAACTACAAGTTAGTGTAGTGAGACCTCTGCACAGTGTTTAGCTAAAACTACAAGTTAGTGCGGTGTGTCCTGCTCACAGTGTTCAGCTAAAACTACAAGTTAGTGCGGTGCGTCCTGCTCACAGTGTTCAGCTAAAACTACAAGTTAGTGCTGTGCATCCTGCTCACAGTGTTCATCTAAAACTACAAGTTAGTGGGGTAGGTCCTGCTCACTGTGTTCAGCTAAAACTACAAGTTAGTGCGGTGCGTCCTGCTCACACTGTTCAGCAAAAACTACAAGTTAGTGCGGTGCGTCCTGCTCACAGTGTTCAGCTAAAACTACAAGTTAGTGGGGTGCGTCCTGCTCACAGTGTTCAGCTAAAACTACAAGTTAGTGCGGTGTCTCCTGCTCACAGTGTTCAGCTAAAACTACAAGTTAGTGGGGTGCGTCCTGCTCACAGTGTTCAGCTAAAACTACAAGTTAGTGCGGTGCGTCCTGCTCACAGTGTTCAGCTAAAACTACAAGTTAGTGCGGTGCGTCCTACTCACAGTGTTCAGCTAAAACTACAAGTTAGTGCTGTGCATCCTGCTCACAGTGTTCAGCTAAAACTACAAGTTAATGGGGTGCGTCCTGCTCACAGTGTTCAGCTAAAACTACAAGTTAGTGCGGTGCGTCCTGCTCACACTGTTCTGCAAAAACTACAAGTTAGTGCGGTGCATCCTGCTCACAGTGTTCAGCTAAAACTACAAGTTAGTGCGGTGCGTCCTGCTCACAGTGTTCAGCTAAAACTACAAGTTAGTGTGTTCCGTCCTGCTCACAGTGTTCAGCTAAAACTACAAGTTAGTGCGGTGTCTCCTGCTCACAGTGTTCAGCTAAAACTACAAGTTAGTGCGGTGCGTCCTGCTCACAGTGTTCAGCTAAATCTACAAGTTAGTGTAGTGAGACCTCTGCACAGTGTTCAGCTAAAACTACAAGTTAGTGCGGTGCGTCCTGCTCACAGTGTTCAGCTAAAACTACAAGTTAGTGGGGTGCGTCCTGCTCACAGTGTTCAACTAAAACTACAAGTTAGTGCTGTGCGTCCTGCTCACAGTGTTCAGCTAAAACTACAAGTTAGTGCGGTGCATCCTGCTCACAGTGTTCAGCTAAAACTACAAGTTAGTGGGGTGCGTCCTGCTCACAGTGTTCAGCTAAAACTACAATTTAGCGCGGTGTGTCCTGCTCACAGTGTTCAGCTAAAACTACAAGTTAGTGGAATGCATCCTGCTCACAGTGTTCAGCTAAAACTACAAGTTAGTGCTGTGCGTCCTGCTCACAGTGTTCAGCTAAAACTACAAGTTAGTGGGGTGCGTCCTGCTCACAGTGTTCAGCTAAAGCTACAAGTTAGTGTAGTAAGACCTCTGCACAGTGTTCATCTAAAGCTACAAGTTATTGCAGTGCATCCTGCTCACAGTGTTCAGCTAAAACTACAAGTTAGTGTGTTCCGTCCTGCTCACAGTGTTCAGCTAAAACTACAAGTTAGTGCGGTGCGTCCTGCTCACAGGGTTAAGGTAAAACTACAAGTTAGTGGGGTGCGTCCTGCTCACAGTGTTCAGCTAAAACTGCAAATTAGTGGCTTGCGTCCTGCTAACAGTGTTTAGATAAAACTACAAGTTAGTGCGGTGCGTCCTGCTCACAGTGTTCAGCTAAAACTACAAGTTAGTGCGGTGCGTCCTGCTCACAGTGTTCAGCTAAAACTACAAGTTAGTGTGGTGCGTCCTGCTCACAGTGTTCAGCTAAAACTACAAGTTAGTGCTGTGCGTCCTGCTCATAGTGTTCAGCTAAAATTAAAAGTTAGTGGGGTGCGTCCTGCTCACACTGTTCAGCAAAAACTACAAGTTAGTGTGGTGCGTCCTGCTCACAGTGTTCAACTAAAACTACAAGTTAGTGGGGTGCGTCCTGCTCACAGTGTTCAGCTAAAACTACAAGTTAGTGCGGTGTCTCCTGCTCACAGTGTTCAGCTAAAACTACAAGTTAGTGGAATGCATCCTGCTCACAGTGTTCAGCTAAAACTACAAGTTAGTGCGGTGCGTCCTGCTCACAGTGTTCAGCTAAAACTAATAGTTAGTGCGGTGCGTCCTGCTCACAGTGTTCAGCTAAAACTACAAGTTAGTGTGGTGCGTCCTGCTCACAGTGTTCAGCTAAAACTACAAGTCAGTGCGGTGCGTCCTGCTCACAGTGTTCAGCTAAAACTACAAGTTAGTGCTGTGCGTCCTGCTCACAGTGTTCAGCTAAAACTACAAGTTAGTGGAATGCATCCTGCTCATAGTGTTCAGCTAAAATGACAAGTTAGTGCGGTGCGTCCTGCTCACAGTGTTCAGCTAAAACTACAAGTTAGTGCGGTGCCTCCTGCTCACAGTGTTCAGCTAAAGCTACAAGTTAGTGTAGTAAGACCTCTGCACAGTGTTCACCTAAAGCTACAAGTTATTGCAGTGCATCCTGCTCACAGTGTTCAACTAAAACTACAAGTTAGTGTGTTCCGTCCTGCTCACAGTGTTCAGCTAAAACTACAAGTTAGTGGGGTGCATCCTGCTCACAGTGTTCAGCTAAAACTACAAGTTAGTGGGGTGCGTCCTGCTAACAGTGTTCAGCTAAAACTGCAAGTCAGTGTGGTGTGTCCTGCTCACAGTGTTCAGCTAAAACTGCAAGTTAGTGCAGTGCGTCCTGCTCACAGTGTTCAGCTAAAACTACAAGTTAGTGTGGTGCGTCCTGCTCACAGTGTTCAGCTAAAACTACAAGTCAGTGCGGTGCGTCCTGCTCACAGTGTTCAGCTAAAACTACAAGTTAGTTCTGTGCGTCCTGCTCACAGTGTTCAGCTAAAACTACAAGTTAGTGGAATGCATCCTGCTCATAGTGTTCAGCTAAAACTACAAGTTAGTGCTGTGCGTCCTGCTCACAGTGTTCAGCTAAAACTACAAGTTAGTGCGGTGCGTCCTGCTCACAGTGTTCAGCTAAAACTACAAGTTAGTGCGGTGCGTCCTGCTCACAGTGTTCAGCTAAAACTACAAGTTAGTGGAATGCATCCAGCTCACAGTGTTCAGCTAAAACTACAAGTTAGTGCAGTGCGTCCTGCTCACAGTGTTCAGCTAAAACTACAAGTTAGTGGGGTGCGTCCTGCTCACAGTGTTCAGCTAAAACTACAAGTTAGTGGGGAGCGTCCTGCTCACAGTGTTCAGCTAAAACTACAAGTTAGTGCGGTGCGTCCTGCTCACAGTGTTCAGCTAAAACTACAAGTTAGTGCTGTGCGTCCTGCTCACATTGTTCAGCTAAAACTACAAGTTAGCGCGGTGCGTCCTGCTCACAGTGTTCAGCTAAAACTACAAGTTAGTGCGGTGCGTCCTGCTCACAGTGTTCAGCTAAAACTACAAGTTAGTGCAGTGCGTCCTGCTCACAGTGTTCAGCTAAAACTACAAGTTAGTGCGGTGCGTCCTGCTCACGGTGTTCAGCTAAAACTACAAGTTAGTGTAGTGAGACCTCTGCACAGTGTTCATCTAAAGCTACAAGTTACTGCAGTGCGCCCTGCTCACAGTGTTCAGCTAAAACTACAAGTTAGTGCAGTGCGTCCTGCTCACAGTGTTCATCTAAAGCTACAAGTTAGTGGTGTGCGTCCTGCTCACAGTGTTCAGCTAAAACAACAAGTTAGTGCAGTGCATCCTGCTCACAGTGTTCAGCTAAAACTACAAGTTAGTGCGGTGCGTCCTGCTAGTGTTCAGCTAAAACTACAAGTTAGTGCGGTGCGTCCTTCTCACAGTGTTCAGCTAAAACTACAAGTTAGTGGGGTGCGTCCTGCTCACAGTGTTCAGCTAAAACTACAAGTTAGGGGGGAGCGTCCTGCTCACAGTGTTCAGCTAAAACTACAAGTTAGTGCGGTGCTTCCTGCTCACAGTGTTCAGCTAAAACTACACGTTAGTGCAGTGCGTCCTGCTCACAGTGTTCAGCTAAAACTACAAGTTAGTGCGGTGCGTCCTGCTCACGGTGTTCAGCTAAAACTACAAGTTATGCCGCGTACACACGGTCGGACTTTCCGGCATACTTGGTCCGGCGGACCAGAGTGTGCCGGACAATCCGCCCGTGTGTGGGCGCCGGCGGACTTTTCCGGCGGACTTCTTCCGAAAAGCCCGCCGGACCTAGATTTGAAGCAAGTTTTAAATCTTTCCGTCGGACTCAGTTTCGGGCGGAAAGTCCGCTCGTGTGTGTGCTGGTCCGACGGAAAGGCCGCTCGTGTGTAGGCTGGTCCGACGGACCAGATGCGACGCGAGGGCAGGGTATTGCATCTCGCGCTCGCTGCAATAGGAAAAACAAATTTTCCTATTGCGGCGAGCGCGGGGCATACCAGGCCCTTAGGTCTGGTATGGATTATAAAGGGAACCCCCTACGCCGAAAAAACGGCGTGGGGTCCCCCCTAAAATCCATACCAGACCCCGATCCGAGCACGCAGCCTGGCCGGTCAGGAAAGGGGGTGGGGATGAGCGAGCGCCCCCCCCCCTCCTGAACCGTACCAGGCCGCATGCCCTCAACATGGGGGGGTGGGTGCTTTGGGGGAGGGGGGCGCCCTGCGGGCCCCCCCCACCTCAAAGCACCTTGTCCCCATGTTGATGAGGACAAGGGCCTCTTCCCGACAACCCTGGCCGTTGGTTGTCGGGGTCTGCGGGCGGGGGGCTTATCGGAATCTGGGAGCCCCCTTTAATAAGGGGGCCCCCAGATCCCGGCCCCCCACCCTATGTGAATGAGTATGGGGTACATGGTCCCCCTACCCCTTCACCTAGGGAAAAATTGTAAGTAATAAAACACACTACACAGGTTTTTAAAATATATTATTAAACAGCTCCGGGGGTGGGGATCTTCCTCCGGCTTCGGGGGTCTTCTTCCGGCTTCGGGGGTCCCTCCGCTTCATCTTCTCCCGGCGTCCGGTTGGTTCTTCTCCGCGTGTTCCAGGTCTTCGGCCGGCTCCTCTGCTGTGTTCAGGTAGCTCTCTTGCCAGCAGAGGTCCGGACTTCTGAGCTGCTGGGCTTCTTCTCTTCTCTTCTCTTCTCTTCTCTTCTCTTCCCCCAGATGTTGACACGACGCTCTCTCCGGCTGGACTGGTTTCTGAGGGCTGCGTTGTGACTTATATAGGCGGAGACCCCGCCCCCTTTTGATGTCACAGTCCCTGGGCATGCTGGGACTGTGACGTTTTAGGGGGCGTGGTCGACCACGCCCCCTAAAACGTCACAGTCCCAGCATGCCCAGGGACTGTGACATCAAAAGGGGGCGGGGTCTCCGCCTATATAAGTCACAACGCAGCCCTCAGAAACCAGTCCAGCCGGAGAGAGCGTCGTGTCAACATCTGGGGGAAGAGAAGAGAAGAGAAGAGAAGAGAAGAGAAGAGAAGAGAAGAGAAGAGAAGAGAAGAAGCCCAGCAGCTCAGAAGTCCGGACCTCTGCTGGCAAGAGAGCTACCTGAACACAGCAGAGGAGCCGGCCGAAGAACTGGAACACGCGGAGAAGAACCAACCGGACGCCGGGAGAAGATGAAGCGGAGGGACCCCCGAAGCCGGAAGAAGACCCCCGAAGCCGGAGGAAGATCCCCACCCCCGGAGCTGTTTAATAAAATATTTTAAAAACCTGTGTAGTGTGTTTTATTACTTACAATTTTTCCCTAGGTGAAGGGGTAGGGGGACCATGTACCCCATACTCATTCACATAGGGTGGGGGGCCGGGATCTGGGGGCCCCCTTATTAAAGGGGGCTCCCAGATTCCGATAAGCCCCCCGCCCACAGACCCCGACAACCAACGGCCAAGGTTGTCGGGAAGAGGCCCTTGTCCTCATCAACATGGGGACAAGGTGCTTTGAGGTGGGGGGGGGCCCGCAGGGCGCCCCCCTCCCCCAAAGCACCCACCCCCCCATGTTGAGGGCATGCGGCCTGGTACGGTTCAGGAGGGGGGGGGGCGCTCGCTCGTCCCCACCCCCTTTCCTGACCGGCCAGGCTGCATGCTCGGATCGGGGTCTGATATGGATTTTAGGGGGGACCCCACGCCGTTTTTTCGGCGTAGGGGCTTCCCTTTATAATCCATACCAGACCTAAGGGCCTGGTATGCCCCGCAACGGGGCTTGCAAGGTGTCAATCTCGCCGATAAAAGCGGCAAGATTGACATCCTTTGCTAGTCCCGTCGCACCTGAGTCATGTTCAAAATGAACGGACTTGGCCGTGTGTGGGCAAGTCCGTTCATTCTGAAAGTCCGCCGGAACTCCGGCGAAAGTCCGTCGGAAAGACGGGCGGACTTAGCCCGCCGGAAAGTCCCGGCGTGTGTGGGCAAGTCCGTCCGTTTTAAAGTCCGGCGCACCTGGCGGACAAAGTCCGTCGGAAAGTGTGCCGGACCAAGTATGCCGGAAAGTCCGACCGTGTGTACGCGGCATTAGTGTAGTGAGACCTCTGCACAGTGTTCATCTAAAGCTACAAGTTACTGCAGTGTGCCCTGCTCACAGTGTTCAGCTAAAACTACAAGTTAGTGCAGTGCGTCCTGCTCACAGTGTTCATCTAAAGCTACAAGTTAGTGGTGTGCGTCCTGCTCACAGTGTTCAGCTAAAATAACAAGTTAGTGCAGTGCATCCTGCTCACAGTGTTCAGCTAAAACTACAAGTTAGTGCGGTGCGTCCTGCTAGTGTTCAGCTAAAACTACAAGTTAGTGCGGTGCGTCCTTCTCACAGTGTTCAGCTAAAACTACAAGTTAGTGTGGTGCGTCCTGCTCACAGTGTTCAGCTAAAACTACAAGTCAGTGCGGTGCGTCCTGCTCACAGTGTTCAGCTAAAACTACAAGTTAGTGCTGTGCGTCCTGCTCACAGTGTTCAGCTAAAACTACAAGTTAGTGCTGTGCGTCCTGCTCACAGTGTTCAGCTAAAACTACAAGTTAGTGGAATGCATCCTGCTCATAGTGTTCAGCTAAAACTACAAGTTAGTGCTGTGCGTTCTGCTCACAGTGTTCAGCTAAAACTACAAGTTAGTGCGGTGCGTCCTGCTCACAGTGTTCAGCTAAAACTACAAGTTAGTGCAGTGCGTCCTGCTCACAGTGTTCAGCTAAAACTACAAGTTAGTGGAATGCATCCTGCTCACAGTGTTCAGCTAAAACTACAAGTTAGTGTGGTGCGTCCTGCTCACAGTGTTCAGATAAAACTACAAGTTAGTGCGGTGCGTCCTGCTCACAGGGTTAAGGTAAAACTACAAATTAGTGGGGTGCGTCCTGCTCACAGTGTTCAGCTAAAACTGCAAATTAGTGGCTTGCGTCCTGCTAACAGTGTTTAGATAAAACTACAAGTTAGTGCGGTGCGTCCTGCTCACAGTGTTCAGCTAAAACTACAAGTTAGTGCGGTGCGTCCTGCTCACAGTGTTCAGCTAAAACTACAAGTTAGTGTGGTGCGTCCTGCTCACAGTGTTCAGCTAAAACTACAAGTTAGTGCTGTGCGTCCTGCTCATAGTGTTCAGCTAAAACTAAAAGTTAGTGGGGTGCGTCCTGCTCACACTGTTCAGCAAAAACTACAAGTTAGTGCGGTGCGTCCTGCTCACAGTGTTCAGCTAAAACTACAAGTTAGTGGGGTGCGTCCTGCTCACAGTGTTCAGCTAAAACTACAAGTTAGTGCGGTGTCTCCTGCTCACAGTGTTCAGCTAAAACTACAAGTTAGTGGAATGCATCCTGCTCACAGTGTTCAGCTAAAACTACAAGTTAGTGCTGTGCGTCCTGCTCACAGTGTTCAGCTAAAACTACAAGTTAGTGGGGTGCGTCCTGCTCACAGTGTTCAGCTAAAACTACAAGTTAGTGCGGTGCGTCCTGCTCACAGTGTTCAGCTAAAACTAATAGTTAGTGCGGTGCGTCCTGCTCACAGTGTTCAGCTAAAACTACAAGTTAGTGTAGTGAGACCTCTGCACAGTGTTCATCTAAAGCTACAAGTTAGTGCAGTGCATCCTGCTCACAGTGTTCAGCTAAAAGTACAAGTTAGTGGGGTGCGTCCTGCTCACAGTGTTCAGCTAAAACTACAAGTTAGTGCGGTGTCTCCTGCTCACAGTGTTCAGCTAAAACTACAAGTTAGTGGAATGCATCCTGCTCACAGTGTTCAGCTAAAACTACAAGTTAGTGCTGTGCGTCCTGCTCACAGTGTTCAGCTAAAACTACAAGTTAGTGGGGTGCGTCCTGCTCACAGTGTTCAGCTAAAACTACAAGTTAGTGCGGTGCGTCCTGCTCACAGTGTTCAGCTAAAACTAATAGTTAGTGCGGTGCGTCCTGCTCACAGTGTTCAGCTAAAACTACAAGTTAGTGTAGTGAGACCTCTGCACAGTGTTCATCTAAAGCTACAAGTTAGTGCAGTGCGTCCTGCTCACAGTGTTCAGCTAAAAGTACAAGTTAGTGGGGTGCGTCCTGCTCACAGTGTTCAGCTAAAACTACAAGTTAGTGTGGTGCGTCCTGCTCACTGTGTTCAGCTAAAACTACAAGTCAGTGCGGTGCGTCCTGCTCACAGTGTTCAGCTAAAACTACAAGTTAGTGCTGTGTGTCCTGCTCACAGTGTTCAGCTAAAACTACAAGTTAGTGGAATGCATCCTGCTCATAGTGTTCAGCTAAAACTACAAGTTAGTGCTGTGCGTCCTGCTCACAGTGTTCAGCTAAAACTACAAGTTAGTGCGGTGCGTCCTGCTCACAGTGTTCAGCTAAAACTACAAGTTAGTGCGGTGTCTCCTGCTCACAGTGTTCAGCTAAAACTACAAGTTAGTGGGGTGCGTCCTGCTCACAGTGTTCAGCTAAAACTACAAGTTAGTGCGGTGTCTCCTGCTCACAGTGTTCAGCTAAAACTACAAGTTAGTGGAATGCATCCTGCTCACAGTGTTCAGCTAAAACTACAAGTTAGTGCTGTGCGTCCTGCTCACAGTGTTCAGCTAAAACTACAAGTTAGTGGGGTGCGTCCTGCTCACAGTGTTCAGCTAAAACTACAAGTTAGTGCGGTGCGTCCTGCTCACAGTGTTCAGCTAAAACTAATAGTTAGTGCGGTGCGTCCTGCTCATAGTGTTCAGCTAAAACTACAAGTTAGTGTAGTGAGACCTCTGCACAGTGTTCATCTAAAGCTACAAGTTAGTGCGGTGCGTCCTGCTCACAGTTTTCAGCTAAAACTACAAGTTAGTGGGGTGCGTCCTGCTCACAGTGTTCAGCTAAAACTACAAGTTAGTGCTGTGCGTCCTGCTCACAGTGTTCAGCTAAAACTACAAGTTAGTGTGGTGCGTCCTGCTCACAGTGTTCAGATAAAACTACAAGTCAGTGCGGTGCGTCCTGCTCACAGGGTTAAGGTAAAACTACAAGTTAGTGGGGTGCGTCCTGCTCACAGTGTTCAGCTAAAACTGCAAGTTAGTGGGGTGCGTCCTGCTAACAGTGTTCAGCTAAAACTACAAGTTAGTGCGGTGCGTCCTGCTCACAGTGTTCAGCTAAATCTACAAGTTAGTGTAGTGAGACCTCTGCACAGTGTTCAGCTAAAACTACAAGTTAGTGCGGTGCGTCCTGCTCACAGTGTTCAGCTAAAACTACAAGTTAGTGTGGTGCGTCCTGCTCACAGTGTTCAGCTAAAACTACAAGTTAGTGTGGTGCGTCCTGCTCACAGTGTTCAGCTAAAACTACAAGTTAGTGCTGTGCGTCCTGCTCACAGTCTTCAGCTAAAACTACAAGTTAGTGGGGTGCGTCCTGCTCACAGTGTTCAGCTAAAACTACAAGTTAGTGCGGTGCGTCCTGCTCACAGGGTTAAGGTAAAACTACAAGTTAGTGGGGTGCGTCCTGCTCACAGTGTTCAGCTAAAACTGCAAATTAGTGGCTTGCGTCCTGCTAACAGTGTTTAGATAAAACTACAAGTTAGTGCGGTGCGTCCTGCTCACAGTGTTCAGCTAAAACTACAAGTTAGTGCGGTGCGTCCTGCTCACAGTGTTCAGCTAAAACTACAAGTTAGTGTGGTGCGTCCTGCTCACAGTGTTCAGCTAAAACTACAAGTTAGTGCTGTGCGTCCTGCTCATAGTGTTCAGCTAAAATTAAAAGTTAGTGGGGTGCGTCCTGCTCACACTGTTCAGCAAAAACTACAAGTTAGTGCGGTGCGTCCTGCTCACAGTGTTCAACTAAAACTACAAGTTAGTGGGGTGCGTCCTGCTCACAGTGTTCAGCTAAAACTACAAGTTAGTGCGGTGTCTCCTGCTCACAGTGTTCAGCTAAAACTACAAGTTAGTGGAATGCATCCTGCTCACAGTGTTCAGCTAAAACTAATAGTTAGTGCGGTGCGTCCTGCTCACAGTGTTCAGCTAAAACTACAAGTTAGTGTGGTGCGTCCTGCTCACAGTGTTCAGCTAAAACTACAAGTCAGTGCGGTGCGTCCTGCTCACAGTGTTCAGCTAAAACTACAAGTTAGTGCTGTGCGTCCTGCTCACAGTGTTCAGCTAAAACTACAAGTTAGTGGAATGCATCCTGCTCATAGTGTTCAGCTAAAATGACAAGTTAGTGCGGTGCGTCCTGCTCACAGTGTTCAGCTAAAACTACAAGTTAGTGCGGTGCCTCCTGCTCACAGTGTTCAGCTAAAGCTACAAGTTAGTGTAGTAAGACCTCTGCACAGTGTTCATCTAAAGCTACAAGTTATTGCAGTGCATCCTGCTCACAGTGTTCAACTAAAACTACAAGTTAGTGTGTTCCGTCCTGCTCACAGTGTTCAGCTAAAACTACAAGTTAGTGGGGTGCATCCTGCTCACAGTGTTCAGCTAAAACTACAAGTTAGTGGGGTGCGTCCTGCTAACAGTGTTCAGCTAAAACTGCAAGTCAGTGTGGTGTGTCCTGCTCACAGTGTTCAGCTAAAACTGCAAGTTAGTGCAGTGCGTCCTGCTCACAGTGTTCAGCTAAAACTACAAGTTAGTGTGGTGCGTCCTGCTCACAGTGTTCAGCTAAAACTACAAGTCAGTGCGGTGCGTCCTGCTCACAGTGTTCAGCTAAAACTACAAGTTAGTTCTGTGCGTCCTGCTCACAGTGTTCAGCTAAAACTACAAGTTAGTGGAATGCATCCTGCTCACAGTGTTCAGCTAAAACTACAAGTTAGTGTGGTGCGTCCTGCTCACAGTGTTCAGCTAAAACTACAAGTCAGTGCGGTGCGTCCTGCTCACAGTGTTCAGCTAAAACTACAAGTTAGTGCTGTGCGTCCTGCTCACAGTGTTCAGCTAAAACTACAAGTTAGTGGAATGCATCCTGCTCATAGTGTTCAGCTAAAATGACAAGTTAGTGCGGTGCGTCCTGCTCACAGTGTTCAGCTAAAACTACAAGTTAGTGGAATGCCTCCTGCTCACAGTGTTCAGCTAAAGCTACAAGTTAGTGTAGTAAGACCTCTGCACAGTGTTCATCTAAAGCTACAAGTTATTGCAGTGCATCCTGCTCACAGTGTTCAACTAAAACTACAAGTTAGTGTGTTCCGTCCTGCTCACAGTGTTCAGCTAAAACTACAAGTTAGTGGGGTGCATCCTGCTCACAGTGTTCAGCTAAAACTACAAGTTAGTGGGGTGCGTCCTGCTAACAGTGTTCAGCTAAAACTGCAAGTCAGTGTGGTGTGTCCTGCTCACAGTGTTCAGCTAAAACTGCAAGTTAGTGCAGTGCGTCCTGCTCACAGTGTTCAGCTAAAACTACAAGTTAGTGTGGTGCGTCCTGCTCACAGTGTTCAGCTAAAACTACAAGTCAGTGCGGTGCGTCCTGCTCACAGTGTTCAGCTAAAACTACAAGTTAGTTCTGTGCGTCCTGCTCACAGTGTTCAGCTAAAACTACAAGTTAGTGGAATGCATCCTGCTCATAGTGTTCAGCTAAAACTACAAGTTAGTGCTGTGCGTCCTGCTCACAGTGTTCAGCTAAAACTACAAGTTAGTGCGGTGCGTCCTGCTCACAGTGTTCAGCTAAAACTACAAGTTAGTGCGGTGCGTCCTGCTCACAGTGTTCAGCTAAAACTACAAGTTAGTGGAATGCATCCAGCTCACAGTGTTCAGCTAAAACTACAAGTTAGTGCAGTGCGTCCTGCTCACAGTGTTCAGCTAAAACTACAAGTTAGTGGGGTGCGTCCTGCTCACAGTGTTCAGCTAAAACTACAAGTTAGTGGGGAGCGTCCTGCTCACAGTGTTCAGCTAAAACTACAAGTTAGTGCGGTGCGTCCTGCTCACAGTGTTCAGCTAAAACTACAAGTTAGTGCTGTGCGTCCTGCTCACATTGTTCAGCTAAAACTACAAGTTAGCGCGGTGCGTCCTGCTCACAGTGTTCAGCTAAAACTACAAGTTAGTGCGGTGCGTCCTGCTCACAGTGTTCAGCTAAAACTACAAGTTAGTGCAGTGCGTCCTGCTCACAGTGTTCAGCTAAAACTACAAGTTAGTGCGGTGCGTCCTGCTCACGGTGTTCAGCTAAAACTACAAGTTAGTGTAGTGAGACCTCTGCACAGTGTTCATCTAAAGCTACAAGTTACTGCAGTGCGCCCTGCTCACAGTGTTCAGCTAAAACTACAAGTTAGTGCAGTGCGTCCTGCTCACAGTGTTCATCTAAAGCTACAAGTTAGTGGTGTGCGTCCTGCTCACAGTGTTCAGCTAAAACAACAAGTTAGTGCAGTGCATCCTGCTCACAGTGTTCAGCTAAAACTACAAGTTAGTGCGGTGCGTCCTGCTAGTGTTCAGCTAAAACTACAAGTTAGTGCGGTGCGTCCTTCTCACAGTGTTCAGCTAAAACTACAAGTTAGTGGGGTGCGTCCTGCTCACAGTGTTCAGCTAAAACTACAAGTTAGGGGGGAGCGTCCTGCTCACAGTGTTCAGCTAAAACTACAAGTTAGTGCGGTGCTTCCTGCTCACAGTGTTCAGCTAAAACTACACGTTAGTGCAGTGCGTCCTGCTCACAGTGTTCAGCTAAAACTACAAGTTAGTGCGGTGCGTCCTGCTCACGGTGTTCAGCTAAAACTACAAGTTATGCCGCGTACACACGGTCGGACTTTCCGGCATACTTGGTCCGGCGGACCAGAGTGTGCTGGACAATCCGCCCGTGTGTGGGCGCCGGCGGACTTTTCCGGCGGACTTCTTCCGAAAAGCCCGCCGGACCTAGATTTGAAGCAAGTTTTAAATCTTTCCGTCGGACTCAGTTTCGGGCGGAAAGTCCGCTCGTGTGTGTGCTGGTCCGACGGAAAGGCCGCTCGTGTGTAGGCTGGTCCGACGGACCAGATGCGACGCGAGGGCAGGGTATTGCATCTCGCGCTCGCTGCAATAGGAAAAACAAATTTTCCTATTGCGGCGAGCGCGGGGCATACCAGGCCCTTAGGTCTGGTATGGATTATAAAGGGAACCCCCTACGCCGAAAAAACGGCGTGGGGTCCCCCCTAAAATCCATACCAGACCCCGATCCGAGCACGCAGCCTGGCCGGTCAGGAAAGGGGGTGGGGATGAGCGAGCGCCCCCCCCCCTCCTGAACCGTACCAGGCCGCATGCCCTCAACATGGGGGGGTGGGTGCTTTGGGGGAGGGGGGCGCCCTGCAGGCCCCCCCCCACCTCAAAGCACCTTGTCCCCATGTTGATGAGGACAAGGGCCTCTTCCCGACAACCCTGGCCGTTGGTTGTCGGGGTCTGCGGGCGGGGGGCTTATCGGAATCTGGGAGCCCCCTTTAATAAGGGGGCCCCCAGATCCCGGCCCCCCACCCTATGTGAATGAGTATGGGGTACATGGTCCCCCTACCCCTTCACCTAGGGAAAAATTGTAAGTAATAAAACACACTACACAGGTTTTTAAAATATATTATTAAACAGCTCCGGGGGTGGGGATCTTCCTCCAGCTTCGGGGGTCTTCTTCCGGCTTCGGGGGTCCCTCCGCTTCATCTTCTCCCGGCGTCCGGTTGGTTCTTCTCCGCGTGTTCCAGGTCTTCGGCCGGCTCCTCTGCTGTGTTCAGGTAGCTCTCTTGCCAGCAGAGGTCCGGACTTCTGAGCTGCTGGGCTTCTTCTCTTCTCTTCTCTTCTCTTCCCCCAGATGTTGACACGACGCTCTCTCCGGCTGGACTGGTTTCTGAGGGCTGCGTTGTGACTTATATAGGCGGAGACCCCGCCCCCTTTTGATGTCACAGTCCCTGGGCATGCTGGGACTGTGACGTTTTAGGGGGCGTGGTCGACCACGCCCCCTAAAACGTCACAGTCCCAGCATGCCCAGGGACTGTGACATCAAAAGGGGGCGGGGTCTCCGCCTATATAAGTCACAACGCAGCCCTCAGAAACCAGTCCAGCCGGAGAGAGCGTCGTGTCAACATCTGGGGGAAGAGAAGAGAAGAGAAGAGAAGAGAAGAAGCCCAGCAGCTCAGAAGTCCGGACCTCTGCTGGCAAGAGAGCTACCTGAACACAGCAGAGGAGCCGGCCGAAGAACTGGAACACGCGGAGAAGAACCAACCGGACGCCGGGAGAAGATGAAGCGGAGGGACCCCCGAAGCCGGAAGAAGACCCCCGAAGCCGGAGGAAGATCCCCACCCCCGGAGCTGTTTAATAAAATATTTTAAAAACCTGTGTAGTGTGTTTTATTACTTACAATTTTTCCCTAGGTGAAGGGGTAGGGGGACCATGTACCCCATACTCATTCACATAGGGTGGGGGGCCGGGATCTGGGGGCCCCCTTATTAAAGGGGGCTCCCAGATTCCGATAAGCCCCCCGCCCGCAGACCCCGACAACCAACGGCCAGGGTTGTCGGGAAGAGGCCCTTGTCCTCATCAACATGGGGACAAGGTGCTTTGAGGTGGGGGGGGGCCCGCAGGGCGCCCCCCTCCCCCAAAGCACCCACCCCCCCATGTTGAGGGCATGCGGCCTGGTACGGTTCAGGAGGGGGGGGGGGCGCTCGCTCGTCCCCACCCCCTTTCCTGACCGGCCAGGCTGCATGCTCGGATCGGGGTCTGATATGGATTTTAGGGGGGACCCCACGCCGTTTTTTCGGCGTAGGGGCTTCCCTTTATAATCCATACCAGACCTAAGGGCCTGGTATGCCCCGCAACGGGGCTCGCAAGGTGTCAATCTCGCCGATAAAAGCGTCAAGATTGACATCCTTTGCTAGTCCCGTCGCACCTGAGTCATGTTCAAAATGAACGGACTTGGCCGTGTGTGGGCAAGTCCGTTCATTCTGAAAGTCCGCCGGAACTCCGGCGAAAGTCCGTCGGAAAGACGGGCGGACTTAGCCCACCGGAAAGTCCCGGCGTGTGTGGGCAAGTCCGTCCGTTTTAAAGTCCGGCGCACCTGGCGGACAAAGTCCGTCGGAAAGTGTGCCGGACCAAGTATGCCGGAAAGTCCGACCGTGTGTACGCGGCATTAGTGTAGTGAGACCTCTGCACAGTGTTCATCTAAAGCTACAAGTTACTGCAGTGTGCCCTGCTCACAGTGTTCAGCTAAAACTACAAGTTAGTGCAGTGCGTCCTGCTCACAGTGTTCATCTAAAGCTACAAGTTAGTGGTGTGCGTCCTGCTCACAGTGTTCAGCTAAAATAACAAGTTAGTGCAGTGCATCCTGCTCACAGTGTTCAGCTAAAACTACAAGTTAGTGCGGTGCGTCCTGCTAGTGTTCAGCTAAAACTACAAGTTAGTGCGGTGCGTCCTTCTCACAGTGTTCAGCTAAAACTACAAGTTAGTGTGGTGCGTCCTGCTCACAGTGTTCAGCTAAAACTACAAGTCAGTGCGGTGCGTCCTGCTCACAGTGTTCAGCTAAAACTACAAGTTAGTGCTGTGCGTCCTGCTCACAGTGTTCAGCTAAAACTACAAGTTAGTGCTGTGCGTCCTGCTCACAGTGTTCAGCTAAAACTACAAGTTAGTGGAATGCATCCTGCTCATAGTGTTCAGCTAAAACTACAAGTTAGTGCTGTGCGTTCTGCTCACAGTGTTCAGCTAAAACTACAAGTTAGTGCGGTGCGTCCTGCTCACAGTGTTCAGCTAAAACTACAAGTTAGTGCAGTGCGTCCTGCTCACAGTGTTCAGCTAAAACTACAAGTTAGTGGAATGCATCCTGCTCACAGTGTTCAGCTAAAACTACAAGTTAGTGTGGTGCGTCCTGCTCACAGTGTTCAGATAAAACTACAAGTTAGTGCGGTGCGTCCTGCTCACAGGGTTAAGGTAAAACTACAAATTAGTGGGGTGCGTCCTGCTCACAGTGTTCAGCTAAAACTGCAAATTAGTGGCTTGCGTCCTGCTAACAGTGTTTAGATAAAACTACAAGTTAGTGCGGTGCGTCCTGCTCACAGTGTTCAGCTAAAACTACAAGTTAGTGCGGTGCGTCCTGCTCACAGTGTTCAGCTAAAACTACAAGTTAGTGTGGTGCGTCCTGCTCACAGTGTTCAGCTAAAACTACAAGTTAGTGCTGTGCGTCCTGCTCATAGTGTTCAGCTAAAACTAAAAGTTAGTGGGGTGCGTCCTGCTCACACTGTTCAGCAAAAACTACAAGTTAGTGCGGTGCGTCCTGCTCACAGTGTTCAGCTAAAACTACAAGTTAGTGGGGTGCGTCCTGCTCACAGTGTTCAGCTAAAACTACAAGTTAGTGCGGTGTCTCCTGCTCACAGTGTTCAGCTAAAACTACAAGTTAGTGGAATGCATCCTGCTCACAGTGTTCAGCTAAAACTACAAGTTAGTGCTGTGCGTCCTGCTCACAGTGTTCAGCTAAAACTACAAGTTAGTGGGGTGCGTCCTGCTCACAGTGTTCAGCTAAAACTACAAGTTAGTGCGGTGCATCCTGCTCACAGTGTTCAGCTAAAACTATAAGTTAGTGTAGTGAGACCTCTGCACAGTGTTCATCTAAAGCTACAAGTTAGTGCAGTGCATCCTGCTCACAGTGTTCAGCTAAAAGTACAAGTTAGTGGGGTGCGTCCTGCTCACAGTGTTCAGCTAAAACTACAAGTTAGTGCGGTGTCTCCTGCTCACAGTGTTCAGCTAAAACTACAAGTTAGTGGAATGCATCCTGCTCACAGTGTTCAGCTAAAACTACAAGTTAGTGCTGTGCGTCCTGCTCACAGTGTTCAGCTAAAACTACAAGTTAGTGGGGTGCGTCCTGCTCACAGTGTTCAGCTAAAACTACAAGTTAGTGCGGTGCGTCCTGCTCACAGTGTTCAGCTAAAACTAATAGTTAGTGCGGTGCGTCCTGCTCACAGTGTTCAGCTAAAACTACAAGTTAGTGTAGTGAGACCTCTGCACAGTGTTCATCTAAAGCTACAAGTTAGTGCAGTGCGTCCTGCTCACAGTGTTCAGCTAAAAGTACAAGTTAGTGGGGTGCGTCCTGCTCACAGTGTTCAGCTAAAACTACAAGTTAGTGTGGTGCGTCCTGCTCACAGTGTTCAGCTAAAACTACAAGTCAGTGCGGTGCGTCCTGCTCACAGTGTTCAGCTAAAACTACAAGTTAGTGCTGTGTGTCCTGCTCACAGTGTTCAGCTAAAACTACAAGTTAGTGGAATGCATCCTGCTCATAGTGTTCAGCTAAAACTACAAGTTAGTGCTGTGCGTCCTGCTCACAGTGTTCAGCTAAAACTACAAGTTAGTGCGGTGCGTCCTGCTCACAGTGTTCAGCTAAAACTACAAGTTAGTGCGGTGCGTCCTGCTCACAGTGTTCAGCTAAAACTACAAGTTAGTGGAATGCATCCTGCTCACAGTGTTCAGCTAAAACTACAAGTTAGTGTGGTGCGTCCTGCTCACAGTGTTCAGATAAAACTACAAGTTAGTGCGGTGCGTCCTGCTCACAGGGTTAAGGTAAAACTACAAGTTAGTGGGGTGCGTCCTGCTCACAGTGTTCAGCTAAAACTGCAAATTAGTGGCTTGCGTCCTGCTAACAGTGTTTAGATAAAACTACAAGTTAGTGCGGTGCGTCCTGCTAGTGTTCAGCTAAAACTACAAGTTAGTGCGGTGCGTCCTTCTCACAGTGTTCAGCTAAAACTACAAGTTAGTGTGGTGCGTCCTGCTCACAGTGTTCAGCTAAAACTACAAGTCAGTGCGGTGCGTCCTGCTCACAGTGTTCAGCTAAAACTACAAGTTAGTGCTGTGCGTCCTGCTCACAGTGTTCAGCTAAAACTACAAGTTAGTGCTGTGCGTCCTGCTCACAGTGTTCAGCTAAAACTACAAGTTAGTGGAATGCATCCTGCTCATAGTGTTCAGCTAAAACTACAAGTTAGTGCTGTGCGTTCTGCTCACAGTGTTCAGCTAAAACTACAAGTTAGTGCGGTGCGTCCTGCTCACAGTGTTCAGCTAAAACTACAAGTTAGTGCAGTGCGTCCTGCTCACAGTGTTCAGCTAAAACTACAAGTTAGTGGAATGCATCCTGCTCACAGTGTTCAGCTAAAACTACAAGTTAGTGTGGTGCGTCCTGCTCACAGTGTTCAGATAAAACTACAAGTTAGTGCGGTGCGTCCTGCTCACAGGGTTAAGGTAAAACTACAAATTAGTGGGGTGCGTCCTGCTCACAGTGTTCAGCTAAAACTGCAAATTAGTGGCTTGCGTCCTGCTAACAGTGTTTAGATAAAACTACAAGTTAGTGCGGTGCGTCCTGCTCACAGTGTTCAGCTAAAACTACAAGTTAGTGCGGTGCGTCCTGCTCACAGTGTTCAGCTAAAACTACAAGTTAGTGTGGTGCGTCCTGCTCACAGTGTTCAGCTAAAACTACAAGTTAGTGCTGTGCGTCCTGCTCATAGTGTTCAGCTAAAACTAAAAGTTAGTGGGGTGCGTCCTGCTCACACTGTTCAGCAAAAACTACAAGTTAGTGCGGTGCGTCCTGCTCACAGTGTTCAGCTAAAACTACAAGTTAGTGGGGTGCGTCCTGCTCACAGTGTTCAGCTAAAACTACAAGTTAGTGCGGTGTCTCCTGCTCACAGTGTTCAGCTAAAACTACAAGTTAGTGGAATGCATCCTGCTCACAGTGTTCAGCTAAAACTACAAGTTAGTGCTGTGCGTCCTGCTCACAGTGTTCAGCTAAAACTACAAGTTAGTGGGGTGCGTCCTGCTCACAGTGTTCAGCTAAAACTACAAGTTAGTGCGGTGCGTCCTGCTCACAGTGTTCAGCTAAAACTACAAGTTAGTGTAGTGAGACCTCTGCACAGTGTTCATCTAAAGCTACAAGTTAGTGCAGTGCATCCTGCTCACAGTGTTCAGCTAAAAGTACAAGTTAGTGGGGTGCGTCCTGCTCACAGTGTTCAGCTAAAACTACAAGTTAGTGCGGTGTCTCCTGCTCACAGTGTTCAGCTAAAACTACAAGTTAGTGGAATGCATCCTGCTCACAGTGTTCAGCTAAAACTACAAGTTAGTGCTGTGCGTCCTGCTCACAGTGTTCAGCTAAAACTACAAGTTAGTGGGGTGCGTCCTGCTCACAGTGTTCAGCTAAAACTACAAGTTAGTGCGGTGCGTCCTGCTCACAGTGTTCAGCTAAAACTAATAGTTAGTGCGGTGCGTCCTGCTCACAGTGTTCAGCTAAAACTACAAGTTAGTGTAGTGAGACCTCTGCACAGTGTTCATCTAAAGCTACAAGTTAGTGCAGTGCGTCCTGCTCACAGTGTTCAGCTAAAAGTACAAGTTAGTGGGGTGCGTCCTGCTCACAGTGTTCAGCTAAAACTACAAGTTAGTGTGGTGCGTCCTGCTCACAGTGTTCAGCTAAAACTACAAGTCAGTGCGGTGCGTCCTGCTCACAGTGTTCAGCTAAAACTACAAGTTAGTGCTGTGTGTCCTGCTCACAGTGTTCAGCTAAAACTACAAGTTAGTGGAATGCATCCTGCTCACAGTGTTCAGCTAAAACTACAAGTTAGTGCTGTGCGTCCTGCTCACAGTGTTCAGCTAAAACTACAAGTTAGTGCGGTGCGTCCTGCTCACAGTGTTCAGCTAAAACTACAAGTTAGTGCGGTGCGTCCTGCTCACAGTGTTCAGCTAAAACTACAAGTTAGTGGAATGCATCCTGCTCACAGTGTTCAGCTAAAACTACAAGTTAGTGTGGTGCGTCCTGCTCACAGTGTTCAGATAAAACTACAAGTTAGTGCGGTGCGTCCTGCTCACAGGGTTAAGGTAAAACTACAAGTTAGTGGGGTGCGTCCTGCTCACAGTGTTCAGCTAAAACTGCAAATTAGTGGCTTGCGTCCTGCTAACAGTGTTTAGATAAAACTACAAGTTAGTGCGGTGCGTCCTGCTCACAGTGTTCAGCTAAAACTACAAGTTAGTGTGGTGCGTCCTGCTCACAGTGTTCAGCTAAAACTACAAGTTAGTGTGGTGCGTCCTGCTCACAGTGTTCAGCTAAAACTACAAGTTAGTGCTGTGCGTCCTGCTCATAGTGTTCAGCTAAAACTAAAAGTTAGTGGGGTGCGTCCTGCTCACACTGTTCAGCAAAAACTACAAGTTAGTGCGGTGCGTCCTGCTCACAGTGTTCAGCTAAAACTACAAGTTAGTGGGGTGCGTCCTGCTCACAGTGTTCAGCTAAAACTACAAGTTAGTGCGGTGTCTCCTGCTCACAGTGTTCAGCTAAAACTACAAGTTAGTGGAATGCATCCTGCTCACAGTGTTCAGCTAAAACTACAAGTTAGTGCTGTGCGTCCTGCTCACAGTGTTCAGCTAAAACTACAAGTTAGTGGGGTGCGTCCTGCTCACAGTGTTCAGCTAAAACTACAAGTTAGTGCGGTGCGTCCTGCTCACAGTGTTCAGCTAAAACTAATAGTTAGTGCGGTGCGTCCTGCTCATAGTGTTCAGCTAAAACTAAAAGTTAGTGTAGTGAGACCTCTGCACAGTGTTCATCTAAAGCTACAAGTTAGTGCGGTGCGTCCTGCTCACAGTTTTCAGCTAAAACTACAAGTTAGTGGGGTGCGTCCTGCTCACAGTGTTCAGCTAAAACTACAAGTTAGTGCTGTGCGTCCTGCTCACAGTGTTCAGCTAAAACTACAAGTTAGTGTGGTGCGTCCTGCTCACAGTGTTCAGATAAAACTACAAGTCAGTGCGGTGCGTCCTGCTCACAGGGTTAAGGTAAAACTACAAGTTAGTGGGGTGCGTCCTGCTCACAGTGTTCAGCTAAAACTGCAAGTTAGTGGGGTGCGTCCTGCTAACAGTGTTCAGCTAAAACTACAAGTTAGTGCGGTGCGTCCTGCTCACAGTGTTCAGCTAAATCTACAAGTTAGTGTAGTGAGACCTCTGCACAGTGTTCAGCTAAAACTACAAGTTAGTGCGGTGCGTCCTGCTCACAGTGTTCAGCTAAAACTACAAGTTAGTGTGGTGCGTCCTGCTCACAGTGTTCAGCTAAAACTACAAGTTAGTGTGGTGCGTCCTGCTCACAGTGTTCAGCTAAAACTACAAGTTAGTGCTGTGCGTCCTGCTCACAGTCTTCAGCTAAAACTACAAGTTAGTGGGGTGCGTCCTGCTCACAGTGTTCAGCTAAAACTACAAGTTAGTGCGGTGCGTCCTGCTCAAGTGTTCAGCTAAAACTACAAGTTAGTGTAGTGAGACCTCTGCACAGTGTTCATCTAAAGCTACAAGTTACTGCAGTGCGTCCTGCTCACAGTGTTCAGCTAAAACTACAAGTTAGTGTAGTGAGACCTCTGCACAGTGTTCATCTAAAGCTACAAGTTACTGCAGTGCGTCCTGCTCACAGTGTTCAGCTAAAACTACAAGTTAGTGCAGTGCGTCCTGCTCACAGTGTTCATCTAAAGCTACAAGTTAGTGGTGTGCGTCCTGCTCACAGTGTTCAGCTAAAACTACAAGTTAGTGCTGTGCATCCTGCACACAGTGTTCAGCTAAAACTACAAGTTAGTGCGGTGTGTCCTGCTCACAGTGTTCAGCTAAAACTACAAGTTAGTGGGGTGCATTCTGCTCACAGTGTTCAGCTAAAACTACAAGTTAGTGCGGTGCGTCCTGCTAGTGTTCAGCTAAAACTACAAGTTAGTGCGGTGCGTCCTGCTCACAGTGTTCAGCTAAAACTACAAGTTAGTGTGGTGCGTCCTGCTCACAGTGTTCAGCTAAAACTACAAGACAGTGCGGTGCGTCCTGCTCACAGTGTTCAGCTAAAACTACAAGTTAGTGCTGTGCGTCCTGCTCACAGTGTTCAGCTAAAACTACAAGTTAGTTGAATGCATCCTGCTCATAGTGTTCACCTAAAACTACAAGTTAGTGCGATGCGTCCTGCTCACAGTGTTCAGCTAAAACTACAAGTTAGTGCGGTGCCTCCTGCTCACAGTGTTCAGCTAAAGCTACAAGTTAGTGTAGTAAGACCTCTGCACAGTGTTCATCTAAAGATACAAGTTATTGCAGTGCATCCTGCTCACAGTGTTCAGCTAAAACTACAAGTTAGTGTGTTCCGTCCTGCTCACAGTGTTCAGCTAAAACTACAAGTTAGTGCGGTGCGTCCTGCTCACAGTGTTCAGCTAAAACTACAAGTTAGTGCGGTGCGTCCTACTCACAGTGTTCAGCTAAAACTACAAGTTAGTGCTGTGCATCCTGCTCACAGTGTTCAGCTAAAACTACAAGTTAATGGGGTGCGTCCTGCTCACAGTGTTCAGCTAAAACTACAAGTTAGTGCGGTGCGTCCTGCTCACACTGTTCAGCAAAAACTACAAGTTAGTGCGGTGCATCCTGCTCACAGTGTTCAGCTAAAACTACAAGTTAGTGCGGTGCGTCCTGCTCACAGTGTTCAGCTAAAACTACAAGTTAGTGCGGTGCGTCCTGCTCACAGTGTTCAGCTAAAACTACAAGTTAGTGCGGTGCGTCCTGCTCACAGTGTTCAGCTAAAACTACAAGTTAGTGTGTTCCGTCCTGCTCACAGTGTTCAGCTAAAACTACAAGTTAGTGCGGTGTCTCCTGCTCACAGTGTTCAGCTAAAACTACAAGTTAGTGCGGTGCGTCCTGCTCACAGTGTTCAGCTAAATCTACAAGTTAGTGTAGTGAGACCTCTGCACAGTGTTCAGCTAAAACTACAAGTTAGTGCGGTGCGTCCTGCTCACAGTGTTCAGCTAAAACTACAAGTTAGTGCTGTGCGTCCTGCTCACAGTGTTCAGCTAAAACTACAAGTTAGTGCGGTGCATCCTGCTCACAGTGTTCAGCTAAAACTACAAGTTAGTGGGGTGCGTCCTGCTCACAGTGTTCAGCTAAAACTACAATTTAGCGCGGTGTCTCCTGCTCACAGTGTTCAGCTAAAACTACAAGTTAGTGGAATGCATCCTGCTCACAGTGTTCAGCTAAAACTACAAGTTAGTGCTGTGCGTCCTGCTCACAGTGTTCAGCTAAAACTACAAGTTAGTGGGGTGCGTCCTGCTCACAGTGTTCAGCTAAAGCTACAAGTTAGTGTAGTAAGACCTCTGCACAGTGTTCATCTAAAGCTACAAGTTATTGCAGTGCATCCTGCTCACAGTGTTCAGCTAAAACTACAAGTTAGTGGGGTGCGTCCTGCTCACAGTGTTCAGCTAAAACTACAATTTAGCGCGGTGTCTCCTGCTCACAGTGTTCAGCTAAAACTACAAGTTAGTGGAATGCATCCTGCTCACAGTGTTCAGCTAAAACTACAAGTTAGTGCTGTGTGTCCTGCTCACAGTGTTCAGCTAAAACTACAAGTTAGTGGAATGCATCCTGCTCATAGTGTTCAGCTAAAACTACAAGTTAGTGCTGTGCGTCCTGCTCACAGTGTTCAGCTAAAACTACAAGTTAGTGCGGTGCGTCCTGCTCACAGTGTTCAGCTAAAACTACAAGTTAGTGCGGTGCGTCCTGCTCACAGTGTTCAGCTAAAACTACAAGTTAGTGGAATGCATCCTGCTCACAGTGTTCAGCTAAAACTACAAGTTAGTGTGGTGCGTCCTGCTCACAGTGTTCAGATAAAACTACAAGTTAGTGCGGTGCGTCCTGCTCACAGGGTTAAGGTAAAACTACAAGTTAGTGGGGTGCGTCCTGCTCACAGTATTCAGCTAAAACTGCAAATTAGTGGCTTGCGTCCTGCTAACAGTGTTTAGATAAAACTACAAGTTAGTGCGGTGCGTCCTGCTCACAGTGTTCAGCTAAAACTACAAGTTAGTGGGGTGCGTCCTGCTCACAGTGTTCAGCTAAAACTACAAGTTAGTGTGGTGCGTCCTGCTCACAGTGTTCAGCTAAAACTACAAGTTAGTGCTGTGCGTCCTGCTCATAGTGTTCAGCTAAAACTAAAAGTTAGTGGGGTGCGTCCTGCTCACACTGTTCAGCAAAAACTACAAGTTAGTGCGGTGCGTCCTGCTCACAGTGTTCAGCTAAAACTACAAGTTAGTGGGGTGCGTCCTGCTCACAGTGTTCAGCTAAAACTACAAGTTAGTGCGGTGTCTCCTGCTCACAGTGTTCAGCTAAAACTACAAGTTAGTGGAATGCATCCTGCTCACAGTGTTCAGCTAAAACTACAAGTTAGTGCTGTGCGTCCTGCTCACAGTGTTCAGCTAAAACTACAAGTTAGTGGGGTGCGTCCTGCTCACAGTGTTCAGCTAAAACTACAAGTTAGTGCGGTGCGTCCTGCTCACAGTGTTCAGCTAAAACTAATAGTTAGTGCGGTGCGTCCTGCTCATAGTGTTCAGCTAAAACTACAAGTTAGTGTAGTGAGACCTCTGCACAGTGTTCATCTAAAGCTACAAGTTAGTGCGGTGCGTCCTGCTCACAGTTTTCAGCTAAAACTACAAGTTAGTGGGGTGCGTCCTGCTCACAGTGTTCAGCTAAAACTACAAGTTAGTGCTGTGCGTCCTGCTCACAGTGTTCAGCTAAAACTACAAGTTAGTGTGGTGCGTCCTGCTCACAGTGTTCAGATAAAACTACAAGTCAGTGCGGTGCGTCCTGCTCACAGGGTTAAGGTAAAACTACAAGTTAGTGGGGTGCGTCCTGCTCACAGTGTTCAGCTAAAACTGCAAGTTAGTGGGGTGCGTCCTGCTAACAGTGTTCAGCTAAAACTACAAGTTAGTGCGGTGCGTCCTGCTCACAGTGTTCAGCTAAATCTACAAGTTAGTGTAGTCAGACCTCTGCACAGTGTTCAGCTAAAACTACAAGTTAGTGCGGTGCGTCCTGCTCACAGTGTTCAGCTAAAACTACAAGTTAGTGTGGTGCGTCCTGCTCACAGTGTTCAGCTAAAACTACAAGTTAGTGTGGTGCGTCCTGCTCACAGTGTTCAGCTAAAACTACAAGTTAGTGCTGTGCGTCCTGCTCACAGTCTTCAGCTAAAACTACAAGTTAGTGGGGTGCGTCCTGCTCACAGTGTTCAGCTAAAACTACAAGTTAGTGCGGTGCGTCCTGCTCAAGTGTTCAGCTAAAACTACAAGTTAGTGTAGTGAGACCTCTGCACAGTGTTCATCTAAAGCTACAAGTTACTGCAGTGCGTCCTGCTCACAGTGTTCAGCTAAAACTACAAGTTAGTGCAGTGCGTCCTGCTCACAGTGTTCATCTAAAGCTACAAGTTAGTGGTGTGCGTCCTGCTCACAGTGTTCAGCTAAAAAAACAAGTTAGTGCAGTGCGTCCTGCTCACAGTGTTCAGCTAAAACTACAAGTTAGTGCTGTGCATCCTGCACACAGTGTTCAGCTAAAACTACATGTTAGTGCGGTGTGTCCTGCTCACAGTGTTCAGCTAAAACTACAAGTTAGTGGGGTGCATTCTGCTCACAGTGTTCAGCTAAAACTACAAGTTAGTGCGGTGCGTCCTGCTAGTGTTCAGCTAAAACTACAAGTTAGTGCGGTGCGTCCTGCTCACAGTGTTCAGCTAAAACTACAAGTTAGTGTGGTGCGTCCTGCTCACAGTGTTCATCTAAAACTACAAGTCAGTGCGGTGCGTCCTGCTCACAGTGTTCAGCTAAAACTACAAGTTAGTGCTGTGCGTCCTGCTCACAGTGTTCAGCTAAAACTACAAGTTAGTGGAATGCATCCTGCTCATAGTGTTCACCTAAAACTACAAGTTAGTGCGATGCGTCCTGCTCACAGTGTTCAGCTAAAACTACAAGTTAGTGCGGTGCCTCCTGCTCACAGTGTTCAGCTAAAGCTACAAGTTAGTGTAGTAAGACCTCTGCACAGTGTTCATCTAAAGATACAAGTTATTGCAGTGCATCCTGCTCACAGTGTTCAGCTAAAACTACAAGTTAGTGTGTTCCGTCCTGCTCACAGTGTTCAGCTAAAACTACAAGTTAGTGCGGTGCGTCCTGCTCACAGTGTTCAGCTAAAACTACAAGTTAGTGCAGTGCGTCCTACTCACAGTGTTCAGCTAAAACTACAAGTTAGTGCTGTGCATCCTGCTCACAGTGTTCAGCTAAAACTACAAGTTAATGGGGTGCGTCCTGCTCACAGTGTTCAGCTAAAACTACAAGTTAGTGCGGTGCGTCCTGCTCACACTGTTCAGCAAAAACTACAAGTTAGTGCGGTGCATCCTGCTCACAGTGTTCAGCTAAAACTACAAGTTAGTGCGGTGCGTCCTGCTCACAGTGTTCAGCTAAAACTACAAGTTAGTGCGGTGCGTCCTGCTCACAGTGTTCAGCTAAAACTACAAGTTAGTGCGGTGCGTCCTGCTCACAGTGTTCAGCTAAAACTACAAGTTAGTGTGTTCCGTCCTGCTCACAGTGTTCAGCTAAAACTACAAGTTAGTGCGGTGTCTCCTGCTCACAGTGTTCAGCTAAAACTACAAGTTAGTGCGGTGCGTCCTGCTCACAGTGTTTAGCTAAATCTACAAGTTAGTGTAGTGAGACCTCTGCACAGTGTTCAGCTAAAACTACAAGTTAGTGCGGTGCGTCCTGCTCACAGTGTTCAGCTAAAACTACAAGTTAGTGCTGTGCGTCCTGCTCACAGTGTTCAGCTAAAACTACAAGTTAGTGCGGTGCATCCTGACCACAGTGTTCAGCTAAAACTACAAGTTAGTGGGGTGCGTCCTGCTCACAGTGTTCAGCTAAAACTACAATTTAGCGTGGTGTCTCCTGCTCACAGTGTTCAGCTAAAACTACAAGTTAGTGGAATGCATCCTGCTCACAGTGTTCAGCTAAAACTACAAGTTAGTGCTGTGCGTCCTGCTCACAGTGTTCAGCTAAAACTACAAGTTAGTGGGGTGCGTCCTGCTCACAGTGTTCAGCTAAAGCTACAAGTTAGTGTAGTAAGACCTCTGCACAGTGTTCATCTAAAGCTACAAGTTATTGCAGTGCATCCTGCTCACAGTGTTCAGCTAAAACTACAAGTTAGTGTGTTCCGTCCTGCTCACAGTGTTCAGCTAAAACTACAAGTTAGTGGGGTGCATCCTGCTCACAGTGTTCAGCTAAAACTACAAGTTAGTGGGGTGCGTCCTGCTAACAGTGTTCAGCTAAAACTGCAAGTCAGTGTGGTGTGTCCTGCTCACAGTGTTCAGCTAAAACTGCAAGTTAGTGCAGTGCGTCCTGCTCACAGTGTTCAGCTAAAACTACAAGTTAGTGGGGTGCGTCCTGCTCACAGTGTTCAGCCAAAACTACAAGTTAGTGTGGTGCGTCCTGCTCACAGTGTTCAGCTAAAACTACAAGTTAGTGTGGTGCGTCCTGCTCACAGTGTTCAGCTAAAACTACAAGTTAGTGGAATGCATCCTGCTCACAGTGTTCAGCTAAAACTACAAGTTAGTGCGGTGCCTCCTGCTCACAGTGTTCAGCTAAATCTACAAGTTAGTGTAGTGAGACCTCTGCACAGTGTTTAGCTAAAACTACAAGTTAGTGCGGTGCGTCCTGCTCACAGTGTTCAGCTAAAACTACAAGTTAGTGCGGTGCGTCCTGCTCACAGTGTTCAGCTAAAACTACAAGTTAGTGCTGTGCATCCTGCTCACAGTGTTCATCTAAAACTACAAGTTAGTGGGGTAGGTCCTGCTCACTGTGTTCAGCTAAAACTACAAGTTAGTGCGGTGCGTCCTGCTCACACTGTTCAGCAAAAACTACAAGTTAGTGCGGTGCGTCCTGCTCACAGTGTTCAGCTAAAACTACAAGTTAGTGGGGTGCGTCCTGCTCACAGTGTTCAGCTAAAACTAAAAGTTAGTGTGGTGTCTCCTGCTCACAGTGTTCAGCTAAAACTACAAGTTAGTGTGGTGCGTCCTGCTCACAGTGTTCAGATAAAACTACAAGTTAGTGGAATGCATCCTGCTCACAGTGTTCAGCTAAAACTACAAGTTAGTGCGGTGCCTCCTGCTCACAGTGTTCAGCTAAATCTACAAGTTAGTGTAGTGAGACCTCTGCACAGTGTTTAGCTAAAACTACAAGTTAGTGCGGTGCGTCCTGCTCACAGTGTTCAGCTAAAACTACAAGTTAGTGCGGTGCGTCCTGCTCACAGTGTTCAGCTAAAACTACAAGTTAGTGCTGTGCATCCTGCTCACAGTGTTCATCTAAAACTACAAGTTAGTGGGGTAGGTCCTGCTCACTGTGTTCAGCTAAAACTACAAGTTAGTGCGGTGCGTCCTGCTCACACTGTTCAGCAAAAACTACAAGTTAGTGCGGTGCGTCCTGCTCACAGTGTTCAGCTAAAACTACAAGTTAGTGGGGTGCGTCCTGCTCACAGTGTTCAGCTAAAACTAAAAGTTAGTGTGGTGTCTCCTGCTAACAGTGTTTAGATAAAACTACAAGTTAGTGCGGTGCGTCCTGCTCACAGTGTTCAGCTAAAACTACAAGTTAGTGCGGTGCGTCCTGCTCACAGTGTTCAGCTAAAACTACAAGTTAGTGCGGTGCGTCCTGCTAGTGTTCAGCTAAAACTACAAGTTAGTGCGGTGCGTCCTGCTCACAGTGTTCAGCTAAAACTACAAGTTAGTGTGGTGCGTCCTGCTCACAGTGTTCATCTAAAACTACAAGTCAGTGCGGTGCGTCCTGCTCACAGTGTTCAGCTAAAACTACAAGTTAGTGCTGTGCGTCCTGCTCACAGTGTTCAGCTAAAACTACAAGTTAGTGGAATGCATCCTGCTCATAGTGTTCACCTAAAACTACAAGTTAGTGCGATGCGTCCTGCTCACAGTGTTCAGCTAAAACTACAAGTTAGTGCGGTGCCTCCTGCTCACAGTGTTCAGCTAAAGCTACAAGTTAGTGTAGTAAGACCTCTGCACAGTGTTCATCTAAAGATACAAGTTATTGCAGTGCATCCTGCTCACAGTGTTCAGCTAAAACTACAAGTTAGTGTGTTCCGTCCTGCTCACAGTGTTCAGCTAAAACTACAAGTTAGTGCGGTGCGTCCTGCTCACAGTGTTCAGCTAAAACTACAAGTTAGTGCAGTGCGTCCTACTCACAGTGTTCAGCTAAAACTACAAGTTAGTGCTGTGCATCCTGCTCACAGTGTTCAGCTAAAACTACAAGTTAATGGGGTGCGTCCTGCTCACAGTGTTCAGCTAAAACTACAAGTTAGTGCGGTGCGTCCTGCTCACACTGTTCAGCAAAAACTACAAGTTAGTGCGGTGCATCCTGCTCACAGTGTTCAGCTAAAACTACAAGTTAGTGCGGTGCGTCCTGCTCACAGTGTTCAGCTAAAACTACAAGTTAGTGCGGTGCGTCCTGCTCACAGTGTTCAGCTAAAACTACAAGTTAGTGCGGTGCGTCCTGCTCACAGTGTTCAGCTAAAACTACAAGTTAGTGTGTTCCGTCCTGCTCACAGTGTTCAGCTAAAACTACAAGTTAGTGCGGTGTCTCCTGCTCACAGTGTTCAGCTAAAACTACAAGTTAGTGCGGTGCGTCCTGCTCACAGTGTTTAGCTAAATCTACAAGTTAGTGTAGTGAGACCTCTGCACAGTGTTCAGCTAAAACTACAAGTTAGTGCGGTGCGTCCTGCTCACAGTGTTCAGCTAAAACTACAAGTTAGTGCTGTGCGTCCTGCTCACAGTGTTCAGCTAAAACTACAAGTTAGTGCGGTGCATCCTGACCACAGTGTTCAGCTAAAACTACAAGTTAGTGGGGTGCGTCCTGCTCACAGTGTTCAGCTAAAACTACAATTTAGCGCGGTGTCTCCTGCTCACAGTGTTCAGCTAAAACTACAAGTTAGTGGAATGCATCCTGCTCACAGTGTTCAGCTAAAACTACAAGTTAGTGCTGTGCGTCCTGCTCACAGTGTTCAGCTAAAACTACAAGTTAGTGGGGTGCGTCCTGCTCACAGTGTTCAGCTAAAGCTACAAGTTAGTGTAGTAAGACCTCTGCACAGTGTTCATCTAAAGCTACAAGTTATTGCAGTGCATCCTGCTCACAGTGTTCAGCTAAAACTACAAGTTAGTGTGTTCCGTCCTGCTCACAGTGTTCAGCTAAAACTACAAGTTAGTGGGGTGCATCCTGCTCACAGTGTTCAGCTAAAACTACAAGTTAGTGGGGTGCGTCCTGCTAACAGTGTTCAGCTAAAACTGCAAGTCAGTGTGGTGTGTCCTGCTCACAGTGTTCAGCTAAAACTGCAAGTTAGTGCAGTGCGTCCTGCTCACAGTGTTCAGCTAAAACTACAAGTTAGTGGGGTGCGTCCTGCTCACAGTGTTCAGCCAAAACTACAAGTTAGTGTGGTGCGTCCTGCTCACAGTGTTCAGCTAAAACTACAAGTTAGTGCGGTGCGTCCTGCTCACAGTGTTCAGCTAAAACTACAAGTTAGTGGAATGCATCCTGCTCACAGTGTTCAGCTAAAACTACAAGTTAGTGCGGTGCCTCCTGCTCACAGTGTTCAGCTAAATCTACAAGTTAGTGTAGTGAGACCTCTGCACAGTGTTTAGCTAAAACTACAAGTTAGTGCGGTGCGTCCTGCTCACAGTGTTCAGCTAAAACTACAAGTTAGTGCGGTGCGTCCTGCTCACAGTGTTCAGCTAAAACTACAAGTTAGTGCTGTGCATCCTGCTCACAGTGTTCATCTAAAACTACAAGTTAGTGGGGTAGGTCCTGCTCACTGTGTTCAGCTAAAACTACAAGTTAGTGCGGTGCGTCCTGCTCACACTGTTCAGCAAAAACTACAAGTTAGTGCGGTGCGTCCTGCTCACAGTGTTCAGCTAAAACTACAAGTTAGTGGGGTGCGTCCTGCTCACAGTGTTCAGCTAAAACTAAAAGTTAGTGTGGTGTCTCCTGCTCACAGTGTTCAGCTAAAACTACAAGTTAGTGTGGTGCGTCCTGCTCACAGTGTTCAGATAAAACTACAAGTTAGTGGAATGCATCCTGCTCACAGTGTTCAGCTAAAACTACAAGTTAGTGTGGTGCGTCCTGCTCACAGTGTTCAGATAAAACTACAAGTTAGTGCGGTGCGTCCTGCTCACAGGGTTAAGGTAAAACTACAAGTTAGTGGGGTGCGTCCTGCTCACAGTGTTCAGCTAAAACTGCAAATTAGTGGCTTGCGTCCTGCTAACAGTGTTTAGATAAAACTACAAGTTAGTGCGGTGCGTCCTGCTCACAGTGTTCAGCTAAAACTACAAGTTAGTGTGGTGCGTCCTGCTCACAGTGTTCAGCTAAAACTACAAGTTAGTGTGGTGCGTCCTGCTCACAGTGTTCAGCTAAAACTACAAGTTAGTGCTGTGCGTCCTGCTCATAGTGTTCAGCTAAAACTAAAAGTTAGTGGGGTGCGTCCTGCTCACACTGTTCAGCAAAAACTACAAGTTAGTGCGGTGCGTCCTGCTCACAGTGTTCAGCTAAAACTACAAGTTAGTGGGGTGCGTCCTGCTCACAGTGTTCAGCTAAAACTACAAGTTAGTGCGGTGTCTCCTGCTCACAGTGTTCAGCTAAAACTACAAGTTAGTGGAATGCATCCTGCTCACAGTGTTCAGCTAAAACTACAAGTTAGTGCTGTGCGTCCTGCTCACAGTGTTCAGCTAAAACTACAAGTTAGTGGGGTGCGTCCTGCTCACAGTGTTCAGCTAAAACTACAAGTTAGTGCGGTGCGTCCTGCTCACAGTGTTCAGCTAAAACTAATAGTTAGTGCGGTGCGTCCTGCTCATAGTGTTCAGCTAAAACTAAAAGTTAGTGTAGTGAGACCTCTGCACAGTGTTCATCTAAAGCTACAAGTTAGTGCGGTGCGTCCTGCTCACAGTTTTCAGCTAAAACTACAAGTTAGTGGGGTGCGTCCTGCTCACAGTGTTCAGCTAAAACTACAAGTTAGTGCTGTGCGTCCTGCTCACAGTGTTCAGCTAAAACTACAAGTTAGTGTGGTGCGTCCTGCTCACAGTGTTCAGATAAAACTACAAGTCAGTGCGGTGCGTCCTGCTCACAGGGTTAAGGTAAAACTACAAGTTAGTGGGGTGCGTCCTGCTCACAGTGTTCAGCTAAAACTGCAAGTTAGTGGGGTGCGTCCTGCTAACAGTGTTCAGCTAAAACTACAAGTTAGTGCGGTGCGTCCTGCTCACAGTGTTCAGCTAAATCTACAAGTTAGTGTAGTGAGACCTCTGCACAGTGTTCAGCTAAAACTACAAGTTAGTGCGGTGCGTCCTGCTCACAGTGTTCAGCTAAAACTACAAGTTAGTGTGGTGCGTCCTGCTCACAGTGTTCAGCTAAAACTACAAGTTAGTGTGGTGCGTCCTGCTCACAGTGTTCAGCTAAAACTACAAGTTAGTGCTGTGCGTCCTGCTCACAGTCTTCAGCTAAAACTACAAGTTAGTGCTGTGCGTCCTGCTCACAGTGTTCAGCTAAAACTACAAGTTAGTGGGGTGCGTCCTGCTCACAGTGTTCAGCTAAAGCTACAAGTTAGTGTAGTAAGACCTCTGCACAGTGTTCATCTAAAGCTACAAGTTATTGCAGTGCATCCTGCTCACAGTGTTCAGCTAAAACTACAAGTTAGTGTGTTCCGTCCTGCTCACAGTGTTCAGCTAAAACTACAAGTTAGTGGGGTGCATCCTGCTCACAGTGTTCAGCTAAAACTACAAGTTAGTGGGGTGCGTCCTGCTAACAGTGTTCAGCTAAAACTGCAAGTCAGTGTGGTGTGTCCTGCTCACAGTGTTCAGCTAAAACTGCAAGTTAGTGCAGTGCGTCCTGCTCACAGTGTTCAGCTAAAACTACAAGTTAGTGGGGTGCGTCCTGCTCACAGTGTTCAGCCAAAACTACAAGTTAGTGTGGTGCGTCCTGCTCACAGTGTTCAGCTAAAACTACAAGTTAGTGCGGTGCGTCCTGCTCACAGTGTTCAGCTAAAACTACAAGTTAGTGGAATGCATCCTGCTCACAGTGTTCAGCTAAAACTACAAGTTAGTGCGGTGCCTCCTGCTCACAGTGTTCAGCTAAATCTACAAGTTAGTGTAGTGAGACCTCTGCACAGTGTTTAGCTAAAACTACAAGTTAGTGCGGTGCGTCCTGCTCACAGTGTTCAGCTAAAACTACAAGTTAGTGCGGTGCGTCCTGCTCACAGTGTTCAGCTAAAACTACAAGTTAGTGCTGTGCATCCTGCTCACAGTGTTCATCTAAAACTACAAGTTAGTGGGGTAGGTCCTGCTCACTGTGTTCAGCTAAAACTACAAGTTAGTGCGGTGCGTCCTGCTCACACTGTTCAGCAAAAACTACAAGTTAGTGCGGTGCGTCCTGCTCACAGTGTTCAGCTAAAACTACAAGTTAGTGGGGTGCGTCCTGCTCACAGTGTTCAGCTAAAACTAAAAGTTAGTGTGGTGTCTCCTGCTCACAGTGTTCAGCTAAAACTACAAGTTAGTGTGGTGCGTCCTGCTCACAGTGTTCA
The DNA here is from genome assembly GCA_037952835.1 of Lithobates septentrionalis. Taxonomy (NCBI): domain Eukaryota; kingdom Metazoa; phylum Chordata; class Amphibia; order Anura; family Ranidae; genus Lithobates; species Lithobates septentrionalis. The sequence continues at coordinate 14,923,936 of JBBDGP010000082.1, read as the reverse complement.
GATAAAACTACAAGTTAGTGGAATGCATCCTGCTCACAGTGTTCAGCTAAAACTACAAGTTAGTGCGGTGCCTCCTGCTCACAGTGTTCAGCTAAATCTACAAGTTAGTGTAGTGAGACCTCTGCACAGTGTTTAGCTAAAACTACAAGTTAGTGCGGTGCGTCCTGCTCACAGTGTTCAGCTAAAACTACAAGTTAGTGCGGTGCGTCCTGCTCACAGTGTTCAGCTAAAACTACAAGTTAGTGCTGTGCATCCTGCTCACAGTGTTCATCTAAAACTACAAGTTAGTGGGGTAGGTCCTGCTCACTGTGTTCAGCTAAAACTACAAGTTAGTGCGGTGCGTCCTGCTCACACTGTTCAGCAAAAACTACAAGTTAGTGCGGTGCGTCCTGCTCACAGTGTTCAGCTAAAACTACAAGTTAGTGGGGTGCGTCCTGCTCACAGTGTTCAGCTAAAACTAAAAGTTAGTGTGGTGTCTCCTGCTAACAGTGTTTAGATAAAACTACAAGTTAGTGCGGTGCGTCCTGCTCACAGTGTTCAGCTAAAACTACAAGTTAGTGCGGTGCGTCCTGCTCACAGTGTTCAGCTAAAACTACAAGTTAGTGCGGTGCGTCCTGCTAGTGTTCAGCTAAAACTACAAGTTAGTGCGGTGCGTCCTGCTCACAGTGTTCAGCTAAAACTACAAGTTAGTGTGGTGCGTCCTGCTCACAGTGTTCATCTAAAACTACAAGTCAGTGCGGTGCGTCCTGCTCACAGTGTTCAGCTAAAACTACAAGTTAGTGCTGTGCGTCCTGCTCACAGTGTTCAGCTAAAACTACAAGTTAGTGGAATGCATCCTGCTCATAGTGTTCACCTAAAACTACAAGTTAGTGCGATGCGTCCTGCTCACAGTGTTCAGCTAAAACTACAAGTTAGTGCGGTGCCTCCTGCTCACAGTGTTCAGCTAAAGCTACAAGTTAGTGTAGTAAGACCTCTGCACAGTGTTCATCTAAAGATACAAGTTATTGCAGTGCATCCTGCTCACAGTGTTCAGCTAAAACTACAAGTTAGTGTGTTCCGTCCTGCTCACAGTGTTCAGCTAAAACTACAAGTTAGTGCGGTGCGTCCTGCTCACAGTGTTCAGCTAAAACTACAAGTTAGTGCAGTGCGTCCTACTCACAGTGTTCAGCTAAAACTACAAGTTAGTGCTGTGCATCCTGCTCACAGTGTTCAGCTAAAACTACAAGTTAATGGGGTGCGTCCTGCTCACAGTGTTCAGCTAAAACTACAAGTTAGTGCGGTGCGTCCTGCTCACACTGTTCAGCAAAAACTACAAGTTAGTGCGGTGCATCCTGCTCACAGTGTTCAGCTAAAACTACAAGTTAGTGCGGTGCGTCCTGCTCACAGTGTTCAGCTAAAACTACAAGTTAGTGCGGTGCGTCCTGCTCACAGTGTTCAGCTAAAACTACAAGTTAGTGCGGTGCGTCCTGCTCACAGTGTTCAGCTAAAACTACAAGTTAGTGTGTTCCGTCCTGCTCACAGTGTTCAGCTAAAACTACAAGTTAGTGCGGTGTCTCCTGCTCACAGTGTTCAGCTAAAACTACAAGTTAGTGCGGTGCGTCCTGCTCACAGTGTTTAGCTAAATCTACAAGTTAGTGTAGTGAGACCTCTGCACAGTGTTCAGCTAAAACTACAAGTTAGTGCGGTGCGTCCTGCTCACAGTGTTCAGCTAAAACTACAAGTTAGTGCTGTGCGTCCTGCTCACAGTGTTCAGCTAAAACTACAAGTTAGTGCGGTGCATCCTGACCACAGTGTTCAGCTAAAACTACAAGTTAGTGGGGTGCGTCCTGCTCACAGTGTTCAGCTAAAACTACAATTTAGCGCGGTGTCTCCTGCTCACAGTGTTCAGCTAAAACTACAAGTTAGTGGAATGCATCCTGCTCACAGTGTTCAGCTAAAACTACAAGTTAGTGCTGTGCGTCCTGCTCACAGTGTTCAGCTAAAACTACAAGTTAGTGGGGTGCGTCCTGCTCACAGTGTTCAGCTAAAGCTACAAGTTAGTGTAGTAAGACCTCTGCACAGTGTTCATCTAAAGCTACAAGTTATTGCAGTGCATCCTGCTCACAGTGTTCAGCTAAAACTACAAGTTAGTGTGTTCCGTCCTGCTCACAGTGTTCAGCTAAAACTACAAGTTAGTGGGGTGCATCCTGCTCACAGTGTTCAGCTAAAACTACAAGTTAGTGGGGTGCGTCCTGCTAACAGTGTTCAGCTAAAACTGCAAGTCAGTGTGGTGTGTCCTGCTCACAGTGTTCAGCTAAAACTGCAAGTTAGTGCAGTGCGTCCTGCTCACAGTGTTCAGCTAAAACTACAAGTTAGTGGGGTGCGTCCTGCTCACAGTGTTCAGCCAAAACTACAAGTTAGTGTGGTGCGTCCTGCTCACAGTGTTCAGCTAAAACTACAAGTTAGTGCGGTGCGTCCTGCTCACAGTGTTCAGCTAAAACTACAAGTTAGTGGAATGCATCCTGCTCACAGTGTTCAGCTAAAACTACAAGTTAGTGCGGTGCCTCCTGCTCACAGTGTTCAGCTAAATCTACAAGTTAGTGTAGTGAGACCTCTGCACAGTGTTTAGCTAAAACTACAAGTTAGTGCGGTGCGTCCTGCTCACAGTGTTCAGCTAAAACTACAAGTTAGTGCGGTGCGTCCTGCTCACAGTGTTCAGCTAAAACTACAAGTTAGTGCTGTGCATCCTGCTCACAGTGTTCATCTAAAACTACAAGTTAGTGGGGTAGGTCCTGCTCACTGTGTTCAGCTAAAACTACAAGTTAGTGCGGTGCGTCCTGCTCACACTGTTCAGCAAAAACTACAAGTTAGTGCGGTGCGTCCTGCTCACAGTGTTCAGCTAAAACTACAAGTTAGTGGGGTGCGTCCTGCTCACAGTGTTCAGCTAAAACTAAAAGTTAGTGTGGTGTCTCCTGCTCACAGTGTTCAGCTAAAACTACAAGTTAGTGTGGTGCGTCCTGCTCACAGTGTTCAGATAAAACTACAAGTTAGTGGAATGCATCCTGCTCACAGTGTTCAGCTAAAACTACAAGTTAGTGTGGTGCGTCCTGCTCACAGTGTTCAGATAAAACTACAAGTTAGTGCGGTGCGTCCTGCTCACAGGGTTAAGGTAAAACTACAAGTTAGTGGGGTGCGTCCTGCTCACAGTGTTCAGCTAAAACTGCAAATTAGTGGCTTGCGTCCTGCTAACAGTGTTTAGATAAAACTACAAGTTAGTGCGGTGCGTCCTGCTCACAGTGTTCAGCTAAAACTACAAGTTAGTGTGGTGCGTCCTGCTCACAGTGTTCAGCTAAAACTACAAGTTAGTGTGGTGCGTCCTGCTCACAGTGTTCAGCTAAAACTACAAGTTAGTGCTGTGCGTCCTGCTCATAGTGTTCAGCTAAAACTAAAAGTTAGTGGGGTGCGTCCTGCTCACACTGTTCAGCAAAAACTACAAGTTAGTGCGGTGCGTCCTGCTCACAGTGTTCAGCTAAAACTACAAGTTAGTGGGGTGCGTCCTGCTCACAGTGTTCAGCTAAAACTACAAGTTAGTGCGGTGTCTCCTGCTCACAGTGTTCAGCTAAAACTACAAGTTAGTGGAATGCATCCTGCTCACAGTGTTCAGCTAAAACTACAAGTTAGTGCTGTGCGTCCTGCTCACAGTGTTCAGCTAAAACTACAAGTTAGTGGGGTGCGTCCTGCTCACAGTGTTCAGCTAAAACTACAAGTTAGTGCGGTGCGTCCTGCTCACAGTGTTCAGCTAAAACTAATAGTTAGTGCGGTGCGTCCTGCTCATAGTGTTCAGCTAAAACTAAAAGTTAGTGTAGTGAGACCTCTGCACAGTGTTCATCTAAAGCTACAAGTTAGTGCGGTGCGTCCTGCTCACAGTTTTCAGCTAAAACTACAAGTTAGTGGGGTGCGTCCTGCTCACAGTGTTCAGCTAAAACTACAAGTTAGTGCTGTGCGTCCTGCTCACAGTGTTCAGCTAAAACTACAAGTTAGTGTGGTGCGTCCTGCTCACAGTGTTCAGATAAAACTACAAGTCAGTGCGGTGCGTCCTGCTCACAGGGTTAAGGTAAAACTACAAGTTAGTGGGGTGCGTCCTGCTCACAGTGTTCAGCTAAAACTGCAAGTTAGTGGGGTGCGTCCTGCTAACAGTGTTCAGCTAAAACTACAAGTTAGTGCGGTGCGTCCTGCTCACAGTGTTCAGCTAAATCTACAAGTTAGTGTAGTGAGACCTCTGCACAGTGTTCAGCTAAAACTACAAGTTAGTGCGGTGCGTCCTGCTCACAGTGTTCAGCTAAAACTACAAGTTAGTGTGGTGCGTCCTGCTCACAGTGTTCAGCTAAAACTACAAGTTAGTGTGGTGCGTCCTGCTCACAGTGTTCAGCTAAAACTACAAGTTAGTGCTGTGCGTCCTGCTCACAGTCTTCAGCTAAAACTACAAGTTAGTGGGGTGCGTCCTGCTCACAGTGTTCAGCTAAAACTACAAGTTAGTGCGGTGCGTCCTGCTCAAGTGTTCAGCTAAAACTACAAGTTAGTGTAGTGAGACCTCTGCACAGTGTTCATCTAAAGCTACAAGTTACTGCAGTGCGTCCTGCTCACAGTGTTCAGCTAAAACTACAAGTTAGTGCAGTGCGTCCTGCTCACAGTGTTCATCTAAAGCTACAAGTTAGTGGTGTGCGTCCTGCTCACAGTGTTCAGCTAAAAAAACAAGTTAGTGCAGTGCGTCCTGCTCACAGTGTTCAGCTAAAACTACAAGTTAGTGCTGTGCATCCTGCACACAGTGTTCAGCTAAAACTACAAGTTAGTGCGGTGTGTCCTGCTCACAGTGTTCAGCTAAAACTACAAGTTAGTGGGGTGCATTCTGCTCACAGTGTTCAGCTAAAACTACAAGTTAGTGCGGTGCGTCCTGCTAGTGTTCAGCTAAAACTACAAGTTAGTGCGGTGCGTCCTGCTCACAGTGTTCAGCTAAAACTACAAGTTAGTGTGGTGCGTCCTGCTCACAGTGTTCAGCTAAAACTACAAGTCAGTGCGGTGCGTCCTGCTCACAGTGTTCAGCTAAAACTACAAGTTAGTGCTGTGCGTCCTGCTCACAGTGTTCAGCTAAAACTACAAGTTAGTGGAATGCATCCTGCTCATAGTGTTCACCTAAAACTACAAGTTAGTGCGATGCGTCCTGCTCACAGTGTTCAGCTAAAACTACAAGTTAGTGCGGTGCCTCCTGCTCACAGTGTTCAGCTAAAGCTACAAGTTAGTGTAGTAAGACCTCTGCACAGTGTTCATCTAAAGATACAAGTTATTGCAGTGCATCCTGCTCACAGTGTTCAGCTAAAACTACAAGTTAGTGTGTTCCGTCCTGCTCACAGTGTTCAGCTAAAACTACAAGTTAGTGCGGTGCGTCCTGCTCACAGTGTTCAGCTAAAACTACAAGTTAGTGCAGTGCGTCCTACTCACAGTGTTCAGCTAAAACTACAAGTTAGTGCTGTGCATCCTGCTCACAGTGTTCAGCTAAAACTACAAGTTAATGGGGTGCGTCCTGCTCACAGTGTTCAGCTAAAACTACAAGTTAGTGCGGTGCGTCCTGCTCACACTGTTCAGCAAAAACTACAAGTTAGTGCGGTGCATCCTGCTCACAGTGTTCAGCTAAAACTACAAGTTAGTGCGGTGCGTCCTGCTCACAGTGTTCAGCTAAAACTACAAGTTAGTGCGGTGCGTCCTGCTCACAGTGTTCAGCTAAAACTACAAGTTAGTGCGGTGCGTCCTGCTCACAGTGTTCAGCTAAAACTACAAGTTAGTGTGTTCCGTCCTGCTCACAGTGTTCAGCTAAAACTACAAGTTAGTGCGGTGTCTCCTGCTCACAGTGTTCAGCTAAAACTACAAGTTAGTGCGGTGCGTCCTGCTCACAGTGTTCAGCTAAATCTACAAGTTAGTGTAGTGAGACCTCTGCACAGTGTTCAGCTAAAACTACAAGTTAGTGCGGTGCGTCCTGCTCACAGTGTTCAGCTAAATCTACAAGTTAGTGTAGTGAGACCTCTGCACAGTGTTCAGCTAAAACTACAAGTTAGTGCGGTGCGTCCTGCTCACAGTGTTCAGCTAAAACTACAAGTTAGTGCTGTGCGTCCTGCTCACAGTGTTCAGCTAAAACTACAAGTTAGTGCGGTGCATCCTGCTCACAGTGTTCAGCTAAAACTACAAGTTAGTGGGGTGCGTCCTGCTCACAGTGTTCAGCTAAAACTACAATTTAGCGCGGTGTCTCCTGCTCACAGTGTTCAGCTAAAACTACAAGTTAGTGGAATGCATCCTGCTCACAGTGTTCAGCTAAAACTACAAGTTAGTGCTGTGCGTCCTGCTCACAGTGTTCAGCTAAAACTACAAGTTAGTGGGGTGCGTCCTGCTCACAGTGTTCAGCTAAAGCTACAAGTTAGTGTAGTAAGACCTCTGCACAGTGTTCATCTAAAGCTACAAGTTATTGCAGTGCATCCTGCTCACAGTGTTCAGCTAAAACTACAAGTTAGTGTGTTCCGTCCTGCTCACAGTGTTCAGCTAAAACTACAAGTTAGTGGGGTGCATCCTGCTCACAGTGTTCAGCTAAAACTACAAGTTAGTGGGGTGCGTCCTGCTAACAGTGTTCAGCTAAAACTGCAAGTCAGTGTGGTGTGTCCTGCTCACAGTGTTCAGCTAAAACTGCAAGTTAGTGCAGTGCGTCCTGCTCACAGTGTTCAGCTAAAACTACAAGTTAGTGGGGTGCGTCCTGCTCACAGTGTTCAGCCAAAACTACAAGTTAGTGTGGTGCGTCCTGCTCACAGTGTTCAGCTAAAACTACAAGTTAGTGCGGTGCGTCCTGCTCACAGTGTTCAGCTAAAACTACAAGTTAGTGGAATGCATCCTGCTCACAGTGTTCAGCTAAAACTACAAGTTAGTGCGGTGCCTCCTGCTCACAGTGTTCAGCTAAATCTACAAGTTAGTGTAGTGAGACCTCTGCACAGTGTTTAGCTAAAACTACAAGTTAGTGCGGTGCGTCCTGCTCACAGTGTTCAGCTAAAACTACAAGTTAGTGCGGTGCGTCCTGCTCACAGTGTTCAGCTAAAACTACAAGTTAGTGCTGTGCATCCTGCTCACAGTGTTCATCTAAAACTACAAGTTAGTGGGGTAGGTCCTGCTCACTGTGTTCAGCTAAAACTACAAGTTAGTGCGGTGCGTCCTGCTCACACTGTTCAGCAAAAACTACAAGTTAGTGTGGTGCGTCCTGCTCACAGTGTTCAGATAAAACTACAAGTTAGTGCTGTGCGTCCTGCTCACAGTGTTCAGCTAAAACTACAAGTTAGTGCGGTGCATCCTGCTCACAGTGTTCAGCTAAAACTACAAGTTAGTGGGGTGCGTCCTGCTCACAGTGTTCAGCTAAAACTACAATTTAGCGCGGTGTCTCCTGCTCACAGTGTTCAGCTAAAACTACAAGTTAGTGGAATGCATCCTGCTCACAGTGTTCAGCTAAAACTACAAGTTAGTGCTGTGCGTCCTGCTCACAGTGTTCAGCTAAAACTACAAGTTAGTGGGGTGCGTCCTGCTCACAGTGTTCAGCTAAAGCTACAAGTTAGTGTAGTAAGACCTCTGCACAGTGTTCATCTAAAGCTACAAGTTATTGCAGTGCATCCTGCTCACAGTGTTCAGCTAAAACTACAAGTTAGTGTGTTCCGTCCTGCTCACAGTGTTCAGCTAAAACTACAAGTTAGTGGGGTGCATCCTGCTCACAGTGTTCAGCTAAAACTACAAGTTAGTGGGGTGCGTCCTGCTAACAGTGTTCAGCTAAAACTGCAAGTCAGTGTGGTGTGTCCTGCTCACAGTGTTCAGCTAAAACTGCAAGTTAGTGCAGTGCGTCCTGCTCACAGTGTTCAGCTAAAACTACAAGTTAGTGGGGTGCGTCCTGCTCACAGTGTTCAGCCAAAACTACAAGTTAGTGTGGTGCGTCCTGCTCACAGTGTTCAGCTAAAACTACAAGTTAGTGCGGTGCGTCCTGCTCACAGTGTTCAGCTAAAACTACAAGTTAGTGGAATGCATCCTGCTCACAGTGTTCAGCTAAAACTACAAGTTAGTGCGGTGCCTCCTGCTCACAGTGTTCAGCTAAATCTACAAGTTAGTGTAGTGAGACCTCTGCACAGTGTTTAGCTAAAACTACAAGTTAGTGCGGTGCGTCCTGCTCACAGTGTTCAGCTAAAACTACAAGTTAGTGCGGTGCGTCCTGCTCACAGTGTTCAGCTAAAACTACAAGTTAGTGCTGTGCATCCTGCTCACAGTGTTCATCTAAAACTACAAGTTAGTGGGGTAGGTCCTGCTCACTGTGTTCAGCTAAAACTACAAGTTAGTGCGGTGCGTCCTGCTCACACTGTTCAGCAAAAACTACAAGTTAGTGTGGTGCGTCCTGCTCACAGTGTTCAGATAAAACTACAAGTTAGTGCGGTGCGTCCTGCTCACAGGGTTAAGGTAAAACTACAAGTTAGTGGGGTGCGTCCTGCTCACAGTGTTCAGCTAAAACTGCAAATTAGTGGCTTGCGTCCTGCTAACAGTGTTTAGATAAAACTACAAGTTAGTGCGGTGCGTCCTGCTCACAGTGTTCAGCTAAAACTACAAGTTAGTGCGGTGCGTCCTGCTCACAGTGTTCAGCTAAAACTACAAGTTAGTGTGGTGCGTCCTGCTCACAGTGTTCAGCTAAAACTACAAGTTAGTGCTGTTCGTCCTGCTCATAGTGTTCAGCTAAAACTAAAAGTTAGTGGGGTGCGTCCTGCTCACACTGTTCAGCAAAAACTACAAGTTAGTGCGGTGCGTCCTGCTCACAGTGTTCAACTAAAACTACAAGTTAGTGGGGTGCGTCCTGCTCACAGTGTTCAGCTAAAACTACAAGTTAGTGCGGTGTCTCCTGCTCACAGTGTTCAGCTAAAACTACAAGTTAGTGGAATGCATCCTGCTCACAGTGTTCAGCTAAAACTACAAGTTAGTGGAATGCATCCTGCTCACAGTATTCAGCTAAAACTACAAGTTAGTGCTGTGCGTCCTGCTCACAGTGTTCAGCTAAAACTACAAGTTAGAGGGGTGCGTCCTGCTCACAGTGTTCAGCTAAAACTACAAGTTAGTGCGGTGCGTCCTGCTCACAGTGTTCAGCTAAAACTAATAGTTAGTGCGGTGCGTCCTGCTCATAGTGTTCAGCTAAAACTACAAGTTAGTGTAGTGAGACCTCTGCACAGTGTTCATCTAAAGCTACAAGTTAGTGCAGTGCGTCCTGCTCACAGTGTTCAGCTAAAAGTACAAGTTAGTGCGGTGCGTCCTGCTCACAGTGTTCAGCTAAAACTAATAGTTAGTGTGGTGCGTCCTGCTCACAGTGTTCAGCTAAAACTACAAGTTAGTGTAGTGCGTCCTGCTCACAGTGTTCAGCTAAAACTACAAGTTAGTGCGGTGCCTCCTGCTCACAGTGTTCAGCTAAAGCTACAAGTTAGTGTAGTAAGACCTCTGCACAGTGTTCATCTAAAGCTACAAGTTATTGCAGTGCATCCTGCTCACAGTGTTCAGCTAAAACTACAAGTTAGTGTGTTCCGTCCTGCTCACAGTGTTCAGCTAAAACTACAAGTTAGTGGGGTGCATCCTGCTCACAGTGTTCAGCTAAAACTACAAGTTAGTGGGGTGCGTCCTGCTAACAGTGTTCAGCTAAAACTGCAAGTCAGTGTGGTGTGTCCTGCTCACAGTGTTTAGCTAAAACTGCTAGTTAGTGCAGTGCGTCCTGCTCACAGTGTTCAGCTAAAACTACAAGTTAGTGTGGTGCGTCCTGCTCACAGTGTTCAGCTAAAACTACAAGTCAGTGCGGTGCGTCCTGCTCACAGTGTTCAGCTAAAACTACAAGTTAGTTCTGTGCGTCCTGCTCACAGTGTTCAGCTAAAACTACAAGTTAGTGGAATGCATCCTGCTCATAGTGTTCAGCTAAAACTACAAGTTAGTGCTGTGCGTCCTGCTCACAGTGTTCAGCTAAAACTACAAGTTAGTGCGGTGCGTCCTGCTCACAGTGTTCAGCTAAAACTACAAGTTAGTGCGGTGCGTCCTGCTCACAGTGTTCAGCTAAAACTACAAGTTAGTGGGGTGCGTCCTGCTCACAGTGTTCAGCTAAAACTACAAGTTAGTGCAGTGCGTCCTGCTCACAGTGTTCAGCTAAAACTACAAGTTAGTGGGGTGCGTCCTGCTCACAGTGTTCAGCTAAAACTACAAGTTAGTGGGGAGCGTCCTGCTCACAGTGTTCAGCTAAAACTACAAGTTAGTGCGGTGCGTCCTGCTCACAGTGTTCAGCTAAAACTACAAGTTAGTGCTGTGCGTCCTGCTCACATTGTTCAGCTAAAACTACAAGTTAGCGCGGTGCGTCCTGCTCACAGTGTTCAGCTAAAACTACAAGTTAGTGGGGTGCGTCCTGCTCACAGTGTTCAGCTAAAACTACAATTTAGCGCGGTGTCTCCTGCTCACAGTGTTCAGCTAAAACTACAAGTTAGTGGAATGCATCCTGCTCACAGTGTTCAGCTAAAACTACAAGTTAGTGCTGTGCATCCTGCTCACAGTGTTCAGCTAAAACTACAAGTTAGTGGGGTGCGTCCTGCTCACAGTGTTCAGCTAAAGCTACAAGTTAGTGTAGTAAGACCTCTGCACAGTGTTCATCTAAAGCTACAAATTATTGCAGTGCATCCTGCTCACAGTGTTCAGCTAAAACTACAAGTTAGTGTGTTCCGTCCTGCTCACAGTGTTCAGCTAAAACTACAAGTTAGTGGGGTGCATCCTGCTCACAGTGTTCAGCTAAAACTACAAGTTAGTGGGGTGCGTCCTGCTAACAGTGTTCAGCTAAAACTGCAAGTCAGTGTGGTGTGTCCTGCTCACAGTGTTCAGCTAAAACTGCAAGTTAGTGCAGTGCGTCCTGCTCATAGTGTTCAGCTAAAACTAAAAGTTAGTGGGGTGCGTCCTGCTCACACTGTTCAGCAAAAACTACAAGTTAGTGCGGTGCGTCCTGCTCACAGTGTTCAACTAAAACTACAAGTTAGTGGGGTGCGTCCTGCTCACAGTGTTCAGCTAAAACTACAAGTTAGTGCGTTGTCTCCTGCTCACAGTGTTCAGCTAAAACTACAAGTTAGTGGAATGCATCCTGCTCACAGTGTTCAGCTAAAACTACAAGTTAGTGCGGTGCGTCCTGCTCACAGTGTTCAGCTAAAACTAATAGTGCGGTGCGTCCTTCTCACAGTGTTCAGCTAAAACTACAAGTTAGTGTAGTGCGTCCTGCTCACAGTGTTCAGCTAAAACTACAAGTTGGTGGGGTGCATTCTGCTCACAGTGTTCAGCTAAAACTACAAGTTAGTGCGGTGCGTCCTGCTAGTGTTCAGCTAAAACTACAAGTTAGTGCGGTGCGTCCTGCTCACAGTGTTCAGCTAAAACTACAAGTTAGTGTGGTGCGTCCTGCTCACAGTGTTCAGCTAAAACTACAAGTCAGTGCGGTGCGTCCTGCTCACAGTGTTCAGCTAAAACTACAAGTTAGTGCTGTGCGTCCTGCTCACAGTGTTCAGCTAAAACTACAAGTTAGTGGAATGCATCCTGCTCATAGTGTTCAGCTAAAACTACAAGTTAGCGCGGTGCGTCCTGCTCACAGTGTTCAGCTAAAACTACAAGTTAGTGTGGTGCGTCCTGCTCACAGTGTTCAGCTAAAACTACAAGTTAGTGCAGTGCGTCCTGCTCACAGTGTTCAGCTAAAACTACAAGTTAGTGCGGTGTGTCCTGCTCACGGTGTTCAGCTAAAACTACAAGTTAGTGTAGTGAGACCTCTGCACAGTGTTCATCTAAAGCTACAAGTTACTGCAGTGCGCCCTGCTCACAGTGTTCAGCTAAAACTACAAGTTAGTGCAGTGCGTCCTGCTCACAGTGTTCATCTAAAGCTACAAGTTAGTGGTGTGCGTCCTGCTCACAGTGTTCAACTAAAACAACAAGTTAATGCAGTGCATCCTACTCACAGTGTTCAGCTAAAACTACAAGTTAGTGCGGTGCGTCCTGCTAGTGTTCAGCTAAAACTACAAGTTAGTGCGGTGCGTCCTTCTCACAGTGTTCAGCTAAAACTACAAGTTAGTGGGGTGCGTCCTGCTCACAGTGTTCAGCTAAAACTACAAGTTAGGGGGGAGCGTCCTGCTCACAGTGTTCAGCTAAAACTACAAGTTAGTGCGGTGCGTCCTGCTCACATTGTTCAGCTAAAACTACAAGTTAGTGCGGTGCGTCCTGCTCACAGTGTTCAGCTAAAACTACAAGTTAGTGGGGTGCTTCCTGCTCACAGTGTTCAGCTAAAACTACACGTTAGTGCAGTGCGTCCTGCTCACAGTGTTCAGCTAAAACTACAAGTTAGTGCGGTGCGTCCTGCTCACGGTGTTCAGCTAAAACTACAAGTTAGTGTAGTGAGACCTCTGCACAGTGTTCATCTAAAGCTACAAGTTACTGCAGTGCGCCCTGCTCACAGTGTTCAGCTAAAACTACAAGTTAGTGCAGTGCGTCCTGCTCACAGTGTTCATCTAAAGCTACAAGTTAGTGGTGTGCGTCCTGCTCACAGTGTTCAGCTAAAATAACAAGTTAGTGCAGTGCATCCTGCTCATAGTGTTCAGCTAAAACTACAAGTTAGTGCGGTGCGTCCTGCTAGTGTTCAGCTAAAACTACAAGTTAGTGCGGTGCGTCCTTCTCACAGTGTTCAGCTAAAACTACAAGTTAGTGTGGTGCGTCCTGCTCACAGTGTTCAGCTAAAACTACAAGTCAGTGCGGTGCGTCCTGCTCACAGAGTTCAGCTAAAACTACAAGTTAGTGCTGTGCGTCCTGCTCACAGTGTTCAGCTAAAACTACAAGTTAGTGGAATGCATCCTGCTCATAGTGTTCAGCTAAAACTACAAGTTAGTGCTGTGCGTCCTGCTCACAGTGTTCAGCTAAAACTACAAGTTAGTGCGGTGCGTCCTGCTCACAGTGTTCAGCTAAAACTACAAGTTAGTGCGGTGCGTCCTGCTCACAGTGTTCAGCTAAAACTACAAGTTAGTGTGTTCCGTCCTGCTCACAGTGTTCAGCTAAAACTACAAGTTAGTGCGGTGTCTCCTGCTCACAGTGTTCAGCTAAAACTACAAGTTAGTGCGGTGCGTCCTGCTCACAGTGTTCAGCTAAATCTACAAGTTAGTGTAGTGAGACCTCTGCACAGTGTTCAGCTAAAACTACAAGTTAGTGCGGTGCGTCCTGCTCACAGTGTTCAGCTAAAACTACAAGTTAGTGCTGTGCGTCCTGCTCACAGTGTTCAGCTAAAACTACAAGTTAGTGCGGTGCATCCTGCTCACAGTGTTCAGCTAAAACTACAAGTTAGTGGGGTGCGTCCTGCTCACAGTGTTCAGCTAAAACTACAATTTAGCGCGGTGTCTCCTGCTCACAGTGTTCAGCTAAAACTACAAGTTAGTGGAATGCATCCTGCTCACAGTGTTCAGCTAAAACTACAAGTTAGTGCTGTGCGTCCTGCTCACAGTGTTCAGCTAAAACTACAAGTTAGTGGGGTGCGTCCTGCTCACAGTGTTCAGCTAAAGCTACAAGTTAGTGTAGTAAGACCTCTGCACAGTGTTCATCTAAAGCTACAAGTTATTGCAGTGCATCCTGCTCACAGTGTTCAGCTAAAACTACAAGTTAGTGTGTTCCGTCCTGCTCACAGTGTTCAGCTAAAACTACAAGTTAGTGGGGTGCATCCTGCTCACAGTGTTCAGCTAAAACTACAAGTTAGTGGGGTGCGTCCTGCTAACAGTGTTCAGCTAAAACTGCAAGTCAGTGTGGTGTGTCCTGCTCACAGTGTTCAGCTAAAACTGCAAGTTAGTGCAGTGCGTCCTGCTCACAGTGTTCAGCTAAAACTACAAGTTAGTGGGGTGCGTCCTGCTCACAGTGTTCAGCCAAAACTACAAGTTAGTGTGGTGCGTCCTGCTCACAGTGTTCAGCTAAAACTACAAGTTAGTGCGGTGCGTCCTGCTCACAGTGTTCAGCTAAAACTACAAGTTAGTGGAATGCATCCTGCTCACAGTGTTCAGCTAAAACTACAAGTTAGTGCGGTGCCTCCTGCTCACAGTGTTCAGCTAAATCTACAAGTTAGTGTAGTGAGACCTCTGCACAGTGTTTAGCTAAAACTACAAGTTAGTGCGGTGCGTCCTGCTCACAGTGTTCAGCTAAAACTACAAGTTAGTGCGGTGCGTCCTGCTCACAGTGTTCAGCTAAAACTACAAGTTAGTGCTGTGCATCCTGCTCACAGTGTTCATCTAAAACTACAAGTTAGTGGGGTAGGTCCTGCTCACTGTGTTCAGCTAAAACTACAAGTTAGTGCGGTGCGTCCTGCTCACACTGTTCAGCAAAAACTACAAGTTAGTGCGGTGCGTCCTGCTAACAGTGTTCAGCTAAAACTACAAGTTAGTGGGGTGCGTCCTGCTCACAGTGTTCAGCTAAAACTACAAGTTAGTGTGGTGTCTCCTGCTCACAGTGTTCAGCTAAAACTACAAGTTAGTGCGGTGCGTCCTGCTCACAGTGTTCAGCTAAAACTACAAGTTAGTGCTGTGCATCCTGCTCACAGTGTTCATCTAAAACTACAAGTTAGTATGGTAGGTCCTGCTCACTGTGTTCAGCTAAAACTACAAGTTAGTGCGGTGCGTCCTGCTCACACTGTTCAGCAAAAACTACAAGTTAGTGTGGTGCGTCCTGCTCACAGTGTTCAGATAAAACTACAAGTTAGTGCGGTGCGTCCTGCTCACAGGGTTAAGGTAAAACTACAAGTTAGTGGGGTGCGTCCTGCTCACAGTGTTCAGCTAAAACTGCAAATTAGTGGCTTGCGTCCTGCTAACAGTGTTTAGATAAAACTACAAGTTAGTGCGGTGCGTCCTGCTCACAGTGTTCAGCTAAAACTACAAGTTAGTGCGGTGCGTCCTGCTCACAGTGTTCAGCTAAAACTACAAGTTAGTGTGGTGCGTCCTGCTCACAGTGTTCAGCTAAAACTACAAGTTAGTGCTGTGCGTCCTGCTCATAGTGTTCAGCTAAAACTAAAAGTTAGTGGGGTGCGTCCTGCTCACACTGTTCAGCAAAAACTACAAGTTAGTGCGGTGCGTCCTGCTCACAGTGTTCAACTAAAACTACAAGTTAGTGGGGTGCGTCCTGCTCACAGTGTTCAGCTAAAACTACAAGTTAGTGCGGTGTCTCCTGCTCACAGTGTTCAGCTAAAACTACAAGTTAGTGGAATGCATCCTGCTCACAGTGTTCAGCTAAAACTACAAGTTAGTGCGGTGCGTCCTGCTCACAGTGTTCAGCTAAAACTAATAGTTAGTGTGGTGCGTCCTGCTCACAGTGTTCAGCTAAAACTACAAGTTAGTGTAGTGCGTCCTGCTCACAGTGTTCAGCTAAAACTACAAGTTGGTGGGGTGCATTCTGCTCACAGTGTTCAGCTAAAACTACAAGTTAGTGCGGTGCGTCCTGCTAGTGTTCAGCTAAAACTACAAGTTAGTGCGGTGCGTCCTGCTCACAGTGTTCAGCTAAAACTACAAGTTAGTGTGGTGCGTCCTGCTCACAGTGTTCAGCTAAAACTACAAGTCAGTGCGGTGCGTCCTGCTCACAGTGTTCAGCTAAAACTACAAGTTAGTGCTGTGCGTCCTGCTCACAGTGTTCAGCTAAAACTACAAGTTAGTGGAATGCATCCTGCTCATAGTGTTCAGCTAAAACTACAAGTTAGTGCGGTGCGTCCTGCTCACAGTGTTCAGCTAAAACTACAAGTTAGTGCGGTGCCTCCTGCTCACAGTGTTCAGCTAAAGCTACAAGTTAGTGTAGTAAGACCTCTGCACAGTGTTCATCTAAAGCTACAAGTTATTGCAGTGCATCCTGCTCACAGTGTTCAGCTAAAACTACAAGTTAGTGTGTTCCGTCCTGCTCACAGTGTTCAGCTAAAACTACAAGTTAGTGGGGTGCATCCTGCTCACAGTGTTCAGCTAAAACTACAAGTTAGTGGGGTGCGTCCTGCTAACAGTGTTCAGCTAAAACTGCAAGTCAGTGTGGTGTGTCCTGCTCACAGTGTTTAGCTAAAACTGCTAGTTAGTGCAGTGCGTCCTGCTCACAGTGTTCAGCTAAAACTACAAGTTAGTGTGGTGCGTCCTGCTCACAGTGTTCAGCTAAAACTACAAGTCAGTGCGGTGCGTCCTGCTCACAGTGTTCAGCTAAAACTACAAGTTAGTTCTGTGCGTCCTGCTCACAGTGTTCAGCTAAAACTACAAGTTAGTGGAATGCATCCTGCTCATAGTGTTCAGCTAAAACTACAAGTTAGTGCTGTGCGTCCTGCTCACAGTGTTCAGCTAAAACTACAAGTTAGTGCGGTGCGTCCTGCTCACAGTGTTCAGCTAAAACTACAAGTTAGTGCGGTGCGTCCTGCTCACAGTGTTCAGCTAAAACTACAAGTTAGTGGGGTGCGTCCTGCTCACAGTGTTCAGCTAAAACTACAAGTTAGTGCAGTGCGTCCTGCTCACAGTGTTCAGCTAAAACTACAAGTTAGTGGGGTGCGTCCTGCTCACAGTGTTCAGCTAAAACTACAAGTTAGTGGGGAGCGTCCTGCTCACAGTGTTCAGCTAAAACTACAAGTTAGTGCGGTGCGTCCTGCTCACAGTGTTCAGCTAAAACTACAAGTTAGTGCTGTGCGTCCTGCTCACATTGTTCAGCTAAAACTACAAGTTAGCGCGGTGCGTCCTGCTCACAGTGTTCAGCTAAAACTACAAGTTAGTGGGGTGCGTCCTGCTCACAGTGTTCAGCTAAAACTACAATTTAGCGCGGTGTCTCCTGCTCACAGTGTTCAGCTAAAACTACAAGTTAGTGGAATGCATCCTGCTCACAGTGTTCAGCTAAAACTACAAGTTAGTGCTGTGCATCCTGCTCACAGTGTTCAGCTAAAACTACAAGTTAGTGGGGTGCGTCCTGCTCACAGTGTTCAGCTAAAGCTACAAGTTAGTGTAGTAAGACCTCTGCACAGTGTTCATCTAAAGCTACAAATTATTGCAGTGCATCCTGCTCACAGTGTTCAGCTAAAACTACAAGTTAGTGTGTTCCGTCCTGCTCACAGTGTTCAGCTAAAACTACAAGTTAGTGGGGTGCATCCTGCTCACAGTGTTCAGCTAAAACTACAAGTTAGTGGGGTGCGTCCTGCTAACAGTGTTCAGCTAAAACTGCAAGTCAGTGTGGTGTGTCCTGCTCACAGTGTTCAGCTAAAACTGCAAGTTAGTGCAGTGCGTCCTGCTCATAGTGTTCAACTAAAACTACAAGTTAGTGGGGTGCGTCCTGCTCACAGTGTTCAGCTAAAACTACAAGTTAGTGCGTTGTCTCCTGCTCACAGTGTTCAGCTAAAACTACAAGTTAGTGGAATGCATCCTGCTCACAGTGTTCAGCTAAAACTACAAGTTAGTGCGGTGCGTCCTGCTCACAGTGTTCAGCTAAAACTAATAGTGCGGTGCGTCCTTCTCACAGTGTTCAGCTAAAACTACAAGTTAGTGTAGTGCGTCCTGCTCACAGTGTTCAGCTAAAACTACAAGTTGGTGGGGTGCATTCTGCTCACAGTGTTCAGCTAAAACTACAAGTTAGTGCGGTGCGTCCTGCTAGTGTTCAGCTAAAACTACAAGTTAGTGCGGTGCGTCCTGCTCACAGTGTTCAGCTAAAACTACAAGTTAGTGTGGTGCGTCCTGCTCACAGTGTTCAGCTAAAACTACAAGTCAGTGCGGTGCGTCCTGCTCACAGTGTTCAGCTAAAACTACAAGTTAGTGCTGTGCGTCCTGCTCACAGTGTTCAGCTAAAACTACAAGTTAGTGGAATGCATCCTGCTCATAGTGTTCAGCTAAAACTACAAGTTAGCGCGGTGCGTCCTGCTCACAGTGTTCAGCTAAAACTACAAGTTAGTGCGGTGCGTCCTGCTCACAGTGTTCAGCTAAAACTACAAGTTAGTGCAGTGCGTCCTGCTCACAGTGTTCAGCTAAAACTACAAGTTAGTGCGGTGTGTCCTGCTCACGGTGTTCAGCTAAAACTACAAGTTAGTGTAGTGAGACCTCTGCACAGTGTTCATCTAAAGCTACAAGTTACTGCAGTGCGCCCTGCTCACAGTGTTCAGCTAAAACTACAAGTTAGTGCAGTGCGTCCTGCTCACAGTGTTCATCTAAAGCTACAAGTTAGTGGTGTGCGTCCTGCTCACAGTGTTCAGCTAAAACAACAAGTTAATGCAGTGCATCCTACTCACAGTGTTCAGCTAAAACTACAAGTTAGTGCGGTGCGTCCTGCTAGTGTTCAGCTAAAACTACAAGTTAGTGCGGTGCGTCCTTCTCACAGTGTTCAGCTAAAACTACAAGTTAGTGGGGTGCGTCCTGCTCACAGTGTTCAGCTAAAACTACAAGTTAGGGGGGAGCGTCCTGCTCACAGTGTTCAGCTAAAACTACAAGTTAGTGCGGTGCGTCCTGCTCACATTGTTCAGCTAAAACTACAAGTTAGTGCGGTGCGTCCTGCTCACAGTGTTCAGCTAAAACTACAAGTTAGTGGGGTGCTTCCTGCTCACAGTGTTCAGCTAAAACTACACGTTAGTGCAGTGCGTCCTGCTCACAGTGTTCAGCTAAAACTACAAGTTAGTGCGGTGCGTCCTGCTCACGGTGTTCAGCTAAAACTACAAGTTAGTGTAGTGAGACCTCTGCACAGTGTTCATCTAAAGCTACAAGTTACTGCAGTGCGCCCTGCTCACAGTGTTCAGCTAAAACTACAAGTTAGTGCAGTGCGTCCTGCTCACAGTGTTCATCTAAAGCTACAAGTTAGTGGTGTGCGTCCTGCTCACAGTGTTCAGCTAAAATAACAAGTTAGTGCAGTGCATCCTGCTCATAGTGTTCAGCTAAAACTACAAGTTAGTGCGGTGCGTCCTGCTAGTGTTCAGCTAAAACTACAAGTTAGTGCGGTGCGTCCTTCTCACAGTGTTCAGCTAAAACTACAAGTTAGTGTGGTGCGTCCTGCTCACAGTGTTCAGCTAAAACTACAAGTCAGTGCGGTGCGTCCTGCTCACAGTGTTCAGCTAAAACTACAAGTTAGTGCTGTGCGTCCTGCTCACAGTGTTCAGCTAAAACTACAAGTTAGTGCGGTGCGTCCTGCTCACAGTGTTCAGCTAAAACTACAAGTTAGTGCGGTGCGTCCTGCTCACAGTGTTCAGCTAAAACTACAAGTTAGTGTGTTCCGTCCTGCTCACAGTGTTCAGCTAAAACTACAAGTTAGTGCGGTGTCTCCTGCTCACAGTGTTCAGCTAAAACTACAAGTTAGTGCGGTGCGTCCTGCTCACAGTGTTCAGCTAAATCTACAAGTTAGTGTAGTGAGACCTCTGCACAGTGTTCAGCTAAAACTACAAGTTAGTGCGGTGCGTCCTGCTCACAGTGTTCAGCTAAAACTACAAGTTAGTGCTGTGCGTCCTGCTCACAGTGTTCAGCTAAAACTACAAGTTAGTGCGGTGCATCCTGCTCACAGTGTTCAGCTAAAACTACAAGTTAGTGGGGTGCGTCCTGCTCACAGTGTTCAGCTAAAACTACAATTTAGCGCGGTGTCTCCTGCTCACAGTGTTCAGCTAAAACTACAAGTTAGTGGAATGCATCCTGCTCACAGTGTTCAGCTAAAACTACAAGTTAGTGCTGTGCGTCCTGCTCACAGTGTTCAGCTAAAACTACAAGTTAGTGGGGTGCGTCCTGCTCACAGTGTTCAGCTAAAGCTACAAGTTAGTGTAGTAAGACCTCTGCACAGTGTTCATCTAAAGCTACAAGTTATTGCAGTGCATCCTGCTCACAGTGTTCAGCTAAAACTACAAGTTAGTGTGTTCCGTCCTGCTCACAGTGTTCAGCTAAAACTACAAGTTAGTGGGGTGCATCCTGCTCACAGTGTTCAGCTAAAACTACAAGTTAGTGGGGTGCGTCCTGCTAACAGTGTTCAGCTAAAACTGCAAGTCAGTGTGGTGTGTCCTGCTCACAGTGTTCAGCTAAAACTGCAAGTTAGTGCAGTGCGTCCTGCTCACAGTGTTCAGCTAAAACTACAAGTTAGTGGGGTGCGTCCTGCTCACAGTGTTCAGCCAAAACTACAAGTTAGTGTGGTGCGTCCTGCTCACAGTGTTCAGCTAAAACTACAAGTTAGTGCGGTGCGTCCTGCTCACAGTGTTCAGCTAAAACTACAAGTTAGTGGAATGCATCCTGCTCACAGTGTTCAGCTAAAACTACAAGTTAGTGCGGTGCCTCCTGCTCACAGTGTTCAGCTAAATCTACAAGTTAGTGTAGTGAGACCTCTGCACAGTGTTTAGCTAAAACTACAAGTTAGTGCGGTGCGTCCTGCTCACAGTGTTCAGCTAAAACTACAAGTTAGTGCGGTGCGTCCTGCTCACAGTGTTCAGCTAAAACTACAAGTTAGTGCTGTGCATCCTGCTCACAGTGTTCATCTAAAACTACAAGTTAGTGGGGTAGGTCCTGCTCACTGTGTTCAGCTAAAACTACAAGTTAGTGCGGTGCGTCCTGCTCACACTGTTCAGCAAAAACTACAAGTTAGTGCGGTGCGTCCTGCTCACAGTGTTCAGCTAAAACTACAAGTTAGTGGGGTGCGTCCTGCTCACAGTGTTCAGCTAAAACTACAAGTTAGTGTGGTGTCTCCTGCTCACAGTGTTCAGCTAAAACTACAAGTTAGTGTGGTGCGTCCTGCTCACAGTGTTCAGATAAAACTACAAGTTAGTGCGGTGCGTCCTGCTCACAGGGTTAAGGTAAAACTACAAGTTAGTGGGGTGCGTCCTGCTCACAGTGTTCAGCTAAAACTGCAAATTAGTGGCTTGCGTCCTGCTAACAGTGTTTAGATAAAACTACAAGTTAGTGCGGTGCGTCCTGCTCACAGTGTTCAGCTAAAACTACAAGTTAGTGCGGTGCGTCCTGCTCACAGTGTTCAGCTAAAACTACAAGTTAGTGTGGTGCGTCCTGCTCACAGTGTTCAGCTAAAACTACAAGTTAGTGCTGTGCGTCCTGCTCATAGTGTTCAGCTAAAACTAAAAGTTAGTGGGGTGCGTCCTGCTCACACTGTTCAGCAAAAACTACAAGTTAGTGCGGTGCGTCCTGCTCACAGTGTTCAACTAAAACTACAAGTTAGTGGGGTGCGTCCTGCTCACAGTGTTCAGCTAAAACTACAAGTTAGTGCGGTGTCTCCTGCTCACAGTGTTCAGCTAAAACTACAAGTTAGTGGAATGCATCCTGCTCACAGTGTTCAGCTAAAACTACAAGTTAGTGCGGTGCGTCCTGCTCACAGTGTTCAGCTAAAACTAATAGTTAGTGTGGTGCGTCCTGCTCACAGTGTTCAGCTAAAACTACAAGTTAGTGTAGTGCGTCCTGCTCACAGTGTTCAGCTAAAACTACAAGTTGGTGGGGTGCATTCTGCTCACAGTGTTCAGCTAAAACTACAAGTTAGTGCGGTGCGTCCTGCTAGTGTTCAGCTAAAACTACAAGTTAGTGCGGTGCGTCCTGCTCACAGTGTTCAGCTAAAACTACAAGTTAGTGTGGTGCGTCCTGCTCACAGTGTTCAGCTAAAACTACAAGTCAGTGCGGTGCGTCCTGCTCACAGTGTTCAGCTAAAACTACAAGTTAGTGCTGTGCGTCCTGCTCACAGTGTTCAGCTAAAACTACAAGTTAGTGGAATGCATCCTGCTCATAGTGTTCAGCTAAAACTACAAGTTAGTGCGGTGCGTCCTGCTCACAGTGTTCAGCTAAAACTACAAGTTAGTGCGGTGCCTCCTGCTCACAGTGTTCAGCTAAAGCTACAAGTTAGTGTAGTAAGACCTCTGCACAGTGTTCATCTAAAGCTACAAGTTATTGCAGTGCATCCTGCTCACAGTGTTCAGCTAAAACTACAAGTTAGTGTGTTCCGTCCTGCTCACAGTGTTCAGCTAAAACTACAAGTTAGTGGGGTGCATCCTGCTCACAGTGTTCAGCTAAAACTACAAGTTAGTGGGGTGCGTCCTGCTAACAGTGTTCAGCTAAAACTGCAAGTCAGTGTGGTGTGTCCTGCTCACAGTGTTTAGCTAAAACTGCTAGTTAGTGCAGTGCGTCCTGCTCACAGTGTTCAGCTAAAACTACAAGTTAGTGTGGTGCGTCCTGCTCACAGTGTTCAGCTAAAACTACAAGTCAGTGCGGTGCGTCCTGCTCACAGTGTTCAGCTAAAACTACAAGTTAGTTCTGTGCGTCCTGCTCACAGTGTTCAGCTAAAACTACAAGTTAGTGGAATGCATCCTGCTCATAGTGTTCAGCTAAAACTACAAGTTAGTGCTGTGCGTCCTGCTCACAGTGTTCAGCTAAAACTACAAGTTAGTGCGGTGCGTCCTGCTCACAGTGTTCAGCTAAAACTACAAGTTAGTGCGGTGCGTCCTGCTCACAGTGTTCAGCTAAAACTACAAGTTAGTGGGGTGCGTCCTGCTCACAGTGTTCAGCTAAAACTACAAGTTAGTGCAGTGCGTCCTGCTCACAGTGTTCAGCTAAAACTACAAGTTAGTGGGGTGCGTCCTGCTCACAGTGTTCAGCTAAAACTACAAGTTAGTGGGGAGCGTCCTGCTCACAGTGTTCAGCTAAAACTACAAGTTAGTGCGGTGCGTCCTGCTCACAGTGTTCAGCTAAAACTACAAGTTAGTGCTGTGCGTCCTGCTCACATTGTTCAGCTAAAACTACAAGTTAGCGCGGTGCGTCCTGCTCACAGTGTTCAGCTAAAACTACAAGTTAGTGGGGTGCGTCCTGCTCACAGTGTTCAGCTAAAACTACAATTTAGCGCGGTGTCTCCTGCTCACAGTGTTCAGCTAAAACTACAAGTTAGTGGAATGCATCCTGCTCACAGTGTTCAGCTAAAACTACAAGTTAGTGCTGTGCATCCTGCTCACAGTGTTCAGCTAAAACTACAAGTTAGTGGGGTGCGTCCTGCTCACAGTGTTCAGCTAAAGCTACAAGTTAGTGTAGTAAGACCTCTGCACAGTGTTCATCTAAAGCTACAAATTATTGCAGTGCATCCTGCTCACAGTGTTCAGCTAAAACTACAAGTTAGTGTGTTCCGTCCTGCTCACAGTGTTCAGCTAAAACTACAAGTTAGTGGGGTGCATCCTGCTCACAGTGTTCAGCTAAAACTACAAGTTAGTGGGGTGCGTCCTGCTAACAGTGTTCAGCTAAAACTGCAAGTCAGTGTGGTGTGTCCTGCTCACAGTGTTCAGCTAAAACTGCAAGTTAGTGCAGTGCGTCCTGCTCATAGTGTTCAGCTAAAACTAAAAGTTAGTGGGGTGCGTCCTGCTCACACTGTTCAGCAAAAACTACAAGTTAGTGCGGTGCGTCCTGCTCACAGTGTTCAACTAAAACTACAAGTTAGTGGGGTGCGTCCTGCTCACAGTGTTCAGCTAAAACTACAAGTTAGTGCGTTGTCTCCTGCTCACAGTGTTCAGCTAAAACTACAAGTTAGTGGAATGCATCCTGCTCACAGTGTTCAGCTAAAACTACAAGTTAGTGCGGTGCGTCCTGCTCACAGTGTTCAGCTAAAACTAATAGTGCGGTGCGTCCTTCTCACAGTGTTCAGCTAAAACTACAAGTTAGTGTAGTGCGTCCTGCTCACAGTGTTCAGCTAAAACTACAAGTTGGTGGGGTGCATTCTGCTCACAGTGTTCAGCTAAAACTACAAGTTAGTGCGGTGCGTCCTGCTAGTGTTCAGCTAAAACTACAAGTTAGTGCGGTGCGTCCTGCTCACAGTGTTCAGCTAAAACTACAAGTTAGTGTGGTGCGTCCTGCTCACAGTGTTCAGCTAAAACTACAAGTCAGTGCGGTGCGTCCTGCTCACAGTGTTCAGCTAAAACTACAAGTTAGTGCTGTGCGTCCTGCTCACAGTGTTCAGCTAAAACTACAAGTTAGTGGAATGCATCCTGCTCATAGTGTTCAGCTAAAACTACAAGTTAGCGCGGTGCGTCCTGCTCACAGTGTTCAGCTAAAACTACAAGTTAGTGCGGTGCGTCCTGCTCACAGTGTTCAGCTAAAACTACAAGTTAGTGCAGTGCGTCCTGCTCACAGTGTTCAGCTAAAACTACAAGTTAGTGCGGTGTGTCCTGCTCACGGTGTTCAGCTAAAACTACAAGTTAGTGTAGTGAGACCTCTGCACAGTGTTCATCTAAAGCTACAAGTTACTGCAGTGCGCCCTGCTCACAGTGTTCAGCTAAAACTACAAGTTAGTGCAGTGCGTCCTGCTCACAGTGTTCATCTAAAGCTACAAGTTAGTGGTGTGCGTCCTGCTCACAGTGTTCAGCTAAAACAACAAGTTAATGCAGTGCATCCTACTCACAGTGTTCAGCTAAAACTACAAGTTAGTGCGGTGCGTCCTGCTAGTGTTCAGCTAAAACTACAAGTTAGTGCGGTGCGTCCTTCTCACAGTGTTCAGCTAAAACTACAAGTTAGTGGGGTGCGTCCTGCTCACAGTGTTCAGCTAAAACTACAAGTTAGGGGGGAGCGTCCTGCTCACAGTGTTCAGCTAAAACTACAAGTTATGCCGCGTACACACGGTCCTACTTTTCGTCTACAAAAGTCCAACAGACGCTGATGGACTAAAGCTGGCTGGTAATCCGATCGTGTGTGGGCTTCTCCGGACTTTCAACTGACTTTTTTAGCCTCAAATACGACGTACTTTAGATTTGAAACATGCTTCAAAACTTTTACTTCGTACCTACGACGGACCCCGAAATCCGCTCGTCTGTGTGCTAGTCCGACGGACAAAAAGCCACGCTAGGGCACCTATTGGCTACTGGCTATGAACTTCCTTATTTTAGTCCGGTGTACGTCATCACGTACGAATCCGACCGACTTTTGTGTGGTCGTGTGTAGGCAAGTCCGGTCGTTAGAAAGTAGGCCGCAAGTCCGCGGCAAGTCCACCGAAAGTCTGCCGGAAGTCTGTCCGACAGGCTGTCCGACTTTTGTAGACGAAAAGTACGACCGTGTGTACGCGGCATTAGTGCGGTGCGTCCTGCTCACATTGTTCAGCTAAAACTACAAGTTAGTGCGGTGCGTCCTGCTCACAGTGTTCAGCTAAAACTACAAGTTAGTGGGGTGCTTCCTGCTCACAGTGTTCAGCTAAAACTACACGTTAGTGCAGTGCGTCCTGCTCACAGTGTTCAGCTAAAACTACAAGTTAGTGCGGTGCGTCCTGCTCACGGTGTTCAGCTAAAACTACAAGTTAGTGTAGTGAGACCTCTGCACAGTGTTCATCTAAAGCTACAAGTTACTGCAGTGCGCCCTGCTCACAGTGTTCAGCTAAAACTACAAGTTAGTGCAGTGCGTCCTGCTCACAGTGTTCATCTAAAGCTACAAGTTAGTGGTGTGCGTCCTGCTCACAGTGTTCAGCTAAAATAACAAGTTAGTGCAGTGCATCCTGCTCATAGTGTTCAGCTAAAACTACAAGTTAGTGCGGTGCGTCCTGCTAGTGTTCAGCTAAAACTACAAGTTAGTGCGGTGCGTCCTTCTCACAGTGTTCAGCTAAAACTACAAGTTAGTGTGGTGCGTCCTGCTCACAGTGTTCAGCTAAAACTACAAGTCAGTGCGGTGCGTCCTGCTCACAGTGTTCAGCTAAAACTACAAGTTAGTGCTGTGCGTCCTGCTCACAGTGTTCAGCTAAAACTACAAGTTAGTGGAATGCATCCTGCTCATAGTGTTCAGCTAAAACTACAAGTTAGTGCTGTGCGTCCTGCTCACAGTGTTCAGCTAAAACTACAAGTTAGTGCGGTGCGTCCTGCTCACAGTGTTCAGCTAAAACTACAAGTTAGTGTGGTGCGTCCTGCTCACAGTGTTCAGCTAAAACTACAAGTTAGTGCGGTGCGTCCTACTCACAGTATTCAGCTAAAACTACAAGTTAGTGCTGTGCATCCTGCTCACAGTGTTCAGCTAAAACTACAAGTTAATGGGGTGCGTCCTGCTCACAGTGTTCAGCTAAAACTACAAGTTAGTGCGGTGCGTCCTGCTCACACTGTTCAGCAAAAACTACAAGTTAGTGCGGTGCATCCTGCTCACAGTGTTCAGCTAAAACTACAAGTTAGTGCGGTGCGTCCTGCTCACAGTGTTCAGCTAAAACTACAAGTTAGTGTGGTGCGTCCTGCTCACAGTGTTCAGCTAAAACTACAAGTTAGTGCTGTGCGTCCTGCTCACAGTGTTCAGCTAAAACTACAAGTTAGTGTGTTCCGTCCTGCTCACAGTGTTCAGCTAAAACTACAAGTCAGTGCGGTGTCTCCTGCTCACAGTGTTCAGCTAAAACTACAAGTTAGTGCGGTGCGTCCTGCTCACAGTGTTCAGCTAAATCTACAAGTTAGTGTAGTGAGACCTCTGCACAGTGTTCAGCTAAAACTACAAGTTAGTGCGGTGCGTCCTGCTCACAGTGTTCAGCTAAAACTACAAGTTAGTGGGGTGCGTCCTGCTCACAGTGTTCAGCTAAAACTACAAGTTAGTGCTGTGCGTCCTGCTCACAGTGTTCAGCTAAAACTACAAGTTAGTGCGGTGCATCCTGCTCACAGTGTTCAGCTAAAACTACAAGTTAGTGGGGTGCATCCTGCTCACAGTGTTCAGCTAAAACTACAATTTAGCGCGGTGTCTCCTGCTCACAGTGTTCAGCTAAAACTACAAGTTAGTGGAATGCATCCTGCTCACAGTGTTCAGCTAAAACTACAAGTTAGTGCTGTGCGTCCTGCTCACAGTGTTCAGCTAAAACTACAAGTTAGTGGGGTGCGTCCTGCTCACAGTGTTCAGCTAAAGCTACAAGTTAGTGTAGTAAGACCTCTGCACAGTGTTCATCTAAAGCTACAAGTTATTGCAGTGCATCCTGCTCACAGTGTTCAGCTAAAACTACAAGTTAGTGTGTTCCGTCCTGCTCACAGTGTTCAGCTAAAACTACAAGTTAGTGGGGTGCATCCTGCTCACAGTGTTCAGCTAAAACTACAAGTTAGTGGGGTGCGTCCTGCTAACAGTGTTCAGCTAAAACTGCAAGTCAGTGTGGTGTGTCCTGCTCACAGTGTTCAGCTAAAACTGCAAGTTAGTGCAGTGCGTCCTGCTCACAGTGTTCACCTAAAACTACAAGTTAGTGGGGTGCGTCCTGCTCACAGTGTTCAGCCAAAACTACAAGTTAGTGTGGTGCGTCCTGCTCACAGTGTTCAGCTAAAACTACAAGTTAGTGCGGTGCGTCCTGCTCACAGTGTTCAGCTAAAACTACAAGTTAGTGTGGTGCGTCCTGCTCACAGTGTTCAGCTAAAACTACAAGTCAGTGCGGTGCGTCCTGCTCACAGTGTTCAGCTAAAACTACAAGTTAGTGCTGTGCGTCCTGCTCACAGTGTTCAGCTAAAACTACAAGTTAGTGGAATGCATCCTGCTCATAGTGTTCAGCTAAAACTACAAGTTAGTGGGGTGCGTCCTGCTCACAGTGTTCAGCTAAAACTACAAGTTAGGGGGGAGCGTCCTGCTCACAGTGTTCAGCTAAAACTACAAGTTAGTGCGGTGCGTCCTGCTCACAGTGTTCAGCTAAAACTACAAGTTAGTGCTGTGCGTCCTGCTCACAGTGTTCAGCTAAAACTACAAGTTAGTGGAATGCATCCTGCTCATAGTGTTCAGCTAAAACTACAAGTTAGTGCGGTGCGTCCTGCTCACAGTGTTCAGCTAAAACTACAAGTTAGTGCGGTGCCTCCTGCTCACAGTGTTCAGCTAAAGCTACAAGTTAGTGTAGTAAGACCTCTGCACAGTGTTCATCTAAAGCTACAAGTTATTGCAGTGCATCCTGCTCACAGTGTTCAGCTAAAACTACAAGTTAGTGTGTTCCGTCCTGCTCACAGTGTTCAGCTAAAACTACAAGTTAGTGGGGTGCATCCTGCTCACAGTGTTCAGCTAAAACTACAAGTTAGTGGGGTGCGTCCTGCTAACAGTGTTCAGCTAAAACTGCAAGTCCGTGTGGTGTGTCCTGCTCACAGTGTTTAGCTAAAACTGCTAGTTAGTGCAGTGCGTCCTGCTCACAGTGTTCAGCTAAAACTACAAGTTAGTGTGGTGCGTCCTGCTCACAGTGTTCAGCTAAAACTACAAGTCAGTGCGGTGCGTCCTGCTCACAGTGTTCAGCTAAAACTACAAGTTAGTTCTGTGCGTCCTGCTCACAGTGTTCAGCTAAAACTACAAGTTAGTGGAATGCATCCTGCTCATAGTGTTCAGCTAAAACTACAAGTTAGTGCTGTGCGTCCTGCTCACAGTGTTCAGCTAAAACTACAAGTTAGTGCGGTGCGTCCTGCTCACAGTGTTCAGCTAAAACTACAAGTTAGTGCGGTGCGTCCTGCTCACAGTGTTCAGCTAAAACTACAAGTTAGTGGGGTGCGTCCTGCTCACAGTGTTCAGCTAAAACTACAAGTTAGTGCAGTGCGTCCTGCTCACAGTGTTCAGCTAAAACTACAAGTTAGTGGGGTGCGTCCTGCTCACAGTGTTCAGCTAAAACTACAAGTTAGTGGGGAGCGTCCTGCTCACAGTGTTCAGCTAAAACTACAAGTTAGTGCGGTGCGTCCTGCTCACAGTGTTCAGCTAAAACTACAAGTTAGTGCTGTGCGTCCTGCTCACATTGTTCAGCTAAAACTACAAGTTAGCGCGGTGCGTCCTGCTCACAGTGTTCAGCTAAAACTACAAGTTAGTGGGGTGCGTCCTGCTCACAGTGTTCAGCTAAAACTACAATTTAGCGCGGTGTCTCCTGCTCACAGTGTTCAGCTAAAACTACAAGTTAGTGGAATGCATCCTGCTCACAGTGTTCAGCTAAAACTACAAGTTAGTGCTGTGCATCCTGCTCACAGTGTTCAGCTAAAACTACAAGTTAGTGGGGTGCGTCCTGCTCAAAGTGTTCAGCTAAAGCTACAAGTTAGTGTAGTAAGACCTCTGCACAGTGTTCATCTAAAGCTACAAATTATTGCAGTGCATCCTGCTCACAGTGTTCAGCTAAAACTACAAGTTAGTGTGTTCCGTCCTGCTCACAGTGTTCAGCTAAAACTACAAGTTAGTGGGGTGCATCCTGCTCACAGTGTTCAGCTAAAACTACAAGTTAGTGGGGTGCGTCCTGCTAACAGTGTTCAGCTAAAACTGCAAGTCAGTGTGGTGTGTCCTGCTCACAGTGTTCAGCTAAAACTGCAAGTTAGTGCAGTGCGTCCTGCTCATAGTGTTCAGCTAAAACTAAAAGTTAGTGGGGTGCGTCCTGCTCACACTGTTCAGCAAAAACTACAAGTTAGTGCGGTGCGTCCTGCTCACAGTGTTCAACTAAAACTACAAGTTAGTGGGGTGCGTCCTGCTCACAGTGTTCAGCTAAAACTACAAGTTAGTGCGTTGTCTCCTGCTCACAGTGTTCAGCTAAAACTACAAGTTAGTGGAATGCATCCTGCTCACAGTGTTCAGCTAAAACTACAAGTTAGTGCGGTGCGTCCTGCTCACAGTGTTCAGCTAAAACTAATAGTGCGGTGCGTCCTTCTCACAGTGTTCAGCTAAAACTACAAGTTAGTGTAGTGCGTCCTGCTCACAGTGTTCAGCTAAAACTACAAGTTGGTGGGGTGCATTCTGCTCACAGTGTTCAGCTAAAACTACAAGTTAGTGCGGTGCGTCCTGCTAGTGTTCAGCTAAAACTACAAGTTAGTGCGGTGCGTCCTGCTCACAGTGTTCAGCTAAAACTACAAGTTAGTGTGGTGCGTCCTGCTCACAGTGTTCAGCTAAAACTACAAGTCAGTGCGGTGCGTCCTGCTCACAGTGTTCAGCTAAAACTACAAGTTAGTGCTGTGCGTCCTGCTCACAGTGTTCAGCTAAAACTACAAGTTAGTGGAATGCATCCTGCTCATAGTGTTCAGCTAAAACTACAAGTTAGCGCGGTGCGTCCTGCTCACAGTGTTCAGCTAAAACTACAAGTTAGTGCGGTGCGTCCTGCTCACAGTGTTCAGCTAAAACTACAAGTTAGTGCAGTGCGTCCTGCTCACAGTGTTCAGCTAAAACTACAAGTTAGTGCGGTGTGTCCTGCTCACGGTGTTCAGCTAAAACTACAAGTTAGTGTAGTGAGACCTCTGCACAGTGTTCATCTAAAGCTACAAGTTACTGCAGTGCGCCCTGCTCACAGTGTTCAGCTAAAACTACAAGTTAGTGCAGTGCGTCCTGCTCACAGTGTTCATCTAAAGCTACAAGTTAGTGGTGTGCGTCCTGCTCACAGTGTTCAGCTAAAACAACAAGTTAATGCAGTGCATCCTACTCACAGTGTTCAGCTAAAACTACAAGTTAGTGCGGTGCGTCCTGCTAGTGTTCAGCTAAAACTACAAGTTAGTGCGGTGCGTCCTTCTCACAGTGTTCAGCTAAAACTACAAGTTAGTGGGGTGCGTCCTGCTCACAGTGTTCAGCTAAAACTACAAGTTAGGGGGGAGCGTCCTGCTCACAGTGTTCAGCTAAAACTACAAGTTAGTGCGGTGCGTCCTGCTCACATTGTTCAGCTAAAACTACAAGTTAGTGCGGTGCGTCCTGCTCACAGTGTTCAGCTAAAACTACAAGTTAGTGGGGTGCTTCCTGCTCACAGTGTTCAGCTAAAACTACACGTTAGTGCAGTGCGTCCTGCTCACAGTGTTCAGCTAAAACTACAAGTTAGTGCGGTGCGTCCTGCTCACGGTGTTCAGCTAAAACTACAAGTTAATGTAGTGAGACCTCTGCACAGTGTTCATCTAAAGCTACAAGTTACTGCAGTGCGCCCTGCTCACAGTGTTCAGCTAAAACTACAAGTTAGTGCAGTGCGTCCTGCTCACAGTGTTCATCTAAAGCTACAAGTTAGTGGTGTGCGTCCTGCTCACAGTGTTCAGCTAAAATAACAAGTTAGTGCAGTGCATCCTGCTCATAGTGTTCAGCTAAAACTACAAGTTAGTGCGGTGCGTCCTGCTAGTGTTCAGCTAAAACTACAAGTTAGTGCGGTGCGTCCTTCTCACAGTGTTCAGCTAAAACTACAAGTTAGTGTGGTGCGTCCTGCTCACAGTGTTCAGCTAAAACTACAAGTCAGTGCGGTGCGTCCTGCTCACAGTGTTCAGCTAAAACTACAAGTTAGTGCTGTGCGTCCTGCTCACAGTGTTCAGCTAAAACTACAAGTTAGTGGAATGCATCCTGCTCATAGTGTTCAGCTAAAACTACAAGTTAGTGCTGTGCGTCCTGCTCACAGTGTTCAGCTAAAACTACAAGTTAGTGCGGTGCGTCCTGCTCACAGTGTTCAGCTAAAACTACAAGTTAGTGTGGTGCGTCCTGCTCAC
Source organism: Lithobates septentrionalis (assembly GCA_037952835.1). Lineage (NCBI taxonomy): Eukaryota > Metazoa > Chordata > Amphibia > Anura > Ranidae > Lithobates > Lithobates septentrionalis. Next base: position 14,892,543 of record JBBDGP010000082.1, on the reverse strand, counting down.
AGTGTTCAGCTAAAACTACAAGTTAGTGCGGTGCGTCCTACTCACAGTATTCAGCTAAAACTACAAGTTAGTGCTGTGCATCCTGCTCACAGTGTTCAGCTAAAACTACAAGTTAATGGGGTGCGTCCTGCTCACAGTGTTCAGCTAAAACTACAAGTTAGTGCGGTGCGTCCTGCTCACACTGTTCAGCAAAAACTACAAGTTAGTGCGGTGCATCCTGCTCACAGTGTTCAGCTAAAACTACAAGTTAGTGCGGTGCGTCCTGCTCACAGTGTTCAGCTAAAACTACAAGTTAGTGTGGTGCGTCCTGCTCACAGTGTTCAGCTAAAACTACAAGTTAGTGCTGTGCGTCCTGCTCACAGTGTTCAGCTAAAACTACAAGTTAGTGTGTTCCGTCCTGCTCACAGTGTTCAGCTAAAACTACAAGTCAGTGCGGTGTCTCCTGCTCACAGTGTTCAGCTAAAACTACAAGTTAGTGCGGTGCGTCCTGCTCACAGTGTTCAGCTAAATCTACAAGTTAGTGTAGTGAGACCTCTGCACAGTGTTCAGCTAAAACTACAAGTTAGTGCGGTGCGTCCTGCTCACAGTGTTCAGCTAAAACTACAAGTTAGTGGGGTGCGTCCTGCTCACAGTGTTCAGCTAAAACTACAAGTTAGTGCTGTGCGTCCTGCTCACAGTGTTCAGCTAAAACTACAAGTTAGTGCGGTGCATCCTGCTCACAGTGTTCAGCTAAAACTACAAGTTAGTGGGGTGCATCCTGCTCACAGTGTTCAGCTAAAACTACAATTTAGCGCGGTGTCTCCTGCTCACAGTGTTCAGCTAAAACTACAAGTTAGTGGAATGCATCCTGCTCACAGTGTTCAGCTAAAACTACAAGTTAGTGCTGTGCGTCCTGCTCACAGTGTTCAGCTAAAACTACAAGTTAGTGGGGTGCGTCCTGCTCACAGTGTTCAGCTAAAGCTACAAGTTAGTGTAGTAAGACCTCTGCACAGTGTTCATCTAAAGCTACAAGTTATTGCAGTGCATCCTGCTCACAGTGTTCAGCTAAAACTACAAGTTAGTGTGTTCCGTCCTGCTCACAGTGTTCAGCTAAAACTACAAGTTAGTGGGGTGCATCCTGCTCACAGTGTTCAGCTAAAACTACAAGTTAGTGGGGTGCGTCCTGCTAACAGTGTTCAGCTAAAACTACAAGTTAGTGTGGTGCGTCCTGCTCACAGTGTTCAGCTAAAACTACAAGTCAGTGCGGTGCGTCCTGCTCACAGTGTTCAGCTAAAACTACAAGTTAGTGCTGTGCGTCCTGCTCACAGTGTTCAGCTAAAACTACAAGTTAGTGGAATGCATCCTGCTCATAGTGTTCAGCTAAAACTACAAGTTAGTGGGGTGCGTCCTGCTCACAGTGTTCAGCTAAAACTACAAGTTAGGGGGGAGCGTCCTGCTCACAGTGTTCAGCTAAAACTACAAGTTAGTGCGGTGCGTCCTGCTCACATTGTTCAGCTAAAACTACAAGTTAGTGCGGTGCGTCCTGCTCACAGTGTTCAGCTAAAACTACAAGTTAGTGGGGTGCTTCCTGCTCACAGTGTTCAGCTAAAACTACACGTTAGTGCAGTGCGTCCTGCTCACAGTGTTCAGCTAAAACTACAAGTTAGTGCGGTGCGTCCTGCTCACGGTGTTCAGCTAAAACTACAAGTTAGTGTAGTGAGACCTCTGCACAGTGTTCATCTAAAGCTACAAGTTACTGCAGTGCGCCCTGCTCACAGTGTTCAGCTAAAACTACAAGTTAGTGCAGTGCGTCCTGCTCACAGTGTTCATCTAAAGCTACAAGTTAGTGGTGTGCGTCCTGCTCACAGTGTTCAGCTAAAATAACAAGTTAGTGCAGTGCATCCTGCTCATAGTGTTCAGCTAAAACTACAAGTTAGTGCGGTGCGTCCTGCTAGTGTTCAGCTAAAACTACAAGTTAGTGCGGTGCGTCCTTCTCACAGTGTTCAGCTAAAACTACAAGTTAGTGTGGTGCGTCCTGCTCACAGTGTTCAGCTAAAACTACAAGTCAGTGCGGTGCGTCCTGCTCACAGTGTTCAGCTAAAACTACAAGTTAGTGCTGTGCGTCCTGCTCACAGTGTTCAGCTAAAACTACAAGTTAGTGGAATGCATCCTGCTCATAGTGTTCAGCTAAAACTACAAGTTAGTGCTGTGCGTCCTGCTCACAGTGTTCAGCTAAAACTACAAGTTAGTGCGGTGCGTCCTGCTCACAGTGTTCAGCTAAAACTACAAGTTAGTGCGGTGCGTCCTGCTCACAGTGTTCAGCTAAAACTACAAGTTAGTGCGGTGCGTCCTACTCACAGTATTCAGCTAAAACTACAAGTTAGTGCTGTGCATCCTGCTCACAGTGTTCAGCTAAAACTACAAGTTAATGGGGTGCGTCCTGCTCACAGTGTTCAGCTAAAACTACAAGTTAGTGCGGTGCGTCCTGCTCACACTGTTCAGCAAAAACTACAAGTTAGTGCGGTGCATCCTGCTCACAGTGTTCAGCTAAAACTACAAGTTAGTGCGGTGCGTCCTGCTCACAGTGTTCAGCTAAAACTACAAGTTAGTGTGGTGCGTCCTGCTCACAGTGTTCAGCTAAAACTACAAGTTAGTGCGGTGCGTCCTGCTCACAGTGTTCAGCTAAAACTACAAGTTAGTGTGTTCCGTCCTGCTCACAGTGTTCAGCTAAAACTACAAGTCAGTGCGGTGTCTCCTGCTCACAGTGTTCAGCTAAAACTACAAGTTAGTGCGGTGCGTCCTGCTCACAGTGTTCAGCTAAATCTACAAGTTAGTGTAGTGAGACCTCTGCACAGTGTTCAGCTAAAACTACAAGTTAGTGCGGTGCGTCCTGCTCACAGTGTTCAGCTAAAACTACAAGTTAGTGGGGTGCGTCCTGCTCACAGTGTTCAGCTAAAACTACAAGTTAGTGCTGTGCGTCCTGCTCACAGTGTTCAGCTAAAACTACAAGTTAGTGCGGTGCATCCTGCTCACAGTGTTCAGCTAAAACTACAAGTTAGTGGGGTGCATCCTGCTCACAGTGTTCAGCTAAAACTACAATTTAGCGCGGTGTCTCCTGCTCACAGTGTTCAGCTAAAACTACAAGTTAGTGGAATGCATCCTGCTCACAGTGTTCAGCTAAAACTACAAGTTAGTGCTGTGCGTCCTGCTCACAGTGTTCAGCTAAAACTACAAGTTAGTGGGGTGCGTCCTGCTCACAGTGTTCAGCTAAAGCTACAAGTTAGTGTAGTAAGACCTCTGCACAGTGTTCATCTAAAGCTACAAGTTATTGCAGTGCATCCTGCTCACAGTGTTCAGCTAAAACTACAAGTTAGTGTGTTCCGTCCTGCTCACAGTGTTCAGCTAAAACTACAAGTTAGTGGGGTGCATCCTGCTCACAGTGTTCAGCTAAAACTACAAGTTAGTGGGGTGCGTCCTGCTAACAGTGTTCAGCTAAAACTGCAAGTCAGTGTGGTGTGTCCTGCTCACAGTGTTCAGCTAAAACTGCAAGTTAGTGCAGTGCGTCCTGCTCACAGTGTTCATCTAAAACTACAAGTTAGTGGGGTGCGTCCTGCTCACAGTGTTCAGCCAAAACTACAAGTTAGTGTGGTGCGTCCTGCTCACAGTGTTCAGCTAAAACTACAAGTTAGTGCGGTGCGTCCTGCTCACAGTGTTCAGCTAAAACTACAAGTTAGTGGAATGCATCCTGCTCACAGTGTTCAGCTAAAACTACAAGTTAGTGTGGTGCCTCCTGCTCACAGTGTTCAGCTAAATCTACAAGTTAGTGTAGTGAGACCTCTGCACAGTGTTTAGCTAAAACTACAAGTTAGTGCGGTGCGTCCTGCTCACAGTGTTCAGCTAAAACTACAAGTTAGTGCGGTGCGTCCTGCTCACAGTGTTCAGCTAAAACTACAAGTTAGTGGGGTAGGTCCTGCTCACTGTGTTCAGCTAAAACTACAAGTTAGTGCGGTGCGTCCTGCTCACACTGTTCAGCAAAAACTACAAGTGAGTGCGGTGCGTCCTGCTCACAGTGTTCAGCTAAAACTACAAGTTAGTGGGGTGCGTCCTGCTCACAGTGTTCAGCTAAAACTACAAGTTAGTGCGGTGTCTCCTGCTCACAGTGTTCAGCTAAAACTACAAGTTAGTGTGGTGCGTCCTGCTCACAGTGTTCAGATAAAACTACAAGTTAGTGCGGTGCGTCCTGCTCACAGGGTTAAGGTAAAACTACAAGTTAGTAGGGTGCGTCCTGCTCACAGTGTTCAGCTAAAACTGCAAATTAGTGGCTTGCGTCCTGCTAACAGTGTTTAAATAAAACTACAAGTTAGTGCGGTGCGTCCTGCTCACAGTGTTCAGCTAAAACTACAAGTTAGTGCGGTGCGTCCTGCTCACAGTGTTCAGCTAAAACTACAAGTTAGTGTGGTGCGTCCTGCTCACAGTGTTCAGCTAAAACTACAAGTTAGTGCTGTGCGTCCTGCTCATAGTGTTCAGCTAAAACTAAAAGTTAGTGGGGTGCGTCCTGCTCACACTGTTCAGCAAAAACTACAAGTTAGTGCGGTGCGTCCTGCTCACAGTGTTCAACTAAAACTACAAGTTAGTGGGGTGCGTCCTGCTCACAGTGTTCAGCTAAAACTACAAGTTAGTGCGGTGTCTCCTGCTCACAGTGTTCAGCTAAAACTACAAGTTAGTGGAATGCATCCTGCTCACAGTGTTCAGCTAAAACTACAAGTTAGTGCGGTGCGTCCTGCTCACAGTGTTCAGCTAAAACTAATAGTTAGTGCGGTGCGTCCTGCTCACAGTGTTCAGCTAAAACTACAAGTTAGTGTGGTGCGTCCTGCTCACAGTGTTCAGCTAAAACTACAAGTCAGTGCGGTGCGTCCTGCTCACAGTGTTCAGCTAAAACTACAAGTTAGTGCTGTGCGTCCTGCTCACAGTGTTCAGCTAAAACTACAAGTTAGTGGAATGCATCCTGCTCATAGTGTTCAGCTAAAACGACAAGTTAGTGCGGTGCGTCCTGCTCACAGTGTTCAGCTAAAACTACAAGTTAGTGCGGTGCCTCCTGCTCACAGTGTTCAGCTAAAGCTACAAGTTAGTGTAGTAAGACCTCTGCACAGTGTTCATCTAAAGCTACAAGTTATTGCAGTGCATCCTGCTCACAGTGTTCAACTAAAACTACAAGTTAGTGTGTTCCGTCCTGCTCACAGTGTTCAGCTAAAACTACAAGTTAGTGGGGTGCATCCTGCTCACAGTGTTCAGCTAAAACTACAAGTTAGTGGGGTGCGTCCTGCTAACAGTGTTCAGCTAAAACTGCAAGTCAGTGTGGTGTGTCCTGCTCACAGTGTTCAGCTAAAACTGCAAGTTAGTGCAGTGCGTCCTGCTCACAGTGTTCAGCTAAAACTACAAGTTAGTGTGGTGCGTCCTGCTCACAGTGTTCAGCTAAAACTACAAGTCAGTGCGGTGCGTCCTGCTCACAGTGTTCAGCTAAAACTACAAGTTAGTTCTGTGCGTCCTGCTCACAGTGTTCAGCTAAAACTACAAGTTAGTGGAATGCATCCTGCTCATAGTGTTCAGCTAAAACTACAAGTTAGTGCTGTGCGTCCTGCTCACAGTGTTCAGCTAAAACTACAAGTTAGTGCGGTGCGTCCTGCTCACAGTGTTCAGCTAAAACTACAAGTTAGTGCGGTGCGTCCTGCTCACAGTGTTCAGCTAAAACTACAAGTTAGTGGAATGCATCCTGCTCACAGTGTTCAGCTAAAACTACAAGTTAGTGCAGTGCGTCCTGCTCACAGTGTTCAGCTAAAACTACAAGTTAGTGGGGTGCGTCCTGCTCACAGTGTTCAGCTAAAACTACAAGTTAGTGGGGAGCGTCCTGCTCACAGTGTTCAGCTAAAACTACAAGTTAGTGCGGTGCGTCCTGCTCACAGTGTTCAGCTAAAACTACAAGTTAGTGCTGTGCGTCCTGCTCACATTGTTCAGCTAAAACTACAAGTTAGCGCGGTGCGTCCTGCTCACAGTGTTCAGCTAAAACTACAAGTTAGTGCGGTGCGTCCTGCTCACAGTGTTCAGCTAAAACTACAAGTTAGTGCAGTGCGTCCTGCTCACAGTGTTCAGCTAAAACTACAAGTTAGTGCGGTGCGTCCTGCTCACGGTGTTCAGCTAAAACTACAAGTTAGTGTAGTGAGACCTCTGCACAGTGTTCATCTAAAGCTACAAGTTACTGCAGTGCGCCCTGCTCACAGTGTTCAGCTAAAACTACAAGTTAGTGCAGTGCATCCTGCTCACAGTGTTCATCTAAAGCTACAAGTTAGTGGTGTGCGTCCTGCTCACAGTGTTCAGCTAAAACAACAAGTTAGTGCAGTGCATCCTGCTCACAGTGTTCAGCTAAAACTACAAGTTAGTGCGGTGCGTCCTGCTAGTGTTCAGCTAAAACTACAAGTTAGTGCGGTGCGTCCTTCTCACAGTGTTCAGCTAAAACTACACGTTAGTGGGGTGCGTCTTGCTCACAGTGTTCAGCTAAAACTACAAGTTAGGGGGGAGCATCCTGCTCACAGTGTTCAGCTAAAACTACAAGTTAGTGCGGTGCTTCCTGCTCACAGTGTTCAGCTAAAACTACACGTTAGTGCAGTGCGTCCTGCTCACAGTGTTCAGCTAAAACGACAAGTTAGTGCGGTGCGTCCTGCTCACGGTGTTCAGCTAAAACTACAAGTTATGCCGCGTACACACGGTCGGACTTTCCGGCATACTTGGTCCGGCGGACCAGAGTGTGCCGGACAATCCGCCCGTGTGTGGGCGCCGGCGGACTTTTCCGGCGGACTTCTTCCGAAAAGCCCGCCGGACCTAGAATTGAAGCAAGTTTTAAATCTTTCCGTCGGACTCAGTTTCGGGCGGAAAGTCCGCTCGTGTGTGTGCTGGTCCGACGGAAAGGCCGCTCGTGTGTAGGCTGGTCCGACGGACCAGATGCGACGCGAGGGCAGGGTATTGCATCTCGCGCTCGCTGCAATAGGAAAAACAAATTTTCCTATTGCGGCGAGCGCGGGGCATACCAGGCCCTTAGGTCTGGTATGGATTATAAAGGGAACCCCCTACGCCGAAAAAACGGCGTGGGGTCCCCCCTAAAATCCATACCAGACCCCGATCCGAGCACGCAGCCTGGCCGGTCAGGAAAGGGGGTGGGGACGAGCGAGCGCCCCCCCCCCTCCTGAACCGTACCAGGCCGCATGCCCTCAACATGGGGGGGTGGGTGCTTTGGGGGAGGGGGGCGCCCTGCGGGCCCCCCCCACCTCAAAGCACCTTGTCCCCATGTTGATGAGGACAAGGGCCTCTTCCCGACAACCCTGGCCGTTGGTTGTCGGGGTCTGCGGGCGGGGGGCTTATCGGAATCTGGGAGCCCCCTTTAATAAGGGGACCCCCAGATCCCGGCCCCCCACCCTATGTGAATGAGTATGGGGTACATGGTCCCCCTACCCCTTCACCTAGGGAAAAATTGTAAGTAATAAAACACACTACACAGGTTTTTAAAATATTTTATTAAACAGCTCCGGGGGTGGGGATCTTCCTCCGGCTTCGGGGGTCTTCTTCCGGCTTCGGGGGTCCCTCCGCTTCATCTTCTCCCGGCGTCCGGTTGGTTCTTCTCCGCGTGTTCCAGGTCTTCGGCCGGCTCCTCTGCTGTGTTCAGGTAGCTCTCTTGCCAGCAGAGGTCCGGACTTCTGAGCTGCTGGGCTTCTTCTCTTCTCTTCTCTTCTCTTCCCCCAGATGTTGACACGACGCTCTCTCCGGCTGGACTGGTTTCTGAGGGCTGCGTTGTGACTTATATAGGCGGAGACCCCGCCGCCTTTTGATGTCACAGTCCCTGGGCATGCTGGGACTGTGACGTTTTAGGGTTCGCCCTCCGGAAGAAGACCCCCGAAGCCGGAGGAAGATCCCCACCCCCGGAGCTGTTTAATAAAATATTTTAAAAACCTGTGTAGTGTGTTTTATTACTTACAATTTTTCCCTAGGTGAAGGGGTAGGGGGACCATGTTCATTTTGAACGTGACTCAGGTGCGACGGGACTAGCAAAGGATGTCAATCTTGCCGCTTTTATCGGCGAGATTGACACCTTGCGAGCCCCGTTGCGGGGCATACCAGGCCCTTAGGTCTGGTATGGATTATAAAGGGAAGCCCCTACGCCGAAAAAACGGCGTGGGGTCCCCCCTAAAATCCATATCAGACCCCGATCCGAGCATGCAGCCTGGCCGGTCAGGAAAGGGGGTGGGGACGAGCGAGCGCCCCCCCCCCTCCTGAACCGTACCAGGCCGCATGCCCTCAACATGGGGGGGTGGGTGCTTTGGGGGAGGGGGGCGCCCTGCAACCACGCCCCCTAAAACGTCACAGTCCCAGCATGCCCAGGGACTGTGACATCAAAAGGGGGCGGGGTCTCCGCCTATATAAGTCACAACGCAGCCCTCAGAAACCAGTCCAGCCGGAGAGAGCGTCGTGTCAACATCTGGGGGAAGAGAAGAGAAGAGAAGAGAAGAGAAGAAGCCCAGCAGCTCAGAAGTCCGGACCTCTGCTGGCAAGAGAGCTACCTGAACACAGCAGAGGAGCCGGCCGAAGAACTGGAACACGCGGAGAAGAACCAACCGGACACCGGGAGAAGATGAAGCGGAGGGACCCCCGAAGCCGGAAGAAGACCCCCGAAGCCGGAGGAAGATCCCCACCCCCGGAGCTGTTTAATAAAATATTTTAAAAACCTGTGTAGTGTGTTTTATTACTTACAATTTTTCCCTAGGTGAAGGGGTAGGGGGACCATGTACCCCATACTCATTCACATAGGGTGGGGGGCCGGGATCTGGGGGCCCCCTTATTAAAGGGGGCTCCCAGATTCCGATAAGCCCCCCGCCCGCAGACCCCGACAACCAATGGCCAGGGTTGTCGGGAAGAGGCCCTTGTCCTCATCAACATGGGGACAAGGTGCTTTGAGGTGGGGGGGGCCCGCAGGGCGCCCCCCTCCCCCAAAGCACCCACCCCCCCATGTTGAGGGCATGCGGCCTGGTACGGTTCAGGAGGGGGGGGCGCTCGCTCGTCCCCACCCCCTTTCCTGACCGGCCAGGCTGCATGCTCGGATCGGGGTCTGATATGGATTTTAGGGGGGACCCCACGCCGTTTTTTCGGCGTAGGGGCTTCCCTTTATAATCCATACCAGACCTAAGGGCCTGGTATGCCCCGCAACGGGGCTCGCAAGGTGTCAATCTCGCCGATAAAAGCGGCAAGATTGACATCCTTTGCTAGTCCCGTCGCACCTGAGTCACGTTCAAAATGAACGGACTTGGCCGTGTGTGGGCAAGTCCGTTCATTCTGAAAGTCCGCCGGAACTCCGGCAAAAGTCCGTCGGAAAGACGGGCGGACTTAGCCCGCCGGAAAGTCCCGGCGTGTGTGGGCAAGTCCGTCCGTTTTAAAGTCCGGCGCACCTGGCGGACAAAGTCCGTCGGAAAGTGTGCCGGACCAAGTATGCCGGAAAGTCCGACCGTGTGTACGCGGCATTAGTGTAGTGAGACCTCTGCACAGTGTTCATCTAAAGCTACAAGTTACTGCAGTGTGCCCTGCTCACAGTGTTCAGCTAAAACTACAAGTTAGTGCAGTGCGTCCTGCTCACAGTGTTCATCTAAAGCTACAAGTTAGTGGTGTGCGTCCTGCTCACAGTGTTCAGCTAAAATAACAAGTTAGTGCAGTGCATCCTGCTCACAGTGTTCAGCTAAAACTACAAGTTAGTGTGGTGCGTCCTGCTAGTGTTCAGCTAAAACTACAAGTTAGTGCGGTGCGTCCTTCTCACAGTGTTCAGCTAAAACTACAAGTTAGTGTGGTGCGTCCTGCTCACAGTGTTCAGCTAAAACTACAAGTCAGTGCGGTGCGTCCTGCTCACAGTGTTCAGCTAAAACTACAAGTTAGTGCTGTGCGTCCTGCTCACAGTGTTCAGCTAAAACTACAAGTTAGTGCTGTGCGTCCTGCTCACAGTGTTCAGCTAAAACTACAAGTTAGTGGAATGCATCCTGCTCATAGTGTTCAGCTAAAACTACAAGTTAGTGCTGTGCGTCCTGCTCACAGTGTTCAGCTAAAACTACAAGTTAGTGCGGTGCGTCCTGCTCACAGTGTTCAGCTAAAACTACAAGTTAGTGCAGTGCGTCCTGCTCACAGTGTTCAGCTAAAACTACAAGTTAGTGCTGTGCGTCCTGCTCATAGTGTTCAGCTAAAACTAAAAGTTAGTGGGGTGCGTCCTGCTCACACTGTTCAGCAAAAACTACAAGTTAGTGCGGTGCGTCCTGCTCACAGTGTTCAGCTAAAACTACAAGTTAGTGGGGTGCGTCCTGCTCACAGTGTTCAGCTAAAACTACAAGTTAGTGCGGTGTCTCCTGCTCACAGTGTTCAGCTAAAACTACAAGTTAGTGGAATGCATCCTGCTCACAGTGTTCAGCTAAAACTACAAGTTAGTGCTGTGCGTCCTGCTCACAGTGTTCAGCTAAAACTACAAGTTAGTGGGGTGCGTCCTGCTCACAGTGTTCAGCTAAAACTACAAGTTAGTGCGGTGCGTCCTGCTCACAGTGTTCAGCTAAAACTAATAGTTAGTGCGGTGCGTCCTGCTCACAGTGTTCAGCTAAAACTACAAGTTAGTGTAGTGAGACCTCTGCACAGTGTTCATCTAAAGCTACAAGTTAGTGCAGTGCGTCCTGCTCACAGTGTTCAGCTAAAAGTACAAGTTAGTGGGGTGCGTCCTGCTCACAGTGTTCAGCTAAAACTACAAGTTAGTGCGGTGTCTCCTGCTCACAGTGTTCAGCTAAAACTACAAGTTAGTGGAATGCATCCTGCTCACAGTGTTCAGCTAAAACTACAAGTTAGTGCTGTGCGTCCTGCTCACAGTGTTCAGCTAAAACTACAAGTTAGTGGGGTGCGTCCTGCTCACAGTGTTCAGCTAAAACTACAAGTTAGTGCGGTGCGTCCTGCTCACAGTGTTCAGCTAAAACTAATAGTTAGTGCGGTGCGTCCTGCTCACAGTGTTCAGCTAAAACTACAAGTTAGTGTAGTGAGACCTCTGCACAGTGTTCATCTAAAGCTACAAGTTAGTGCAGTGCGTCCTGCTCACAGTGTTCAGCTAAAAGTACAAGTTAGTGGGGTGCGTCCTGCTCACAGTGTTCAGCTAAAACATCAAGTTAGTGCGGTGCGTCCTGCTCACAGTGTTCAGCTAAAACTACAAGTTAGTGGAATGCATCCTGCTCACAGTGTTCAGCTAAAACTACAAGTTAGTGTGGTGCGTCCTGCTCACAGTGTTCAGATAAAACTACAAGTTAGTGCGGTGCGTCCTGCTCACAGGGTTAAGGTAAAACTACAAGTTAGTGGGGTGCGTCCTGCTCACAGTGTTCAGCTAAAACTGCAAATTAGTGGCTTGCGTCCTGCTAACAGTGTTTAGATAAAACTACAAGTTAGTGCGGTGCGTCCTGCTCACAGTGTTCAGCTAAAACTACAAGTTAGTGCGGTGCGTCCTGCTCACAGTGTTCAGCTAAAACTACAAGTTAGTGTGGTGCGTCCTGCTCACAGTGTTCAGCTAAAACTACAAGTTAGTGCTGTGCGTCCTGCTCATAGTGTTCAGCTAAAACTAAAAGTTAGTGGGGTGCGTCCTGCTCACACTGTTCAGCAAAAACTACAAGTTAGTGCGGTGCGTCCTGCTCACAGTGTTCAGCTAAAACTACAAGTTAGTGGGGTGCGTCCTGCTCACAGTGTTCAGCTAAAACTACAAGTTAGTGCGGTGCGTCCTGCTCACAGTGTTCAGCTAAAACTAATAGTTAGTGCGGTGCGTCCTGCTCATAGTGTTCAGCTAAAACTACAAGTTAGTGTAGTGAGACCTCTGCACAGTGTTCATCTAAAGCTACAAGTTAGTGCAGTGCGTCCTGCTCACAGTGTTCAGCTAAAAGTACAAGTTAGTGGGGTGCGTCCTGCTCACAGTGTTCAGCTAAAACTACAAGTTAGTGGGGAGTGTCCTGCTCACAGTGTTCAGCTAAAACTACAAGTTAGTGCGGTGCGTCCTGCTCACAGTGTTCACCTAAAACTACAAGTTAGTGCTGTGCGTCCTGCTCACATTGTTCAGCTAAAACTACAAGTTAGTGCGGTGCGTCCTGCTCACAGTGTTCAGCTAAAACTACAAGTTAGTGCGGTGCGTCCTGCTCACAGTGTTCAGCTAAAACTACAAGTTAGTGCAGTGCGTCCTGCTCACAGTGTTCAGCTAAAACTACAAGTTAGTGCGGTGCGTCCTGCTCACAGTGTTCAGCTAAAACTACAAGTTGGTGGGGTGCATTCTGCTCACAGTGTTCAGCTAAAACTACAAGTTAGTGCGGTGCGTCCTGCTAGTGTTCAGCTAAAACTACAAGTTAGTGCGGTGCGTCCTGCTCACAGTGTTCAGCTAAAACTACAAGTTAGTGTGGTGCGTCCTGCTCACAGTGTTCAGCTAAAACTACAAGTCAGTGCGGTGCGTCCTGCTCACAGTGTTCAGCTAAAACTACAAGTTAGTGCTGTGCGTCCTGCTCACAGTGTTCAGCTAAAACTACAAGTTAGTGGAATGCATCCTGCTCATAGTGTTCACCTAAAACTACAAGTTAGTGCGGTGCGTCCTGCTCACAGTGTTCAGCTAAAACTACAAGTTAGTGCGGTGCCTCCTGCTCACAGTGTTCAGCTAAAGCTACAAGTTAGTGTAGTAAGACCTCTGCACAGTGTTCATCTAAAGCTACAAGTTATTGCAGTGCATCCTGCTCACAGTGTTCAGCTAAAACTACAAGTTAGTGTGTTCCGTCCTGCTCACAGTGTTCAGCTAAAACTACAAGTTAGTGGGGTGCATCCTGCTCACAGTGTTCAGCTAAAACTACAAGTTAGTGGGGTGCGTCCTGCTAACAGTGTTCAGCTAAAACTGCAAGTCAGTGTGGTGTGTCCTGCTCACAGTGTTCAGCTAAAACTGCAAGTTAGTGCAGTGCGTCCTGCTCACAGTGTTCAGCTAAAACTACAAGTTAGTGGGGTGCGTCCTGCTCACAGTGTTCAGCCAAAACTACAAGTTAGTGTGGTGCGTCCTGCTCACAGTGTTCAGCTAAAACTACAAGTTAGTGCGGTGCGTCCTGCTCACAGTGTTCAGCTAAAACTACAAGTTAGTGGAATGCATCCTGCTCACAGTGTTCAGCTAAAACTACAAGTTAGTGCAGTGCGTCCTGCTCACAGTGTTCAGCTAAAACTACAAGTTAGTGGGGTGCGTCCTGTTCACAGTGTTCAGCTAAAACTACAAGTTAGTGGGGAGCGTCCTGCTCACAGTGTTCAGCTAAAACTACAAGTTAGTGCGGTGCGTCCTGCTCACAGTGTTCAGCTAAAACTACAAGTTAGTGCTGTGCGTCCTGCTCACATTGTTCAGCTAAAACTACAAGTTAGCGTGGTGCGTCCTGCTCACAGTGTTCAGCTAAAACTACAAGTTAGTGGGGTGCGTCCTGCTCACAGTGTTCAGCTAAAACTACAATTTAGCGCGGTGTCTCCTGCTCACAGTGTTCAGCTAAAACTACAAGTTAGTGGAATGCATCCTGCTCACAGTGTTCAGCTAAAACTACAAGTTAGTGCTGTGCATCCTGCTCACAGTGTTCAGCTAAAACTACAAGTTAGTGGGGTGCGTCCTGCTCACAGTGTTCAGCTAAAGCTACAAGTTAGTGTAGTAAGACCTCTGCACAGTGTTCATCTAAAGCTACAGGTTATTGCAGTGCATCCTGCTCACAGTGTTCAGCTAAAACTACAAGTTAGTGTGTTCCGTCCTGCTCACAGTGTTCAGCTAAAACTACAAGTTAGTGGGGTGCATCCTGCTCACAGTGTTCAGCTAAAACTACAAGTTAGTGGGGTGCGTCCTGCTAACAGTGTTCAGCTAAAACTGCAAGTCAGTGTGGTGTGTCCTGCTCACAGTGTTCAGCTAAAACTGCAAGTTAGTGCAGTGCGTCCTGCTCATAGTGTTCAGCTAAAACTAAAAGTTAGTGGGGTGCGTCCTGCTCACACTGTTCAGCAAAAACTACAAGTTAGTGCGGTGCGTCCTGCTCACAGTGTTCAACTAAAACTACAAGTTAGTGGGGTGCGTCCTGCTCACAGTGTTCAGCTAAAACTACAAGTTAGTGCGTTGTCTCCTGCTCACAGTGTTCAGCTAAAACTACAAGTTAGTGGAATGCATCCTGCTCACAGTGTTCAGCTAAAACTACAAGTTAGTGCGGTGCGTCCTGCTCACAGTGTTCAGCTAAAACTAATAGTTAGTGCGGTGCGTCCTTCTCACAGTGTTCAGCTAAAACTACAAGTTAGTGTAGTGCGTCCTGCTCACAGTGTTCAGCTAAAACTACAAGTTGGTGGGGTGCATTCTGCTCACAGTGTTCAGCTAAAACTACAAGTTAGTGCGGTGCGTCCTGCTAGTGTTCAGCTAAAACTACAAGTTAGTGCGGTGCGTCCTGCTCACAGTGTTCAGCTAAAACTACAAGTTAGTGTGGTGCGTCCTGCTCACAGTGTTCAGCTAAAACTACAAGTCAGTGCGGTGCGTCCTGCTCACAGTGTTCAGCTAAAACTACAAGTTAGTGCTGTGCGTCCTGCTCACAGTGTTCAGCTAAAACTACAAGTTAGTGGAATGCATCCTGCTCATAGTGTTCAGCTAAAACTACAAGTTAGCGCGGTGCGTCCTGCTCACAGTGTTCAGCTAAAACTACAAGTTAGTGCGGTGCGTCCTGCTCACAGTGTTCAGCTAAAACTACAAGTTAGTGCAGTGCGTCCTGCTCACAGTGTTCAGCTAAAACTACAAGTTAGTGCGGTGCGTCCTGCTCACGGTGTTCAGCTAAAACTACAAGTTAGTGTAGTGAGACCTCTGCACAGTGTTCATCTAAAGCTACAAGTTACTGCAGTGCGCCCTGCTCACAGTGTTCAGCTAAAACTACAAGTTAGTGCAGTGCGTCCTGCTCACAGTGTTCATCTAAAGCTACAAGTTAGTGGTGTGCGTCCTGCTCACAGTGTTCAGCTAAAACAACAAGTTAGTGCAGTGCATCCTGCTCACAGTGTTCAGCTAAAACTACAAGTTAGTGCGGTGCGTCCTGCTAGTGTTCAGCTAAAACTACAAGTTAGTGCGGTGCGTCCTTCTCACAGTGTTCAGCTAAAACTACAAGTTAGTGGGGTGCGTCCTGCTCACAGTGTTCAGCTAAAACTACAAGTTAGGGGGGAGCGTCCTGCTCACAGTGTTCAGCTAAAACTACAAGTTAGTGCGGTGCGTCCTGCTCACATTGTTCAGCTAAAACTACAAGTTAGTGCGGTGCGTCCTGCTCACAGTGTTCAGCTAAAACTACAAGTTAGTGGGGTGCTTCCTGGTCACAGTGTTCAGCTAAAACTACACGTTAGTGCAGTGCGTCCTGCTCACAGTGTTCAGCTAAAACTACAAGTTAGTTCGGTGCGTCCTGCTCACGGTGTTCAGCTAAAACTACAAGTTAGTGTAGTGAGACCTCTGCACAGTGTTCATCTAAAGCTACAAGTTACTGCAGTGCGCCCTGCTCACAGTGTTCAGCTAAAACTACAAGTTAGTGCAGTGCGTCCTGCTCACAGTGTTCATCTAAAGCTACAAGTTAGTGGTGTGCGTCCTGCTCACAGTGTTCAGCTAAAATAACAAGTTAGTGCAGTGCATCCTGCTCATAGTGTTCAGCTAAAACTACAAGTTAGTGCGGTGCGTCCTGCTAGTGTTCAGCTAAAACTACAAGTTAGTGCGGTGCGTCCTTCTCACAGTGTTCAGCTAAAACTACAAGTTAGTGTGGTGCGTCCTGCTCACAGTGTTCAGCTAAAACTACAAGTCAGTGCGGTGCGTCCTGCTCACAGTGTTCAGCTAAAACTACAAGTTAGTGCTGTGCGTCCTGCTCACAGTGTTCAGCTAAAACTACAAGTTAGTGGAATGCATCCTGCTCATAGTGTTCAGCTAAAACTACAAGTTAGTGCTGTGCGTCCTGCTCACAGTGTTCAGCTAAAACTACAAGTTAGTGCGGTGCGTCCTGCTCACAGTGTTCAGCTAAAACTACAAGTTAGTGCTGTGCGTCCTGATCACAGTGTTCAGCTAAAACTACAAGTTAGTGGAATGCATCCTGCTCATAGTGTTCAGCTAAAACTACAAGTTAGTGCTGTGCGTCCTGCTCACAGTGTTCAGCTAAAACTACAAGTTAGTGCGGTGCGTCCTGCTCACAGTGTTCAGCTAAAACTACAAGTTAGTGCAGTGCGTCCTGCTCACAGTGTTCAGCTAAAACTACAAGTTAGTGGAATGCATCCTGCTCACAGTGTTCAGCTAAAACTACAAGTTAGTGTGGTGCGTCCTGCTCACAGTGTTCAGATAAAACTACAAGTTAGTGCGGTGCGTCCTGCTCACAGGGTTAAGGTAAAACTACAAGTTAGTGGGGTGCGTCCTGCTCACAGTGTTCAGCTAAAACTGCAAATTAGTGGCTTGCGTCCTGCTAACAGTGTTTAGATAAAACTACAAGTTAGTGCGGTGCGTCCTGCTCACAGTGTTCAGCTAAAACTACAAGTTAGTGCGGTGCGTCCTGCTCACAGTGTTCAGCTAAAACTACAAGTTAGTGTGGTGCGTCCTGCTCACAGTGTTCAGCTAAAACTACAAGTTAGTGCTGTGCGTCCTGCTCATAGTGTTCAGCTAAAACTAAAAGTTAGTGGGGTGCGTCCTGCTCACACTGTTCAGCAAAAACTACAAGTTAGTGCGGTGCGTCCTGCTCACAGTGTTCAGCTAAAACTACAAGTTAGTGCGGTGTCTCCTGCTCACAGTGTTCAGCTAAAACTACAAGTTAGTGGAATGCATCCTGCTCACAGTGTTCAGCTAAAACTACAAGTTAGTGCTGTGCGTCCTGCTCACAGTGTTCAGCTAAAACTACAAGTTAGTGGGGTGCGTCCTGCTCACAGTGTTCAGCTAAAACTACAAGTTAGTGCGGTGCGTCCTGCTCACAGTGTTCAGCTAAAACTAATAGTTAGTGCGGTGCGTCCTGCTCACAGTGTTCAGCTAAAACTACAAGTTAGTGTAGTGAGACCTCTGCACAGTGTTCATCTAAAGCTACAAGTTAGTGCAGTGCGTCCTGCTCACAGTGTTCAGCTAAAAGTACAAGTTAGTGGGGTGCATCCTGCTCACAGTGTTCAGCTAAAACTACAAGTTAGTGCGGTGTCTCCTGCTCACAGTGTTCAGCTAAAACTACAAGTTAGTGGAATGCATCCTGCTCACAGTGTTCAGCTAAAACTACAAGTTAGTGCTGTGCGTCCTGCTCACAGTGTTCAGCTAAAACTACAAGTTAGTGGGGTGTGTCCTGCTCACAGTGTTCAGCTAAAACTACAAGTTAGTGCGGTGCGTCCTGCTCACAGTGTTCAGCTAAAACTAATAGTTAGTGCGGTGCGTCCTGCTCACAGTGTTCAGCTAAAACTACAAGTTAGTGTAGTGAGACCTCTGCACAGTGTTCATCTAAAGCTACAAGTTAGTGCAGTGCGTCCTGCTCACAGTGTTCAGCTAAAAGTACAAGTTAGTGGGGTGCGTCCTGCTCACAGTGTTCAGCTAAAACTACAAGTTAGTGTGGTGCGTCCTGCTCACAGTGTTCAGCTAAAACTACAAGTCAGTGTGGTGCGTCCTGCTCACAGTGTTCAGCTAAAACTACAAGTTAGTGCTGTGTGTCCTGCTCACAGTGTTCAGCTAAAACTACAAGTTAGTGGAATGCATCCTGCTCATAGTGTTCAGCTAAAACTACAAGTTAGTGCTGTGCGTCCTGCTCACAGTGTTCAGCTAAAACTACAAGTTAGTGCGGTGCGTCCTGCTCACAGTGTTCAGCTAAAACTACAAGTTAGTGCGGTGCGTCCTGCTCACAGTGTTCAGCTAAAACTACAAGTTAGTGGAATGCATCCTGCTCACAGTGTTCAGCTAAAACTACAAGTTAGTGTGGTGCGTCCTGCTCACAGTGTTCAGATAAAACTACAAGTTAGTGCGGTGCGTCCTGCTCACAGGGTTAAGGTAAAACTACAAGTTAGTGGGGTGCGTCCTGCTCACAGTGTTCAGCTAAAACTGCAAATTAGTGGCTTGCGTCCTGCTAACAGTGTTTAGATAAAACTACAAGTTAGTGCGGTGCGTCCTGCTCACAGTGTTCAGCTAAAACTACAAGTTAGTGCGGTGCGTCCTGCTCACAGTGTTCAGCTAAAACTACAAGTTAGTGTGGTGCGTCCTGCTCACAGTGTTCAGCTAAAACTACAAGTTAGTGCTGTGCGTCCTGCTCATAGTGTTCAGCTAAAACTAAAAGTTAGTGGGGTGCGTCCTGCTCACAGTGTTCAGCTAAAACTACAAGTTAGTGTGGTGCGTCCTGCTCACAGTGTTCAGCTAAAACTACAAGTTAGTGCTGTGCGTCCTGCTCATAGTGTTCAGCTAAAACTAAAAGTTAGTGGGGTGCGTCCTGCTCACACTGTTCAGCAAAAACTACAAGTTAGTGCGGTGCGTCCTGCTCACAGTGTTCAGCTAAAACTACAAGTTAGTGCGGTGTCTCCTGCTCACAGTGTTCAGCTAAAACTACAAGTTAGTGGAATGCATCCTGCTCACAGTGTTCAGCTAAAACTACAAGTTAGTGCTGTGCGTCCTGCTCACAGTGTTCAGCTAAAACTACAAGTTAGTGGGGTGCGTCCTGCTCACAGTGTTCAGCTAAAACTACAAGTTAGTGCGGTGCGTCCTGCTCACAGTGTTCAGCTAAAACTAATAGTTAGTGCGGTGCGTCCTGCTCATAGTGTTCAGCTAAAACTACAAGTTAGTGTAGTGAGACCTCTGCACAGTGTTCATCTAAAGCTACAAGTTAGTGCAGTGCGTCCTGCTCACAGTGTTCAGCTAAAAGTACAAGTTAGTGGGGTGCGTCCTGCTCACAGTGTTCAGTTAAAACTACAAGTTAGTGGGGAGTGTCCTGCTCACAGTGTTCAGCTAAAACTACAAGTTAGTGCGGTGCGTCCTGCTCACAGTGTTCACCTAAAACTACAAGTTAGTGCGGTGCGTCCTGCTCACAGTGTTCACCTAAAACTACAAGTTAGTGCGGTGCGTCCTGCTCACAGTGTTCAGCTAAAACTACAAGTTAGTGCGGTGCGTCCTGCTCACAGTGTTCAGCTAAAACTACAAGTTAGTGCAGTGCGTCCTGCTCACAGTGTTCAGCTAAAACTACAAGTTAGTGCGGTGCGTCCTGCTCACAGTGTTCAGCTAAAACTACAAGTTGGTGGGGTGCATTCTGCTCACAGTGTTCAGCTAAAACTACAAGTTAGTGCGGTGCGTCCTGCTAGTGTTCAGCTAAAACTACAAGTTAGTGCGGTGCGTCCTGCTCACAGTGTTCAGCTAAAACTACAAGTTAGTGTGGTGCGTCCTGCTCACAGTGTTCAGCTAAAACTACAAGTCAGTGCGGTGCGTCCTGCTCACAGTGTTCAGCTAAAACTACAAGTTAGTGCTGTGCGTCCTGCTCACAGTGTTCAGCTAAAACTACAAGTTAGTGGAATGCATCCTGCTCATAGTGTTCACCTAAAACTACAAGTTAGTGCGGTGCGTCCTGCTCACAGTGTTCAGCTAAAACTACAAGTTAGTGCGGTGCCTCCTGCTCACAGTGTTCAGCTAAAGCTACAAGTTAGTGTAGTAAGACCTCTGCACAGTGTTCATCTAAAGCTACAAGTTATTGCAGTGCATCCTGCTCACAGTGTTCAGCTAAAACTACAAGTTAGTGTGTTCCGTCCAGCTCACAGTTATCAGCTAAAACTACAAGTTAGTGGGGTGCATCCTGCTCACAGTGTTCAGCTAAAACTACAAGTTAGTGCGGTGCGTCCTGCTCACACTGTTCAGCAAAAACTACAAGTTAGTGCGGTGCATCCTGCTCACAGTGTTCAGCTAAAACTACAAGTTAGTGCGGTGCGTCCTGCTCACAGTGTTCAGCTAAAACTACAAGTTAGTGCGGTGCGTCCTGCTCACAGTGTTCAGCTAAAACTACAAGTTAGTGCGGTGCGTCCTGCTCACAGTGTTCAGCTAAAACTACAAGTTAGTGTGTTCCGTCCGGCTCACAGTGTTCAGCTAAAACTACAAGTTAGTGCGGTGTCTCCTGCTCACAGTGTTCAGCTAAAACTACAAGTTAGTGCGGTGCGTCCTGCTCACAGTGTTCAGCTAAAACTAATAGATAGTGCGGTGCGTCCTGCTCACAGTGTTCAGCTAAAACTACAAGTTAGTGTAGTGAGACCTCTGCACAGTGTTCATCTAAAGCTACAAGTTAGTGCAGTGCGTCCTGCTCACAGTGTTCAGCTAAAAGTACAAGTTAGTGGGGTGCGTCCTGCTCACAGTGTTCAGCTAAAACTACAAGTTAGTGTGGTGCGTCCTGCTCACAGTGTTCAGCTAAAACTACAAGTCAGTGCGGTGCGTCCTGTTCACAGTGTTCAGCTAAAACTACAAGTTAGTGCTGTGCGTCCTGCTCACAGTGTTCAGCTAAAACTACAAGTTAGTGGAATGCATCCTGCTCATAGTGTTCAGCTAAAACTACAAGTTAGTGCTGTGCGTCCTGCTCACAGTGTTCAGCTAAAACTACAAGTTAGTGCGGTGCGTCCTGCTCACAGTGTTCAGCTAAAACTACAAGTTAGTGCGGTGCGTCCTGCTCACAGTGTTCAGCTAAAACTACAAGTTAGTGGAATGCATCCTACTCACAGTGTTCAGCTAAAACTACAAGTTAGTGTGGTGCGTCCTGCTCACAGTGTTCAGATAAAACTACAAGTTAGTGCGGTGCGTCCTGCTCACAGGGTTAAGGTAAAACTACAAGTTAGTGGGGTGCGTCCTGCTCACAGTGTTCAGCTAAAACTGCAAATTAGTGGCTTGCGTCCTGCTAACAGTGTTTAGATAAAACTACAAGTTAGTGCGGTGCGTCCTGCTCACAGTGTTCAGCTAAAACTACAAGTTAGTGCGGTGCGTCCTGCTCACAGTGTTCAGCTAAAACTACAAGTTAGTGTGGTGCGTCCTGCTCACAGTGTTCAGCTAAAACTACAAGTTAGTGCTGTGCGTCCTGCTCATAGTGTTCAGCTAAAACTAAAAGTTAGTGGGGTGCGTCCTGCTCACACTGTTCAGCAAAAACTACAAGTTAGTGCGGTGCGTCCTGCTCACAGTGTTCAGCTAAAACTACAAGTTAGTGGGGTGCGTCCTGCTCACAGTGTTCAGCTAAAACTACAAGTTAGTGCGGTGTCTCCTGCTCACAGTGTTCAGCTAAAACTACAAGTTAGTGGAATGCATCCTGCTCACAGTGTTCAGCTAAAACTACAAGTTAGTGCTGTGCGTCCTGCTCACAGTGTTCAGCTAAAACTACAAGTTAGTGGGGTGCGTCCTGCTCACAGTGTTCAGCTAAAACTACAAGTTAGTGCGGTGCGTCCTGCTCACAGTGTTCAGCTAAAACTAATAGTTAGTGCGGTGCGTCCTGCTCATAGTGTTCAGCTAAAACTACAAGTTAGTGTAGTGAGACCTCTGCACAGTGTTCATCTAAAGCTACAAGTTAGTGCAGTGCGTCCTGCTCACAGTGTTCAGCTAAAAGTACAAGTTAGTGGGTGCGTCCTGCTCACAGTGTTCAGCTAAAACTACAAGTTAGTGGGGAGTGTCCTGCTCACAGTGTTCAGCTAAAACTACAAGTTAGTGCGGTGCGTCCTGCTCACAGTGTTCACCTAAAACTACAAGTTAGTGCTGTGCGTCCTGCTCACATTGTTCAGCTAAAACTACAAGTTAGTGCGGTGCGTCCTGCTAGTGTTCAGCTAAAACTACAAGTTAGTGCGGTGCGTCCTGCTCACAGTGTTCAGCTAAAACTACAAGTTAGTGGAATGCATCCTGCTCACAGTGTTCAGCTAAAACTACAAGTTAGTGTGGTGCGTCCTGCTCACAGTGTTCAGATAAAACTACAAGTTAGTGCGGTGCGTCCTGCTCACAGGGTTAAGGTAAAACTACAAGTTAGTGGGGTGCGTCCTGCTCACAGTGTTCAGCTAAAACTGCAAATTAGTGGCTTGCGTCCTGCTAACAGTGTTTAGATAAAACTACAAGTTAGTGCGGTGCGTCCTGCTCACAGTGTTCAGCTAAAACTACAAGTTAGTGCGGTGCGTCCTGCTCACAGTGTTCAGCTAAAACTACAAGTTAGTGTGGTGCGTCCTGCTCACAGTGTTCAGCTAAAACTACAAGTTAGTGCTGTGCGTCCTGCTCATAGTGTTCAGCTAAAACTAAAAGTTAGTGGGGTGCGTCCTGCTCACAGTGTTCAGCTAAAACTACAAGTTAGTGTGGTGCGTCCTGCTCACAGTGTTCAGCTAAAACTACAAGTTAGTGCTGTGCGTCCTGCTCATAGTGTTCAGCTAAAACTAAAAGTTAGTGGGGTGCGTCCTGCTCACACTGTTCAGCAAAAACTACAAGTTAGTGCGGTGCGTCCTGCTCACAGTGTTCAGCTAAAACTACAAGTTAGTGGGGTGCGTCCTGCTCACAGTGTTCAGCTAAAACTACAAGTTAGTGCGGTGTCTCCTGCTCACAGTGTTCAGCTAAAACTACAAGTTAGTGGAATGCATCCTGCTCACAGTATTCAGCTAAAACTACAAGTTAGTGCTGTGCGTCCTGCTCACAGTGTTCAGCTAAAACTACAAGTTAGTGGGGTGCGTCCTGCTCACAGTGTTCAGCTAAAACTACAAGTTAGTGCGGTGCGTCCTGCTCACAGTGTTCAGCTAAAACTAATAGTTAGTGCGGTGCGTCCTGCTCATAGTGTTCAGCTAAAACTACAAGTTAGTGTAGTGAGACCTCTGCACAGTGTTCATCTAAAGCTACAAGTTAGTGCAGTGCGTCCTGCTCACAGTGTTCAGCTAAAAGTACAAGTTAGTGGGGTGCGTCCTGCTCACAGTGTTCAGTTAAAACTACAAGTTAGTGGGGAGTGTCCTGCTCACAGTGTTCAGCTAAAACTACAAGTTAGTGCGGTGCGTCCTGCTCACAGTGTTCACCTAAAACTACAAGTTAGTGCGGTGCGTCCTGCTCACAGTGTTCACCTAAAACTACAAGTTAGTGCGGTGCGTCCTGCTCACAGTGTTCAGCTAAAACTACAAGTTAGTGCGGTGCGTCCTGCTCACAGTGTTCAGCTAAAACTACAAGTTAGTGCAGTGCGTCCTGCTCACAGTGTTCAGCTAAAACTACAAGTTAGTGCGGTGCGTCCTGCTCACAGTGTTCAGCTAAAACTACAAGTTGGTGGGGTGCATTCTGCTCACAGTGTTCAGCTAAAACTACAAGTTAGTGCGGTGCGTCCTGCTAGTGTTCAGCTAAAACTACAAGTTAGTGCGGTGCGTCCTGCTCACAGTGTTCAGCTAAAACTACAAGTTAGTGTGGTGCGTCCTGCTCACAGTGTTCAGCTAAAACTACAAGTCAGTGCGGTGCGTCCTGCTCACAGTGTTCAGCTAAAACTACAAGTTAGTGCTGTGCGTCCTGCTCACAGTGTTCAGCTAAAACTACAAGTTAGTGGAATGCATCCTGCTCATAGTGTTCACCTAAAACTACAAGTTAGTGCGGTGCGTCCTGCTCACAGTGTTCAGCTAAAACTACAAGTTAGTGCGGTGCCTCCTGCTCACAGTGTTCAGCTAAAGCTACAAGTTAGTGTAGTAAGACCTCTGCACAGTGTTCATCTAAAGCTACAAGTTATTGCAGTGCATCCTGCTCACAGTGTTCAGCTAAAACTACAAGTTAGTGTGTTCCGTCCAGCTCACAGTTATCAGCTAAAACTACAAGTTAGTGGGGTGCATCCTGCTCACAGTGTTCAGCTAAAACTACAAGTTAGTGGGGTGCGTCCTGCTAACAGTGTTCAGCTAAAACTGCAAGTCAGTGTGGTGTGTCCTGCTCACAGTGTTCAGCTAAAACTGCAAGTTAGTGCAGTGCGTCCTGCTCACAGTGTTCAGTTAAAACTACAAGTTAGTGGGGTGCGTCCTGCTCACAGTGTTCAGCCAAAACTACAAGTTAGTGTGGTGCGTCCTGCTCACAGTGTTCAGCTAAAACTACAAGTTAGTGCGGTGC
This sequence comes from Lithobates septentrionalis, assembly GCA_037952835.1. Classification (NCBI taxonomy): domain Eukaryota; kingdom Metazoa; phylum Chordata; class Amphibia; order Anura; family Ranidae; genus Lithobates; species Lithobates septentrionalis. The sequence goes on along the minus strand of JBBDGP010000082.1, from coordinate 14,868,440 downwards.
GTCCTGCTCACAGTGTTCAGCTAAAACTACAAGTTAGTGGAATGCATCCTGCTCACAGTGTTCAGCTAAAACTACAAGTTAGTGCGGTGCCTCCTGCTCACAGTGTTCAGCTAAATCTACAAGTTAGTGTAGTGAGACCTCTGCACAGTGTTTAGCTAAAACTACAAGTTAGTGCGGTGTGTCCTGCTCACAGTGTTCAGCTAAAACTACAAGTTAGTGCGGTGCGTCCTGCTCACAGTGTTCAGCTAAAACTACAAGTTAGTGCTGTGCATCCTGCTCACAGTGTTCATCTAAAACTACAAGTTAGTGGGGTAGGTCCTGCTCACTGTGTTCAGCTAAAACTACAAGTTAGTGCGGTGCGTCCTGCTCACACTGTTCAGCAAAAACTACAAGTTAGTGGGGTGCGTCCTGCTCACAGTGTTCAGCTAAAACTACAAGTTAGTGCGGTGTCTCCTGCTCACAGTGTTCAGCTAAAACTACAAGTTAGTGGGGTGCGTCCTGCTCACAGTGTTCAGCTAAAACTACAAGTTAGTGCGGTGCGTCCTGCTCACAGTGTTCAGCTAAAACTACAAGTTAGTGCGGTGCGTCCTACTCACAGTGTTCAGCTAAAACTACAAGTTAGTGCTGTGCATCCTGCTCACAGTGTTCAGCTAAAACTACAAGTTAATGGGGTGCGTCCTGCTCACAGTGTTCAGCTAAAACTACAAGTTAGTGCGGTGCGTCCTGCTCACACTGTTCAGCAAAAACTACAAGTTAGTGCGGTGCATCCTGCTCACAGTGTTCAGCTAAAACTACAAGTTAGTGCGGTGCGTCCTGCTCACAGTGTTCAGCTAAAACTACAAGTTAGTGCGGTGCGTCCTGCTCACAGTGTTCAGCTAAAACTACAAGTTAGTGCGGTGCGTCCTGCTCACAGTGTTCAGCTAAAACTACAAGTTAGTGTGTTCCGTCCGGCTCACAGTGTTCAGCTAAAACTACAAGTTAGTGCGGTGTCTCCTGCTCACAGTGTTCAGCTAAAACTACAAGTTAGTGCGGTGCGTCCTGCTCACAGTGTTCAGCTAAAACTAATAGATAGTGCGGTGCGTCCTGCTCACAGTGTTCAGCTAAAACTACAAGTTAGTGTAGTGAGACCTCTGCACAGTGTTCATCTAAAGCTACAAGTTAGTGCAGTGCGTCCTGCTCACAGTGTTCAGCTAAAAGTACAAGTTAGTGGGGTGCGTCCTGCTCACAGTGTTCAGCTAAAACTACAAGTTAGTGTGGTGCGTCCTGCTCACAGTGTTCAGCTAAAACTACAAGTCAGTGCGGTGCGTCCTGTTCACAGTGTTCAGCTAAAACTACAAGTTAGTGCTGTGCGTCCTGCTCACAGTGTTCAGCTAAAACTACAAGTTAGTGGAATGCATCCTGCTCATAGTGTTCAGCTAAAACTACAAGTTAGTGCTGTGCGTCCTGCTCACAGTGTTCAGCTAAAACTACAAGTTAGTGCGGTGCGTCCTGCTCACAGTGTTCAGCTAAAACTACAAGTTAGTGCGGTGCGTCCTGCTCACAGTGTTCAGCTAAAACTACAAGTTAGTGGAATGCATCCTACTCACAGTGTTCAGCTAAAACTACAAGTTAGTGTGGTGCGTCCTGCTCACAGTGTTCAGATAAAACTACAAGTTAGTGCGGTGCGTCCTGCTCACAGGGTTAAGGTAAAACTACAAGTTAGTGGGGTGCGTCCTGCTCACAGTGTTCAGCTAAAACTGCAAATTAGTGGCTTGCGTCCTGCTAACAGTGTTTAGATAAAACTACAAGTTAGTGCGGTGCGTCCTGCTCACAGTGTTCAGCTAAAACTACAAGTTAGTGCGGTGCGTCCTGCTCACAGTGTTCAGCTAAAACTACAAGTTAGTGTGGTGCGTCCTGCTCACAGTGTTCAGCTAAAACTACAAGTTAGTGCTGTGCGTCCTGCTCATAGTGTTCAGCTAAAACTAAAAGTTAGTGGGGTGCGTCCTGCTCACACTGTTCAGCAAAAACTACAAGTTAGTGCGGTGCGTCCTGCTCACAGTGTTCAGCTAAAACTACAAGTTAGTGGGGTGTGTCCTGCTCACAGTGTTCAGCTAAAACTACAAGTTAGTGCGGTGTCTCCTGCTCACAGTGTTCAGCTAAAACTACAAGTTAGTGGAATGCATCCTGCTCACAGTGTTCAGCTAAAACTACAAGTTAGTGCTGTGCGTCCTGCTCACAGTGTTCAGCTAAAACTACAAGTTAGTGGGGTGCGTCCTGCTCACAGTGTTCAGCTAAAACTACAAGTTAGTGCGGTGCGTCCTGCTCACAGTGTTCAGCTAAAACTAATAGTTAGTGCGGTGCGTCCTGCTCATAGTGTTCAGCTAAAACTACAAGTTAGTGTAGTGAGACCTCTGCACAGTGTTCATCTAAAGCTACAAGTTAGTGCAGTGCGTCCTGCTCACAGTGTTCAGCTAAAAGTACAAGTTAGTGGGTGCGTCCTGCTCACAGTGTTCAGCTAAAACTACAAGTTAGTGGGGAGTGTCCTGCTCACAGTGTTCAGCTAAAACTACAAGTTAGTGCGGTGCGTCCTGCTCACAGTGTTCACCTAAAACTACAAGTTAGTGCTGTGCGTCCTGCTCACATTGTTCAGCTAAAACTACAAGTTAGTGCGGTGCGTCCTGCTAGTGTTCAGCTAAAACTACAAGTTAGTGCGGTGCGTCCTGCTCACAGTGTTCAGCTAAAACTACAAGTTAGTGTGGTGCGTCCTGCTCACAGTGTTCAGCTAAAACTACAAGTCAGTGCGGTGCGTCCTGCTCACAGTGTTCAGCTAAAACTACAAGTTAGTGCTGTGCGTCCTGCTCACAGTGTTCAGCTAAAACTACAAGTTAGTGGAATGCATCCTGCTCATAGTGTTCACCTAAAACTACAAGTTAGTGCGGTGCGTCCTGCTCACAGTGTTCAGCTAAAACTACAAGTTAGTGCGGTGCCTCCTGCTCACAGTGTTCAGCTAAAGCTACAAGTTAGTGTAGTAAGACCTCTGCACAGTGTTCATCTAAAGCTACAAGTTATTGCAGTGCATCCTGCTCACAGTGTTCAGCTAAAACTATAAGTTAGTGTGTTCCGTCCTGCTCACAGTGTTCAGCTAAAACTACAAGTTAGTGGGGTGCATCCTGCTCACAGTGTTCAGCTAAAACTACAAGTTAGTGGGGTGCGTCCTGCTAACAGTGTTCAGCTAAAACTGCAAGTCAGTGTGGTGTGTCCTGCTCACAGTGTTCAGCTAAAACTGCAAGTTAGTGCAGTGCGTCCTGCTCACAGTGTTCAGCTAAAACTACAAGTTAGTGGGGTGCGTCCTGCTCACAGTGTTCAGCCAAAACTACAAGTTAGTGTGGTGCGTCCTGCTCACAGTGTTCAGCTAAAACTACAAGTTAGTGCGGTGCGTCCTGCTCACAGTGTTCAGCTAAAACTACAAGTTAGTGGAATGCATCCTGCTCACAGTGTTCAGCTAAAACTACAAGTTATTGCGGTGCCTCCTGCTCACAGTGTTCAGCTAAATCTACAAGTTAGTGTAGTGAGACCTCTGCACAGTGTTTAGCTAAAACTACAAGTTAGTGCGGTGTGTCCTGCTCACAGTGTTCAGCTAAAACTACAAGTTAGTGCGGTGCGTCCTGCTCACAGTGTTCAGCTAAAACTACAAGTTAGTGCTGTGCATCCTGCTCACAGTGTTCATCTAAAACTACAAGTTAGTGGGGTAGGTCCTGCTCACACTGTTCAGCTAAAACTACAAGTTAGTGAGGTGCGTCCTGCTCACACTGTTCAGCAAAAACTACAAGTTAGTGCGGTGCGTCCTGCTCACAGTGTTCAGCTAAAACTACAAGTTAGTGGGGTGCGTCCTGCTCACAGTGTTCAGCTAAAACTACAAGTTAGTGCGGTGCATCCTGCTCACAGGGTTAAGGTAAAACTACAAGTTAGTGGGGTGCGTCCTGCTCACAGTGTTCAGCTAAAACTACAAGTTAGTGGGGAGTGTCCTGCTCACAGTGTTCAGCTAAAACTACAAGTTAGTGCGGTACGTCCTGCTCACAGTGTTCACCTAAAACTACAAGTTAGTGCTGTGCGTCCTGCTCACATTGTTCAGCTAAAACTACAAGTTAGTGCGGTGCGTCCTGCTCACAGTGTTCAGCTAAAACTACAAGTTAGTGCGGTGCGTCCTGCTCACAGTGTTCAGCTAAAACTACAAGTTAGTGCAGTGCGTCCTGCTCACAGTGTTCAGCTAAAACTACAAGTTAGTGCGGTGCGTCCTGCTCACAGTGTTCAGCTAAAACTACAAGTTGGTGGGGTGCATTCTGCTCACAGTGTTCAGCTAAAACTACAAGTTAGTGCGGTGCGTCCTGCTAGTGTTCAACTAAAACTACAAGTTAGTGCGGTGCGTCCTGCTCACAGTGTTCAGCTAAAACTACAAGTTAGTGTGGTGCGTCCTGCTCACAGTGTTCAGCTAAAACTACAAGTCAGTGCGGTGCGTCCTGCTCACAGTGTTCAGCTAAAACTACAAGTTAGTGCTGTGCGTCCTGCTCAAAGTGTTCAGCTAAAACTACAAGTTAGTGGAATGCATCCTGCTCATAGTGTTCACCTAAAACTACAAGTTAGTGCGGTGCGTCCTGCTCACAGTGTTCAGCTAAAACTACAAGTTAGTGCGGTGCCTCCTGCTCACAGTGTTCAGCTAAAGCTACAAGTTAGTGTAGTAAGACCTCTGCACAGTGTTCATCTAAAGCTACAAGTTATTGCAGTGCATCCTGCTCACAGTGTTCAGCTAAAACTACAAGTTAGTGTGTTCCGTCCTGCTCACAGTGTTCAGCTAAAACTACAAGTTAGTGGGGTGCATCCTGCTCACAGTGTTCAGCTAAAACTACAAGTTAGTGGGGTGCGTCCTGCTAACAGTGTTCAGCTAAAACTGCAAGTCAGTGTGGTGTGTCCTGCTCACAGTGTTCAGCTAAAACTGCAAGTTAGTGCAGTGCGTCCTGCTCACAGTGTTCAGCTAAAACTACAAGTTAGTGGGGTGCGTCCTGCTCACAGTGTTCAGCCAAAACTACAAGTTAGTGTGGTGCGTCCTGCTCACAGTGTTCAGCTAAAACTACAAGTTAGTGCGGTGCGTCCTGCTCACAGTGTTCAGCTAAAACTACAAGTTAGTGGAATGCATCCTGCTCACAGTGTTCAGCTAAAACTACAAGTTAGTGCGGTGCCTCCTGCTCACAGTGTTCAGCTAAATCTACAAGTTAGTGTAGTGAGACCTCTGCACAGTGTTTAGCTAAAACTACAAGTTAGTGCGGTGTGTCCTGCTCACAGTGTTCAGCTAAAACTACAAGTTAGTGCGGTGCGTCCTGCTCACAGTGTTCAGCTAAAACTACAAGTTAGTGCTGTGCATCCTGCTCACAGTGTTCATCTAAAACTACAAGTTAGTGGGGTAGGTCCTGCTCACTGTGTTCAGCTAAAACTACAAGTTAGTGCGGTGCGTCCTGCTCACACTGTTCAGCAAAAACTACAAGTTAGTGCGGTGCGTCCTGCTCACAGTGTTCAGCTAAAACTACAAGTTAGTGGGGTGCATCCTGCTCACAGTGTTCAGCTAAAACTACAAGTTAGTGCGGTGTCTCCTGCTCACAGTGTTCAGCTAAAACTACAAGTTAGTGGGGTGCGTCCTGCTCACAGTGTTCAGCTAAAACTACAAGTTAGTGCGGTGCGTCCTGCTCACAATGTTCAGCTAAAACTACAAGTTAGTGCGGTGCGTCCTGCTCACAGTGTTCAGCTAAAACTACAAGTTAGTGTGTTCCGTCCTGCTCACAGTGTTCAGCTAAAACTACAAGTTAGTGCGGTGTCTCCTGCTCACAGTGTTCAGCTAAAACTACAAGTTAGTGCGGTGCTTCCTGCTCACAGTGTTCAGCTAAATCTACAAGTTAGTGTAGTGAGACCTCTGCACAGTGTTCAGCTAAAACTACAAGTTAGTGCGGTGCGTCCTGCTCACAGTGTTCAGCTAAAACTACAAGTTAGTGGGGTGCGCCCTGCTCACCGTGTTCAGCTAAAACTACAAGTTAGTGCTGTGCGTCCTGCTCACAGTGTTCAGCTAAAACTACAAGTTAGTGCGGTGCATCCTGCTCACTGTGTTCAGCTAAAACTACAAGTTAGTGGGGTGCGTCCTGCTCACAGTGTTCAGCTAAAACTACAATTTAGCGCGGTGTCTCCTGCTCACAGTGTTCAGCTAAAACTACAAGTTAGTGGAATGCATCCTGCTCACAGTGTTCAGCTAAAACTACAAGTTAGTGCTGTGCGTCCTGCTCACAGTGTTCAGCTAAAACTACAAGTTAGTGCGGTGCCTCCTGCTCACAGTGTTCAGCTAAAGCTACAAGTTAGTGTAGTAAGACCTCTGCACAGTGTTCATCTAAAGCTACAAGTTATTGCAGTGCATCCTGCTCACAGTGTTCAGCTAAAACTACAAGTTAGTGTGTTCCGTCCTGCTCACAGTGTTCAGCTAAAACTACAAGTTAGTGCGGTGCGTCCTGCTCACAGTGTTCAGCTAAAACTACAAGTTAGTGGAATGCATCCTGCTCACAGTGTTCAGCTAAAACTACAAGTTAGTGCGGTGGCTCCTGCTCACAGTGTTCAGCTAAATCTACAAGTTAGTGTAGTGAGACCTCTGCACAGTGTTTAGCTAAAACTACAAGTTAGTGCGGTGCGTCCTGCTCACAGTGTTCAGCTAAAACTACAAGTTGGTGCGGTGCGTCCTGCTCACAGTGTTCAGCTAAAACTACAAGTTAGTGCTGTGCATCCTGCTCACAGTGTTCATCTAAAACTACAAGTTAGTGGGGTAGGTCCTGCTCACTGTGTTCAGCTAAAACTACAAGTTAGTGCGGTGCGTTCTGCTCACACTGTTCAGCAAAAACTACAAGTTAGTGCGGTGCGTCCTGCTCACAGTGTTCAGCTAAAACTACAAGTTAGTGGGGTGCGTCCTGCTCACAGTGTTCAGCTAAAACTACAAGTTAGTGCGGTGTCTCCTGCTCACAGTGTTCAGCTAAAACTACAAGTTAGTGGGGTGCGTCCTGCTCACAGTGTTCAGCTAAAACTACAAGTTAGTGCGGTGCGTCCTGCTCACAGTGTTCAGCTAAAACTACAAGTTAGTGCGGTGCGTCCTACTCACAGTGTTCAGCTAAAACTACAAGTTAGTGCTGTGCATCCTGCTCACACTGTTCAGCAAAAACTACAAGTTAGTGCGGTGCATCCTGCTCACAGTGTTCAGCTAAAACTACAAGTTAGTGCGGTGCGTCCTGCTCACAGTGTTCAGCTAAAACTACAAGTTAGTGCGGTGCGTCCTGCTCACAGTGTTCAGCTAAAACTACAAGTTAGTGCGGTGCGTCCTGCTCACAGTGTTCAGCTAAAACTACAAGTTAGTGCGGTGCGTCCTGCTCACAGTGTTCAGCTAAAACTACAAGTTAGTGTGTTCCGTCCTGCTCACAGTGTTCAGCTAAAACTACAAGTTAGTGCGGTGTCTCCTGCTCACAGTGTTCAGCTAAAACTACAAGTTAGTGCGGTGCTTCCTGCTCACAGTGTTCAGCTAAATCTACAAGTTAGTGTAGTGAGACCTCTGCACAGTGTTCAGCTAAAACTACAAGTTAGTGCGGTGCGTCCTGCTCACAGTGTTCAGCTAAAACTACAAGTTAGTGGGGTGCGTCCTGCTCACCGTGTTCAGCTAAAACTACAAGTTAGTGCTGTGCGTCCTGCTCACAGTGTTCAGCTAAAACTACAAGTTAGTGCGGTGCATCCTGCTCACTGTGTTCAGCTAAAACTACAAGTTAGTGGGGTGCGTCCTGCTCACAGTGTTCAGCTAAAACTACAATTTAGCGCGGTGTCTCCTGCTCACAGTGTTCAGCTAAAACTACAAGTTAGTGGAATGCATCCTGCTCACAGTGTTCAGCTAAAACTACAAGTTAGTGCTGTGCGTCCTGCTCACAGTGTTCAGCTAAAACTACAAGTTAGTGCGGTGCCTCCTGCTCACAGTGTTCAGCTAAAGCTACAAGTTAGTGTAGTAAGACCTCTGCACAGTGTTCATCTAAAGCTACAAGTTATTGCAGTGCATCCTGCTCACAGTGTTCAGCTAAAACTACAAGTTAGTGTGTTCCGTCCTGCTCACAGTGTTCAGCTAAAACTACAAGTTAGTGCGGTGCGTCCTGCTCACAGTGTTCAGCTAAAACTACAAGTTAGTGGAATGCATCCTGCTCACAGTGTTCAGCTAAAACTACATGTTAGTGCGGTGCCTCCTGCTCACAGTGTTCAGCTAAATCTACAAGTTAGTGTAGTGAGACCTCTGCACAGTGTTTAGCTAAAACTACAAGTTAGTGCGGTGCGTCCTGCTCACAGTGTTCAGCTAAAACTACAAGTTGGTGCGGTGCGTCCTGCTCACAGTGTTCAGCTAAAACTACAAGTTAGTGCTGTGCATCCTGCTCACAGTGTTCATCTAAAACTACAAGTTAGTGGGGTAGGTCCTGCTCACTGTGTTCAGCTAAAACTACAAGTTAGTGCGGTGCGTTCTGCTCACACTGTTCAGCAAAAACTACAAGTTAGTGCGGTGCGTCCTGCTCACAGTGTTCAGCTAAAACTACAAGTTAGTGGGGTGCGTCCTGCTCACAGTGTTCAGCTAAAACTACAAGTTAGTGCGGTGTCTCCTGCTCACAGTGTTCAGCTAAAACTACAAGTTAGTGGGTTGCGTCCTGCTCACAGTGTTCAGCTAAAACTACAAGTTAGTGCGGTGCGTCCTGCTCACAGTGTTCAGCTAAAACTACAAGTTAGTGCGGTGCGTCCTACTCACAGTGTTCAGCTAAAACTACAAGTTAGTGCTGTGCATCCTGCTCACACTGTTCAGCAAAAACTACAAGTTAGTGCGGTGCATCCTGCTCACAGTGTTCAGCTAAAACTACAAGTTAGTGCGGTGCGTCCTGCTCACAGTGTTCAGCTAAAACTACAAGTTAGTGCGGTGCGTCCTGCTCACAGTGTTCAGCTAAAACTACAAGTTAGTGCGGTGCGTCCTGCTCACAGTGTTTAGCTAAAACTACAAGTTAGTGTGTTCCATCCTGCTCACAGTGTTCAGCTAAAACTACAAGTTAGTGCGGTTTCTCCTGCTCACAGTGTTCAGCTAAAACTACAAGTTAGTGCGGTGCGTCCTGCCCACAGTGTTCAGCTAAATCTACAAGTTAGTGTATTGAGACCTCTGCACAGTGTTCAGCTAAAACTACAAGTTAGTGCGGTGCGTCCTGCTCACAGTGTTCAGCTAAAACTACAAGTTAGTGGGGTGCGTCCTGCTCACAGTGTTCAGCTAAAACTACAAGTTAGTGCTGTGCGTCCTGCTCACAGTGTTCAGCTAAAACTACAAGTTAGTGCGGTGCATCCTGCTCACAGTGTTCAGCTAAAACTACAAGTTAGTGGGGTGCGTCCTGCTCACAGTGTTCAGCTAAAACTACAATTTAGCGCGGTGTCTCCTGCTCACAGTGTTCAGCTAAAACTACAAGTTAGTGGAATGCATCCTGCTCACAGTGTTCAGCTAAAACTACAAGTTAGTGCTGTGCGTCCTGCTCACAGTGTTCAGCTAAAACTACAAGTTAGTGGGGTGTGTCCTGCTCAGTGTTCAGATAAAAATACAAGTCATTGCGGTGCGTCCTGCTCACAGGGTTAAGGTAAAACTACAAGTTAGTGGGGTGCGTCCTGCTAACAGTGTTCAGCTAAAACTACAAGTTATTGCGGTGCGTCCTGCTCACAGTGTTCAGCTAAAACTACAAGTTAGTGCGGTGCGTCCTGCTCACAGTGTTCAGCTAAATCTACAAGTTAGTGTAGTGAGACCTCTGCACCGTGTTCAGCTAAAACTACAAGTTAGTGCGGTGCGTCCTGCTCACAGTGTTCAGCTAAAACTACAAGTTAGTGCGGTGCGTCCTGCTCACAGTGTTCAGCTAAAACTACAAGTTAGTGCTGTGCGTCCTGCTCACAGAGTTCAGCTAAAACTACAAGTTAGTGCGGTGCATCCTGCTCACAGTGTTCAGCTAAAACTACAAGTTAGTGCGGTGCCTCCTGCTCACAGTGTTCAGCTAAAACTACAAGTTAGTGTGGTGCGTCCTGCTCACAGTGTTCAGGTAAAACTACAAGTTAGTGCGGTGCGTCCTGCTCACAGGGTTAAGGTAAAACTACAAGTTAGTGGGGTGCGTCCTGCTCACAGTGTTCAGCTAAAACTGCAAGTTAGTGGGGTGCGTCCTGCTAACAGTGTTCAGCTAAAACTACAAGTTAGTGCGGTGCGTCCTGCTCACAGTGTTCAGCTAAAACTACAAGTTAGTGCAGTGCGTCCTGCTCACAGTGTTCAGCTAAATCTACAAGTTAGTGTAGTGAGACCTCTGCACAGTGTTCAGCTAAAACTACAAGTTAGTGCGGTGCGTCCTGCTCACAGTGTTCAGCTAAAACTACAAGTTAGTGCGGTGCGTCCTGCTCACAGTGTTCAGCTAAAACTACAAGTTAGTGCTGTGCGTCCTGCTCAGAGTGTTCAGCTAAAACTACAAGTTAGTGGGGTGCGTCCTGCTCACAGTGTTCAGCTAAAACTACAAGTTAGTGCGTTGCATCCTGCTCACACTGTTCAGCAAAAACTACAAGTTAGTGCGGTGCGTCCTGCTCACAGTGTTCAGCTAAAACTACAAGTTAGTGGAATGCATCCTGCTCACAGTGTTCAGCTAAAACTACAAGTTAGTGCGGTGCGTCCTGCTCACAGTGTTCAGCTAAAACTACAAGTTAGTGCGGTGCGTCCTGCTCACAGTGTTCAGCTAAAACTACAAGTTAGTGCGGTGCGTCCTGCTCACAGTGTTCAGCTAAAACTACAAGTTAGTGCGGTGCGTCTTGCTCACAGTGTTCAGCTAAAACTACAAGTTAGTGTGTTCCGTCCTGCTCACAGTGTTCAGCTAAAACTACAAGTTAGTGCGGTGTCTCCTGCTCACAGTGTTCAGCTAAAACTACAAGTTAGTGCGGTGCGTCCTGCTCACAGTGTTCAGCTAAATCTACAAGTTAGTGTAGTGAGACCTCTGCACAGTGTTCAGCTAAAACTACAAGTTAGTGCGGTGCGTCCTGCTCACAGTGTTCAGCTAAAACTACAAGTTAGTGGGGTGCGTCCTGCTCACCGTGTTCAGCTAAAACTACAAGTTAGTGCTGTGCGTCCTGCTCACAGTGTTCAGCTAAAACTACAAGTTAGTGCGGTGCATCCTGCTCACTGTGTTCAGCTAAAACTACAAGTTAGTGGGGTGCGTCCTGCTCACAGTGTTCAGCTAAAACTACAATTTAGCGCGGTGTCTCCTGCTCACAGTGTTCAGCTAAAACTACAAGTTAGTGGAATGCATCCTGCTCACAGTGTTCAGCTAAAACTACAAGTTAGTGCTGTGCGTCCTGCTCACAGTGTTCAGCTAAAACTACAAGTTAGTGGGGTGCGTCCTGCTCACAGTGTTCAGCTAAAGCTACAAGTTAGTGTAGTAAGACCTCTGCACAGTGTTCATCTAAAGCTACAAGTTATTGCAGTGCATCCTGCTCACAGTGTTCAGCTAAAACTACAAGTTAGTGTGTTCCGTCCTGCTCACAGTGTTCAGCTAAAACTACAAGTTAGTGCGGTGCGTCCTGCTCACAGTGTTCAGCTAAAACTACAAGTTAGTGGAATGCATCCTGCTCACAGTGTTCAGCTAAAACTACAAGTTAGTGTGGTGCCTCCTGCTCACAGTGTTCAGCTAAATCTACAAGTTAGTGTAGTGAGACCTCTGCACAGTGTTTAGCTAAAACTACAAGTTAGTGCGGTGTGTCCTGCTCACAGTGTTCAGCTAAAACTACAAGTTAGTGTGGTGCGTCCTGCTCACAGTGTTCAGCTAAAACTACAAGTTAGTGCTGTGCATCCTGCTCACAGTGTTCATCTAAAACTACAAGTTAGTGGGGTAGGTTCTGCTCACTGTGTTCAGCTAAAACTACAAGTTAGTGCGGTGCGTCCTGCTCACACTGTTCAGCAAAAACTACAAGTTAGTGCGGTGCGTCCTGCTCACAGTGTTCAGCTAAAACTACAAGTTAGTGGGGTGCGTCCTGCTCACAGTGTTCAGCTAAAACTACAAGTTAGTGCGGTGTCTCCTGCTCACAGTGTTCAGCTAAAACTACAAGTTAGTGGGGTGCGTCCTGCTCACAGTGTTCAGCTAAAACTACAAGTTAGTGCGGTGCGTCCTGCTCACAGTGTTCAGCTAAAACTACAAGTTAGTGCGGTGCGTCCTACTCACAGTGTTCAGCTAAAACTACAAGTTAGTGCTGTGCATCCTGCTCACAGTGTTCAGCTAAAACTACAAGTTAATGGGGTGCGTCCTGCTCACAGTGTTCAGCTAAAACTACAAGTTAGTGCGGTGCGTCCTGCTCACACTGTTCAGCAAAAACTACAAGTTAGGGCGGTGCATCCTGCTCACAGTGTTCAGCTAAAACTACAAGTTAGTGCGGTGCGTCCTGCTCACAGTGTTCAGCTAAAACTACAAGTTAGTGCGGTGCGTCCTGCTCACAGTGTTCAGCTAAAACTACAAGTTAGTGTGTTCCGTCCTGCTCACAGTGTTCAGCTAAAACTACAAGTTAGTGCGGTGTCTCCTGCTCACAGTGTTCAGCTAAAACTACAAGTTAGTGCGGTGCGTCCTGCTCACAGTGTTCAGCTAAATCTACAAGTTAGTGTAGTGAGACCTCTGCACAGTGTTCAGCTAAAACTACAAGTTAGTGCGGTGCGTCCTGCTCACAGAGTTCAGCTAAAACTACAAGTTAGTGCGGTACATCCTGCTCACAGTGTTCAGCTAAAACTACAAGTTAGTGCGGTGCCTCCTGCTCACAGTGTTCAGCTAAAACTACAAGTTAGTTTGGTGCGTCCTGCTCACAGTGTTCAGGTAAAACTACAAGTTAGTGCAGTGCGTCCTGCTCACAGGGTTAAGGTAAAACTACAAGTTAGTGGGGTGCGTCCTGCTCACAGTGTTCAGCTAAAACTACAAGTTAGTGTGGTGCGTCCTGCTCACAGTGTTCAGCTAAAACTGCAAGTCAGTGTGGTGTGTCCTGCTCACAGTGTTCAGCTAAAACTGCAAGTTAGTGCAGTGCGTCCTGCTCACAGTGTTCAGCTAAAACTACAAGTTAGTGGGGTGCGTCCTGCTCACAGTGTTCAGCCAAAACTACAAGTTAGTGTGGTGCGTCCTGCTCACAGTGTTCAGCTAAAACTACAAGTTAGTGCGGTGCGTCCTGCTCACAGTGTTCAGCTAAAACTACAAGTTAGTGGAATGCATCCTGCTCACAGTGTTCAGCTAAAACTACAAGTTAGTGCGGTGCCTCCTGCTCACAGTGTTCAGCTAAATCTACAAGTTAGTGTAGTGAGACCTCTGCACAGTGTTTAGCTAAAACTACAAGTTAGTGCGGTGTGTCCTGCTCACAGTGTTCAGCTAAAACTACAAGTTAGTGCGGTGCGTCCTGCTCACAGTGTTCAGCTAAAACTACAAGTTAGTGCTGTGCATCCTGCTCACAGTGTTCATCTAAAACTACAAGTTAGTGGGGTAGGTCCTGCTCACTGTGTTCAGCTAAAACTACAAGTTAGTGAGGTGCGTCCTGCTCACACTGTTCAGCAAAAACTACAAGTTAGTGCGGTGCGTCCTGCTCACAGTGTTCAGCTAAAACTACAAGTTAGTGGGGTGCGTCCTGCTCACAGTGTTCAGCTAAAACTACAAGTTAGTGCGGTGCATCCTGCTCACAGGGTTAAGGTAAAACTACAAGTTAGTGGGGTGCGTCCTGCTCACAGTGTTCAGCTAAAACTACAAGTTAGTGGGGAGTGTCCTGCTCACAGTGTTCAGCTAAAACTACAAGTTAGTGCGGTGCGTCCTGCTCACAGTGTTCACCTAAAACTACAAGTTAGTGCTGTGCGTCCTGCTCACATTGTTCAGCTAAAACTACAAGTTAGTGCGGTTCGTCCTGCTCACAGTGTTCAGCTAAAACTACAAGTTAGTGCGGTGCGTCCTGCTCACAGTGTTCAGCTAAAACTACAAGTTTGTGCAGTGCGTCCTGCTCACAGTGTTCAGCTAAAACTACAAGTTAGTGCGGTGCGTCCTGCTCACAGTGTTCAGCTAAAACTACAAGTTGGTGGGGTGCATTCTGCTCACAGTGTTCAGCTAAAACTACAAGTTAGTGCGGTGCGTCCTGCTAGTGTTCAGCTAAAACTACAAGTTAGTGCGGTGCGTCCTGCTCACAGTGTTCAGCTAAAACTACAAGTTAGTGTGGTGCGTCCTGCTCACAGTGTTCAGCTAAAACTACAAGTCAGTGCGGTGCGTCCTGCTCACAGTGTTCAGCTAAAACTACAAGTTAGTGCTGTGCGTCCTGCTCAAAGTGTTCAGCTAAAACTACAAGTTAGTGGAATGCATCCTGCTCATAGTGTTCACCTAAAACTACAAGTTAGTGCGGTGCGTCCTGCTCACAGTGTTCAGCTAAAACTACAAGTTAGTGCGGTGCCTCCTGCTCACAGTGTTCAGCTAAAGCTACAAGTTAGTGTAGTAAGACCTCTGCACAGTGTTCATCTAAAGCTACAAGTTATTGCAGTGCATCCTGCTCACAGTGCTCAGCTAAAACTACAAGTTAGTGTGTTCCGTCCTGCTAACAGTGTTCAGCTAAAACTACAAGTTAGTGGGGTGCATCCTGCTCACAGTGTTCAGCTAAAACTACAAGTTAGTGGGGTGCGTCCTGCTAACAGTGTTCAGCTAAAACTGCAAGTCAGTGTGGTGTGTCCTGCTCACAGTGTTCAGCTAAAACTGCAAGTTAGTGCAGTGCGTCCTGCTCACAGTGTTCAGCTAAAACTACAAGTTAGTGGGGTGCGTCCTGCTCACAGTGTTCAGCTAAAACTACAAGTTAGTGCGGTGCGTCCTGCTCACAGTGTTCAGCTAAAACTACAAGTTAGTGGAATGCATCCTGCTCACAGTGTTCAGCTAAAACTACAAGTTAGTGCGGTGCCTCCTGCTCACAGTGTTCAGCTAAATCTACAAGTTAGTGTAGTGAGACCTCTGCACAGTGTTTAGCTAAAACTACAAGTTAGTGCGGTGTGTCCTGCTCACAGTGTTCAGCTAAAACTACAAGTTAGTGTGGTGCGTCCTGCTCACAGTGTTCAGCTAAAACTACAAGTTAGTGCTGTGCATCCTGCTCACAGTGTTCATCTAAAACTACAAGTTAGTGGGGTAGGTCCTGCTCACTGTGTTCAGCTAAAACTACAAGTTAGTGCGGTGCGTCCTGCTCACACTGTTCAGCAAAAACTACAAGTTAGTGCGGTGCGTCCTGCTCACAGTGTTCAGCTAAAACTACAAGTTAGTGGGGTGCGTCCTGCTCACAGTGTTCAGCTAAAACTACAAGTTAGTGCGGTGTCTCCTGCTCACAGTGTTCAGCTAAAACTACAAGTTAGTGGGGTGCGTCCTGCTCACAGTGTTCAGCTAAAACTACAAGTTAGTGCGGTGCGTCCTGCTCACAGTGTTCAGCTAAAACTACAAGTTAGTGCGGTGCGTCCTACTCACAGTGTTCAGCTAAAACTACAAGTTAGTGCTGTGCATCCTGCTCACAGTGTTCAGCTAAAACTACAAGTTAATGGGGTGCGTCCTGCTCACAGTGTTCAGCTAAAACTACAAGTTAGTGCGGTGCGTCCTGCTCACACTGTTCAGCAAAAACTACAAGTTAGTGCGGTGCATCCTGCTCACAGTGTTCAGCTAAAACTACAAGTTAGTGCGGTGCGTCCTGCTCACAGTGTTCAGCTAAAACTACAAGTTAGTGCGGTGCGTCCTGCTCACAGTGTTCAGCTAAAACTACAAGTTAGTGCGGTGCGTCCTGCTCACAGTGTTCAGCTAAAACTACAAGTTAGTGTGTTCCGTCCTGCTCACAGTGTTCAGCTAAAACTACAAGTTAGTGTGGTGTCTCCTGCTCACAGTGTTCAGCTAAAACTACAAGTTAGTGCGGTGCGTACTGCTCACAGTGTTCAGCTAAATCTACAAGTTAGTGTAGTGAGACCTCTGCACAGTGTTCAGCTAAAACTACAAGTTAGTGCGGTGCGTCCTGCTCACAGTGTTCAGCTAAAACTACAAGTTAGTGGGGTGCGTCCTGCTCACCGTGTTCAGCTAAAACTACAAGTTAGTGCGGTGCGTCCTGCTCACAGTGTTCAGCTAAAACTACAAGTTAGTGCGGTGCATCCTGCTCACTGTGTTCAGCTAAAACTACAAGTTAGTGGGGTGCGTCCTGCTCACAGTGTTCAGCTAAAACTACAATTTAGCGCGGTGTCTCCTGCTCACAGTGTTCAGCTAAAACTACAAGTTAGTGGAATGCATCCTGCTCACAGTGTTCAGCTAAAACTACAAGTTAGTGCTGTGCGTCCTGCTCACAGTGTTCAGCTAAAACTACAAGTTAGTGGGGTGCGTCCTGCTCACAGTGTTCAGCTAAAGCTACAAGTTAGTGTAGTAAGACCTCTGCACAGTGTTCATCTAAAGCTACAAGTTATTGCAGTGCATCCTGCTCACAGTGTTCAGCTAAAACTACAAGTTAGTGTGGTGCGTCCTGCTCACAGTGTTCAGCTAAAACTACAAGTTAGTGCTGTGCATCCTGCTCACAGTGTTCATCTAAAACTACAAGTTAGTGGGGTAGGTCCTGCTCACTGTGTTCAGCTAAAACTACAAGTTAGTGCGGTGCGTCCTGCTCACACTGTTCAGCAAAAACTACAAGTTAGTGCGGTGCGTCCTGCTCACAGTGTTCAGCTAAAACTACAAGTTAGTGGGGTGCGTCCTGCTCACAGTGTTCAGCTAAAACTACAAGTTAGTGCGGTGTCTCCTGCTCACAGTGTTCAGCTAAAACTACAAGTTAGTGGGGTGCGTCCTGCTCACAGTGTTCAGCTAAAACTACAAGTTAGTGCGGTGCGTCCTGCTCACAGTGTTCAGCTAAAACTACAAGTTAGTGCGGTGCGTCCTACTCACAGTGTTCAGCTAAAACTACAAGTTAGTGCGGTGCATCCTGCTCACAGTGTTCAGCTAAAACTACAAGTTAGTGCGGTGCGTCCTGCTCACAGTGTTCAGCTAAAACTACAAGTTAGTGCGGTGCGTCCTGCTCACAGTGTTCAGCTAAAACTACAAGTTAGTGCGGTGCGTCCTGCTCACAGTGTTCAGCTAAAACTACAAGTTAGTGTGTTCCGTCCTGCTCACAGTGTTCAGCTAAAACTACAAGTTAGTGCGGTGTCTCCTGCTCACAGTGTTCAGCTAAAACTACAAGTTAGTGCGGTGCGTCCTGCTCACAGTGTTCAGCTAAATCTACAAGTTAGTGTAGTGAGACCTCTGCACAGTGTTCAGCTAAAACTACAAGTTAGTGCGGTGCGTCCTGCTCACAGTGTTCAGCTAAAACTACAAGTTAGTGGGGTGCGTCCTGCTCACCGTGTTCAGCTAAAACTACAAGTTAGTGCTGTGCGTCCTGCTCACAGTGTTCAGCTAAAACTACAAGTTAGTGCGGTGCATCCTGCTCACTGTGTTCAGCTAAAACTACAAGTTAGTGGGGTGCGTCCTGCTCACAGTGTTCAGCTAAAACTACAAGTTAGTGCGGTGCCTCCTGCTCACAGTGTTCAGCTAAAGCTACAAGTTAGTGTAGTAAGACCTCTGCACAGTGTTCATCTAAAGCTACAAGTTATTGCAGTGCATCCTGCTCACAGTGTTCAGCTAAAACTACAAGTTAGTGTGTTCCGTCCTGCTCACAGTGTTCAGCTAAAACTACAAGTTAGTGCGGTCAGTCCTGCTCACAGTGTTCAGCTAAAACTACAAGTTAGTGGAATGCATCCTGCTCACAGTGTTCAGCTAAAACTACAAGTTAGTGCGGTGCCTCCTGCTCACAGTGTTCAGCTAAATCTACAAGTTAGTGTAGTGAGACCTCTGCACAGTGTTTAGCTAAAACTACAAGTTAGTGCGGTGCGTCCTGCTCACAGTGTTCAGCTAAAACTACAAGTTGGTGCGGTGCGTCCTGCTCACAGTGTTCAGCTAAAACTACAAGTTAGTGCTGTGCATCCTGCTCACAGTGTTCATCTAAAACTACAAGTTAGTGGGGTAGGTCCTGCTCACTGTGTTCAGCTAAAACTACAAGTTAGTGCGGTGCGTTCTGCTCACACTGTTCAGCAAAAACTACAAGTTAGTGCGGTGCGTCCTGCTCACAGTGTTCAGCTAAAACTACAAGTTAGTGGGGTGCGCCCTGCTCACAGTGTTCAGCTAAAACTACAAGTTAGTGCGGTGTCTCCTGCTCACAGTGTTCAGCTAAAACTACAAGTTAGTGGGGTGCGTCCTGCTCACAGTGTTCAGCTAAAACTACAAGTTAGTGCGGTGCGTCCTGCTCACAGTGTTCAGCTAAAACTACAAGTTAGTGCGGTGCGTCCTACTCACAGTGTTCAGCTAAAACTACAAGTTAGTGCTGTGCATCCTGCTCACACTGTTCAGCAAAAACTACAAGTTAGTGCGGTGCATCCTGCTCACAGTGTTCAGCTAAAACTACAAGTTAGTGCGGTGCGTCCTGCTCACAGTGTTCAGCTAAAACTACAAGTTAGTGCGGTGCGTCCTGCTCACAGTGTTCAGCTAAAACTACAAGTTAGTGCGGTGCGTCCTGCTCACAGTGTTCAGCTAAAACTACAAGTTAGTGTGTTCCGTCCTGCTCACAGTGTTCAGCTAAAACTACAAGTTAGTGCGGTGTCTCCTGCTCACAGTGTTCAGCTAAAACTACAAGTTAGTGTGGTGCGTCCTGCCCACAGTGTTCAGCTAAATCTACAAGTTAGTGTATTGAGACCTCTGCACAGTGTTCAGCTAAAACTACAAGTTAGTGCGGTGCGTCCTGCTCACAGTGTTCAGCTAAAACTACAAGTTAGTGGGGTGCGTCCTGCTCACAGTGTTCAGCTAAAACTACAAGTTAGTGCTGTGCGTCCTGCTCACAGTGTTCAGCTAAAACTACAAGTTAGTGCGGTGCATCCTGCTCACAGTGTTCAGCTAAAACTACAAGTTAGTGGGGTGCGTCCTGCTCACAGTGTTCAGCTAAAACTACAATTTAGTGCTGTGCGTCCTGCTCACAGTGTTCAGCTAAAACTACAAGTTAGTGGGGTGCGTCCTGCTCAGTGTTCAGATAAAAATACAAGTCATTGCGGTGCGTCCTGCTCACAGGGTTAAGGTAAAACTACAAGTTAGTGGGGTGCATCCTGCTAACAGTGTTCAGCTAAAACTACAAGTTATTGCGGTGCGTCCTGCTCACAGTGTTCAGCTAAAACTACAAGTTAGTGCGATGCGTCCTGCTCACAGTGTTCAGCTAAATCTACAAGTTAGTGTAGTGAGACCTCTGCACCGTGTTCAGCTAAAACTACAAGTTAGTGCGGTGCGTCCTGCTCACAGTGTTCAGCTAAAACTACAAGTTAGTGCGGTGCGTCCTGCTCACAGTGTTCAGCTAAAACTACAAGTTAGTGCTGTGCGTCCTGCTCACAGAGTTCAGCTAAAACTACAAGTTAGTGCGGTGCATCCTGCTCACAGTGTTCAGCTAAAACTACAAGTTAGTGCGGTGCCTCCTGCTCACAGTGTTCAGCTAAAACTACAAGTTAGTGTGGTGCGTCCTGCTCACAGTGTTCAGATAAAACTACAAGTTAGTGCGGTGCGTCCTGCTCACAGGGTTAAGGTAAAACTACAAGTTAGTGGGGTGCGTCCTGCTCACAGTGTTCAGCTAAAACTGCAAGTTAGTGGGGTGCATCCTGCTAACAGTGTTCAGCTAAAACTACAAGTTAGTGCGGTGCATCCTGCTCACAGTGTTCAGCTAAAACTACAAGTTAGTGCAGTGCGTCCTGCTCACAGTGTTCAGCTAAATCTACAAGTTAGTGTAGTGAGACCTCTGCACAGTGTTCAGCTAAAACTACAAGTTAGTGCGGTGCGTCCTGCTCACAGTGTTCAGCTAAAACTACAAGTTAGTGCGGTGCGTCCTGCTCACAGTGTTCAGCTAAAACTACAAGTTAGTGCTGTGCGTACTGCTCACAGTGTTCAGCTAAAACTACAAGTTAGTGGGGTGCGTCCTGCTCACAGTGTTCAGCTAAAACTACAAGTTAGTGCGTTGCATCCTGCTCACACTGTTCAGCAAAAACTACAAGTTAGTGCGGTGCGTCCTGCTCACAGTGTTCAGCTAAAACTACAAGTTAGTGGAATGCTTCCTGCTCACAGTGTTCAGCTAAAACTACAAGTTAGTGCGGTGCGTCCTGCTCACAGTGTTCAGATAAAAATACAAGTCATTGCGGTGCATCCTGCTCACAGGGTTAAGGTAAAACTACAAGTTAGTGGGGTGCGTCCTGCTCACAGTGTTCAGCTAAAACTGCAAGTTAGTGGGGTGCGTCCTGCTAACAGTGTTCAGCTAAAACTACAAGTTAGTGCGGTGCGTCCTGCTCACAGTGTTCAGCTAAAACTACAAGTTAATGCTGTGCGTCCTGCTCACAGTGTTCAGCTAAAACTACAAGTTAGTGCGGTGCGTCCTGCTCACAGTGTTCAGCTAAAACTACAAGTTAGTGGGGTGCGTCCTGCTCACAGTGTTCAGCTAAAACTACAAGTTAGTGCGGTGTCTCCTGCTCACAGTGTTCAGCAAAAACTACAAGTTAGTGCGGTGCGTCCTGCTCACAGTGTTCAGCTAAAACTACAAGTTAGTGGAATGCTTCCTGCTCACAGTGTTCAGCTAAAACTACAAGTTAGTGCGGTGCGTCCTGCTCACAGTGTTCAGATAAAAATACAAGTCATTGCGGTGCATCCTGCTCACAGGGTTAAGGTAAAACTACAAGTTAGTGGGGTGCGTCCTGCTCACAGTGTTCAGCTAAAACTGCAAGTTAGTGGGATGCGTCCTGCTAACAGTGTTCAGCTAAAACTACAAGTTAGTGTGGTGCGTCCTGCTCACAGTGTTCAGCTAAAACTACAAGTTAATGCTGTGCGTCCTGCTCACAGTGTTCAGCTAAAACTACAAGTTAGTGCGGTGCGTCCTGCTCACAGTGTTCAGCTAAAACTACAAGTTAGTGGGGTGCGTCCTGCTCACAGTGTTCAGCTAAAACTACAAGTTAGTGCGGTGTCTCCTGCTCACAGTGTTCAGCTAAAACTACAAAGTTAGTGGAATGCATCCTGCTCACAGTGTTCAGCTAAAACTACAAGTTAGTGCTGTGCGTCCTGCTCACAGTGTTCAGCTAAAACTACAAGTTAGTGGGGTGCGTCCTGCTCAGTGTTCAGAAAAAAATACAAGTCATTGTGGTGCGTCCTGCTCACAGGGTTAAGGTAAAACTACAAGTTAGTGTGGTGCGTCCTGCTAACAGTGTTCAGCTAAAACTACAAGTTATTGTGGTGCGTCCTGCTCACAGTGTTCAGCTAAAACTACAAGTTAGTGCGGTGCGTCCTGCTCACAGTGTTCAGCTAAATCTACAAGTTAGTGTAGTGAGACCTCTGCACAGTGTTCAGCTAAAACTACAAGTTAGTGCGGTGCGTCCTGCTCACAGTGTTCAGCTAAAACTACAAGTTAGTGCGGTGCGTCCTGCTCACAGTGTTCAGCTAAAACTACAAGTTAGTGCTGTGCGTCCTGCTCACAGAGTTCAGCTAAAACTACAAGTTAGTGCGGTACATCCTGCTCACAGTGTTCAGCTAAAACTACAAGTTAGTGCGGTGCCTCCTACTCACAGTGTTCAGCTAAAACTACAAGTTAGTGTGGTGCGTCCTGCTCACAGTGTTCAGGTAAAACTACAAGTTAGTGCAGTGCGTCCTGCTCACAGGGTTAAGGTAAAATTACAAGTTAGTGGGGTGCGTCCTGCTCACAGTGTTCAGCTAAAACTGCAAGTTAGTGGGGTGCGTCCTGCTAACAGTGTTCAGCTAAAACTACAAGTTAGTGCGGTGCGTCCTGCTCACAGTGTTCAGCTAAAACTACAAGTTAGTGCAGTGCGTCCTGCCCACAGTGTTCAGCTAAATCTACAAGTTAGTGTAGTGAGACCTCTGCACAGTGTTCAGCTAAAACTACAAGTTAGTGCGGTGCGTCCTGCTCACAGTGTTCAGCTAAAACTACAAGTTAGTGCGGTGCGTCCTGCTCACAGTGTTCAGCTAAAACTACAAGTTAGTGCGGTGCGTCCTGCTCACAGTGTTCAGCTAAAACTACAAGTTAGTGCTGTGCGTCCTGCTCACAGTGTTCAGCTAAAACTACAAGTTAGTGGGGTGCGTCCTGCTCACAGTGTTCAGCTAAAACTACAAGTTAGTGCGGTGCATCCTGCCCACACTGTTCAGCAAAAACTACAAGTTAGTGCGGTGCGTCCTGCTCACAGTGTTCAGCTAAAACTACAAGTTAGTGGGGTGCGTCCTGCTCACAGTGTTCAGCTAAAACTACAAGTTAGTGCGGTGTCTCCTGCTCACAGTGTTCAGCTAAAACTACAAGTTAGTTGAATGCATCCTGCTCACAGTGTTCAGCTAAAACTACAAGTTAGTGCTGTGCGTCCTGCTCACAGTGTTCAGCTAAAACTACAAGTTAGTGCGGTGCGTCCTGCTCACAGTGTTCAGATAAAAATACAAGTCATTGCGGTGCATCCTGCTCACAGGGTTAAGGTAAAACTACAAGTTAGTGGGGTGCGTCCTGCTCACAGTGTTCAGCTAAAACTGCAAGTTAGTGGGGTGCGTCCTGCTAACAGTGTTCAGCTAAAACTACAAGTTAGTGCGGTGCGTCCTGCTCACAGTGTTCAGCTAAAACTACAAGTTAGTGCGGTGCATCCTGCTCACAGTATTCAGCTAAATCTACAAGTTAGTGTAGTAAGACCTCTGCACAGTGTTCAGCTAAAACTACAAGTTAGTGCGGTGCGTCCTGCTCACAGTGTTCAGCTAAAACTACAAGTTAGTGTGGTGTGTCCTGCTCACAGTGTTCAGCTAAAACTACAAGTTAGTGCTGTGGTCCTGCTCACAGTGTTCAGCTAAAACTACAAGTTAGTGGGGTGCGTCCTGCTCACAGTGTTCAGCTAAAACTACAAGTTAGTGCGGTGCGTCCTGCTCACACTGTTCAGCAAAAACTACAAGTTAGTGCGGTGCGTCCTGCTCACAGTGTTCAGCTAAAACTACAAGTTAGTGCGGTGCGTCCTGCTCACAGTGTTCAGCTAAAACTACAAGTTAGTGTGGTGCGTCCTGCTCACAGTGTTCAGCTAAAACTACAAGTTAGTGCAGTGCGTCCTGCTCACAGTGTTCAGCTAAAACTACAAGTTAGTGCTGTGCGTCCTGCTCACAGAGTTCAGCTAAAACTACAAGTTAGTGCGGTGCATCCTGCTCACAGTGTTCAGCTAAAACTACAAGTTAGTGCGGTGCCTCCTGCTCACAGTGTTCAGCTAAAACTACAAGTTAGTGTGGTGCGTCCTGCTCACAGTGTTCAGCTAAAACTACAAGTTAGTGCAGTGCGTCCTGCTCACAGTGTTCAGCTAAATCTACAAGTTAGTGTAGTGAGACCTCTGCACAGTGTTCAGCTAAAACTACAAGTTAGTGCGGTGCGTCCTGCTCACAGTGTTCAGCTAAAACTACAAGTTAGTGCGGTGCGTCCTGCTCACAGTGTTCAGCTAAAACTACAAGTTAGTGCTGTGCGTCCTGCTCACAGTGTTCAGCTAAAACTACAAGTTAGTGGGGTGCGTCCTGCTCACAGTGTTCAGCTAAAACTACAAGTTAGTGCGTTGCATCCTGCTCACACTGTTCAGCAAAAACTACAAGTTAGTGCGGTGCGTCCTGCTCACAGTGTTCAGCTAAAACTACAAGTTAGTGGAATGCATCCTGCTCACAGTGTTCAGCTAAAACTACAAGTTAGTGCTGTGCGTCCTGCTCACAGTGTTCAGCTAAAACTACAAGTTAGTGGGGTGCGTCCTGCTCACAGTGTTAAGATAAAAATACAAGTCATTGCGGTGCATCCTGCTCACAGGGTTAAGGTAAAACTACAAGTTAGTGGGGTGCGTCCTGCTCACAGTGTTCAGCTAAAACTGCAAGTTAGTGGGGTGCGTCCTGCTAACAGTGTTCAGCTAAAACTACAAGTTAGTGCGGTGCGTCCTGCTCACAGTGTTCAGCTAAAACTACAAGTTAATGCTGTGCGTCCTGCTCACAGTGTTCAGCTAAAACTACAAGTTAGTGCGGTGCGTCCTGCTCACAGTGTTCAGCTAAAACTACAAGTTAGTGGGGTGCGTCCTGCTCACAATGTTCAGCTAAAACTACAAGTTAGTGCGGTGTCTCCTGCTCACAGTGTTCAGCTAAAACTACAAAGTTAGTGCTGTGCGTCCTGCTCACAGTGTTCAGCTAAAACTACAAGTTAGTGGGGTGCGTCCTGCTCAGTGTTCAGAAAAAAATACAAGTCATTGTGGTGCGTCCTGCTCACAGGGTTAAGGTAAAACTACAAGTTAGTGGGGTGCATCCTGCTCACAGTGTTCAGCTAAAACTGCAAGTTAGTGGGGTGCGTCCTGCTAACAGTGTTCAGCTAAAACTACAAGTTATTGTGGTGCGTCCTGCTCACAGTGTTCAGCTAAAACTACAAGTTAGTGTGGTGCGTCCTGCTCACAGTGTTCAGCTAAATCTACAAGTTAGTGTAGTGAGACCTCTGCACAGTGTTCAGCTAAAACTACAAGTTAGTGCAGTGCGTCCTGCTCACAGTGTTCAGCTAAAACTACAAGTTAGTGGGGTGCGTCCTGCTCACAGTGTTCAGCTAAAACTACAAGGTAGTGCGGTGCGTCCTGCTCACAGTGTTCAGCTAAAACTACAAGTTAGTGTGCTGCATCCTGCTCACAGTGTTCAGCTAAAACTACAAGTTAGTGCAGTGCGTTCTGCTCACAGTGTTCAGCTAAAACTACAAGTTAGTGCGGTGTGTCCTGCTCACAGTGTTCAGCTAAAACTACAAGTTAGTGCTGTGCGTCCTGCTCACAGTGTTCAGCTAAAACTACAAGTTAGTGGGGTGCGTCCTGCTCACAGTGTTCAGCTAAAACTACAAGTTAGTGCGGTGCGTCCTGCTCACAGTGTTCAGCTAAAACTACAAGTTAGTGTGCTGCGTCCTGCTCACAGTGTTCAGCTAAAACTACAAGTTTGTGCGGTGCATCCTGCTCACAGTGTTCAGCTAAAACTACAAGTTAATGTAGTGAGACCTCTGCACAGTGTTCATCTAAAGCTACAAGTTAGTGCAGTGCGTCCTGCTCACAGTGTTCAGCTAAAACTACAAGTTAGTGGGGTGCGTCCTGCTCACAGTGTTCAGCTAAAACTACAAGTTAGTGCGGTGCGTCCTGCTCACAGTGTTCAGCTAAAACTACAAGTTAGTGCGGTGTCTCCTGCTCACAGTGTTCAGCTAAAAACTACAAGTTAGTGGGGTGCGTCCTGCTCACAGTGTTCAGCTAAAACTACAAGTTAGTGCGGTGCGTCCTGCTCACAGTGTTCAGATAAAACTACAAATTAGTGGGGGGCGTCCTGCTAACAGTGTTCAGCTAAAACTACAAGTTAGTGCAGTGCGTCCTACTCACAGTGTTCAGCTAAAACTACAAGTTAGTGCGGTGCGTCCTGCTTACAGTGTTCAGCTAAAACTACAAGTTAGTGGGGTGCGTCCTGCTCACAGTGTTCAGCTAAAACTATAAGTTAGTGCAGTGCGTCCTACTCACAGTGTTCAGCAAAAACTACAAGTTAGTGCGGTGCGTCCTGCTCACAGTGTTCAGCTAAAACTACAAGTTAGTGGGGTGCGTCCTGCTCACAGTGTTCAGCTAAAACTACAAGTTAGTGCGGTGTCTCCTGCTCACAGTGTTCAGCTAAAACTACAAGTTAGTGGAATGCATCCTGCTCACAGTGTTCAGCTAAAACTACAAGTTGGTGCTGTGCGTCCTGCTCACAGTGTTCAGCTAAAACTACAAGTTAGTGCGGTGCATCCTGCTCACAGTGTTCAGATAAAAATACAAGTCATTGCGGTGCATCCTGCTCACAGGGTTAAGGTAAAACTACAAGTTAGTGGGGTGCGTCCTGCTCACAGTGTTCAGCTAAAACTGCAAGTTAGTGGGGTGCGTCCTGCTAACAGTGTTCAGCTAAAACTACAAGTTAGTGCGGTGCGTCCTGCTCACAGTGTTCAGCTAAAACTACAAGTTAGTGCGGTGCATCCTGCTCACAGTATTCAGCTAAATCTACAAGTTAGTGTAGTAAGACCTCTGCACAGTGTTCAGCTAAAACTACAAGTTAGTGCGGTGCGTCCTGCTCACAGTGTTCAGCTAAAACTACAAGTTAGTGCGGTGTGTCCTGCTCACAGTGTTCAGCTAAAACTACAAGTTAGTGCGGTGCGTCCTGCTCACAGTGTTCAGCTAAAACTACAAGTTAGTGGGGTGCGTCCTGCTCACAGTGTTCAGCTAAAACTACAAGTTAGTGCGGTGCGTCCTGCTCACACTGTTCAGCAAAAACTACAAGTTACTGCGGTGCGTCCTGCTCACAGTGTTCAGCTAAAACTACAAGTTAGTGCGGTGCGTCCTGCTCACAGTGTTCAGCTAAAACTACAAGTTAGTGTGGTGCGTCCTGCTCACAGTGTTCAGCTAAAACTACAAGTTAGTGCAGTGCGTTCTGCTCACAGTGTTCAGCTAAAACTACAAGTTAGTGGGGTGCATCCTGCTCACAGTGTTCAGCTAAAACTACAAGTTAGTGCGGTGCGTCCTGCTCACAGTGTTCAGCTAAAACTACAAGTTAGTGTGCTGCGTCCTGCTCACAGTGTTCAGCTAAAACTACAAGTTAGTGCGGTGCATCCTGCTCACAGTGTTCAGCTAAAACTACAAGTTAATGTAGTGAGACCTCTGCACAGTGTTCATCTAAAGCTACAAGTTAGTGCAGTGCGTCCTGCTCACAGTGTTCAGCTAAAACTACAAGTTAGTGGGGTGCGTCCTGCTCACAGTGTTCAGCTAAAACTACAAGTTAGTGCGGTGCGTCCTGCTCACAGTGTTCAGCTAAAACTACAAGTTAGTGCGGTGTCTCCTGCTCACAGTGTTCAGCTAAAAACTACAAGTTAGTGGGGTGCGTCCTGCTCACAGTGTTCAGCTAAAACTACAAGTTAGTGCTGTGCGTCCTGCTCACAGTGTTCAGCTAAAACTACAAGTTAGTGCGGTGCGTCCTGCTCACAGTGTTCAGATAAAACTACAAGTTAGTGCGGTGCGTCCTGCTCACAGGGTTAAGGTAAAACTACAAGTTAGTGGGGTGCGTCCTGCTCACAGTGTTCAGCTAAAACTGCAAGTTAGTGGGGTGCATCCTGCTAACAGTGTTCAGCTAAAACTACAAGTTAGTGTGGTGCGTCCTGCTCACACTGTTCAGCAAAAACTACAAGTTAGTGTGGTGCATCCTGCTCACAGTGTTCAGCTAAAACCACAAGTTAGTGGGGTGCGTCCTGCTCACAGTGTTCAGCTAAAACTACAAGTTAGTGCGGTGTCTCCTGCTCACAGTGTTCAGCTAAAACTACAAGTTAGTGGAATGCATCCTGCTCACAGTGTTCAGCTAAAACTACAAGTTAGTGCTGTGCGTCCTGCTCACAGTGTTCAGCTAAAACTACAAGTTAGTGCGGTGCGTCCTGCTCACAGTGTTCAGATAAAAATACAAGTCATTGCGGTGCATCCTGCTCACAGGGTTAAGGTAAAACTACAAGTTAGTGGGGTGCGTCCTGCTCACAGTGTTCAGCTAAAACTGCAAGTTAGTGCGGTGCGTCCTGCTCACAGTGTTCAGCTAAAACTACAAGTTAGTGCGGTGCATCCTGCTCACAGTATTCAGCTAAATCTACAAGTTAGTGTAGTAAGACCTCTGCACAGTGTTCAGCTAAAACTACAAGTTAGTGCGGTGCGTCCTGCTCACAGTGTTCAGCTAAAACTACAAGTTAGTGCGGTGTGTCCTGCTCACAGTGTTCAGCTAAAACTACAAGTTAGTGCGGTGCGTCCTGCTCACAGTGTTCAGCTAAAACTACAAGTTAGTGGGGTGCGTCCTGCTCACAGTGTTCAGCTAAAACTACAAGTTAGTGCGGTGCGTCCTGCTCACACTGTTCAGCAAAAACTACAAGTTACTGCGGTGCGTCCTGCTCACAGTGTTCAGCTAAAACTACAAGTTAGTGCGGTGCGTCCTGCTCACAGTGTTCAGCTAAAACTACAAGTTAGTGTGGTGCGTCCTGCTCACAGTGTTCAGCTAAAACTACAAGTTAGTGCAGTGCGTTCTGCTCACAGTGTTCAGCTAAAACTACAAGTTAGTGGGGTGCATCCTGCTCACAGTGTTCAGCTAAAACTACAAGTTAGTGCGGTGCGTCCTGCTCACAGTGTTCAGCTAAAACTACAAGTTAGTGTGCTGCGTCCTGCTCACAGTGTTCAGCTAAAACTACAAGTTAGTGCGGTGTGTCCTGCTCACAGTGTTCAGCTAAAACTACAAGTTAGTGCGGTGCGTCCTGCTCACAGTGTTCAGCTAAAACTACAAGTTAGTGGGGTGCGTCCTGCTCACAGTGTTCAGCTAAAACTACAAGTTAGTGCGGTGCGTCCTGCTCACACTGTTCAGCAAAAACTACAAGTTACTGCGGTGCGTCCTGCTCACAGTGTTCAGCTAAAACTACAAGTTAGTGCGGTGCGTCCTGCTCACAGTGTTCAGCTAAAACTACAAGTTAGTGTGGTGCGTCCTGCTCACAGTGTTCAGCTAAAACTACAAGTTAGTGCAGTGCGTTCTGCTCACAGTGTTCAGCTAAAACTACAAGTTAGTGGGGTGCATCCTGCTCACAGTGTTCAGCTAAAACTACAAGTTAGTGCGGTGCGTCCTGCTCACAGTGTTCAGCTAAAACTACAAGTTAGTGTGGTGCGTCCTGCTCACAGTGTTCAGCTAAAACTACAAGTTAGTGCAGTGCGTCCTGCTCACAGTGTTCAGCTAAATCTACAAGTTAGTGTAGTGAGACCTCTGCACAGTGTTCAGCTAAAACTACAAGTTAGTGCGGTGCGTCCTGCTCACAGTGTTCAGCTAAAACTACAAGTTAGTGCGGTGCGTCCTGCTCACAGTGTTCAGCTAAAACTACAAGTTAGTGCTGTGCGTCCTGCTCACAGTGTTCAGCTAAAACTACAAGTTAGTGGGGTGCGTCCTGCTCACAGTGTTCAGCTAAAACTACAAGTTAGTGCGTTGCATCCTGCTCACACTGTTCAGCAAAAACTACAAGTTAGTGCGGTGCGTCCTGCTCACAGTGTTCAGCTAAAACTACAAGTTAGTGGAATGCATCCTGCTCACAGTGTTCAGCTAAAACTACAAGTTAGTGCTGTGCGTCCTGCTCACAGTGTTCAGCTAAAACTACAAGTTAGTGGGGTGCGTCCTGCTCACAGTGTTAAGATAAAAATACAAGTCATTGCGGTGCATCCTGCTCACAGGGTTAAGGTAAAACTACAAGTTAGTGGGGTGCGTCCTGCTCACAGTGTTCAGCTAAAACTGCAAGTTAGTGGGGTGCGTCCTGCTAACAGTGTTCAGCTAAAACTACAAGTTAGTGCGGTGCGTCCTGCTCACAGTGTTCAGCTAAAACTACAAGTTAATGCTGTGCGTCCTGCTCACAGTGTTCAGCTAAAACTACAAGTTAGTGCGGTGCGTCCTGCTCACAGTGTTCAGCTAAAACTACAAGTTAGTGGGGTGCGTCCTGCTCACAATGTTCAGCTAAAACTACAAGTTAGTGCGGTGTCTCCTGCTCACAGTGTTCAGCTAAAACTACAAAGTTAGTGCTGTGCGTCCTGCTCACAGTGTTCAGCTAAAACTACAAGTTAGTGGGGTGCGTCCTGCTCAGTGTTCAGAAAAAAATACAAGTCATTGTGGTGCGTCCTGCTCACAGGGTTAAGGTAAAACTACAAGTTAGTGGGGTGCATCCTGCTCACAGTGTTCAGCTAAAACTGCAAGTTAGTGGGGTGCGTCCTGCTAACAGTGTTCAGCTAAAACTACAAGTTATTGTGGTGCGTCCTGCTCACAGTGTTCAGCTAAAACTACAAGTTAGTGCGGTGCGTCCTGCTCACAGTGTTCAGCTAAATCTACAAGTTAGTGTAGTGAGACCTCTGCACAGTGTTCAGCTAAAACTACAAGTTAGTGCAGTGCGTCCTGCTCACAGTGTTCAGCTAAAACTACAAGTTAGTGGGGTGCGTCCTGCTCACAGTGTTCAGCTAAAACTACAAGGTAGTGCGGTGCGTCCTGCTCACAGTGTTCAGCTAAAACTACAAGTTAGTGTGCTGCATCCTGCTCACAGTGTTCAGCTAAAACTACAAGTTAGTGCAGTGCGTTCTGCTCACAGTGTTCAGCTAAAACTACAAGTTAGTGCGGTGTGTCCTGCTCACAGTGTTCAGCTAAAACTACAAGTTAGTGCTGTGCGTCCTGCTCACAGTGTTCAGCTAAAACTACAAGTTAGTGGGGTGCGTCCTGCTCACAGTGTTCAGCTAAAACTACAAGTTAGTGCGGTGCGTCCTGCTCACAGTGTTCAGCTAAAACTACAAGTTAGTGTGCTGCGTCCTGCTCACAGTGTTCAGCTAAAACTACAAGTTTGTGCGGTGCATCCTGCTCACAGTGTTCAGCTAAAACTACAAGTTAATGTAGTGAGACCTCTGCACAGTGTTCATCTAAAGCTACAAGTTAGTGCAGTGCGTCCTGCTCACAGTGTTCAGCTAAAACTACAAGTTAGTGGGGTGCGTCCTGCTCACAGTGTTCAGCTAAAACTACAAGTTAGTGCGGTGCGTCCTGCTCACAGTGTTCAGCTAAAACTACAAGTTAGTGCGGTGTCTCCTGCTCACAGTGTTCAGCTAAAAACTACAAGTTAGTGGGGTGCGTCCTGCTCACAGTGTTCAGCTAAAACTACAAGTTAGTGCGGTGCGTCCTGCTCACAGTGTTCAGATAAAACTACAAATTAGTGGGGGGCGTCCTGCTAACAGTGTTCAGCTAAAACTACAAGTTAGTGCAGTGCGTCCTACTCACAGTGTTCAGCTAAAACTACAAGTTAGTGCGGTGCGTCCTGCTTACAGTGTTCAGCTAAAACTACAAGTTAGTGGGGTGCGTCCTGCTCACAGTGTTCAGCTAAAACTATAAGTTAGTGCAGTGCGTCCTACTCACAGTGTTCAGCAAAAACTACAAGTTAGTGCGGTGCGTCCTGCTCACAGTGTTCAGCTAAAACTACAAGTTAGTGGGGTGCGTCCTGCTCACAGTGTTCAGCTAAAACTACAAGTTAGTGCGGTGTCTCCTGCTCACAGTGTTCAGCTAAAACTACAAGTTAGTGGAATGCATCCTGCTCACAGTGTTCAGCTAAAACTACAAGTTGGTGCTGTGCGTCCTGCTCACAGTGTTCAGCTAAAACTACAAGTTAGTGCGGTGCATCCTGCTCACAGTGTTCAGATAAAAATACAAGTCATTGCGGTGCATCCTGCTCACAGGGTTAAGGTAAAACTACAAGTTAGTGGGGTGCGTCCTGCTCACAGTGTTCAGCTAAAACTGCAAGTTAGTGGGGTGCGTCCTGCTAACAGTGTTCAGCTAAAACTACAAGTTAGTGCGGTGCGTCCTGCTCACAGTGTTCAGCTAAAACTACAAGTTAGTGCGGTGCATCCTGCTCACAGTATTCAGCTAAATCTACAAGTTAGTGTAGTAAGACCTCTGCACAGTGTTCAGCTAAAACTACAAGTTAGTGCGGTGCGTCCTGCTCACAGTGTTCAGCTAAAACTACAAGTTAGTGCGGTGTGTCCTGCTCACAGTGTTCAGCTAAAACTACAAGTTAGTGCGGTGCGTCCTGCTCACAGTGTTCAGCTAAAACTACAAGTTAGTGGGGTGCGTCCTGCTCACAGTGTTCAGCTAAAACTACAAGTTAGTGCGGTGCGTCCTGCTCACACTGTTCAGCAAAAACTACAAGTTACTGCGGTGCGTCCTGCTCACAGTGTTCAGCTAAAACTACAAGTTAGTGCGGTGCGTCCTGCTCACAGTGTTCAGCTAAAACTACAAGTTAGTGTGGTGCGTCCTGCTCACAGTGTTCAGCTAAAACTACAAGTTAGTGCAGTGCGTTCTGCTCACAGTGTTCAGCTAAAACTACAAGTTAGTGGGGTGCATCCTGCTCACAGTGTTCAGCTAAAACTACAAGTTAGTGCGGTGCGTCCTGCTCACAGTGTTCAGCTAAAACTACAAGTTAGTGTGCTGCGTCCTGCTCACAGTGTTCAGCTAAAACTACAAGTTAGTGCGGTGCATCCTGCTCACAGTGTTCAGCTAAAACTACAAGTTAATGTAGTGAGACCTCTGCACAGTGTTCATCTAAAGCTACAAGTTAGTGCAGTGCGTCCTGCTCACAGTGTTCAGCTAAAACTACAAGTTATTGGGGTGCGTCCTGCTCACAGTGTTCAGCTAAAACTACAAGTTAGTGCGGTGCGTCCTGCTCACAGTGTTCAGCTAAAACTACAAGTTAGTGCGGTGTCTCCTGCTCACAGTGTTCAGCTAAAAACTACAAGTTAGTGGGGTGCGTCCTGCTCACAGTGTTCAGCTAAAACTACAAGTTAGTGCTGTGCGTCCTGCTCACAGTGTTCAGCTAAAACTACAAGTTAGTGCGGTGCGTCCTGCTCACAGTGTTCAGATAAAACTACAAGTTAGTGCGGTGCGTCCTGCTCACAGGGTTAAGGTAAAACTACAAGTTAGTGGGGTGCGTCCTGCTCACAGTGTTCAGCTAAAACTGCAAGTTAGTGGGGTGCATCCTGCTAACAGTGTTCAGCTAAAACTACAAGTTAGTGTGGTGCGTCCTGCTCACACTGTTCAGCAAAAACTACAAGTTAGTGTGGTGCATCCTGCTCACAGTGTTCAGCTAAAACCACAAGTTAGTGGGGTGCGTCCTGCTCACAGTGTTCAGCTAAAACTACAAGTTAGTGCGGTGTCTCCTGCTCACAGTGTTCAGCTAAAACTACAAGTTAGTGGAATGCATCCTGCTCACAGTGTTCAGCTAAAACTACAAGTTAGTGCTGTGCGTCCTGCTCACAGTGTTCAGCTAAAACTACAAGTTAGTGCGGTGCGTCCTGCTCACAGTGTTCAGATAAAAATACAAGTCATTGCGGTGCATCCTGCTCACAGGGTTAAGGTAAAACTACAAGTTAGTGGGGTGCGTCCTGCTCACAGTGTTCAGCTAAAACTGCAAGTTAGTGCGGTGCGTCCTGCTCACAGTGTTCAGCTAAAACTACAAGTTAGTGCGGTGCATCCTGCTCACAGTATTCAGCTAAATCTACAAGTTAGTGTAGTAAGACCTCTGCACAGTGTTCAGCTAAAACTACAAGTTAGTGCGGTGCGTCCTGCTCACAGTGTTCAGCTAAAACTACAAGTTAGTGCGGTGTGTCCTGCTCACAGTGTTCAGCTAAAACTACAAGTTAGTGCGGTGCGTCCTGCTCACAGTGTTCAGCTAAAACTACAAGTTAGTGGGGTGCGTCCTGCTCACAGTGTTCAGCTAAAACTACAAGTTAGTGCGGTGCGTCCTGCTCACACTGTTCAGCAAAAACTACAAGTTACTGCGGTGCGTCCTGCTCACAGTGTTCAGCTAAAACTACAAGTTAGTGCGGTGCGTCCTGCTCACAGTGTTCAGCTAAAACTACAAGTTAGTGTGGTGCGTCCTGCTCACAGTGTTCAGCTAAAACTACAAGTTAGTGCAGTGCGTTCTGCTCACAGTGTTCAGCTAAAACTACAAGTTAGTGGGGTGCATCCTGCTCACAGTGTTCAGCTAAAACTACAAGTTAGTGCGGTGCGTCCTGCTCACAGTGTTCAGCTAAAACTACAAGTTAGTGTGCTGCGTCCTGCTCACAGTGTTCAGCTAAAACTACAAGTTAGTGCGGTGTGTCCTGCTCACAGTGTTCAGCTAAAACTACAAGTTAGTGCGGTGCGTCCTGCTCACAGTGTTCAGCTAAAACTACAAGTTAGTGGGGTGCGTCCTGCTCACAGTGTTCAGCTAAAACTACAAGTTAGTGCGGTGCGTCCTGCTCACACTGTTCAGCAAAAACTACAAGTTACTGCGGTGCGTCCTGCTCACAGTGTTCAGCTAAAACTACAAGTTAGTGCGGTGCGTCCTGCTCACAGTGTTCAGCTAAAACTACAAGTTAGTGTGGTGCGTCCTGCTCACAGTGTTCAGCTAAAACTACAAGTTAGTGCAGTGCGTTCTGCTCACAGTGTTCAGCTAAAACTACAAGTTAGTGGGGTGCATCCTGCTCACAGTGTTCAGCTAAAACTACAAGTTAGTGCGGTGCGTCCTGCTCACAGTGTTCAGCTAAAACTACAAGTTAGTGTGCTGCGTCCTGCTCACAGTGTTCAGCTAAAACTACAAGTTAGTGCGGTGCATCCTGCTCACAGTGTTCAGCTAAAACTACAAGTTAATGTAGTGAGACCTCTGCACAGTGTTCATCTAAAGCTACAAGTTAGTGCAGTGCGTCCTGCTCACAGTGTTCAGCTAAAACTACAAGTTAGTGGGGTGCGTCCTGCTCACAGTGTTCAGCTAAAACTACAAGTTAGTGCGGTGCGTCCTGCTCACAGTGTTCAGCTAAAACTACAAGTTAGTGCGGTGTCTCCTGCTCACAGTGTTCAGCTAAAAACTACAAGTTAGTGGGGTGCGTCCTGCTCACAGTGTTCAGCTAAAACTACAAGTTAGTGCTGTGCGTCCTGCTCACAGTGTTCAGCTAAAACTACAAGTTAGTGCGGTGCGTCCTGCTCACAGTGTTCAGATAAAACTACAAGTTAGTGCGGTGCGTCCTGCTCACAGGGTTAAGGTAAAACTACAAGTTAGTGGGGTGCGTCCTGCTCACAGTGTTCAGCTAAAACTGCAAGTTAGTGGGGTGCATCCTGCTAACAGTGTTCAGCTAAAACTACAAGTTAGTGTGGTGCGTCCTGCTCACACTGTTCAGCAAAAACTACAAGTTAGTGTGGTGCATCCTGCTCACAGTGTTCAGCTAAAACTACAAGTTAGTGGGGTGCGTCCTGCTCACAGTGTTCAGCTAAAACTACAAGTTAGTGCGGTGTCTCCTGCTCACAGTGTTCAGCTAAAACTACAAGTTAGTGGAATGCATCCTGCTCACAGTGTTCAGCTAAAACTACAAGTTAGTGCTGTGCGTCCTGCTCACAGTGTTCAGCTAAAACTACAAGTTAGTGCGGTGCGTCCTGCTCACAGTGTTCAGATAAAAATACAAGTCATTGCGGTGCATCCTGCTCACAGGGTTAAGGTAAAACTACAAGTTAGTGGGGTGCGTCCTGCTCACAGTGTTCAGCTAAAACTGCAAGTTAGTGGGGTGCGTCCTGCTAACAGTGTTCAGCTAAAACTACAAGTTAGTGCGGTGCGTCCTGCTCACAGTGTTCAGCTAAAACTACAAGTTAGTGCGGTGCATCCTGCTCACAGTATTCAGCTAAATCTACAAGTTAGTGTAGTAAGACCTCTGCACAGTGTTCAGCTAAAACTACAAGTTAGTGCGGTGCGTCCTGCTCACAGTGTTCAGCTAAAACTACAAGTTAGTGCGGTGTGTCCTGCTCACAGTGTTCAGCTAAAACTACAAGTTAGTGCGGTGCGTCCTGCTCACAGTGTTCAGCTAAAACTACAAGTTAGTGGGGTGCGTCCTGCTCACAGTGTTCAGCTAAAACTACAAGTTAGT
Organism: Lithobates septentrionalis; assembly: GCA_037952835.1. Lineage (NCBI taxonomy): Eukaryota > Metazoa > Chordata > Amphibia > Anura > Ranidae > Lithobates > Lithobates septentrionalis. The sequence goes on along the minus strand of JBBDGP010000082.1, from coordinate 14,832,775 downwards.
GCGGTGCGTCCTGCTCACACTGTTCAGCAAAAACTACAAGTTACTGCGGTGCGTCCTGCTCACAGTGTTCAGCTAAAACTACAAGTTAGTGCGGTGCGTCCTGCTCACAGTGTTCAGCTAAAACTACAAGTTAGTGTGGTGCGTCCTGCTCACAGTGTTCAGCTAAAACTACAAGTTAGTGCAGTGCGTTCTGCTCACAGTGTTCAGCTAAAACTACAAGTTAGTGGGGTGCATCCTGCTCACAGTGTTCAGCTAAAACTACAAGTTAGTGCGGTGCGTCCTGCTCACAGTGTTCAGCTAAAACTACAAGTTAGTGTGCTGCGTCCTTCTCACAGTGTTCAGCTAAAACTACAAGTTAGTGCGGTGCATCCTGCTCACAGTGTTCAGCTAAAACTACAAGTTAATGTAGTGAGACCTCTGCACAGTGTTCATCTAAAGCTACAAGTTAGTGCAGTGCGTCCTGCTCACAGTGTTCAGCTAAAACTACAAGTTAGTGGGGTGCGTCCTGCTCACAGTGTTCAGCTAAAACTACAAGTTAGTGCGGTGCGTCCTGCTCACAGTGTTCAGCTAAAACTACAAGTTAGTGCGGTGTCTCCTGCTCACAGTGTTCAGCTAAAAACTACAAGTTAGTGGGGTGCGTCCTGCTCACAGTGTTCAGCTAAAACTACAAGTTAGTGCTGTGCGTCCTGCTCACAGTGTTCAGCTAAAACTACAAGTTAGTGCGGTGCGTCCTGCTCACAGTGTTCAGATAAAACTACAAGTTAGTGCGGTGCGTCCTGCTCACAGGGTTAAGGTAAAACTACAAGTTAGTGGGGTGCGTCCTGCTCACAGTGTTCAGCTAAAACTGCAAGTTAGTGGGGTGCATCCTGCTAACAGTGTTCAGCTAAAACTACAAGTTAGTGTGGTGCGTCCTGCTCACACTGTTCAGCAAAAACTACAAGTTAGTGTGGTGCATCCTGCTCACAGTGTTCAGCTAAAACTACAAGTTAGTGGGGTGCGTCCTGCTCACAGTGTTCAGCTAAAACTACAAGTTAGTGCGGTGTCTCCTGCTCACAGTGTTCAGCTAAAACTACAAGTTAGTGGAATGCATCCTGCTCACAGTGTTCAGCTAAAACTACAAGTTAGTGCTGTGCGTCCTGCTCACAGTGTTCAGCTAAAACTACAAGTTAGTGCGGTGCGTCCTGCTCACAGTGTTAAGATAAAAATACAAGTCATTGCGGTGCATCCTGCTCACAGGGTTAAGGTAAAACTACAAGTTAGTGGGGTGCGTCCTGCTCACAGTGTTCAGCTAAAACTGCAAGTTAGTGGGGTGCGTCCTGCTAACAGTGTTCAGCTAAAACTACAAGTTAGTGCGGTGCGTCCTGCTCACAGTGTTCAGCTAAAACTACAAGTTAGTGCGGTGCATCCTGCTCACAGTATTCAGCTAAATCTACAAGTTAGTGTAGTAAGACCTCTGCACAGTGTTCAGCTAAAACTACAAGTTAGTGCGGTGCGTCCTGCTCACAGTGTTCAGCTAAAACTACAAGTTAGTGCGGTGTGTCCTGCTCACAGTGTTCAGCTAAAACTACAAGTTAGTGCTGTGCGTCCTGCTCACAGTGTTCAGCTAAAACTACAAGTTAGTGGGGTGCGTCCTGCTCACAGTGTTCAGCTAAAACTACAAGTTAGTGGGGTGCGTCCTGCTCACAGTGTTCAGCTAAAACTACAAGTTAGTGCGGTGCGTCCTGCTCACAGTGTTCAGCTAAAACTACAAGTTAGTGCGGTGTCTCCTGCTCACAGTGTTCAGCTAAAAACTACAAGTTAGTGCGGTGCGTCCTGCTCACAGTGTTCAGCTAAAACTACAAGTTAGTGCGGTGCATCCTGCTCACAGTATTCAGCTAAATCTACAAGTTAGTGTAGTAAGACCTCTGCACAGTGTTCAGCTAAAACTACAAGTTAGTGCGGTGCGTCCTGCTCACAGTGTTCAGCTAAAACTACAAGTTAGTGCGGTGTGTCCTGCTCACAGTGTTCAGCTAAAACTACAAGTTAGTGCTGTGCGTCCTGCTCACAGTGTTCAGCTAAAACTACAAGTTAGTGGGGTGCGTCCTGCTCACATTGTTCAGCTAAAACTACAAGTTAGTGCGGTGCGTCCTGCTCACACTGTTCAGCAAAAACTACAAGTTAGTGCGGTGCGTCCTGCTCACAGTGTTCAGCTAAAACTACAAGTTAGTGCGGTGCGTCCTGCTCACAGTGTTCAGCTAAAACTACAAGTTAGTGTGGTGCGTCCTGCTCACAGTGTTCAGCTAAAACTACAAGTTAGTGCAGTGCATTCTGCTCACAGTGTTCAGCTAAAACTACAAGTTAGTGGGGTGCGTCCTGCTCACAGTGTTCAGCTAAAACTACAAGTTAGTGCGGTGCGTCCTGCTCACAGTGTTCAGCTAAAACTACAAGTTAGTGTGCTGCGTCCTGCTCACAGTGTTCAGCTAAAACTACAAGTTAGTGCGGTGCATCCTGCTCACAGTGTTCAGCTAAAACTACAAGTTAATGTAGTGAGACCTCTGCACAGTGTTCATCTAAAGCTACAAGTTAGTGCAGTGCGTCCTGCTCACAGTGTTCAGCTAAAACTACAAGTTAGTGGGGTGCGTCCTGCTCACAGTGTTCAGCTAAAACTACAAGTTAGTGCGGTGCGTCCTGCTCACAGTGTTCAGCTAAAACTACAAGTTAGTGCGGTGTCTCCTGCTCACAGTGTTCAGCTAAAAACTACAAGTTAGTGGGGTGCGTCCTGCTCACAGTGTTCAGCTAAAACTACAAGTTAGTGCTGTGCGTCCTGCTCACAGTGTTCAGCTAAAACTACAAGTTAGTGCGGTGCGTCCTGCTCACAGTGTTCAGATAAAACTACAAGTTAGTGCGGTGCGTCCTGCTCACAGGGTTAAGGTAAAACTACAAGTTAGTGGGGTGCGTCCTGCTCACAGTGTTCAGCTAAAACTGCAAGTTAGTGGGGTGCATCCTGCTAACAGTGTTCAGCTAAAACTACAAGTTAGTGTGGTGCGTCCTGCTCACACTGTTCAGCAAAAACTACAAGTTAGTGTGGTGCATCCTGCTCACAGTGTTCAGCTAAAACTACAAGTTAGTGGGGTGCGTCCTGCTCACAGTGTTCAGCTAAAACTACAAGTTAGTGCGGTGTCTCCTGCTCACAGTGTTCAGCTAAAACTACAAGTTAGTGGAATGCATCCTGCTCACAGTGTTCAGCTAAAACTACAAATTAGTGCTGTGCGTCCTGCTCACAGTGTTCAGCTAAAACTACAAGTTAGTGCGGTGCGTCCTGCTCACAGTGTTCAGATAAAAATACAAGTCAGTGCGGTGCGTCCTGCTCACAGGGTTAAGGTAAAACTACAAGTTAGTGGGGTGCGTCCTGCTCACAGTGTTCAGCTAAAACTACAAGTTAGTGTGGTGCGTCCTGCTCACAGTGTTCAGCTAAAACTACAAGTTAGTGCAGTGCGTTCTGCTCACAGTGTTCAGCTAAAACTACAAGTTAGTGGGGTGCATCCTGCTCACAGTGTTCAGCTAAAACTACAAGTTAGTGCGGTGCGTCCTGCTCACAGTGTTCAGCTAAAACTACAAGTTAGTGTGCTGCGTCCTGCTCACAGTGTTCAGCTAAAACTACAAGTTAGTGCGGTGCATCCTGCTCACAGTGTTCAGCTAAAACTACAAGTTAATGTAGTGAGACCTCTGCACAGTGTTCATCTAAAGCTACAAGTTAGTGCAGTGCGTCCTGCTCACAGTGTTCAGCTAAAACTACAAGTTAGTGGGGTGCGTCCTGCTCACAGTGTTCAGCTAAAACTACAAGTTAGTGCGGTGCGTCCTGCTCACAGTGTTCAGCTAAAACTACAAGTTAGTGCGGTGTCTCCTGCTCACAGTGTTCAGCTAAAAACTACAAGTTAGTGGGGTGCGTCCTGCTCACAGTGTTCAGCTAAAACTACAAGTTAGTGCTGTGCGTCCTGCTCACAGTGTTCAGCTAAAACTACAAGTTAGTGCGGTGCGTCCTGCTCACAGTGTTCAGATAAAACTACAAGTTAGTGCGGTGCGTCCTGCTCACAGGGTTAAGGTAAAACTACAAGTTAGTGGGGTGCGTCCTGCTCACAGTGTTCAGCTAAAACTGCAAGTTAGTGGGGTGCATCCTGCTAACAGTGTTCAGCTAAAACTACAAGTTAGTGTGGTGCGTCCTGCTCACACTGTTCAGCAAAAACTACAAGTTAGTGTGGTGCATCCTGCTCACAGTGTTCAGCTAAAACTACAAGTTAGTGGGGTGCGTCCTGCTCACAGTGTTCAGCTAAAACTACAAGTTAGTGCGGTGTCTCCTGCTCACAGTGTTCAGCTAAAACTACAAGTTAGTGGAATGCATCCTGCTCACAGTGTTCAGCTAAAACTACAAGTTAGTGCTGTGCGTCCTGCTCACAGTGTTCAGCTAAAACTACAAGTTAGTGCGGTGCGTCCTGCTCACAGTGTTAAGATAAAAATACAAGTCATTGCGGTGCATCCTGCTCACAGGGTTAAGGTAAAACTACAAGTTAGTGGGGTGCGTCCTGCTCACAGTGTTCAGCTAAAACTGCAAGTTAGTGGGGTGCGTCCTGCTAACAGTGTTCAGCTAAAACTACAAGTTAGTGCGGTGCGTCCTGCTCACAGTGTTCAGCTAAAACTACAAGTTAGTGCGGTGCATCCTGCTCACAGTATTCAGCTAAATCTACAAGTTAGTGTAGTAAGACCTCTGCACAGTGTTCAGCTAAAACTACAAGTTAGTGCGGTGCGTCCTGCTCACAGTGTTCAGCTAAAACTACAAGTTAGTGCGGTGTGTCCTGCTCACAGTGTTCAGCTAAAACTACAAGTTAGTGCTGTGCGTCCTGCTCACAGTGTTCAGCTAAAACTACAAGTTAGTGGGGTGCGTCCTGCTCACAGTGTTCAGCTAAAACTACAAGTTAGTGGGGTGCGTCCTGCTCACAGTGTTCAGCTAAAACTACAAGTTAGTGCGGTGCGTCCTGCTCACAGTGTTCAGCTAAAACTACAAGTTAGTGCGGTGTCTCCTGCTCACAGTGTTCAGCTAAAAACTACAAGTTAGTGCGGTGCGTCCTGCTCACAGTGTTCAGCTAAAACTACAAGTTAGTGCGGTGCATCCTGCTCACAGTATTCAGCTAAATCTACAAGTTAGTGTAGTAAGACCTCTGCACAGTGTTCAGCTAAAACTACAAGTTAGTGCGGTGCGTCCTGCTCACAGTGTTCAGCTAAAACTACAAGTTAGTGCGGTGTGTCCTGCTCACAGTGTTCAGCTAAAACTACAAGTTAGTGCTGTGCGTCCTGCTCACAGTGTTCAGCTAAAACTACAAGTTAGTGGGGTGCGTCCTGCTCACATTGTTCAGCTAAAACTACAAGTTAGTGCGGTGCGTCCTGCTCACACTGTTCAGCAAAAACTACAAGTTAGTGCGGTGCGTCCTGCTCACAGTGTTCAGCTAAAACTACAAGTTAGTGCGGTGCGTCCTGCTCACAGTGTTCAGCTAAAACTACAAGTTAGTGTGGTGCGTCCTGCTCACAGTGTTCAGCTAAAACTACAAGTTAGTGCAGTGCATTCTGCTCACAGTGTTCAGCTAAAACTACAAGTTAGTGGGGTGCGTCCTGCTCACAGTGTTCAGCTAAAACTACAAGTTAGTGCGGTGCGTCCTGCTCACAGTGTTCAGCTAAAACTACAAGTTAGTGTGCTGCGTCCTGCTCACAGTGTTCAGCTAAAACTACAAGTTAGTGCGGTGCATCCTGCTCACAGTGTTCAGCTAAAACTACAAGTTAATGTAGTGAGACCTCTGCACAGTGTTCATCTAAAGCTACAAGTTAGTGCAGTGCGTCCTGCTCACAGTGTTCAGCTAAAACTACAAGTTAGTGGGGTGCGTCCTGCTCACAGTGTTCAGCTAAAACTACAAGTTAGTGCGGTGCGTCCTGCTCACAGTGTTCAGCTAAAACTACAAGTTAGTGCGGTGTCTCCTGCTCACAGTGTTCAGCTAAAAACTACAAGTTAGTGGGGTGCGTCCTGCTCACAGTGTTCAGCTAAAACTACAAGTTAGTGCTGTGCGTCCTGCTCACAGTGTTCAGCTAAAACTACAAGTTAGTGCGGTGCGTCCTGCTCACAGTGTTCAGATAAAACTACAAGTTAGTGCGGTGCGTCCTGCTCACAGGGTTAAGGTAAAACTACAAGTTAGTGGGGTGCGTCCTGCTCACAGTGTTCAGCTAAAACTGCAAGTTAGTGGGGTGCATCCTGCTAACAGTGTTCAGCTAAAACTACAAGTTAGTGTGGTGCGTCCTGCTCACACTGTTCAGCAAAAACTACAAGTTAGTGTGGTGCATCCTGCTCACAGTGTTCAGCTAAAACTACAAGTTAGTGGGGTGCGTCCTGCTCACAGTGTTCAGCTAAAACTACAAGTTAGTGCGGTGTCTCCTGCTCACAGTGTTCAGCTAAAACTACAAGTTAGTGGAATGCATCCTGCTCACAGTGTTCAGCTAAAACTACAAATTAGTGCTGTGCGTCCTGCTCACAGTGTTCAGCTAAAACTACAAGTTAGTGCGGTGCGTCCTGCTCACAGTGTTCAGATAAAAATACAAGTCAGTGCGGTGCGTCCTGCTCACAGGGTTAAGGTAAAACTACAAGTTAGTGGGGTGCGTCCTGCTCACAGTGTTCAGCTAAAACTGCAAGTTAGTGGGGTGCGTCCTGCTAACAGTGTTCAGCTAAAACTACAAGTTAGTGCGGTGCGTCCTGCTCACAGTGTTCAGCTAAAACTACAAGTTAGTGTGGTGCATCCTGCTCACAGTGTTCAGCTAAAACGACAAGTTAGTGCGGTGCATCCTGCTCACAGTGTTCAGCTAAAACTACAAGTTAATGTAGTGAGACCTCTGCACAGTGTTCATCTAAAGCTACAAGTTAGTGCAGTGCATCCTGCTCACAGTGTTCAGCTAAAACTACAAATTAGTGCTGTGCGTCCTGCTCACAGTGTTCAGCTAAAACTACAAGTTAGTGCGGTGCGTCCTGCTCACAGTGTTCAGATAAAAATACAAGTCAGTGCGGTGCGTCCTGCTCACAGGGTTAAGGTAAAACTACAAGTTAGTGGGGTGCGTCCTGCTCACAGTGTTCAGCTAAAACTGCAAGTTAGTGGGGTGCATCCTGCTAACAGTGTTCAGCTAAAACTACAAGTTAGTGCGGTGCGTCCTGCTCACAGTGTTCAGCTAAAACTACAAGTTAGTGCGGTGCGTCCTGCTCACAGTGTTCAGCTAAAACTACAAGTTAGTGCGGTGCATCCTGCTCACAGTGTTCAGCTAAAACTACAAGTTAGTGCGGTGCGTCCTGCTCACAGTGTTCAGCTAAAACTACAAGTTAGTGCGGTGCGTCCTGCTCACAGTGTTCAGCTAAAACTACAAGTTAGTGGGGTGCGTCTTGCTCACAGTGTTCAGCTAAAACTACAAGTTAGTGTGGTGCATCCTGCTCACAGTGTTCAGCTAAAACTACAAGTTAGTGCGGTGCATCCTGCTCACAGTGTTCAGCTAAAACTACAAGTTAATGTAGTGAGACCTCTGCACAGTGTTCATCTAAAGCTACAAGTTAGTGCAGTGCATCCTGCTCACAGTGTTCAGCTAAAACTACAAGTTAGTAGGGTGCGTCCTGCTCACAATGTTCAGCTAAAACTACAAGTTAGTGTGGTGCATCCTGCTCACAGTGTTAAGCTAAAACTACAAGTTAGTGCGGTGTCTCCTGATCACAGTGTTCAGCTAAAACTACAAGTTAGTGGGGTGCGTACTGCTCACAGTGTTCAGCTAAAACTACAAGTTAGTGTGGTGTGTCCTGCTCACAGTGTTCAGCTAAAACTGCAAGTTAGTGCGGTGCGTCCTGCTCACAGTGTTCAGCTAAAACTACAAGTTAGTGTGGTGCATCCTGCTCACAGTGTTCAGCTAAAACGACAAGTTAGTGCGGTGCATCCTGCTCACAGTGTTCAGCTAAAACTACAAGTTAATGTAGTGAGACCTCTGCACAGTGTTCATCTAAAGCTACAAGTTAGTGCAGTGCATCCTGCTCACAGTGTTCAGCTAAAACTACAAATTAGTGCTGTGCGTCCTGCTCACAGTGTTCAGCTAAAACTACAAGTTAGTGCGGTGCGTCCTGCTCACAGTGTTCAGATAAAAATACAAGTCAGTGCGGTGCGTCCTGCTCACAGGGTTAAGGTAAAACTACAAGTTAGTGGGGTGCGTCCTGCTCACAGTGTTCAGCTAAAACTGCAAGTTAGTGGGGTGCGTCCTGCTAACAGTGTTCAGCTAAAACTACAAGTTAGTGCGGTGCGTCCTGCTCACAGTGTTCAGCTAAAACTACAAGTTAGTGCGGTGCGTCCTGCTCACAGTGTTCAGCTAAAACTACAAGTTAGTGCGGTGCTTCCTGCTCACAGTGTTCAGCTAAAACTACAAGTTAGTGCGGTGCGTCCTGCTCACAGTGTTCAGCTAAAACTACAAGTTAGTGCGGTGCGTCCTGCTCACAGTGTTCAGCTAAAACTACAAGTTAGTGGGGTGCGTCTTGCTCACAGTGTTCAGCTAAAACTACAAGTTAGTGTGGTGCATCCTGCTCACAGTGTTCAGCTAAAACTACAAGTTAGTGCGGTGCATCCTGCTCACAGTGTTCAGCTAAAACTACAAGTTAATGTAGTGAGACCTCTGCACAGTGTTCATCTAAAGCTACAAGTTAGTGCAGTGCATCCTGCTCACAGTGTTCAGCTAAAACTACAAGTTAGTAGGGTGCGTCCTGCTCACAATGTTCAGCTAAAACTACAAGTTAGTGTGGTGCATCCTGCTCACAGTGTTAAGCTAAAACTACAAGTTAGTGCGGTGTCTCCTGATCACAGTGTTCAGCTAAAACTACAAGTTAGTGGGGTGCGTACTGCTCACAGTGTTCAGCTAAAACTACAAGTTAGTGTGGTGTGTCCTGCTCACAGTGTTCAGCTAAAACTGCAAGTTAGTGCGGTGCGTCCTGCTCACAGTGTTCAGCTAAAACTACAAGTTAGTGTGGTGCGTCCTGCTCACAGTGTTCAGCTAAAACTACAAGTTAGTGGAATGCATCCTGCTCACAGTGTTCAGATAAAACTACAAGTTAGTGCGGTGCGTCCTGCTCACAGTGTTCAGCTAAAACTACAAGTTAGTGTAGTGAGACCTCTGCACAGTGTTCATCTAAAGCTACAAGTTAGTGCAGTGCGTCCTGCTCACAGTGTTCAGCTAAAACTACAAGTTAGTGCGGTGCGTCCTGCTCACAGTGTTCAGCTAAAACTACAAGTTAGTGCGGTGCGTCCTGCTCACAGTGTTCAGCTAAAACTACAAGTTAGTGCGGTGCATCCTGCTCACAGTGTTCAGCTAAAACTACAAATTAGTGGGGGGTATCCTGCTAACAGTGTTCAGCTAAAACTACAAGTTAGTGCAGTGCGTCCTACTCACAGTGTTCAGCTAAAACTACAAGTTAGTGCGGTGCGTCCTGCTTACAGTGTTCAGCTAAAACTACAAGTTAGTGGGGTGCGTCCTGCTCACAGTGTTCAGCTAAAACTATAAGTTAGTGCAGTGCGTCCTACTCACAGTGTTCAGCTAAAACTACAAGTTAGTGTGGTGCGTCCTGCTCACAGTGTTCAGCTAAAACTACAAGTTAGTGGGGTGCGTCCTGCTCACAGTGTTCAGCTAAAAGTACAAGTTAGTGCTGTGCGTCCTGCTCACACTGTTCAGCAAAAACTACAAGTTAGTGCGGTGCGTCCTGCACACAGTGTTCAGCTAAAACTACAAGTTAGTGTGGTGCGTCCTGCTCACAGTGTTCAGCTAAAACTACAAGTTAGTGTAGTGAGACCTCTGCACAGTGTTCATCTAAAGCTACAAGTTAGTGCAGTGCGTCCTGCTCACAGTGTTCAGCTAAAACTACAAGTTAGTGCGGTGTGTCCTGCTCACAGTGTTCAGCTAAAACTACAAGTTAGTGCGGTGCGTCCTGCTCACAGTGTTCAGCTAAAACTACAAGTTAGTGCGGTGCGTCCTGCTCACAGTGTTCAGCTAAAAGTACAAGTTAGTGCTGTGCGTCCTGCTCACACTGTTCAGCAAAAACTACAAGTTAGTGCGGTGCGTCCTGCACACAGTGTTCAGCTAAAACTACAAGTTAGTGTGGTGCGTCCTGCTCACAGTGTTCAGCTAAAACTACAAGTTAGTGTAGTGAGACCTCTGCACAGTGTTCATCTAAAGCTACAAGTTAGTGTAGTGCGTCCTGCTCACAGTGTTCAGCTAAAACTACAAGTTAGTGCGGTGTGTCCTGCTCACAGCGTTCAGCTAAAACTACAAGTTAGTGTAGTGAGACCTCTGCACAGTGTTCATCTAAAGCCACAAGTTAGTGCAGTGCGTCCTGCTCACAGTGTTCAGCTAAAACTACAAGTTAGTGCTGTGCGTCCTGCTCACAGTGTTCAGCTAAAACTACAAGTTAGTGCTGTGCGTCCTGCTCACAGTGTTCAGCTAAAACTACAAGTTAGTGGGGTGCGTCCTGCTCACAGTGTTCAGCTAAAACTACAAGTTAGTGCGGTGCATCCTGCTCACACTGTTCAACAAAAACTACAAGTTAGTGCGGTGCGTCCTGCTCACAGTGTTCAGCTAAAACTACAAGTTAGTGCGGTGCGTCCTGCTCACAGTGTTCAGCTAAAACTACAAGTTAGTGTGGTGCGTCCTGCTCACAGTGTTCAGCTAAAACTACAAGTTAGTGCAGTGCGTCCTGCTCACAGTGTTCAGCTAAAACTACAAGTTAGTGGGGTGCGTCCTGCTCACAGTGTTCAGCTAAAACTACAAGTTAGTGCGGTGCGTCCTGCTCACAGTGTTCAGCTAAAACTACAAGTTAGTGTGCTGCGTCCTGCTCACAGTGTTCAGCTAAAACTACAAGTTAGTGCGGTGCATCCTGCTCACAGTGTTCAGCTAAAACTACAAGTTAATGTAGTGAGACCTCTGCACAGTGTTCATCTAAAGCTACAAGTTAGTGCAGTGCGTCCTGCTCACAGTGTTCAGCTAAAACTACAAGTTAGTGGGGTGCGTCCTGCTCACAGTGTTCAGCTAAAACTACAAGTTAGTGCGGTGCGTCCTGCTCACAGTGTTCAGCTAAAACTACAAGTTAGTGCGGTGTCTCCTGCTCACAGTGTTCAGCTAAAAACTACAAGTTAGTGGGGTGCGTCCTGCTCACAGTGTTCAGCTAAAACTACAAGTTAGTGCTGTGCGTCCTGCTCACAGTGTTCAGCTAAAACTACAAGTTAGTGCGGTGCGTCCTGCTCACAGTGTTCAGATAAAACTACAAGTTAGTGCGGTGCGTCCTGCTCACAGGGTTAAGGTAAAACTACAAGTTAGTGGGGTGCGTCCTGCTCACAGTGTTCAGCTAAAACTGCAAGTTAGTGGGGTGCATCCTTCTAACAGTGTTCAGCTAAAACTACAAGTTAGTGTGGTGCGTCCTGCTCACACTGTTCAGCAAAAACTACAAGTTAGTGTGGTGCATCCTGCTCACAGTGTTCAGCTAAAACTACAAGTTAGTGGGGTGCGTCCTGCTCACAGTGTTCAGCTAAAACTACAAGTTAGTGCGGTGTCTCCTGCTCACAGTGTTCAGCTAAAACTACAAGTTAGTGGAATGCATCCTGCTCATAGTGTTCAGCTAAAACTACAAATTAGTGCTGTGCGTCCTGCTCACAGTGTTCAGCTAAAACTACAAGTTAGTGCGGTGCGTCCTGCTCACAGTGTTCAGATAAAAATACAAGTCAGTGCGGTGCGTCCTGCTCACAGGGTTAAGGTAAAACTACAAGTTAGTGGGGTGCGTCCTGCTCACAGTGTTCAGCTAAAACTGCAAGTTAGTGGGGTGCGTCCTGCTAACAGTGTTCAGCTAAAACTACAAGTTAGTGCGGTGCGTCCTGCTCACAGTGTTCAGCTAAAACTACAAGTTAGTGCGGTGCGTCCTGCTCACAGTGTTCAGCTAAAACTACAAGTTAGTGCGGTGCGTCCTGCTCACAGTGTTCAGCTAAAACTACAAGTTAGTGGGGTGCGTCCTGCTCACAGTGTTCAGCTAAAACTACAAGTTAGTGTGGTGCATCCTGCTCACAGTGTTCAGCTAAAACTACAAGTTAGTGTGGTGCATCCTGCTCACAGTGTTCAGCTAAAACTACAAGTTAATGTAGTGAGACCTCTGCACAGTGTTCATCTAAAGCTACAAGTTAGTGCAGTGCATCCTGCTCACAGTGTTCAGCTAAAACTACAAATTAGTGCTGTGCGTCCTGCTCACAGTGTTCAGCTAAAACTACAAGTTAGTGCGGTGCGTCCTGCTCGCAGTGTTCAGATAAAAATACAAGTCAGTGCGGTGCGTCCTGCTCACAGGGTTAAGGTAAAACTACAAGTTAGTGGGGTGCGTCCTGCTCACAGTGTTCAGCTAAAACTGCAAGTTAGTGGGGTGCGTCCTGCTAACAGTGTTCAGCTAAAACTACAAGTTAGTGCGGTGCGTCCTGCTCACAGTGTTCAGCTAAAACTACAAGTTAGTGCGGTGCGTCCTGCTCACAGTGTTCAGCTAAAACTACAAGTTAGTGCGGTGCATCCTGCTCACAGTGTTCAGCTAAAACTACAAGTTAGTGCGGTGCGTCCTGCTCACAGTGTTCAACTAAAACTACAAGTTAGTGCGGTGCGCCCTGCTCACAGTGTTCAGCTAAAACTACAAGTTAGTGGGGTGCGTCCTGCTCACAGTGTTCAGCTAAAACTACAAGTTAGTGTGGTGCATCCTGCTCACAGTGTTCAGCTAAAACTACAAGTTAGTGCGGTGCATCCTGCTCACAGTGTTCAGCTAAAACTACAAGTTAATGTAGTGAGACCTCTGCACAGTGTTCATCTAAAGCTACAAGTTAGTGCAGTGCATCCTGCTCACAGTGTTCAGCTAAAACTACAAGTTAGTAGGGTGCGTCCTGCTCACAATGTTCAGCTAAAACTACAAGTTAGTGCGGTGCATCCTGCTCACAGTGTTAAGCTAAAACTACAAGTTAGTGCGGTGTCTCCTGCTCACAGTGTTCAGCTAAAACTACAAGTTAGTGGGGTGCGTCCTGCTCACAGTGTTCAGCTAAAACTACAAGTTAGTGTGGTGTGTCCTGCTCACAGTGTTCAGCTAAAACTGCAAGTTAGTGCGGTGCGTCCTGCTCACAGTGTTCAGCTAAAACTACAAGTTAGTGCGGTGCGTCCTGCTCACAGTGTTCAGCTAAAACTACAAGTTAGTGGAATGCATCCTGCTCACAGTGTTCAGATAAAACTACAAGTTAGTGCGGTGCGTCCTGCTCACAGTGTTCAGCTAAAACTACAAGTTAGTGTAGTGAGACCTCTGCACAGTGTTCATCTAAAGCTACAAGTTAGTGCAGTGCGTCCTGCTCACAGTGTTCAGCTAAAACTACAAGTTAGTGCGGTGCGTCCTGCTCACAGTGTTCAGCTAAAACTACAAGTTAGTGCGGTGCGTCCTGCTCACAGTGTTCAGCTAAAACTACAAGTTAGTGCGGTGCATCCTGCTCACAGTGTTCAGCTAAAACTACAAATTAGTGGGGGGCATCCTGCTAACAGTGTTCAGCTAAAACTACAAGTTAGTGCAGTGCGTCCTACTCACAGTGTTCAGCTAAAACTACAAGTTAGTGCGGTGCGTCCTGCTTACAGTGTTCAGCTAAAACTACAAGTTAGTGGGGTGCGTCCTGCTCACAGTGTTCAGCTAAAACTATAAGTTAGTGCAGTGCGTCCTACTCACAGTGTTCAGCTAAAACTACAAGTTAGTGTGGTGCGTCCTGCTCACAGTGTTCAGCTAAAACTACAAGTTAGTGGGGTGCGTCCTGCTCACAGTGTTCAGCTAAAAGTACAAGTTAGTGCTGTGCGTCCTGCTCACACTGTTCAGCAAAAACTACAAGTTAGTGCGGTGCGTCCTGCACACAATGTTCAGCTAAAACTACAAGTTAGTGTGGTGCGTCCTGCTCACAGTGTTCAGCTAAAACTACAAGTTAGTGTAGTGAGACCTCTGCACAGTGTTCATCTAAAGCTACAAGTTAGTGCAGTGCGTCCTGCTCACAGTGTTCAGCTAAAACTACAAGTTAGTGTGGTGTGTCCTGCTCACAGTGTTCAGCTAAAACTACAAGTTAGTGCGGTGCGTCCTGCTCACAGTGTTCAGCTAAAACTACAAGTTAGTGCGGTGCGTCCTGCTCACAGTGTTCAGCTAAAACTACAAGTTAGTGCGGTGCATCCTGCTCACAGTGTTCAGCTAAAACTACAAATTAGTGGGGGGCATCCTGCTAACAGTGTTCAGCTAAAACTACAAGTTAGTGCAGTGCGTCCTGCACACAGTGTTCAGCTAAAACTACAAGTTAGTGTGGTGCGTCCTGCTCACAGTGTTCAGCTAAAACTACAAGTTAGTGTAGTGAGACCTCTGCACAGTGTTCATCTAAAGCTACAAGTTAGTGCAGTGCGTCCTGCTCACAGTGTTCAGCTAAAACTACAAGTTAGTGCGGTGTGTCCTGCTCACAGTGTTCAGCTAAAACTACAAGTTAGTGCGGTGCGTCCTGCTCACAGTGTTCAGCTAAAACTACAAGTTAGTGGGGTGCGTCCTGCTCACAGTGTTCAGCTAAAACTGCAAGTTAGTGGGGTGCATCCTTCTAACAGTGTTCAGCTAAAACTACAAGTTAGTGTGGTGCGTCCTGCTCACACTGTTCAGCAAAAACTACAAGTTAGTGTGGTGCATCCTGCTCACAGTGTTCAGCTAAAACTACAAGTTAGTGGGGTGCGTCCTGCTCACAGTGTTCAGCTAAAACTACAAGTTAGTGCAGTGTCTCCTGCTCACAGTGTTCAGCTAAAACTACAAGTTAGTGGAATGCATCCTGCTCACAGTGTTCAGCTAAAACTACAAATTAGTGCTGTGCGTCCTGCTCACAGTGTTCAGCTAAAACTACAAGTTAGTGCGGTGCGTCCTGCTCACAGTGTTCAGATAAAAATACAAGTCAGTGCGGTGCGTCCTGCTCACAGGGTTAAGGTAAAACTACAAGTTAGTGGGGTGCGTCCTGCTCACAGTGTTCAGCTAAAACTGCAAGTTAGTGGGGTGCGTCCTGCTAACAGTGTTCAGCTAAAACTACAAGTTAGTGCGGTGCGTCCTGCTCACAGTGTTCAGCTAAAACTACAAGTTAGTGCGGTGCGTCCTGCTCACAGTGTTCAGCTAAAACTACAAGTTAGTGCGGTGCGTCCTGCTCACAGTGTTCAGCTAAAACTACAAGTTAGTGCGGTGCGTCCTGCTCACAGTGTTCAGCTAAAACTACAAGTTAGTGCGGTGCGTCCTGCTCACAGTGTTCAGCTAAAACTACAAGTTAGTGGGGTGCGTCCTGCTCACAGTGTTCAGCTAAAACTACAAGTTAGTGTGGTGCATCCTGCTCACAGTGTTCAGCTAAAACTACAAGTTAGTGCGGTGCATCCTGCTCACAGTGTTCAGCTAAAACTACAAGTTAATGTAGTGAGACCTCTGCACAGTGTTCATCTAAAGCTACAAGTTAGTGCAGTGCATCCTGCTCACAGTGTTCAGCTAAAACTACAAGTTAGTAGGGAGCGTCCTGCTCACAGTGTTCAGCTAAAACTACAAGTTAGTGCGGTGCATCCTGCTCACAGTGTTCAGCTAAAACTACAAGTTAGTGCGGTGTCTCCTGCTCACAGTGTTCAGCTAAAACTACAACTTAGTGGGGTGCGTCCTGCTCACAGTGTTCAGCTAAAACTACAAGTTAGTGTGGTGTGTCCTGCTCACAGTGTTCAGCTAAAACTGCAAGTTAGTGCGGTGCGTCCTGCTCACAGTGTTCAGCTAAAACCACAAGTTAGTGCGGTGCGTCCTGCTCACAGTGTTCAGCTAAAACTACAAGTTAGTCGAATGCATCCTGCTCACAGTGTTCAGATAAAACTACAAGTTAGTGCGGTGCGTCCTGCTCACAGTGTTCAGCTAAAACTACAAGTTAGTGTAGTGAGACCTCTGCACAGTGTTCATCTAAAGCTACAAGTTAGTGCAGTGCGTCCTGCTCACAGTGTTCAGCTAAAACTACAAGTTAGTGCGGTGCGTCCTGCTCACAGTGTTCAGCTAAAACTACAAGTTAGTGCGGTGCATCCTGCTCACAGTGTTCAGCTAAAACTACAAGTTAGTGCGGTGCATCCTGCTCACAGTGTTCAGCTAAAACTACAAATTAGTGGGGGGCGTCCTGCTAACAGTGTTCAGCTAAAACTACAAGTTAGTGCAGTGCGTCCTACTCACAGTGTTCAGCTAAAACTACAAGTTAGTGCGGTGCGTCCTGCTTACAGTGTTCAGCTAAAACTACAAGTTAGTGGGGTGCGTCCTGCTCACAGTGTTCAGCTAAAACTATAAGTTATTGCAGTGCGTCCTACTCACAGTGTTCAGCTAAAACTACAAGTTAGTGTGGTGCGTCCTGCTCACAGTGTTCAGCTAAAACTACAAGTTAGTGGGGTGCGTCCTGCTCACAGTGTTCAGCTAAAACTACAAGTTAGTGCGGTGCGCCCTGCTCACAGTGTTCAGCTAAAAGTACAAGTTAGTGCTGTGCGTCCTGCTCACACTGTTCAGCAAAAACTACAAGTTAGTGCGGTGCGTCCTGCACACAGTGTTCAGCTAAAACTACAAGTTAGTGTGGTGCGTCCTGCTCACAGTGTTCAGCTAAAACTACAAGTTAGTGTAGTGAGACCTCTGCACAGTGTTCATCTAAAGCTACAAGTTAGTGCAGTGCGTCCTGCTCACAGTGTTCAGCTAAAACTACAAGTTAGTGCGGTGTGTCCTGCTCACAGCGTTCAGCTAAAACTACAAGTTAGTGTAGTGAGACCTCTGCACAGTGTTCATCTAAAGCCACAAGTTAGTGCAGTGCATCCTGCTCACAGTGTTCAGCTAAAACTACAAGTTAGTGCGGTGCGTCCTGCTCACAGTGTTCAGCTAAAACTACAAGTTAGTGCGGTGCGTCCTGCTCAAATTGTTCAGCTAAATCTACAAGTTAGTGTAGTGAGACCTCTGCACAGTGTTCAGCTAAAACTACAAGTTAGTGTGGTGCGTCCTGCTCACAGTGTTCAGCTAAAACTACAAGTTAGTGCGGTGCGTCCTGCTCACAGTGTTCATCTGAAACTACAAGTTACTGCTGTGCGTCCTGCTCACAGTGTTGAGCTAAAACTACAAGTTAGTGGGGTGCGTCCTGCTCACAGTGTTCAGCTAAAACTACAAGTTAGTGCGGTGCGTCCTGCTCACAGTGTTCAGCTAAAACTACAAGTTAGTGCGGTGTGTCCTGCTCACAGTGTTCAGCTAAAACTACAAGTTAGTGGGGTGCGTCCTGCTCACAGTGTTCAGCTAAAACTACAAGTTAGTGCGGTGCGTCCTGCTCACAGTGTTCAGCTAAAACTACAAGTTAGTGCTGTTCGTCCTGCTCACAGTGTTCAGCTAAAACTACAAGTTAGTGCGGTGCGTCCTGCTCACAGTGTTCAGCTAAAACTACAAGTTAGTGGGGTGCGTCCTGCTCACAGTGTTCAGCTAAAACTACAAGTTAGTGCGGTGCGTCCTTCTCACAGTGTTCAGCTAAAACTACAAGTTAGTGCAGTGCGTCCTGCTCACAGTGTTCAGCTAAAACTACAAGTTAGTGCGGTGTGTCCTGCTCACAGCGTTCAGCTAAAACTACAAGTTAGTGTAGTGAGACCTCTGCACAGTGTTCATCTAAAGCCACAAGTTAGTGCAGTGCATCCTGCTCACAGTGTTCAGCTAAAACTACAAGTTAGTGCGGTGCGTCCTGCTCACAGTGTTCAGCTAAAACTACAAGTTAGTGCGGTGCGTCCTGCTCAAATTGTTCAGCTAAATCTACAAGTTAGTGTAGTGAGACCTCTGCACAGTGTTCAGCTAAAACTACAAGTTAGTGTGGTGCGTCCTGCTCACAGTGTTCAGCTAAAACTACAAGTTAGTGCGGTGCGTCCTGCTCACAGTGTTCATCTGAAACTACAAGTTACTGCTGTGCGTCCTGCTCACAGTGTTGAGCTAAAACTACAAGTTAGTGGGGTGCGTCCTGCTCACAGTGTTCAGCTAAAACTACAAGTTAGTGCGGTGCGTCCTGCTCACAGTGTTCAGCTAAAACTACAAGTTAGTGCGGTGTGTCCTGCTCACAGTGTTCAGCTAAAACTACAAGTTAGTGCGGTGCGTCCTGCTCACAGTGTTCAGCTAAAACTACAAGTTAGTGCTGTGCGTCCTGCTCACAGTGTTCAGCTAAAACTACAAGTTAGTGCGGTGCGTCCTGCTCACAGTGTTCAGCTAAAACTACAAGTTAGTGGGGTGCGTCCTGCTCACAGTGTTCAGCTAAAACTACAAGTTAGTGCGGTGCGTCCTTCTCACAGTGTTCAGCTAAAACTACAAGTTAGTGCGGTGCGTCCTGCTCACAGTGTTCAGCTAAAACTACAAGTTAGTGTAGTGAGACCTCTGCACAGTGTTCATCTAAAGCTACAAGTTAGTGCAGTGCATCCTGCTCACAGTGTTCAGCTTAAACTACAAGTTAGTGCGGTCTGCTCACAGTGTTCAGCTAAAACTACAAGTTAGTGCGGTGCGTCCTGCTCACAGTGCTCAGCTAAAACTACAAGTTAGTGTGGTGCATCCTGCTCACAGTGTTCAGCTAAAACTAGAAATTAGTGGGGGGCATCCTGCTCACAGTGTTCAGCTAAAACTACAAGTTAGTGCGGTGCGTCATGCTCACAGTGTTCAGCTAAAACTACAAGTTAGTGCGGTGCGTCCTGCTCACATTGTTCAGCTAAAACTACAAGTTAGTGCGGTGCATCCTGCTCACAGTGTTCAGCTTAAAGTACAAGTTAGTGCTGTGCGTCCTGCTCACAGTGTTCAGCTAAATCTACAAGTTACTGCGGTGCATCCTGCTCACAGTGTTCAGCTAAAACTACAAGTTAGTGGGGTGCGTCCTGCTCACAGTGTTCAGCTAAAACTACAAGTTAGTGCGGTGCCTCCTGCTCACTGTGTTCAGCTAAAACTACAAGTTAGTGTAGTAAGACCTCTGCACAGTGTTCATCTAAAGCTACAAGTTATTGCAGTGCGTCCTGCTCACAGTGTTCAGCTAAAACTACAAGTTAGTGCGGTGCGTCCTGCTCACAGTGTTCAGCTAAAACTACAAGTTAGTGGGGTGCATCCTGCTCACAGTGTTCAGCTAAAACTACAAGTTAGTGCGGTGCGTCCTGCTCACAGCGTTCAGCTAAAACTACAAGTTAGTGCTGTGCGTCCTGCTCACAGTGTTCAGCTAAAACTACAAGTTAGTGTGGTGCGCCCACCTCACAGTGTTCAGCTAAACCTACAAGTTAGTGTAGTGAGACCTCTGCACAGTGTTCATCTAAAGCTACAAGTTAATGCAGTACGTCCTGCTCACAGTGTTCAGCTAAAACTACAAGTTAGTGTGGTGCGTCCTCCTCACAGTGTTCAGCTAAACCTACAAGTTAGTGTAGTAAGACCTCTGCACAGTGTTCATCTAAAGCTACAAGTTATTGCAGTGCGTCCTGCTCACAGTGTTCAGCTAAAACTACAAGTTAGTGGGGTGCATCCTGCTCACAGTGTTCAGCTGAAACTACAAGTTACTGCTGTGCGTCCTGCTCACAGTGTTGAGCTAAAACTACAAGTTAGTGGGGTGCGTCCTGCTCACAGTGTTCAGCTAAAACTACAAGTTAGTGGGGTGCGTCCTGCTCACAGTGTTCAGCTAAAACTACAAGTTAGTGCGGTGCGTCCTGCTCACAGTGTTCAGCTAAAACTACAAGTTAGTGCTGTGCGTCCTGCTCACAGTGTTCAGCTAAAACTACAAGTTAGTGGGGTGCGTCCTGCTCACAGTGTTCAGCTAAAACTACAAGTTAGTGCGGTGCGTCCTTCTCACAGTGTTCAGCTAAAACTACAAGTTAGTGCGGTGCGTCCTGCTCACAGTGTTCAGCTAAAACTACAAGTTAGTGTAGTGAGACCTCTGCACAGTGTTCATCTAAAGCTACAAGTTAGTGCAGTGCATCCTGCTCACAGTGTTCAGCTTAAACTACAAGTTAGTGCGGTCTGCTCACAGTGTTCAGCTAAAACTACAAGTTAGTGCGGTGCGTCCTGCTCACAGTGCTCAGCTAAAACTACAAGTTAGTGTGGTGCATCCTGCTCACAGTGTTCAGCTAAAACTAGAAATTAGTGGGGGGCATCCTGCTCACAGTGTTCAGCTAAAACTACAAGTTAGTGCGGTGCGTCATGCTCACAGTGTTCAGCTAAAACTACAAGTTAGTGCGGTGCGTCCTGCTCACATTGTTCAGCTAAAACTACAAGTTAGTGCGGTGCATCCTGCTCACAGTGTTCAGCTTAAAGTACAAGTTAGTGCTGTGCGTCCTGCTCACAGTGTTCAGCTAAATCTACAAGTTACTGCGGTGCATCCTGCTCACAGTGTTCAGCTAAAACTACAAGTTAGTGGGGTGCGTCCTGCTCACAGTGTTCAGCTAAAACTACAAGTTAGTGCGGTGCGTCCTGCTCACAGTGTTCAGCTAAAACTACAAGTTAGTGCAGTGCGTCCTGCTCACAGTGTTCAGCTAAAACTACAAGTTAGTGCGGTGCGTCCTGCTCACAGTGTTCAGCTAAAACTACAAGTTAGTGCGGTGCGTCCTGCTCACAGTGTTCAGCTAAAACTACAAGTTAGTGTGGTGCGTCCTCCTCACAGTGTTCAGCTAAACCTACAAGTTAGTGTAGTAAGACCTCTGCACAGTGTTCATCTAAAGCTACAAGTTAATGCAGTACGTCCTGCTCACAGTGTTCAGCTAAAACTACAAGTTAGTGTGGTGCGTCCTCCTCACAGTGTTCAGCTAAACCTACAAGTTAGTGTAGTAAGACCTCTGCACAGTGTTCATCTAAAGCTACAAGTTATTGCAGTGCGTCCTGCTCACAGTGTTCAGCTAAAACTACAAGTTAGTGGGGTGCATCCTGCTCACAGTGTTCAGCTGAAACTACAAGTTACTGCTGTGCGTCCTGCTCACAGTGTTGAGCTAAAACTACAAGTTAGTGGGGTGCGTCCTGCTCACAGTGTTCAGCTAAAACTACAAGTTAGTGGGGTGCGTCCTGCTCACAGTGTTCAGCTAAAACTACAAGTTAGTGCGGTGCGTCCTGCTCACAGTGTTCAGCTAAAACTACAAGTTAGTGCTGTGCGTCCTGCTCACAGTGTTCAGCTAAAACTACAAGTTAGTGGGGTGCGTCCTGCTCACAGTGTTCAGCTAAACTACAAGTTAGTGCGGTGCGTCCTTCTCACAGTGTTCAGCTAAAACTACAAGTTAGTGCGGTGCGTCCTGCTCACAGTGTTCAGCTAAAACTACAAGTTAGTGTAGTGAGACCTCTGCACAGTGTTCATCTAAAGCTACAAGTTAGTGCAGTGCATCCTGCTCACAGTGTTCAGCTTAAACTACAAGTTAGTGCGGTCTGCTCACAGTGTTCAGCTAAAACTACAAGTTAGTGCGGTGCGTCCTGCTCACAGTGCTCAGCTAAAACTACAAGTTAGTGTGGTGCATCCTGCTCACAGTGTTCAGCTAAAACTAGAAATTAGTGGGGGGCATCCTGCTCACAGTGTTCAGCTAAAACTACAAGTTAGTGCGGTGCGTCATGCTCACAGTGTTCAGCTAAAACTACAAGTTAGTGCGGTGCGTCCTGCTCACATTGTTCAGCTAAAACTACAAGTTAGTGCGGTGCATCCTGCTCACAGTGTTCAGCTTAAAGTACAAGTTAGTGCTGTGCGTCCTGCTCACAGTGTTCAGCTAAATCTACAAGTTACTGCGGTGCATCCTGCTCACAGTGTTCAGCTAAAACTACAAGTTAGTGGGGTGCGTCCTGCTCACAGTGTTCAGCTAAAACTACAAGTTAGTGCGGTGCGTCCTGCTCACAGTGTTCAGCTAAAACTACAAGTTAGTGCAGTGCGTCCTGCTCACAGTGTTCAGCTAAAACTACAAGTTAGTGCGGTGCGTCCTGCTCACAGTGTTCAGCTAAAACTACAAGTTAGTGCGGTGCGTCCTGCTCACAGTGTTCAGCTAAAACTACAAGTTAGTGGGGTGCGTCCTGCTCACAGTGTTCAGCTAAAACTACAAGTTAGTGCGGTGCGTCCTGCTCACAGCGTTCAGCTAAAACTACAAGTTAGTGCTGTGCGTCCTGCTCACAGTGTTCAGCTAAAACTACAAGTTAGTGTGGTGCGCCCACCTCACAGTGTTCAGCTAAACCTACAAGTTAGTGTAGTGAGACCTCTGCACAGTGTTCATCTAAAGCTACAAGTTAATGCAGTACGTCCTGCTCACAGTGTTCAGCTAAAACTACAAGTTAGTGTGGTGCGTCCTCCTCACAGTGTTCAGCTAAACCTACAAGTTATGTTTTTGCGAGCTCTGCACGTGTTCAGCTAAAGCTACCTGTAGAAGGTTGGTGGTGTTTTCCTGATCCTATCACTACCGCAGGCAGCTAAAAAAGATAAAAGTGCTGTGCGTCCTGCTCACAGTGTTCAGGTAAATCTACAAGTTACTGCGGTGCATCCTGCTCACAGTGTTCAGCTAAAACTACAAGTTAGTGGGTGCGTCCTGCTCACAGTGTTCAGCTAAAACTACAAGTTAGTGTGGTGCGTCCTGCTCACAGTGTTCAGCTAAAACTACAAGTTGGTGCGGTACCTCCTGCTCACAGTGTTCAGCTAAAACTACAAGTTAGTGGGGTGCATCCTGCTCACAGTGTTCAGCTAAAACTACAAGTAAGTGCGGTGCGTCCTGCTCACAGCGTTCAGCTAAAACTACAAGGTAGTGCCGTGCGTCCTGCTCACAGTGTTCAGCTAAAACTACAAGTTAGTGTGGTGCGCCCACCTCACAGTGTTCAGCTAAACCTACAAGTTAGTGTAGTGAGACCTCTGCACAGTGTTCATCTAAAGCTACAAGTTAATGCAGTACGTCCTGCTCACAGTGTTCAGCTAAAACTACAAGTTAATGTGGTGCGTCCTCCTTACAGTGTTCAGCTAAACCTACAAGTTATGTTTTTGCGAGCTCTGCACAGTGTTCAGCTAAAGCTACCTGTAGAAGGTTGGTGGTGTTTTCCTGATCCTATCACTACCGTAGGCAGCTAAAAAAGCTAAAAGTTAGTTTTTTGCGAGCTCTGCACAGTGTTCAGCTAAAGCTACCTGTAGAAGGTTGGTGGTGTTCTCATACTACAGGCAGGCAGTTGATTTTGCTAGCTGCAGTATCAGTACATATATATATATATATATATATATATATATATATATATATATATATATATATATATATATATATATCCCAGCTTAGTGCAGCTACAGGCCATTAGCATGTCTGGAAGGCCAAGAAGGAGAGGCAGACAGTCACAAGCCAATAAGAGAGGGCAAGCAGGCTCTGTTTCTAGTGCTGGTCGTGGAGACGGGGCATTCTCATCAGCACGTGGCCGTGGGACACGCTTGGCTTTTTTTTCGGCAGCTGGCCGTGTTGAGCCGCAACATGCGGAAGACTTGGTCGAGTGGATGACCAAGCCGTCCTCATCCTCCTCATCCTCTCTCACCCATGCCCAGGGTACTTTATCTGGCAAAGCAGCAGCCTCTTCCCTCGGTTCAATGTCATCAGTGACTCCTTCCCAAGCCCCACCATGTCCTCCTGAGGAGTCCCTCGAACTGTTTGACCACAGTGTTGGGTACATGCTCCAGGAGGATGCCCAGCATTTGGAAGGCTCTGATGATGATACTGAGCTTGATGAAGGCAGTAACATGAGCACGGACAGAGGGGGTGCCCAAGAAGGACAGCAATCTGGCAGTCATGCTCCCCCTGCTGCAGCATACTGCCAGGTTTGCTCCAGTGATGAGGAGGGAGGGGATGATGAGGTCACTGACTCAACGTGGGTGCCTGATAGGAGAGAGGAGGAGGAGGAGGAGGAGGAGGAGGCGGCACATCACCAACGAGGCAGGATGCCCTCCAGGGGCCAGCCTAAGGGCAGCACATTGACTGCATCACACCCCAAAGTTCCACATGTGCAGGGCGCTGCAGTCTCTGCGCGTTATTCAAAAAG
The DNA here is from genome assembly GCA_037952835.1 of Lithobates septentrionalis. Classification (NCBI taxonomy): domain Eukaryota; kingdom Metazoa; phylum Chordata; class Amphibia; order Anura; family Ranidae; genus Lithobates; species Lithobates septentrionalis. The sequence goes on along the minus strand of JBBDGP010000082.1, from coordinate 14,808,651 downwards.
TTCTTTGGTGTGGGCCTTTTTTGAGACGAGTGCATCAGATCGCACCGCTGCTATTTGCAACATATGTCTCAAGCGTATCTCACGTGGCCAAAACATCTCCCGCTTGGGTACCACATGCTTGACCAGACATATGTTGACCTGCCATGCAGTTCGTTGGCAAGCGTATCTAAAAGACCCACAACAAAGAACAAAGAGGACCTCTCCTTGCTCCTCATCAGCTGAGATTTCCAACCCCACTAGACCTCCAGTCCTCTCTGAGACCTGCACTGAGAGTAATGAAGGTGTATAATTAGGTGTGTCACAGCCAAGTACTTGTGGGCAATCTGCTTTTGGTACACCGACATCAGATTGTACCAGGCAAATTTCCCTGCCCCAGCTGCTGCACCACCGAAAAAAGTTTGCTCCCAGCCATCCACATGCCCAGCGGTTGAATGCTAGCTTGGCAAAATTGCTAGCACTTCAACTGCTGCCTTTTCATTTATTAGACTCTGCCCCCTTCCGTGAGTTTGTAAAATGTGCGGTTCCTCAGTGGCAGGTACCCAAACGCCACTTTTTCTCACGGAAGGCGATTCCGGCTCTCTACCGGCATGTGGAAGGCAATGTCCATGCCTCGCTGGACAGGGCGGTCAGCGGTAAGGTGCATCTTACCGCTGACTCATGGTCCAGCAGGCATGGACAGGGACGTTACCTAAGTTTCAAGGCGCATTGGGTGACTCTGCTGGCAGCTGGGAAGGATGCAGGACAAGGTGCAGTAGTGTTGGAGGTTGTTCCGCCACCACACCTCCAAAATGCTAATGATTGTGACACACCTCTCTCCTCCACCCCCTCCTCTTCTTCTTCCTCCATGGCCTCTTCCTGTGCTTTGTCCTCGGAACCAGCGGTGCTCCGTAGCCATTCAAGGGGCTACGCAAGTACGCAGGCCAAAAGATGCCATGCGGTGCTTGAGCTGGTGTGCTTGGGGGACAGGAGCCACACTGGGGCAGAGGTTCTGTCAGCTCTGCAGGGGCAGGTTCAGAGGTGGTTGATGCCACCCCAACTTAAGGCAGGAATGGTGGTTTGCGACAATGGCACCAACCTCCTCTCTGCGCTCCGACAAGGACAAATGACCCATGTGCCCTGTTTGGCTCATGTCCTTAACTTGGTGGTGCAGCGGTTCTTGGGCAGGTACCCAGGCTTACAGGATGTCCTGAGGCAGGCCAGGAAAGTCTGTGTGCATTTCCGCCAGTCATATAATGCCAGTGCTCGGTTGGCGGACCTCCAAAAGGAGTTTAACCTGCCCAAGAACCGCCTAATCTGTGACATGCCCACCAGGTGGAACTCAACGTTGTCCATGCTGCAGCGGCTGCACACACAGCAGAGGGCCATCAATGAGTACCTGTGCGACTATGGCACCAGGACAGGGTCAGGGGAGCTTGTTTTTTTTCCCCACGCCATTGGGCCATGATCAGGGATGCACTGTCCTGTCACCATTTGAGGAGGCCACGAGGATGGTGAGCAGTGACAGTGCATGCATCAGTGACACTGTCCACCTTGTCCACCTGTTGGAGCACACGCTGCGTGGAATAATGGACAGGGCACTTGAGGCAGAACAGAGGCAGGAAGAGGAGGACTTCCTTAGCTCTCAAGGCCCCCTTTATCCAGACAGTGTTCCTGCGTGCCCGCTGATCACACAGGAAGAGGACGAGGAGGAGGAGGAAGATTGTGTCAGTATGGAGGTGGAGCCTGGCACTCAGCATCAGCAGCAGTCTTTAAGGGATCAGTCCCAAGAAACACATGGACTTGTACGTGGCTGGGAAGAGGTGGCTGCGGACCATCTCGTCCTTAGTGACCCAGAGGACTCCGGACCGAATGCCTCAGCAAACCTACGCTTTATGGCCTCCCTAATCCTGCAAAGCCTGCGTAAGGATCCTCGTATTCGTGGTATCAAGGAGAAGGATCAATAGTGGCTGGCAACCCTCCTTGATCCACGTTACAAGGGTAAGGTTGCGGACCTTATCTTGCCATCGCAGAGGGAGCAGAGGATGAAACATCTTCGGGAGGCCTTGCAGAAAGGTCTGTGCAACACGTTCCCAGAGACTGGGAGGTTACAAACTCCTGTTTCTGGACAACGTGTTGCTGAGGCTTCGGTCAGTCAAAGAAGGAGCGGTGGAAAAGGTGGCCATCTGACCGATGCATTCAGACAATTTTTTGGTCCGCAGCCCCAAGGTATGATCGGTTCCAGCAACCATCGCCAGCGTCTGTTTTACATGGTGCAGGAATACCTAGGGGCAAGATCTGACTTGGACACCTTTCCCACCGAAAATCCTCTGGGTTACTGGGTCTTGAGGATGGATCACTGGCCAGAGCTTTCACAGTATGCAATTGAGCTACTGGCCTGTCCTGCATCCAGCGTTCTTTCGGAACGCACATTCAGTGCTGCTGGAGGCTTTGTAACCGATCACAGGGTGCGCCTGTCCACCGACTCGGTCGATCGACTGACCTTCATAAAAATGAATCAGTCTTGGCTCACCACCAGCTACCAAGCACCCGATGCTGATGTAACCGAATAATTTTTTTGAAATCTCAGATCCCTTCAAAGACTGCCTATGCTGATGCTGAGTGACTATCCCTGAGTAATTATCCTCTTCCTCCTCAATGATCACGCTGATAGCTTGTAAGAACATTTTTGGTTCTGGGCGCCACCACCAGTGCCTAAGGCCCAATTTTTCAGCCCCTGTTTAGGCGTGTAATTACAATTTTTGATGCAATACTTTGCAGCAGGGCTCGTTTCTGCGTTACAACTAGGGTATCTGTGAGGGGTTGCAGTGTTGTGGCACCAGCACCAGTGCCTAAGGCCCAATTTTTCAGCCCTTGTTTAACAGGGGCGTGTAATTACAATTTTTGATGCAATACTTTGCAGCAGGGCTCATTTCTGCGTTCCAACTAGAGTATCTGTGAGGGGTTGCAGTGTTGTGGCACCAGCACCAGTGCCTAAGGCCCAATTTTTCAGCCCCTGTTTAACAGGGGCGTGTAATTACAATTTTTGATGCAGTACTTTGCAGCAGGGCTCGTTCCTGCGTTCCAACTAGAGTGTCTGTGAGGGGTTGCAGTGTTGTGGCACCAGCACCAGTGCCTAAGGCCTAACTTTTCAGCCCCTGTTCAACAGGGGCATGTAATTACAATTCTTGATCTAATATTTCACAGCAGGGCCCATTTCTGCACCCACCAAGAGCGAGTGAGGACTTACAGTGTTGTGGCACCACCACCACCACCACCACCAAAGGCCCAATTTTTCTGCCCTTGTTCAACAGGGGCATGTAATTACAACTCTTGATCTAATATTTCACAGCATGGCCCATTTCTGCACCCACCAAGAGCGAGTGAGGACTTACAGTGTTGTGGCACCAGCACCACCACCACCAAAGGCCCAATTATTCTGCCCTTGTTCAACAGGGGCATGTAATTACAATTCTTGATATAATATTTCACAGCAGGGCCCATTTCTGCGCCCACCAATAGCGAGTGAGGACTTACAGTGTTGTGGCACCAGCACCACCACGACCACCAAAGGACCAATTTTTCTGCCCCTGTTCAACAGGGGCAGGTAATTACAATTCTTGATCTAATATTTCACAGCAGGGCCCTGTGAGGGCTTACAGTGTTGTGGCCACAACAACACCTAAGGCCCAAATTTCTGCTGAGTATATAGGGCAGGCCCCTACTTTCAAACATCTAACTTACAAACGACTCCTACTTGCAAATGGAAGGAGACAACAGGAAGTGAGATGAAATCTACCCCTAGGAAGGGAAATTCTCTCCTGTAAGAGTTAATATGGGAAAAACATTTCTCCTTTCCACTGATGCTTTCCAATCCTTGTTCCACAAAAAAACCCAAATTTTCAAAAAACATTTGTCATTGGGACAAAAAGTGAGGTGAAATCTTCTGAAGAGGAGGACAGACAGCAAAACAAATGTCACAGGGGTGATAACCCTTCCCTATGTTTTCCAAAAAGCTTAGAAAAGATTTTTTGGCTGGAGCTAAACACGTTAAAAATGTACCCGTTCAAAATTACAAACAGATTCTACTTAACAACAAACCTACAGTCCCTGTCTTGTTTGCAACGCCTGTATACTGCTGTTCAGAGTATATAGGGCCTGGTGGCCCCACACCTTTCCTTATTTTAATTTGGGTGCGGGGTTCCCCTTAATATCCATACAAGACCCAAAGGGCCTGGTAATGGACTGGGGGGTACCCATGCCGTTTGTCTAACTGATTTTTATCCATATTGCCAGGACCCGACATTACATTAAACCCGCAAGCAGTTTTAAATGAGATTTTTTCCTTTAAAAATTACATTTTGTGCAGGGACTGTTCTAAACACGGGAAACATGCGTCACTTTGCAGGCATACTATAGACACACCCCAGGTATGATATTTAAAGGAATATTTCACTTTTTTTTTTTTTACTTTAAGCATCATTAAAATCACTGCTCCCGAAAAAACGTCCGTTTTTAAAAGTTTTTTTGCATTGATACATGTCCCCTGGGGCAGGACACGGGTCCCCAAACCCTTTTTAGGACAATACCATGCAAATTATCCTTTAAAATGAGCACTTTTGATTTTGAACGTTCGAGTCCCATAGACGTCAATGGGGTTCTAACGTTCGTGCAAATTTTCGGTCCGTTCGCAGGTTCTGGTGCGAACCGAACCGGGGGGTGTTCGGCTCATCCCTAGCAGCCACTTCTGTCAGAGATGGCCTTGGTTTACTGTCATGAACCAAGTGTGACCAGACTGTGTGGACTGCAAAGAGAGAACCAAAATGCATGTAAAGTGTAAATAAATGTTTATTAAGATGAGTGATATATAAGTACACAACACCTCCAGTGCCAAACATTAACAATTAACCGTAAGTACACAACACCTCCAATGCCAAACAGTGACAATTAACCCAACAATGACATACAAATCAAAAATAATATATACAGTAGCTGGGGAATACCATAATCAAGAACGTAAGCCAGGCCAGGGTCATACACAGAGGATCAGCAGATAAACAAGGGCAGTTCCAGAATCACAAACGTAAGCCAAATTAGGGTCATACACAGGGAATCAGCAGATGGGGAAAGGTGAATGAGAATCAGGACACAAGGCAAGGATGAAAGGGAACTGGAACACAGGAGGGACAGGAACAGGACGGGCTCAGGATGGGGATCAGATACAGGCTCAGGATCAGGTACGGGTATGGGTACAGGTTCAGGTCACAGGTTAGCAGGTCAGGGCGCAAGGACGAAACCAAGGCAAACATGTGAGTGCTTGCCAGGTATTTATATCTATGCCTGTGATTAGCTTCAAGTTACACCTGAACGCAGGAGGTGCTGTCTGCTCCACACTGCCGGGAAACCCCCGCTCGCGGACACTGGTACTACAGCCCAAGGATCCAACAGTTCCACCAACAGGTGAAACCCTCCACTACAGATCATGAGTGTTGGAAAACACCCACTGGTGGACACTGGTACTGCGATCCAAGAAACCGACAGCGCCACCAACGGGAGAACCCTTTCCTGACACCTTCGTTCCAACCAAGTTAAAAAATTAGATCCTTCGTTGGGGTCATGATTCCAAGGTGGCAGGTCATGTCGGGGCCCTCTGATCTTTCTTCCTTATCAGCCGCCACTACTGGTGGCCTACTCCTTGTTCTGATGTTAAAGACTACGTTAAGACTTGTCATGTCTGTGCCCAGTCTAATTCCGCATACAAACGGTCGGACTTTTCGGCTACAAAAGTCCGACAGCCCGTCCGACAGACTTTCGATGGACTTTTGGCAGACTTGCGGCGGACTTTCTAACGAACAGACTTGCCTACACACGATCACACAAAAGTCCGTCAAATTCTTACGTGATGACGTACACCGGACTAAAATAAGGAAGTTCATAGCCAGTAGCCAATAGCTGCCCTAGCGTGGGTTTTTATCCGTCGGACTAGCATACAGACGAGCGGATTTTTCGACCGGACTCGAGTCCGTCGGAAAGATTTGATGTTCCAAATCTAAAGTCCGTCAGATTTTCGACCGAAAAAGTCCGCTGCAGGTCCGATGAAGCCCGTCCGTCGGCGTCCGTCTGACTTTTGTAGACGAAAAGTCTGACCGTGTGTACGCGGCATAAGTCCTCCACACAAGCTCCTGCTGGTCTTCTCATGCCTTTGCCCATTCCTAAGGAGCCCTGGTCTCACATTGCCATGGACTTCTTCACCGATCTTCCACCTTCTGAGAAGAATACAGTCATTTGGGTGGTAATTGATCAATTCTCCAAGATGGCCCATTTTGTTCCTCTTCCTGGTCTCCCTTCTGCTCCTGCCATGGTTCCCATTTACATTCGAGAGATTTTCCGCCTTCATGGAGTCCCTTCCCATGTTGTTTCGGACAGGGATGTTCAGTTTACTTCTCGCTTTTGGAGAGCCTTTTGCAAATCCCTCAACATTACCTTGGATTTTACCTCTTCTTACCATCCTCAATGCAATGGTCAGACTGAGAGGGTTAATCAGGAGTTAGAGGTCTTTCTCTGTACCTTGGTCTCGGCTCATCACGATGAATGGGCATCACTACTCCAGTGGGCAGAGTTTTCTCACAATAATCATGTCAACGTCAGTTCTCAGAAGACACCCTTTGTCACTGTTTATGGAAGACATCCTCAGCTCCTTCTTCCTATGACCTGTTCTTCTGACATCCCAGTTTTGGCGATCGTTCAGGAATAATTCAATTCCATGTGGGTTGATGTTCACGATTCCCTCCAGACAGCTGTCAACAAATTCAAGGGTTTTGCTGACCGTTGCAGGTGTAAGCCACCTCCTCTACAGCCAGGAGACAAAGTCTGACTTTCCACTAGAAACATCAGACTCCGGGTTCCTTCTCTGAAATTTGCCCCAAGATTCATTGGTCCTTACAATATCATTTCAAAGCTAAGGGATAAACTCCAGATCCCTAAAAAGCCTCAAGATCTCAAACTCCTTACATGTATCCATTCTGAAAAATTTAGTTCTCAATAAGTTCTCCCGTCCTCTCCCTACCTTGGCTCCTGTCTCTGAGGATGATCAGGAGTACAAGGTTAGTAAAATTCTGGATTCTCGCTTCTGTAAAAGTGTTCTTCAATATCTCATGGATTGGAAAAGTTTTGGTCCTAAGGAGAGGTCTTGGATTCCTGCATCTGAAATCTTCACGCCTCATCTTCTGAGGAAGTTCCATTTGAAGTTCCCCTTCAAGCCTGGTCCCAAGCGGGGGGAGGGGGAGGCCTTGTAAGAGGGGTGTACTGTCATGAATCGCCAGTAATACCTTCATGCCCTATCTGTAAGCTTACCTCTGGTCTGTGTATCAGCCTTGGGCCTGCACTCTCACACCTGCATGGTTAAGTAATCTTCCCACAGCGTGGCTCCACCCTAGCCCCTACAGGATACACTATTTACCACTGTGCTGTCCAAGCCTGCCTTTGCCCGAGCAATATTGTGTGTTTGGTTTCCTGTCTCCTGCTTGCCATGTGCTCTATGTCTGTTTCTGTTACTGCTCTTGGCTTGTTCTTTGACTATCCCTGCCTGCTTGTTACCCTGACCTTTGGCATGTTCTCTGTCTATCTTTGTCTGTTAGTTGCCCCAACCTTTGGCTTATCTCCTGACTATCCCTTGTTGTCCTGTGCTGCTGATTCCTCTCTATCCTCCTGTAGCCTACCATGAGCATGAGCTGGGAGACCCTGGGGGCAGCGACCTGGAGCCAGTTGCAGTAGAGTCCATCCTCACCACTAGAGGGTCTGGTGAACACCTGCTGGCTCTTAGACTCCTCACCCTGGAGAATTATATGCTCTAGCTCCTAGTGAGATTTCTGTTGGTTCTCCAGTGGACCTGCTTTCCTGAACCACCCAGAGTTCCATCCACAGCAGTCAGTCATAGGGTCCACTACCTTAGCGGTACACTCCTGACCCCAACGGTGTGCATCTGTCCCCTGGCCTCAGGTGACCTGACACATTGACATGCCAATGGCACTTTTTAAGGGATGATGCTGATAGGGTAAGGTCTAGAGAAATTGGGACATGGCCGGACCATGTCATTGGCCTAATTTCAGAGGCTACAACATTAGTCAGTCAGTCATGGGTGCTGAAATGAAAAAGTGGCCTAGCCTAGAATACATTTTATGAGAAGGGAAGTGAAACCAAAACCGTTTATTTGTGGGGTGTTTATTCCTCCAAGAATCAAGGAGACGATAGGTGAGAATTTGTTTACGAAAGGAGGTAGCAAAGTTACGCAACTGTTTAGATGGAGTGGAATGCATTATAGTTTGCCTATCTTTTGCAGGGGAGAGAATAGCATTAAAATCTCCAGCAACAATCATAAAAGTTTGGGAAAATCGTTTCAGCAACTCAAACGCATTGGGGAGGAATTTAACTTGCCCAGAATTTGGAGCAAATATACCATCACGGACCTATAAAATATCCGAAAGAGTACAAAAAACAAGGCCTGAGAGGTAAATGCTCTCAGGAATCCAGGGCCTGAGTCTTAAAGTGTAAAGGGTAACATGGAGACCTCATAAGATGGCAGTGAGGGTCCCCATCTGCCCTCCAGCAGAACAAAGGACAATAGAAAACATCAGCCCAACTCAACAAAACATAATAAAAAAATGTATCCCATGGGTATGTGGAAGTGTCCCAGGATAAGGGACAAAAAGGCTTTTGGGCCATGCAGAGAAGCAACGACCTAGAGTGGTGAGCTCCAAGTTACATCAGAAAGAGTCATGTAGGTTGCTTGAAGGAAGGCGAGCGTTAAAGCTTTCTATGACTTTGGCTTGGCTGGGGTTCAGATCCTGGTGGGTGGGTAGATAATGCCCGCAGAATTGAAGGAGGAGGTAACAGAACATCTTCTGGAAGAGGTAGGAGATCCAGATTCTTGAGGAATGCTTCTCCTTCTTGGAGGTCAGGGAGAACATGTTGGACCCCATCTTTGGTAGCAACCAGGCAAAATGAAAACCCCCAATAGTAAGAAATATTAAAAAATCCAATGATTCTGTAAGTGAGTAGCAATAGGCCACACATTTCTCAATACTAATAAAAGTGCTGCGCTGCTAGTAATGTGATAATCAGAATCAATAAATCATTGTTCTCTCATATATCCATATACTATTGTAATCATATTCAAAATAATAAACAAAGTGAAATACAATGTTTAAAGTGTGTTTTGATGTTTTTAACGTGAGTATATTGAACATTGAATGCATTGGTGCTGTTTTTTTAATACTACACTCTGGGAGCCCTTTATCTTTGCTTCTTCTACTGAGAGTTATGCAGAATGGCTGCATGAATTTACAGGCAAATTTAAAGGAGCCACATTCCCATCCTGTGAAACAAGTTAAAGTGGTCCTAAGAAAGACCCCCGTGGACAGTAGAATAAAGTGGTCTTAATCTGATGAATGGGGATACTATGGTGTCTAAATAGTATATGCTCAACTTACATTTACTGGAGGTAAGAGTTCTGAGAGCCTAAAAGAAGCAAATGGTGTTGTTACTGAGGTGGTTTAAATCCATTGTTTAATAGTGAAAGGTACACTCATTTCATGATTTGTATTCACTTGACAAAACACTTTAGTGAGTTTTACTTTGATAGCAATGTTTAATTGGTGCAATTCACATTGCTTATTATTTTGAATACTATTGCAATAGTATGTCGACATACAGTATGAGAGAACAATGATTTATTGATCCTGATTATCACATTACTAGTAGCAGCACTTTTATTAGTATTGAGTATCTTTGTATCTGTGGGAACACACATTAGTGTTTGCAGCAAGCTTTGAATAGTGGTATTTATCAATATTTTACTTAATTTTATTTTTACCTTGCACGTTCACAATAGGATTTATTGCTGGGGGTATATAAAGTCACATAATAAATTTGGTAGCGCAGGAGTGCTCACACTGTTTACATTGTAGGCCACAAATTGCAATGTTAAGGGAGGGTAATAGGAGACAGATCACTAAATATCTGGATTTATTTCTCCTTTATAGTTAATTTGTAACTTGTTGCAGGTAGCCTGAGTAAGAGCCTCCTTGCTATCATGGTAGTGCGGAAGCAAACAATTATGTCTCTAGGTCTCGCTCCAGCTGGGCGTTTAGGGCCCAAGAATCTATGGGTATGACCAAGGCACCAATCTATGTCAGCTATATCTGGAGCAAGGGTGGTGAATAAGCTCAGAAGATAGGAACATAAGTTGTTACTCACAGATTCCAGAACCCCTCGTATGCGCAGATTTTGGTTATGTTCTCCAGATCCTCTTGTTGTAATTGAAGCTGAGAAACAGTGTGTTTATGTGCAAACTCAGTCTCTAAAGTATCAGTATAGTCTCCAATCTGATCAATCTCTCCCGCCGCAGTTTCTGAGAAAGCGTTCCCACCTCCTTAGAAATTATATGGTTCAGTTGGTGGAGCAGGGTTTTGCAATTTATCATCCAGCAACTCAAGGGTTAATGTGGAGGAATAAAAAAAGTGGCGGCTAAAGAATGGAGCATGATGCGATGGTTTCTCTGCCATGAGGGTGCTTATGTGCCAGCCAGGCCTTTCTGTGAAACCAAGCCTGGGGAGACAGGCCTAGTGAGAAAGCACTCCATAGTGGAAAGATGTTGTGGCTCAGATGGCGACGGGAAGGAGGATTTCAGCTGTTGATTTTACCCATGTGGTGTGCTAGAGTAACGGGAGTCAGAATCACTTACCCTGAAGTAGTTGGAGCAATGTGCAATGGTGCAGGGGCTGTGGAGAGTGGATCAGGGCCAGAGCTCACCCTTCAGACATCCACCATCTTCAGAAGCTGCACATGTGCTGCTCACATACCTATGTTCAAGGTGGTTTGGTGCTTAAACACGTGGAACTGTGGCATTCCACTGTCATTTTTACAAGATCTTACACTGGCCCCCTAGTGGAGCCCTGAAGTAATCCTTTGGGAGTGGACTTTCATTTCTGTTTACAGTATTGTTTTCTTTATATGTATATGTATATGTATATGTATATGGTTTCATCTTTTCATCTTTTCACTGTATTGCTGTTTTGATTAATTGACGTTGATATTATTTATATCATTTTATCTTCTGATTTCATTGTGGGTTTTATGGTTGGAGGTTTTGTGCACTCTGTTGTTCCTGTATCCGGAACATAGAGTGCAGCATTACCACCGAGTGCATAATTACTTGGTGGTTTACTTATAGAAATAATAGTACTGTACTACATCCACTGCTATTTATTAACATTTGCATGTTATAGAAATGGATTTGTATATTAGGCTTTACACGTGTTGTTTATTAGCAGCAGTGGCGGCTGGTGCTCAAAATTTTTGGGGGGACTCAAACAAACCGAAAAATACTGAAAAAAAACATCAATTGCAGCCACTGTGCCTATAAAATGCAACCATTGTGCCTCATAAAATGCAGCCACTGTGCCCACCAAATGCAGCCACTGTGCCCATCATATGCAGCTCCTGTGCCCATCATATGCAGCCTATGTCCATAATAGGCAGGCTGTGCCCATAATATGCAGCCTCTGTGCCCATCATATGCAGCCTCTGTGCCCATCATATGCAGCCTGTGCCCATCATATGCAGCCAGTGCCCTTTATATGCAGCCTCTGTGTCCATAAAATGCAGCCTGTGCCCATCATATGCAGTGCTTGTGCCCATCATATGCAGCCTCTGTGCCCATCATATGCAGTCTGTGCCCATCATATGCAGTCTCTGTGCCCATCATATACAGCCTGTGCCCATCATATGCAGCCTCTGTGCTCATCATATGCAGCCAGAGCCCATCATATGCAGCCTCTGTGCCCATCATATGCAGCCTGTGCCCATCATATGTAGCCTCTGTGCCCATCATATGTAGCCTCTGTGCCCATAAAATGCAGCCAGTGCCCATCATATGCAGCGCTTGTGCCTATCATATGCAGCCTGTGCCCATCATAGGCAGCCTGTGCCCATAATATGCAGCCTCTGTGCCCATCATATGCATTACAACAAGTAGTCGGCGCAAAAAAGACAACCAAATCCTAGTTTACATAGATGTGCATAAATATAAGGAAAAGGAAAATTTCCATAACAAATTAAAAGTTAGTCCATGTAGTAACACTGCAGATGAAGGAAGCAGGAATAAAGTGTAAAATCCACATTCAGGGCAGCCTTCCAATGGGAGTGAAAGCCATATCCCAGGTAACACTATAAAACAAGGAGAGAGAGGCGCCTCTGGGTGCAGACGTTTAAAATAATTTATTAAAAAATACAGCAACAGCTGATATTACACTCACATTTTGGAAGAAAAAAGTAGGCAAAAGAATGTCCCAAAGCAATCGAGGGGATCCGTGGGGTCATCTGATCCCGGCTGATGGATGGTAGAGACTCTGGACAGTCTATGGACGCTGGATGTAGACCGGCCGAGCAGCGAAGACAGGCTCCAGAGAGAGGCTTGGATGGCATCCGATCAGGCGAGGGATGATGACGTCACTCTGTATGCGACGCGTTTCCTGAGCTAGCTCGCCGTGAGTGATGTGACGGCGGCGCTCCTTTATCAAGCTGATTGGCTGGGAGCTGAAGAGGGAGTTAAATAGAGAGCAATGAAGGGGGAAGGGGGCGGAACGGGGGCGGAATAGAGGATGGGCCTGGAATCTGATGTGTAGAAGTGTCAGCAGAGGAGGGAATCGAGGAGAAGGACGATGAGAAGGGATATGTGGTGCTAATGTGGAAAGGAAAGTAACTAATAAAAAAATTTTCAACTTATCCAACTATACGTTGTCCTCCTCCGACACGGCACTTCTTAGTCGAGGCTTAAATTTCGCCCCCATCAATAAGCCAAATCCTTTCTTGTTGTTCAAAGACTTGAATTGCTACATCAGGAATTTAACCCTCCAAAGACATTTTAATATCCAAAAAGCGAAAGATTTACTAACCCCCATTTCACAGATCAATATTACCCCATCTTCACCCCCACCACTAGATGCCGACCATGTCTCGGACACCCTTGACCATGATTGTTCAGACATTTCACTCACCACGGACAATCATTCATATACAGAAGATGACCTATCCAGGCTACTTACACAACATCTTGCCACATCTCCACCACTCACGGCGAGCTAGCTCAGGAAACGCGTCGCATACAGAGTGACGTCATCATCCCTCGCCTGATCGGATGCCATCCAAGCCTCTCTCTGGAGCCTGTCTTCGCTGCTCGGCCGGTCTACATTCAGCGTCCATAGACTGTCCAGAGTCTCTACCATCCATCAGCCGGGATCAGATGACCCCACGGATCCCCTCGATTGCTTTGGGACATTCTTTTGCCTACTTTTTTCTTCCAAAATGTGAGTGTAATATCAGCTGTTGCTGTATTTTTTAATAAATTATTTTAAACGTCTGCACCCAGAGGCGCCTCTCTCTCCTTGTTTTATAGCCCATCATATGCAGCCTGTGCCCATCATAGGCAGCTTGTGCCCATAATGCCCATCATATGCAGCTATGCCCATAATAGGCAGCCTGTGCCCATAATATGCAGCCTCTGTGCCCATCATATGCAGTCTCTGTACCCATCATATGCAGCCAGTGCCCATCATATGCAGCCTGTGCCCATCATATGCAGCCAGTGTCCTTCATATGCAGCCTCTGTGCCCATCATATGCAGCCTCTGTGCCCATCATATGCAGCCAGTGCCCATCATATGCAGCCTCTGTGCCCATCATATGCAGCTGTGCCCATCATAGGCAGCCTGTGCCCATAATATGCAGCCTCTGTGCCTATCATATGCAGCCTCTATGCCCATCATATGCAGCCAGTGCCCATCATATGCAGGCTCTGTGCCCATCATATGCATCTTCTGTGCCTATCATATGCAGCCTGTGCCCATCATATGCAGCCTCTGTGCCTATCATATGCAGCCTGTGCAAATCATATGCAGCCTCTGTGCCCATCACATGCAGCCTGTGTCCATCGTATGTAGCCTTTGTGTCCATCATATGCAGCTTGTGCCCATCATATGCAGCCTCTGTGGACATCATATGCAGCCTGTGCCAATCAAATGCAGCCACTGTGTCCATCATATGCAGTGCCTGTGCCCATCATATACAGCTTGTGCCCATCATAGACAGCCAGTGCCAATCAAAGGCTGCCTCTGTGCCCGTCATATGCAGCCTGTGCCCATCATATGCAGTCTCTGTGCCCATCATATGCAGCCTGTGTCCATCATATGTAGCCTCTGTGGCCATCATATGCAGCCTATGTCCATCATATGCAGCCTGTGTCCATCATATGTAGCCTCTGTGCCCATCATATGCTGCCTGTGCCCATCATGTGCAGCCTCTGTGCCCATCATATGCAGCCTGTGCCCATCATATGCAGTCTCTGTGCCCCTCATATGCAGCCCATGCCCATCATATGTAGCCTCTGTGTTCATCATATGCAGCCTCTGTGCCCATCATATGCAGCCTATGCCCATCATATGTAGCCTCTGTGCCCATCATATGTAGCCTCAGTTGCCATCATATGTAGCATCTGTGCCCATCATATGCAGCCTGTGCCCATCATATGCAGCCTCTGTGACCTCCCCACTTACCATCTGACTGGCACACACTTACCCCATCCTGGTGGCAGGTCAGGCAGTGGGTGACAGCGGCGAGCTCCTTGTCCAACATGGTTCTCTGTCCTCCCGTGTGTGTCTTCTTCCATTCTGTTAGGTGTCCAATCAGGATGCCTGTGCCTTCAGTCAATCAGGTGACGGGTATTAGATCCGCGCCTCCTGATTGGCTGAGAGGCGGTTCAGTGTTATAAAAACTAACTGAACTGCTGGACTGCGAGCTAGCTGGACTGCGAGCGCAATTCTCTGTGCTCGCAGTCCACCTTTTTTGAAGCCTATTAGAGCCTATGGCTCTAATCAGCTGCTTCAAAAAAACATCCCCACCGCTGAAATTCAGGCATCCAGAGTCCAAAAAGGGGCCGGACGGATGAATAGGGGGTGGGTACAACGGACATGGATAGATTCATGCAATGCACGAATCTATCCATTCTACACATAGGGGGGTGGCGTGACAAAGGGGACGGCGTTGGGCGCCCTTAATGGATGCACCGCCACTGATTAGCAGCCTAAGATCCATAGGGGTCTTGATAGACAAGGCCCTGAATGCCATCACCCACAATTCTCTAAGTGAGATACAAATAATAAAGTATTGCAATGTGTTAGGCTTTTAAAGCAGTGGTATTTTATAATTACCAAAAAAAAAATATGTAGCATGTATACAGAAACTTCAAAAACAATTAAAGAATTTTCATAGAATACCATATACACAAAACAAATGTATGTCATGGGTTGCATATTCATCCCTTGAACCTGTTAGTCCATATTATGTATTTTTTAAAACACTGTTTTATTCATCCATCATTGTACATTAATGCCCCGTACACACGGTCGGATTTTCCGAAGGAAAATGTCCGATCGGAGCGTGTTGTCAGAAATTCCGACCGTGTGTGGGCTCCATCGGACATTTTCCATCGGATTTTCCAACACACAAAGTTGGAGAGCAGGAGATAAAATTTTCCGACCACAAAATCCGTTGTCGGAAATTCCGATCGTGTGTACACAAATCCGACGGACAAAGTGCCACGCATGCTCAGAATAAATAAAGAGATGAAAGCTATTGGCCACTGCCCTGTTTATAGTCCCGATGTACGTGTTTTACGTCACCACGTTTAGAACGATCAGATTTTCCGACAACTTTGTGCGACCGTCTGTAGACAAAACAAGTTTGAGCCAACATCCGTCGGAAAAAATCCTAGGATTTTGTTGTCGGAATGTCCGAACAAAGTCCGACCGTGTGTACGCCCTATAACAGTTATGCATCCTTCTGGGAACACAAAGCAGTCACATCACCCAGTGTGGAATCAATCTGATAAATCTGATCTGTTTTATGTCTTCCTTATAAATATACCTGCCACATTTCTCTCATATATAGGGATTTTCTCTGATGAACCTCTGTCTTGTCCTTGTTCAGCTGATGTGTGATTTACATGTATAATAGCTCTGTTGTTCAAAGTGTATTATTCTTTAAAGTGATACACTGAGAATAAAAGTGTGTATAAACGTTTGTTTTTTACCATACTGACAAGAAAATTTTAAGAAACATGGTCCAATTGGTATGATAAGGTCTTCCATAATAAGTACTGATAAGTAGTGATGAGCTTGATGTTCGGGTCGAACATCAGGTATTCGCCCCCCCTCTGCCGAAAAGTGAACATTACGGGGCATTTGTGGCAAATTTGAGCGCCACGCGATGCCCCATAATGCACACCATGTGTAGTGTTGTTGGTGTGAACAGAGAGATATCTTAATTTAGATTAAGCATACAGGTTATTCAGTTAGTGGCAGTGTGTATATCTATCTATCTATCTATCTATCTATCTATCTATCTATCTATCTATCTATCTATCTATCTATCTATCTATCTATCTATCTATCTATCTATATATATATATATATATATATATATATATATATATATATATATATATATATATATGCATTCAGTCTAGTATATACTCCGCATTTAGCATGACTATGTATTCAGTGTTTACTCTATATTCAGTCAGTGCAGGCAGTGTATTAATATATATCTACAGTCTCATATATATATACTCTGCATTCATTGTTGTAGCCTATATCTACAGTGCATTCTGTAGTGTACTGTTTCTAATACAGTGCAGACGGTGTACACAGTATCTAATAGAGTGTGTACAGTGTCTACTACACTTCTGGTGGTGTACACAGTACGCAATACAGTGCAGCCGTAGTACAGTTGCTAATACAGTGCAGGCGGTGTACACAGTATCTAATACAGTGTGTACAGTTTCTACTACACTTCTGGTGGTGTACACAGTACACAATACAGTGCAGCCATCGTACAGTTGCTAATACAGTGCAGGCAGTGTACACAGTATCTAATACAGTGTGTACAGTTTCTACTACACTTCTGGTGGTGTACACAATACAGTGCTGCCATAGTACATTTGCTAATACAGTGCAGGCGGTGTACACAGTATCTAATACAGTGTGTACAGTTTCTATTACACTTCTGGTGGCGTACACAGTATCTAATACAGTGTAGTGTGGTGTTGTAAAGCAAAATATACATCATGTCCGGAAGGCCATCAAGGAGAGGCAGACTCTCCATGTTATTGAGCCAGAACATGCAGAAGAGTTGGTGGAGTGGATAACAAAGCCCCACTCATCCTCCTCATCCTCTGTCACCTACGCTCAGAGTAGTTTGCCTTCCAATGCAGCTGCCAAAGCGGCCTATTCCACCTTGTCCACAGTCACTCCTTTCGTAGCCCCACCACCATGCACAGAGGAGTCCCCAGAATTATTCGACCACAGTGTCGGGTACTTGCTGCTGGAAGATGTGCAGCGATTTGAAGGCTCTGATGTTGGTTCCCGGGTTGAGGAAGGGAGTAATGTGAGCCTAGAGAGAGGGGGTGCCCAAGAAGGACAAGAAACTGGCAGTCATGTTCCCCCAGCTGCAGCATATTGCCAAGTTTGCTCCAGTGATGAAGAGGGAAGGGATGATGAGGTCACTAACTGTACTTGGGTGCCTGAGAGAAGAGGGGAGGATGAGGAGGAGGCACAACTCCAACAAGGCAGGTTTTCCTCTAGGGGCAGCTTAAGGGTAGCCACCCTATTGAATCACACCACAGAGCTACGCAGGTGCAGAATGCTACTGACTCCCCACTGACTTTTAAAATTTCCTTGGTGTTTGCCTTTTTGACAAGTGTGCAGCAGATCACATTGTTGCTCTTTGCAACCTATGTCCAGGGCCGGACTGGGGCTGCCTGCCCTGGGGCCCCTTTGAGCGGCTACTGCAGCGGTCTCCTCCCTCTGTCCTCCCACGCTCGTATGTCACGGAGCCTGTGTGCAAGGTCCTAGACTGGCTCGTGTGATACTAGATTGAATCAGTGTTCCGCAGCTTCCACCTATCACACGAGCCGGTTTAGGGGGGCGGGACCTTGCACACAGACCAAGCTCCGTGATATACGAGCGCCGGAGGACAGAGGGAGGAGAGTGCTGTGTTATCCAGAAAATGGTGAGACCATGAGGCTGCAATTGGTGGACACAGAGGCTGCAATTGGTGGGCAGAGAGGCTGCAATTGGTGGGCACAGAGGCTACAATTGGTGGGCACAGAGACTGCAGTTGTGGGCACACAGAGGCTGCAATTGGTGGGCAAAGTGAGGCTGCATTCATGGGCACAGAGAAGCTGCATTGGTAGGCACAGCGTGGCTGCATTGGTCGGCACAGAGAGGCTGCATTGGTGGGCACAAAGAGGCTGCATTGGTGGGCACAGTGATGCTGGATTGATGGGCATAGTGAGGCTACAATGAAGTGAAGCTGCATTGGTGGGCACCGCGGAGCTGCATTGGTGGGCACAGAGAGGCTGCATTGGTGGACACAGTGAGGCTGCATTGGTGGGCACAGGGAGACTGCAATGAGGGGCACAGAGAGGCTGCAATGATGGGCACAGAGAAGCTGCATTGATGGGCACCATGAAGCTACAATGATGGGCACAGTGAGGCTGCAATGATTGGCACAGTGAGGCTGCATTGATGAGCATAGGGAGGCTGCATTGTTTGGCACAGAGAGGCTGCATTGGTAGGCACAACGAGGCTGCATTGGTGGGCACCATGAGACTGCATTCATGGGCACAGTGAGGTTGCAATGATGGGCATGGTGAGGCTGCATTGGTGGGCATGGTGAGGCTGCATTGATGGGCACGGCGAGGATGCATTGATGGGCACAGCGAGGCTGCAATTAGTGGGCACAGAGAGGCTGCAATTGGTGGGCACAGAGAGGGAACAGAGGCTGCAATTGGTGGGCACAGAGAGGCTGCAATTGGTGGGCACACATAGGCTGCAGTGGTGGGCACACATAGGCTGCAATTGGTGGGCACAGAGGCTGCAACTGGTAAGCACAGTGAGGCTGCATTCATGGGCACAGAGAAACTTGTGGGAACAGAGGCTGCAATTGGTGGGCACAGAGAGGCTGCAACTGGTGGGCACACATAGGCTGCAGTGGTGGGCATGCATAGGCTGCGATTGGTGGACACAGAGAGGCTGCAATTGGTGGGCACAGAGGCTGCAATTGGTAGGCAGAGTGAAGCTGCATTTATCAGCACAGAGAAACTGCATTGGTGGGCACAGTGAAGCTGCATTGGTGGGCACAGCAAGGCTGCATTGGTGGGCACAACGAGGCTGAATTGGTGGGCACAGTGAGGCTGTATTGATGGGCACAGTGAGGCTGCAATGATGGGAGAGGCTGCAATAATGGGCACAGAGAGGCTGCATTGATGGGCACCATAAAGCTCCAATGATGGGCACAGTGAGGCTTTAAAGATGGGCACAGTGAGGCTGCAATGATGGGCACAGGGAGGCTGCATTGATGGGCACAGGGAGGCTGCATTGGTGGGCACAGTGAGACTGCATGCATGGGCATGGTAAAGCTGCATTTGATGGGCACAGTGAGGCTGCAATGATGGGCACTGAGGCTGCAATGATGGGCACAGTGAGGCTGCATTGGTGGGCACGGCGAGGCTGCATTGATGGGCACGGCGAGACTGCATTGATGGGCACGGCAAAGCTGCATTGATGGGCACGGCGAGGCTGCATTGATGGGCACTGTGAGGCTGCATTTGATGGGCACTGATGAGGCTGCATTGATCTCTTGTATAATGCCTGCAGTCTTTGGCCATCTCTTGTAATATGTCTGCAGTCTCTGACCATCTTTAGTATGATGTCATCAGTCTTTAACTATCTCCTGTACCATGCCCGCAGCCTGCAACACCTCCTGTATCATGTCTGCAGCCTCTGACATGACACCTCCTGTATCATGTCTGCAGCCTCTGACATCTACTGTAACATGCCTGCAGCCTCTGACCATCTCTTGTATCAATTCTCCAGCCTCTGACCATCTCTTGTATCATGTTCTCAGTCTCTACCCATTTCTTGCATCCTGTCCTCAGTCTCTACCTATCTCTTGTATCCTGTCCTCAGTCTCTACCCATCTCTTGTATCCTGTCCTCAGTCTCTAGCCATCTCTTGTTTCCTGTCCTCAGTCTCTAGCCATCTCTTATATCATGTCCTCAGTCTCTACCCATCTCTTGTATCCTGCCCTCAGTCTCTACCCATCTCTTGTATCCTGTCCTCAGTCTCTAGCCATCTCTTGCTTCCTGTCCTCAGTCTCTAGCCATCTCTTGTATCCTGTCCTCAGTCTCTAAATATCACTTGTATCATGTCCGCAACCTCTGACCATATCTTGTCTTATATCATGTCTGCAGTCTCTGAGGGGGAGTCTGGAGAGGAGTTAAGAGTGAGAGTGCCACCAGGATGGGGGTCATGGGAGAAGTCAGATGTGTGTGGACTGTGGAGGGGAGACTATAGGATAAAACCAGAGCCACCAACCTGGAACCATCTAAGTGAGCTCTGCACAGTGCACCTGAGAGGAGGTCAGTGACAGTGCCACCAGGCAAATCTGAGGGGGGGTCCGCCGGTCATACAATTGACATTCAATAGGGAATGCAACCTGCCCACCTCAATGCCCAATGCAATCATCTCATTTGTGACATGCCCACCAGGTGGAACTCAACATTGGCAATGTGGCAGCGGCTGCACACACAGCAGAGGGCCATCAATGAGTACCTGTGCGAGTATGGCACCAGGACAGGGTCAGGGGAACTTGGCTTCTTTTTGCCACGCCAGTGGCTACTGATCAAGGATGCATGCACTGTCCTGTCACCATTTGAGGAAGCCACAAGGATGGTGAGCAGCAACGATGCATGCATCACTGACACTGTCCCTCTAGTCTTACTATTGGAGAACACGCTTCGTGGAATCATGGACAGGGCACTTGAGGCAGAACAGCGGGAGGAAGAGGAGGACTTCCTTACCTCTCAAGGCCCCCTTTATCCAGATAGCATTCCTGCGGGCCCGCCAAACACACAGGAAGAAAAGGAGGAGGATTGTGTCAGCATGGATGTAGAGCATAACACTCAGCAGCAGTCTTCAAGGGATGGTTTTCAGTCCCCAGAAACCCAAGGAGTTGTACATGGCTGGGAGGAGGTAGTTACGGATCATGTGATCCTTAGTGACCCAGAGGACTCAGAATAGAATGCCTCTGCAAACTTACGCTGCATGGCCTCCCTGTGTTACGTACCTGCCGGATGAGCCTGACGTGCAGTGGGAAGGTTTTCTCGTACAACCCCGGCTCAAGGGCTACCAGTGTTGCAGCAGTGGTCGCAAGATCCTGGTGGTGTATGGGTGCCTGGTTTGTCTTTGGTCTTGTCAGTTCAGCTGGTGCAGCAGGAAACAGGAAGCAGACTGGTAGGTGCAGAGCTGGGAGTACACTGAATGCGTAGTCAGACAAGCCGGGTTTGGCAACAGATGATCAGATGTAGATATAGACGACAGGCAGAAAATGGTCATGATACAGGCAAAGTTCGGCAACAGGATATCAAGCAGTGTAGAGCTGAGCATGGTTACAAGGCGGGCCAGGGTCAGGATAACAGAGATCAATCATAGTCAAACAAGCTGGGTCAAACACAGGAATCAGATCGGATCACATGAACAGGAAGTCACGGTAACAGGTATGAGCTGCTGATCAGACAGAAAAGACACAGTGCTGCTGAGGTGTTTAAATAAGGCAGCCTGTTGCCAATCACTGAAACCAGTCTGCACTATTTTAACCCCTAGGTGGCAGATCCATGACATTGCCCCCCTCTTACGGGCAACCTCAGGGTGCCCAACAGGTCTCTTCTGTGGATGACTGTGAAAAAAGGCATTAACCAAGTCTCTGGCATGCACATCCTGTTCAGCCTCCCAAGAGTTATCCTCTGGGCCATAACCTTTCCACTTAACTAGGTATTGTACCTGATTCCTTCTCTTCCTACAGTCTATGATGGCCTCTACCTCATACTCCTCTTCGTCATTGATGGTCACAGGTTCTGGTGGCCTGGATACTCTTTCTGGAAAGGAGTCAGGGACTGCGGGTTTCAAGAGAGAAACAAGGAAGACAGGATGTATCTTAAGTGAATCAGGTAAAGATAATTCATAAGCAACCTCATTAAGTTTCTTCTTGACTGGGAATGGTCCTACAAATTTAGGTGCCAGTTTCTTTGAGGGACATGCCAACCTGAGATTCGTAGTAGACAGCCATACCTGGTCTCCCGGGTGGAGAATCAGTTCACCCCTTCTTTTCCTGTCAAAAGCCATCTTGCTTGCTGCTTGTGCCTTGGTAACCACTTCTTGAAGCAACTTATTGTTGCGGTCGAGGAAATCCACTGTGTCTTGGACAGCAGGAACTGTGGTCTCTGGAATAAAGTCAGGCAAGAAGGATGGGTGAAAACCATAATTTTCAAAGAAGGGTGACTGACCTGTGGCTGAGTGAGTGGCATTATTGTAGGCAAACTCCGCCAGTGGTAGCAGCGATACCCAGTCATCCTGGACAAAAGTGATGAAGCATCGGATATACTGCTCCAACATCTGATTGGTCCTCTCTGTCTGTCCATTGGTCTGGGGATGGTAGGCAGAGGACAAGGATCTTTCAATTTTAAGGGCTTCACACAGAGTTTTCCAAAATCGGGACGTGAACTGAAACTCCCAATCAGAGAAAATGTTCATAGAGACTCCATGAAGCCTAACAATCTCTCTGATAAACACTTGAGCCGTCTCCATTGCCGAGGGAGTTTTCTTCAGAGGCAAGAAATGGGCCATTTTGGACAATCGGTCCACTACCACGAAGATGGCTGTGCATCTTTCCGATGGGGGAAGTTCCACAACGAAATCCATGGCTATCATTCTCCATGGTCTGTCAGGGACTGGCAGTGGCCGACCCCAGACTCGGTTCTTTGTACCCTTGCTCCGGTTGCAGATTTCACAGGAATTCACGTATCTCTTACAGGTTTCTTCAAGGTCTGGCCACCTTAATGTGCATTTCAGGAGATCAAGCGTCTTGTGGTTCCCGAAATGACCTGCTAGGGGATGATCATGACACAGACCCAAAATGGTGATATGTAAACATTCAGGCACAAATACCTTGTTTCCGTTAAACAGAAATCCTTCCCGGGGTGTCAGCGTGACCCCTGGAGGGCTAGGAACATCTGTCGAAGCCTGCTTCATTCGGTTGAGGAGGTTGCCCTTTAAAAGTAAGAAGTTATTTCCGGACTAGATGGTATCTGCCACTGGTGGTTCCTTGGGGTCATCAAACATACGAGACAGTGCATTTGGTTTGACATTCTTCAAGCCCGGCCGGTAGATAATGTGGAACACAAATCAGGAAAAGAACAGGGCCCAATGTGCTTGACGTGGCTTTAGGCGTTTAGCAGTATTCAGGTACTCAAGATTTTGGTGGTCAATATAGACCAATATGGGATGCATTGCTTCCTCCAGGAGGTACCTCCACTCTTCTAAAGCCCCCTTTATGGCCAGTAATTCTTGGTCCCCAACGTCATAGATTCTCTCTGCTGGAGAGAGCCTGCGGGAGAAAAAGGCTACTGGATGCATCAGATACTTAGGGCCTTGGCGTTGGGAGATGACTGCTCCAATAGCGACTTCAGATGTGTCTACTTCTAGTGTATACAGCAGAGACGGGTCTGGGTGACCAAGAACAGGTACTGAGGTAAACAGTCCCTTCAAGGTATCAAATGCGGCTTGTGCCTCGGGTGTCCAATGGAAGCGGAGGTTCTGTTTAGTCAGCTGTGTGATAGGGGTTATGATAGCGGAGAAGCCCCTAATGAACGTTCTGTAAAAGTTGGCAAATCCTACGAAACGCTGCACCCCCTTCTTGTCGGTAGGTGCAGGCCTTCTTGTCGGTAGGTGCAGGCCAATCTAAGATAGCAGAGACCTTTTCAGAGTCCATCTTGATGCCTTCAGGTGAGATTATCAGTCCCAGGAATTTGATGCTGCTTTGTTCAAACTCGCATTTTTCACCTTTAGCATATAGTCCGTGTTGGCGGAGCCGGCTCAGCAACCTTTTGACATGACCTTGATGAGAGTCTAGAGAAATAGAAAAAATCAGGATGTCATCTAGGTAAACAATTAAAAATATATCCGGGGGGGCGTGGTTTGCCTGGAGTCCAAAATGGCTGCCTGAATACGGAGCTCCGGCCACCCGAGGATTAAAACCAGCCTTTTACTGGGGAACGTCGCAATATTCCACCATGGGAAAACCTAACCGAAGTGCCTCAGCCTCCCGGACACCGAAGGAGCCGATAACCCAGCTCAGCCGCAATATCCCGGAGATCTTCCGAACACTCCGGTCCGGCGCCCACGAGGCCCTGCAGCTACCACAGGCCTCAGGCTCTATTTCGCCCAGCCATGACTCGGACTCGCAGCTGACCGACGGGGACACGCGTCCCCACCGACACAGCCAAGCGGTCAATCTCTCGGACCTACAACATTTTGCGGTGGACATCACCAATAATATTACAGGCACCCTTAAAGCGGCCATATTAGACCTCAAGATGGACATCCAAGCAGTAGCGGCCCGGATCACAGACGTGGAGCAAACCACGCAGCTCCACACGGCAGCTATCAGGCAAGTGCAACACACATATGATGCTCAATTATCATATTTATATGATTTACACCGCCAAGTCGAAGACCTCGACAACCGAGGACGGAGGCATAACGTTCGTGTCAGAGGGGTCCCGGAGAGCTTGGATGCAGGTTCACTGCCCCAAGCAGTCTGTGCCATTTTTAACGATCTATTGGATCGCCCTCCAGATTCCCCGATTGAGATGGAGAGACTGCATCGAGCCCTCAGACCTCCCCCCGAGACAATGAACCCCCAAGAGATGTTATATGTTGTGTGGTGAACTTTCCGCTGAAAGAGGAAATCTTGAGAAAAGCTAGGGAGAGGGGCCAAATTCACCACAATGGCACTGAGATTAAGCTTTTCCAAGATCTCTCTCCAACCACTCTGCAGAATAGACGGGCACTGCGCCCTCTGTTGGATCAACTCAGAGCGCGGAACATACCATACCGCTGGAAGTTTCCCTTCTGTTTATCCGCCACCGCTAGGGGCCGCACTGCACTCCTGAGGTCACCAGACGACCTAGCAGCCTTCTGTGATCAGCTTGATCTACCGCTGACGGAGCTTCCGGACTGGTGTTCGTTCCACTTCCCGTCGGAACCATGGAGACCACTCTCACACAACCCTTCGCCTAAAGCTCAGAGGCATCGATCCAGACGAAGAAGATCGGGTCCCCCCTCCCCCGGTGCTCACACATCCCGCCGGGATTCGACATACCGTGAGGCGGGACAACCTGTAACCCCTCGGAGGAACAACCATGAAGCCTGATACACATAATACCTGATTCGACCTTAATAGACCGGTTTCGCCAGAGAGACTCACACTACTGTTACTGACTTTGTAACTTGCCAGATTCGTTCTCTGCTTCCCAGCCCATCCCGTGCACCGTTTTCAGCTCACTCACAAGGAAGTTTAACAGCTTGTCATATAGGTAGCAGAAAGCAACCAACTAACCAGCCACATAACAACCTCACTTAAACGAACATAGAAACCCACTACGCCAAGAGGAATGATACACATCTCATATACCCAAGAAAGACAAGGAGACACAGATTAGGAGAAAACAGCCAAAGCAAGGAACCGAACGCAGCAGCCAAAGGACCCTGTGACGAGACCATCGCCTGGTCATTATGGGTAACAGGAACTGTTCAATAGGCTACAGAACCAACACCGATGAAACAACCCACACAGATGATTTTCAGAACACTCTATTTTTACTGAAGCTACCGACGATGACCACTTCAGGTGATGAACAGACACACTGTTCTTAATTTAAGGACAATAACCATAGTAATGTCACTGTAGTAACTGGGTCATCATTCAACTTCATTGGACCTTCCCCTAACCCATTCTCTCCTGATTTGCTCTTATGCCCTTCCACTCCCATTCCTCACCTCCCACCTTCCCTATACCCTGCCCCTTCCTCTCCTCGTCACCTCTCCCCTTCCTACCCTCCCCCTCCCCTCCTCTCCCACCTCCCCCACCTATTCCACTTCCCTCTTCCTCAACACGTCCCCCCCAGCCTTCCCCTTCCCTTCCCTCACCCCCCCCATTTTTCCGCTATCCCATTAATTTAGTAATGAAGTCATTTGCCCTAAATGATATAACCCATGCATAGTAGGAGGACACATGAGGGACCTGGAGTCACCAAGGCAGCCATAAGCGGCCCCCCCCCATTTTTCTTTGACGCAGACGCTTATTCATGGTTTGCACAATAGAGGTCAATGACACCTAAACAGATTGGGGAACAGCACCCCTTACTATTACCTATCATTAAAGTACACTACTCTCCCAATCGCATTCGACACTTCACTTAAACTGCCTTGAGGACTCCTGGGACCATTGTTATATTAAAACTGGCGAGATTCGCTGGTTCAGAGATCTGTTCTTACATTCCCTTACAGAAAGGCTTCTATATAACACATGAGATATGAGCAAAAGCTAAAATTCTAGAACCATACCATTCTATACTTCTATGTGAAAGGTTTAGATTACGCTCATGTGTGATGAGGCGGTTGCCATACACTTACGAAACGTCTAGGCTATCGTATGGAAGCAAGAGTTACGACAATTGGCCTCTTACTTATATTAATGTTTACTTTATTGTCTATCACAAGTTTTTGAAATTTTTAGTTATCTCTGGATGTTTATGGTATTAAATGTATTTACTCACTACTGACAGATTTGCAGGATGTGTAACCTTAGGTATCCGACAGCATAAACCAAATGTACCACCATTAATAATGCTCCTTTCCCCGCTGCTCTATATTCCCCATCACACTGCTATTTTCACTAAATCCTCCATGTGGTCACGGAGTAGAATTCCAGACACTCTTACCAACCCCCAGCAGCGGCACTAGATTTTAGTCTGCTGACCATCCGGCTTCACCCCAATAGGTGACTTGGCATCTCCATTTTTCACCTCTGGTACTTCTCTCTTCTTTACACTTCTCTTGCTCTTTCTGATTCCCTCTTTTCTAGGTTGGTCTGTCGTTCTTGGTGCGGGACTCTCCCCCCTCACTGATTAATAGTTACTCCCCAAATTCTACATAAGACCCACTCCATCACTACCTCTTTATTGCTACTGTCTGGTACGCTCCGCTGTGAGTCGGTCTACATAAAAGAGGACAGATAAACCCCTGAGCTTTGAACTTCATACCAGAAACTACTTACCCAATTAAGTAGCGAAATGCCTTCTCAAACTCCTCTATCACTGAAATGTATCTCCTTAAACGCAAAAGGCCTCAATGTGCCTGAGAAGCGTTCGCAGGTCCTGTCCTCCCTCACCAAACAAAAAGCTCATTTCATTTTTCTTCAGGAAACTCACTTTAGATCTGACTCTATACCAAAAATGACCAACAACATATTCCAAACTGCCTTCCACGCTACAAACCCTATTGCAAAAACTAAAGGAGTGTCTATACTCATTTCTAAACATGCCCCATTTAAGCACTTAGACTCCTTGATAGATCCAGAAGGGAGATTTGCATTCATTAAGGGTACTTATGCCTCCAGACCCCTGACATTAGCTAACATTTATGCTCCAAACGAACATCAGGTGTCCTTTTTTAGGAAAGTGAGCGATCTTTTGCTATCTTTCAAGGAAGGGATAGTTATTGCGGGAGGTGACTTCAATGTTCCCCTCAACCCAGACCTAGACACTTCCTCAGGCACCTCAGCTTTACCCTTTCGAGCCCTGAAACAAATTAAACTACAACTCCAAGCCCTGGAGCTGCACGACACATGGCGCACATTGTACCCATCCGTCAAAGACTACACTTTTTATTCTACCCCCTTTCAAAAATACTCTAGACTAGACTATCTCTTCCTCTCCCAGCCTGACTTGACATACCTTACGCAAGCCACAATTGAACCCATGTTCCTATCCGACCACCATCCCATATCGGTCACACTGACTTTCCCAGACTTGACCTCAAAGACAAAGACCTGGAGACTGAACTCCTCCCTAATAAAAGACGACATTTTCACTAATCATCTGACAGCCACTATCAACACCTACTTCAAGGAGAACTCCACTCCCGACATATCCCCCACCACTTTGTGGGAAGCTCATAAATGCGTGATCAGAGGCGAGCTGATGTCCCAAGCAGCGAAAGTCAAAAGAGCCCACCAGACGATTATAGACGACCTGATCACCAATATTAAAAGACTGGAAGCAACACACAAAAAGTCCCAATCACAACAGACTTTACAGGACTTGACACATATGCGCACAACGCTTTTAGAAGAACTAGGTAAACGAGTTAGACGAAGATATGTCCTCCATCAACGAGTCTTTTATGAACAAGGCAACAAAAGTGGTAGGTTGCTAGCCAGGGCAGTAAGAGCCTCTAAACCATCCAACACAATACACCATATTAGAACCCAGCAAGGCACTCTGTTGTCTAAGAATGAAGATATAGCCCATGCTTTTGAACAATACTACAAGAAATTATACAACCTAACCCCCCCAAATACGAATCCGACTCAAGCCCTAGGCAGAGAGAACGACATACAAAACTTCCTATCCCAGTACGGCCCACAACCACTCACACAAACACAAGCAGAAGAACTAGAAGAACCCCTCTCCACGGAGGAATTACAATTGGCTCTGAGACAGATGAAAACAGGTAAAAGCCCGGGCCCAGATGGGTTTACCTTACAATACTATAAGTGCTTCACCCAGATATTAGCCCCTAAAATGTTAACCGCTTTTAACTCGTTAGCACAACCTACAATGCATATGGGACGTATGCTGGAGGCACATGTCACAGTAATCCCTAAGGAAGGAAAGGATACCACACAGATACAAAATTACAGGCCAATTTCATTATTAAATGTAGATATTAAGATCTACGCAAAAATTTTAGCTAATAGAATGTCTACCCTTCTGCCAGGACTTATTTCCTTAGACCAGGTAGGTTTTGTCCCTGGCCGGGAAGCTAGGGACAACACGATCAGAGCGTTAAACCTACACCATTGGCTCAAGACCACAAAAACACATGGCTTTTTCCTGTCTCTAGATGCGGAGAAGGCGTTCGACAGAGTGGCCTGGGACTATATGCGTGAGGTCCTAAAGAGGATTGGCCTCCACCCGCGCATGCTGTCCCACATCTCGGCGCTGTACTCTAACCCGAGTGCAGCTGTAAGGGTTAATGGCCACCTGTCGAACGCCTTCCCCATCAGTAATGGCACACGCCAAGGCTGCCCCCTATCACCTTTAATTTTTGTGTTATCTCTCGAACCCTTCCTTAACAGATTAAGGGCCAATTCCGACATTGCAGGCATTACAGTCAAAGGACGGAACTACAAAGTCTCAGCATTTGCGGACGACATTTTGCTCTCCCTATCTTCTCCAATCACCTCTATACCCAACCTGCTCAAGGACATTGAACATTTTGGGACTCTATCACACTTTAAAATCAACTACGCAAAATTGCAAGCCCTAAATATCACGCTTACACCACAGGAACTTGAACGATGTCAATCTTTCTTCCCTTTTCAGTGGAGCCAAAGCTCAATAACGTATCTAGGCATTCAAATCTCCACCAACTTAGATGAGCTATACAAGATCAATTTCCTCCAGGCCTTGAAAAAAGCCCAACACGACTTGACAGAATGGGGACCCCTCAACATCTCATGGTTCGGTCGCTCAGCCCTCTTAAAAATGATAATCTTACCAAGATTTCTATACTTCATCCAATGCATACCTATTAATCTACCGGCTGCCTTCTTCGCTACATACAGGAAGGTGTGCAATCAATTTTTGTGGCGAGGCTCACCCCCACGCATAAAATTCACTCGACTCACGCGACCAAAACTTGAGGGAGGCATAGGCCTACCGGATCTCCATAAATATTTCCTGGCAAGTCATTTGGCTCGGGTAGTGGACTGGAATGTCCACGAACCGGGCAAAACATGGATCACTCTGGAGAAATCATTTTCTCACCTCCCACTAGAATCTCTACCCTGGATTCTACCTGGACAGGTTCCACAGCAGGCATCAACACACCCTTTGATATCAGCCTCACTAATTTCATTTAGAAGAGCTACCAAACTCTTTCACATATCTTCCATACCAGGCCCCTTAACTCCCCTGAGGGGGAACCCTGATTTCGCTCCTGGGCTATCACACTCCTTCCTTAAACAACTGTGGCCATATAATAAAATACTAGCGCATCAGTTTTTTGCTGACAAAACACCTAGATCATACGAGAACCTAGTCGACCTTTCTCTGCTCAAATCCTTCCCTTTTTGGACGTACAGACAGATTCGACATTTCCTTTCTACTCAAGGAACAATCCCAACTTGGACCAGACAACTAACTCTATTTGAGGACATTTGCACCCGCACCTCTCCACAGAGACATCTCATCTCCCACATACACAACACACTCACAGAAGGCGCCACATGCTCTCTTGACACAGCACATAAAGCTTGGGAGACAGACCTTCAGATGACCCTGACAGAAGAGGACTGGACACGGATCAATGAATACATACATAAGGGCTCCCCTAATGTAGCCATTCAGGAGAATGGATATAAAATCCAAACACGCTGGTACAGGACTCCATCACTTCTACATAAGTTCTGCCCTTCTGTCCCAGACACCTGCTGGAGGTGTGGGAAAGCCAAAGGGACTATGTTACACATATGGTGGGACTGTGAACTTTTACAACCCTTTTGGAAGGACATACACGACCTCATCTCACATATCACAACATACACTCTGACCTATTCGCCTGCTCAATATCTTCTCCACCACACCCATCTGACTAAGAGTGAATATTTCAAATCTTTGGCTATGCATTTGGTGAATGCGGCTAGGCTCTGTATACCAATACATTGGCGATCTACCTCCATCCCCACAATAGGGGAATGGTTCCGGAGGGTCTCCAGGATAGAGGAGATGGAGGAGTTAGTACACATCTCTCAGGAACGGATTCAAAAGTTCACGACCACGTGGTCTTGCTGGATTCACTTCAAAACAACCCAGCGATACAAAACACTTCAACATTGACAATTATGAGGGCCTAATCGAGAGGTCAAACAATTATATAACTTCATAACCCAGAATCAGTACAACTTGAGATACCTGGGGGGGGGGGGTCCCGCGCCGGGAGATTGGACGGACCGGACTTTTCGCTACCTTTCTCTCTTTGTATCTATTCTTTCCTCTTTTCCTTTTTTTTTTTTTCTTTTTTCTTTCTTCTTTCCTTTTCTCTCCTTTCTTTACCTTTCCCACGAAATACATTCCCTGCCACCACAGGGGGCTTCCTATAACCCCCGTTTGAGCAGACTAGATGTGGTTACGAGCAGTACCAAACGATTGTAATAACTAAAGAGTGTAAATTTGGATATGTCTGTACCAAACTATATAAATGTAATACATATGTAACCGAGATCAACATGTACAAAAGGAATGTAAAATACCACTATTTCAGTGTAAATTGCTGTACAATTACTTTTGTTAATAAACATTATTATGGAAAAAAAAAATATATATATATATATCCAGGAATTCTCAGAATATGTCATTGACAAAGTGTTGGAAGGTGGCCGGGGCATTTCACAGTCCAAAGGGCATCACCAGGTATTCATAGTGGCCGAATCTGGTGCGAAAGGCTGTCTTCCACTCATCCCCTTGATGGATGCGGACTAAATTGTAGACCCCCCATAGATCTAGTTTGGTGAAAATGGTTGCCAAGCTTAATATCTGAAATAGTTCGGGTACTAGAGGGAGGGGATACCGGTTTTTAGCTGTAATTTTGTTGAGCTCCCGATAGTCTACACAAGGTCGTAAGGAGTGGTCCTTTTTCTCAACGAAAAATATTCCTGCTCCTGTTGGGGAGGTAGAGGGTCGGATGAACCCCTTTTTCAAGTTTTCTTGGATATACTCTTTTAGTGCCTCCTGTTCTCGGTCAGCGAGGGGGAAGATTCTACCGAAAGGGATTTCAGACCCTGGAAGCAGTTCAATTGGGCAGTCGCATGGCTGATGAGGGGGAAGAATTTCAGCCCCTCGCTTACTAAAGACATCCAGAAACTCATGGTAGGGTTCATGTATGACTTGCCGCACCTCAGACTCAGAGTCCACACAAAGTAGTGTTGTAGAAGAAGCTGGGGACCTTGGTAGGCAGTGTTCCTAGCAATAGGCTGAGTGGAAGTTGATTCTCTCTGTGGCCCAGTCAACTCGTGGATTATGCGCCTGAGGCCAGGGTAGGCCCAGAATCACAGGCAATAGCGGGGAAGAGATGACATTGAGGCTTAGGATTTCCTTATGTTGGGAGGAGGCCGACACGGGTAAGGGAAATGTCTCTTGGGTCACAAGACTGGACTTGATACATGACCCGTCAGCTAGAAAAACAGAAAGTCCTTGTGCTTTAGGTCTCAAGGGGATGCGTTGTTGTGTTGCAAAGGTTAGATTGATGAAGCAACTGGCCCCGGAATCATTGATCGCGGTAACTGGCACTTCCCTTTCTAGCAACTGGAAAGAGATGGGAAGGGTTAGGTTGGTGGCATTGGTAGATGAAGAAAAGTTATTAACTGAAGAAAACATCCGCCACTTACATGTCTTGGTTGAACAGGAACGTACATAGTGGCCTGCTTCCCCACAGTATAGGCAGAGGTTGTTCTGTTGTCTGTGCAGGCGTTCCTCCGGAGACAGAGAGGGGTGTATTAGGCCGATTTGCATAGGCTGCTTAGGTGGCAGTAGTAACAGGAGCAGGCTGAACTGGAGTGAAGCTAACAGGTGCGGAGGGAGTAGGAGCTGGGATCCAGGGCATTATCCAGACTGGACATGGCTGCTGGGCTGATCTTTCGGATCGTCGCTCACAGAGCTGACAATCAATTTGAATGGCCAGTGTGATAAGGGCCTCCAAGGTATTTGGGACTCTGACACGTGCCAATTCGTCTTTCAGACCTTCTGATAACTCCAAGCGGAACTGGTGTCACAGGGCTGCGTCATTCCACTGTGTGTCTGCACTCCAGAGTCTAAAGTCTGTAACATAATCTTCGGCTGTTCTGTGGCCTTGCTGGAGTGCATGAAGGGCAGCCTCTGCTGTGGTGGTTCGTTGCGGGTCGTCGTATAATTCGCCCATCGCAACGAAAAAGGCGGACATGGACTGTAACAATACATCATTCATCCCCAACATCCGATGAGCCCAGGGCTGGGGCTCACCCTGAAGCAGTGATATGATGAATCCTACTTTGGTGGCTTCAAGGTAGAAAGTTTGAGGTTGCAGGGTAAAGTACAGTTCACATGCGTTACAGAAGGATCAAAATTTTCCCGGTCACGTGAAAATCTCTCTGGTGCTGGAACCCTGGGTTCAGGGGGCAACATCACCACTCAGGTTGCTGCAGTGGCAGTCCCTGAGGTAGAAGGTGCAGCAGTGCTTGCTGATGTAGCTAAAGTCTGTACACGTTGTTCCAGTTGCGTGTAACCCTCCTGTAGAGATTTGACTGCTTGGGTAATTGCTGTAAGGTGCTGACAGATGTCATCCACGGCCGACTTCCCACTTGCAGACTCAGAAATGGCTGTCTGATACTGTTACGTACCTGCCGTATGAGCCTGACGTGCAGTGGGAAGGCTTTCTCGTACAACCCCAGCTCAAGGGCCACCGGTGTTGCAACAGTGGCCGCAGGAGCCTGGCGATGTATGGGTGCCTGGTTCTTCTTTGGTCTTGTCAGTTCAGCTGATGCAGCAGGAAACAGGAAGCAGGCTGGTAGGTGCAGAACTGGGAAGACACTGAATACGTAGTCAGACAAGTCGGATTTGGTAACAGATGATCAGATGTAGATATAGATGACAGGCAGAGAATGGTCAGGATACAGGCAAATTTCGGCAACAGGATATCAAGCAGTGTAGAGCTGAGCATGGTTACAAGGCAGGCCAGGGTCAGGATAACATACATCAATCGTAGCCAAACAAGCCGGGTCAAACACAGGAAACAGATCGGATCACAGGAACAGGAAGTCACGGGAACAGGTATGAGCTGCAGATCAGACAGCAAAGACACAGTGCTGCTGAGGTGTTTAAATAAGGCAGCCTGTTGCCAATCACTGAAATCAGTCTGCACTATTTTAACCCCTAGGTGGCAGATCCATGACACCCTGATTCTGCAAAGCCTGGGAAAGGACCCTAGAAATCGTTGTATCAAGGAAAGGGATCCTTACTGGCTGACAACCCTTCTTTTATCACATTACATGGGTAAGGTTGCAGAACTCATCCTGCCTTCTTAAAGGGAACAGAGGATGAAACATCTTCAGGAGGCCTTGAAGAAAGGTTTGTGCAATGCTTGGAGACTTGGAGACCTTTCCAACAGAGCATCCACTGGGTTACTGGGTCTTGAAGATGGACCACTGGCCAGAATTTGCTCAATATGCAATTGAGCTACTGGCTTGTCCTGTATCCAGCGTGCTTTCTGAATGCACATTCAGTGCTGCTGGAGGGTTTGTAATTGATCAAAAGGTGCGCTTGTCCACAGACTGGATTGATAGGGTCACATTCATAAAAATGAATCAATCTTGGATCAGCAGCTATCAAGCACCTAATGCTTATGTAACTGATTGGATTTTCTATGGATGTGGGATCCCTAATAGAGTGCCTATGCTGACTATCCTATTCCTCCTCAATCTTGATGATGCTAGCTTAGAACAATATTTTTGGTTTAGGGCACCACCACCTCCACCCAAGGCCCAGTTTTTCAACATATTTTTCATTTGTTTTACAGGGGCATGAAATTACAATTTTTGATCTTATATTTTACAGCAGGGCCCATTCCTGTGCCTGACAAGAGTATCTGTGAGGGGTTACAGTGTTGTGGCATTACCACCACCACCCAAGAACCAATTTTTCTGCCCCTGTTTAACAGGGGCATGTAATTACAATTTTTGATCTAATATTTCACAGCAGGGCCCGTTCCTGCACCCAATAAGAGTATCTAAGAAGGGTTACAGTGTTGTGGTACCACCAACACCTAAGGCCCAATTTTCTGCAGAGTATATAGAGCAGGCTGTGTAGTATATATACTGCTGTTCAGAGTATATAGTGCCTGAGGGCCTGAGGGCCTGGGGGACCCCCCACACCATTTTTTTTTAAATTTGGGTGCGGGGTTCCCCTTAATATCCATACCAGACCCAAAGGACCTGGTAATGGACTGGGGGGGAACCCATGCCGTTTTTCTTCAATGATTTTCAATGATTTTCATCTATATTGCCGGGACCCAACGATACATTACAGCGAGTAGTTTTAAATTACAGTTTTTCCTGTAGAAATGTCATTTTGCTGTGGTATACTAAACACGGAGAAAATGCATTACTTTACAGGAATACTATAGACACCCCCCAGGCACGATATTTAAAGGAATATTTTATTTTTATTTCTTCACTTGAAGCATTATTAAAATCAATTAAAGTCCCCAAACACTTTTTATGGAAATAACTTGCATATAAGCCTTTAAAATTAGCACTTTTGATTTTTTCATGTTCGTGTCCTATAGACTTTAACGGTGTTTGCATGTTCGAACAAATTTTTTGCCTGTTCGCACGTTCTGCTGTGAACCGAACTAGGGGGTGTTCGGCTCATCCCTACTAATAAGCCACCTACTGGTCCACTTGTTACGATAAGGTCTTCCATAATAAGAACTAATAAGCCACCTACTTGTAAATGTATTTCTTTTTTTCCTTGTCAAAAGAAGTTTATTGAGTATACAATATTATAAAGATACATAAAGTAAGTTTACAAGGATCTATAAAGTAAGCTCATTGTTTTACAGTAGGGTTTATATAGGTAAATATCATGAAATTTCAAATATTAAACATTGGGTTCACGTAAACCTAAATTAAAGATACATATCATTTCCTTAGTAACTTTTGTAGGTATTTAAATGATTTATACCTACTATACATATTGTTTACAAGTAGAGTGTATATAGGTCAAATAAGTTCTGATAATGAGCTTTAATCGTAAGGTGGATAAAAGGAAAGAGAAAGAAGAAAAAGGGTTGAAAGGTAGAGGTATGGTCCACAAGGTTGTCCCGCTCGTCAGTTTATTATTCTTTTTAGTTCTCTTTGAAGCCTTAGAATGGGTGTCTCTGTAAGTCATTTAATCTGTTACCATGGCAACAGGACAGAGTCATTGAAGTTTGACAGGAACTGTTGTTTTATCCAAGGATGCCAAAGTTTTTCAAATTTTGGAATTTGATTTTGATCGATGGCTACCATCTTAGCATGGGACATTGTATTATTCATTCTGTGAATTGTTTCTGCTAGTACCAATGTAGGAGATTTCCATGCCTTGGCCACTGTTTGTTTTGCAGCCGTTATTAGTTGGATCATAAGTTTGAATTGAGAGAGTGTTAACCATTCCGGTTTTAGATTAAGTAAAGTTAAATATGGATCTGGTTGTATTATTTTTTTTAAATATTTTAGATGCAATCACGAAGACTTCCTTCCAGAAGGTTTGGATTACTGGGCACGTCCACCATATGTGTAAATATGTGCCTATTTCTGGGCATCCTCGAAAACAAAGAGCTGAGGTATTAGGTGAATATTTTGCCACTCTAGCGGGTACAAGGTACCAGCGAGTTAGGACTTTATAATTTGTCTCCAGTGCTAAGATGTTGGGTGAAGATGACTTAGATGTGAGCCATATGTTAGACCAGTCCGTGTCTTCTAAAGTTCGTCCCAGGTCCTCCTCCCACTTCTGAACGTAAGAGGGTCTATTAAGATTTGCTACTCCATATAATTGATTATAAAGTGATGAAATTGTACCTTTAGCAAATGGATCTTTTGTATAGATTGATTCAAAAATGGATAATTGGGATAATGGTGTATCCCCCTTTAGGAATGGTGTATAGAAATTTTTTATTTGGAGATATCTAAATATCTCAGAGTTTGGTAGATCATATTTTTCTCTAAGCGATGGGAATGAAAGGAATGATTTAGATGCTATGAAGTCATTTAGTGTCTGAATGCCTGATGTTGTCCAAGCTTTAAAAGAGTTTGGGTAGATCCATGCCGGGTAAAAGGCCGGATTTCTGATAAAAGAAAGGAGAGGATTGTGTGGAGATTGTAACTGATATTTGGTTTTTAGTTTATCCCAGAGAGATAAGAAGTGTTTAGTTATGGGATTATGAATTTTAAAGCGGTCTTTAGGATCAAGCCATAATAAATTTGATATTAATAGAGGGTCATTTTCTGAAGCCTCTATAAATACCCATAATGGGATTTCCTGTTTTGCATGGTATTTGGACAGACTGGCCAAATGTGCTGCTCTGTAGTAGTTAGTAAAATTAGGGTATCCCAGGCCTCCTTTATTTTTGGGAAGATGTAGTGTGTGTATAGGTATACGTGGTTTAGAAGAGCCCCATATAAACGAAGTTGCTCTTTTTTGTACTATTCTCAAAAAATAGGAAGGAATTGGAATAGGGAGGACTCTGAATAGATAAAGCAATTTGGGTAGAATAGTCATTTTGATTGCATTAATCTTCCCTATCCAGGATAAAGGAAGTTGCGACCATTGTTTTATTAGATTTGTGATCTTTCTTAATACAGGAGGATAATTGTTTGAGAATAAGTCAGAATGAGATGCTGTTAAATGAATTCCAAGATATGGGATTGATTTTTCTGCCCATGTGAATGGGAGTGCAGCCCTAGCCGGGATCAATTCCATGTTTGTGAGTGAAATATTAAGCACTAGGCATTTCTTAGGATTAATCATAAGGCCGGATAGGGCTGCAAATCCATCAAGAGCTGGTATTAAGTTAGGACCAGAGACCTGTGGTAATGATAGAAAAAGTAATATATCGTCTGCAAATATACATAATTTGTGTGTAATACCTCCTACTTCAATGCCAGTTATAGTTTGGTTTGTTCTGATGTATTGGGCCATGGGTTCGAGTATAAGGGCAAATAATATGGGAGATAATGGGCAACCCTGTCGGGTACCTCTTTCGATATTAAAGGCATCAGATTTGTATCCAGCATATTTTATATAGGCTTTGGGTTTATTATATAATGCTTTGATCCATGTTAAAAAGTGGGGTCCAAAACCCCATTTTTGTAATGAATATTGCATATATTGCCAGGATACTGTGTCAAATGCCCTCTTAATATCGAGAGATAGAAAACATAAAGGGATTTTCCGTTTTTTAGCAATATGTGCCAATAACACTGCCCTGCATATATTATCGCCTGCCTGTCTATTTGGCATGAAGCCTACTTGATCTCTATGTATTAATTTTCCTATAATGCTATTGAGGCGTTTTGCTATTATTTTTGCTAATAATTTAATATCGAGATTTAACAGAGAGATAGGCCGATAATTCACACAGGAAGTATCATCAGAAAGGGGTTTTGGGATCATACAAACAATTGCCATTAGTGTTTCTTGCCGAAAAGAATGTCCATCTAGAAGTTTGTTAAAAGTTTC
The DNA here is from genome assembly GCA_037952835.1 of Lithobates septentrionalis. NCBI lineage: Eukaryota > Metazoa > Chordata > Amphibia > Anura > Ranidae > Lithobates > Lithobates septentrionalis. Next base: position 14,770,128 of record JBBDGP010000082.1, on the reverse strand, counting down.
AGTGAGAATGGGAGAGAGTATTTCTGAGAATGTTTTATAGTATAAAGCCGAGTAGTCGTCTGGGCCTGGTCTTTTGTTAAGTTTTAGGTCTTTTATGGCGTTAGCAACTTCATCTATAGTTATAGGCTCATCCAAACTGCTTTTTTGATTCTGAGATAACTCAGGTAAGGTTATTTTTGAGAAGAAGGATTCAGCCTCTGTAGGATTAAATTCATTGTTTGTCTTGTATAAAGTTGCGAGATGTGAGTGAAATTTATGGACTATTTTAACTGGATTACAAGTGTAAACATTTTTTGATAATTTCAAACGTATTGGTTTGAAAGATTTGTTGGTTGAATTTAATGCCCGAGCCAAATATGTACCTGGTTTGTTTGTATTCATGTAGAAATTGTGTTTGGAGCGTTTGAGGGATTTATCAACTGACTCAGTGAGAAATAGATCGTATTCCAATCTAGATTTTTCCAGATGAGATTTTGTACTCTGAGATGCATTATCTTGAAATGATATGTAGGCTGCATTAAAATTGAGTTCTAGTTTTTGTGCTAGATTTTTGCGTTCCCGTTTAAATAGTGCCATTTGTCTTTGTATTGTACCACGCAAGACAGGCTTATGAGCTTCCCACAGTGTTATTGGGGAGATGTCTGTTGTATTATTAATTGATATGTATTCCTTTAAAGCTTGTTCAATGGCCATCTGATGTAGTGGGTGTTTGAGCATTATGTCCGGTAAGTACCACGTTGGGTCATGCGCTTTTGGTATGGCTGAGGCTATAGTAGTGTATACTGCATTATGGTCAGACCACGGTATCGGAATTATATCTGATGCAATAATTTCTGGTATCATTCCTATTGTTAGAAAAATATGATCTATTCTGGTGAAGGTTTGATGAGGGTGTGAGAAATAAGTGAATTTCTTTTTCATTGGGTTACTTTCTCTCCACGAATCTACCAGATTGTATTTGGAAAGAAGTTGAGAAAAAGGTAATCTAGAGGTTTTTTTGGATGGTGTAAAAGGTGATTTATCTAGAAATGGGAGGAGGACCTGGTTCGAATCCCCACACATTATCACTGTTCCTATTTTGTGTGTATTAATCAATTGTAATATATGTGAGAGGAATGGTGTAGGTTGTTTGTTAGGAGCGTAGTAGGAAATCACCGTGATTGCTGTATCCATTATATAACCCATGAGTATCAGGTATCTACCTTCTGGGTCTTTAATTTCTGATGATAAGGTGAATGGTGTGGATCGGTGAAATGCAATTAGAGTTCCCCTTTGCTTGGTACAGGCAGAAGCCGTGTAAATTTGTTGATAAAAAGGAGAAATATATTTTGGAGTAGAATCTTTGGTGAAGTGTGTTTCTTGGAGGCATACTATGTGAGCCTTCTTGTTATGAAAAGTACGGAAGGCTTTGGTCCTTTTTTGAGGGACATTTATTCCCTGAACATTCAGGGAAAGTATATTCAGTGGTGCCATGGCAACAGATAAAATAGTTTTGACTTACTTTTTGTTATGCAGACTGCGCAGATCAACCTGTGTGGACTGAAGAGATGAAAAGATAGAAAAGAAACCAGTGAATTCTGGAGTAAAGAGTAAACAAAAAACATATGAGATTAGATGATACATTGTATAAGTTATTTTTTGCAAGTAATCACAATTTACCCATGAAAGAGAGTAAATATCTCTCTCAGGGGAATAAGTGCCTTCGTCACACACCCACATAATATGGTTGGGAGAATGAGGAGGGCTAATGGGGGTACACGGATCTTCCGCTTACAGGAGAGAAGTGCTATGTCAAAAGACATCAAAATGATGTTTCATTAATTGGAGTGCAGAATATAGTTTTTGTTGAAATTATTTATTCCAGGGTGGTTGTATATGGATAGTCTTGCCCTAGGCTAAATAATTCAGTTAGAAAGGTACTGTTAATAACTTTGGTATTGATGAAGATAGTTTGAATTATTTTGGGATTTTAACCCTTTTAGAGTAAACAATTACATGTTTTATTCATATGTAACTGTTTAGATATGTTAACTCATGAAATTGAGGTTGTATTGCTTCAGATTAGAATAAACAAAAACATAATTCTAGGAACTAGTTAGGTAATACTATATTTGTTTTAAGAAAAGAAAGAAAAAGCTTCCATTACTTCTGGATTATTGAACATATTTGTCCTAAAAAGTAATAAATCTATTGTTATTACCTGATAATATATAACTGAACATGAATTTCCTTATTTCACTTATATATTCTAAGGCTATATGAATCAGAAGTAATAAGAAATATAACTGGAATGTAACATGATCCCATACAGTGTGTGACTATCAGAATGCAGTTACATTCAGTTATAAATACAGGTTTTTTATAGAGAACCATCTCTTAGTATAATAAATGAAGAGATATCAGGAATTAGGATGTCAGTCCATTGAATCTTCTTGGTCCATGGATGATGTGGCATAACGGCCTCTTTTGTGAGAATGATGATTCTCATTTTGTTCTGAAATTTTCTGGGTGCTGCCTGAAGGTGAAGATGATGCCATTCTTCTGCGTGTGGGAGAGTTGCTTCTTGTGGGTTCTGTCAGATTTAATTTTAAAAGGGTTTGTTGTAGTTCATCTGCTGATCTGCTTCTGTAAATTGTACCTTGGTAGTTAAATCTGACTGAAAAGGGGAAGCCCCATTGATACATAATGTTGTGGCGTTGCAGTTCCATTAGTTGGGGTTTCATGGATCGTCTTTTAGTAATAGTAAGTTGGGATAGGTCAGCAAAAATTTGATAATTGTGTCCTTGAAAATTAAGTTCCTTTTTTTCTCTTGCAGCAATTAGTATTTGTTCTTTCGTTCTGTAATAATGAAATTTTGTGATTATATCACGTGGGGGTCCATCTTTCTTTTTGGCTGTGAGGGCTCTGTGTACTCTGTCCAGTTCTAAACATTCAATAGGGATATCTGGCTTTAGTTCTTGTAATAGAGCAGTAATAGTAGATTGCAGGTCTGTCACAGTTTCAGGTATTCCCCTTATGCGCAAGTTTGAACGTCTGGCTCTATTTTCGTAATCTTCGAGCTTAGTTTGAAGTATTAAATTCTCTTCTTTTAATTGTTCCAATTCTGTTGTATTTACTTGGGTTGTAATTTCAATTTCATCCATTTTTATTTTTAAGGCTGCGGTGCGGTTTCCCAGCTCTCTTATTTCTTTGGTTAGGCTGTTTGTTATTTGGTCTGAGGTTTGTTTTAAAGCCTTATGAAGCATCTTTTCAAATTGTAATAATATTACTGGGGATGCTGAGGAAGCTTGTGGAGAAGTTTGTGAGAGGATTTGTTCTGTATCTGACTCAAATGGAGAGTCTTGCTGTGACATTTTCTGTCTGTGAGAGCGCCCTGATGCTGTATATTGTGAGGTGACTGGAGCTGCTTTAGTTGCAGTGAGTGCCTGTGAGCTCTTTGTGAAGTGATTTTTATTTCTGCCACGGTTTCCTCCCAGTACCATATTTCCTGCCCAAACTTTCACAGTTTGTTCCCTGGGGCAAAAAGGTTCAAATGGATACCTTTTGAGCCTGCAGGCTCCGCTTTGTCCTTCTCTTCTCTCCTCAGCGGTGTGGAGCTCTAACAATGCATGTCTGCTCTGTTAGGCTCCGCCCATCTCCCCCCGTATTTCTTTTTTTTATGTACACAAATGGACAACTATGCGTTCTATGAGCATTACGTTGTTTTCCTTCTGTAATTGTTATATGGTTCTGCTTCTCACTTTGCTAATGATATACAAGAGCCCTGTTGACAAGATAATATCCATTCTTTTGATCCCCTGTTTGCTTTTTTGTATAAATCAATATCCTGCACTGTATTCTTATTCATAAAACTCAATAAAAATCTATTGAACTAAAATTCGAAGAAACAGGACAAAACAGGAACATTTTACTCAAATGAATGAATTTCATACAGTGTTTGTGATTTTCTTTCAGGAAAGTCCATTTATTTCAAAATCAAATGTTAACAGCAAATTAAATCTTTTGAACAACATTTAAGTGTTCTGAGAATTTTCATACAAATTTTCATAAGACTTTTTCTAAGAACTTTCATTTGAAATTCTGTCCATCTATGGCAAGCTTTAAACACACAAATTAATCCAGATGGCAACACAATTCATACATTTATTGATAAAATCCACAATATGGTCAACACATCATAGTGGGGGACTGGAGATGGCACATGCCACATATTAGTCTGAACAAACCTAAAATAGCCTAGTAAATAGTTAGTTAAGACTAAGCACCTGCTGGGTGCAAAACGTGTCATCTCTTGTTACCTGCTGCCAGTGAGGAGGGAGCCGGGCGGGGCTCTTATGGACACACAGAGTGAGCCTCAGGATCGAGCATGCACAAGTGCCCCCATAGCAGGCGGCCTATTGGGGCACTCACTACGGGGGAGATACCAGAAGTGCTAGCGTGGGACCTGAGGAGAGGAGGATTGGGGCTGCTCTGTGCAAAACGAATATGAACGAATGAACATTATGAATGTAGGATTTTTAAAACCTGACTTGTAAAAAAAAGAAAACAAAGAAGATAAAATTACCAGGTGATGAAACTACTGTGTTTAACCACATAAATGTATTGCATACATTTATGCTGATAAGTGTAAGGCTGACCGCAGGTCAGCCTGTAATTGTAGGAGGAGTCAGGCTTCATAAAGCCTGCCCTCCTTCTTCTCCTTCCTGTGATCTAGTGTGTGTCTGACGTCACTTCCGGGTTTTTCGTCTCAGCAGGAAGATGTGCGGCTGCGAGGGGCGAGTCTCCTTATGTCAGTGGCGGGGTTACAGGTTTGGACAGGGGGGTTCACAGGCAGGTGGCCACTTCCATCTGGACTCTCCCGGGCATCCCGGGTTTTGCCTTTTCAGGTTCAGAGCCCGCCGACTTTACAGGCCGCCCGTTTCTCCCGATATCCTCATTGGGGAGAGGGGGGGTTCGGCACCTTCTGCTCCTCTCCTTGTACTGCTACGATTCTTAAAGGCCGCCTGTCCGCTCCTTCCGGTGCTGTCACGGGGGGGGTGATCGGCCACTTGTCTGTTTAAAATCTACTCAGCAACATAGGCTGGGTACAGATAGGGTGCTACTGCTTGAGCCTTGGTAAAGTGTTGTGTCCCTTCAATCACCAGTTGTATCACTGAATTAGGATGTATGCTTGTATATTCTGTATTTTCCATGGTAAGTGTCAAAATTTGGAAAGTCTTGCAGTGATGAAAAAAGAAAAAAAAAAGAGGGGAACTAGTGGAATTTGTGGAATTCTGGATGACAGAGGTCTTAATGTGAAATTAATGTAATTAACAACCATCCTCTGGTATGTAGCTGACCCCTGAGGCTGCGGCAGTAGTGCGATTTCCATTACCATGAATTTAGTTTCTTCCTGGCTGAGGTTATTTTTTGCTTTATGGGGAGTCTGAGTAGGGCTGTGGTCAATAAGGTGTTATATGTTTTATTATAATCTCATACATGTAATATATGTTCAAAACATCCCCTGTTATTGATTATAGTGCTGCAATCATGTATATTTATTGTATAATTTTGATGTCAGCATTGCCTGTCATCTCATTGTCCTATGTGAAGGGCTTTTGGGGGCAGGCTATTTACGATTTGCATTTTGCGGTTTTCTCATGTATTTTACGTTTTTTCTCATGCATTTTGCGGTTTCTCATGCATTTTTCGGTTTTCTCATGCATTTTACGGTTTCTCACGCATTTTACGGTTTCTCATGCATTTTACGTTTCTCATACAATTTACAGTTTCTCATGCTTTTTATAGTTTCATGCAGGTTACGGTTTCATAAAAATGTACGGTTTCTCATGCATTTTACGATTTCTCATGCAATTACGTTTCTCATGCTGTTTACATTTCTTATGCTATTTACGTTTCTCATGTAATTTACGTTTCTCATGCAAATTACGTTTCATGCAAATTACGTTTCATGCAATTTACGGTTCTCATGCAATTTACGTTTCTCATGTGATTTACGGTATTCTCATGGAGTGTACGATTTCTTATGCAATTTGTCACTTCTTATGCCTATATGTTTCTTTCATTTCTCACGTTTGTCATTGTTCTCACGTTTCTCTTGGTTCCCATGTTTTTCCCTTGGTTCTCACGTTTTTCCATGTTTCTCACGCTTCGCATGTTTCCATGCCTCTCACATTTTTCGTGCTTCTCACGTCTTCCCATGCTTCTCACGTCTTCCCATGCTTCTCACGTCTTCCCATGCTTCTCACATCTTCCCATGCTTCTCACGTCTTCCCATGTTTCTCACGTCTTCCCATGTTCTCAAGTTTTCCCATGTTCTCAAGTTTTTCCATGTTTCTCTCGTTTTCCATGTTTCTTTCGGGTGCTTCTCTCGTTTTCCCATGCTTCTCTAGTTTTTCCATGTTTTTCTTATTGTTCCCAGGTCTATAATGTTTCATGTCATGTGTTTTATGACATGGTCTGCCATTCGTTTCACAGTGTTTTCATGCAGTTTCACAGTGCTTTCATGCAGTTTTGCAGTGTTTTCATGCAGTTTCACAATGTTCTCATGCAGTTTCACAGTTTTCTCATGCAATTTTCAGTGTTCTCATGCAATTTTCACAGTGTTTCATGCAATTTTCACAGTGTTTCATGCAATTTTGCACAGTGTTTCATGCAATTTTGCACAGTGTTTCATGCAAATTTGCACAGTGTTTCATGCAATTTTGCACAGTGTTTCATGTAATTTTGCACAGTGTTTCATGCAATTTTCAGTGTTCTCATGCAATTTTACAGTGTTCTCATGCAATTACGGTTTCTCGTGCAATGTGTCACTTCTTATGCCTTTTCATGTTTTCTTACATTCCTCATGTTTTTCTTACTTTTCTCATGTTTTCACGTTTTTCCCTTGGTTCTCACGTTTGTTTCTCACGTTTTTCCCTTGATTCTCACGTTTTTCCTTTGATTCTCACGTTTTTCCATGTTTCTCACATATTCTCATGCTTCTCTCGTTTCCCATGCTTCTCTCGTTTTCCCAGGTTTCTCTCGGTTTCCCATGCTTCTCTCGGTTTTCCATGCTTCTCTCGGTTTCCCATGCTTCTCGGTTTCCCATGTGTTTTACGTTCGTGTCATATGTTGTTATGTTACAGCTTTTCATTGGCTGCATTTCCGTTAGCTAGTGCTCACATTCAGGGTCTGTCACGTCTACAGATCCGTACAGGCTGAGGTTTTGTTTTAATTGATTGTTGTCCCACAATCTTCTCGCCTGTTTTCCATACGTCATACGTGCACGTTCACCATTACACATTTACTTCTACCCACCACAGTCTGTGGGTACCTTAGCCCTGAGTGTTCGTTTTAATTTCCTGTCCTGGCGCTGCAGGTTGCTCGGGCTCGCTCACTGCATACAGTAGGGGGGTGCTATCATTAGGTTCACATTCTTGCGCTATTGGTCTTGTCATTTCTGCGCCCACATCATCATACTTGTCGGGTACCAGGGGTGTTATGTCTTGGGCTGGTTGTCTGTAATGTTGTTTGGTTGTTTTCAAACAGCTGGGTTGTTCATGTTCTACCACTGCAGATTACCCATCACGTCTATGGGTTGACAGATTGAGGTGATCGTTTTTAATTGGCTTGTTCGGTGGCAAGTCTTCTCATCTGTTCTTACGCTGTTTATGTATTTCGTACAAACTCACGTTTCTTATGCAATTTACGTTTCTCATGCAATTTACGTTTCTCATGCAATTTACGTTTCTCATGCAGTTTGCAATTCATGTGTCTTATGCAATTTACGTGTCTCATGCAGTTTACGTGTCTCATGCAGTTTACGTGTCTCATGCAATTTACGTGTCTCATGGAATTTACGTGTCTCATGCAATTTACGTGTCTCATGGAATTTACGTGTCTCTTGCAATTTACGTGTCTCTTGCAATTTGTTGTCTCTATGATAAACTCATTTTTTTTATGTTTTTCTCGTTTTTCCAGGTTTGCTCATGTTTTCCCAAGATTACTCTCCTTCTCATGTTTCTCACGCTGTTCATCAATTCACGTTCTCGTGCTACCGGGGTTTCTCATAGTTTGCGGTTCTTGCAGCCTCGGTGCTTAGGCTGCTCACGTTTCGTAAGCTCGCATTATACATGTGTTTCGTTCCTTCACGCAGCTTACGTTCCTGTCGCAGGTTCTCAGCATGCTCATGTTCTCTCGTAGTTCATGTTGCTGTCCCAGTGGGTGTCACTTATGCGGAGTAGGTTACCCAGGGGACTGTGGTTTTTCCCTCTTGTAATGCACACGACCTTTTATTTCCTAGTTACATTTGGCTAGGGTTGGCAGAAGCATGGAACTATTGTGTAAGTCAGCCATGGCAGCTCCAGCAGCCCTTACGGGCTCAGGGGCTTTAGTGGATTCCGAATTTTCTCAGTCTCCAGGTCAGTATCAGTAGGCTTCCTACTTGGTTCGGTTTTTGCCTCTTTTAACTCATATCGGCATGGCATTGTCGGGGCGTATCTAGTTTGGACTCAGCATTTCATGTTGTTGGAGACCCCGACAGATCTTTCTTTATTTGCTGCGCATTTTATAAGCCATCCTCAGGGTTCTTGAAGAGCAGCCCTCCGGCTGTGATCAGCAGACTTCTCATCATGGGTCATATTTTCCGTGTGGTATCTATCACATTCTCATGGTCTCCTTCATGTTGGGTACCAGCTCGGTGCTCAAGGCAGGCCTATACCCGGCTTTTTGGGTCATAAGAGATAGGAGCAGGTTCTGTGTATTTGTGCCTGGAACCCCAGCCCGGTTGCGTAGGTGGAGGTCGTCTTGTTTCTCTGGGCTTGGCCCAGAGCCACTTTTTGAGATACCATAAGCGTTTGTAATTTGGTAGATTATACGTAATTTCAGTGGGCTATAATTTGGCATCATATTCATCCTACTGGTCATTTTTGCCCCCTTTTAGGCATACTGACCACTTGACCAGGGCACAACTCAGGTCTATGTTCTTTGTTGCTTTTTGTTCCTTTCCTACACTATCCACAGATTGACTCCGAGTACAAGTGTAAGGCTGACCGCAGGTCAGCCTATAATTGTAGGAGGAGTCAGGCTGCATAAAGCCTGCCCTCCTTCTTCTCCTTCCTGTGGTCGTAGGATCTCGTGTCCCACCCACCCATTCCCTTTTTTTTTTTCATTTTATTTCAATTCATACTTGGGTATGCCCCCTTTTAGGCATACTGACCACTTGACCAGGGCACAACTCAGGTCTATGTTCTTTGTTGCTTTTTGTTCCTTTCCTACACTATCCACAGATTGACTCCGAGTACAAATGTATAGTATTGGGCAGATTTGTCCATCTAGATGGTTCAAAAATGCTTTGTCTGAATCTGATCACACTACGTTTGCTTAATTATGTTTTCTTCTATTGTCCACACACCTATATGAAAGATTGGCTGAAAGATTTATCCATATTTGTATACAGTATATACATTTTTAAAATTATAACTTTTAATGAATTCAGTTCCCAGGACTGCCCATCTTCCATGTCCATTGATAACCTGCTGCCTAATTCAAGATGCATTTACTAATTAATTTATAATGAACATACACTAGACATTGGATGCTTAAATATCCATTGTAGTTATTACAACTATGAAATATGGTTATAGATCTTTAGATGTTCTGTTTCTAAGCAGAAGCAAAAATATGCCCTGTCAGAATACAGTTATTTTCTAACTATTATAGGGCGTACACACGGTCGGACTTTGTTCGGACATTCTGACAACAAAATCCTAGGATTTTTTCCGACGGATGTTGGCTCAAACTTGTCTTGCATACACACAGGTCACACAAAGTTGTTGGAAAATCCGATCATCCTGACGTAAAACATGTACGTCGGGACTATAAACGGGGAAGTGGCCAATAGCTTTCATCTCTTTATTTATTCTGAGCATGCGTGGCACTTTGTCCGTCGGATTTGTGTACACGTGATCGGAATTTCCGACAACGGATTTTGTTGTTGGAAAATTTTATCTCCTGCTCTCCAACTTTGTGTGTTGGAAAATCCGATGGAAAATGTCCGATGGAGCCCACACACGGTCGGAATTTCCGACAACACGCTCCGATCGGACATTTTCCATCGGAAAATCCGACCGTGTGTACGGGGCATTAGAAGTATTTTAAATTTTTATATTAACTTATTTAGTCAAATTGACATTAAAATGTCCTACTAATGCTATTGTCAGTTATAGCACCAATGTAGAACAACAATGGCTGCAGCCAACTCCAGTGATGCTTAGTACTGAACTGTGAACTTTCAGTAATAATCATCGTCTACCACTTGGCTAGGAGCTTAATCAGTTAGGTCCTGAGATTCCAATCTTGCTATAGAATGCTTTAAAAAAGCACTCCACACTGTGGTTTCATGGGAAATCCCATGAAAATTTAATGGGAAATGTTGCTTCTGATTTAATTTGGATTTCATGTGGACTTCACGGCCATCTTGGAACAAGGAAGAGCTGATGTACTTTCTTACAACAGTGAGTAATAGATTCGTATTAATGTATTCAATTACTGCTACTGTGAAGGTACATGTGATGCATGTGATGAGGTTGGCTTAGGTCCTTCTTAAAATATGTCCCAATGGACATACTGAATGAACCTGATTACATGTAGCAGACAGAAAAGACGATACGGTGCACAATACTTCCATATTTCCTAAGCTAAGATTAGATATTGATCCTGTAATGAGAAAAAGAGGAACACATCCACAACCCTATAATGATTGCAAATATATTTGTAGTTGGAGTAAAAAGAATGTGTCTTGGCTCTATAGATATTAGTCACTACCTAATTTCAGTGCAAACATTAAATCCCAGGTAAGATGCCAGGTAAAAGACTTTAGGTATACTTGAAGGTATTAATTTAGCCATAAACATTATTATTTTGATTACATGGTATCTTTGAAAGAAAGGAAAGGGATAACCAAAACTGTGACCTCTGTCTAAATTAGGTATCACCATATATTCTTCAAGTATCCTAAACAATATAATTTACAAAATTAAAGATTACAATAGATAAGTGAATGAATGAATCTGGCAAATTCTACTCTGCTGGTAAATGTATACTCACCCCTCACTAGGTAATTTATTTATTTATGTTATTTATTACAAGTACTTATATAGTGCCATCAATGTATGCAATGCTTTACATATACAGTATATTGTACATTCATATCAGTCTCTGCCCTCAAGGAGCTTAGAATCTAAGGTCAGGAGCCAGTTAACCTACTAGCATGTCAGATAAGTTTCATGCAAGTGGTTTAATAAGCTCACAATTTTTTTTATGCTAGAGATGGTTCACAATCTAAAACCTGGTAACCACTAAGGGGTGTATTTATAAAGCAGGGAATGAGACTTTCAATAAATATTCTCTGCAAGCGAATCTTCCAGGTGTATGTGCTTTAAAAGATAGTGAATTATTCAACATTCAGGATAAGTGAATGTGTCTAGGTTTGATTTTTTTTTGGGGGGGGGGGGTTATTGAATATTGTGTTAAGTCTGAAAATCCCAAACCTAAGATTGAACCCTGTTGAAGGGTTTCAATTCTGGAAAAAAAATAGAAACAGCCAAAAGCTTGATATAGTCAATACGTTTGGCACTTACTGGGGCAGCTATGTTCATTATTACCTAAATTTAGGCACATGGTAACACTTGAGACCCTCTCCTGCCCTAAGGGCAAAATGTGCTACAACATAACATACAGAGCTGATCATTATTTTGGATGCCTCAATATCCTGTATGACCATGACATGTCACCATTGTACAAACAGCACACTTGTTGATTCTGCTAGAGCAAGAGTTTGGGCTGAATATTTGCCTGTATCCGAATTTGCAGGGTGAAGACTGCACAGTGCATTTCGCACCCTAATAGGGCAAAGCTTTGCCCATTCAGGGCACAGTGTAAGCTGGTTGTTAAGGAGTGGGGACTGGGAAGCTGATTGCGGTGTCCTTAATAACTGATAAGTCATAGGTTGTCAATGGGCTTCTCCACTGACAGCTGAATGATAAAAGAAAAAAAGTGCAGGTAAAAAAAATAAAGAAAAAAACGGCGGGCGTCGTGATTGATGATGGATTTACATTGAGGGACACTATTTTTTTATTTGTTATTTAAAAAAAAAGTACTTGTCAAAAACAGTTTCTTGTGGTTATTACTTTTTGACACATTTTGGTGAATAAGTAGGGGTACAATGTACCTGATACCCAGTCACATAGGGGGGCCGGAATCTGGGGGCCCCTTGTTAAAGGGGGCTTCCAGATTCCGATAAGCCCTCCACTCGCAGACCCTGACAACCACAACACAGGGTTTTCAGGAAGGAGCCCTTGTCCCCATCAACATGGGGACAAGGTGCTTTGGGGTGGGGGGAGCAGAGTCCCCTGTCCCAAAGCACCCACCTCCCCTTGTTGAGGGCATGTGGCCTGGTATGGCTCAGGAGGGGGGCGCTTGCTTGTCTCCTCCCCTTTCCTGACCTGCCGGGCTGCATGCTCAGATAAGGTTCTGGTAAGGATTTTGGGGGGGACCCCACGTTGTTTCTTTTTTAAATTTTGAAGTGGGGTTTCCCTTAAAATCCATACCAGACCCAAAGTGCCTGGTATGGACTGGAGGGGCCTGAAGCTGGGTCTTGGCAATTGTAACCACAAGTCATTTCAAATGGGATTTAATTAGTTTTTTTTTTCTTTAGAAATGTAATTTTTGCTGTAGCATGTGTTATGCTTGCTACAGATGTGCCACATTACAAGCACATTAAGGGGACCCCCCAGGCACTATATTTAAAGGATTTTTTTTCATTTTATTGCTGCACTTTAAGCATAATTAAAATCACTGCTTCTGAATAAATGATTGTTTAAAAAAAATTTGTATTGATACATATCCCCCAGGGCAGTACCCAGGCCCTCATCCCCCTTTTATGGCAAATTACTTGCATATAATGCTTCAAAATGGGCACTTTTGATTATTCCTGTTCGGCTCCCATAGACTGCAATCTGGTTTGCTGTTCGGGTTAGAAAATTTCCCTTGTTCGGGAGTTCTGCTGTGAACCGAACAGGGGGGGTGTTCGGCCCATCCCTAGTGGTAATAAACCCACAAGCAAACAATCATTATATTGCAGCTTACCAATTCTTAGATGTAATGGCTGTAAAAAAAATTATTTTTAGGTTAGCATCATGACAGTTTGCAAGCATTTGATAAGAAAGCAAATAGGCGGATGACAGACCGCCTGGCACCCAGCCTGGGTTCCTCCACCAAGATACAGCTTCCTCCACTCTGGAACCAGGAACCAGGTATTATAACTGAAAATTGTACCCAAGAACTAGACAACACTAACTTGGGTGCAAACTGGAACTCACTTTATTGTAAATTCACACAGAATTTATACCACACAAATTCAGATAAGAGCTTGATCACATTATCCTAGACAATGCAAACTTTAAACAGTAATAACAGTACATCTACTGAACAGCTAACATACACATAAACCGTAAGCTAATCAACAGTTAGCAACTAGGGCCGGCCATACACAGTTTGAATCTTGGCCGGTTTAGCAGGAGATTCAAACCATTAGAGGGCAGGCTGAATGTACCAAGTTGATCGATCAATCAACTTGAGTAAAACCAGCCTGCCAGAGTCTCTTGTGATTATTGCTAGTGGCTGCTTTAGCAGTTAGCAATAATCACTGCCTTCTCCCAGTTGGGTTGGTTTCCCCGCCCCCCCATCCCCCGCTGGGAGAAGACAGTGGCCCGGCAGGAGGGATTCCCATATCAGCACTGTTTGTGTTGATGGGGGAATCAAGCAAATTTATTTTCTTTAAAGACATAAGGAAAGAAATTTGCACTGTGTATGGCCGGTCTAAGAGCTAACAGTGATTTAATTAATAGTAAGCTAATCTACAGCTAGACACCTGAACAAGCCTTAATTAGCCAGGGAGTCCACCCCACAGACAGTCTGGCACCAATATTCAAGAAGACCCAGGGCTGTCCAAATTTCATTAACCAGGTTTCCTTTCACATCCATCTTCTCACTGAGTTTCAAGTTGGCAGAGACCATCATGACTTCCTTGACTGTTAAATGTGGTAATGTCATCTTGCACTATATAACAGGACATCTTCCGGGTTGTTTGTAGCTCCCTCAAATGCCAGGGCCCATAGTCAGTAGATAAGAGGCTACCCTGCAGTCCTCTCCAAAAGCCCTGTCCCGATTGGGTCTGTCACAGAGACTAAGTAGCTTTTATCTTGGAATTCAATATGTAATAATGTATGTAAGAAGCTTGGTTAGGCTAGGGTAAAATGGAGGAACAAAACAGGTTTTATTGCTAAATAAAATTTACCAGTTAAAAAAAAAATAGCCTTTCAAGAAAGACGTTCCAGCAATCAGAATGGCAGAAGAATACCTGTGTGCAGAGTCCCCAATAAAAGAGCCGTTTGGCGCATTCGCGTTAGCACCAATGATGGCGTGAGTACACGCATGGGCGCGCGCACACCTTGTGACAGCACTTGGTGCCAAAAAGCACCATTTAAAGGAGACTGTCACTTTGCTGCCTTGCTGTTTCGGTCTACAGCGTTTCCTGAGACCCTTGCTGCTTGTTATAATACTTACCTGATTCTTGTTACCCGGCTTGTTCTTGACCATTCCTGCTTGCTGCCAGTCTCTGATCCTGGCTTGTCCTGATGTCTCTTCTGCATCTCCCTTGGTCCCTTTGCTGTCCGCCTGATACCGATCTGGCTTGCTCCATGACTTCGCTTTGACTACTGCTTCTGTACCTTATCTGCCCACCTGTGTATGACCCGGCATGCCTGCACCTGCTTGTGTTCCGAACTACAGGACACCTCCCTACTGTTTGCTGATCCTAGCTGCCAGTCTGATCCTCCTTTGCTACAGAACACCTCCCTGCTGTCTGCAGTCTTCAGCTACCAGCCGGTTCTTCCTGAACTACAGAACACCTCCCTGCTGCGTGTTGTCTCCAGCTTCCAGTCTGTTCCTGCTCTGGTCTACTACTGGTCTCTTCACAACACATCAGAGGTCCGGATCAGCTCCTGCATCTGCTTACCTGTCAGGCACTTGTGCCCCTTTGCACTCCCGAGCCCCTGTCTGCTCTATCAGGGGTTCTCGAGCCAGAGGAATACGAGAAGCCGCTCCTTGCATACTGGGCTCAACCACCAGTTACGAGACATAGCCATACATAATTACGATGGTGTGTATATTGTACAGTCATTGGACATTATGTAACCAGCTTCCCAGTCAGGGAAGAGTCAGGTGTCATCACTTCTGGCCGCGGCCGAGACCGGAAGTACTGGGATCTGTGCTGTTTATTTTATGCTGTACATGTAAGTTACTATGTTGTTTTGAATAAACCTGTTTTGAATATTGCACAATGGGGTACTCCTTTCTATTGCATGCCTCCACCCAACTTGCCGAACTTGAGGCCTTCCGTTGGACATTTGCCAGATATGTGTCGATCGGAGGAGACTGATCGATTGATGGTGCTTCATCCACTTCCTGATTGCAGGCTCGACTTGACCCTAGGGGTCTTTGCTAGAGGTGGGAGGCTGGGGAAAACGTGTGGCGCACCACGGAGTACGATTATTAAGAGGAATCTGTCAACTCTCATCGTTTGCACTTGCACTTCTTTCATTTATTTTTTGCACAAACTGTTTTATGAAGATTCACTTTGTTCACGTTGAAACTGTATTACATTAATTGGATCGACTTGTGGCTATTTTTATAGCGTTTCTGCACTTTTTTGCACTTTATGCGATTATTTTGTTATGTGACTTTTTTATCTCATGCGATTTTTTCAATTTTTTCTAAATTTAAGATTTTTTTCATCTTGATGCACCTTTAGACTATTTTTGGATTTATTCACCTTTATTTGGATTTGTTTATTTATTTGATGTCATATTTCATGAATTTTCACTGTTATTTATCCAATGTCGCTTTTTATGAATTTAATGGATGTTTAGTCACTTCATTTATGTGATTTTACTCATCACATTTATGCACTTTGAGTTAGCGCCATATATTTCTATTTACCTTATTGTTTTTCTGTGTGGGAACACTGCCGTATGTATGGTGGCTTCTTAGTCCTCTTTAGTTGCTTTGGCTCGCCTTGGTTTTGCGCATTAGTTTTCTACTTTGTTTATGTAACCAGCTTGGTAATGCTGTATTGTTAAAAGCGAGAAATGAGACAGGTTTCATTCTGAAATACAAATATTGTATTATTTTAGACACAATAGCCACGCTGGACTGGCTATTTTGACTGGACAGAATGTAAGCAGTTTGATAAGGCCATAATATATTCTATCCTGAACACTCAGTCCAATCAAAAAATCAAGTCCAATCAGTATAATCAAACCCAGCTGGACTCATATGAAGCTGTAGAACCATGTCAAGGATGATCAGAAGAAATGGACAGCATCTGAGTTAAATATATGAGTGTCACAGCAAAGGGTCTGAATACCGTATTTATCGGGATATAACACGCACTTTTTTCCCCTTAAAATCAGGGGAAAATCGTGGGTGCGTGTTATACGCCGATCCCCGCTATTTTGTGATCTATCGGAGCGATCGCCGCGATCGCCGCCGACATTCACATAGCGTGTATTTTTAAATATGGTGCCGCGGAGTTCGGAGGGACTCAGGGGCGCTCGTTCAGCTGAACGAGCGCTGCTGGGAACACAGTGACTGGGCGTAGCCGAGATACACATAGCCGAGGGTTCTCGGCTCTTCTCAGCGCCGTTCACAGTCCCGTCCAGTCCCGCCATTGGACCTCTGTTATGTCCATCATAGGGACTGGGCGTGACTGTGAACGGCGCAGAGAAGAGCCGAGAACCCTCGGCTATGTGTATCTCGGCTCCGCCCAGTCCCTGTGTTCTCAGCGGCGCTCGTTCAACTGAACGAGCGCCGCCGAGTCCCTCCAAACTCCGCGGCGCCATATTTAAAACTACACACTAAACTTGTGTATGTCGGCGGCGATCATGTAATCTACACTGGGGAAAAGGCTGCACTGACCACTGGGGACAAGGCTGCACTGATCACTGGGGACAAGGCTGCACTGACCACTGGGGACAAGGCTGCACTGGGGCAAAGCTGCACTGGGGCAAAGCTGCACTGACAATTCTGCACTGGGGCAAAGCTGCACTGACAAGGCTGCACTGGGGCAAAGCTGCACTGACAATTCTGCACTGGGGCAAAGCTGTACTGACAAGGCTGCACTGGGGCAAAGCTGCACTGACAAGGCTGCACTGGACACTGGGGCAAGGCTGCACTGACAAGGCTGCAGATGGACATGATAACGCTGCATTGATGGCCATTTAAATGTAAGTTTTTTTTTCCTTAAACTTCCCTCCTAAAAGTTTTTTTCCTTAAAATTCCCTCCTAAACTTGGGGTGCGTGTTATAAGCCGGCGCGTGTTATACGCCAATAAATACGGTACTTAGGACCATGTGATATTTCAGTTTTTCTTTTTTAATAAATCTGCAAATATGTCACCAATTCTGTGTTTTTCTGTCAATATGGGGTGCTGTGTGTTCATTAATGAGGAAAAAAAAATGAACTGAAATGATTTTAGCAAATGGCTGCAAAGAGTGAAAAATGTTAGGGGGTCTGAATACTTTCCGTCCCCACTTTATATATAATGCTCCTGGTCCAGAGGAGGTCTATTGTGCTGTATTTTCCCTCCCTCACAGGAGTATCTACTTAGCAAATTCAAGGATGATATTTAATGGCCATCATATAAAGGTCATGTAATAATGTGATCCATAACATGTACCAAGACACCGGCAAGAAACAGAAAGCCCCACAATAAAAGATTGGTTGGGAAGGGTAGAAGAGACATATAACATGGAATATCTGAGATACTGTGGATAGGAGAGAATAGAGGGAATGATAAATAGATGGAAAGATTGGAAGGCGTTTAAGAAAACAATGAGATATTTTGAGGTTGTAGGAGGATAAAACAGGGTAAAGTGGGAGGACTGGAAGAAAGGGAGAAAATTCAGATAATGGGATGGATGGGGACGGATGGAGAGGTGGGCTGGGGGTGCGGGGAGGATTTACGTGGGGATGTAAAATATATACACTAAATTTAATCATGTTGAATTTATGGAATTTGTTTTTGTATGTGGATATATTTAAAATAAATAATAAACAAACAAAAAAAAAAGAGGAGGTTAATTATGAAATCCAATTTCTGAATTTAGTGAGAAACTCCACAAGAATGTATTCCCCCTCCCTCACATACAGTAGGTGTATACGATATAAAGTCCAAATCACCACATTCATATATATTTATATATATACAGTGGGGGCGGAAAGTATTCAGACCCCCTTAAATTTTTCACTCTTTGTTATATTGCAGCCATTTGCTAAAATCATTTCAGTTCATTTTTTTCCTCATTAATGTACACACAGCACCCCATATTGACAGAAAAACACAGAATTGTTGATATTTTTGCAGATTTATTAAAAAAAAAACTGAAATATCACATGGTTCTGAGTATTCAGACCCTTTGCTCAGTATTTAGTAGAAGCACCCTTTTGATCTAATACAGCCATGAGTCTTTTTGGGAAACATTGGTGGACAGTCATTTTTAGGTCTCCCCTGAAGGGTCTGGTATGGATTTTAAGGGGAACTCCACGCCAATTTTTTTTTAAAAATGGCGTGGGGGTCCCCCCCAAAAATTCATATCAGACCCTTATCCGAGCACGCAACCTGGCAGGCCGCAGGAAAAGAGGGGGACGAGAGAGCGCCCCCCTCCTGGACCATACCAGGCCACATGCCCTCAACATGGGGAGGGTGCTTTAGGGTAGTTCCCCAAAGCACCTTGCCCCCATGTTGATGGGGACAAGGGCCTCATTCCCACAACTCTTGCCCGGTGGTTGTGGGGGTCTGCGAGTGGGGG
This sequence comes from Lithobates septentrionalis, assembly GCA_037952835.1. Taxonomy (NCBI): domain Eukaryota; kingdom Metazoa; phylum Chordata; class Amphibia; order Anura; family Ranidae; genus Lithobates; species Lithobates septentrionalis. Next base: position 14,751,217 of record JBBDGP010000082.1, on the reverse strand, counting down.
GCTTATCAGAATCTGGAAGCCCCCTTTAACAAGGGAACCCCCAGATCCCAGCCCCCCCCATGTGCAATGGTAACAGGGCACATTCCTACCATTTCACAAAAAAGTGTTAAAATGGTAACAATGACTAGACACAGCTTGGGACAAGTCCTTTTTTTAAAAAATTAAAAAAAAGTCCCACGAAGTCCATTCTTCTTCTCTCGCTCCACCGATGGACCGAAAAAGAAAAAAAAAAAAGCCGCCACCGACCCGCCTCCATGGGAGGCTCCCGCCGTATGACGCATCTTGGCTTTGACAGTTCTTTTATAACTGAGGGCGGGTGACCCTGGTGACCCAGGTGACCCTGCCCCCTCTGACACATGGGGACTTCCCTATGGCTTTCCTGGGGTGTCAGAGGGGGGCGGGGCTACACCGTGATGTTCCTGGGTGACCCCGCCCCCTCTGATGCCCCGGGAAAGCCATAGGGAAGTCCCCGTGCTTCAGAGGGGGGGCGGGGTCACCCAGGAACATCACGGAGTGGCCACGCCCTCAGTTATAAAAGAACTGACAAAGTGAAGATGTGTCATACGGCGGGAGCCTCCCAAGGAGGCAGCTTGGTCCGGCTGTGTCTTTTTTCTTTTTTGGTCCATTGGTGGAGCGAGGAAAGAAGAAGAATGGACTTTGTGGGACATTTTTATTTTTTAATAAACGACTTGTCCCAAGCCGTGTCTTTTCATTTTTACCATTTTAACACTTTTTTTGTGAAATGGTAGGAGTACATTTGCACCCCATTACCATTTCACACAGGGGGGAGGCTGGGATCTGGGGGTCCCCTTGTTAAAGGGGGCTTCCAGATTCCGATAAGCCCCCACCCGCAGACCCCCACAACCACCGGGCAAGGGTTTTGGGGATGAGGCCCTTGTCCCAATCAACATGGGGACAAGGTGCTTTGGGGGCTACCCCAAAGCACCCTCTCCATGTTGAGGGCATGTGACCTGGTACGGCTCAGGAGGGGGGTGCTCTCTTGTCCCCCCTCTTTTCCTGTGGCCTGCCAGGTTGTGTGCTCAGATAAGGGTCTGGTATGGTTTTTTTGGGGGACCCCACGCCATTTAAAAAAAAAAAATTGGCACGGGGTTCCCCTTAATATCCATACAAGACCTGAAGGGCCTGGTATGGAATTTGGGGGGACCCTCACGCAATTTTTTTTTAAATTTTGGTTCGGGGTTCCCCTTATTATTCATATCAGACGCAAAGGGACTGGTAATGGACTGGGGGGATCCCATGCCATTTTTTTCAATAACTTATTTTATCTGTATGGCCGGGACCGACAATTCACTATAGCCGTGAGTACTTTTAAATTACTTTTTTCCTTTAGAAATGTCATTTTGTGCAGGGACTGTTGTAAACACGGGAAACATGCGCCACTTTACAGGCATACTATAGACACCCCCCAGGTACAAAATTTAAAGGAATATTTCACTTTTATTGTTTCACTTTAAGCATTATTAAAATCACCGCTTCCGAAATAAAGGCCCTTTTTAAAACTTTTTTTTGCATTGATACATGTCTCCTGGGGCAGGACTCGGGTCCCCAAACACTTTTTATGACAATACCATGCATATAAGCCTTTAAAATTAGCAGTTTTGATTTCTTTCATAGACTTTTAAAGGGTGTTCCACGGCTTTCGAATTTGCCGCGAACACCCCAAATTGTTCGCTATTCGGCGAACAGGTGAACACCCGATGTTCGAGTCGAACTTACGTTTGACTCGAACATCAGGCTCATCCCTGTTTCTCACTATATTCAGAAATTTGATTTCATAATTAACCTCCTCTTTTTTTGTTTTGTTTATTATTTATTTTAATTATCGCCACATACAAAAACAAATTCCGTAGATTCAACATGATTAAATTTAGTGTATATATTTTACATCCCCCCTGTAAATCCTCCCCTCACCCCCCTGCCCCCCCACCTCTCCATCCATCCCCATCCATCCCATTATCTGAATTTTCTCCCTTTCTTCCAGTTCTCCCACTTCACCCTTTGCTATCCTCCTACAACCTCCATACATCTCATCATCATCTTAAATGCCTTCCAATCTTTCCATCTATTTATCATGCCCTCTATTCCCTCCTCTCCACAGTATCTCAGATATTCCATGTTATATGTCTCTTCTACCATTCCGAACCAATCTTTTATTTTGAGACTTTCTGTTTCTTGCTAGTGTCTTGGTACATGTTATGGATCACATTAGTGAATGACCTTTATATGATGGATATTATATCCTATTACCATCCTTGAATTCGCTAAGTAGATACTCCTGTAAGGGAGGGAAAATACAGCACAATAGACCTCCTCTGGACCAGGAGCAATTATATATATATATATATATATATATATATATATATATATATATATATATATATATATAGGAAGGCCTGTTTACTGGCCTGAAATTATGGGAGGAGCCCAGAGGGTATTTAACCAGACCACCCACGATGGTCTGTGTCGGTTCCAGTGCGCGGTATCACGTCACCAGGCCGACTTTCCTAAACTCACTGCACATTTGTGAGTTCCTACTCTCGAGTTCCAGCGCGTCGCTGTTCCCCGTTTGCAGTTCCTGAATTTTGACCGTTGCACTCACTGTCGCAGGTAGGAGCTATTGTTACCGTTTATAGAATCGTATTGTTATGTTATCCGTACGGAGTCACTTACGGATCAAGTCGCATTAGCGGTGCACGGTCCCGAAACCTTGTTCCACACATCACCCCCCCCTTACACCTTCTATGAAAACCTACACTTTTCATCTGAAACTGACTCTCTACACCTCGCACAAACACTCACCAACAGCGTGCTATTCTCATCCAACCGATCCGAGTCCAATCGCAACACTGGCTCAATGATTCGGATCCTCGGCATTTAAAAACACCCACCAATCAATCCGAGTCCAGTCGTAGCACCGGCTCAACGATTTGGATCCTTGCCAATCCAACTTTCACCGACCGATCTGAGTCCAGTCGCATACCGGCTCAATGATTCAGGATCCTCGGCATTACAAACCCCACCATCCAATCCGAGTCCAGTCGTAGCACCGGCTCAATGATTCGGATCCTTGCCAATCCAACTTTTACCGACCGATCTGAGTCCAGTCGCATACCGGCTCAATGATTCAGGATCCTCGGAATTACAAACCCCACCAACCAAATCCGAGTCCGATCGTAGCACTGGCTCAACGATTCGGATCCTTGCCAATACAACTTTCATCGACCGATCCGAGTCCAGTCGCATACCGGCTCAATGATTCGGATCCTCGGCATTTCAAACCCCACCAACCAATCTGAGTCCAGTCGTAGCACCGGCTCAACGATTTGGATTCCTTGCCAATACAACTTTCACCGACCGATCCGAGTCCAGTCGCAACACCGGCTCAATGATTCGGATCCTCGGCATTACAACCCCACCAACCAATCCGAGTCCAGTCGTAACACCGGCTCAACGATCTGGATCCTTGCCATTCCAACTTTCACATACCGAGCCGAGTCCAGTCGCATACCGGCTCAATGATTCAGGATCCTCAGCAAACCCCACCAACCAATCTGAGTCCAGTCGTAGCTCCGGCTCAACGATTCGGATCCTTGCCAATACAACTTTCACTGACCGATCCGAGTCCAGTCGCATATCGGCTCAACGATTTGCAGCCTCGGCATTTCAACCCCACCAACCAATCCGAGTCCAGTCGTAGCACCAGCTCAACGATTCGGATCCTTACCAATACAACTTTCACCGACCGATCCGAGTCCAGTCGCAAACCGGCTCAATGATTCAGATCCTCGGCATTACAACCCCACCAACCAATCCGAGTCCAGTTGTATCACCGGCTCAACGATTCGGATCCCTCACAAACAATACCATAAACACACAACTCACACCATCTATTTTGTACCAATGCTGCGCACGGCTATTTCTACATAATCAAATTCCTGCTAAAACTTTCTTTCGCCTTTCAAAGGCTGCTTACTTGCAATCGCTGCAAACATTTACGAAATGGCTCTAAACAGCCAATCATCTCCAGTAGCAACACGGCTACTCATCGATTTCTCTATCACTTTCCCCTTTTTCAGGTCAGTAGAGTTCTCCAGTTGGTCCATCCTGCACCAGGTGTGGACAGTATCTTCCTCAGGTAAAAAAAAAAAAAAAAAAAAACTTGTCAAGGGCTTGCATCTCTTCACCAGGGAGCCAAATTCTGCCCCAAACAGCTCTTTAGCACTCCCTCTCAAAAAAAAAAAAATTCTTCCTATGTCACCCCTACTACAGGTTCCCGGTTGACCCAAGTCTTGACCCCAAACCAAGACTCCACTACTAGGGCTTCAAGGCAGGTGTGTAATTCAAAGGGATCCCCCTTTGCTTTTTCAAAAACACACCTTTCACAACATTTTTACTTCACATACACAATTTGATTCATTTTTGAGGCGTTAGCAACTGTCACATACTTCTGTGCACTTCACTCTGTTTTCAAAGAGTGATCCGAGATCCTTCAACACGCAGACAACGTCCAGCTTGCTGGCAGTGCAAGCGTTAGCAGACCGAACATACGTCAATTAACTACAGATCGCAACATTCCTACTTAGAACACCAGGCTTCAAAATACTCGCCCCAGTCCGCTCTGGGGGCTCTGGTTCATTAGTCTGTGCAGAGCACAGGCGACACCCGAGCTATCGGTTACCTAGCCAGTCACCTCCTGGCTTACCTCGGTTATCACGCATTCTTTTGAGTTTTCTTAAATCACACTCAACAGCACTCGTACGCAAACTAGCTGTCACTACAGCTGTAGCTCCTTCTCCTATCCTTTAATTTTTCTTCTACCTTCCATCTCATCTACCTGAAAATCTATCCCCTCCTACCTTTATAAACTTGTCTAAAACATATCCATTCCCCCCCCTATCTTAGCTGACGCCATGTCGCAGGCCGACAGTGAGGACTTCGCCTCCACCCTGACGTCACCCGGGGCAGGCTCAGCAAATGACGGCTTACAGTCTCTCAGAGCTTGGACCATTCCCAAGGTTACAGATGAACTACGGCGCAGGAGTATTCCCTACCCTGCGACTGCTAGGAAAGCTTAGCTCTTTAGGTTGCTGTTTCCTCCACCAGCGGCAGCCCAACCAGGCACCCAGGCATCACTACAGTCAATCTCTTCAGCAATCACTCAGCTGCACTCCTTGGTGACCACACTGTAGGCAGCAGTCACCGACGTCCAGACAAGAGTGGGAACCCTGGAGGTACATCAAGCTGCACCCCCACCATCTACAGTAACCACCGTCACCCCCATGCCTCTCCTTACAGGTACGCCCGACATCTGTACCTACTTCTTCCCCGCACATCTCGTCCCAGCAGGTATCAGGAAGGAGATCATGGATGGGAAGGACATTTACTTAACATCCCTCCTCATCGCAGTACATGACTTGGCTGAAAACAAGTCCTATTCATGGGGGGACGTTTCAGTCGTCCTGAAGGCTAAAGACCATAGGCTTACCCGCAAACTCAATATTGCAGAGTTTGTGCTAGCCTTTGGGATGTTCAGAGATGTACTATGCACGGTTAACCCCAACAGGAGGGAAGAGCTGGATCTATACTTACACGCAGTAGTGGATCTAGGTTATAAATATGGGGGATGCTCATTTTATGACTATCACAGGTCATTTTCAGCAAAAGCAGCAACCAGACTTTCCCAGTTCCAGGCAACTACCAACTGGAGTACCATCAATACAGAGCTGTTCTGTCGCCATTTTGCTGGCCTACGTTCCCCACTCTGTACTAACTGCCAGTCTTCTACCCATATAGCTAACTGGTGCTCCGAGTCAGGTGGCAGACGCCCCCCCCCCAACTTTCCCTCCACCTCTAGTGGCACTCACAACCCAACAGCATTTACTCAGCTGGCCCAGGCAGACAGATTAGGATGACCCATCCGTGCACTAGGGGGAGCAACCATATGCAATAATTTCAACTTCGGGGGTTGTAACTTCCCCCACTGCAAACTCCTTCATATCTGTCTCACATGCCACAAAGCTCACCCCAGGTACGCCTGTGGTGTCAAACAGCTTAAACCCGCATGACTAAGCTGAGTGCACATTGGATGGCTCGGGTTTTACCTCTCCTCACACCCAACACCTTCGCTGGCAGCCTTCCTCATCCAGGAATTCACGACAGGCTTTCTATCCGGACTTATCACACCCCCCAACACTACTCACGAGTGCAAAAACCTTCTTTCAGCCGATACAGACGAGGAAGCCATCACCACCGTGCTGCAGACAGAACTATACCGGGGGTACATGATCGGTCCCTTTACACAATCACCTTTCTCTGTATGGAGAGTCAGCCCTATCGGGCTTTTGAAGGGCAAGTTTTCAAGTAAACTTTGTTTAGTCTATGATTTGTCCGCGCCTCATTGTTCCCACATACCCAGTTTAAATTCCCTAATACCTAAAGAAGAGTTTTCACTTAAATATTCATCTGTAGACTCAGCTATTCAATCTATAATTTTTGCAGGAGTAGGCGCCTGGTTGTCTAAAGCAGACATCTCGGACGCACTCAAGTTGTTACCAATCGATCCGTACCTATGGCGATGGCACGGAATCAAATGAAAAGGCCTATACTATTTTGCCACCAAATTAACTTTTCGGCTCCAAAAGCAGCCCGTGGCTATTTGACACTTTTGCTCAGTCCCTTTCCTGGATTCTGTCACAACACGCGTCCTGTCAGAAAGTGATTCACTACTTAGACGACTTGCTATTCATAGAGAAACCTAGTGAGCTCCCAGTTGATCTAAACAGCCTAAGAGAAATCTTCCACAATCTTAACGTGCCTTTAGCAGATAAGAAGGTGGAAGGCCCGGCACAGATTGTCACTTTCTTGGGTATCATACTCAACACTCGCACCATGCAGGCTAGCCTACCTCCTGACAAGTTGACCCGCATCAGGACAGTCATCCACACGTTTACTAATACTCAAGGCTGCACGAAAAAGCAACTACAATCCCTCCTTGGCATGCTTAACTTTGCCATAAGGATCATCCCTCAAGGGCGATCCTTTGTCTCGCGCCTCCTGGTGTTCCTCTCCCAGGTACAAGACCCTGACCAAATATTTAAACTAGACAAGGCAGCCGTAGCTGATCTGGCCATGTGGGACGATTTTCTAACAAATTGGAACAGCATTTCAATGTTTATTCCATCAGCATCTTCCATTTCACCTCAAATAATCACGGACCCCGCAGCCTCCATAGGCTTTGCAGCTATTTTTGGCCATCACTGGTTTGCAGCACCATGGCCGCCAGAAATACTCTGGATCCCCGGGTTCAGTCAATCCTCCTCGTTGTTTGAGATCTACCCCATTGTTGCAGCAGCCCAGGTCTGGGGCAACAACTGGGTAAGACAAACACTGACATTTTCCACAGATAATCGAGTCACAGCCTGTATTATAAATAAAGGTCGGTCCAAGTCCTTGGCCATCATGTCCTTCCTATGCAGGCTGGTGCAACTCCCACTACAGCACCAATTTAACGTCCTCTGTGTCCACATCCCAGGCAAATTTAACACCTCAGCCGACGCTCTAAGTCTTCTTAACTACGCAACGTTTTTTTCGCAGGAACCTGGAGCCGACCCGACCATGTCTCCTATTCCACATTGGTCGCAACTAACCCTGGATTGAAGCGACATCTTCATGACGCCACTATTCTGATTAACCAGTCACTATCTCACAATACCTTGAAAGCCTACCATACTGCCTGGAAGATCTATCACAGGTTTCTAGCCGCTAACCTCAGCGCAATACCAGGAGATCTCCATCACATTCTGGCCTTCATATCGTACTGCCACACTCAGCTGGCGTTATCCTACAATACCATTAGACTCTACCTAGCTGGCATCCAGCATTTCACCTCCTTACAAGATCCTACCAAACCATATTTGTTCGCTAACCATGTGGTCAAGGCCATCCTGCGAGGTATCCACAAGCAACAGCCCCAAGTCAGCGGTAAACGCTTACCGGTCACCAGTGCCATGTTTCGAGACATGTCCACTATCCTTTCACGTTCCCCTTTCGGCTTATTGCCCACCCTGGTCATACAAACAGCCATCTACCTGGCATTTTACGGCTTTCTACGACCCAGGGAATTCACAGTCAGTGGCCCCAGTCATATGATGTTACGTAGACGCCACCTCACGCGTCACCACAGACATTTCACATTGCACCTCGCAGTGTCTAAAACACAACAGTCCGGTCCAAGGGTTGACATCAAGCTCTTCAGAATGCACAATGCCTGGTGCCCCATAGGCCATCCTAGATCAGCTATTAGCCAATCTATCCGATCCCTCGCAGGACAGCCCATTGCTACCATTCCCGATCAGCCCGCTTAGTACCAACCAGTTTACTACTCACATCAGGATCCTTCTGCGCAACTTAAGCCTTGACCCCAACCGTTATTCTGGACATTCTTTCCGCATAGGAGCAGCATCAGCAGCCTCACGAAACGGGGTCACGGACCACGTGATCAGGAAAATGGGTAGGTGGAAATCCACCTGCTTCGCTCGCTACATTCCCAATCCACAATCAGAAATTTCATGAGCCTTTGGCAAGCTTGCCCTGTAGTATGTCAGTAAACTTAAATAAATCATTACCTCCCTAACCAAGTCTTTTGCGCCCTTCTCTGGCATACCGCCCAGCAGATCTGGGTTTACCATACAGCAGGCCAGGGCACACTTTAGGTCTATTTTATGTTGTTAGTCTTGTGACGTGTTTATGTGCTTCATATCTCTCAGGACGGAGGGCTCCGACCATAAATAGGAAGGCCCATTTACTGACCTGAAATTATGGGAGGAGCCCGGAGGGTATTTAACCAGACCACCCACGATGGTCCAGTGCGCGGTACCCACCCACCCATTCCCCTTCTCAGGGTACTTCTCTTCAAACAATTTCTCTACAGAAACATCCATTACTTTCTTAACCACTTTAGCCCCGGAAGGATTTACCCCCTTCCTGACCAGAGCACTTTTTACAATTTGGCACTGCGTCGCTTTAACTGCTAATTGCGCAGTCATGCAATGCTGTACCCAAATGAAATTTGCGTCCTTTTCTTCCACAAATAGACCTTTCTTTTGATGGTATTTGATCACCTCTGCGGTTTTTATTTTTTGCGCTATAAATGGAAAAAGACCGAAAATTTTGAAAAAAAATGATATTTTCTACTTTTTGTTATAAAAAAAATACAATAAACTCAATTGTAGTCATACATTTAGGCCAAAATGTATTCGGCCTCATGTCTTTGGTAAAAAAAATGTCAATAAGCGTATATTTATTGGTTTGCGCAAAAGTTATAGCGTCTACAAACTAGGGTACATTTTCTGGATTTTACACAGCTTTTAGTTTATGACTGCCTATGTCATTTTTTGAGGTGCTAAAATGGCAGGGTGGTACAAACCCCCCCCAAATGACCCCATTTTGGAAAGTAGACACTCCAAGGAAATTGCTGAGAGGCATGTTGAGCCCATTGAATATTACTTTTTTTGTCCCAAGTGATTGAATAATGACAAAAAAAAAAAAATTACAAAAAGTTGTCACTAAATGATATATTGCTCACACAGGCCATGGACATATGTGGAATTGCACCCCAAAATACATTCAGCTGCTTCTCCTGAGTACGGGGATAACACAAGTGTGGGACTTTTTGGGAGCCTAGCCGCGTACGGGGCCCCGAAAACCAATCACTGCCTTCAGGATTTCTAAGGGAGTAAATTTTTTATTTCACTCCTCACTGCCTATCACAGGTTTGAAGGCCATAAAATGCCCAGATGGCACAAAACCCCCCAAATGACCCCATTTTGGAAAGTAGACACCCCAAGCTATTTGCTGAGAGGCATGGTGAGTATTTTTCAGCTCTCATTTGTTTTTGAAAATGAAGAAAGACAAGAAAAACATTTTTTTTTTCAATTTTCAAAACTTTGTGACAAAAAGTGAGGTCTGCAAAATACTCACTATACCTCTCAGCAAATAGCTTGGGGTGTCTACTTTCCAAAATAGGGTCATTTGGGCAGGTTTTGTGCCACCTGGGCAATCCATGGCCTCCGAAACTGTGATAGGCAGTGAAGAGTGAAATCAAAAAGTAACGCCCTTAGAAATCCTGAAGGCGGTGCTTGGTTTTCGGGGGTCCCGTATGCGGCTAGGCTCCCAAAAAGTCTTACATATGTGGTATCCCCGTACTCAGGAGAAGCAACAGAATGTATTTTGGGGTGTAATTTCACATATTCCCATGGCATGTGTGAGCAATATATCATTTAGTTACAACTTTGTGCAAAAAAAAAAAATTGTCTTTTCCCGCAACTTGTGTCACAATATAAAATATTCCATGGACTCGACATGCCTCTCAGCAAATAGCTTGGGGTGTCTACTTTCCAAAATGGGGTCATTTGGGGGGGGTTTGAACTGTCCTGGCATTTTATGCACAACATTTAGAAGCTTATGTCACACATTACCCACTCTTCTAACCACTTGAAGACAAAGCCCTTTCTGTCACTTTTTGTTTACATGAAAACATTATTTTTTTTTGCAAGAAAATTACTTTGAACCCCCAAACATTATATATTTTTTTAAAGCAAATGCCCTACAGAATAAAATGGTGGGTGTTTAATTTTTTTTTTTTTAAATAGTTTTTATTCTGAATTTTGTCAGTTTACAAAGATATACATCGCGTTTACAAGTTACAGGAGATATCGTAAACTGGGTTAATAAAAGAGAATAAGAAAATAAGAGAAAATAAAACCAAATAATAGAGGTTAACAGATACATATAGTTTGTTGTTCAGTACCATAAGTTAATTATGAGGAATAGATTAAGACAGGAGAGACCATGTATCTCCGCCAGCCACCCCATTGGGAACTATCTGTGGCACAGCGGAGGCATAGCCCCTTCATGTCTACATGTCCACATCAGTGTTAATCATTTTATATCTGTTAGTATTTATATAACAAGAGCGTATAGCTCATAACTAGATAAAAGTAACTCTTATGTAAATTATACAGGATCAATTCAGAAACCATATGGAAAGGGAAGGCTAAGGTTCTAGGTGAGCAAAAAAAGTTTGATGTTATGCACTCTAGTAGTAGTGATTAGTGTCATGTTGGATTGCGATGGGTGTTGTACCAATTAATCCAGTGTTGCCAGCGTGGGAGAAAAATATCGTACTTTCCACTAATTGATGCTAACATCCTTTCATAAGTGTAATGCAAAGATAAGGTATTTACCGTTTCTTCAATGTCCGGTGGATCCAATGATCTCCATTTTCTTAGGATCACTAATTTAGCAGCTAGGAATAAGTGAGTAGTAAATTGTCTATACAATGGTGGGATGTGTTCTATGCCTATATTTAGGATGGCCAATGAAGAGGTGTTAGTTATGTTGAGATTTGTTGTTTGACGTAGGATGTTGAAGATGTGGGACCAATATGAGTTCAGGTGTTTACAATCCCATAGGATGTGGTAGATAGTGCCCGGTTGCCCACAATTCCTCCAGCAAGTGGAAGGTGTGGAGCGGTCAAACTTAGCTAATCTATAGGGTGTTAAATACCATCGTTGTGTGATCTTATGTGAGAGTTCCCAGAGGTTGGTGCTTTTGGTGGCTGAATGGATATGTTGTAAAGCCTTGTGCCATTGTTGTGGAGAAAAGGAGTCATTGAGATCTCTTTCCCACGCTAACATGGAGTTTGTTTTGGTAAATATACTTTTATCATGAAGATAAGTATAAAATAATGAAATACCTCCCTTACGAGGTAGCTTGGCATTTAGGTACACATGAATTTGCCAGAATATCTTGTATTGGATGTCATGTGTTTTGAGATAAGAGACAATTCTGAAGTGTTGAAATCCGTCTGAAATAGGTAGGTCATAGGATTTTTGTAGATCATCAAATGATCTAGCATTAAGGCCAGAGTGCACATCTGAAACCCATTGTATTCCTTTCTCTATCCATTTAGCCACGGGTATATCTGGGATCAATAGAGCCAGTGTTGATAGAGGGATTGACAGGGATATGGTGGGGGATGATCTAGATTTGGTGGTTGTCAATGTCTTCCATGAGCTAATTGTCGCTAGAATCGGGAGAGAGAGGTCAGAAGGTTTGGATTTAAGATGCACAAAAGCCAACAAATAATCATAAAGGTTGCCACCTGGTATTGTGGATTGTTCAATAGCGCACCAAAGCGGTGGTTGGTGGTGGGGAAACCACCCTCTTAATTGTGCTAGGATTGCAGCTAAATGGTAGTCAGCAAAAATCGGTAGGCCAACGCCTCCTGCTGTTTTTGTTTTACGGAGATTGGTGAGCGCGCTTCTGGCTTTTTTACCTTCCCATAAGTATCTAGAAAGTGTGGATTGTAAAGTTTTAAAGTGCTGTCGAGGAGCTGGAATAGGAACCGTACGAAAAATATAGAGTATTTGTGGCAGGAGTTGCATCTTAAAGGCGGCCAACCTACCTGACCAAGACAATGTGTGTTTGCTTATGGATTGTAGGTTCGTATTTAAAGAGCGTATCAAAGGAATAGGGATGAGCCGAACACCCCCTTGTTCGGTTCGCACCAGAACATGCGAACAGGAAAAAAGTTCGCTCGAACACGCGAACACCGTTAAAGTCTATGGGACACGAATATGAATAATCAAAAGTGCTAATTTTAAAGGCTAATATGCAAGTTATTGTCATAAAAAGTGTTTGGGGACCCGGGTCCTGCCCCAGGGGACATGGATCAATGCAAAAAAAAGTTTTAAAAACGGCCATTTTTGCAGGAGCAGTGATTTTAATAATGCTTAAAGTCAAACAATAAAAGTGTAATATCCCTTTAAATTTCGTACCTGGGGGGTGTCTATAGTATGCCTGTAAAGGGGCGCATGTTTCCTGTGTTTAGAACAGTCTGACAGCAAAATGACATTTCAAAGGAAAAAACATTTAAAACTACCCGCGGCTATTCCATTGCCGACAATACACATAGAAGTTCATTGATAAAAACGGCATGGGAATTCCCCACAGGGAAACCCCGAACCAAAATTTAAAAAAAAAATGACGTGGGAGTCCCCCTAAATTCCATACAAGGCCCTTTAGGTCTGGTATGGATATTAAGGGGAACCCCGGCCAAAATTTTTTAAAAAAATGACGTGGGGTTCCCCCTAAATTTCATACCAGACCCTTCAGGTCTGGTATGGATTTTAAGGGGAACCCCGCGCCAAAAAAAAAAAAAAAAAAAACGGCGTGGGGTTCCCCCCAGAATCCATACCAGACCCTTATCCGAGCATGCAACCTGGCAGGCCGCAGGAAAAGAGGGGGGACGAGAGTGCGCCCCCCCCTCCTGAACCATACCAGGCCACATGCCCTCAACATTGAGAGGGTGCTTTGGGGTAGCCCCCCAAAACACCTTGTCCCCATGTTGATGAGGACAAGGGCCTCATCCCCACAACCCTGGCCGGTGGTTGTGGGGGTCTGCGGGCGGGGGGCTTATCGCAATCTGGAAGCCCCCTTTAACAAGGGGACCCCCAGATGCCACCCCCCCCCTGTGTGAAATGGTAAGGGGGTACTTACCCCTACCATTTCACTAAAAAACTGTCAAAAATGTTAAAAATGACAAGAGACAGTTTTTGACAATTCCTTTATTTAAATGCTTCTTCCTTCATCTTCTTCTTCTTCTGGTTCTTCTGGCTCTTCTGGTTCTTCCTCCGGCGTTCTCGTCCAGCATCTCCTCCGCGGCGTCTTCTATCTTCTTCTCCTCGGGCCGCTCCGCACCCATGGCATGAGGGGAGGCTCCCGCTCTTCTCTTCATCTTCTTCTTCATCCTCTTCTCTTCTTCCTTCTTCTCTTCTTCTCCTCTTCATTTTCTTCTCCGGGCCGCTCCGCATCCATGCTGTCATGGAGGGAGGCTCCCGCTGTGTGACGGCGTCTCTTCGTCTGACGGCTCTTAAATAACAGGGGCGGGGCCACCCAGTGACTCCGCCCCCCTCTGACGCACGGTGACTTGACGGGACTTCCCTGTGACGTCACGGGGAATGCCACAGGGAAGTCCTGTCATGTCCCATGCGTCAGAGGGGGGCGGGGTCACCGGGTGGCCCCGCCCCCCATTATTTAAGAGCCATCAGAGGAAAAGACGCCGTCACACAGCGGGAGCCTCCCTCCATGACAGCATGAAAATGAAGAAGAGAAGAAGAGAAGAAGGAAGAAGAGAAGAGGATGAAGAAGAAGATGAAGAGAAGAGCGGGAGCCTCCCCTCCATGCTATGGGTGCGGAGCGGCCCGAGGAGAAGAAGATAGAAGATGCCGCGGAGGAGATGCTGGACGAGAACGCCGGAGGAAGAACCAGAAGAGCCAGAAGAACCAGAAGAAGATGAAGGAAGAAAGAAGAAGCATTTAAATAAAGGAATTGTCAAAAACTGTCTCTTGTCATTTTTAACATTTTTGACAGTTTTTTAGTGAAATGGTAGGGGTAAGTACCCCCTTACCATTTCACACGGGGGGGACGGGATCTGGGGGTCAACTTGTTAAAGGGGGCTTCCAGATTTCGATAAGCCCCCCGCCCGCAGACCCCCACAACCACCGGCCAGGGTTGTGGGGATGAGGCCCTTGTCCTCATCAACATGGGGACAAGGTGTTTTGGGGGGCTACCCCAAAGCACCCTCCCAATGTTGAGGGCATGTGGCCTGGTACGGTTCAGGAGGGGGGGCCGCACTCTCCTCCCCCCCTCTTTTCCTGCGGCCTGCCAGGTTGCGTGCTCGGATAAGGGTCTGGTATGGATTTTTGGGGGGACCCCACGCCGTTTTTTTTTTTTTTTTGGCGCGGGGTTCCCCTTAAAATCCATACCAGACCCTTCAGGTCTGGTATGGAATTTAGGGGGAACCCCACGTCATTTTTTTTTAAATTTTGGCCGGGGTTCCCCTTAATATCCATACCAGACCTGAAGGGCCTGGTATGGAATTTAGGGGGTCTCCCACGTCATTTTTTTTTTTTTAATTTTGGTTCGGGGTTGCCCTGTGGGGAATTCCCATGCCGTTTTTATCAATGAACTTCTATGTGTATTGTCGGCAATGCAATAGCCGCGGGTAGTTTTAAATGGCTTTTTTTCTTCGAAATGTCATTTTGCTGTCAGACTATTCTAAACACAGGAAACATGCGCCCCTTTACAGGCATACTATAGACACCCCCCAGGTACGAAATTTAAAGGGATATTACACTTTTATTGTTTGACTTTAAGCATTATTAAAATCACTGCTCCTGAAAAAACGTCCGTTTTTAAAACTTTTTTTTGCATTGATCCATGTCCCCTGGGGCAGGACCCAGGTCCCCAAACACTTTTTATGACAATAACTTGCATATAAGCCTTTAAAATTAGCACTTTTGATTTCTCCCATAGACTTTTAAAGGGTGTTCCGCGGCATTCGAATTTGCCGCGAACACGCCAAATTGTTCGCTGTTCGGCGGACATGCGAACAGCCAATGTTCGAGTCGAACATGAGTTTGACTCGAACTCGAAGCTCATCCCTACAAAGGAAGGTAATTAGCATGAAATAGTTGCGTAGGGCCTGACGTTAGTTTAATACCTACAGTGCCTTGCGAAAGTATTCGGCCCCCTTGAACTTTTCAACCTTTTGCCACATTTCAGACTTCAAACATAAAGATATAAAATTTTTATTTTTTGTAAAGAATCACCAACAAGTCGGACACAATTGTGAAGTGGAACGAAATCTACTGGATTGTTGAAACTTTTTTAACTAATAAAAAAATGAAAAGTGGGGCGTGCAAAATTATTCGGCCCCCTTGCGTTAATACTTTGTAGAGCCACCTTTTGCTGCGATTACAGCTGCAAGTCACTTGGGGTATGTCTCTATCAGTTTTGCACATCGAGAGACTGAAATTCTTGCCCATTCTTCCTTGCAAAACAGCTCAAGCTCAGTGAGGTTGGATGGAGAGCGTTTGTGAACAGCAGTTTTCAGCTCTTTCCACAGATTCTCGATTGGATTCAGGTCTGGACTTTGACTTGGCCATTCTAACACCTGGATACAATTATTTGTGAACCGTTCCTTTGTAGATTTTGCTGTATGTTTGGGATCATTGTCTTGTTGGAAGATAAATCTCCGTCCCAGTTTCAGGTCTTTTGCAGACTCCAACAGGTTTTCATCCAGAATGGTCCTGTATTTGGCTGCATCCATCTTCCCCTCAATTTTAACCATCTTCCCTGTCCCTGCTGAAGAAAAGCAGGCCCAAACCATGATGCTGCCACCACCATGTTTGACAGTGGGGATGGTGTGTTGAGTGTGATGAGCTGTGTTGCTTTTACGCCAAACATATCGTTTTGCATTGTGGCCAAAAAGTTCGATTTTGGTTTCATCGGACCAGAGCACCTTCTTCCACATGTTTGGTGTGTCTCCCAGGTGGCTTGTGGCAAACTTTAGACGAGACTTTTTATGGATATCTTTGAGAAATGGCTTTCTTCTTGCCACTCTTCCATAAAGGCCAGATTTGTGCAGTGTACGACTGATTGTTGTCCTATGGACAGACTCTCCCACCTCAGCTGTAGTTCTCTGCAGTTCATCCAGAGTGATCATGGGCCTCTTGGCTGCATCTCTGATCAGTCTTCTCCTTGTCTGAGCTGAAAGTTTAGAGGGACAGCCAGGTCTTGGTAGATTTGCAGTGGTCTGATACTCCTTCCATTTCAAAATGATCGCTTGCACAGTGCTCCTTGGGATGTTTAAAGCTTGGGAAATCTTTTTGTATCCAAATCTGACTTTAAAATTCTCCACAACAGTATTATGGACCTACCTGGTGTGTTCCTTGGTCTTCATGATGCTCTGTGCGCTTTCAACAGAACCCTGAGACTATCACAGAGCAGGTGCATTTATACAGAGACTTGATTACACACAGGTGGATTCTATTTATCACCATCAGTCATTTAGGACAACATTGAATCATTCAGAGATCCTCGCTGAACTTCTGGAGTGAGTTTTCTGCACTGAAAGTAAGGGGGCCGAATAATTATGCACGCACCACTTTTCAGTTTTTTATTTGCTAAAAAAGTTTAAAATATCATATAGATTTCGTTCCACTTCACAATTGTGTCCCACTTGTTGGTGATTCTTCACAAAAAATTAAAATTTTATATCTTTATGTTTGAAGCCTGAAATGTGGCAAAAGGTTGAAAAGTTCAAGGGGGCCGAATACTTTTGCAAGGCACTGTAAATAAGTTATTTCATGGGAGTCCCAGATATACGGGTATCTGTTTTGCAAAAGTAATCTATCGTTTGCCTTTACACCAAGATCCAATATGTAAGATTTGGTTTCGTTCACTTTGTAGTACGATATAAGACCATATTCGTGTAGTAAATGAGACACGTGTTGCAGAGAAGACACCGGATTTGTTAACATGAGGATTACATCGTCTGCGAAGAGACTGGTGACATGTTTGCGATGATTAACCACTTGAGCCCCGGACCATTATGCTGCCTAAGGACCAGAGGTCTTTTTCCAATTTGGCACTGCGTCGCTTTAACTGCTAATTGCGCGGTCATGCAATGCTGTACCCAAACGAAATTTGCGTCCTTTTCTTCCCACAAATAGAGCTTTCTTTTGATGGTATTTGATCACCTCTGCGGTTTTTATTTTTTGCGCTATAAACGGAAAAAGACCGAAAATTTTGAAAAAAAATGATATTTTCTACTTTTTGTTATAAAAAAAATCCAATAAACTAAATTTTAGTCATACATTTAGGCCAAAATGTATTCGGCCACATGTCTTTGGTAAAAAAAATGTCAATAAGCGTATATTTATTGGTTTGCGCAAAAGTTATAGCGTCTACAAACTAGGGTACATTTTCTGGAATTTACACAGCTTTTAGTTTATGACTGCCTATGTCATTTCTTGAGGTGCTAAAATGGCAGGGCAGTACAAAACCCCCCCAAATGACCCCATTTTGGAAAGTAGACACCCCAAGGAAATTGCTGAGAGGCATGTTGAACCCATTGAATATTTATTTTTTTTGTCCCAAGTGATTGAAAAATGACAAAAAAAAAAAAAAAAAAAAAATATTTACAAAAAGTCGTCACTAAATGATATATTGCTCACACAGGCCATGGGCCTATGTGGAATTGCACCCCAAAATACATTCTGCTGCTTCTCCTGAGTATGGGGATACCACATGTGTGGGACTTTTTGGGAGCCTAGCCGCGTACGGGGCCCCGAAAACCAATCACCGCCTTCAGGATTTCTAAGGGTGTAAATTTTTGCTTTCACTCTTCACTGCCTATCACAGTTTCGGAGGCCATGGAATGCCAAGATGGCACAAAACCCCCCAAAATGACCCCATTTTGGAAAGTAGACACCCCAAGCTATTTGCTGAGAGGCATATTGAGTCCATGGAATATTTTATATTTTGACACAAGTTGCGGGAAAGTGACACTTTTTTTTTTTTTTTTTTTTTTTTTCATAAAGTTGTCACTAAATGATATATTGCTCACACAGGCCATGGGCATATGTGGAATTGCACCCCAAAATACATTTAGCTGCTTCTCCTGAGTATGGGGATACCACATGTGTGGGACTTTTTGGGAGCCTAGCCGCGTACTGGACCCCGAAAACCAATCACTGCCTTCAGGATTTCTAAGGGTAAAAATTTTTGATTTCACTCTTTACTGCCTATCACAGTTTCGGAGGCCATGGAATGCCCAGGTGGCACAAAACCCCCCCAAATGACCCCATTTTGGAAAGTAGACACCCCAAGCTATTTGCTGAGAGGCATGGTGAGTATTTTGCAGCTCTCATTTGTTTTTGAAAATGAAGAAAGACAAGAAAAAACATTTTTTTTTTTTCTTTTTTCAATTTTCAAAACTTTGTGACAAAAAGTGAGGTCTGCAAAATACTCACTATACCTCTCAGCAAATAGCTTGGGGTGTCTACTTTCCAAAATGGGGTCATTTGGGGGGGTTTTGTGCCACCTGGGCATTCCATGGCCTCCGAAACTGTGATAGGCAGTGAAGAGTGAAATCAAAAATTCACGCCCTTAGAAAGCCTGAAGGCGGTGCTTGGTTTTCGGGGTCCCGTACGCGGCTAGGCTCCCAAAAAGTCTCACACATGTGGTATCCCCGTACTCAGGAGAAGCAGCAGAATGTATTTTGGGGTGTAATTTCACATATTTCCATGGCATGTTTGAGCAATATATCATTTAGTGACAACTTTGTGCAAAAAAAAAAAAAAAAAAAAAAAATTTGTCTCTTTCCCGCAACTTGTGTCGCAATATAAAATATTCCATGGACTCGACATGCCTCTCAGCAAATAGCTTGGGGTGTCTACTTTCCAAAATGGGGTCATTTGGGGGGGTTTTGAACTGTCCTGGCATTTTATGCACAACATTTAGAAGCTTATGTCACACATCACCCACTCTTCTAACCACTTGAAGACAAAGCCCTTTCTGACACTTATTGTTTACATGAAAAAGTTTTTTTTTTTTGCAAAAAAATTACTTTGAACCCCCAAACATTATATATTTTTTTAAAGCAAATGCCCTACAGATTAAAATGGTGGGTGTTTCATTTTTTTTTTTTCACACAGTAATTGCGCAGCGATTTTTCAAACGCATTTTTTGGGGAAAAAACACACTTTTTTTAATTTTAATGCACTAAAACACACTATATTGCCCAAATGTTTGATGAAATAAAAAAGATGATCTTAGGCCGAGTACATGGATACCAAACATGACATGCTTTAAAATTGCGCACAAACGTGCAGTGGCAACAAAATAAATACATGTTTAAAAGCCTTCAAAAGCCTTTACAGGTTACCACTTTAGATTTACAGAGGAGGTCTACTGGAAAAATTACTGCACTCGATCTGGCCTTCGCGGTGATACCTCACATGCATGGTGCAATTGCTGTTTACATTTGACGACAGACCGCCGCTTGCGTTTGCCTTAGCGCGAGAGCAGGGGGCGACAGGGGTGTTTTTTTTTTTTTTTTTTTTTCTTTATTATTTTTTTGCTTTTTTAATCTTACTTTTAAACTGTTCCTTTCATATTTTTTTTTTTAATCATTTTTATTGTTATCTCGGGGAATGTAAATATCCCCTATGATAGCAATAGGTAGTGACAGGTACTCTTTTTTGAAAAAATTGTGGTCTATTAGACCCTAGATCTCTCCTCTGCCCTCAAAGCATCTGACCACACCAAGATCGGTGTGATAAAATGCTTCCCCAATTTCCCAATGGCGCTATTTACATCCGGCGAAATCTAAGTCATGAAATACTCGTAGCTTCCGGTTTCTTAGGCCATAGAGATGTTTGGAGCCACTCTGGTCTCTGATCAGCTCTATGGTCAGCTGGCTGAATCACCGGCTGCATTCTCAGGTTCCCTGTTGAGACAGGAGAGCCAGAGAAAAACACGGAAGATGGTGGGGGGGGGGGCATTCCCTCCCACGGCTTGTAAAAGCAGTCTAGAGGCTAATTAGCCGCTAGGATTGCTTTTATATGAAAGCCGACCGCTGGCTGAAAAGAATGATACCAAGATGATACCTAAACCTGCAGGCATCATTCTGGTATAACCACTCAAAGTCGTGAATGGCGTACCTGAAGACAAAAAAATGGTTAACAATGGTTAACAATAAAGCACAGTAAAGTGTAAATAATTACACACCTGAAAAACAAACATGATAAAACATAATAACAATAACAATAACAATAACAATAAAACATTGCAGAATAGAATACAGTAAAAAAGAGCAGAACAATAGAGAGAGAGAATAGAGAGAGAGAGAACAATAAAACAACAACTATTTTTTTTTATTTCATATATTTTTTTTTTTTTTACACTTTTTTTGTAACTAACTTTTATAACGGTAACCGGTTCCAGGTTCGGGTCTCTCAAAATGCGATGGCATCTTGGGAGACCCTGTGAAAGTGCGCCTAGCCTGTGCAATGCTGTACCCTACGCTAATACTCAACTAGTGCATGGTAGCGTTCAAAACATTCACCAATGCAAAGACCAGGATTGTCAGGACAGGAGGGACAATAATAGCGGGCGTCACGCCTATATCCGCGCTTGCTGCAGACACGACATCTTTTTTGGGGGGTTCGTTGGGTAGGGGTACTTGGGAGGACATAAAAATGCCTCTCATGCAGCCGACTGCATTTGGTTGGGGATGTGAATGGGGGAAGTACGGGCGCTGCAGAAGCGGTGGGTTCCCAATTAGGATTGGCGAATGCAGCAGGAAGGGCACTATGGGCACGACGGGCCTGTGTTTGTCTTTTTGGTGGCAGCGGGACACTACTTGTGCTTGCCACCTCACCAGCTTGAACTGCACTTATGGGACTCGCCACGTCACCAAGTGTTACTGCAGTGCTGGTTTGACTACGACCGGGGTGTACTAGGCCGCTGGCGCTTGCCAGTTCACCAAAACGCTACCAAAAAACTGTTAGCGATCGCAGGGATCAGGCCTGACTCTGCGAACGCTGCAGTTATGCGTTTAGTGTTTTGTAAGTGACAGTGATCGATCGATACTGCACTTGGGTGGGCTGGGCCGGGCCGGGCGGAGGGGCAAAACGCAGGTGCTAGCAGGTATCTGGGCTGATCCCGCTAACACTGCGTTTTTGGGAACCCTAAACTGCTGGTGACGCTAGTATAGATATGATCGGATCAGATATTGATGCGATCAGATACTATACCACTAAGGGAGGTGTACGGTGTGTGCGTGGGTGTTAGCGGTACTGGCGCTAATCTGACGCTGCCTGGGGCTGGTGCTTGCCAGTTCACCAAAATACTACCAAAAAAACTGTTAGCGATCGCAGGGATCAGGCCTGACTCTGCGAACGCTGCAGTTATGCGTTTAGTGTTTTGTAAGTGACAGTGATCGATCGATACTGCACTTGGGTGGGCTGGGCCGGGCCGGGCGGAGGGGCAAAACGCAGGTGCTAGCGGGTATCTGGGCTGATCCCGCTAACACTGCGTTTTTGGGAACCCTAAACTGCTGGGGACGCTAGTATAGATCTGATCGGATCAGATATTGATGCGTTCAGATACTATACCACTAAGGGAGGCGTATGCTGCGTGCGTGGGTGTTAGTGGTACTGGCGCTAACCTGACGCCTGGGGCTGGTGCTTGCCAGTTCACCAAAATGCTACCAAAAAAACTGTTAGCGATCGCAGGGATCAGGCCTGACTCTGCGAACGCTGCAGTTATGCGTTTAGTGTTTTGTAAGTGACAGTGATCGATCGATACTGCACTTGGGTGGGCTGGGCCGGGCCGGGCGGAGGGGCAAAACGCAGGTGCTAGCGGGTATCTGGGCTGATCCCGCTAACACTGCGTTTTTGGGAACCCTAAACTGCTGGGGACGCTAGTATAGATCTGATCGGATCAGATATTGATGCGTTCAGATACTATACCACTAAGGGAGGTGTACGGTGCGTGCGTGGGTGTTCGCGGTACTGGCGCTAATCTGACGCTGCCTGGGGCGACGCATATCACCGCCGGGCGATCGGGGGGCTAAACCTTTATTCGGTAATAAACGGCGGGTGCCCTGACACTATAAAAAAATAAACAAACTAACCAGCGTCAACCGTAACGGTTATACGGTGATCAGTGGTGAAAGGGTTAACTAGGGGGCAATCAAGGGGTTAAAACATTTATTAGGTAGTATATGGGGGTCCCTGACAATATAAAACGCTGACGGCGAACCTAAATATTTACCTCACTAACTAGCGTCACCAGTGACACTAATACAGCGATCAGAAAAATGATCGCTTAGTGACACTGGTGACAGGGGGTGATCAAGGGGTTAAAACTTTATTAGGGGGGGGTTAGGGGGGTACCCTAGACCTAAAGGGGGGTAATACTAACTGCCCTAACACATTTACTGTCACAAACTGACAACTAGCAGTAATCAGAAAAAAAAAAAAAAAAAAAAAAAAAAAACTGCTGGTGTCAGTTTGTGACAGGGGGGGGGGGTGATTGGGGGGGGGATCGGGGGGCGATCGGGGGGGGGATCGGGGTGATTTGTGTGCCTGGCATGTTCTACTGTGTGTGTGTGTGTTTGTGCACTCACATACTTGTCGTCTCTCCTCGGGCCGGAACGGAAAATACCGACCCGAGGGGAGATGACATCACTTCCTTTGCTGCTGTTTAGCATACAGCAGCAAAGGAAGATTCTCATTGGCCGGCGGCGATCGCGAGGGGGGGGCCACGAACGGATGGTCTCCCCCTTATCACCGATCGCCGCTGGACAAACGACGACCGCCTCGGGCACCGGGGGGGGGTCCGATCGGACCCCCCACCCGCGGAAGGCAAATCACGTACCCTGTACGTGATTTTGCCTGTCCGTGCCACTTTGCCGACGTACATCGGCGTGAGGCGGTCGTCAAGTGGTTAATAGGAAAGCCTTGTATATTAGGGTTTTGTCTGATGCTGGACGCTAGTGGTTCCATTAAGAGGTTGAAAATGAGTGGGTAGAGGGGACATCCCTGGCGGGTGCCATTTGTGATCTTAAAAGGTTTAGATAGCATACCTGAAGTGTATACTCTGGCTGATGGTGTAGAATAGAGGGATAGTATGGCAGATAGTATGTGACCCTTAAAACCAAATTTTTCCAAAGTGCTTGCGAGATATGTCCAATGTACTCTGTCGAACGCCTTCTCTGCATCCAGAGTGAGAAGCAGAGAAGGCGTCCCTGTCTTCCTGGCCATATGAATCACATCTATTAATCTTCTGGTAGCTTCAGATGTTTGTCTGCCTTTGGTGAATCCACATTGGTCAGAGTCAATTATAGTGGGGAGAATGTCAATGAGCCTTAACGCTATCATTTTAGCATAAAGCTTAAGGTCAGTATTCAGTAATGACATTGATCTAAAGTTTTGAGGAACATTCGGTGTCTTCCCTGGTTTAGGCAGCGTAACTATCAAAGCCTCTAACATCTCAGAAGGAAAAGAAGATGAGACAGCAGCGGCCTCAAACACCCTGAGGAGATGTGGACCTAAACATTGTTTGAAATTCCTATAATATTCCCCTGTCAGGCCATCCGGTCCTGGTGATTTATTTGTAGGTAGGGTGTCAATAACTTTCAGTAACTCAGATAATGAGAAGGGGGAATTCAAGACTTGGATTTGAGAAGTGGATAGACTCGGTAGATCAATATTTTTTAGGAAATCATTTATGGCGTTTTGTGACGGTTGGTTGAGAAGATTGTCTTGATTTAAATTGTATAGGGAACTGTAGTATTCACTAAAAGCATTGGCTATGCTTTGAGGGTCAATCACTTTTTGTTTGGAGGAGGGGCTTAGGATGTAAGGTATTTTATTTTTGTAGCGTTGACCTTGTAATTTGTAGACATGTGCACACTGAAATATTTCGTTTCGGAATTTCGTTTTCGTCTGAAAAATAAATTTATTTAGTTACTCCCGAAATTCGTTTTAATTAATTTCGTTTTTCGTTAAAAATTGCATTCGTCCGAAAATCCAAATTAAGGTCGAATCTGTCATTGAAGGCTTATGGTGTCTGTCGAATGTTCAAAGAAGATTCGACGGAGCAGCTAAACTGTACAATGCCGTATAGTTTACCTGCTCCGTTGAATCCTCTTAGAACTTTCAACAGACACCATAAGCCAAAGTACGTGTGTACTTAGTTCTAGCTATTTTACTGCTCCACCTCTTTGGTTACAATCAGCCAATAACATTCATCATCATCATTATTTTTATTTATCTTTTCTCCCCTACGTCGAATCTTTCCTCCCCTACGTCGAATCTTTCCTCCCCTACGTCGAATCTTTCTTCCCCTACGTCGAATCTTTTCTCTCTACGTCAAATCTTTTCTCTCTATGTAGAATAATCTTGGACTAATAGAGCTAAGGTTAGGCACATTCGACCACAGGTTTGATGGACACAGATTGTTATTGTCATCATCATGTCGAATCTCCTATCTATATCGAACTGTTGTAGCAACGAAAACGAAAATAAAGCATTTGTTTATGTTGGATCTTTCGTTTTTCGGACTCTGCACTTTCGTTATCGTTTGGTAAAACAATAACGAAAATACCTAAAATTCGGACGAAAATGCATTCGGACGAAAACGAATGCACATGTCTAGTAATTTGCGAGCCAATGCTTTTCCAGCTTTGTTACTGGTCGAATAGTATGACATTTTGAGTCGTCGTTCTTTTTGCTCAAAGGAGTGGAGTAGTTCTAGTCTGATATCATGTCGGAGAATAGTTAGCTGTTTACCAATCTGGCGTGTAGGATTTTTTTTATCTAGTTCCTCTAGGGATTTGATATCTGCAAGGATGGTGTCAAGCCGCTGCTGTCTCTGTCTCTTAAGTTTTGAGGCCAATTGAATAAATATTCCTCTAATGTATGCCTTGTGAGCATTCCATAAAACAAACGGATCATTAGTGGAAGAGTAATTGATCTGGAAGTAATCAGACAAGTGGTTCTCTAATATTTTTTTAGTGGCTGGTGATTGTATTACTTGGGGGTTTGCGCGCCAGTGGTATGCTCCATTAGTAGGGTATTTATCCCCAAGTGTCAGGAGGATAGAGGCGTGGTTCCGACCACGTAATGTTATTTATTTGAATTTGAGATACTTTTTGTAGCAACCACTTGTCCATCAAGACCAGATCAATCCTCGAATAAACACAATGTCTATGAGAATAAAATGTGAAATCTCGTTCACTAGCATGCGTGCATCGCCAGCAATCGAATAAGTCATGCGATCGTAGGAAAGCATGTAGAGAAGGAGATTTTTGTGAACAGGTCGAGGTAGAGTCCATGTGTGGGTCAGGAGTAATATTAGAGGCTCCACAAATTATAAGGGAACCTTGTTGAATTTTTTTAACCTTTTTCATCAAACTATTGAAGAAGTGAATTTGTTTGGTATTGGGAACATACACATTCACCAGAGTATAACGGGTGGAATTGATATCGCATACAAGTATGAGGTATCGGCCCGCTTCGTCAGATATTTCGGAGTGAAGTTGAAATGATATAGAGTCCTTAATAGCCACCATAACTCCTCTCTGTTTCGCTTTCATACTGGAGAAGAAGTAGTGTTGGAAATTTCTGTGAGAGCAGTAAGGTGGGGCTGCTTGATGGAAGTGTGTTTCTTGAGCACATAGAATATCACATTTGGAAGAGTCAACTTCTTTCCAAAGAGATGCTCTCTTGGCTGGATGGTTTAAGCCATGGGCATTGATGGAAAATATTTTAACTGGCATGAGGCATGTTGGAGGGTATGCTAAACGTCAAGGCTTTACAGTACTCACGGCCGATGAATGACTGCGGTGCCAGGCTGGTTTTTCCTCTAGAATATCCCTTGAAGCGGACAATTGGAGTGCAGATGTTGTAGGTTACTTTCCATAATGTCGCAGGTGAGTGTGGTTCTGTAGAAAGTTGTTGATCCATAAAAACAGCAAAAAACAAAGAACAAAATAAGTTAGAGGGAAAAAAAAGAGAGGGTGATAGGAGAATCCACGGGGGAATCTTGATCCATAAGCACTGTTCAATAAGGTTGAGGGGTTTTGGAAAAATTTCCAAGTGTGCCTGCACTGGGGAAGTGTAGACGTAAAGATCTAGTAAAATGAGTAGGAGCGATCAGACATTTAAGCATGTTTCTTGTCGCTTTTTTTCCTTTTCACCACCTGCCATTCTGCCTGCATGTATTGAGGAGGGTCAACCTGTATAGGAGGTGGGGATGCTTCCATCAAGATTCCCCATTGCCTGAGGATGTGCAGACCTTCTTCCATAGTGGAGACCGTGGTGGTCGTGCCGTTATGGGTGATTGAGAGCGTAGCCGGATACTTCCACCTGTGTAGTATGCGATGGTTACGGAGTGCCTTAGTAATGGTGGCTAAATTACGGCGTTTCTGGAGGGTATGCCTTGACAAATCAGGGAGTAGCTTAGGAGATGCATACTGAGGCGGGCGCTGATAGGGGTTGCGGAATGAAGCCAAAATGGTTTCTTTCGTTTTATAAAAGTGGAGCCTCAGTAGAACATCTCTGGGTACATCATCGGGTAAAAAGGTTGGTTTCGGTATTCTATGTACCCTATCCACCGTGAGCTCCAATGCAGATGTTGCAGGGAGCAGTACCATGAATAGTTCTTGGACATATTGCGGTAATTGCAGCGCAGAGATAGATTCAGGAATGCCTCTTATTTTGAGGTTATTTCTCCTGGATCGGTCTTCAAGGTCAGATAATTTATCTTTGATCCAGGAAATGTCATCAGAGTGAATGGCGTGAGCATCCACCATTTTGTTGAAAGAGGATCCATGAGAGACTAGGGTATTCTCAATTTGATCCACCCTCCCTCCTAGAGCCTGTACTTCAGCTTGACACTTTTGTACTGTCATCAGCATGTCTTGATGCAGGGATGACCTTAGGGACATTAGCATCTCTTTAAGGACAGTGTCTGATATAGGTTGTCCTGTGGTGGGGAATCCCTCTATTGGATCTGAGGCGGCTGAGGCCTGGGCATGTGAGGGGGTATGTGCTCTCACCTCCATAGCCTGCTGCGGTTGATTCCCCTGTGGAGAAGCCGTCCTCTGCCTGGATTTAACAGGGCTTCTTGTAGTGGGGGTGGATGCCGCTGAGGACGATCCGCTGTGCTGGGTCTGTGGATCGGCGCTGTTTAGGCCGGGCGGACAGCTCGTGGATGCGGCCTGCTGCTGCTTTCATTTCGGCTGGGCGCCATTTTGGTTAGGCCGTGCTGAGGCGGAGAAATACTCCGGAAGCTTGCTGAGCTGTGGCGGAGGGTCCTTTCGTCTCCACGGCATCCCTGCGTGCATACGGGACTCTGATGGGTCGGATAGCGGCGGATGGCACTATCGATCGGTCCGATGGCAGTGGATTCCCCCGGTGGTGTGGCGGAGCTCGGGAGCTAAGCAGCCATCTTCGGGCTCGGACGCCACGCCCCTGTCGGTGTTTAATTTTTTTTTCACACATTATTTTTGAAGCGATTTTTCAAACGCATTTTTTTGGGAAAAAACATACTTTGTTAAATTTTAATGCACTAAAACCCACTATATGGCCAAAATGTTTGATGAAATAAAAAAGATGATCTTAGGCCGAGTACATGAACACCAAACATGACATGCTTTAAAATTGCGCACAAACGTGCAGTGGCGACAAACTAAATACATTTTTAAAAGCTTTTAAAAGCCTTTACAGGTTACCACTTTAGATTTACAGAGGAGATCTACTGCTAAAATTACTGCCCTCGATCTGACCTTCGCGGTGATACCTCACATGCATAGTGAAATTGCTGTTTACATTTGACGCCAGACCAACGCTTGCGTTCGCCTTAGCGCGAGAGCAGGGGGGGACAGGGGTGCTTTTTTTTTTTTCTTTATTATTTTTTTGCTTTTTTATCTTATTTTTAAACTGTTCCTTTCATTTTGTTTTTTAAATCATTTTTATTGTTATCTCAGGGAATGTAAATATCCCCTATGATAGCAATAGGTAGTGACAGGTACTCTTTTTTGAAAAAATTGGGGTCTGTTAGACTCTAGATCTCTCCTCTGCCCTCAACGCATCTGACCACACCAAGATCGGTGTGATAAAATGCTTTCCCAATTTCCCAAGGGTGCTGTTTACATCCAGCAAAATCGAAGTCATGACATGCTCGTAGCTTCCGGTTTCTTAGGCCATAGAGATGTTTGGAGCCACTCTGGTCTCTGATCAGCTCTATGGTCAGCTGGCTGAATCACTGACTGCATTCTCAGGTTCCCTGTTGAGACAGGAGAGCCACAGAAAAACACAGAAGATGGTGGGGGGGCATTCCCTCCCACTGCTTGTAAAAGCAGTCTAGAGGCTAATTAGTCGCTAGGATTGCTTTTACATGAAAGCCGACCGCTGGCTGAAAAGAATGATACCAAGATGATACCTAAACCTGCAGGCATCATTCTGGTATAACCACTCAAAGTCGTGAATGGCGTACCTGAAGACAAAAAAATGGTTAACAATAAAACACAGTAAACGGTAAAGTATAAAAAATTGCATACCTGAAAAGCAAACATGATAAAACATAATAACAATAACAATAAAACATTGCAGAATAGAATACAGTAAAAAAGAGCAGAACAATAGAGAGAGAATAGAGAGAGAGAGAACAATAAAACGACAACTATTTTTTTTTACTTTATATATTTTTTTGTGTTTTTTTTTTTTTACACTTTTTTTTGTAACTGTAACTTTTATAACTGTAACCAGTTCCAGGTTCGGGTCTCTCAAAATGCAATGGCATCGTGGGAGACCCTGTGAAAGTGTGCCTAGTCTGTGCAATGCTGTACCCTACGCTAATACTCAACTAGTGAATGGTAGCGTTCAAAACATTCACCAATGCAAAGACCAGGATTGTCAGGACAGGAGGGACAATAATAGCGGGTGTCACGCCTATATCCGTGCTTGCTGCAGACACGACATCTTTTTTGGGGGGGGGTTCGTTGGGTAGGGGTACTCGGGAGGACATAAAAATGCCTCTCATGCAGCCGACTGCATTTGGTTGGGGATGTGAATGGGGGAAGTACGGGTGCTGCAGAAGTGGTGGGTTCCCAATTATTAGGATTGGTGAATGCAGCAGGAAGGGCATTATGGGCATGACGGGCCTGTTTGTCTTCTTCTTGGTGGCAGCGGGACACTACTTGTGCTTGCCACCTCACCAGCTTGAACTGCACTTATGGGACTCGCCACGTCACCAAGTGTTACTGCAGTGCTGGTTTGACTACGATCGGGGTGTACTAGGCCGCTGGTGCTTGCCAGTTCACCAAAACGCTACCAAAAAAACTGTTAGCGATCGCAGGGATCAGGGCTGACTCTGCGAACGCTGCAGTTATGTGTTTAGTGTTTTGTAAGTGACAGTGATCGATCAATACTGCACTTGGGTGGGCTGGGCTGGGCAGAGGGGCAAAACGCAGGTGCTAGCAGGTATCTGGGCTGATCCCGCTAACACTGCGTTTTTGGGAACCCTAAACTGCTGGGGATGCTAGTATAGATCTGATCGGATCAGATATTGATCCGTTCAGATACTATACCACTAAGGGAGGTGTACGGTGCGTGCGTGGGTGTTAGCGATACTGGCACTAACCTGACGCTGCCTGGGGCTGGTGCTTGTCAGTTCACCAAAGCGCTACCAAAAAAACTGTTAGCGATCGTAGGGATCAGGCCTGACTCTGCGAACGCTGCAGTTATGCGTTTAGTGTTTTGTAAGTGACAGTGATCGATCGATACTTCACTTGGGTGGGCTGGGCGGAGGGGCAAAACGCAGGTGCTAGCAGGTATCTGGGCTGATCCCTCTAACACTGCGTTTTTGGGAACCCTAAACTGCTGGGGACGCTAGCATAGATCTGATCGGATCAAATATTGATCCGTTCAGATACTATACCACTAAGGGAGGTGTACGGTGCGTGCGTGGGTGTTAGCGGTACTGGCGCTAACCTGACGCTGCCTGGGGCTGGTGCTTGCCAGTTCACCAAAACGCTACAAAATTCTGATCTATAGTTTTTCTATTCTAGTCTTTTCTATTAGAATTTGATTTCATTCTATTTCTATATAAACATTTTCTGAAATTCGAATTTCATGTAGAAGGAATTCACATTGAAATAGAAAACATTAGAATAAAATAGAAAATAATGGAAAAGAATTGCATAGAAAAACAATAGACCAGCATAGAAAAAATATTTTATATATATATATATATATATATATATATATATATATATATATATATATATATATATATATATATATATATATATATATATATAAAACATCTTCCAAAATTCAAATTTCGAATTGTAGACTGAAATCAAATGTGAATAGAAAAGATTGGAATAGAATAGAAAATAATAGGACAGAATAGCATAGAAAAACAATAGAACAAAATAGAATAAAATATAGTATATATATTGTATATATATTGTATTTTATTTTATTCTGTTCTATTGTTTTTCTAGTCTATTATTTTCTATTCTAATCTTTTCTATTCAAATTCAAATTCATTGTATACGAAATTCGAATTTCATAAGCCATCTTCCGAAATTCGAATTACGTATAGAATGAATTCAAATTTGAGTAGAAAAGTTTAGAATAGAATAGAAAAGAATAGCACAGCAGAATAAAAAAAATATTATATATATATATTATATTTTTTTCTATTCTGTTCCATTGTTTTTCTATTTTCTAGAATAGAAAAAAATATATAATTTTTATATATATATATATATATATATATATATATATATATATATATATATATATATATAAACATACATATTCTGAAATTGGAATTTGGTACAGAATGAATTCGAATTTGTATAGAAAAAATTAGAATAGAATATATTATATTTTTTTTTTATTCTTTTCTATTGTTTTTCTATGCTATTCTTGTCTATTATTTTATATTCTATTCTAATCTTTTCTATTCGAATTCAAATTCATTCAAACTTTAATTTCGGAAGATGGTTTTATATATATATATATATATATATATATATATATATATATATATATATATATATATATATATATATATATATAAATATATATATTATATTCCTTTATTATTTTATATTCTATTTTATTGTATATTTTAGAAAATCATTTTCTGTATTTTTCTAATTTGTTTTCGAATTTGTTTGTTTTTTTTGATTAGTTTAATTATTTGTTACTTTTGTAATTCGGAAATTCGTATGCATCCGAATTTCCGAATAATGAAAAATTTGTCCGAATTTCGATTCGGAACAAGACGCAATGCACATGTCTAAAAAATATGAACAGTCTTTTTGAACAAAAAATTACAAGACAATATAAAAGTCCCCTTCACTAATGCCCACTGTGCACATGCAGGTGCTCTGTAAAATATTTAGCTTTTGTGCTTGATCCGACTAGTGCTTGTAGTGCCTATGTATTTGCACTTACCAAATATATGTGACCAACTATTGCTAGTATGGTCAAATGCGCTTGTGGGGTATGTCCCCTTTAAATCCAGTGTCTCCTGTGCTAGGTCTGCCTGATGCTGAAGACCAAATCATACCTACTCAGAGGGAAATGATAAAAAAGAAACCCATAGTGTATAACTGTTTTTTGAATTTTTTTTAGATAAAGGTAAGAAGTACTTTCACTTGTATTAGTGTCGGTTAGAACCTGGCACCTGGTGTGCCATACCAGGAAGTGCGGCTTGGGTCTTTGTCCAAACATGGCAACGGGAAAAGTTATGTCACATTGAGTACAGCTTCAACGCGTTTCCACCTGATTGGTCGTCCTCAGGAAGCTTACGTTCTGCCATTTTGATTACTGGAATATATCCTTTTATTTATACCCTTTCAGGCATTAACCCATGATCAGTCAATTCCGTGATGACAATTTGTTTTACCATTACTGAATACATCAGGCTTTGCCGCACAGAGTGCGTTTACACATCTTAATAAAATCATATTTATAATTAAACATTAAATATAAAAACATGTGGGGTTCTACTTTGTTGTGGGTCCCTTCCTCTCCCTCTATTCTTAACACTCCAAGGGTGTAAATAAAATGGTGGTTTGCTATATGGAGGGGGTGGAGTTAGTGTGTTGATCTCTTAAAGGCTGGAACCTATTGTATGTTGGGATTTTGTAGTTTGGTGTATTTGGGGTTTCTGATATTAGCCTATTACATACCTTGTGTAGTGTATGTGGGTACCTCTTGTTGTTGGACCCTAATCATACTTTCTCTTAATACTTGTGATTCAGTCTCTTCCACTAAGGAACTTTCTATAGTTGTTTTGTTATTGATATCCTCTTCCCATTTATATACTTTGTTATTGGCATACTCTTTTTGTCCCTTAAATATTACTTTCATTTTTTGTTTTGGTATCATTCACCACCTTGAGAATCATATGTTGTATTTTCTTTTCGTTTTCTTTATATTCTGCTGAATCTATATGAGGAGTTATTTTCTCCTTCAGGTCAGCTATTTTTTGTCCAATTAGATTTAATTTACGCTTTCTTCTGTGGATAATGATACCCAACATTTTTTGTTCACATTGATTAAATTTTTTTTTATTTCTCCAATAAATCCTGATCTGACATCCCATTATTGAGACATAGGTCCCACCTCAGGCTTATGGGCTTTATTTTCTCACTTTTATACTGTTCAAGTGTGGCTATGTCCCACCATTTGCGGACTTGTTTGTCCATAAGTGATTTCAACTGCTTGAAACAGTGCTCCATATCATTGCCATATTTGGTGTCTGCATTTTTTAAAAATTCTGATAAATCTATATTCCTACTACCTTCAAAATTGAACAGATCCATGGCTGCTAGACCTGAGAAGTCAACGATGGTGTAACTGCATTTAAGGAAAAAAATGTTTTTTTAGTGCAGTGCCTAGGATATAAGTGAATCATGTGCAAAAAATGAATAAAGTGGTCTTTGAAGAATAACATACAAGAAAAAAAATGGAAAATCCCAAAAGATATTCTTCAAAGAGGATAAAACAGATGAAATTAAATATCTTTATTGATTATCCACAAATTGACACATACCATATATACTCGAGTATAAGTCGTTTCGAGTATAAGTCGAGGCCCCTAATTTACCACAAAAAACTGGGAAAAACGTATTGACCCGAATATAAGACGAGGGTGAGAAATGCAGAGGGTCAACAATGCCCATCTGCAGCTGCATGCCTCCCTGTGTCCTGTGCAGCCTACCTGTACCCTGTGCATGTGTCCTGTGTCCTGTACATGTGCATGTGTCCTGTACATGTGTGTCCTGTACATGTGTGTCCTGTGTTCCTGTGTCCCTGTGCAGCCTACCTGTGTCCTGTGCAGCCTCCCTGTGGCGATCTCCATTCTCCCTGTGGCGATCTCCATCCTCAGACGGCGGCCGGCGTGTGATGATACTGTTTGGCGGCCATTCCACAGTTCAAAAGCCGCGCCTCCTCCTCGTCTGTGATAGGCTGACCGCTGACTGCCTATCACGGACATTCTCTCATTCTCATACCACGGACGAGGATAAGAGAATGTCCATGATAGGCTGTACACTGACAGCTGTTCAGCCTATCACAGACGAGCAGGAGGCGCGGCTTTTGAAAGCTGGAATAGCCTCCGAACACTATCATCACACGCCGGCCGCCGTCTGCCTGAATGACACGCTGATCATGCAGACAGATGGCGGTGACTCGAGTATAAGTCGAAGGGGACACTTTCAGCCCAAAAAAAAGGGCTGAAAAATTTGACTTATACTCGAGTATATACGGTAATTGAAAAAATATTAATGTATGCACCCACCTCCAACACATATATTAAAATTAAGTATAGAATACCAATATGGTTGCGCTACTATAAAAAAGGATCAGATAACACATGTAGCAGCCAGCATCAACAAAGTAGTGACAATGTAAAAAATGATGAGAAAAATAATGCAGCGCTAAACATAGCAAACCAGATTGGATGACCCACACAGATGTAACTAACACCCGTGCAGCATGATGATGTGTAATCAGGTGTGAAACAACAATAATGGAAACATATAAAAACCATTACAATGTTATAGTGAGTCCATGATCAAATCAATGACCAATAGCGTGAACGTGAGTGATGTTCATATATATGTCCAATAAATGTGAACAATATAAGTGTTGGATGAAAAAAAGATTCTTATAGGTGCTATGTGATTCACAAGAGTGATGTTCCAGTACTTAATATCCACAGCCAAAAAAATATATGGAGCAAATACGCTTACCGGAACAGGTGGGCATGTTTGCCGTACGGCTAGGTGTCATATGCCGCGTACACATGGTCGGACTTTTCACCTGCAAAAGTCCGACGGACGCCGCCGGACCAAGTCCGGCGGGCAATCCGACCGTGTGTGGTCTCCATCGGACTTCCGATGGACCGTTTCGGTCGGAAATCCGACGTACTTTAGATTTGAAGCCTGCTTCAAATCTTTACGTCGTAACTCCGCCGGACTCAGTTCCTGACGGAAAGCCCGTTCGTCTGTATGCTGGTCCGACGGACCATATACGACGGAGGAGCAGGTTACTGCATCTCGCGCTCGCTGCAATAGGAAAAACAAATTTTCCCATTGCGGCGAGCGCGGGGGGCATCCCAGGCCCTTAGGTCTGGTATGGAACTTTAACGGGAATACCCTACGCCGAAAAACCAGCGTGGGGGTCCCCCCAAAATCCATACCAGACCCCGATCCGAGCACGCAGCCCGGCCGGTCAGGAAAGGGGGTGGGGACGAGCGAGCGTCCCCCCCTCCTGAACCGTACCAGGCCGCATGCCCTCAACATGGGGGGGGTGCTTTGGGGGAGGGGGCGCCTTACGGTGCCCCCCCACCACAAAGCACCTTGTCCCCATGTTGATGAGGACAAGGGCCTCTTCCCGACAACCCTGGCCGTTGGTTGTCGGGGTCTGCGGGCGGGGGGCTTATCGGAATCCGGGAGCCCCCTATAATAAGAGGGCCCCCAGATCCCGGCCCCCCCACCCTATGTGAATGAGTATGGGGTACATGGTACCCCTACCCATTCACCTAGGTAAAAAGTGTCAATAATAAAACACAACACAGGTTTTTAAAATAATTTATTAAACAGCTCCGGGGGGGTCTTCTTCCGTCGACCACGCCCCCTAAAACATCACAGTCCCAGCATGCCCAGGGACTGTGACATCATATGGGGGAGGGGTCTCCGCCTATATAAGTCACAACGCAGCCCTCAGAGACCAGTCCAGCCGAAGAGAGCGTCGTGTCAACATCTGGGGGAAGAGAAGAGAAGACAAGAAGCCAAGAAGCCCAGAAGTCCGGACCTCCGCTGGCAATAGAGCTACATGAAGACAGCGGAGGGGCCGGCCGAAGACCTGGGACACCGGGAGAAGAGGCCGGAGAGCGGAGAAGAACCAACCGGACGCCGGGAGAAGATGAACCGGAGGGACCCCCGAAGACGGAAGAAGACCCCCCCCCCCGGAGCTGTTTAATAAATTATTTTAAAAACTTGTGTTGTGTTTTATTATTGACACTTTTTACCTAGGTGAATGGGTAGGGGTACCATGTACCCCATACTCATTCACATAGGGTGGGGGGGCGGGATCTGGGGGCCCTCTTATTATAGGGGGCTCCCGGATTCCGATAAGCCCCCCGCCCGCAGACCCCGACAACCAACGGCCAGGGTTGTCGGGAAGAGGCCCTTGTCCTCATCAACATGGGGACAAGGTGCTTTTTGGTGGGGGGGCTCCGTAAGGCGCCCCCTCCCCCAAAGCACCCCCCCATGTTGAGGGCATGCGGCCTAGTACGGTTCAGGAGGGGGGGGCGCTCGCTCGTCCCCACCCCCTTTCCTGACCGGCCGGGCTGCGTGCTCGGATCGGGGTCTGGTATGGATTTTGGGGGGACCCCCACGCCGGTTTTTCGGCATAGGGGGTTCCCCTTAAAGTTCCATACCAGACCTAAGGGCCTGCGACGGGGCTCGCAAGGTTTCAATCTCACCAAAAAAAGCGGCGAGATTGAATTCCTTTTCTAGTCCCGTCGTACCCGAGTCACGTTCAAAATGAACGGACTTGTCCGTGTGTGGGAAAGTCCGTTCATTCTGAAAGTCCGGCGGAAGTCCGTCGGGAAGACCGGATTCCGGAAAGTCCGGCCGTGTGTAGGCAAGTCCGGCCGTTCAGAAAGTCCGGCGGTAGTCCGCCGGAAGTCTGGCGGCAAGTACGTCGGACCTAGCTTTCTAGAAAGTCCGACCGTGTGTACGCCCCAATACAGGCTTGAGGATCAATCGATCCAAATAGGTGCTTTAGTGAAGAGGCGTATGTAGCAGGTTCCACTGGTTCCTTCGCAATAAAGGTGAGCGGCCTGGAGACAGCAGATGTTCAAAGTCCAGTTGCAGGTACTTCTTCAACAGGTGTATATTGGAAAGATACACCAGACACTGGGAAACATCTTTCCTCCTCCAGTCATGTGACAAGGGGATAGAGATGGAGGGAGAACGGCAGCCTTCCCTCACTGTACAGCTCTCTATTGCCACCTTCAGGCTGGAGGGAGGAGTAACCCGAATCCTCTCTCCAGCTTTCTGTACTCCTCTCCTGTCTCTGTAGACGCGCACTTCCTTTGATTGGCGGAGGCGGCGGGTGGATGACTCATAGCGATCATCATCGCTATGAGTCATCCACCCGCCGCCTCCGCCAATCAGAGGAAGCGCACGTCTACAGAGACAGGAGTGGACATGAGTAAGCGCTCGATTCAGAGTGCGAAACGCGTCAGCTGTGTCTGTACTATCTGCCTGATTGTCCTGTATTTTTGATGATCCAAGTTTTACAATAAAGAAGATTTTTCAACTTTATCCGGTGTGCGGCATCCAGATTTTCCTGTTCCAAACCTTGCTTCAATTTGCATTTAGCCAGCACCTGGGACTCCCCTCCTCTGAAGGATTTACTAACATACACCTGGAATCAGGTCTACCTGAGCGGTGATTCATTTTCTCTGCCTTGAATCTTCCGCTGTTGAAAAATAGAGTATACAAATTCGCTGTGTAGATAAACAACCTTCACCAGCTGTATAATACACCCAATGTGCTCTGTAAGTGGATGTCCGCTTACCAGAAGATGTTGACCTTTTTAATTAAAAAGAGGTCAATAAGAGCCTTTAGCAAGAAATGGCTTGCTGCCATGGCATGGATAAGCTTTGTAGATAACCTTTTCCTCTCCCCCAGTGGACTGTCAGGAAATATAAAGAAGGGTACAAGAAGGGCTAAAATAGTGTAATCCCATTTATTGATAAAATTATAAAAACAAAAAGCCAAATGGCTACTTACATTGGAAAGTGCCCTCGCCTGGCACTGAGGCTGTGCTGCTTGTAACAAGTCTAATGGCTCCGCTCATGGTAGTTGGCGTGCACTTCACCAACAGCCGCTGACAACCACAGGGACCGGAATGTGAATCGAAATTGTGTTACCAGGCACGCCTCGACGTACGTTTCGATTCCCGTCTTCAGGAGGCGTGCCTGGTTACTGAACACACATACTAAAATAGTCAAATAATTGACCAATAGAAAATTGATTTGGATAGTTGCTAGGCAGTTTAAGCAATCTGGAGGTATAGCCAATGAGAATTAACCTAAATGGTAGCTAGGCAGTTTAACGGCCTCAGTGTCAGTGATAAGCATGATTGGACAATAAATTTGCATGTACAATCATGGAAGCACAAACTCCAAAGCATTACATATACAGGAAAATTCACCTCCTCCCATAGGTTAACCATACATATTATACTGGGATCAATGGATAAATTATGTAATAGGTTGGTATGATGTTAAAATATTATAAAAATACAAAAATAAAAATAAAGATAAAGATGTGGAAAATATGATAAAATACTGAAATAATCCCACTAAAAAATGGATCAGTAAAACATCAGTAGGTACTCTATAAAGTGACAATAGGAGAGATCCTGAGTGGTTGGTGCAAAGTACATATTAAATGTAAGACACCTCTTAGTAGTAATCACAACCACTTTACTCAATGGTCAAAAAGCAATTGAGGTCTATTTCAATACTGAGTCCCAACGTCTGCATCAAACTAAGGCGATACAGACATTGGGTCTCATTTTGGGAAATCGCCTTCTTGAGGTCCGTGCCTCTCCAGTTAGGGGTGACTCTATCTATACCGTAAAAAGTAAGGGGTTTGATATTAAACTCCTCCTGTGTGACGTTGGATTGAAATTTGATAACTTTTTTTCTCTGTTTTTCTTTGTATGGCAGACCTTGCATCGGGTACAATAATAGAAACCTGACCCATCAAGAAATGTTGGAGGCTTTCTTGGGGGGTCCGGTACATTTGGCACTATTAAGTTTCTTAAGCCCGGAGCTCTCCTATAGATAAATTTGGGGGCAACTGGTAGTATGTTTTGCAAATGTTTGTCTTTTAATAGTATTGGCCAATATTTCTTAAAAACTTTTTCTATGTCCGTGTATTGTCTATGAAAATTAGAAACAAAAGCTAAGCCTCCTTCAACAGAGGGTGACTTCTTTTTGTTTATCAAAAATTCATCTCATTCTCTCATTTAAAGCACCTGATTCTTAGTTGTGATAAGTGATTGTAGGGAATAACCTTTTTCCTGAAATCTATGGATAAGCATATCTGCTTGTGTGTGGTAATCTGTAGGATTGTATTACGCCAAACCCACATTAATTGGCTTTTGGGTACCCCCCGCAACCACTGAGGGTGGTGACAGCTGTAAGTTGGTACAAACCCATTTCTATCCGTCACGATAAAATGGGTCTTAGTACCAATTCTGTTCATGTTTTTAGTCAAAGTGAGATCCAAAAAATTAATAGTATCCAGACTAATGTCTGCTGTGAATTTGAGGCCATACTTATTGATATTCATGCATGCTAGGAATGTTCCAATTCTGCATATGGACCTCTCCATAATAAGATAATGTTATCAATGTACCCTTTGTAGTACAATAATGATTTGTTGGATGTTTGGTAAATGTTTTCTCTTTCCCACTTATTGAGCACTATATTGGCCACACTGGGGGCATATGTAGCCCCCATCGCTACTCCCTTAATTTGGTTAAAGTAAGAATCCTGGGCCCAAAAGTAGTTATTACCCATATCTAGTTGTAGTCCCTCTACCAGAAAATTGATTTGTAGTGTATTTAATCCGGCGAAGGCAACCTTCGGCATTCCTCCATAAGGGCCAGTTTGACTGCTAAAAGGGCATCTGACTGGTTAATGTTAGTATAAAGGGATTCGATATCTACTGTAACCAATATGGTATGCTCATTTATCTCAATATTTTGAAGTGATTTGATGAGTTCACTGCTATCTTTCAAGTATGATCTACCCTTAATGACAAGGGGCTGAAGGTATGTATCAAGGTACTCACCCAAGCGGGAATATAAGGACCCTATCCCACTGATAATGGGTTGACCGGGTGGGTTTTGCTTATTTTTGTGAATCTTGGGCACTATATATACTACTGGGATACAGGGAGCCTGTGGAATGAGATATTTAGCTTCTTTACTATCTAGAATGTTGTTGGTACTGCCCTTTTTCACCCAAGCTATCAATTCTGATTTGAGTTTAGCTGTGGGATCTGTCCTCAGGGGCCTGTAAGTGGTTGTGTCCTCCCCGTGGGTTTTTTTAGCAGCAATTGTGAGTCAATAAATTTTGTAAAAGTAGACAATATAAACACATGAGTTAAAACATGAGCTCTGGGTATATACAATGCGAGACTAGTACATTAGAAAAGGGAAAAAAAATCACAATATTGGCAAAATATTACCATAAAGGTTGAAAAAAGGGTAAGATTATCTAATCCTGCAACCTACAATCATTGAATTGTGGTTGTGCTGTCCGATGTTTGGAACAAAGCCCCAATGCATTTCGACCTATATATTTATGGTCTTCCTCAGGGGGTTCATGTGTTTCTATAATTACATCAAAAGACAGTTTTCAATCATATGAAATATGATATCCATTCATGGTCATTTATATATATATAATGTATAAAATTCAAAAAACAAAACAATAATTGCATCATATTTACCCTCTTCGTCAAAATAGCTCGCTTATCCAGAGACTTCTTATTAAAACAAACACACACGAATTGGACAATTGATATTCCCACTGGTGGGCTTGAAGACTGCTGGGGAGCTGTCCCCACCTTGACCCCATAGAGAACCGCGCACGGCCCCAGGACTTACAAGTGATCACAAATTATTGGCACTCCAAAAGGGGGGGGGGAATGAGGGCCATAGACACCTGGAAATCATTACAATTGAGGTAATTAGTATATTATATACATATTGATTTTTAGGGTAATTAAGCTAATGGAGAAATTAACATTTTTTATAAAAATTGGAATTTATATATACCGCTCTCAGCATCTTGGCCTCGGTGAGTACCCTTATCTGACAGTGAGATGGTGATGATCTCAGTGTGTACTTGGATTATAAGGCACGCAGGCCAAGTGATAAAGGAAGAGAAAGAATGTGAATGTAATGAGTGAAAAATAAGGTGCATAAATGAAGTGAAAAGTGCTCAAAATTATATAACATGCTAAATATTGCTAACGTGAATAACAACATGACTGAATACCTGACTGCATGTTTTAAATTATTAAGACTTTAGTCCCTGTGATGGAAACATCTGGTCCAAAATATAGATCAGATAATACAGTGACAGTGTAGTTAAAAGTATAGGTAAAAAACGAAATGTGAAACCAAAATATATTGGCTATACTAAGTATAGCCCAGTAAGTAGGTGAAAAAAGTGTCCACAAGAGTGTTGAATGGTATGTCCCTCTGATGGAGGTAGTCCCAATCTTGGAAAAATGGTGTAAGGCTTGTCTGTAGTCAATAACAACGAAACTCAAAAAGTAAATGGGTACTCTTACCAGCTGTGATGGACCCCGAATGTCGTACGACAGAGGGGTCAAACAAGCTTGGGATCTTGTGCTGTATTCATCGGAGGTTGCTCGGGTGCTGGACACAGATGAATGGGACCTAGTTTAAGGTAATATTCTCGGCTCCTGAACCGTGCAGACTCCAAGTGCTCCCCAGCCTGATAGCCGTCTCCGAAGCTGTTCCGTGAAGGCTCCAGGAAGTAATCATATAAAACAGAGGAAAGGAGAAGGACTCCAATGGTGCAGGTCAAAAACCAATTGGGTTTATTAAAAAAGTCAAATGGTAAACTCCAGGGTAATAAAAGTGATTACAAAAGAAAAGTAATAAAATAAGATAAGAGCAATGTGGGATACAAGAAATGCTGGCCCGACCGGTTTCGACACTAAGGGGTCTTCAACTGGGGCAACACTGTATCTCCTCAAATTGCCATTAAATATATACGCTAATATGCCAGAGATCCGTCCTCCAAGGGGGCGGAGTCTGACGACCAGCTGGATAGCCAGTGACACAGGCAGAACGAACAAATTATTAGGTGGCACTAGATAACATATAACTAAATCAATATATGTTACACCAGAGTTTGAAATGAAAAAAGGGGTTTAAATCCTATCAGTGACTTAAAAGGAGGCCGGACATGTGTTCATGAGTTCTAAGCCTCAATGTGAACTCCCATCACGTGATAAGCTAGGACCAATGAGGCCCGGTATTCATAGAACAGTACCCAAGGGAGGGTTATACACAGCCGGACATGTGTTCATGAGTTCCAAGCCTCAATGTGAACTCCCATCACGTGATAAGCTAGGACCAATGAGGCCCGGTATTCATAGAACAGTACCCAAGGGAGGGTTATACGCAGCAAGACATGTGTTCATGAGTTCCAAGCCTCAATGTGAACGCCCATCACGTGATAAGCTAGGACCAATGAGGCCTGGTATTCATAGAACAGTACCCAAGGGAGGGTTATACACAGCCGGACATGTGTTCATGAGTTCCAAGCCTCAATGTGAACTCCCATCACGTGATAAGCTAGGACCAATGAGGCCTGGTATTCACAGATCAGTACCCAAGGAAGGGTTATACACAGCCCACGTAATACGTGCGGAGACCCGAAGCATCCGGATGCGCAACGCCCTTGACAAGACAACTGGGCTGTGTATCGTGAGAGATTACCCAATCCAGAGTCACTTATAGGATGGTGAAACCTTGTGGTGCGGTCATGTGACATCTAGGTCACATGACCGACTGAAAAAGAGGCCAGATATATGTTAATGGGATCCAAGCCTCAATGTGAACTAAAGTCATGTGGTGTGTTCTGACCAATGGGACACAGTGATCAAAGAACTGTACCCAAGGAAGGATTCCACATAGCCCGGCGTCAGACGTAATACGTGTGCAGATCTGAAGCATCGGAATGCACAACGCCACTGACATTACGGCTGGGCGGTGTGACAAAAATATGAGGTGACACCCTCTGGGGTATGTTCAACTTCCGGTGGGAAAATAAAACTGAATGGAGACAATAAATAAATTTGCACATCAAAACATGGTTAAAACTCTGGTTAGGAGATAAATCTCATAGTAAACG
Organism: Lithobates septentrionalis; assembly: GCA_037952835.1. Lineage (NCBI taxonomy): Eukaryota > Metazoa > Chordata > Amphibia > Anura > Ranidae > Lithobates > Lithobates septentrionalis. The sequence goes on along the minus strand of JBBDGP010000082.1, from coordinate 14,708,254 downwards.
GCAAAGAGAGTCATAAAACAACCTGAGCATGGAATAGATGATATCCAAAAGGTAAATGTTTAAATTGATAGGTAAATGATGGTAATAATAAACGTGCCTAACTGTGTTTGATAGCGTATGTTTTGTGCAACACACTAGATTGTTACACACACCATACGCACTTTACGAGATTGTGTATCAATACTTCAATCCCAAAGTGTTAATTGACAGAAACAGTATTAGGGAAACTCAATATAAGAGCAATGTGGGGTTATTCACTGCTGAGAACAGTAACAGAGAGAATATATGCTGAATGGGGTTTGGAAGGGGAGTGGGACGGTTATTAAATGCACTTAGGCCTGATTGATAAAGCAATTAAGGTCCCACTCCACATTCATACCATTTGGCGTATAACATTTGAGTTCATATATCCAGAATGTCTCAAGTCGAGACACCCCCCGTAGGCAAGAATCACCTCTCCAGTTAGAGACAAAGTGATCTATAATCTGAAATTGGGTACCGGTGGGGTCTTTGCCATGATGTTCCAGGTAGTGATGGGATACAGTATGTTTGGGGCATCCCTTTTTAATTTTAGCCAGGTGTTCATTTACCCTAATGCTAAAATTCCTGATTGTCCTCCCTACGTATTGTAATTTGCAGGGGCACGTAATGAGATAGGCTATGTACCTAGTTACACAGGTTGTAAAGTGTTTCATAGAGTATGTACGTGAAGTTACTGTGGGCGAAAAGGTGTCGGTTTTTCGTCTACCCAGAACATTATGCAAACAGACATTGCACCTTCTGCAGGGAAAATAGCCTTTACATCCGGGAAAAAAGGCCATTCGTTTAGGGGGATTGATGGTATTGGGAGCGATATCGCTCTGTATATATCAATACAACACCCCCATATGGACCAATAATCGGTTCGCTCCTCTTCGGGATACTGACCCCTATGAGACTCACCATGACTCATATTTATATATGAATCGTGACAATGAGGGGTACTCTGACATCCCATACAATTACAACCATGACTATCCAGGACAATCATACCATCAGGATTTTCCCAGGCCCACCTCCAATCACTCTGGAAGCCTAAAACCACACGAGGCACCAGAGGGGGGTGGCGCCTCCAATGGAAAAAGGAAAAGAACCCAGTAGGAGCAGGCATTTTTAACTTAAGTTCCGTTACACTATCTGAGGAAGAAAAACACACTCTAGCCACTTCAGCCCCGGAAGAATTTACCCCCTTCCTGACCAGAGCACTTTTTGTGATTCGGCACTGCGTCGCTTTAACTGACAATTGCGTGGTCGTGCGACGTTGCACCCAAACAAAATTGACGTCCTTTTTTTCCCACAAATAGAGCTTTCTTTTGGTGGTATTTGATCACCTCTGTGGTTTTTATTTTTTGCGCTATAAACAAAAATCGAGGGACAATTTTGAAAGAAACGCATTATTTTTTAATTTTTGCTATAATAAATATCCACCAAAAATATATAATAAACAATTTTTTACCTCAGTTTAGGCCGATACGTATTCTTCTACATATTTTTGGTAAAAAAAATCGCAATAAGCGATTATTAATCGGTTTGCGCAAAAGTTATAGCGTTTACAAAATAGGGGATAGTTTTTTGCCATTTTTATTAAAAAAATTATTTTTTTTTAAATGGCAGCGATCAGCGATTTTTATCATGACTGCAACATTATGGCGGACACATCGGACATTTTTGACACATTTTTGGGACCATTGTCATTTATACAGCAATCAGTGCTATAAAAATGCATTTATTCCTGTATAAATGACACTGGCAGTGAAGGGGTTAACCACTAGGGGGCGGGGAGGGGTTAAATCAGTACTAGGGAGTGATTACTAACTGTCAGGGGGATGGGCTGTAAGTGTGACGTCACTGATCTCTGCTCCGATGACAGGGAGCAGAGATCGAGTGACACTGTCACTAGGCAGAACGGGGAGATGCTGTTTACAACAGCATCTCCCCGTTCGTCCTCTCCGTGAGGCGATCGCGGGTATGCCCACGGTGATCGAGTCCGCGGGACCCACGACCCGACTCACGGAGCTTGCCGCGGGTGCGCGTGCGTGCCGATGGCCGCGCGCGCGCACCCGCTGGCCGCCTCTTAAAGGGGAACATACAGGAACGTGATTTTGCCTGTACGAGCCCTTTTGCTGACGTAAATGTATGTGAGGCGGTCGGCAAGCGGCTAGATAAGGGCCTCAAATTTGTTCCACCTAGAAAAATCAATAAATTTAACACGTTTATTGATGTACAAAAATATGTTCGGAAGCTCAATGTACAGAGACATTTTCTTTCTACCCCAACCAGTATTACTAGGGTTCATACACCAAGTGATATATTACATTCTGGATTATCTAATCCTTCCCTTTTTAACCCGCCTGGTAGGGACGAGCTTCGTGTTCGAGTCGAACCCATGTTCGACTCGAACATCGTCTGTTCGCCCGTTCGCCGAATTGCGAACGATATGGGCCGTTCGCGCTAAATTTGTGTGGCGCGTCATGGCCCATAATTCACTGCGGCATCGCAGTGCATTGCTGGCTGATGATTGGCCAAGCATGCACTATGACCCGCATGCTTGGCCAATCCCAGGGCCGTCTGAACAGAGAGCCGTAATTGGCCAAAGCCAAGGAGGCTTTGGCCAATTATGGCTCAGGGGATTTAGTACACGCCCCACACTATATAAGGCCACCTGCACGGTGGCCCTGTGTAGTGTGTGTTCCGGCGTTCATTGAGAGAGAGAGAGAGACAGACAGTGACATTTGAGTTAGATAGATTAGGCAGAACAGTCAGTCAGCTTAGCTACACTTACAGTGTATTGTGTATATATATGCATCCCAGGTGTTGCATATATATATATACACTGTATTCAGTTTAGCTAGATCCGTTCCTGTTATCTTCCTACTGACAGGCAGGCTTGTCTTGTTACAGTATATACAGCTACCTGAAGAAAATTGCTGGTGTTCTTTTGATCCTATTAGTACCACAGTCAGGCAGCTAGACTATTTACAGTTAGTGCAGTGGGTCCTGCTCACCATGTTCAGCTAGATCCATTCCTGTTATCTTCTTACTGACAGGCAGGCTTGTCTTGTTACAGTATATACAGCTACCTGAAGAAAATTACTGGTGTTCTTTTGATCCTATTAGTACCACAGTCAGGCAGCCAGACTATTTACAGTTAGTGCAGTGCGTCCTGCTCACAGTGTTCAGCTAGATCCGTTCCTGTTATCTTCCTACTGACAGGCAGGCTTGTCTTGTTACAGTATATACAGCTACCTGAAGAAAATTACTGGTGTTCTTTTGATCCTATTAGTACCACAGTCAGGCAGCTAGACTATTTACAGTCAGTGCAGTGCATCCTGCTCACAGTGTTCAGCTAGATCCATTCCTGTTATCTTCTTACTGACAGGCAGGCTTGTCTTGTTACAGTATATACAGCTACCTGAAGAAAATTACTGGTGTTCTTTTGATCCTATTAGTACCACAGTCAGGCAGCTAGACTATTTACAGTTAGTGCAGTGCATCCTGCTGACAGTGTTCAGCTAAACCTACAAGTTAGTGGGGTGCCTCCTGCTCACAGTGTTCAGCTAAACCTACAAGTTAGTGTGGTGCGTCCACCTCACAGTGTTCAGCTAAACCTACAAGTTAGTGCGGTGTGTCCTGCTCACAGTGTTCAGCTAAAACTACAAGTTAGTGGGGTGCGTCCTGCTCACAGTGTTCAGCTAAACCTACAAGTTAGTGAGGTGCATCCTGCTCACAGTGTTCAGCTAAACCTACAAGTTAGTGTGGTGCGTCCACCTCACAGTGTTCATCTAAACCTACAAGTTAGTGCGGTGCATCCTGCTCACAGTGTTCAGCTAAAACTACAATTTAGTGGGGTGTGTCCTGCTCACAGTGTTCAGCTAAACCTACAAGTTAGTGAGGTGCGTCCTGCTCATAGTGTTCAGCTAAACCTACAAGTTAGTGGGGTGCGTCCTGCTCACAGTGTTCAGCTAAATCTACAATTTGGTGTAGTGAGACCTCTGCACAGTGTTCATCTAAAGCTACAAGTTAGTGCAGTGCGTCCTGCTCACAGTGTTCAGCTAGATCTGTTCCTGTTATCTTCTTACTGACAGGCAGGCTTGTCTTGTTACAGTAGTTACAGCTACCTGAATAAAATTGCTGGTGTTCTTTTGATCCTATTAGTACCACAGTCAGGCAACTAGACTATTTACAGTTAGTGCAGTGCATCCTGCTCACAGTGTTCAGCTAAACCTACAAATTGGTGTAGTGAGACCTCTGCACAGTGTTCATCTAAAGCTACAAATTAGTGCAGTGCGTCCTTCTCACAGTGTTCAGCTAAAACTACAAGTTGGTGTAGTGAGACCTCTGCACAGTGTTCATCTCAAGCTACAAGTTGTTGCAGTGCGTCCTGCTCACAGTGTTTAGCTAAAACTATAAGTTAGTGCTGTGCGTCCTGCTCACAGTGTTCAGCTAAAACTACAGGTTAGTGCTGTGCGTCCTGCTCACAGTGTTCAGCTAAACCTACAAGTTGGTGTAGTAAGACCTCTACACAGTGTTCATCTAAAGCTACAAGTTAGTGCAGTGCGTCCTGCTCACACTGTTCAGCTATAACTACAAGTTAGCGCTGTGCGTCCTGCTCACAGTGTTCAGCTAAAACTACAAGTTAGTGTGGTGCGTCCACCTCACAGTGTTCAGCTAAACCTACAAGTTATTTTTTTGCGAGCTCTGCACAGTGTTCACCTAAAGCTACCTGTAGAAGGTTGGTGGTGTTTTCCTGATCCTATCACTACCGCAGGCAGCTAAAAAAGCTACAAGTTAGTTTTTTGCGAGCTCTGCACAGTGTTCAGCTAAAGCTACCTGTAGAAGGTTGGTGGTGTTCTCATACTACAGGCAGGCAATTGATTTTGCTAGCTGCAGTATCAGTACATACACATATATATATATATATATATATATATATATATATATATATATATATATATATATATTATATATATATATATATATATATATATATATATATATATATATATATATATATATATATATCCCAGCTTAGTGCAGCTACAGGCCATTAGTATGTCTCTGGAAGGCCAAGAAGGAGAGGCAGACAGTCACAAGCCAATAAGAGAGGGCAAGCAGGCTCTGTGTCTAGTGCTGGTCGTGGAGACGGTGCATCCTCATCAGCACGTGGCCGTGGGACACGCTTGGCCTTTTTTTCGGCAGCTGGCCGTGTTGAGCCGCAACATGCGGAAGACTTGGTCGAGTGGATGACCAAGCTGTCCTCATCCTCCTCATCCTCTCTCACCCATGCCCAGGGTACTTTGTCTGGCAAAACAGCGGCCTCTTCCCTTGGCTCAATGTCATCGGTGACTCCTTCCCTAGCCCCACCATGTCCTCCTGAGGAGTCCCTCGAACTGTTTGACCACAGTGTTGGGTACATGCTCCAGGAGGATGCCCAGCGTTTGGAAGGCTCTGATGATGATACTGAGCTCGATGAAGGCAGTAACATGAGCACGGACAGAGGGGGTGCCCAAGAAGGACAGCAATCTGGCAGTCATGCTCCCCCTGCTGCTGCATACTGCCAGGTTTGCTCCAGTGATGAGGAGGGAGGGGATGATGAGGTTACTGACTCAACGTGGGTGCCTGATAGGAGAGAGGAGGAGGAGGAGGAGGAGGAGGCACATCACCAACGAGGCAGGATGCCCTCCAGGGGCCAGCCTAAGGGCAGCACATTGACTGCATCACACCCCAAAGCTCCACATGTGCAGGGCGCTGCAGTCTCTGCGCGTTATTCAAAAAGTTCTTTGGTGTGGGCCTTTTTTGAGACGAGTGCATCAGATCGCACCGCTGCTATTTGCAACATATGTCTCAAGCGTATCTCGTGTGGCCAAAACATCTCCCGCTTGGGTACCACATGCTTGACCAGACATATGTTGACCTGCCATGCAGTTCGTTGGCAAGCGTATCTAAAAGACCCACACCAAAGAACAAAGAGGACCTCTCCTTGCTCCTCATCAGCTGAGATTTCCAACCCCACTAGACCTTCAGTCCTCTCTGAGACCTGCACTGAGAGCAATGAAGGTGTAGAATTAGGTGTGTCACAGCCAAGTACTTGTGGGCAATCTGCTTTTGGTACACCGACGTCAGATTGTACCAGGCAAATTTCCCTGCCCCAGCTGCTGCATTGCCGAAAGAAGTTTGCTCCCAGCCATCCACATGCCCAGCGGTTGAATGCTAGCTTGGCAAAATTGCTAGCACTTCAACTGCTGACTTTTCAGTTGGTAGACAGGGCGGTCAGCGGTAAGGTGCATATTACCGCTGACTCATGGTCCAGCAGGCATGGACAGGGACATTACCTAAGTTTCACAGCGCATTGGGTGACTCTGCTGGCAGCTGGGAAGGATGCAGGACAAGGTGCAGTAGTGTTGGAGGTTGTTCCGCCACCACGCCTCCAAAATGCTAATGATTGTGACACACCTCTCTCCTCCACCCCCTCCTCTTCTTCTTCCTCCATGGCGTCTTCCTGTGCTTTGTCCTCGGAACCAGCGGTGCTCCGTAGCCATTCAAGGGGCTACGCAAGTACGCAGGCCAAAAGATGCCATGCGGTGCTTGAGCTGGTGTGCTTGGGGGACAGGAGTCACACTGGGGCAGAGGTTCTGTCAGCTCTGCAGGGGCAGGTTCAGAGGTGGTTGACGCCATGCCAACTTAAGGCAGGAATGGTGGTTTGCGACAATGGCACCAACCTCCTCTCTGCCCTCCGACAGGGACAAATGACCCATGTGCCCTGTTTGGCTCACGTCCTTAACTTGGTGGTGCAGCTGTTCTTGGGCAGGTACCCGGGCTTACAGGATGTCCTGAGGTAGGCCAGGAAAGTCTGTGTGCATTTCCGCTGGTCATATAATGCCAGTGCTCAGCTGACGGACCTCCAAAAGGAGTTTAACCTGCCCAAGAACCGCCTAATCTGTGACATGCCCACCAGGTGAAACTCAACGTTGGCCATGCTGCAGCGGCTGCACACGCAGCAGAGGGCCATCAATGAGTACCTGTGCGACTATGGCACCAGCACAGGGTCAGGAGAGCTTGTTTTTTTTCCCCATGCCAGTGGGCCATGATCAGGGATGCATGCACTGTCCTGTCACCATTTGAGGAGGCCACAAGGATGGTGAGCAGTGACAGTGCATGCATCAGTGACACTGTCCCCCTTGTCCACCTGTTGGAGCACACGCTGCGTGGAATAATGGACAGGGCACTTGAGGCAGAACAGAGGCAGGAAGAGGAGGACTTCCTTAGCTCTCAAGGCCCCCTTTATCCAGACAGTGTTCCTGCGTGCCCGCCGATCACACAGGAAGAGGAGGAGGAGGAAGATTGTGTCAGTATGGAGGTGGAGCCTGGCACTCAGCATCAGCAGCAGTCTTTAAGGGATCAGTCCCAAGAAACACATGGACTTGTACGTGGCTGGGAGGAGGTGGCTGCGGACCATGTCGTCCTTAGTGACCCAGAAGACTCCGGACCGAATGCCTCAGCAAACCTACGCTGCATGGCCTCCCTGATCCTGCAAAGCCTGCGTAAGGATCCTCGTATTCGTGGTATCAAGGAGAAGGACCAATACTGGCTGGCAACCCTCCTTGATCCACGTTACAAGGGTAAGGTTGCGGACCTTATCTTGCCATCGCAGAGGGAGCAGAGGATAAAACATCTTCGGGAGGCCTTGCAGAAAGGTCTGTGCAACGCGTTCCCAGAGACTGGGAGGTTACAAACTCCTGTTTCTGGACAACGTGTTGCTGAGGCTTCGGTCAGTCAAAGAAGGAGCGGTGGAGAAGGTGGCCATATGACCGATGCGTTCAGACAATTTTTTGGTCCGCAGCCCCAAGGTATGATCGGTTCCAGCAACCATCGCCAGCGTCTGTTTTACATGGTGCAGGAATACCTAGGGGCAAGATCAGACTTGGACACCTTTCCCACCGAAAATCCTCTGGGTTACTGGGTCTTGAGGATGGATCACTGGCCAGAGCTTGCACAGTATGCAATTGAGCTACTGGCCTGTCCTGCATCCAGCGTTCTTTCGGAACGCACATTCAGTGCTGCTGGAGGCGTGGTAACCGATCACAGGGTGCGTCTGTTCACCGACTCGGTCGATCGACTGACCTTCATAAAAATGAATCAGTCTTGGATCACCACCAGCTACCAAGCACCTGATGCTGATGTAACCGAATAACTTTTTTTGAAATCTCAGATCCCTTCAAAGACTGCCTATGCTGATGCTGAGTGACTATCCCTGAGTAATTATCCTCTTCCTCCTCAATCATCACGCTGATAGCTTGTAAAAACATTTTTGGTTCTGGGCGCCACCACCAGTGCCTAAGGCACAATTTTTCAGCCCCTGTTTAACAGGGGCGTGTAATTGCAATTTTTGATGCAATACTTTGCAGCAGGGCTCGTTCCTGCGTTCCAACTAGAGTGTCTATGAGGGGTTGCAGTGTTGTGGCACCAGCACCACCACCACCAACTCCCAATTTTTCTGCCCCTGTTCAACAGGGGCATGTAATTACAATTCTTGATCTAATATTTCACAGCAGGGCCCATTTCTGCACCCACCAAGAGCGAGTGAGGACTTACAGTGCTGTGGCACCAGCACCACCACCACCAAAGGCCCAGTTTTTCTGCCCCTGTTCAACAGGGGCATGTAATTACAATTCTTGATCTAATATTTCACAGCAGGGCCCTGTGAGGGCTTACAGTGTTGTGGCCACAACAACACCTAAGGCCCAAATTTCTGCTGAGTATATAGGGCAGGCCCCTACTTTCAAATCTACCCCTAGGAAGGGAAATTCTCTCCTGTAAGAGTTAATATGGGAAAAACATTTCTCCTTTCCACTGATGCTTTCCAATCCTTGTTCCACAAAAAACCCCAAATTCTCAAAAAGCATTTGTCATTGGGACAAAAAGTGAGGTGAAATCTTCTGAAGAGGAGGAAAGACAGCAAAACAAATGTCACAGGGGTGATAACCCTTCCCTATGTTTTCCAAAAAGCTTAAAAAAGATTTTTTGGCTGGAGCTAAACACGTTAAAAATGTACCCGTTCAAAATGACAAACAGATTCTACTTAACAACAAACCTACAGTCCCTGTCTTGTTTGCACTGCCTGTATACTGCTGTTCAGAGTATATAGGGCCTGGTGGCCCCACACCTTTCCTTATTTTAATTTGGGTGCAGGGTTCCCCTTAATATCCATACAAGACCCAAAGGGCCTGGTAATGGACTGGGGGGTACCCATGGTGTTTGTCTCACTGATTTTCATCCATATTGCCAGGACCGGACATTACATTAAACCCGCAAGCTGTTTTAACCACTTGCCGACCGCCTCACGCCTATATACGTGAGCAGAGCGGCACGGGCAGGCAAAATCACGTACCTGAAACGTGATTGCCTTCCCGCGGGTGGGGGGTCCGATCGGACCCCCCCCGGTGCCAGCTGCGGTCGGCATTTGGTTGGAAGCGATGAGAGACGAGGGGGAGGCCATCCGATCGTGGCCCCCCCCTCGCGATCGCTCCCAGCCAATGACAAACATCCCCTGCCTCTGTATAGTACACAGAGGCAGAGGATGTGATGTCATCTCTCCTCGGCTCGGGAGTTTCCGTTCCAGCGCCGAGGGGAGATGACATGTAAGTGCACCAACACTCACACACACACAGTAGAACATGCCAGGCATACCTTACACCCCCGATCGCCCCCCCCCAATCACCCCCCCCCCCCCCCCCTGTCACAAACTGACACCAAGCAGGTTTTTTGTTTTTTTTTTCCTGATTACTGCATAGTGTCAGTTTGTGACAGTTAGCAGTGTTAGGGTAGTGACTCTTACCCCCCTGTAGGTCTAGGGTACCCCCCTTACCCCCCCTAATAAAGTTTTAACCCCTTGATCACCCCCCCTCACCAGTGTCACTAAGCGATCATTTTTCTGATCGCTGTATTAGTGTCGCTGGTGACGCTAGTTAGGGACTTAAATATTTAGGTTCGCCGTCAGCGTTTTATAGCGACAGGGACCCCCATATACTACCGAATAAATGTTTTAACCCCTTGATTGCCCCCTAGTTAACCCTTTCACCACTGATCACCGTATAACCATTACAGTTGACGCTGGTTAGTTTGTTTATTTTTTATAGTGTCAGGGCACCCGCCGTTTATTACCAAATAAAAGTTTAGCCCCCTGTAGGTCTAGGGTACCCCCCTTACCCCCCCCTAATAAAGTTTTAACCCCTTGATTACCCCCCCTCACCAGTGTCACTAAGCGATCATTTTTCTAATCGCTGTATTAGTGTCGCTGGTGACGCTAGTTAGGGAGGTAAATATTTAGGTTCGCCGTCAGTGTTTTATAGCGACAGGGACCCCCATATACTATCTAATAAATGTTTTAACCCCTTGATGGCCCCCTAGTTAACCCTTTTACCACTGATCACCGTATAACCGTTACGGGTGACGCTGGTTAGTTTGTTTATTTTTTATAGTGTCAGGGCACCCGCCGTTTATTACCGAAAAAAGGTTTAGCCCCCTGATCGCCCGGCGGTGATATGCGTCGCCCTAGGCAGCGTCAGATTAGCACCAGTACCGCGAACACCCATGCACGCACCGTACACGCACCGTACACCTCCCTTAGTGGTATAGTATCTGAACGCATCAATATCTGATCCGATCAGATCTATACTAGCGTCCCCAGCAGTTTAGGGTTCCCAAAAACGCAGTGTTAGCGGGATCAGCCCAGATACCTGCTAGCACCTGCGTTTTGCCCCTCCGCCCGGCCCAGCCCAGTCCAGCCCACCCAAGTGCAGTATCGATCGATCACTGTCACTTTTTTTTGTAGCGTTTTGGTGAACTGGCAAGCACCAGCGGCCTAGTACACCCCGGTCGTAGTCAAACCAGCACTGCAGTAACACTTGGTGACGTGGCGAGTCCCATAAGTGCAGTTCAAGCTGGTGAGGTGGCAAGCACAAGTAGTGTCCCGCTGCCACCAAAAAGACAAACACAGGCCCGTCGTGCCCATAGTGCCCTTCCTGCTGCATTCGCCAATCCTAATTGGGAACCCACCGCTTCTGCAGCGCCCGTACTTCCCCCATTCACATCCAACCAAAGGCAGTCGGCTGCATGAGAGGCATTTATATATCCTCCCAAGTACCCCTACCCAACGAACCCCCCCAAAAAAGATGTTGTGTCTGCAGCAAGCGCGGATATAGGCGTGACACCCGCTATTATTGTCCCTCCTGTCCTGACAATCCTGGTCTTTGCATTGGTGAATGTTTTGAACGCTACCATTCACTAGTTGAGTATTAGCGTAGGGTACAGCATTGCACAGACTAGGCACACTTTCACAGGGTCTCCCAAGATGCCATCGCATTTTGAGAGACCCGAACCTGGAAGCGGTTACAGTTATAAAAGTTACAGTTACAAAAAAAAAGTGTAAAAAAAAAAAAAAACACAAACAAAAATAAAAAAAAATAGTTGTCGTTTTATTGTTCTCTCTCTCTATTCTCTCTCTCTTGTTCTGCTCTTTTTTACTGTATTCTATTCTGCAATGTTTTATTGTTATTATGTTTTATCATGTTTGCTTTTCAGGTATGCAATTTTTTATACTTTACCGTTTACTGTGCTTTATTGTTAACCATTTTTTTATCTTCAGGTACGCCATTCACGACTTTGAGTGGTTATACCAGAATGATGCCTGCAGGTTTAGGTATCATCTTGGTATCATTCTTTTTAGCCAGCGGTCGGCTTTCATGTAAAAGCAATCCTAGCGGCTAATTAGCCTCTAGACTGCTTTTACAAGCAGTGGGAGGGAATGCCCCCCCCCCACCGTCTTCCGTGTTTTTCTCTGGCTCTCCTGTCTCAACAGGGAACCTGAGAATGCAGCCGGTGATTCAGCCAGCTGACCATAGAGCTGATCAGAGACCAGAGTGGCTCCAAACATCTCTATGGCCTAAGAAACCGGAAGCTACGAGCATTTTATGACTTAGATTTCGCCGGATGTAAATAGCGCCATTGGGAAATTGGGGGAGCATTTTATCACACCGATCTTGGTGTGGTCAGATGCTTTGAGGGCAGAGGAGAGATCTAGGGTCTAATAGACCCCAATTTTTTCAAAAAAGAGTACCTGTCACTACCTATTGCTATCATAGGGGATATTTACATTCCCTGAGATAACAATAAAAATGATTTAAAAAAAAAAAATGAAAGGAACAGTTTAAAAATAAGATAAAAAAGCAAAAAAATAATAAAGAAAAAAAATAAATAAATAAAAAGCACCCCTGTCCCCCCTGCTCTCGCGCTAAGGCGAACGCAAGCGGCGGTCTGGCGTCAAATGTAAACAGCAATTGCACCATGCATGTGAGGTATCACCGCGAAGGTCAGATCGAGGGCAGTAATTTTAGCAGTAGATCTCCTCTGTAAATCTAAAGTGGTAACCTGTAAAGGCTTTTAAAGGTTTTTAAAAATGTATTAATTTTGTTGCCACTGCACGTTTGTGCGCAATTTTAAAGCATGTCATGTTTGGTATCCATGTACTCGGCCTAAGATCATCTTTTTTATTTCATCAAACATTTGGGCAATATAGTGTGTTTTAGTGCATTAAAATTTAAAAAAGTGTGTTTTTTCCCCAAAAAATGCGTTTGAAAATCGCTGCGCAAATACTGTGTGAAAAAAAAAAAATGAAACACCCACCATTTTAATCTGTAGGGCATTTGCTTTAAAATAATATATAATGTTTGGGGGTTCAAAGTAATTTTCTTGCAAAAAAAAATAATTTTTTCATGTAATCAAAAAGTGTCAGAAAGGGCTTTGTCTTCAAGTGGTTAAAAGAGTGGGTGATGTGTGACATAAGCTTCTAAATGTTGTGCATAAAATGCCAGGACAGTTCAAACCCCCCCCCAAATGACCCCATTTTGGAAAGTAGACACCCCAAGCTATTTGCTGAGAGTCATGTCGAGTCCATGGAATATTTTATATTGTGACACAAGTAGCGGGAAAGAGACAAATTTTTTTTTTTTTTTGCACAAAGTTGTCACTAAATGTTATATTGCTCAAACGTGCCATGGGAATATGTGAAATTACACCCCAAAATAAATTCTGTTGCTTCTCCTGAGTACGGGGATACCACATGTGTGGGACTTTTTGGGAGCCTAGCCGTGCACGGGACCCCGAAAACCAAGCACCGCCTTCAGGCTTTCTAAGGCCGTAAATTTTTGATTTCACTCTTCACTGCCTATCACAGTTTCGGAGGCCATGGAATGCCCAGGTGGCACAACCCCCCCCCAAATTACCCCATTTTGGAAAGTAGACACCCCAAGCTATTTGCTGAGAGGTATAGTGAGTATTTTGCAGACCTCACTTTTTGTCACAAAGTTTTGAAAATTGAAAAAAGAAAAAAAAAATTTTTTTTTCTGGTCTTTCTTCATTTTCAAAAACAAATGAGAGCTGCAAAATACTCACCATGCCTCTCAGCAAATAGCTTGGGGTGTCTACTTTCCAAAATGGGGTCATTTGGGGGGGGGGGTTTGTGCCATCTTGGCATTTTATGGCCTTCAAAACTGTGATAGGTAGTGAGGAGTAAAATCAAAAATGTATGCCCTTAGAAATCCTGAAGGTGGTGCTGGGTTTTCGGGGCCCCGTACGCGGCTAGGCTCCCAAAAAGTGCCACACATGTGGTATCCCCGTACTCAAGAGAAGCAGCTGAATGTATTTTGGGGTGCAATTCCACATATGCCCATGGCCTGTGTGAGCAATATATCATTTAGTGACAACTTTTTGTAAATTTTTTTTTTTTTTTGTCATTATTCAATCGCTTGGGACAAAAAAAAAATATTCAATGGGTTCAACATGCCTCTCAGCAATTTCCTTGGGGTGTCTACTTTCCAAAATGGGGTCATTTGGGGGGGTTTTGTACTGCCCTGCCATTTTAGCACCTCAAGAAATGACATAGGCAGTCATAAACTAAAAGCTGTGTAAATTCCAGAAAATGTACCCTAGTTTGTAGACGCTATAACTTTTGCGCAAACCAATAAATATACGCTTATTGACATTTTTTTTACCAAAGACATGTGGCCGAATACATTTTGGCCTAAATGTATGACTAAAATTTAGTTTATTGGATTTTTTTTATAACAAAAAGTAGAAAATATCATTTTTTTTCAAAATTTTCAGTCTTTTTCCGTTTATAGCGCAAAAAATAAAAACGGCAGAGGTGATCAAATACCATCAAAAGAAAGCTCTATTTGTGGGAAGAAAAGGACGCAAATTTCGTTTGGGTAGAGCATTGCATGACCGCGCAATTAGCAGTTAAAGCGACGCAGTGCCGAATTGTAAAAAGTGCTCTGGTCAGGAAGGGGGTAAATCCTTCCGGGGCTGAAGTGGTTAAATGAGATTTTTTCCTTTAAAAATGACATTTGGTGCAGGGACTGTTCTAAACACGGGAAACACGGGTCACTTTACAGGCATACTATAGACACCCACCAGGTACGATATTTAAAGGAATATTTCACTTTTTTTTTTTACTTTAAGCATCATTAAAATCACTGCTCCCGAAAAAACGGCCGTTTTTAAAAGTTTTTTTTGCATTGATGCATGTCCCCTGGGGTAGGACCCGGGTCCCCAAACCCTTTTTAGGACAATACCATGCAAATTAGCCTTTAAAATGAGCACTTTTGATTTCGAACGTTCGAGTCCCATAGACGTCAATGGGGTTCTAACGTTCGTGCGAACTTTCGGTCCGTTCGCCGGTTCTGGTGCGAACCGAACCGGGGGGTGTTCGGCTCATCCCTACCGCCTGGCAACACGGCTCCAGCCATCAATGTTTTCCGCAATTTAGTATTAGATGATTTGGAGAAGCTACCTATCAAGAGAACTGATCAAGACCCCAAGATTCAGACAGGCCTGAAAACCTTGTTTGAGAAGAAAAATTGTATTATCCGCCCTGCAGACAAAGGGGGCGGAATTGTTATACTTGATAAAACAACCTATGTTCAAGAATAGAAGAGATTACTTGACGATCATACCACTTATAGCCAGCTACCAGGGGACCCCACTTCGAAATATAAGAAAGCCCTGGTGGAAATTGTCAGAGGGTTTATCTCGTATCCCTATTATTTATCAGCTACCCAAGATCCACAAGGATCCTATAAACCCACCCGGCCATCCGATTGTTAGTGGGATCAATTCAGTTACATCTAGGATTGGGAAATATATAGACCACTATCTCCAACCTCTAGTAAAACTAATTCCATCATATCTAAAAGACACAGGAGACACCATTCAACTTTTGGAAAAAGTAACATACCATGATGATGTAATTCTAGTTACGGCCGAAGTGTCTGCTTTATACACTTGTATACCACACCATTTGGGCCTTTCAGTCGTTGAATATTACCTTAAGAAAAACTCATCCCTTCCACCAATTCACATTAACTACATTATGGAACTCTTGGTATACGCTACCAAACACAATTATTTTTGGTTCCAGGGTAACTTTTTTTTACAGATTAAGGGCGTGGCTATGGGGGCCAAATATGCCCCCAGCCTAGCCAATTTGTTCATGGCCCAGTGGGAGGAGGATGTCGTCTATGCTCTAAACAAACCTGAACTGCTGGTGTTGACCAGGTATATAGACAACATCCTCCTCCTAAGGAAAAGCCAGCCATGCCTCCCTTGATTCCTTTATGGCTACTCTCAACAGCAACGATCGAGGGATTGTTCTCAATTACGTGGCCAGCACCACGACCATACACTTTCTTGACCTAGAAATTACAGCTATTAACAATCGCCTTGAACTCAAAACTTTTTTTAAACCTACTGACAGGAATGGATACATTCCTGTGGACAGCTGCCTTCATTACCAATGGCTTAAATCTGTCCCCCGAGGCCAATTCCTTTGATTAAGGCGCAATTGTACTCAGAACAGCGACTTCATTTTCCAATCACAAGTTCTAAGGCAGCGATTCATAGAAAAAGGCTATAAGCCCTCTGACCTAGATGCAGATATCAGTTTGGTCTCCAGGATTGAGAGAGCAACTCTTTTGGAGCCCAAATCCAAGATGGCTTCAAACGATAAATGGAAATGGTCCTTTTTCACATCCTTTTCTTCCCAACATAGGGATGTGAAGAGGATCATCAGTAAGCACTGGAAGATTCTCCAAAGCGATAGAATTTTGAGTCCCTTGCTCCCAGACAAGGCAGGGGTTACCTTCAGGGGAGCACGCTCTATACAGAACGATATCGCTCCCAATACCATTGATCCCCCTAAACGAATGGCCTTTTTCCCTGAATGTAAAGGCTATTTTCCCTGCAGAAGGTGCAATGTCTGTTTGCATAATGTACTGGGTAGACGAAAAACTGACACCTTTTCATCCACAGTAACTTCACGTACATACTCTATGAAACACTTTACTGTATCCCGTCACTACCTGGAATATCATGGCAAAGACCCCACCGGTACCCAATTTCAGATTATAGATCGCTTTTAACTGGAGACGTGATTCTTGCCTACGGGGGGTGTCTTGACTCGAGACATTCTGGATATATGAACTCAAATGTTATACGCCCCATGGTATGAATGTGGAGTGGGACCTTAATTGCTTTATCAACCAGGCCTAAGTGCATTTAATAACCGTCCCACTCCCCCTCCATACCCCATTCAGCATATATTCTCTCTGTTACTGTTCTCAGCAGTGAATAACCCCACATTGCTCTTATATTGAGTTTTCCTAATACTGTTTCTGTCAATTAACACTTTGGGATTGAAGTATTGATACACAATCTCGTATACTGCGTATGGTGTGTGTAACAATCTAGTGTGTTGCACAAAACATACGCTATCAAACACAGTTAGACACGTTTATTATTACCATCATTTACCTATCAATTTAAACATTTACCTTTTGGATATCATCTATTCCATGCTCAGGTTGTTTTATGACTCTCTTTGCAGATTACTATGAGATTTATCTCCTAACCAGAGTTTTAACCATGTTTTGATGTGCAAATTTATTTATTGTCTCCATTCAGTTTTATTTTCCCACCGGAAGTTGAACATACGCCAGAGGGTGTCACCTCATATTTTTGACACACCGCCCAGCCGTCATGTCAGTGGCGTTGTGCATTCCAATGCTTCGGATCTGCACACGTATTACGTCTGATGCCGGGCTATGTGGAATCCTTCTTTGGGTACAGTTCTTTGATCACTGTGTCCCATTGGTCGGAACACACCACATGACTTTAGTTCACATTGAGGCTTGGATCCCATTAACATATATCAGACCTCTTTTTCAGTCGGTCATGTGACCTAGATGTCACATGACTGCACCACAAGGTTTCACCGTCCTATAAGTGACTCTGGATTGGGTAATCTCTCACAATACACCGTCCAGCTGTCTTGTCAGTGGCGTTGCGCATCCCGATGCTTCGGGTCTGCGCACGTATTACGTGGGCTGTGTATAACCCTTCCTTGGGTACTGTTCTGTGAATACCAGGCCTCATTGGTCCTAGCTTATCACATGATGGGAGTTCACATTGGGGCTTGGAACTCATGAACACATGTCCGGCTGTGTATAACCCTCCCTTGGGTACTGTTCTGTGAATACCAGGCCTCATTGGTCCTAGCTTATCACGTGATGGGAGTTCACATTGAGGCTTAGAACTCATGAACACATGTCCGGCTGTGTATAACCCTCCCTTGGCTACTGTTCTGTGAATACCAGGCCTCATTGGTCCTAGCTTATCACGTGATGGGAGTTCACATTGTGGCTTGGAACTTATGAACACATGTCCGGCTGTGTATAACCCTCCCTTGGGTACTGTTCTATGAATACCGGGCCTCATTGGTCTTAGCTTATCACGTGATGGGAGTTCACATTGAGGCTTGGAACTCATGAACACATGTCCGGCCTCCTTTTCAGTCACTGATAGGATTTAAACCCCTTTTTTCATTTCAAACTCTGGTGTAACATATATTTATTTAGTTATATGTTATCTAGTGCCACCTAATAATTTGTTCGTTCTGCCTGTGTCACTGGCCATCCAGCTGGTCGTCAGAGGACGGATCTCTGGCATATTAGTGTATATATTCAATGGCAATGTGAGGAGATACAGTTTTGCCCCAGTTGAAGACCCCTTAGTGTCGAAACCGGTCGGGCCAGCATTTCTTGTATCCCACATTGCTCTTATCTTATTTTATTACTTTTTTTTTGTAATCACTTTTATTACCTTGGAGTCTACCATTTGACTTTTTTAATAAACCCAATTGGTTTTTGACCTGCACCATTGGAGTCCTTCTCCTTTCCTCTGTTTTATATGATTACTTCCTGGAGCCTTCACAGAACAGCTTCGAAGACGGCTATCAGGCTGGGGAGCACTTGGAGTCTGCACGGTTCAGGAGCCGAGGATATTACCTTGAACCAGGTCCCATTCATAAGCCCCCCGCCCGCAGACCCCCACAACCACCGGCCACGGTTGTGGGGATGAGGCCCTTGTCTTCATCAACATGGGGACAAGGTGCTTTGGGGGGCTACCCCAAAGCACCCTCCCAATGTTGAGGGCATGTGGCCTGGTATGGTTCAGGAGGGGGGGGGGCCGCACTCTCGTCCCCCCCTCTTTTCCTGCGGCCTGCCAGGTTGCGTGCTCGGATAAGGGTCTGGTATGGATTTTTAGGGGGACCCCACGCCGTTTTTTTTTTTTTTGGGGCGCGGGGTTCCCCTTAAAATCCATACCAGACCTGAAGGGTCTGGTATGGAATTTAGGGGGAACCCCACGTCAATTTTTTTTTTAAATTTTGGCTGGGGTTCCCCTTAATATCCATACCAGACCTGAAGGGCCTTGTATGGAATTTAGGGGGACTCCCACATCATTTTTTTTTTTAATTTTGGTTCGGGGTTGCCCTGTGGGGAATTCCCATGCCGTTTTTATCAATGAACTTCTATGTGTATTGTCGGCAATGCAATAGCCGCGGTAGTTTTAAATGAGTTTTTTCCTTCAAAATGTCATTTTGCTGTCAGACTGTTCTAAACACGGGAAACATGCGCCCCTTTACAGGCATACTATAGACACCCCCCAGGTACGAAATTTAAAGGGATATTACACTTTTATTGTTTGACTTTAAGCATTATTAAAATCACTGCTCCTGAAAAAACGGCCGTTTTTAAAACTTTTTTTTGCATTGATCCATGTCCCCTGGGGCAGGACCCAGGTCCCCAAACACTTTTATTGACAATAACTTGCATATTAGCCTTTAAAATTAGCACTTTTGATTATTCATGTTCGTGTCCCATAGACTTTAACGGTGTTCTCGTGTTCGAACAAATTTTTTTCCTGTTCGCATGTTCTGGTGCGAACCGAACAGGGGGGTGTTCGGCTCATCCCTACCCTTGAGTATATTCCTCCCGGGGAGAGAGGGGGCAACTATGATAAGCTACTCTTGCAACGGGAGGCCCGCTGGATTCATGACCTTTCGGCTTTGAAGCATCCAGGCCTCAATAACACCTTCAGCTTCAAACCGTTTCTATAAGTCCACATTGATTAGCTACTTGGTAGACAAGATTTTTTAATATCTCCCGTATTTCTATATCTCCCGTATTCTTCAATCCTTTTTTCCTTTTTTTCTTTTCTTTCCTTTTATTCCCATAGTTCTATGTCAATATCTGTATATGACTAGATTGCAATTTAACTATGTTAGTATGTGAAATGGGACCAATGTACCTTTTTCTTTTCCTTTTTTGTTGTTTGTTCCTAAGTATGCAGCAAACTCTCTTTCCAAACCTGTTTTTTGTCCTGTACACAATTATTTGATTTACTAATGGGCTCTGCAGTTGGTCTCCTCCACTAGGTTCTTCCTCCCTTCTTCTTTGGTTCACACGGACACCAGGGGCACCCAGGGGTGTTGTGAGTAATCAATCACCTACCCCTGGGAGCCCTAGAGGCGCACATTCCCACTGGATGTTAAAAACTTGCGGTTTAGGGGCCACAGGCCTTATTCCATATACTGAACTTTACCTGCCTTGCTACTTTTTTGCTCGTGTCGGTCTTCTCCAGTGAGGCCTAGATCTATTTATACTTAAAGATATGTGATTTTTTCCTTGTCACAGATGAAACTAATTTAAACTTATTTTACATTTCTTCATATGTTTTTCCATTACCATTTAAACATTTAACTGGGGCAGATAACCTGTCCTGTTGCCCATTTGACAATGGTTACTTTACAGTCTCTTTCCCTTTACTAAGATGGCGCTGGAGGACTCCCCAGATAGAGTGATACTCCAATGTGTTCGCCTTTGATGGCTGATGCATGCGCGGTAGCCCTCTCTGCACGATCGGCACTGGAATCTCAGGCACATGTGCAATCAGCCAAATGCGTAATGTACGCTCCACCCACCCCTCACCGTTATGTTGCATCCACGTGTGGGAATGCCTCACTGCTTGTCCGCATTGCGGCGGTGACGATGGATGGGACTATTTAGTTCGGCTTCCCAGCCGCCACCCTCTGTCAGAGGCTTCTCAGTCCAAAGGGGAGGCTGTGTGTCTCTCTCCCCGTCCCTGCTTGCCCGTCCATCTCATTCAGGTAATTTATCTCTAGTATCAATGTGCTCAGCACTTCTGTCACCGTTGTGGTAAAAATGATTTTCACTGATACCTGTTATATCTACCTTTGTTTTGCAGCATATGTGTGCTGCTGGATCCTGGTGTTCTTAGTGTCTAGTCCCTAGGCAGGTGTCAATATCTAGAGACCTACAACTAGCGACTCTATATACTAACAGGCCTTGAACTGGCCCCTTATTACATATACCCTTGATTCAACCCAAGGTAAATTTTTATCTTTAACTTTTGAAATGCCTCAGGTATCCAAATTGCTTTATTGGGTGTTTTTTATTTACAGTCTCCCTATATTTATATTTAATTCACAGTTTGTGACTATATACTACAAACGTTAGCCCCTCTGTGACCATTACTCTTGGGAGACACCGGTATTGGAGACTTGCTCAGCCGTGGAAATGCGATGTTTTGTGTTCCCATACCCACAATCAATGCACATTGACCTTTCTTTTAAACAGGCTTGGTAAGATAGTTGTAAACTTATGTGTCTATTGGTATTATTTGTCACCATTGAGGCATCTATATAGGTTTATTATAATGTGATTTTTAGTAATTCATTATGAATATTTATCAAATATCTGATTGAATTGTGCAATGATGTATGCAACTAGTGTCTCTTATCCATGCACTGGTAGCATGGTTTGCATTTACTTTGTCGATTCATACTATATCTCTGTCATCCACAGTTGAGACCATGTATATACCATAACTCCTGATGAAGCTCAAGAGTGTGAGCGAAACATGTCGAGTAACAGAATGGTATTCATAAAATTATGGGCTTCTATTGCCTTTTCAAAAAAGTGGATCTCTTTTAACTTTTTGTTATTATGTATTTTTCAATAAAAGAATGTTTTATATATGTTTAGTTGCATATCTTTTCTTTAGTCCTATGTACTTAGTATTTTAAGCACCGTTAAAGTCCCAGGGATGTAAATGCCCCATTTCCCTGTCTTCGTATATATCAGTGTAAATTTTACAAAGTCGGGAGAAACCCAGTCTCATATCTCGCTTATATATAGTATCTTATTAGAGCATATGTGTAAACAAACATGAGCTCCATCCATTACAATCATAATGTTGGAAAAAAAAATTCCTTCTAAGAGAGGCATCTCCGGACTCTGTCCATCCGTGTCCATGTAGGTATGGTCATGCAGTTCTAGCTGGTTTTTCCCAAACTATAGCCTTTAAGAAAGGGAACATATGAAATTGATTCGTTAAGGCCTGGATATGTGGTGGCTCCGAGTTTATATATCCACTTTTGTTCGATTTGCAACAGCCTTTTGTTCTAATCACCGCCTCTCCCCGGAATATGTATCCGGTCCAGGACGGCGAAGGCAACCTTCGGCATTCCTCCATAAGGGCCAGTTTGACTGCTAGAAGGGCATCTGACTGGTTAATGTTAGTATAAAGGGATTCAATATCTACTGTAACCAATATGGTATGCTCATTTATCTCAATATTTTGAAGCGATTTGATGAGTTCACGGCTATCTTTCAAGTATGATCTACCCTTAATGACAAGGGCAGTACCAACAACATTCTAGATAGCAAAGAAGCTAAATATCTCATTCCACAGGCTCCCCGTATCCCAGTACTATATAAAGTGCCCAAGATTCACAAAAATAAGGAAAACCCACCCGGTCAACCCATTATCAGTGGGATAGGGTCCTTATATTCCCGCTTGGGTGAGTACCTTGATATATACCTTCAGCCCCTTGTCATTAAGGGTAGATCATACTTGAAAGATAGCCGTGAACTCATCAAATTGCTTCAAAATATTGAGATAAATGAGCATACCATATTGGTTACAGTAGATATCGAATCCCTTTATACTAACATTAACCAGTCAGATGCCCTTCTAGCAGTCAAACTGGCCCTTAAGGAGGAATCCGGATTAAATACACTACAAATCAATTTTCTAGTAGAGGGACTACAACTAGCTATGGGTAATAACTACTTTTGGGCCCAGGATTCTTGGGGGGGCTAGATACGCCCCTAGTGTGGCCAATATAGTGCTCAATAAGTGGGAAAGAGAAAACATTTACCAAACAGCCAATAAATCATTATTGTACTACAAAAGTTACATTGATGACATTATCTTATTATGGGGAGGTCCATATGCAGAATTGGAAACATTGCTAGCATGCATGAATATCAATAAGTATGGCCTCAAATTCACAGCAGAAACCAGTCTGGATACTATTAATTTTTTGGATCTCACTTTGACTAAAAACATGAACAGAACTGGTACTAAGACCCATTTTAAAGTGATGGATAGAAATGGGTTTGTACCAACTTACAGCTGTCACCATCCTCAGTGGTTGCGGGGGGTACCCAAAAGCCAATTAATGCGGGTTTGGCGTAATTGTGACAATCTTACAGATTACCACACACAAGCAGATATGCTTATCCATAGATTTCAGGAAAAAGGTTATTCCCTACAATCACTTATCACAACTAGGGATGAGCCGAACACCCCCCTGTTCGGTTCACACCAGAACATGCGAACAGGAAAAAAGTTTGTTCGAACACGCGAACACCATTAAAGTCTATAAGACACGAACATGAATAATCAAAAGTGCTAATTTTAAAGGCTTATATGCAAGTTATTGTCATAAAAAGTGTTTGGGAACTCGGGTCCTGCACCAGGGGACATGGATCAATGCAAAAAAAAGTTTTAAAAACGGCCGTTCTTTCAGGAGCAGTGATTTTAATAATGCTTAAAGTCAAACAATAAAACTGTAATATCCCTTTAAATTTCATAGCTGGGGGGTGTCTATAGTATGCCTGTAAAGGGGCGCATGTTCCCCGTGTTTAGAACAGTCTGACAGCAAAATGACATTTCGAAGGAAAAAACCCATTTAAAACTACTCGCGGCTATTGCATTGCCGACAATACACATAGAAGTTCATTGATAAAAACGGCATGGAAATTCCCCACAGGGGAACCCCGAACCAATTTTTTTTTTTAAAAATGACGTGGGAGTCCCCCTAAATTCCATACCAGGCCCTTCAGGTCTGGTATGGATATTAAGGGGAACCCCGGCCAAAATTTTTAAAAAAATGACGTGGGGTTCCCCCTAAATTCCATACCAGACCCTTCAGGTCTGGTATGGATTTTAAGGGGAACCCCGCGCCAAAAAAAAAAAAAAACGGCGTGGGGTCCCCCCAAATATTGATACCAGACCCTTATCTGAGCACGCAACCTGGCAGGCCGCAGGAAAAGAGGGGGACGAGAGTGCGCCCCCCTCCTGAACCGTACCAGGCCCCATGCCCTCAACATTGGGAGGGTGCTTTGGGGTAGCCCCCCAAAACACCTTGTCCCCATGTTGATGAGGACAAGGGCCTCATCCCCACAACCCTGGCCGGTGGTTGTGGGGGTCTGCGGGCGGGGGGCTTATCGGAATCTGGAAGCCCCCTTTAACAAGGGGACCCCCAGATCCCGGCCCCCCCCTGTGTGAAATGGTAAGGGGGTACTTACCCCTACCATTTCACTAAAAAACTGTCAAAAATGTTAAAAATGACAAGAGACAGTTTTTGACAATTCCTTTATTTAAATGCTTCTTCTTTCTTCTATCTTCCCTCATCTTCTTCTGGTTCTTCTGGCTCTTCTGGTTCTTCCTCCGGCGTTCTCGTCCAGCATCTCCTCCACGGCGTCTTCTATCTTCTTCTCCTTGGGCCGCTCCGCACCCATGGCATGGGGGGAGGCTCCAGTTCTTTTCTTCTTCTCTTCTTCTCTTCTTCATTTTCTTCTCTGGGCCGCTCCGCACCCATGCTGGCATGGGGGGAGGCTCCCGCTGTGTGACGGCGTCTCCTCGTCTGATGGTTCTTAAATAATGGGGGCGGGGCCACTCGGTGACCCCGCCCCCCTCTGACGCACGATGACTTGACGGGACTTCCCTGTGATGTCACGGGGAATGCCACAGGGAAGTCCCGTCATGTCCCGTGTGTCAGAGGGGGGCGGGGTCACCGGGTGGCCCTGCCCCCCCATTATTTAAGAACCGTCAGATGAGGAGACGTCATCACACAGCGGGAGCCTCCCTCCATGCCAGCATGGATGCGGAGCGGCCCGGAGAAGAAAATGAAGAAGAGAAGAAGAGAAGAAGGAAGAAGAGAAGAAGATGAAGAAGAAGATGAAGAGAAGAGCGGGAGCCTCCCCCCATGCCATGGGTGCGGAGCGGCAAGAGGAGAAGAAGATAGAAGACGCCGTGGAGGAGATGCTGGACGAGAACGCCGGAGGAAGAACCAGAAGAGCCAGAAGAACCAGAAGAAGATGAAGGAAGATAGAAGAAAGAAGAAGCATTTAAATAAAGGAATTGTCAAAAACTGTCTCTTGTCATTTTTAACATTTTTGACAGTTTTTTAGTGAAATGGTAGGGGTAAGTACCCCCTTACCATTTCACATGGGGGGGCGGGATCTGGGGGTCGCCTTGTTAAAGGGGGCTTCCAGATTCTGATAAGCCCCCCACCCACAGACCCCCACAACCACCGGCCAGGGTTGTGGGGATGAGGCCCTTGTCCTCATCAACATGGGGACAAGGTGTTTTGGGGGGCTACCCCAAAGCATCCTCCCAATGTTGAGGGCATGTGGCCTGGTATGGTTCAGGAGGGGGGGGCCTCACTCTCGTCCCCCCCTCTTTTCCTGCGGCCTTTAGGGGGACTCCCACGTCATTTTTAAAAAAAAAATTTGGTTCGGGGTTCCCCTGTGGGGAATTCCCATGCCGTTTTTATCAATGAACTTCTATGTGTATTGTCGGCAATGCAATAGCCGCGAGTAGTTTTAAATGGGTTTTTTACTTCGAAATGTCATTTTGCTGTCAGACTGTTCTAAACACGGGAAACATGCGCCCCTTTACAGGCATACTATAGACACCCCCAGCTATGAAATTTAAAGGGATATTACACTTTTATTGTTTGACTTTAAGCATTATTAAAATCACTGCTCCTGAAAAAACGGCCATTTTTAAAACTTTTTTTGCATTGATCCATGTCCCCTGGGGCAGGACCCGGGTCCCCAAACACTTTTTATGACAATAACTTGCATATAAGCCTTTAAAATTAGCACTTTTGATTTCTCCCATAGACTTTTAAAGGGTGTTCCGCGGCATTTGAGTTTGCCGCGGAACACGCCAAATTGTTCGCTGTTCGGCGAACTTGCGAATAGCCAATGTTCGAGTCGAACATGAGTTTGACTCGAACTCGAAGCTCATCCCTAATCACAACTAAGAATCAGGTGCTTCAAATGAACAGAGATGAATTTTTGATTAACAAATAGAAGTCACCCTGTGTTGAAGGAGGCTTAGCTTTCATTTCTAATTTTAATAGACAATACAAGGACATAGAAAAAGTTTTTAAGAAATATTGGCCAATACTATTAAAAGACAAACATTTGTAAAACATACTACCAGTTGCCCCCAAATGTATCTATAGGAGAGCTCCGGGCTTAAGAAACTTAATAGCGCCCAATGTACCGGACCCCCCAAGAAAGCCTCCAACATTTCTTGATGGGTTGGGTTTCTATTATTGTACCCGATGCAAGGCCTGCCGTACCACGAAACGACAGACAAAAAAGTTATCAAATTTCAATCCAACATCACACAGGAGGAGTTTAATATCAAACCCCTGATAACGTGTCATTCCAAACATGTAACATACGTGTTGGAGTGCCCATGCTCCCTGCAATATGTGGGGATGACTACACGAGAATTAAGGGTACGAATCAATGAACATGTGACAAATATTGCCAAAGGTTTTTTGAATCACAGTGTTTCCAGACACTTCTGACTTTTTCACAATAGGGACCCTAGACTCCTTACTTTTTACGGTATAGATAGAGTCACCCCTAACTGGAGAGGCACAGACCTCAAGAAGGCGATTTCCCAAAATGAGACCCAATGGCTGTATCGCCTTAGTTCGATGCAGCCGTTGGGACTCAATATTGAAATAGACCTCAATTGCTTTTTGACCAATGAGTAAAGTGGGGGTCTTTCCTTTTGTTACTTTATAGAGTACCTACTGATGTTTTACTGATCCATTTTTAAGTGGGATTATTTTAGTATTTTTATCATGTTTTCCACATCTTTATCTTTATTTTTATTTTTGTATTTTTATATTATTTGTATACTCTATTTTTCAACAGCAGAAGATTCACTTATATTGATTTGTATAATATTTTTTATTGCACGTGGACTCTTTTTTATGCATTTTTTTCCATGCGGATTTTCATATTGTTTTTTCCACAAGGACATTATTATTTTTTATACATGCAGGGACTGCATGGCTGCTAATCATTTGCAATAATGCACTTTTGGTATTCAGTTTATATATATATCTAGGAGTTTTGTATGGCACATTGATGTGTATTCAATTATTTTATTTTGTTTGAGTACAACATTGCACATGTAACTCAGTCCACTGTTAATATAGACCCAGAGCCCCTCACCATACTCTGATCTTGAAGACAGGTCACACGGGAATAATGAAAAAATTGGAGGCAATGCTAAAACCATGTCCCCTGCTGATCTGAGACATTCTGTGCAACAGATGATCTCTACTGATTCCCACTATTCCTACAAATTAGATTTCATGGCTCAAGCCCATACATTACAAATCTACATGACCAAGTGCTGAGAGAAAGGATTGCTAAAATACTTATTTCATATTAAAGAACCACTTAATGCAACTTGCTCATTAGATGTCTCCTTTGCCAGATCCCTAATCTGGATTTTTTTCTTTTTTACTGACCTGTCACAACATACTAACAAACAACGCTCACAAACAATTGCTTTTAATCACCAAAATGTACTTATCACTAGACACAAAACTCTACCTATACTATAACTTCTGTGGATGAAGGACTTTGCCTTGCCAAGAAGTGGGGTCTTATTTATATAATGGATAAATCATAACCTGCCTTTCAGGCAGAATTTTTCACGTCTTGGGAAAAGCCAGTGGGTTTAGTTCTTTACTTTTTTTTTACTGGAGTTGCACCAAAATTTTGGCGGTCAAAACATATCGGCAAAACCATGCACACAATTTTACCATGATTTAATTGTGCTTATGGTGTGTTTTTCATAGGTCATATGACTCAATAACCGCATCAAATTTGTAACACGGGTGTGTTATTGATGTGTACTGCATTTTCAATGCATTTTAAGGCGAAGGTGCATTCTTGGTGAAGTTTTTTAAACTGACCAAAAATGCAGCAAGCAAGATTTTTAACACCACAATGGAACGGACCAGTGTGAAGACATGCATTTAAAGGGATGCCTTTTTCTTGAGCTTTTCTTCCACTAAATGTGCTAATAATGGCTGACAATAAATTCATATTCATTTAAATTCATATTAATTAAAAAGTAGCAAATAATACAATTATATATAAATATATACAGTATGTATAATGTAAATTTTTGCTTTGCAAATCCCTCACCATTCATGCAAAGTCACAAATAATACTTGCAATATTTGTAATGTGTTAAGAACATTTGGTCAGAAAAGTTAAAGAACATTCATCCAATAGAGAAAATAGCCTAACAATATAGGCTAACTTTCAACTAGAAAGGGGAATAGTATAACACCTCTGCACTGTGTACAAAGTGAACAGAGTTTCCTGTGCTAGTGATGAATTCAGGTTTGGGAGGTTCTGCGAGCAATCAAACTAATGGGTGTTCGCCCAAGCGAACCTCCATCTACAGTGGGAAGTGAAATATTTAGCAGCAGTATTATTACTACTGCTAAATGTGAGAGCTTCCTACTCAGGGCTCCTGGTTGCACTCCTTATTCAGTAACATGAGCAAGGGTGGTGGTATCTGAAAGTATGTTTATTGATAAAGAGGGGTTCCAGATTCCTATAAGCCCCCTGCCAACAAACCTCCACAACCACAGTGCCAAAGTTGTGGGGAATAGGCCAGTGTCTTCATCAACATGGGGACAAAATGCCTTGTCAGGGGGACCAGTTGAGGGCATGTGGCCTGATATGGTTCAAAAGGTGGGCACATGCTCATTTACTCTTTCCTGGCCAGCCAGGCTGTATGTTCAGATAAGAGTCTGGCACTGATTTCAGAGGGGACCACACACTTTTGATTTGTGTGTGAGGTGAGGTTTCTCTTTAAAATTTATACCAGTCCCAAGGGGGGACCTCATGTTTAAAATACTCTTTGTGCCTCATAGATAATATATTCAGGTGTTTGCTTTCTAAAATGTAGTAATTTTCTTGGTGTGTGACTATGTTGTGTGTGAGAAATATCTTGTGAAAATGATAATTTTGCCTTTTACTAAATCCCTCTGGATGTCTACTTTCCAAAAAGGGGTCATTTGTGGAATATTTGTGAAGTATTTGTACTGTCCAGGCATTTAAGGGCATCAAGCAATGAAATAGGCAGTCAGTACATTCAAAATGATCAATTTTCAAATGTACAGTATGTACCATAGCTTCTAGTATCTATAACTTTCATGCAGACTAAATAATATACACTGATTTAGGTTATTTTTACCAAAGGAATGTAGCAGATTAAGTTTTGGCCTAAATTTATGAAGAAAGAATATAATTCATTTGAAAAATTTTAAAACAGAAACTAAGAAAAACACCTTTGTCAAAAAATTCAGTCTGTTTAACTCCTATAGCAAAAAAACTAATTGTGTAACAGCTAAAGGAAAGCTCTATCTGTCTAAATAAAATATAAAAAATTAATTTGGTTAAAGTGTTGCATGACTGAATAATTGGCATTCAAAGTGTAACAGCACTGAAATCTATATTGAGGTTCTTAAACACTTAAAGACCAGCTCACGCTGATATATGTCGGCAGAATGGCACAGATGGGCAAAGTAACGTACCTGTACGTGACTTTGAATTTCCCATTGTGCGCGCGCATGCCACCGGTGGCACGTGCACGCGCCTGCCGCAAGCTCCGTGACCGTGGGACCCACGGACTCGATGTCCGCCAGGTGTCCGCGATCGTGCCACGGAGCTGAAGAATGGGGAGATGCCATTGTAAACACAGCATCTCCCCGTTCTGCCTAGTGACAGGACACTGATCGTCTGTTCCTTCTCATCGGGAGCAGTGATCAGTGTTGTGTCACTGCTAGCCCATCCCCCAGATAGTTAGAATCACTCCCTAGGTCACACTTAACCCCTTCCCCACCCCCTAGTGGTTTAACCCCTTTACTGCCAGTGACATTTTTACAATAATCAATGCAATTTTATAGCATTGATCGCTGTATTAATGCCAATGGTCCCAAAAATGTGTCAAAATTGTCCAATGTGTCCGCCATAAGTCACGATAAAAATCGCTGATTGCTGCCATTACTAGTAGAAAAAAATATATTAATAAAAATGCCATAAAACTATCTCCTATTTTGTAGACGCTATAACTTTTGTGCAAATCAATCAATAAACGCTTATTGTAATTTTTTTTTACCAAAAATATGTAGAAGAATACATATCGGCCTAAACTAAGGAAAAAAAAAAAATTATATATGTTTTGGGAAATATTGCTTTTTTTTCAAAATTGTCGCTCTATTTTTGTTTATAGCCCAAAAGATAAAAAACGCAGAGGTGATAAAATACCACCAAAAGAAAGCTCTATTTGTGGGAAAAAAGGAAGTCAATTTTGTTTGGAAGCAACGCCACACGACCGCACAATTGTCAGTTAAAGCAATGCAGTGCCGAATCGCAAAAAGTGGCCTGGTCATTTGGCAGCCAAATGGTCCGGGGCTGAAATGGTTAAATAATCCACTTTTAGGTTTTTATTGATCCACCCAACAATATTTTTTTAGAATTTAACACTGGATAAATACTTTAATTTTATGGCTTTAATAAGACACATCTCTTCTTTGATCTTCTTTTTAACCCTTTTGTATGTGTTAATTGATATTTCCTGTTCTTTTTATTGGGTTTCTTGAGTGAGATTTCTGACTCCTTTGAAATCCTGGTGCCCACCTTTTCCATTATGTTACCAAAGCCCTCCACATTGTCAGATTATTTTAGGGATGCAGTTGAGGCCAAATCAAAAAGCTGTTTTACTTCAGAGGACCTTCTGTAGCTAACCCCAAGAGAACCCCTTGTAGGCCTCCCTCCTGTGAAGTAAGTATCTGAGAGTGCCTAGGACTTCCTGTTTTCAAGCAAGTGCCTAGTTTGCATTGTTGTCATTGTCCATGTTTGCTTCACGAGGAAAGGCATGGCATTACAATTTTATTAATTTTTTTTCAATAAAGAAAAGATACACCTGTAAAACAATGTATTAAAAAATATTTAATGACAGCTATATCAATATGAGGGGTACATACAGGTATGTGATGCTTTGGTGCACACAACTTTACTGCACAAATATGCAGTTAAGTGCTGCCAACAAATGGAAGATTTCTCTGTCACAGCAACCAGTGTAAGCCACCCACACCGGTACGACTTCAGGTACGACATGCAATTTACATCACACCCAAAGTAGCATCTAATGTGTTTTTATGGCAGTGTCTTAACAGGTAAGATTTCAAGCAGTAAGATTTGAGAAGTAGTTCATGCATTACTTTTTCAGGACTTCAGCATGATTTCACTGCCATAGACCATAATGTAAATTGTGATGCAAATCGTACTTGTGCCTATATCAGCACACCTTGAGCCTGAAAAAAATAAATATTAACCCTTTGCTAGTTAAACTTTTGTTCATAACGTGGCTTCAAAATCAGATCCCTGCACAGCCTGAACATCACTGTTCCTCCCTGTGACATGGAAAGCCCCTCCCTCCCAACCTCTACACATTCACATGTAGCTACATATCACATGGTCAGCAGTCAGTGGTGTGTAAGGAAGAGGACAGCAGCATGGGTCCCAAAAGAAAGAGAATGGTGCTTTCTAACGAGAAACTAATTAGCTTGGTTTGTGAAAGGTCAGATTCTTCAAATGCAGTCTACAAGGACCGCAGAAAAAGGACGCAGCATGGCTTGAAGTTGCCAAAAGAATTACTTTTGTTTGGTCAAGCCCAAGTAGCAGTACATTAAAATCACAACAAATCTCACTGAAGTAGCACTGAAGTCATATCAAATCATTACACATCTCACAGAAGTAGTGGTGAGGTGGTGCTGAAGTAGTATTAATCATGGTTAAAGTCACACTTTATATTGCACCACTTTAAATTATACCCCGTGTGACCGCAGGCTAAAAGTCAAAGCACCATTGTGACTGGTGGCTTTCCCCTTGCAACTGTGCTTATGCAACAGTTTCTTTGTAGCATCTATAAAGAGTGGGACGTTTTGGGATGGTGGCAGTACATTCCCCAGATTTTCCTCCTGTATTGTGGAGAAGTTAAACTTCCCTATTAGGGATGAGCTTCGTGTTCGAGTCGAACCCATGTTCGACTCGAACATCGGCTGTTCGACCGTCCGTCGAATTGCGAAACGTTATGGGCCGTTCGCGCCAAATTCGTGTGGCGTGTCACGGCCCATAATTCATTGCGGCATCGCAGTGCATTGCTGGCTGATGATTGGCCAAGCATGCACTATGACCCGCATGCTTGACCAATCACAGCGCCGTCAGTAGAGAGAGCTGTAATTGGCCAAAGCCAGGGTGGCTTTGGCCAATTATGGCTCAGGGGATTTAGTACCCTGCACGGCGGCCCTGTGTAGTGTGTTCCGGTGTGCTGAGAGATAGAGAGAGAGACAGACAGTGTCATTTGATTTGAGTTAGATAGATTAGGCAGAACAGTCAGTCAGTTAGCTGCACTTACAGTGTATTGTGTATATATATGCATCCCTGGTGTTGCATATATATATATATACACTGTATTCAGTTTAGCTAGATCCGTTCCTGTTATCTTCTATCTAGACTATTTACATTTGGTGCAGTGCGTCCTGCTCACAGTGTTCAGCTAGATCCGTTCCTGCTATTTACATTTAGTGCAGTGCGTCCTGCTCACAGTGTTCAGCTAGATCTGTTCCTGCTATTTACATTTAGTGCAGTGCGTCCTGCTCACAGTGTTCAGCTAGATCCGTTCCTGCTATTTACATTTAGTGCAGTCAGTGCGTCCTGCTCACAGTGTTCAGCTAGATCCGTTCCTGCTATTTACATTTAGTGCAGTGCGTCCTGCTCACAGTGTTCAGCTAGATCCGTTCCTGCTATTTACATTTAGTGCAGTGCGTCCTGCTCACAGTGTTCAGCTAGATCCGTTCCTGCTATTTACATTTAGTGCAGTGCGTCCTGCTCACAGTGTTCAGCTAGATCCGTTCCTGCTATTTACATTTAGTGCAGTGCGTCCTGCTCACAGTGTTCAGCTAGATCTGTTCCTGCTATTTACATTTAGTGCAGTGCGTCCTGCTCACAGTGTTCAGCTAGATCCGTTCCTGCTATTTACATTTAGTGCAGTCAGTGCGTCCTGCTCACAGTGTTCAGCTAGATCCGTTCCTGCTATTTACATTTAGTGCAGTGCGTCCTGCTCACAGTGTTCAGCTAGATCCGTTCCTGCTATTTACATTTAGTGCAGTGCGTCCTGCTCACAGTGTTCAGCTAGATCCGTTCCTGCTATTTACATTTAGTGCAGTGCGTCCTGCTCACAGTGTTCAGCTAGATCCGTTCCTGCTATTTACATTTAGTGCAGTGCGTCCTGCTCACAGTGTTCAGCTAGATCTGTTCCTGCTATTTACATTTAGTGCAGTGCGTCCTGCTCACAGTGTTCAGCTAGATCCGTTCCTGCTATTTACATTTAGTGCAGTGCGTCCTGCTCACAGTGTTCAGCTAGATCCGTTCCTGCTATTTACATTTAGTGCAGTGCGTCCTGCTCACAGTGTTCAGCTAGATCCGTTCCTGCTATTTACATTTAGTGCAGTGCGTCCTGCTCACAGTGTTCAGCTAGATCTGTTCCTGCTATTTACATTTAGTGCAGTGCGTCCTGCTCACAGTGTTCAGCTAGATCCGTTCCTGCTATTTACATTTAGTGCAGTCAGTGCGTCCTGCTCGAAGTGTTCAGCTAGATCCGTTCCTGCTATTTACATTTAGTGCAGTGCGTCCTGCTCACAGTGTTCAGCTAGATCTGTTCCTGCTATTTACATTTAGTGCAGTCAGTGCGTCCTGCTCACAGTGTTCAGCTAGATCCGTTCCTGCTATTTACATTTAGTGCAGTGCGTCCTGCTCACAGTGTTCAGCTAGATCCGTTCCTGCTATTTACATTTAGTGCAGTGCGTCCTGCTCACAGTGTTCAGCTAGATCCGTTCCTGCTATTTACATTTAGTGCAGTGCGTCCTGCTCACAGTGTTCAGCTAGATCTGTTCTTGCTATTTACATTTAGTGCAGTGCGTCCTGCTCACAGTGTTCAGCTAGATCCGTTCCTGCTATTTACATTTAGTGCAGTCAGTGCGTCCTGCTCACAGTGTTCAGCTAGATCCGTTCCTGCTATTTACATTTAGTGCAGTGCGTCCTGCTCACAGTGTTCAGCTAGATCCGTTCCTGCTATTTACATTTAGTGCAGTGCGTCCTGCTCACAGTGTTCAGCTAGATCCGTTCCTGCTATTTACATTTAGTGCAGTGCGTCCTGCTCACTGTGCTCAGCTAGATCTGTTCCTGCTATTTACATTTAGTGCAGTGCGTCCTGCTCACAGTGTTCAGCTAGATCCGTTCCTGCTATTTACATTTAGTGCAGTCAGTGCATCCTGCTCGAAGTGTTCAGCTAGATCCGTTCCTGCTATTTACATTTAGTGCAGTGCGTCCTGCTCACAGTGTTCAGCTAGATCTGTTCCTGCTATTTACATTTAGTGCAGTCAGTGCGTCCTGCTCACAGTGTTCAGCTAGATCCGTTCCTGCTATTTACATTTAGTGCAGTGCGTCCTGCTCACAGTGTTCAGCTAGATCCGTTCCTGTTATCTTCCTACTGACAGGCAGGCTTGTCTGGTTACAGTATATAAAGCTACCTGAAGAAAATTACAGGTGTTCTATCCCAGCTTAGTGCAGCTACAGGCCATTAGTATGTCTGGAAGGCCAAGAAGGAGAGGCAGACAGTCACAAGCCAATAAGAGAGGGCAAGCAGGCTCTGTGTCTAGTGCTGGTCGTGGAGACGGTGCATCCTCATCAGCACGTGGCCATGGGACACGCTTGGCCTTTTTTTCGGCAGCTGGCCGTGTTGAGCCGCAACATGCGGAAGACTTGGTCGAGTGGATGACCAAGCCGTCCTCATCCTCCTCATCCTCTCTCACCCATGCCCAGGGTGCTTTGTCTGGCAAAGCAGCGGCCTCTTCCCTCAGCTCAATGTCATCAGTGACTCCTTCCCTAGCTCCACCATGTCCTCCTGAGGATTCCCTCGAACTGTTTGACCACAGTGTTGGGTACATGCTCCAGGAGGATGCCCAGCGTTTGGAAGGCTCTGAGGATGATACTGAGCTCGATGAAGGCAGTAACATGAGCATGGACAGAGGGGGTGCCCAAGAAGGACAGCAATCTGGCAGTCATGCTCCCCCTTCTGCAGCATACTGCCAGGTTTGCTCCAGTGATGAGGAGGGAGGGGATGATGAGGTCACTGACTCAACGTGGGTGCCTGATAGGAGAGAGGAGGAGGAGGAGGAGGAGGAGGCGGCACATCACCAACGAGGCAGGATGCCCTCCAGGGGCCAGCCTAAGGGCAGCACATTGACTGCATCACACCCCAAAGCTCCACATGTGCAGGGCGCTGCAGTCTCTGCGCGTTATTCAAAAAGTTCTTTGGTGTGGGCCTTTTTTGAGACAAGTGCATCAGATCGCACCGCTGCTATTTGCAACATATGTCTCAAGCGTATCTCGCATGGCCAAAACATCTCCCGCTTGGGCACCACATGCTTGACCAGACATATGTTGACCTGCCATGCAGTTCGTTGGCAAGCGTATCTAAAAGACCCACACCAAAGAACAAAGAGGATCTCTCCTTGCTCCTCATCAGCTGAGATTTCCAACCCCACTAGACCTTCAGTCCTCTCTGAGACCTGCAGTGAGAGGAATGAAGGTGTAGAATTAGGTGTGTCACAGCCAAGTACTTGTGGGCAATCTGCTTTTTGTACACCGACGTCAGATTGTACCAGGCAAATTTCCCTGCCCCAGCTGCTGCACCGCCGAAAGAAGTTTGCTCCCAGCCATCCACATGCCCAGCGGTTGAATGCTAGCTTGGCAAAATTGCTAGCACTTCAACTGCTGCCTTTTCAGTTGGTAGACTCTGCCCCCTTCGTGAGTTTGTGGAATGTGCGGTTCCTCAGTGGCAGGTACCCAAACGCCACTTTTTCTCACAGAAGGCGATTCCGGCTCTCTACCGGCATGTGGAAGGCAATGTCCATGCCTCGCTGGACAGGGCGGTCAGCGGTAAGGTGCATATTACCGCTGACTCATGGTCCAGCAGGCATGGACAGGGACGTTACCTAAGTTTCACGGCGCATTGGGTGACTCTGCTGGCAGCTGGGAAGGATGCAGGACAAGGTGCAGTAGTGTTGGAGGTTGTTCCGCCACCACGCCTCCAAAATGCTGATTGTGACACACCTCTCTCCTCCACCCCCTCCTCTTCTTCTTCCTCCATGGCCTCTTCCTCGGAACCAGCGGTGCTCCGTAGTCGTTCAAGGGGCTACGCAAGTACGCAGGCCAAAAGATGCCATGCGGTGCTTGAGCTGGTGTGCTTGGGGGACAGGAGCCACACTGGGGCAGAGGTTCTGTCAGCTCTGCAGGGGCAGGTTCAGAGGTGGTTGACGCCACGCCAACTTAAGGCAGGAATGGTGGTTTGCGACAATGGCACCAACCTCCTCTCTGCCCTCCGACAGGGACAACTGACCCATGTGCCCTGTTTGGCTCACGTCCTTAACTTGGTGGTGCAGCGGTTCTTGGGCAGGTACCCGGGCTTACAGGATGTCCTGAGGCAGGCCAGGAAAGTCTGTGTGCATTTCCGCCGGTCATATAATGCCAGTGCTCGGCTGACGGACCTCCAAAAGGAGTTTAACCTGCCCAAGAACCGCCTAATCTGTGACATGCCCACCAGGTGGAACTCAACGTTGGCCATGCTGCAGCGGCTGCACACGCAGCAGAGGGCCATCAATGAGTACCTGTGCGACTATGGCACCAGGACAGGGTCAGGGGAGCTTGGTTTTTTTTCACCCCGCCAGTGGGCCATGATCAGGGATGCATGCACTGTCCTGTCACCATTCGAGGAGGCCACGAGGAGGGTGAGCACTAACAGTGCATGCATCAGTGACACTGTCCCCCTTGTCCACCTGTTGGAGCACACGCTGCGTGGAATAATGGACAGGGCACTTGAGGCAGAACAGAGGCAGGAAGAGGAGGACTTCCTTAGCTCTCAAGGCCCCCTTTATCCAGACAGTGTTCCTGCGTGCCCGCCGATCACACAGGAAGAGGACGAGGAGGAGGAGGAGGAGGAGGAGGAAGATTGTGTCAGTATGGAGGTGGAGCCTGGCACTCAGCATCAGCAGCAGTCTTTAAGGGATCAGTCCCAAGGAACACATGGACTTGTACGTGGCTGGGAGGAGGTGGCTGCGGACGTTGTTGTCCTTAGTGACCCAGAGGACTCCGGACCGAATGCCTCAGCAAACCTACGCTGCATGGCCTCCCTGATCCTGCAAAGCCTGCGTAAGGATCCTCGTATTCGTGGTATCAAGGAGAAGGACCAATACTGGCTGGCAACCCTCCTTGATCCACGTAACAAGGGTAAGGTTGCGGACCTTATCTTGCCATCGCAGAGGGAGCAGAGGATGAAACATCTTCGGGAGGCCTTGCAGAAAGGTCTGTGCAACGCGTTCCCAGAGACTGGGAGGTTACAAACTCCTGTTTCTGGACAACGTGTTGCTGAGGCTTCGGTCAGTCAAAGAAGGAGCGGTGGAGAAGGTGGCCGTCTGACCGATGCGTTCAGACAATTTTTTGGTCCGCAGCCCCAAGGTATGATCGGTTCCAGCAACCATCGCCAGCGTCTGTTTTACATGGTGCAGGGATACCTAGGGGCAAGATCAGACTTGGACACCTTTCCCACCGAAAATCCTCTGGGTTACTGGGTCTTGAGGATGGATCACTGGCCAGAGCTTGCACAGTATGCAATTGAGCTACTGGCCTGTCCTGCATCCAGCGTTCTTTCGGAACGCACATTCAGTGCTGCTGGAGGCGTGGTAACCGATCACAGGGTGCGTCTGTCCACCGACTCGGTCGATCGGCTGACCTTCATAAAAATGAATCAGTCTTGGATCACCACCAGCTACCAAGCACCTGATGCTGATGTAACCGAATAATTTTTTTTTTAAATCTCAGATCCCTTCAAAGACTGCCTATACTGATGCTGAGTGACTATCCCTGAGTAATTATCCTCTTCCTCCTCAATCATCACGCTGATAGCTTGTAAGAACATTTTTGGTTCTGGGCGCCACCACCAGTGCCTAAGGCACAATTTTTCAGCCCCTGTTTAACAGGGGCGTGTAATTACAATTTTTGATGTAATACTTTGCAGCAGGGCTCGTTCCTGCATTCCAACTAGAGTGTCTGTGAGGGGTTGCAGTGTTGTGGCACCAGCACCAGTGCCTAAGGCCCAATTTTTCTGCCCCTGTCTAACAGGGCCGTGTAATTACAATTTTTGATGCAATACTTTGCAGCAGGGCTCGTTCCTGCGTTCCAACTAGAGTGCCTGTGAGGGGTTGCAGTGTTGTGGCACCAGCACCAGTGCCTAAGGCCCAATTTTTCTGCCCCTGTCTAACAGGGGCGTGTAATTACAATTTTTGAAGCAATACTTTGCAGCAGGGCTCGTTCCTGCGTTCCAACTAGAGTGTCTGTGAGGGGTTGCAGTGTTGTGGCACCAGCACCAGTGCCTAAGGCCTAATTTTTCAGCTCCTGTTCAACAGGGGCATGTAATTACAATTCTTGATCTAATATTTCACAGCAGGGCCCTGTGAGGGCTTACAGTGTTGTGGCCACAGCAACACCTAAGGCCCAAATTTCTGCTGAGTATATAGGGCAGGACCCTACTTTCAAACATCTAACTTACAAACGACTCCTACTTGCAAACGGAAGGAGACAACAGGAAGTGAGATGAAATCTACCCCTAGGAAGGGAAATTCTCTCCTGTAAGAGTTAATATGGGAAAAACATTTCTCCTTTCAACTGATGCTTTCCAATCCTTGTTCCACAAAAAAACCCAAATTTTCAAAAAACATTTTTCATTGGGACAAAAAGTGAGGTGAAATCTTCTGAAGAGGAGGAAAGACAGCAAAACAAATGTCACAGGGGTGGTAACCCTTCCCTATGTTTTCCAAAAAGCTTAAAAAAGATTTTTTGGCTGGAGCTAAACACGTTAAAAATGTACCCGTTCAAAATTACAAAGAGATTCTACTTAACAACAAACCTACAGTCCCTGTCTTGTTTGCACCGCCTGTATACTGCTGTTCAGAGTATATAGGGCCTTTCCTTATTTTAATTTGGGTGCGGGGTTCCCCTTAATATCCATACAAGACCCAAAGGGCCTGGTAATGGACTGGGGGGTACCCATGCCGTTTGTCTGACTGATTTTCATCCATATTGCCATGACCCGACATGACATTAAACCCGCAAGCGGTTTTAAATGAGATTTTTTCCTTTAAAAATGACATTTGGTGCAGGGACTGTTCTAAACACGGGAAACACGCGTCACTTTACAGGCATACTATAGACACCCCCCAGGTACGATATTTAAAGGAATATTTCACTTTTTTTTTTACTTTAAGCATCATTAAAATCACTGTTCCCGAAAAAACGTCCGTTTTTAAAAGTTTTTTTTGCATTGATACATGTCCCCTGGGGTAGGACCCGGGTCCCCAAACCCTTTTTAGGACAATACCATGCAAATTAGCCTTTAAAATGAGCACTTTTGATTTCGAACGTTCGAGTCCCATAGACGTCAATGGGGTTCTAACGTTCGTGTGAACTTTCGGTCCGTTCGCGGGTTCTGGTGCGAACCGAACCGGGGGGTGTTCGGCTCATCCCTAATAATCAATAATGTGTGGCTTCTTCTTTCAATGCTCCCAAAATTTTGGTGTGGTAAAATTGGTGTTTTCTGTGAAATGAGGGTTATTTCCTAAGGGTAAATCCACTTTGCACTACAAGTGCCGTTTCAGTGCAGTCTCAAGTGCACTTGTAGTGCAAAGTGTCTTTGCCTTTAGTAAATAACACCCAACAGTGCTTTCTAATGTTACACAATCACGCCATTTTCAGGACTCCCCAAATTTAACTCAGGGTCAGCTAAAAGAAACACAAGCAGTAAATGTCAGCAAATATTTTAGTAGTTAAAATTGTTTTTTTATTTAAAAAATGTCTCAGACATTCTCTGGCATATTAATGGCCCCCCTACCCACAAAGTATTCCATGTATCTTAGACAGACTCAGGGGGGGGCTAAGCCAGGACGGCCAGCTTCAAGCGCCATCAGGGTTGGTTCAGTTACATTAATGCTGGATTCAGGCCCAACTGAACCAGCATAGTTCACAGAATTTCTCCTTAAAAAGGTGTGGAGAACACAGCAAGCCAGGATGATGTGATTCAGTTTATATTCCGCCATGTGTATGGGTGTAAGAAATAGGCGGAACCAACTGGCCATTATTCCAAAGTGTTCACCACTCTTCTGGCTCTGGCCAGCTGGTAATTAAAAACCCTCTGGTCCGGGCTGAGGGTCCTCATAGGGAATGGCCGCATAAGATGGTCCCCCAGCGCAAACGCTTCATCCGCAATGAAGACGAATGGAAGTCCTTCCTCATTGTCTTCTTGAGGTGGCAAGCCCAAGCTGCCATTCTGGAGATGCCTGTAGAACTCCATCTGGTCAATGACCCCACCATCCGACATCCGGCCATTCTTCCCCACGTCCACATACAGGAACTCGTAAGTAGCTAACACAACCGCCAACATCACAATACTATTGAACCCCTTGTAGTTGTAATAGTATGACCCCAAGTTGGGTGGTGGGACAATGTGGACGTGTTTTCCATCAATTACCCCTCTGCAGTTAGGAAAGTCCCACTGCTGGGCAAAGTGGGAGGCCACAGTCGCTATTTCTGTGGGTTGGAAGGAAACTGTTGAGTCAAACAAGAATAAAAAATTAATCATTTTGCACATTTTTTTTAGGGACTATTTAAAGACAAAGGCATAAGGTCCACCTATCAGATCCCCCCCCTTCTCATGGGCCATTTTAAAAATTTTATGGGGGGAGATGTTTTGGACAGGTAACCCTCTCCACTTCATTGAGAGCTGAATGCATAAATAATGTGTATTACTTTGGCCAGCCCCTCCTTACTTTACAGCATTGGCAACCCACTGGACAGGTAAGAAGTGTCATAATACAAAGAGATAAATACACACTGTACACATTTTAGCACACTTTACATTCTGCTATTACCTATCAAGATAATAATAGGATACAAAAACTTAAAACAGTACCATTAAAAAGTATTCAGGCAGGCCCTTGCACTACATGCTTTGGTGAATTCATCCATAAATCTGACAACAAAAGAGGTGGGTATAGTGTGTATGGGTTTGGCAAAGTCAGCAGATAGAGGATTGAGGATAGATAGAGGATTGGTATCAGCTGAGTTTGCAGTTGAGGAGAGGGAGGTTACAAAAGATTTTGTGAACCCCAAAAAAAAGACTGGCACTCTGCCTGAATTTAAAGCACACATCACAATTTTACACATTTTAGGGGGTATTTAGGGTAAAGCACTACTATGGAGGTGACAAAATACATTGTTAAGTGAGTACACGAGGTGAATATAGGCCCAGGAGAGCATGCTGGGGAGGTAAGTGAAGGCAAATATGCATGAAAGACAAAAAAAATTACATAAAAATACAGCATGCATAAGGACAAAGGGGACATTCACAGCATATTACAATCATGGTAATTAGGGAATGAGGAAAGAAATACAATATATTATCAAACATTAAATACAATAAAATGTGATGTTAAAGAATAAAAATCTTACCTTAACCGCTTCCCAACCGGCTCCCAGCGATATACGTCGGCAGAATGGCACAGTTGGGCAAATCAACGTACCTGTACATCCATTTGAATTACCCACCGTGCCATTGCGTGCGTGCCTGCCGGGAGCTCCGTGACAGGGCCGGTGCTACCACTAGGCAAACTAGACAGCCGCCTAGGGCACCCTGCTGCCTAGGGCGCCCGGCCACTGGTCTTCCTACTCTCTTCTCTCTGAAGCAAGCAACTAAGTCTCAGCATCAGCAGGCAGACGCCGCTCTGTTCGCACATAGTGTCAGAGGCGCAGTGGCGGCGGAGGACTGTGTCTGTGTCCCAACTCCGAATGTATGGAAGCAAGCAAACATTCATTGATGGGCACTGGTAGGCTGCATTTGATGGGTGCTGGTGAGGCTGCATTTGATGGGCACTGGTGAGGCAGCATTTGATGGGTGCTGGTGAGGCTGCATTGATGGGCGCTGGGGAGGCTGCATTGATGGGCACTGATAGGCTGCATTGATGGGCGCTGGTGAGGCTGCATTTGATGGGCACTGGTAGGCTGCATTTGATGGGCACTAGTAGGCTGCATTGATGGGCGCTGGTGAGGCTGCATTTGAATGGTGCTGGTAAAGCTGCATTTGATGGGCACTGGTGAGGCTGCATTTGATGGGCACTGGTGAGGCTGCATTGATGGGCGCTGGTAAGGCTGCATTTGATGGGCGCTGGTGAGGCTGCATTTGATGGGCGCTGGTGAGGCTGCATTTGATGGGCGCTGGTGGGCTGCATTTGATGGGCGCTTCATTAAAAAGGTAGAGTATACATGGGAAGGGCAAATGGGGTGGAGCCAAGAGGGGGAAGGCAAAATGAGGTTTCACCTAGGGTGTCAAAAATCCTTGCACCAGCCCTGCCCGCGGACTCGATCACCGCGGGGATACCCGCGATCGCCTCACAGAGAGGACGAACGGGGAGATGCTGATGCAAACAGCATCTCCCCGTTCTGCCTAGTGACAAGTGTCACTGATCACTGCTCCCTGTTATCGGGAGCAGTGATCAGTCTAGTGACACATACAGCCCCTCCCCCCTACAGTTAGAAAACACTCCCCTAGTACTGATTAACCCCTCCCCACCCCCTAGTGGTTAACCCCTTCACTGCCAGTGTCATTTACACAGTAATCAGGGCATTTTTAATCGCACTGATCACTGTATAAATGACAATGGTCCCAAAAATGTGTCAAAAATGTCCGATGTGTCCGCCATAATGTCGCAGTCTCAATAAAAATCGCCGATCGCCGCCATTACTAGTAAAAAAAATTATTAATAAAAATGCCATAAAACTATCCCCTATTTAGTAAACGCTATAACTTTTGCGCAAACCAATCAATAAACGCTTATTGCGATTTTTTTTTTACCAAAAATATGTAGAAGAATACGTATCAGCTTAAACTGAGGAAAAAAAAGGTTTTTTTATATATTTTTGGGGGATATTTATTATAGCAAAATGTAAAAAACAATGCATTTTTTTCAAAATTGTCGCTCTTATTTTGTTCATAGCGCAAAAAATAAAAATTGCAGAGGTGATTAAATACCACCAAAAGAAAGCTCTATTTGTGGGAAAAAAGGACAACAACTTTGTTTGGGAGCCACGTCGCACGACCGCGCAATTGTCAGTTAAAGCGACGCAGTGCCAAATCGCAAAAAGTGCTCTGGTCAGGAAGGGGTAAATCCTTCCGGGGCTGAAGCGGTTAATATACTCCTTCTGCAGGACCTGGATGATGGCAGAACAGGTCTCTGGGATAATGATCCCCAGAGGCTGGGGGGAGATGCCTGTCGAGAACTTAAGGTCCTGCAGGCTTCTCCCCGTTGCCAAGTACCACAGGGTGGCAACTAGCCTCTGCTCTGGAGTGATGGCTTGCCTCATGCAGGTATCCTGCCCGCTTATATAGGGGGTCAGCAAAGCCAACAAATGGTGAGATACGGGGTCTGTCATCCGGAGAAAGTTCCTGAAATCATCAGGATTATTCTCACGGATCTCACGGAGCAAAGGCATGTGACAGAACTGGTCACGCTGGAGCAACCAATTCTTGGTCCATGAACTCCTCCCCACCCTGTTCATGGACTGGGCTTGTGTCAAAGTAAGAACCCCAACACCAAGCCCCCGCACAGCACGAACTCTACGATGAGTACGTACACGCAACATGGCTAGAAAACGGTCGACTGGTCAGAATCAAGTAACAGAACGCACTGAAGAACAGCAAGGCCTGTAAAGAGCGAACTGAAAATCAGTAATGAACTAACAAGAACACAACGACAGAGTCAAGGGTAACTCGCTGCATGCACTGAAGACCAGATACAAACCCACAAGCACAAACTGAACAGCAGAAATACGATCTGAAAACCACGAGTCTGAAAAAGAGCAAATCGTTTCTCACCAAACTTTTACTAACATGAGATTAGCAAAAGGAGCCCAAAGGGTGCCGCACTTGGTACTGAACAGCCCTTTTATAGTCTCGTCATACGTGGTGTACGTGACCGCGTTCTTGGCGATCGGAATTTCCGACAACTTTGTGCAACCGTGTGTAGACAAAACAAGTTTGAGCCAACATCCATCGGAAAAAATCCATGGATTTTGTTGTCTGATCAATGTCCGATCGTGTGTACGGGGCAGTTAATATGGGAAAAATTTTCTCCTTTCCACTGATGCTTTATTACCAATCCTTGTTTCACTAAAAACCCCAAATTTTCTAAAAACATTTGTCATTGTGACAGAAAGTGAGGTGAAATCTTCTAAAGAGGAGCACAGACAGCAAAACAAATATCACAGGGGTGATAACCCTTCCCTATGTTTTCCAAAAAGCTTAAAAATAGATTTTTTAACTGGAGCTACACTTTAAAAATGTACCAGTTCAAAATTACAAACAGATTCTACTTAACAACAAACCTACAGTCCCTGTCTTATTTGCACTGCCTGTATACTGCTGTTCAGAGTATATAGAGCCTGGGGGCCCCACGCATTTCCTTTTTTTAATTTGTGTGCGGGGTTCCCCTTAATATCCATACAAGACCCAAAGGGCCTGGTAATGGACTGGGGGGGGGGTGTACCCATGCCGTTTGTCTCACTGATTTTCATCCAT
Organism: Lithobates septentrionalis; assembly: GCA_037952835.1. Taxonomy (NCBI): domain Eukaryota; kingdom Metazoa; phylum Chordata; class Amphibia; order Anura; family Ranidae; genus Lithobates; species Lithobates septentrionalis. The sequence goes on along the minus strand of JBBDGP010000082.1, from coordinate 14,663,584 downwards.
TTTGTCGGGTCCCAACATTACAATAAAGCAGTTTTAAATGACTTTTATTCCTTTAAAAATGTAATTTTGTGCAGGGACTGTTCTAAGCACGGGAAGCACACGCCACTTTACAGGCATACCATAGACAACCCCCAGGTACGATATTTAAAGGAATATTTCACTTTTTTTTTCACTTTAAGCATCATCAAAATCACTGCTCCCGAAAAAACAGACGTTTTTAAAACTTTTTTTGCATTGATACATGTTTCCTGGGGCAGGACCCGGGTCGCCAAACCCTTTTTAGGACAATACAATGCAAATTATTCTTTAAAATGAGCACTTTTGATTTTGAACGTTCGATATCCATAGACTTCAATGGCGTTCTAACGTTCCTGCAAATTTTTGGTCCATTCGCAGGTTCTGGTGCGAACCGAACTGGGGGTGTTCAGCTCATCCCTAGTGGTGAAGCATAATGTAATATTTCTTGTGGAGCATAATGTAATATCTGTGGTGGAGCATAATGTAATATTAGTGGTTGAGTGTAATGTAATATTTGTGGTGGAGTATAATGTAATATTAGTGGTGGAGCATAATGTTATAATAGTGGTGGAGCATAATGTTATAATAATAGTGGAGCATACTGTAATATTAGTGGTGGAGCATAATGTAAAATTAGTGGTGGAGCATAATGTAATATTAGTGGTGGAGCATACCGTTATATTAGTGGTGGAGCATACTGTAATATTTGTGGTGGAGCATAATGTAATATGTGTGGTGGAGCATACTGCAGTATTAGTGGTGGAGCATAATGTAATATTAGTGATGGAGCATAATGTAATATCAGTGGTGAAGAATAATGTAATATTTGTGGTGCAGCATAATGTAATATTGTAGTGGAGCATAATGTAATATCTGTGGCGGAGCATAATGTAATATTAGTGATGGAGCATACTGTAATATTAGTGGTGGCGCATAATGTAATATTTGTGGTGGAGCATAATGTAATATTTAGTGGAGCATAATTACAATGCAGAAGGGAAATACAACCTTTGCTTGATGCATTGCGAGCCAAAGCAATTGTCTACTGCTGGAAATTTCCTTTCTGCTTATCAGCAACAAACCAAGGCCGCATGGCAAACCTTACAATGCTTGAAGATTTGGAGCATTTTTGCACTACCTTAGACCTATCACTGATAGAGTTACCCGACTAGTATAGCGACTTTCGTCTCTCACCCCTGGGCAGAGTCACCTCCGTGGACGGCATCTATGAAGTGGGCAACTTCAGTATCCGGCATCGCCACACACATCCTCCACCATCGAGGGTCCTGGGGGCACCAAGAAATCGCAACCCCACTGCTTCTCCAGTGCATCACAAAGCTCACAACTGCTAGACAGGTATACTGTCCCTTTTTATACATGACACAAAAATTAAAAACCCTCCTTGTTCCATCATTTATCACAAGTACCCACAAGAAAATTTTAGTAACCTCCAGTGAACATACTGCATGACTTTACAGGAGCACAAACTACTAAAACCATTCACTTTTGATCCCATGATATTAACCCGCCTCTTCAGACCAAGAACATCTATACCTTTACCTCAGACCCTGTACAGCATAACTCATTTAAATATCTACCAAGAACTTATCTGGTACAGACACCACAATTGAAGCCCAGCCCCCCTAAGTCACCACAAAGTTCAAATGTCTCTTGTTATAAACCCAAACAGTCTGTCTTTCAAACAGAAACACCCACTTGCTACTCCTCCTTGGCCCATACTGCAGTTCATTGAACCCAGCACCACAATGTCAATTTTAATTTGGATAGGAACTTATTCAGAAACACAGATTGACCCATCAGATCTAACCGCTCTGTGAACTACAACAACCAAGACTACCTATATCATACCTGATGAACTGGAGAAAAGTTCATTGGCTCACACATCCCAAGATACAAAACTGAATACCCCAACCAACACGCCTTTGCTTCCCCAGCTAATAAAAAAAAAGCTCACCACCAAAACGGGGAAAAGCCACATAGAGACATGGATTACTCATTATAGAACTGAATGACCCTCGTAATCGTCCACCGATATCTCTCAAGCATGCAAATATAGAATGTCCAGGATAACAGAGCCGGAAACCACCCATAGTCCCACGACTTCCAGTGAACAAGTTATACAGTATCTCACAAAAGTGAGTACACCCCTCACATTTTTGTAAATATTTTATTATATCTTTTCATGTGACAACACTGAAGAAATGACACTTTGCTACAATGTAAAGTAGTGAGTGTACAGCTTGTATAACAGTGTAAATTGCTGTCCCCTCAAAATAACTCAGCACACAGCCATTCATTTCTAAACCCCTGACAACAAAAGTGTGTACACCCCTAAGTGGAAATGTCCAAATTGGGCCCAGAGTGTCAAAAATTTTGTGTGGCCACCATTATTTTCCAGCATTGCTTTAGCCCTCTTGGGCATGGAGTTCACCAGAGCTTCACAGGTTGCCACTGGAGTCCTCTTCCACTCCTCCATGACAACATCACGGAGATGGTGGATGTTAGAGACCCTTCCGTATGAGGATGCCCCACAGATGCTCGATAGGGTTTAGATATGGAGACATGCTTGGCCCGTTCATCACCTTTACCCTCAGCTTTTTTAGCAAGGCAGTGGTCGTATTGGAGTTGTGTTTGGGGTCGTTATCATGTTGGAATACTGCCCTGCAGCCCAGGCTCCGAAGGGAGGGGTTCATGCTCTGCTTTAGTATGTCACAGTACATGTTGGCATTCATAATTCCCTCAATGAACTATAGCTCCCCAGTGCCGGCAGCACTCATGCAGCCACAGAGCATGACACTCCCACTACCATGCTTGACTGTAGTCAAGACACAATTGTCTTTGTACTCTTCACCTGGTTGCCGCCACACACACACTTGACACCATCTGAACCAAATACGTTTATCTTGGTTTTATTAGACCACAGGACATGGTTTCAGTAATCCATGTGCTTAGTCTGCTTGTCTTCAGCAAACTGTTTGCGGGCTTTCTTGTGCATCATCTTTATAAGAGGCTTCCTTCTGGGATGACAGCCATGAAATTTGATGCAGTGTAGTGTGTGGTGTATGGTCTGAGCACTGACAGGCTCACCCCCCACCCCTTCATCCTCTGCAGCAATGCTGGCAGCACTCATACGTCTATTTCCCAAAGACAACCTCTGCATATGATGCTGAGCGCGTGCACTCAACTTTTTTGGTCGACCATGGCGAGGCCTGTTCTGAGTGGAACCTGTCCTGTTAAACCGCTGTTTGGTCTTGGCTGCCCAGCTGCAGCTCAGTTTCAGGGTCTTGGCAAGCTTCTTATAGCCTAGGCCATCTTTATATAGAGCAACAATTCTTTTTTTCAGATCCTCAGAGAGTTCTTTACCATGAGGTGCCATGTTAAACTTTAGACCAGTATGAGAGAGTGAGAGTGATAACACCAAATTTAACACACCTGTTCCCCACTCCCACCTGAAACCTTGTAACACTAACGAGTCACATGACACTGGGGAGGGAAAATGGCTAATTGGGCCCAATTTGGACATTTTCACTTGGGGGTGTACTCACTTTTGTTGCCAGCAGTTTAGACATTAATGGCTGTGTATTGAGTTATTTTGAGGGGACAGCAAATTTACACTGTTATACAAGCTGTACACTCACTACTTTACATTGTAGCAAAGTGTAATTTCTTCAGTGTTGTCACATGAAAAGATATAATAAAATATTTACAAAAATGTGAGTTGTGTACTCACTTTTGTGAGATACTGTATAAGCCTTACTAACTGCTCTTTACTTAGGTCGATCTCCCGGTCTCACCGGCAGTGGAAACAGACTGCAGCATTGCCCCATCAAAGAATGGTGACCCAATGGACATCAACCTCACATTTCTATAAGCCTAACCTATAAGACCTTCTTGTCTAGGTATCTCTCCACCCCATCCTACTCCCACCATGGTCCAAAAGAGTACTTTTCTCTTCCCACTGCTCCCTGTTCACTTCTACTCCTCCTTACTCCACCGCTTCCCAAACTTTTCCTACCACCTCTTCCCACTAACGTCTTTCTGTACTATGCCTCCACCCAACCTTCTTTACTCTACCCGCAAGTGAACCCTTTGGTATGTATGTGACCAAGAGGTGTGTTATTGGAATCCTCATCCCAACTCAACGGATGACAATGATACACGCTCCTAGATGTTTTATTATGCTCCTGCTATTAATACGTGACTTGAAGTCTGAGGGTGACATGCACCGTGCTATGTTCCACACTGTTTCATACCTCACGACCAATAACTTTATACTTGATATGGGCATTTTGCCATACCTCCTATAATCTACAATAACTAATTTCCATCTCATTCTAAAACAAACACCAGCTACACAAGCATCTACCTACTGAAGCATGCCCAGAAATGTCCCTCTCGGACTTGGATGACATATATATGACATATATAGAACTATTATGAGTACCTCGATCACCATTGTCGAAATATGTGTTATGTAGAACACAAGTTATAAGCTAAAATGTTAGAAAATGTTCCTTTTAACCACCAGAATTTCCACCTACATGCTTGAAACCTGGTATATTACAAAACTATATTCTATCTTGTTCCTTAACGTTGTAAGGTTTAACTAACTTACATTCTGATTGCAGAAACATTGATACAAACACCCAATCTTACCACTCCCTACCCTAAACGACTGATCTCCCTCATAATTATGACTCATAATGAGTCATAATTAAACTCACGCAAGCATGGCTAGGTGAGACCAGATGGGGAATGTCTCCTATTTTAGACTCCCCGTTTGCAATCTCCGTACATGCACCTCTCTGCCCCACTGACCTCCTAGGGACACAAAATTGCCTCCTCTTGTAGATCGCCACCTACCACCTCTACCCCCAGCGGACTCTGGTTGACCCCGCTGACCCACTCCAGATCCCCCACCCCTCATAAGGTGGGACTGCAGGCACAAACCCACATCCGTTATTACCAACCCCCCACCCTTTGAACTCCCTAGTGCCATTTGATCTTCCTCCATCTAACAGACCCCTGTTTAATACAACAGTACTCCCTCTTTCCCCACCCCCCATCACTCCTCTGACCCACCTTCCTCTCTATACCTCTTTCCACCCCCACTCTTCCCCCTTTTTTTCCTACATAACCTTTACCACTCCACCCTCTCTGCCTTCCCTCTCTCAGTGTGCTACAACCAAACTTTTGCTATCCCACAGCCATCATGGCTCAGCCTAGAACCCAAACGAAAACTTTTCCCTCAAATTATTATCTTTGAATGCTAAAGGCCTAAATGTACCAGAAAAGAGATCCCAAATTTTGTCCAATATGCGCAGCATGAGAGCAGACATAGTTTTTCTGCAAGAAATGCATTTCTGCTCCAAAACTGTCTCTAAGCTGAAAAGGACTTTACCTTTTTCTCAGCCCCACACAGGGGCACACGGTACTTTTGCCTCGATTTATTGTTTGTAACACAACAATATCTATCTTAACTGACAGCAGCAATGATAGAACCTATGAGTCTTTCTGACCACCACCCTATTTCAGTCACACTCACTTTTCTCGACAAGCTCACCCACACACAAATATGGAGATTAGACCTGAACATCCTGACAGACAAAATGAGAGAAACAGAGATTCGTAAATGCCTTATTGAAAACTTCAAAGAGAATAACACCCCTGATACTTAGAAATTGACTCAATGGGAGGCCCACAAATGTGTAGTGAGAGTAAAACTTATATCCCTAGCAGCAGCAATTAATAAAGAAAAGAGAACATTACTGTAAAAACCTATTAGTTAAACTCAAAATACTTGAAACAATACATAAACGCACCCTAGCTCAAAAATCCTGCATGGCATAGCGTGCCACATTTTTTATTTAATCAATACCTTGGGTCCACTTTTTATCTTGCACATGGGCCCACTGATTTCATGATACGCCCCTGCTCTTAGTGTTACAAAATGTCATAGCGAATTTAGGAATTTTGAACAGAATGGCTGCCGTGTGCCATCTTGCAATCAGTTTTTGGTGTGCCCAGTATGCATTATCTTCTTAAACCCCATTCTCAGTCTCAGTAGAACAGGCACCCACTGTTAGATTTTAAATGACCTTGGTATTTATTTTTAAAGTTTTGTATAAAGACAGTTTTCCAAGAGGTGTACACGCCAGTCGTTTTCTTTTGTTTTGCTGTTTTTGAGAAAAAAATTGTGGTGATGGGTCTAGTGAAGTCCATAAATCAAGTTTTATTTCTCAAATTTTACTTTAATTTGCCAGTGAGCAAACCGATTCAGCCTAGTCACAACCTCTTTACATTTCTCTTTTATGGTTTAATATGAAAAAAAAAACATACCTTCAGCACCAGCCTCAGCATTTTCCATCATAACACAGTGAATATAGTCATTATTCCAGATAGGCTGGACATGTCTTTACCAATGGGAAGAAATCCAGGGTAATATGAGGGCTCCAAAGTCACCACTGCATGAGTCTGGTGCCATGCCAAACCCAATATATGTAAACCAAACGTGTAGCGCTAAAGGAAAGAATAAGGCACCTGCGAACTGGTAAGGTATAGAGCCAGTGCCCTACATACAGTATGACTGAAACACAGTTGAATGTCTCACATTAAAAATATGGATACAAGTACAATATAAGAAAGTCCGTGAGTGAGAAACTGAATGGGTCACTGCTTGTGAGTGATATATGCACCACCTTCACCGACATAAGGCCAAAAAGTCTCTGAATAGATGATAAACAGCTGATTTATTACAATTCAGACATGTCCAGGATGAATAATATATGGATGGATCAGCTCCAAAACATCACACCACAGTGTCTTCACACACGTGCAAATCACTCAGATAGTAAAGTTGGAGGCTTACCGGAGGGTTTGAACCCAAAACAGTATATACTGTGAGGGTCAAACCAGCTTGTATTGCTCACTGGCAATGGTGGGAAGACATTAACAGCGTGAAGGGATCACAGGGGTTTCATGAAGGTGTATCTTCTCCAAACGTAACAAAGGATCTCCCCGTAAATGGCTCATAAAGAATATAAAAAGGGCCACATAGTGTGATACCGTAGAAACAGTAGTTTATTAAAAAAGGAAATACACTTACATGATTTAGATGATAAAAAAGCGCTTGTACATAAAAGAAGGCAGCAGTGGAGTACTCCCGACGCGTTTCGTCTGAGTAGACTTCGTCCTGGGGTACCCTCCACTGCAGCCTGACTCCCTAATATAGGTACTGTAATCGTGTTGAAGTGACTCCAGCCCATTCGATTCAGTAAATTGGCACTTCCGGGTTGCCCAAGATGGCGGACCCGCGTGCGTTCCAGGCCTCCCTTTAGTAGGTGTGCTATGCGTTCCACCTCCTGGTATTGTGGCCTAGTAATCCCCGTGTGTGTAACTTTAAACCGGTTCCCATTTGCAAGCTATAATAAAGTCATGTTAATATGGGTAACCCCTAATATATGTGGTTCTTAAACCTTAATTCGTTTCCCGATGTGTACAGAGACACATCACGGCAAGTCTTGCGACATGACGCTGTACCGCCATGACGCGAGAGCGGAAGTGCATTCCTGTAAGTCTCGGAGTTTGCGTTCCAACCATGGTTGGCCGGAAACTCTCGATGCACTCAATCCCGGCACCCCTCGCGACGTGACGCTGTAACGTCACGACGCGAGAGCGGAAGACCTCGGAATTTGCGTTCCAGTGGTGGTTAGCCGGATGTTCACAATATAGCCCCAAATTGTAAAAAGCCCCAATGCCAGACAGCATGCATTCCAATTTAAATGTAGCAACTGGAAACGTATGTTCAGCCAAGTGTCATAAAGATAGTAATAACAACATAGCACATTCGGGCATATATCAACATGGTTATTCGTAAGAAGACACCTGTTGAAATTACGGTTGATTACTCATGGGCCCAGCCTTTGTAGTTATATTAAAAAATTACCCTACATGTAAGGCCGGGGCCACTACTCGATCCAGATGGTTTTGAAAATAGATATTCGACCAAAAATGTGTCTACATATGTATGAGTATGAGATCTATACAACCCATACAGAAGGATTTAAATAGACACCCTGGTTATGCCTGGCCGTGTATAAAGTCAGTAATGGCAAAAAGATGCATGTATGTGGAACCCATAAAACCAAATTGGTGAAGGGAATCGAATGAACTGGATTCACATGCGTCTACATAGTTAGCATCCATAACATCTATAATTGCCATCCATTGTAGAACATAGAAAACGTTTTGTATAGATACAACAGTAAACAATACATTATAATCCCATAAACTGTAAGCTTCATGATTCATCTAAGAAGGCGTTGACATCTATCTCTACATTAAGCCCTAGAGGGAAAAAAGTCTGTAGCTCATATGCCCAAAACATTTCCAAGCGGGATACTCCCCTTGTTTTCGCACCCCCTCTCCAAGGTGGTGTGTATTTGTCAATAATGACAAACTTTGATCCATCTGGATTACCACCATGGAATTCTTTATAATGTCTCGGGACCGTATGTTTGGGGTCTCTACTTTTAATTAAGGCGATATGCTCACCCACCCTAATAGAGAATGTCCTGGTGGTACGGCCTATATATTGTTTCTGGCAGGGGCAAGTGATGAGATACACTACAAATTTCGTACTGCAAGTGCAGAATGGTTTTATAGTGTATCTCCTTCCCGTAGTGGTGGAAGTAAACTCTGTCACTTTACGTGTTCTAACGGCATTATGTTGACATACTACACATTTCCTGCAAGGAAAAAAGCCCGTCCAGTCGTGAAAGAAGAGGGGGCGAGTGGGGGGGTTTATAATGTTGGGGGCTATCCGACCCTTTAATGATGGTGCACCCCTAAAAATAACATTGGATTCTTCTGGGATAAGTGGTCCCAGAACGTTGTCTTGCTTGAGGACACCCCAATGCTTTCTCATAATATTTTTAATTTGTCTGTGTTGTGTTGAAAAGGCCGTCAACATGGCCCACCTAAATTTCCCGTCAGGTTCTCTCATAGGTTTGACTTCCAATAAGGATTTCCTATCTATGTTGATAGTTCTTTGGATTTCTTGATCTAGGCCGTCAGTATCATACCCCTTGTCTATGAATCTGGATTTTAAAATCTTGGCCTATTCTAGAAATACCTCTATATCCGTGCAGTTCCGTCGGAGTCTCAAAAACTGGCTACGAGGGACCGCATTAAGCCATGAGACGTGATGACAACTGTCAACGGGAATAAACCCGTTGCGGTCTGTAGGTTTAAAATATGTGCTGAATCTAAATTGCTTGTTTACTATCTCTATCTGTAAATCCAAAAAGTGGATTTTCGTTTCACTGGCTTCGTACGACAAAGATATACCTCTATCATTTGCATTCAAATTCACAAAGAACTCCTCGAGTGTCTCCCTGGTCCCATTCCATAGGAGAAGGATGTCGTCTATGTACCTAGTCCACAGAACCAGAGAACTGGTTTCGTGGACATAGACGACATCCTCCTCCCATTTGGCCATGAATAGGTTCGCGAGACTAGGTGCGAATTTCGCCCCCATAGCGACTCCATGTTGTTGGAGATAGAAATTGTGGTCAAACCAAAAATAGTTATGTTTGGCCGCGAACTCTAGTAATTCCACAAGATACTCACACTGAAAAGACGCCAGGGAATGTTCCTGGGCCAAAAAATGTTTAACAGCGTCGATGCCCTTATCGTGTGGTATGCACATATATAGTGACGCCACGTCCGCAGTGGCCATGATGAAGCCATCTTGTACTGTGACGTTTTCAAGGAGTCTAATTGTGGAACTGGTGTCTTTCAAATATGAGGGAGTTTTCTTCACTAGAGGTTGTAGGAAAAAATCTATATATTTGCCTACTCTGGCTGTAATGGAATTGATACCACTTACAATTGGCCTGCCAGGGGGGCAGACAGGATCCTTACGGACTTTCGGCAGGTAGTATATAGTGGGGATTCGGGGTGCTGAAGGAATCAAAAAGTCCCTTTCCCTTTTGTTCAAGATGTTCAACTCATAGCCCTTTGAGACAAGCTGATGGAGTTTTTGTTTATATTTATGTGTGGGGTTATTAGGTAACATTTGGTAGGTACCCGGTTCATTCAGAATGCGATGCATTTCTGTTTCGTATTGGCTCTTGTCCAGAATGACTATACCCCCACCTTTGTCCGCTGGGCGGACTACCAGATCCTTACGTGCACATAAAGACTCCAAACCCCCTTTTAACAATGGAGGATGGTAGGTGCGTTTCATTGGTAATCTGGCTAAATCCCGTAAAACAAGGTCCCTAAAGTTTTTTACAGCTGGCGCTGTGGGGACCGGGGGAGAAAACAGGGAGGGATTGGATAAACCGGAATGAACGGTTCCGGACGTAGCTGCCGGGTAATCAGTACGCACCGGATTCGATATCAAATACCTCTGTATATTAACCTTACGTATGTATTTGTGAACGTCCATGAATGTATGGAACTTATCTAGTTTTTTAGGGGGGGCATATTTGAGACCCTTATCTAGTACGGATAGTTCTGCTTCCGTAAGGGTTTGTGAGCTTAGATTGTAGACACCTTGGCCTCTTATACTCTTTGTCTTTTTTCTTCTTTGTACTCTCCTACCCCCTCTGCACCCTCTCTTTGGTCTGGGCCTCGTTTTCTCAAGTGTGGAGCCTCGCGAAAAACCTGGTTCCCATGTGCATACGGATTGTGTATGTACGGGGTTTGATCATAATCATCTCTTCTACATGCTGGACTGTAGACCTCCCTAAGGGGTGAGTATCTATTATAGGTGCGTGTAGGAGAGGAGTAACGGTGGTAAGACTCCCCTCTGTGCTGAGAATCTGGACCTATTCTGTGTTCTCTAGGAGAGGGGTGATATGGAACGTGTTGAGAGTGGGTGTCTAGATGGTAACTCCTGTTATGAGAATTACCTCTACCCCCTCTTTTTCCTCTAAAATTGTTTTTACCCCTATGGGAAGTCTGAGGGCTGTAGTGTTGTACCCGTTGTTGGGATACATGCGATATTGGATCGCGTTTGATACCACCTCTCTGAGAACCCCGGCCACGGGGATGTACACCCGTAGATTGAGATTGTGCAGCTGAGGCGTTCAATGTTAAAGAGCCACTTGATGGTACAGTGCCCTCTATGGTACTGGAAGAGACCTCCATAGGTGGAGTGACATGAAGGAGTTTTTGCCAGCCGAAGACCACATGGTTCTTGTAGTCTCCTGCGTCCCTAGAGTATTTCTTTTGTTCAAACCCTCCGGTAAGCCTCCAACTTTACTATCTGAGTGATTTGCACGTGTGTGAAGACACTGTGGTGTGATGTTTTGGAGCTGATCCATCCATATATTATTCATCCTGGACATGTCTGAATTGTAATAAATCAGCTGTTTATCATCTATTCAGAGACTTTTTGGCCTTATGCCGGTGAAGGTGGTGTATATATCACTCACAAGCGGTGACCCATTCAGTTTCTCACTCACGGACTTTCTTATATTGTACTTGTATCCATATTTTTAATGTGAGACATTCAACTGTGTTTCAGTCCTACTGTATGTAGGGCACTGGCTCTATACCTTACCAGTTCGCAGGTGCCTTATTCTTTCCTTTAGCGCTACACGTTTGGTTTACATTTGGATTTGTTGGGCAATTATTCTTGTGCTGTGTTAGCGGCTTAAATATCTGTGCGTAAGCGCAAATTTGCCATTTGGGTTGTTTTGGTTTTACGTTTAGAATTACAATTTTGCTGCTGCTCTTTTGATCACTTCCTCCATGGATGTGTTTGACTACCGAGCCTCCCGTAGGGTTAACACCGAGGGGGTATTCATAACAACGAGTAGTGACACAGAGATTGGAGGATTATTCCTCAGACTTAAAAATGTCATGACAACCGAACTTCACTTGCAATGGGATTTGGTATTTCTACAGCAATATATTACAGAACAAATGGTACCTAGAAGCCTCCGTTGGGAAGTCCAACCACAACAGGGGGAAACAGATTTTGATTCATGGTTCAAATACTTTAATGATGCAGGGATCAATTTTTTACAGGTACTCATATCTAAGAAAAATAATAGACTCCAGGTCCTTGACAGAGAAATTAAGGATCTAAGGGAGAAACTTTCGATCCACAAAAACTCTCAGGAGTATAACTCCCTTTCTTCTAACCTTTTGGGACATTTAGAGAAAGAGGACCGAGACCAAAAATTAAAGAAACAAAAGAAATACTCTAGGGACGCAGGAGACTACAAGAACCATGTGGTCTTCGGCTGGCAAAAACTCCTTCATGTCACTCCACCTATGGAGGTCTCTTCCAGTACCATAGAGGGCACTGTACCATCAAGTGGCTCTTTAACATTGAACGCCTCAGCTGCACAATCTCAATCTACGGGTGTACATCCCCGTGGCCGGGGTTCTCAGAGAGGTGGTATCAAACGCGATCCAATATCGCATGTATCCCAACAACGGGTACAACACTACAGCCCTCAGACTTCCCATAGGGGTAAAAACAATTTTAGAGGAAAAAGAGGGGGTAGAGGTAATTCTCATAACAGGAGTTACCATCTAGACACCCACTCTCAACACGTTCCATATCACCCCTCTCCTAGAGAACACAGAATAGGTCCAGATTCTCAGCACAGAGGGGAGTCTTACCACCGTTACTCCTCTCCTACACGCACCTATAATAGATACTCACCCCTTAGGGAGGTCTACAGTCCAGCATGTAGAAGAGATGATTATGATCAAACCCCGTACATACACAATCCGTATGCACATGGGAACCAGGTTTTTCGCAAGGCTCCACACTCGAGAAAACGAGGCCCAGACCAAAGAGAGGGTGCAGAGGGGGTAGGAGAGTACAAAGAAGAAAAAAGACAAAGAGTATAAGAGGCCAAGGTGTCTACAATCTAAGCTCACAAACCCTTACGGAGGCAGAACTATCCGTACTAGATAAGGGTCTCAAATATGCCCCCCCTAAAAAACTAGATAAGTTCCATACATTCATGGACGTTCACAAATACATACGTAAGGTTAATATACAGAGGTATTTGATATCGAATCCGGTGCGTACTGATTACCCGGCAGCTACGTCTGGAACCGTTCATTCCGGTTTATCCAATCCCTCCCTGTTTTCTCCCCCGGTCCCCACAGCGCCAGCTATAAAAAACTTTAGGGACCTTGTTTTACGGGATTTAGCCAGATTACCAATGAAACGCACCTACCATCCTCCATTGTTAAAAGGGGGTTTGGAGTTTTTATGTGCATGTATCGATCGGGTAGTCCGCCCAGCGGACAAAGGTGGGGGTATAGTCATTCTGGACAAGAGCCAATACGAAACAGAAATGCATCGCATTCTGAATGAACCGGGTACCTACCAAATGTTACCTAATAACCCCACACATAAATATAAACAAAAACTCCATCAGCTTGTCTCAAAGGGCTATGAGTTGAACATCTTGAACAAAAGGGAAAGGGACTTTTTGATTCCTTCAGCACCCCGAATCCCCACTATATACTACCTGCCGAAAGTCCGTAAGGATCCTGTCTGCCCCCCTGGCAGGCCAATTGTAAGTGGTATCAATTCCATTACAGCCAGAGTAGGCAAATATATAGATTTTTTCCTACAACCTCTAGTGAAGAAAACTCCCTCATATTTGAAAGACACCAGTTCCACAATTAGACTCCTTGAAAACGTCACAGTACAAGATGGCTTCATCATGGCCACTGCGGACGTGGCGTCACTATATACGTGCATACCACACGATAAGGGCATCGACGCTGTTAAACATTTTTTGGCCCAGGAACATTCCCTGGCGTCTTTTCAGTGTGAGTATCTTGTGGAATTACTAGAGTTCGCGGCCAAACATAACTATTTTTGGTTTGACCACAATTTCTATCTCCAACAACGTGGAGTCGCTATGGGGGCGAAATTCGCACCTAGTCTCGCGAACCTATTCATGGCCAAATGGGAGGAGGATGTCGTCTATGTCCACGAAACCAGTTCTCTGGTTCTGTGGACTAGGTACATAGACGACATCCTTCTCCTATGGAATGGGACCAGGGAGACACTCGAGGAGTTCTTTGTGAATTTGAATGCAAATGATAGAGGTATATCTTTGTCGTACGAAGCCAGTGAAACGAAAATCCACTTTTTGGATTTACAGATAGAGATAGTAAACAAGCAATTTAGATTCAGCACATATTTTAAACCTACAGACCGCAACGGGTTTATTCCCGTTGACAGTTGTCATCACGTCTCATGGCTTAATGCGGTCCCTCGGAGCCAGTTTTTGAGACTCCGACGGAACTGCACGGATATAGAGGTATTTCTAGAACAGGCCAAGATTTTAAAATCCAGATTCATAGACAAGGGGTATGATACTGACGGCCTAGATCAAGAAATCCAAAGAACTATCAACATAGATAGGAAATCCTTATTGGAAGTCAAACCTATGAGAGAACCTGACGGGAAATTTAGGTGGGCCATGTTGATGGCCTTTTCAACTTAACACAGACAAATTAAAAATATTATGAGAAAGCATTGGGGTGTCCTCAAGCAAGACAACGTTCTGGGACCACTTATCCCAGAAGAAGCCAATGTTATTTTTAGGGGTGCACCATCATTAAAGGGTCGGATAGCCCTCAACATTATAAACCCCCCCCACTCACCCCCTCTTCTTTCACGACTGGACGGTCTTTTTTCCTTGCAGGAAATGTGTAGTATGTCAACATAATGCCGTTAGAACACGTAAAGTGACAGAGTTTACTTCCACCACTACGGGAAGGAGATACACTATAAAACCATTCTGCACTTGCAGTACGAAATTTGTAGTGTATCTCATCACTTGCCCCTGCCAGAAACAATATATAGGCCGTACCACCAGGACATTCTCTATTAGGGTGGGTGAACATATCGCCTTAATTAAAAGTAGAGACCCCAAACATACGGTCCCGAGACATTATAAAGAATTCCATGGTGGTAATCCAGATGGATCAAAGTTTGTCATTATTGACAAATACACACCACCTTGGAGAGGGGGTGCGAAAACAAGGGGAGTATCCCGCTTGGAAATGTTTTGGGCATATGAGCTACAGACTTTTTTCCCTCTAGGGCTTAATGTAGAGATAGATGTCAACGCCTTCTTAGATGAATCATGAAGCTTACAGTTTATGGGATTATAATGTATTGTTTATTGTTGTATCTATACAAAACGTTTTCTATGTTCTACAATGGATGGCAATTATAGATGTTATGGATGCTAACTATGTAGACGCATGTGAATCCAGTTCATTCGATTCCCTTCACCAATTTGGTTTTATGGGTTCCACATACATGCATCTTTTTGCCATTACTGACTTTATACACGGCCAGGCATAACAAGGGTGTCTATTTAAATCCTTCTGTATGGGTTGTATAGATCTCATACTCATACATATGTAGACACATTTTTGGTCGAATATCTATTTTCAAAACCATCTGGATCGAGTAGTGGCCCCGGCCTTACATGTAGGGTAATTTTTTAATATAACTACAAAGGCTGGGCCCATGAGTAATCAACCGTAATTTCAATAGGTGTCTTCTTACGAATAACCATGTTGATATATGCCCGAATGTGCTATGTTGTTATTACTATCTTTATGACACTTGGCTGAACATACGTTTCCAGTTGCTACATTTAAATTGGAATGCATGCTGTCTGGCATTGGGGCTTTTTACAATTTGGGGCTATATTGTGAACTTCCGGCTAACCACCGCTGGAACGCAAATTCCGAGGTCTTTCGCTCTCGCGTCGTGACGTTACAGCGTCACGTCGCGAGGGGTGCCGGGATTGAGTGCATCGAGAGTTTCCGGCCAACCATGGTTGGAACGCAAACTCCGAGACTTACAGGAATGCACTTCCGCTCTCGCGTCATGGCGGTACAGCGTCATGTCGCAAGACTTGCCGTGATGTGTCTCTGTACACATCGGGAAACGAATTAAGGTTTAAGAACCACATATATTAGGGGTTACCCATATTAACATGACTTTATTATGGCTTGCAAATGGGAACCGGTTTAAAGTTACACACACGGGGATTACTAGGCCACAATACCAGGAGGTGGAACGCATAGCACACCTACTAAAGGGAGGCCTGGAACGCACGCGGGTCCGCCATCTTGGGCAACCCGGAAGTGCCAATTTACTGAATCGAATGGGCTGGAGTCACTTCAACACGATTACAGTACCTATATTAGGGAGTCAGGCTGCAGTGGAGGGTACCCCAGGACGAAGTCTACTCAGACGAAACGCGTCGGGAGGACTCCACTGCTGCCTTCTTTTATGTACAAGCGCTTTTTTATCATCTAAATCATGTAAGTGTATTTCCTTTTTTAATAAACTACTGTTTCTACGGTATCACACTATGTGGCCCTTTTTATATTCTTTATGAGCCATTTACGGGGAGATCCTTTGTTACGTTTGGAGAAGATACACCTTCATGAAACCCCTGTGATCCCTTCACGCTGTTAATGTCTTCCCACCATTGCCAGTGAGCAATACAAGCTGGTTTGACCCTCACAGTATATACTGTTTTGGGTTCAAACCCTCCGGTAAGCCTCCAACTTTACTATCTGAGTGATTTGCACGTGTGTGAAGACACTGTGGTGTGATGTTTTGGAGCTGATCCATCCATATATTATTCATCCTGGACATGTCTGAATTGTAATAAATCAGCTGTTTATCATCTATTCAGAGACTTTTTGGCCTTATGCCGGTGAAGGTGGTGCATATATCACTCACAAGCAGTGACCCATTCAGTTTCTCACTCACGGACTTTCTTATATTGTACTTGTATCCATATTTTTAATGTGAGACATTCAACTGTGTTTCAGTCATACTGTATGTAGGGCACTGGCTCTATACCTTACCAGTTCGCAGGTGCCTTATTCTTTCCTTTAGCGCTACACGTTTGGTTTACATTTGGATTTGTTGGGCAATTATTCTTGTGCTGTGTTAGCGGCTTAAATATCTGTGAGTAAGCGCAAATTTGCCATTTGGGTTGTTTCAGACCCAATATATGACAGCACAAGAGAGAGTGGATACACAAGCTGGGAGCCAAGACAGGGCAGAGTGAACAAGTACACAAGCTGAGAGCCTGGATAGGACAGAGAGAGTGGGTACACAAGCTGGAAATCAGGAAGTGTCATGTCTCTTCTGCCCCCTATGCCATTAGGGCATATGCCCCAAATCTTGTCCTTCCTCTTTATTTAAAAAAAAAATAGCCACACCTAATGTGACAGGCAGAGGTTATACATGTGGAGATAACATTATTTTTATTTGTTACACATTATTTTGTAGTTACAGGTTACATTTTTGTTTAACTTTAAATGTATTTATATTTTTTCTTGCAAAACTGTTCTTGCCCCAGTAAAGCAAACAAGATCAGGGACAGCAATGCAAACTAGGTACTATCTTCAAAAATACAGGAAGTCCTAGGCTTAATGCCCCGTACACACGGTCGGATTTTCCGATGGAAAATGTCCGATCGGAGCGTGTTGTCGGAAATTCCGACCGTGTGTGGGCTCCATCGGACATTTTCCATCGGATTTTCCGACACACAAAGTTGGAGAGCAGGAGATAAAATTTTCCGACAACAAAATCCGATCGCGTCAATTCTGACCGTGTGTGGCCTGTTCCGACGCACAAAGTGCCACGCATGCTCAGAAGAAATTCCGAGACGGCACAACTCGTTCTGGTAAACTTAGCGTTCGCAATGTATACAGCACTTTCGTCACGCTGCAATGTACAAAATGGTTTAATACAGCACACTCTCTTCTTCTTTATAATGTGACAAGAATGAAGTAGTTTTGCTGCTCATATTCACACACACTTCTCACAAAGTTTTATTTGTGTTTTTTTTAGTGGGATTCCCTGAATATATTGTTATTAGTTGTCACATCTGACAGTTTTATATTTATTTATTTATTTATTTGGATTTTCAGCCTTTTTTTTCTTTAATGTTTGGATTTTTTCCAAGGCTGATCTTTGTTCAATGTTATTTTTATTTTTATTTTTACTCCAGAATATTTTTGTGTGTGTTTTGTGTGTCAAGTTACCCCAACACCATTGATATCTTTTATTATTTAATCTCAAGGAGATTGTTTGTTGTTGGGGTCCCTTGTTCATTTAACATTGTATATTTGAAATGTACCTGAAACCTCACAAACTGTCATTTTTGAAGTAAAACACATAGGAGAGTATAATTCAAAACAAAAATCCTTCATTAAGGTATCAGAACCAAACAAAGAGGAAGGCAACACTGGATCAACAGGAGAAATTAGTGAAGCCTGGGACCCCCACGGCAGACATCAATTCTTCAACATCAAAATTGGTGGCCTGAGGAGTCCATATATAAGGGAGGGCAGTCTGATCCAGAATTTGCAGAGATCCGGATAGCAGCAGATGACATCTGTGTCCCCAGGCTGTGGTACCACAAGAGGCTGCATCTTTTGGCCGACCAGACTGAACCCAGGGCAATCACTGTCTGGTCTTCCTTCCACGCTTCCTTCTACGCTGTGGCTGTGCAGTTGGAGATGTGGCAGGAGGAGGAGTAGGACCTGGAGGAGGAGGAGGACTGGGAGGACCTGGAGGAGGACTGGGGGGACCTGGAGGAGAGGGAGGAGGAGGAGGAGGACCTGCAGGAGGAGGAGGAGGACCATCGCAAAGGTGTGTCTGAGGTGTAATTTGGCCCCTCATACCTTTCTCCAGAGCCTCCAATATGAGGGCCTCACACATGGCTTGTTGGCCCTCCTCCATTCTCTGCATTTTATATGCAATGAAGGCAGCAATGTTCTCCTCCATGGTGTGGGGAGCTCCCAGGACCTCTGTAGCCCTCCAAAAGAATCCTATAGCAGCCTCCTCTAGGGCACTCCTCCTACTGCCACTTTCTCTTTTCAGGGGGGGTGGAGGGACCTGCAGATCAGCCAGCCAGCTCGGCCCGGCCACCTCCTGGCTGAGACTTCCCTGTGTATGAAAAAGGGACATGGTTGTAATGTTTTGAATCATCAATCACAATCCTAAATTAGTACTCCCAACTAACATCTAGTTAACATCATTGATTGGACAAGCAGAAATATTTAAAAGGAATGCTATACCTGGCTCAATCTGGGCTCCTCCACATGTGGAGTGGAAGGCCCAGGTTGGGCGTCAGAAGCCTCAGCCGGGGGGGAAGGAAGCGTGGAAGGAAGACTGGAGAGGGATGGCCTGGGTTCAGTCTGGCCTGCCAGAAAGTGCAGCCTGTCGTAGTACAACATCCTGGGGACATAGATGTCATCTGCTGCTCCGGATCTCTGTGAATCCAGGACTTTCTTGCGCTCCCTTAGATATGTACTCCTCAGGCAACCAATTAATATCTTTAAATAAGTGATGTCTGCCGTGGGGATCACCTGCTTCACAATTTCACACAATTGCTCCAGTGCTGCCTTCCTCTTTGCTTGGTTCTTGAAATGGGGGTGGTTAATCTCCCACAGACAGGGCAGCTCCCTTAGCATCTCTAGGAATACTGACATGAAGTCATTATCTTTGAGTAGCATATCCATGTTCACTGCAAGACACAACACAAGACAAAGCCTAATGTCAGACAAAACTCTCCTAATCTTGTTACAATATAGGCCTCAATATAGAAGCAGTATAGGCACAAGTTTGTCTCTTACCTTCGTTCTTATGATTGGCGCGTCCAATGCTCCTTCCTCCGCTCACAGATCGTATGTAATACGCACGCGTGTTACGCTTTATACACACTGCGCATGCGTGTAACTCCGGCCGCCCCTGACATTCTTTCTAGTCTATTCCCCGCCCCTTTTCGTTCGGCGCAGTGGGTGAAGAGCATGATGGCGGAGTTCGAGCAGGTGTGTGCTAATTATAGCAACGAGGAGGAGGAGGAGGAAAGCCCGGATCCAGGCACGTCCCGATCCAGAAGGAGACGTTTTAAGGCCACAAATATGTCCTTTGGGGAGATGTTGGAGATGGTCGACATCATGAGGAAGTCCGACTATGACGGGAAGTATGGGCCTTACCCCCACCCCAACATCAGAAAGGCCAAAATCATTGCTAAAGTGGTCAAAAGCCTTCACAGGAATTTCGGGGTACGAATATCTAAAGATCAGCTCAGGAAGCGGTGGTCGGACCTGAAGTTGAGAGAGCCAGAGCAGTACCGAAAGATCCGGAGAGTGCTGCAAAAAAGTAAGTAGTTGTGCTGTGTTCCTATTCTTTCTGTCTTTATTCCGTTTGTTCTGCTCCATATGCTTTTATTAATTGTAACGTTTAAAAGGGCAACTTTAATGTTCATGGGCCCATTATTCGTTCGTATCAAACATTTTTCTTTCGGCCTCTAGAACACCATTGTTTAGGCCATATGCATTTTCCCACATTTTTTTGGGCCTACTTGGATGCCAAATATTTGTTTGTGTAGATGGGTTTGTTACTAGAATGAAATGCAAACTAGATTGTGTGTAAGGAGAGGACACTCAGCAGCTGTTTTCACATCTGGACACTGGAGCACTAGTGTGGGACACAAGAACACCCTTTTTAATAGGGGGGTCACACAGGTGCTCCAGTGTATACTATAGGGGGGGCTACATCTGTGAAGCTTGTACAAAACAGGTAAAGTATTGCAGCTTGACAAAGGGCAATAAAAAAAATACATCTTGGAACTCGGCTAAAATAGACAATTGTACCCCACTTCCAAGCAATGTTTCCTATTTCTAGTTCTGCCATCAAATATCTGTGTGCTAATTATACCATTTTTGTTTTACATAGGGGAGAAAAGACTCGGAGGACACCCCTCATCCGAGGAGACCACAGACCCCCCACCTATGGAAGAAGGTGAAATACCCCCAAACGAAGCTGAGCAGGAGGAAGAAGAAGATGTGGTGGAGATTGGCACCACAACAGGTGAGTGTCTGCGACCACAGGCTCAGGTAAGAGATGGATTGTGGCAGATTTTTGAGACCTTTTTTTTTTTATTTATCTCTTTTTAGGTGATCGTGATGTGAGGGATAGAGAACGCTTTACTTCTGAAAGTGCCCAGATCCTGATCGGGGAGATCATGGGGTGTAATGTCGAACTGCAAAACATCCAGCAAAAAATCCATGATGTTATTAAAAAAAATAATAACATCATTGATGTTTTGGGGCGAATTTAAAACCCCACAAAATCATTTTTTGTATTGTGGTTCAATCTTTTAAATTTTTTTGCAATGTTTTGAAAAGCCAAATTTGGAGGATGCACACAGTGTGCCAACATGTGCTATCTGCCATCACGGGAGATCAATGGACGTGTTTTGGGGGTGCAACCCCTTCCTCAATTATAAAGTCGCGTTGAGGAAGGGCTTGCTCCCCCAAAACACGTCTCTTGATCCCCCATGATGGCAACTAGCACATGTTGACATTCGTAAATTGGTGTGCATCTTCCAAATTTGGCTTTTCCAGGGGTGATTTCCCCCCATCTGAACGCTATATCAAACACAGTTCCTAAATACTGATGTCTTATATAGCCTTCAGGTTTTACCTAATGTGAACTTTGTAAGTTCAAGTTTTTTGGCTTTCTTGTTGGTTTTACACAGGCCTGTTTTATCTGAAATGGATATTTCGAATTTTGATAATGCTACTGCAAAAATTGTTATACAACAAACATGTTGGTTTGTTTTAAAAACCTTTGGTAAATGCACATGTGATTGTGCAGGTATAAAAAAGTTGGTTACTCAAGAATGTGTGCATTATTGTCTCAACACTACAACACTTTTGGGGTGATGTAATAGCTGTTTTATGCAAAAATGGGGGTTATTTCCTAAGGGCAAATCCCCTTTGCACTACAAGTGCAGGTTCAGTGCAGTTGCAAGTGCACTTGTAGTGAAATGTGTTTTTGCATTTAGGAAATACCAGCCAACAGTGCTTTGTATAAGGTTACCCAATCACGACATTTTCTGCACTCAAAACATTTCTGTCAGGGTCAGCTAAAACAAACACAAGCAGTAAATGTCCACAAAGAATTTGTTTTCTTTTTTTATTTCAAAAAGGCTTCACATATTGTCTGGCATATTGATAGCCCCCCTACCCGCAAAGAACTCCAGGTATCATAACCGGACATCACGGGCACTCAGGGAGGGCAAGCCAGGACGGCCACTTTCAAGTGCCGTCAGTGTTGTTGGATGTAGGATTCCGGCCTCAGGCCCAACTGAGCCAGCATAGTTGGCAGAATGTTTTCTTAAAAAATTATGGAGAACACAGCATGCAAGTATTATATGGTTCAGTTTATACTCCGCCATATAGATGGGTGTCAGAAATAGTCGGAACCGGCTGGCCAGGATTCCAAATGTGTTCTCCACCACTCTTCGGGCTCTGGCCAGCCGGTAATTAAAAACCCTCTGTTCCGGGGTGAGGGTCCTCATCGGGAATGGCTGCATCAGGTGGTCCCCCAGCGCAAACGCTTCATCAGCAACGAACACAAATGGGAGACCTTCAACATTGTCCTCTGGAGCTGGCAAGTCCAAGCTGCCATTCTGGAGACGCCTGTAGAACTCCGTCTGGGTGATGACTCCACCATTGGACATCCGGCCATTCTTCCCCACGTCCACATACAAGAATTCGTAATTAGCCGACACCACCGCCAACATCACTATACTATTAAACCCCTTGTAATTATAATAGTACGACCCCGAGTTGGGTGGTGGGACGATGTGGACGTGTTTCCCATCAATTGCCCCTCCGCAGTTAGGAAAGTCCCACCGCTGGGCAAAGTGGGAGGCCACAGTCTGCCATTCCTGTGGCGTGGAAGGAAACTGTTGAGAAAAAAACAATAAACATTACTATTTTTTCACAGAAACATGGCAAGCAGATTAGACACAAACATTCTGGGGCAACCTCCAGATAGCATTTATTAAGGGGAATTTAACAAGGCCAAAGTATAAGGTACACCTATCATATTCCCCCTCCCCCCCTCTCATGGGCCATTTCTAACATTATAGGGGGGGGAACTCTTGGACAGGTAACCCTCTTCACTTCATTGAGAGATGAATGCCTAAATACAGGGTATTACTTGGAACAGCCCCTCCTTAGTTACACTATTGGCAGCCCACTGGACAGGTAAGAAGTGTCATAATACAAAGATATAAATACACACTGTACACATTTGAGGACATTTGGACATTCTGCTATTACCTATCAAGATAATAATAGGATACAAAAACTTTAAACAGTACCATTGTAAAGTATAAAGGCAGGCGATTGCACTACATGCTTTGGGGAATTCATCCATGAATCTGACCAGTAAAGAGGTGGGTATAGTGTGTATGGGTTTGGCAAAGTTAGCAGATAGATGATTGAGGATAGAGAATTGGGATCAGCTGACCTAGCAGTTGGGGGAGGGAGGGTTACTAAAAATTATTTGGGGACACCACAAAAAAAAGCCTCTGCCACTCTGCCTGAATTTAAATCAAAAATAACATTACCAAACATTTTAGGGGGTGTTTGGGGTAAAGCACTACTATGGAGCAGATAAAATACATTGTTAAGTGACTACATGAGGTAAATATAGGGCCAGGAGACACCATGCTGGGGAGGTTAGTGAAGGGCAAATATGTATGAAGGACCTAAAATAATAATTACATAAAAATCCAGCATGCATGAGGACAAAGGGGACATTCACAGCATATTACAATCATGGTAATTACAGAATGAGGAAAGTAATACAATATATTAGCAAACATTCAATACAATAAAATGTGATATTAAAGGATAAAAATCTTACCTTCATATATTGCTTCTGAAGGACCTGGATGATGGCAGAACAGGTCTCTGGGATAATGATCCCCAGAGCCTGGGGGGAGATGCCTGTCGAGAACTTCAAGTCCTGCAGGCTTCTCCCTGTGGCCAAATACCGCAAGGTAGCGACCAACCTCTGCTCCGGAGTGATGGCTTGCCTCATGCAGGTATCCTGCCTGCTGATATAGGGGGTCAGCGAAGCCAACAAACGGTGAAATACGGGGTCAGTCATCCGGAGAAAGTTCCTGAAATCATCAGGATTATTCTCACAGATCTCACGGAGCAAAGGCATATGACAGAACTGGTCACGCTGAAGCAACCAATTCTTGGTCCATGAACTCCTCCCCACCCTGTTCATGGACTGGACTTGTGTCAAGGTCAGGACCCCAACACCAAGCCCCCGCACAGCACGAACTCTACGAGGAGTACGCATATGAAACATGGCTAGAAAACGGTCGGCTGCTCAGAACGAAGTAACAGAACGCACTGAAGAACAGCAAGGCCTGTGAAGAGCGACCTGAAAAACAGCAACGAGCAGGCAAGATCACACAGAAAACTCCGATACGAACTGACTGCACGCACTGAAGAGCAGATACAAACCCACAAGCACAAACTGAACGGCAGAAAACGATCTGAAAGCCACGAGTCTGAAAAAGCGTGAATCGTCTCTCACCAAACTTTTACTAACACGAGATTAGCAAAAGGAGCCCAAAGGGTGCCGCGCTTGGTTCTGAACTGGCCTTTTCTAGTCTCGTCGTATGTGGTGTACGTGACCGCGTGGTTGGCGATCGGAAATTCCGACAACTTTGTGCGACCGTGTGTAGGCAAAACAAGTTTGAGCCAACATCCGTCGGAAAAAATCCTAGGATTTTGTTGTCGGAATGTCCGAACAAAGTCCGACCGTGTGTACGCCCTATAAGACTCCCACCTTTCACTATGCAAAAATAATGTGTTCCTTGAAGAAGAAGGCATCCAGCTCAAACACAGATGTGATGGCTACAGGGAGTTCTCTAAACATGGTTCTCTAATGTAAAACTTTTTTAGTTTAGGCTCAACTGTACTTTCCTGACAATGTCGAGAGTACCGGTAGCATGGAAAAGGTGGATACTGACATTTTAAAACAGTTGTAAGTCTTATTAACAAAAAAACTAAACAAAAGACAGCAGGGATTATCCAAATGTGAATGATTTATTAGTGGTCAAGAAGTCAATTAATGCTGTAGTAAATCCAGAGGAAACAAATCCAGACCCCCCATAAGGTAATGACATATTGTGTTAGTATGCATTGCATATTAGCACATTATAAAAGACTTACCCTAAAATTAAGCCCTCCAGTGATGTGCTGTCATCACTGATGGGGCTTCCATCTTCACCCTGTCTTCCTTCCAGGTTTGCGGAGTCTGGCTGTTTGAATGGCTAAGCCGTGATGATGTCACTCCCGCCCATGTGCACAGGAGCCATGATCACTGCACAGCACTCTGAAAGGAGGGCATACTCAGTATGCTGTCCCTTCAGAGTGCAGTGCACATGCACGGTAACATCACTGGCTGCTAAAAATGTGAATATTTCCTAAACAATGTACATTTCAGAGATATTCATTTTTACCTACAAGCAACTTTTATTATAAGCTTACCTGTAGGTAAAAGTTGCAAAGTGGAGTTTACTACTGCTTTTAAAGGACTGAAAGGTGAATTGAGGTGGAAATTGTCAGAAAGCAACAACATAGTAGAGTCTTAAGAATACAATGATACTGTCCATAATCCAATGCCATGCAGCAAAATGAATAAATACATAAATAACTGTTTGTCCCCTCAACCTGGGAACCTGGGAATTTCCATGTTGTAGTTCACATGAATCCAAGATAGTAACTTGTTTTTAGGAAACTCTGGTAAAAACTCCCTGTTTCCCAGTGAATTTGGCATCTACTAGTGATGATGTCAGCTTTCACCAGGTTCAAATGCAATAAGTCATCAACCAGCACTTGACTTTTCAGAGTTCCTTACTTTCCAGGTTCAATAATTTTATTGATCAGGATGTACAATGTGTTTGTTGCTGTTACTGATAAAAACCCCTTGTTCGATGGTGAAGATAGTATCTATGAGAGGTGATGGCAGAGTTCATCAAGTGCAAATGCAATACGGCATCATTCAGCTACAGACTCATGTTTCCTGCTGTTGATAACTGTTTTTCATCCCTCTACTATAGTGACTCCTAATTTAGTCTCAGGCACTGGAGCATTGTTCTGCAAGTTTCCTAATTTCTGATAACTGTTTGGCAAGCACATACCTGCTACACCAGGGATGTACTGTACCTTCTGTACATCTTTAAAAGTTAGGAAGGGGACTACAAGCACAGTGTTGTAAATTATTTTGCCCACTGGGAGCTTCCACAAACACAGAAGTAATTTTTTCAAACCTGAATTCTTTACATGATTGCAGTGGTGAATCACATATACATTATAGCAACTGAACCCAACAGTCTCTTAGAAGTTATGCATGTACTTTTCTCTATTGTTTTTTTACCTAAAATTGTGAAGTTTACTAAAGAACATGTGGCTTTGAAACTGTACTTTGACAGTTAACAAGATTACAGTTATGCCAAAAAGTAGAGTTTTTATTATAAGAATGATTATAGGAGAGTAAATGCCATGACATTTTAGTTACACTGGTGGCTTGAACAACATTTCATTTATTATGAAGACATATACACATGTATTACATTACATACAGTAGAAATGTTGCTTACTGTTTTTTTTTTTTTATGTGTAAGCTCCCCCCCCCCCCCAAAAAAAAGCTGCTATCTACTACTGCTTGTGCTTCGGTTGGTGTGTTTGTGAAGTTTATAATTCAACTGGTTCATGGCATAGCTAGTAGTATGTACAGTGAAAAAGTATTCATATCCCTTGAAATTTTCCACATTTTGTCATGTTACAACCAAAAATGTAAATGCATTTTGTTGGGATTTTATGTGATAGACCAACACAAAGTGGCACATAATTGTGAAGAGGACAGAAAATGATAAATGGTTTTCAATATTTTTTACAAATAAATATATGAAAAGTGTGGCGTGCATTTGTATTCAGCCCCCCTGAGTCAATACTTTGTAGAACCACCTTTTGCTGCAATTACAGCTGCAAGTCTTATCGGGGAAATCCCTACCAGCTTTGCACATCTAGAGAGTGATAGTTTTGCCCATTCTTCTTTGCAAAATAGCTCAAGCTCTGTCAGATTGGATGGAGAGCATCTGTGAACAGTAATTTTCAAGTCTTGCCACAGATTCTCATTTGGATTTAGGTCTAGATTTTGACTGGCCCATTCTAACACATGAATATGCATTGATCTAAACTATTCCATTGTAGCTCTGGCTGTATGTTTAAGGTCGTTGTCCTGCTGGAAGGTGAACCTCCAGTTCCAGTCTCAAGTCTTTTGTAGACTCTAATGCCGCGTACACACAAGCGGACTTTACGGCGGACTTTGCCCGGCTGACTTTTCGTCGGACTTTAATGGCTCCTTGCGCCAGACTTAAAAACGGACGGACTTGGCCACACACGCTCACTGCAAAAGTCCGCTGGCTTGGAACACGGTGACGTATAGCACGTACGACGGGACTCTAAAAAGGAAGTTCAAGCCCCACTACGGCACCCTTTGGGCTCCTTCTGCTAATCTCGTGTTTATCTCGTGTTAGTAGAAGTTTGGTTAGAGACGATTCGCGCTTTTCACACTTCAGCTTATTTCGTTCATTTTCTGCGGTTCAGTTTGTGCTTGTGAGGTTTGTATCTGCTTTTCAGTGCGTGTTGGTCAGTTCGTAACCTGCCTTGCAGGCCGTTCTGGTCCGCTCGTTCCTGATTTTCAGGTCGTTCTTCATAGGCCTTGCTGTTCTTCAGTGCGTTTGTTATAAGTTTGTTTGTTTGAGCAGCTGACCGTTTTGAAGCCATGTCGCGTGGACGTTCTCGTTCTCGAGTTCGTGCTGCGTGGGGACTTGGTGTTGGGGTTAATACTTTGACCCGAGTCCAGTCCATGAACAGGGCGAGGAGGAGTTCATGGATGAAGAATTGGTTGCGCCAGCGTGACCAATTCTCTCACATGCCTTTGCTCCGTGAGCTCCGTGAGAATAATCCTGAGGATTTCAGGAATGTTCTCAGGATGACGGACCCCGTCTTTGAGCGTCTGCTGGCTATGCTGACCCCCTATATCAGCAGGCAGGATACCTGCATGAGGCAAGCCATCAGTGCGGAGCAGAGGCTAGTTGCCACGTTACGTTACTTGGCGACAGGGAGAAGTCTTCAGGACTTGAAGTTCTCAACAGGCATCTCCCCCCAGGCTCTGGGGATCATAATCCCAGAGACCTGTTCTGCTATTATTCAGGTCCTGCAGAAGGAGTATATGAAGGTAAGTTTTATCCTTTAACATTACATGATATGTATTAAATGTTTTTTTATGTATTGTATAACTGTCCTCCTTACCTAATTGCCATGCTTTCAATATGCTGTGAATGTCCCCTTTATCTTCATGCATGCCTGTTTTTGGACATTAATCATTTATTGCCCTACATGCAATCCTGGGTCCTTTTATATCTCTAGCCTATAGTCCCTTGAACAATGTATATTGTCTGCTCCATTGTCTTGTTTGACCCTCCCCCACCCCACAAATGTTTCAACCAGTCAGGTGTGTTTGTTAACCTAATTAGAACCCCTCCCCCACCCCACAAATGTTTCAACCAGTCAGGTGTGTTTGTTAACCTAATTAGAACCCCTCCCCCACCCCACAAATGTTTCAACCAGTCAGGTGTGTTTGTTAACCTAATTAGAACCCCTCCCCCACCCCACAAATGTTTCAACCAGTCAGGTGTGTTTGTTAACCTAATTAGAACCCCTCCCCCACCCCACAAATGTTTCAACCAGTCAGGTGTGTTTGTTAACCTAATTAGAACCCCTCCCCCACCCCACAAATGTTTCAACCAGTCAGGTGTGTTTTTTTTAACCTAATTAGAACCCTCCCCCCCACATTCAAATGTATCAATGGGCCATCAGAGGGGGTGATTAATCTTATAAGTGTGCCTTATGTTTTTGAACATTTCAATTACAAACACACATATTAATATTGTTTGAGGTTTTGGTTCCGAATATGGGAAAAACACCCTCATAGATAGGCACCACATCCCTGAGCAAAAATTTAAATGAACGTAAAGAGGAGAGGGATTTTCACGGTGCAAGTAAACTAAGCATACGGAAAAGCTGTGTATCTTTTCTCTTTTTTAAAAAAAACTGTTTATTGTTTACACTTAATTAAAATGAAACATATATATTGTATAGAGTAACAGACATATTTCTTTTTATGACAAAGTAAAAACAAGGTGGTCAAGATAGGGAAATGAAAAAAGTGTACACTACAGATTCACAGATGGTGGTTATTGCATACTAGCCCGACATGTTTTCAAGGGATATGCAACTGTTTAGTGAGTCATCTAACACTTTTAGTAATTCTACGGAAATAAAAAAGAAAAGTTTTTGTATACAAATATAGATAGTTTTCAGTATTGATACAACATTGAATACAATGAGAAAACACGTGTTGTCACTCTGAAGTGTCTATAATGGCTTACCCCTGGAGTTGACCCTACAAAGCCTCGTCAGAACCGGTATATACAGACCCAACCAAGCAGGACAGCAGGGGGGCTATAATGCAACCACAGGGAGCAGTAAGATGAAGCTGTTGTATGAATAGTAAATATTCAGTGTCAAGGAGATTGTATACAAAAGGTTAATTAGGTTAAAAAACCAATCGATTGACACTTACACCGAGAATTAATTAGGGCTGCAACCAAGGATACAGATGGTCATCGGTATCAGTGCAATGGTGATTACATGGAATATTTGGATGGTAGGTATATAAAGCTAGAGAGTTGAATAAAGTAAAAACAAAAGATATTGTTACTACACAAAGGGATACTGAACTGAATAATTTAGATTAATAGAATGTTTATGGGCAGGTAATGAGGGTCTACACATGTATCATATTGGTATAATTACACTCCAATCACAATAAGGTCGTCTCTTGGTATTGTTACATAGACAACGTGTTGTTGTTCTGGTCTGGCTCAGAGACAGAGTTGAAAGAATTCTTAAGACTGATTTCTATTAACAACTTTAATCTTCGTTTCACTATGGAATATAGCAGAACTGCGATCAATTTCCTTGATCTCATTATCTCCATTGACGTTAATGGGAAATTAGATTCATCACTATTTAGAAAACCCTCAGGCGGGAATACTATCCTCCACGCAGATAGTTCACACCCAGGCCCCTTGCTGAAGAGTATTCCCTATAGTCAGTACTTGCGATTAAAACGCAACTGCAGCAAGGACGCAGACTTCCAGATAGCAGCTAAAGATCTGTACAAAAGATTACTATCCCGTGGATATAGCCACTCATGCCTCAAAAGGGCATACAATAGGGTTAAAATACAAAACAGAGACTTGCTACTATTTTCAACTAAACCTCCCAAAAAATCTGACACTGTTAGACTGGTCACCCGCTATTCTAGCCAACACAGTGAAATCAGAAGTATCATAACCAAATTTTGGCTCCTTCTATCTGCTGACTCAGCAGTCAGCAAACACATCAATTCATCCCCTGAGATAACCTTTAGACGGGTTCCCTCACTGAGGGACCGCTTAGTCCATAGTCATTTCCAAGATGCCTTTGCAAATAAAAAATCTCCCCATACAGGTATTTCTCCATGCGCTAAGTGCGATATTTGCCGTTATGTAGAAAACACATCACACTTTCTACTCCCCAATGGACAGTGGTACTCAATCAAATTCAATGCTACCTGTCAAACTCCGGGTATAATCTACTTAGCTCAATGCATTTGTGGTGGCTTTTATGTCGGCAAAACGAAACGACCATTCTACAAACGAATTAGAGACCACATAAAACCCATCCTGAAAAAACAAATGGATACAGCTATTGCCAGGCATGTGGGTCTGTACCATAACTTTAATCCCAGAACCATCAAG
The DNA here is from genome assembly GCA_037952835.1 of Lithobates septentrionalis. Lineage (NCBI taxonomy): Eukaryota > Metazoa > Chordata > Amphibia > Anura > Ranidae > Lithobates > Lithobates septentrionalis. The sequence continues at coordinate 14,632,739 of JBBDGP010000082.1, read as the reverse complement.
TTCCGAGCTTTGGAACATGTCCCACTGGACGAAAGAGGGGGCAGTGTCGACCGGACACTGCTCCAGCTCGAAGCCCGCTGGATCTATACCCTCAAAGCTACTCATTTCCCGGGCCTGAACGAAGGCCTGAGTTACAGGCCCTTCCTCTGAATGTGCTGCTGCCCATACATTATCCCTAGGTGTCACAGTCCATCAGACACCCTATTTTCCCTGCCCAACCATTCCCCCCTCCCTTCCCTTCCCCATCTCCCCTTTATGTCATTTACATCAAATGACCTGTTTTCACTACAAATGCACTTATTTGCTGTATATGTGTTCTACTGTTTGATCCAATATGTAGCTATGTGTAACCCTGGAGTATACATGTAATCTTGTTTCAATGTAACTGTATTTGATTTTTCTATTAAACGTGTTGTCCCTTTGAGGTGCCGATCGAGATTGGAAGGTCTGTGGTCCCTTCCCGCTCAATCGGCTACTCCTTTGGCCCATCCTGGTCGGACCGCTTTCAGCTCAGTCTATGTTGAGACAGAGGAGGGGCTGCCGCATCCACACGGACGCCCGGGGCACATCCCTGAGGTGTGCCCATCCGCGCCGTGCCTCCCCGATGAACCAGCTCCATTGTAGGGCACTTTCGGAGCCCTCCCCCCGCCCCCTCGCCCCGTGATGCGGCTTCTGTGCGGGAGGAGCCGCCGTGCGTGTTACTGCGCATGTCGGTTCACTCCGCCGGCGCTGCGCCTTGTGGGAATTGGAGTCTGGACGGGGTTTTCGGTCTCTCGGGCATGCGCACTAGCGCCATCACGTCCGCATCAAGCCGGCGACGTCACACGCCGGCTCGATGGGGAGCAGTATTTGAACTGGCACATCTGACAGCCATGTCTGCCAGCGCCGGAGGATGCAAGCCAAGATCCCAGCAGGGTGAGTGACTGGTGTGCACACCACACCCTGCTCTATATCTATACATACATACCTATCTACTTCCTTACCTACTTATTGAACTCTTATGGATTCCTAACTATATATGTACCCTTTGCTGTCACAGCTAGAAGATTTTTGAGACATTGTGTCCTTGTGATTGGAGTGTAATTATACCAATATGATACATGTGTAGACCCTCATTACCTGCCCATAAACATTCTATTAATCTAAATTATTCAGTTCAGTATCCCTCTGTGTAGTAACAATATCTTTTGTTTTTACTTTATTCAACTCTCTAGCTTTATATACCTACCATCCAAATATTCCATGTAATCACCATTGCACTGATACCGATGACCATCTGTATCCTTGGTTGCAGCCCTAATTAATTCTCGTGGTAAGTGTCAATCAATTGGTTTTTTAACCTAATTAACATTTTGTATACAATCTCCTTGACACTGAATATTTACTATTCATACAACAGCTTCATCTTACTGCTCCCTGTAGTTGCATTATAGCCCCCCTGCTGTCCTGCTTGGTTGGGTCTGTATATACCGGTTCTGACGAGGCTTTGTAGGGTCAACTCCAGGGGTAAGCCATTATAGACACTTCAGAGTGACAACACGTGTTTTCTCATTGTATTCAATGTTGTATCAATACTGAAAACTATCTATATTTGTATACAAAAACTTTTCTTTTTTATTTCCGTAGAATTACTAAAAGTGTTGGATGACTCACTAAACAGTTGCATATCCCTTGAAAAAGCGACAATGCGAAACATGTCGGGCTAGTATGCAATAACCACCATCTGTGAATCTGTAGTGTACACTTTTTTCATTTCCCTATCTTGACCACCTTGTTTTTACTTTGTCATAAAAAGAAATATGTCTGTTACTCTATACAATATATATGTTTCATTTTAATTAAGTGTAAACAATAAACAGTTTTTTTAAAAAAGAGAAAAGATACACAGCTTTTCCGTATGCTTAGTTTACTTGCACCGTGAAAATCCCTCTCCTCTTTACGTTCATTTACACATATTAATAATGTTTGACTGCTGTTGTTCACTAATGTTTTGGTGTAATCTGATATACAATTTATGTTTTAAAGTCCTTATCTTATTTTTTTTTGCACTCCACAGTTTCCTTCAAGTACACAGGAATGGCAGACTGTGGCCTCCCAGTTCGCTGACCGTTGGGACTTTCCCAACTGTGTCGGGGCGATTGACGGGAAGCATGTCCGGATTGTGCCACCACCGCATTCGGGGTCTTATTTCTATAACTACAAGGGGTTCCATAGTGTAGTTTTGATGGCGGTGGTCTCGGCACATTTGGACTTTCTGTTTGTGGATGTGGGGTAGAACGGCCGGATGTCTGATGGAGGAGTCTTTGCACAGACCGAGCTGTGCCATCGTCTCCAGACCGGTGGCCTGGAATTGCCACCTGATGACGAGAATGTGGATGGACTACCCTCAGTTTTTATTGCTGATGAAGCATTTGCTCTCGGTGAGAACTTGATGAGGCCGTTCCCCCAAAGGAAATTCACCCCTGAGAGGAGGGTATTTAATTATCGGCTGGCCAGAGCAAGAAGAGTTGTGGAGAATGCCTTTGGGATTCTGGCCAGCCGGTTCCGTTTATTCCTTTCTTCAATTCATTTGGCGGACTATAAACTAAACTACGTCATCCTTGCTTGCTGCATCTTGCATAACTTTTTAAGGAGACATTCAGCAACATATATATCCTCTGTTGGGCCTGAGGCCGGACTGGAACAGGATAACACTTTGACAGGCCTAGAAATTGGCCGTATTGGCTTGGCCCCCCGAACCGCACGTCAAGTGCGTGACCGTTATGTCAACTATTTTAATGGTCGGGGGGCCATTGCTATTCAGCAACAGCTGTAATTTTCTTACAAAAATAAACTAAAACATTTTTTCAAGAAATATATTGTTTTGATTCTTGTTTACATTTAGTTATGTCTGTCTCCTAGTGCACTTGTGGTAGTGTCAAGTGCATTTAGCTTTAGTTAATCAGGCCCACAAAAACAAACCAAAAAATTTGACTTCAAAAATCAGCCACACACATTGTATTCCGTAAAAAAATTTACTTTGTGCACATTGAAAGGTGCATTTTTTTAAATTTTTTTTTTGTTTGTTTTTTTTGTTTTTTTATTTAAAATCTTTTACGTTGTGTAAAAAATAGTTTTTTTACTAAATTATTCAAGGCATATTTTCACAAATATATAGACCTTTCTATAAAAAGATTTACATACACAACAGTGTTTTTATAAACCAAAAAAAAAGAACTTACAAAGTTCAACATTTAGAGAACGGTGCATGTGATATCACCCTTGGAAATTGGTCATTTTGAATATGCTCAAAATTGAGCTTTACAAAAGGGTCAAGTCAACATGTGCTATCTCCTATCATGGGTGAGCAATGTACGTGTTTTGTGTGTGCAATCCCTTTTTTGGTTCCTATCACCACCAAAAAATTTTCAGGAGGAAGGGGTTGCAAACACAAAACAAGTACATTGCTAACCCATGATGGAAGATAGCACATGATGACACACCGTGTGCATCAGAATGTAAATTTGGGTATACCCCAAAAATTAAATAAACAATTTTGGCAAAAAACAAACTTCCCAAGGAAATGAAGAACATGATTGATGTTTTTAGGCCAAACGTGATTATATTCGGCCCAAAACATCAATCATGTTCTTCATTTCCTGTTGCATGGAGTCCAGGCGAAGTTGCATGCTGTGAATTTGGTCACGCATTTTATCGATGTGGCTATTCCACAGCATTATCTGGCCAATCAGTCTTTGCGCACTGTCTGTGGTGAAGGGCTCTGCCGCTTGGCCTTCCACAACCAGAAACTCACCTAAAATGAGTGAATAAAAACAAGGTTTACAATATGCACGCCAAAATACAGTAACTCAAGCTGGGGTGTCAGTCACTCACTTGGTGGGCTTGAAACCTCACACACTTCCTCCACCTCTCCCTCCTCAATGTCATCGGGTGGGCGTGGTCTTGGGCTGGGGCTTGGGGTATCTTCTGCCTCAGGCTGGTGACTTGGGGGGGTCCTGAGATCCTTGGACTGTTGTCTGAGTCTTTTCTCCCCTATGAGAATTGAACAAAAGATATAGTTAAAACACAGTGATATTTTAGCTGTTAATAAATAAACTTAAACGTTGGTTATGAGTTGTGGCCAATTTTTCATCATAATAAATTTTGAAGACAGGATGAACATTCCCTCTGAACAACAATTATAAACAATGCTCATTTTCTGGCATGTTTCACAGATGCAGACACCTCAATGATCTCCTATGTGTATAACCCCTCTAAAATGTATTTATGGTCACATAGTACACTATAGTGCTCGTGAGTCCAGATGTGGAAACAGCTGCTGTGTCCTGTCCCTACATTACACTGAATCATTTTTGAAGAAGCATTATATTTTCCAACACATCACATACACCACATCAAAAAATTGTGGGAATTTGACAAATTATCAAGACATAAAATGTATGTCCAACCCTGTCCCATCGTATTTGGCGAAAAAATAACGTCATTTTCTAAAGTATCATATATATTCTAAAGAACGGTCTTTACGAACGATGATGAGTAAAGTCCAAAAATAAGGATCAGCATGCAAGTTAAGTATCTCAATAGTAAAACACAACAAGTACTTACTTTTTTTAAGCAGCTTCTTTATTCGCCAATATTGTTCTGGCTCCCGACTTTTGATGTCAGACCACCGCTTCCTCAATTGTTCTTTCGAACGTTTTGTACCAAATTTTTCTTCAAGAGCGGTGACAACTGAGGACATTATTTTGTCCTTCCTCATATTGGGTCGTGTGTACGGTCCTTTTTTGCCATCGTAGTCCTCCCTTCTCAATATGGACACCATCTCCACCATCTCTTCAAAAGCCATGTTGGTGGCCTTATATCTCCTCCGGGATGTGGATGTTTGGGGCTCCGGGCTTTCCTCCGCGCTACTTCCACTGATTCTCTCCGCCATCTTTTGCTATCTACTCCCACTGCGCAACGATGAGTGAAGGGGCGGGGCCAAATCGTACTTACGAACGTCAGGGGCGGGCGACGCAGGCGGAGCATGACACATGCGCAGTGTATATAAAGCTATTACGATGGCCTACGTATGTCCGTGCGGAAGTAGTGAGCGTCACAAACGAAGGTAAGATTAAAGTGTGTGTGTGTGTATGTGTCCCCTAGATTACAACCAAAACTAATCCTGTGATTTGGGACTGACATTTAAGTTTGGATCTTGTGTCTTGTCTTGCAGAAAAAATGAATCCCTTTAAAGAGGAAGAATTTTTGTGCCAATTCATTGAGCTCTATGAGGACAAGAAAAACCTGTGGGAGGTCAAACACCCCCTATATTATAATAGGGATGTTAGGAAGGCAACACTGGGCACACTTTTAGAGTTTGTGAAGACTCGACTCCCCCAGGCAGACCTCAAGTTTGTGGACAAGAAGATTGGTATCTTGCGAAACATGTATAAGCGGGAACACAAAAAAATCCAGGAGTCGCTCAGATCCGGTGCAGCAGCTGACCAAGTATATGTACCCAAGTTGTGGTACTACAACAAAATGCGATTCCTGGGTGACCAGACCGAAGCCACGCAATCACTTTCCACCCTTCCCCCCACCCTTCCCTCCAGCCTTCCTTCCACTCTTCCCTCCAGCCTTCCATCCACCTCCACCCCAGCTGAGGAGTCCCAGGATGAACTGGGCCTTTTCAGCATTGATGAAGTTGATGCGCCCAGCTTCAGCCAGGTATCCTTTTTTTTTTAAATTTGGGATTGTGTAAATGTTATTAATGATGTTCACGTGTTAATTTTGAAAGTGCTTCATAAAAAATGACTTCTGCACTTCTTCTTCACTAGACAGTAGTGGCCAAAAATATACTTCACTTCAGATCTTGTTGATCATCTGAAATAATGGTGGTGTCAAATAGATAGCCTTTACTATTTTGTGTAATTATATTTGAAAGTCATGAGCTGAAAATTGTGTGTGATTGCATAACACAAAATTACAACTATGTCCCTTTTTTAAACACAGGATGACCTCAGCCAGGAGGAGGCCTTGCCCAGTGGGAGAGAGGAGGAGGCCTTGCCCAGTGGGAGAGAGGAGGAGGCTGTGACTGGGCCAAGTCGAAGCTGCACAGAGTGTCAGGTGCCTCCCCTCCGCATTCTCCACAAAAGGCCCAGGAGAATGACACCAACTGAGCAGGAATCCCTAGCCCTCCTACGGGAAGCAAGCCTCATCCTCAGCAAACCACCCAATGCAGAGGAGGCGTATGGCACCTATATAGCCAGCAGATTGCTGGAGTTGGAAAAGGGCCAACGCCTCCTCTGTGAGGGTCTAATTTTTAAGGCATTTGACAAGGGCTTGAGAGGGGAGCTTACTGCTACCACATATCTGGCAGATGAAGCCACTCCTCCTCCTCCTGCCCCAAGTACACCACCAGAGGCACAACCTCCAAGGAAGGCTGCAGAGAAGCGTGGAGGGAAGGCTGCAGAGAAGCGTGGAGGGAAGGCTCCACGGAAGAGTCGAAAGTGATTGCCCGGCTTCTGTCTGGTCTGACTGTGCTCCCTGTGCTCCCTATAGTCGCAAGATACCAATTTTCTTGTCCTCAAACTTGATGTGTGTCCTGGGGGACGAAAGGCTTCACAGATTATAAAAGTGTCTCCAGTGTTGGCTTCCTAATTTTTTTGAGAAAAAAATAAATACATTTTTGGTTACCTTACATTATTGCCTATGTGTTTTGATAAAAAAAAGCCATTTTCTTTGGGAGTAGGCAGGTACAGGTCCAAAAAACTATGGGGTTGATTTGAGAAAAGCAAATAGTCTGTGCACTTTGCAGAGGGCAGTTGCCCTCTGCAAGTGCAATTGCTCCAGAGCATCAGAAATTAGTTAAAAGCTTGACTTTGTAAAGAGTACCCAATCCTGTGCAAGGAAAAATTTAAAAAAAGCATTTTTGCTTGCACATGATTGGATGATGGAAGTCAGCAGAGCTTCTGCACATTTACTAAAGCTTTGGAGCAACTGCTCTTGCAGAGGGCAACTGCACTTTACAAAGTGCACAGTCTTTTTCCCTTTAGTAAATCAACCCCTATGTGTGTTTTTGACAAAAGGCTAAATCATTTATAATATCAAGTGAAAAGTACTAGTGAAAAGTTCACTTGAGAAATTGCACAGCAAGTGCACTTGTTGGAAGTGCAGTCGCTGTAAATCTGAGGGGAAGAGCTGAAATTAGGGGAAGCTCTGCTGATTTATTCATAAAATCATGTTAAATAAAAATTATTTTTTTGGGCTTCCTTGCATGTGCCCCTCGGATCCACAGCGAAGGCACTTCAAAATGCTCTTTCTGTGGAATTCAATGTAGAATTAGCACTTGTAGTGAAAAATGATTTTGCCTTTGTTAAATACACCCCCCTATGTCTAATGAACAAGGGACAACAACCTCATTAAGGTTCATTAAAACAACACAAAATATGAATGTTAATTGTGGTAACTTGAAAATAGACACAAAAAATGTGGTTATCATTTAACACACATTGTAAAATAGATAAGTGTTGAAATAAAAAAAAAAAAAAAAAATGAGTCCAAAATCGAATTTTATTTTTATAATTTATGGAGATCTGGCTTTTTCAAAATATTATATTAGTCATGGTAGGAGGATAAATCATGAAGAAAGTAGTTTGTGAGAACTCTGTGTGAATATAAAGCAGAAAAACAACTTCATTCCTCTCGCATTATCAATCCTAAAAAAAGGCTGTATTAAAAGACCACAGAAGAGGAATGTGCTAGCTTCAAGACGAAGGCTAATTTTACCAGACCGAGCGCTTCCGTCTTGTAATTGCTTCAGAGCATGCGTCAGTTTGAGTTCGTCGGACTAGCACACAGACGATCGGTTTGTCCGCTAGAAAGAAGAGTCCGTCGGATAAATTTAAAACATGTTTCAAACCTAAGTCCGTCCAACTTTTGAGCAAACAAAGTCCGCTGGAGCCCACACACGATCGAATTGTCCGACGAAATCCAGTCCGCCGGACCAAGTCCGCCGTAAAGTCCGCTCGTGTGTACGCGGCATAATAGGTTTTCTTCTAGGATTGCCCTGCATTTTGCTCCATCCATCGTCCCATCAACTCTGACTAGCTTCCCTCTCCCTACTGAAGAAAAGCATCCCCACAACATGGTGCTGCCACCACCATGTTTCACAGTGGGGAGGATGGTGTGTTCAGGGTGATGTGCAGAGTTAGTTTTCCACCACAAAAGCATTTTGCTTTTAGCCCAATAAGTTTGATTTTGGTCTCATGTGACCAGAGCACAGTCCTCCACATCTTTACTGTGTCCCCCACATGGCTTCTTGCAAACTGCAAACAGGACTTCTTATGGCTTTCTTTCAACAATGGCTTTCATCTTGTCACTCTTCTAGAAAGGCCAGATTTGTGGCGTGCACAACTAATAGTTGTCCTGTGTATAGAATCTTCCACCTGAGCTGTGGATCTCAGCAGCTCCTCCAGAGTTACCATGGGCTTCTTGGCTGCTTCTCTCATTAATGCTCTCCTTGCCTGGCCTGTCATTTTAGGTAGACGGCCATGTCTTGGTAGGTTTGCAGTTGTGCCATACTCTTTTCATTTTCGGATAATGGATTGAACAGTGCTCTGCTAAATGTTCAAAGCTTGGGATATTTTTTTATATCCTAAACCTGCTTTAAACTTCTCCACAACTTTATCCCTGACCTTTCCGGTGTGTTCCTTGGCCTTCATGATGCTGTTTGTTCACTAAGGTTCTCTAACAAACCTCTGAGGGCTTCACAGAATAGCTGTATTTATACTGAGATTAAATTACACACAGGTGGACTCTATTTACTAATTAGGTGACTTCTGAAGGCAATTGGTTCCACTAGATTTTAGTTAGGGATATTAGAATAAAGGAGACTGAATACAAATGCATGCCACACTTTTCAGATATTTATTTGTAAAAAATGTTGAAAGCCATTTATCATTTTCCTTCCACTTCACAATTAGGTGCCAGTTTGTGTTGGTCTATCTCATAAAATCCCAATAAAATACATTTTTGTTTTTGGTTATAACATGACAAAATGTGGAAAATTTTAAGGGGTATGAATACTTTTTCAAGGCACTGTAGCTACATTCATCTGTACTTGTTCTGTAACACTGCAATAAAGCTGAAGAAGCTATTTGAATAAACAGCAACATGTCTTCAATATTGCAAAACAAGTCCAGCTGAACATGCCTAATGCTATTAGCTATTGTGGCTGGTAGATACTTTGCCATTACTGACCCCCTTTTCAAAGAGTAAGTTGCCTGACTAACTGTTATAGTTACATAGTTAGTAAGGTTGAATAAAGACACCAGTCCATCCAGTTCAACCTGAGTGAGTGTGGGTGTGTGTCTACAATTGTCCCTAACCCTGTACATCCCACACTCACATCAGTCCCTACCCTCAATCCAAGGTCCTCATTCATATACTAGGGCTGATTTTGGTCAGAAGCCAATTAACCTACCAGCATGTCTTTGGAGTGTGGGAGGAAACCGGAGTACCCGGAGGAAACCCACGCAGGCACAGGGAGAACATGCAAACTCCAGGCAGGTAGTATTGTGGTTGGGATTCAAACCAGCGACCCTTTTTACTGCTAGGCGAGAGTGCTACCCACTACACTACTGTGCCACCATCATGTTAAAGTGGTTGTAAAGTCACATCTATTATTTTCTTTGATCCTTTCTGTTTTAGGTCCATGTTTAGTACAGTGTGTTTTCCTAAAATTATAATGTTAAACACCATCTTTGCACAGTGTTGCTGTGCAATCATGTGTCCTTCCTCTGCATCCCTTCCCAATCTTAGATACCATAGTGGGAGGAGCTAAGATTCCCTTCTGATGTATGAAAGATGGCAGAGGGAGGACACGTGACTGCACTGTGAAAAGAAGCATTATAATTTTAAGAAAACACACATACTTCACTAAACATGGACCTAAAGCAGAGAGAAATCATAGTAATTATTAGATGGTTCTTTAAAAGCACTGGAGCAGCTGTAGAGAATAGTATTACATTTAAGGCAGAAGGGGAGGGAAGGGGCGGGCAGGAGATGAGCTTCAAAGTTCACACATAGACTATGGAAATAACAGAGAGAGAGCGGGTTGGGAGATGCAGAGACACTGAGGAAAGAGCAGGATGATGGAGGCATGTAATCTGACAACGTGATCATGGATTAGCAGCCATGATTAGCATGATCAGCACACACAGGGGAACACAGGAACAGGCAGGATCAACAAGGTATTGTACAATTTAGAAAGGGCCAACTGACACTGCAAAAGCACTATGCTGTATATCATGTCTTAAAGGGACAGGAGCTTTTTTTTTTTTGTAGGGCTACAACCAGTTTAAACCTCTAGCATCAATATTGTTTAAATCTCATGTATGCAGACAGAAAACAAATAAAACTCTCTACCTGTACTTGTTTCTGGTCACTGACCCAACTACTGAAGTAGGAGAGACAGCAGGACAGGCAGGTAACTAACATTTTAGAAGGAGATATAAATAGCAGTCACCATATTTTCTAATAACTGTTTTACTTTATATCGTATATGTCCTTTATGATTCTTCTCATTCAAAAAATAAATTTACATCACTTTTTTAGAAAGTCTAAGACGTTTATGCCAGGAATTCTTATTTTATAACTATGAAATTCATATATTGCTACTTATTGAAAATGTTACCAAGCACCTTTTTACTGGCAGCAGTAGTTTACAGCATTCAATGTTTATGTTTTGGAACAGCTGAATTCCTGCCTGCTTCTCCCAGTGGAAGAAATCAGACTGATAAGTAGTGCCTGTGACAAAAGTGATTAGTAATGCACTTGAGACTAGCAGCATGCAGTCCCAAAGAATGGATAAATACATTTCCTGCTGAAAATCATTGGAATGACATTACAGCTCCAAAAACAAAGTGATTGTCTAGGTCAGTCTGTTACAGGGCTTAGCATTCTAGCAGACATATACTGTAAATGTTGTTTCTATCAACAAGAAAGGATTTATTGATTCATAGAAAAACTCAGCAAGTGACGTTCTTAGGAGATTTCCTGAAGCAAACCATGTTCATAACAATAGGCTCTGGAAGCACAGACTAAAAAAAGTAAGAAAAATAGATCTAAAAAGAGAGACTTTTTGGCAGCTACAAAATGCAGAACAAACTTAACATAATGGGCCTGATTTACTGTGACTACTGTCTCACTAAGTGAGAAATGTAGTGAAATAGTGTGAAAGGAAATTAACCTTGACCTGGCTTACAAAAAATGTAAAATTGGAAAAAATGCAAAGCAGGAGTTTGCCACAAGATGCCATTTAGAATGCATGTGTTAAAGTTAGTAATATCCAGATAGTTCAGTAGATAGTTAGGTATCAGGTTTATAGTTCCACAGATATTAATTTTTGGGGGGTTGATGGTAAAATAAAAACTCATAAAGTCATAAAAAAGCAGTGGCAAACTCAAGACTACATGTAGGTGCCGGAGCTTTGCTTGTCAGAACATTGTAGTATTAGATATGTACAAGCATCTCTGGTTATCTGCACTTATAACCTGCATCTTTTTTTTTCTTTTTTATTACAGGGTCTTATTGAATTATAGTTAGATTAAAAGCCAGGGGTGGCATGATTAGGTTTAAAGGTTAAGGAAAATTAAAGTTAACTGTTAAGAGATAGTTCCAAGCCTTAACCTAAACTTCTAATGGCTAACAAGTTTCTCTGTACCAGCTGGGTGTTTGGAGTAAACACAGCTTGACCTCACTTTTTATAATCAGTCCCAGATTCACTTCACCTCACTCTGCACTCAGACCCCTTTTACACTCAGCCACAGGCACGCTAGTTTTAGTGGCACTTTATCGTCTTATTTGTGGTGCTTTTTGCCAGCTAGTGGGGTGCTTTTGAGCCCCGCTAGCGACTGAATAAAGGGTTAATAGTGCCCGTGTTGTGGCACTGCCGAAGCACTTTGCAGACACTTCGGCAGCGCTGCCGATTCATTTCAATGGGCAAGGCATTTTGGGAGTGGTGTATACACCGCTCCCAAACCGCCCCAAAGATGCTGCTTCCAGGACTTTTTCTAACATCCTGCAAGTGCACTGCCCCAGTGTGAAAGCACTCAGGCTTTCACACTGTGGAGGCATGGGAGGTGTTTTTCAGGCGCTTTGCAGGCACTAAAAACACCTAAAAAATGCCTTCTGTGTGAAAGGGGTCTTAATAAAATCAGACCTGGGTTTGCTTATCTTTATTATAGACTTCCTACCTGCACCTTGTGTTTTTCATCTGCATACGATGTGCATTGATCATATAGTTTCATGCTGTCATTTGTTGTCGTCTATGCATAGTCTATAGTAAAGTAAATCTTTACATTCTTGTGTCAGAAGTGTATGTTTGTTTATAAACTTGAGTTATTCAGTATGGTACTACACCAGTTAATGCATTCCATCTGTCTGTAATGTCCCACAATCCATGGGTCTCTCAGTCTAGTGTTCTTTGGGTGAGAGCTACACAGTAATTAGACACAGTAGAACTGACAGACACAAGCAGGCAGAACAATTAACAATGCAGTCTTTTATCACATGAGCATTCTCACATGTGTGATACAACACAGAAAATTAGGTGAGGTATGCATTGTGACCTGGAACAAGAACTTGCCTGTACCTTTTGTGACTGGGGACAAGCTAGATGAATGAATGCATGGAGATAGGGTAATCAATCAGCTGCAGCTACAACATTTGAGCCCATCATTACAAACCTACGGCAAACAAACAACACAGGGAATATAGCTACACTACACAAGAAGAACAAAACAACAAAAACATTTGAAAGTGTACAATGCCGTTAATGTGTTCTAATAATTCAATTAATTACAATTAAAATTAAAACAAAGTTTAGCTCATCATTTAAGAACTTAAAATCCTATACTAAACGCTGTGCTTTATTTAATTGTCAGGGTGTGTTATCCTATAACTGTCATTTGGGCTTAAATACTGTAAATGTTCTGTTTATTTCACTGTAACCTGGCTGTGTGTGGTGAACAGAGGACAAAAACACTGGCTAAATTACTAGCATTAGATTTCTTGAAGATAATCTGTGCAGTGCTACTGAACATACAGAAAGGGTGCAAAAGGTGTCAAAACCTTGTGTTGACTGTAAACTGTAGGCCAAACTGAAACTTTTAAACTTTTAGTTCGAATTAGACACGTGTGATTCCTTTTGTTACAAATCGAAAGTCAGATTAATTTTAATTATTCAGAGATGCAGACGTATCCGAATCTCTGAATCACAATACTAATAAATTTCAACTAATTCAAAGTAAATTATAACGAAAACAAATTCATTTGTATTCATTTGTTTCATGCGGATGACAGGATGCTATAGTTTGGGCCTTCTGTTAATGTTTGAAGTATCTAAAAATAATGTAACAACAACATAAATAATAATACAAATTGATTTGAATCCATTTGTTTCTATTCTAGTGAGTGTAGCGTGAATTATAAAAAACGCATTACATAATACAGTACATATGAAATGGAAACATATTGCAATAAATAGTTACAGTAAAGTATAAAAGTGAAATAAGATGATTCCTACCTATTGTTTGGGTAGAATGAAGATGGATCCATCAGAATCTCTGAATCATAACATAACGATTGAATCTTCCAAAATAGCTTCCGAAAATACGAATAGATTTAGAACAACGAATATACGGAAAGAATCTGGATTTATTAAAATGAATCATGCTAACATAATGAATATGATGAAACAAAATTATAAATTTAACAAATGAATCAAGACCAAGTTGTCTATTCCCGCACAAACTAAATTCCACATGAAGACTAGAGTAGTGTGAAGATAGTTGCAAGACATCGTGGATGCCACAATGGTGCTCATGCTGGGGGGAGGACATGGTGCTGAGAGAATAAAGGTTAAAGGCTCCTGATGTAGTCTGTATTGGACATTTTTGCATCCAGTTTTAATTATTCTGATTTATTCTATGAACTGCTTGACATAAACCAAAGGTGGACAGGGGGATGAGTATTGGCAAAGGTGAAAGAGAGGTTGACACTGACATCTTCAAAACCCAAAAGCAAAAAAGTTAGTGCATAAAAAATAAATGAATAACAAAAATACAGTACATGAAAATTGATAAATTTTCAAACACAAGATAAAGTGGTGAGTAAAAAAAAAACTATTCCTCAAACAAATAAATGCACGTGATAAAGCGCTGAGTATAAAGGACAATACCTCAAACAGGTGAATGGATGGGGTGTGGAAAAGTTTAGAGCCCCCTGTCAGATTTTTTAATTCTGTCTGTGTCCTCACAAGGGAGAGCCCTCACCCTGTCAATTTATCTTGATGATTGTTGTCACTGGGACTGAAATTGAGAGAACATACAAATGTTTGAGTTTTCACTTGAAAAGAAATTAAGGGGACATCTGGATAATTCTTGTAGTGGTAAATGTTTAAGAGGATTAAAATAATGAAATAATGAATGCACAAACCAAGTGAACCTCAAATTAATTTCAGAGTGGATACCAACATTAAGAATGTGTCCCTGCAAATGGATAAAAATGTAAAATAATGAATGTGGTGCTAACTCAGTAGGTACAAAAAAGTGCGTAGTGCAAAAACATCAAATAACAATATCAAAAAACAACAAATTCATAAATAGTCTAAAATTGAATTAAAGTGTACAAAAAGTACATTTGCAAAAGTGAATAAGGATCCACAATCTTCAATATCATCTAGATATGGAAGTAAAAGGTGCAGTGATCAAGTGTAGGAAAGTTCATCCAATCCTAAATGTGTAATCACACTCTCTTCCACTGTTTAAGAGGATTCCCCTTCTCTCGGGTAGATCTCTCAATACTTCCTGTTTGTGAAGATGTATATTAAATTCTTTCTATTGTATCAAAATCAAATACATTTTGGTAGTGCTTAAGGCTAGGGCTACACATGAGTCTCCTTTCCTAGTTAAAGCCTGTTACAGGGAAAAGCATCGGATGGAGCCACTATCTATGATGTCATCCCGCACGAGCAGGCTGGTTTAGAACACCGCCGTGTTTGTTCTTATGCTGAACTAAAGCTGTCTAACTGTGAGTGAATACTATGTTTTTTAAATAAATATTACACCACAAGGCCTTACTCTTCTTTCCATATTTATTGGGAGTACTGCTACTGGATGCTAAGCACTGGTCACTAGACATGTGCAAAGCCAAATTTGAAAGGAAATTCCAATACCTATAAATTAATAGTTAGTAATAGTTAAGTTTTTAATAGTTAGTTATTATTTCAGATGTTCGAGTTTTTCCAAATTTTTTGATTTTTCGAATTTCAGAATTTTCGAATTTCCAAAAAAACAAAAAAACGAATGAGACGAAAAAAAACACAATTTTCAGCAGTGCACATGTCTACTGGTCACTTTGGAGACACCATCATCCCTCTGTGTGAATCAGATCTCTCCTCCAGCCTGATCGCTGAGTACCATTGGAATTTAAACAAGCAGCTGTGATCTCTGTTATCTGTGATCCACTACTTCTGGTAAGAGGTGAGTGTTTGCGGTGAAGGGAATATGCACACATCTTCCTTTGGATCGCAATAGACAGATTGAATTCCCTATTGTGATCATCACTCATTGGAGTGTTGTTTTTATTAACTCTTTTTCAAGGGTTCATTTTTTTTGACTTCTATATGGACAATTTTATATTGTAATTCATTTCTTTTCACATGGTGTTTATGCTCAATATGTATTCACATTCCCTTACTTTTTATGACAACTAATGTTTTATTTCAGTATGGTCAAGGTTTTATTCACATTTATGAAAATACCCCTTTGGGGTTGATAAACTGGAGAGTGCAAAATCGGATGCAGCTCTGCATAGAAATCAATCAGCTTCCAGGTTTTTTGTAAAAGCTTAATTGAACAAGCTGAAGTTAGAAGCTGATTGGCCACCATACACAGCTGCACCAGATTTTGCACTCTTCAGTTTTAGTAAATCAACCCCTTTGTGTTATCAGATTAGCACACCTAGTTTTTTATTATTGTTTATTATTATTTATTTTGGTTGCAGCTTTTTTTTAAATTAATTAATCTCACCTTGAGAGTTAAGCCTCGTACACACAATCGGATTTTCCGCAGACAAAACCTCAGACTTTTGTCTGAAGGCGTGTGCCTGGATTTTGTCTTGCATACAAATGACAAGGAATTGTCGGCAAACAAGTATGAACGTAGTGACGTACTACGTGGTTTTTCAGCTCTTTAGCGCCACCCTTTGGGCTCCTTCTGCTAATTTTGTGATAGTAGAAGTTTGGTGAGTGTTGATTTGCGCTTTTCATTTTGCGCTTTTCATTTAGCACTTCTCAGTTCACTCTTTTTATTTCATGCTTTTCAGTTTGTTTCTGAACTTCATCAACCAGACATGTTGCATAATCAGAAGAGATAGCGTGTTATTTATTATTGACCTTGAAGTTATTGCTTTGACCCAAGTCCAGTCCAGAAACAGGAGGAGGAGGATTTCTTGGACCAAAAATTGGTTGCTTTATTAATCGTGACCAATTATGTCATATGCCATTGCTGTGGGAGCTCTTGGAGAATAATCCGGATGATTTTCAGAATTATCTCCAGATGACGGACCCCTGCTTTCACCAACTCTTGCCATTGTTGACCCCCTATATTAAGAAGCAGGACACATGCATGAGGCTTTTACTTTATTTTTGATTTGGTAAATTTTCTATATTTTTGGATGCATAGAATGCACGTTTTTGGTTAATTTCCATTGGCAGATAGCATGTCTAATTTTATTTGTTTTCTTTTTTTAATGCACAATAAAAAAAAATTGTGTATAATATTTGATCTTAAAAACTATGGGATAATGGTCTTGTGGTAACTTGCCTCAAAAAAAGCATACTAATATTATTCTTGATATCACTAGAAAATTAAAGCCTTTTAAAATACATTTGCCATAACTCCATCAGTATCAACAGCAAAGCAGCTTCATTATTGTCCCATTAAATAAAGAAGAAGAGAATGTGTGCTGCATTTCGAGATTTCATAATTTGCCACGTCACGAATGTTAATTCTGCATGACGAATGTTAGTTTACAAGACTGACTGCTTCTGGCTCGTCCTTGCTTCCAAGCATGCATGTTTGTACTTTGGACTTTTATCTGATAGACTTATGTACACACGCTTGGAAAATCCGACAACAGACATTTGTCCGCGAAAATTTTTAAAGCCTGCCATCCAACTTTTGTCTGCGGAAAATCCGATAACAGTTGTTCGATGGAGCATACAAATGGTCGGCTTTTCCGCCAACAGCTTGTCATCACACATTTCCCGTCGGAAAATCTGATCTTGTGTACGCGGCTTTAGAGGATCAGTGCAGGAATTCCCATTTATTTTAGGGCTACACATGCAATAAAATTTGTTTGCTACTGAAAGATTTAACCATTTCTTGGTATTCACACCAAAATCAATGTGAAGAGTCATAGTGTATTTGATTATAGCTTTCAAAAATGAACTATCTTTCATGTTCATTAAATGAATATACTTACTTATTATTTCTGTCTTATTACTCCCCTTTATCAAAATCATTTGCTACATTTGTCACAGTTGTCATTCATGTCATCAAAATTCTGTCTATGTTCCTGCTATTTTCATTTTGAAACCAAATTTCATTTTAACGTTGCATTTTTGACTCATGTATTGAGAACTATGTTGTTTTTAGGAAAACTCTTCTGTCCATATTGTCTATATTTGCTAAATGGATTTCTGGATATCTAAATTCTGTTGTGGTGATTACATTCTAGAGATAAACAAGTCAATATAAACTACTCTGTGCTAATTTTCACAAGCTTTACCCAAACTTACTATCCCAAGTAAATATCCATCCAGCAAATCAGAAGCATAAGGTTTCATGTGTTTTTTATTCCTTCAATATACAAACCCTATTAATTAAATTATAATATCAGTTTCATATCAGTTTCAATGTGTTAACTTAGTTTCAGAAGTATTTTTAAATCATTTAGGTCTAAATATTTCTTTAATCACTTGTCTACTGGGCACTTTTACCCCTTCCTGCCCAGGCCAATTTTCAGCTTTCAGAGCTGTCGCACTTTGAATGACACTTGTATGGTCATGCAACACTGTACCCACACTGTACCCAAATGAAATAGTTATAAATTTTGCAAACAGGTAATGTTTCTCTTTCACTGATGTGTGCTGATGAGGCGGCACTGATGGGCACAGATAGGCTGCACTGATAGGCACTGATAGGCTGCACTCATGAGCACTAATGAGGCGGTACTTTTGAGGTGGCATTAATGGGCATTGATGGGCACTGATAGGCTGCACTTGTGGGCACTGAAAGGCTGCACTTGTGGGCACTGAAAGGCTGCACTTTTGGGCACTGATACGGCTTCACTGATAGGCTGCACTGATGGGCACTTATGGCGGCACTGACAGGTGGAACTGATAGGTGGCATTGATGGGCACTGATAGGTGGCACTGATGGGCACTGAAGGGTGGCACTGAGAGGTGACACTGATGAGGAGGCACTGATTGGCAACACTGGTGGGCACAGATTTGCAGCACTGGTGGGCATTGATGGAACTGCACTCATGATCAGCGCCCTGATTATCAGTGTAGATGTCCCTTTTAGGAAATCTGGTTATCGGCTCTCTTCTCCTCTCCTCATGCTGTCAGCCTTCCTTCTGAAGAGAGGCCCCTGGACACCTGGGAGCAGGCTTGTCTAGATTCTGGTGAATCTTTGCATAAGTCTGTTATTGCGAACAGATGTACCTGGGACCCAAGAATTTTTCTCAGTAAGCTCCTCCAACCAGATACTGGGCAGAATTCTTTCCTGGAATCCAGAAAATGTTTCACTTCAGATTCCTTCTGTCTGTTGATCATGAGCAACGGCTGGAATGAAACAATGGTATCCTTCTGAAAAGGTTTTAGAAGAGAAATGGAAGACATTAGGGATCCCCATTGGGGCAGGTAGTTGTAGTCTAAAGGATATCAGGTTAACCTGGTGAATATCTTTGTAAGGCCTGATAAACCCAGGGATCAGTTTCTGTGAGGGAATTCTGAGTGACAGGTTTCTTATGGACAACCAGACCTGATCCCCAACTTAATTTGAGGGGCCTCCGAACAGAGGCGGTCCCCAAAGCGTTTTTGGGTAGCAGAGCATGAAGGCAAGTTAGCCTTGGTCTTTCTCCAAATCTGCTAAAACATGCAGATTGTAGTGTTGGCATCAGGAATGTCAGAAGAAATGTCTGAAAATGAACAGGATTTGGGATGAAAGCCATAAACACAATAGAAGTGGATAAATTAGGTCAGTTGTTGTATGCAAATTCTGCCCAGGGTAGTGCTGAAGACCATTCCACTTTCTTATCACAGACAAAACAATGAAGATACTGTAGGTCTCCAGGGATTGTTATCTCTGTTTGCCCACTCATTTGAGGATGATAGGCAGTTTAAAAGGAGAGGCTTTGCAGTGCCTGGAAAAAACTGTGACAATGTGATAATGTTCTGGGACACCCTGTGGAGCCTGAGTATTTCTAGGACAAACAAGGAAACCAGGAGTTTTGAGAAGGGGAGTTTGGCAGTAGAATAAAATGAGCCATTTTACTAAAACAGTCCACTAAAACCCAGATGATTGTGTGCCTATTTGAAAGAGAGAGGTCTGTTTTGGGGAGACATGGACCAGTATCTGAAGCAAAACCACCCCAAAGTGCCCCAGGCACATACCTCCCAAACAATAGAGCCCCCCTCAAAAGCCAGGGCCCATAGTCAGTAGCTAACCTACAGTCCCCTCCAAAAGTCCCTGTCCCCGTTGGGTCTGTCACAGTATTAGTCCCAGTGTTGGACATTATATATCCCAGAAATTTTACTTCAGAGGCGTGAAAGGTACATTTAGAAAGCATTGCATATATAAAGTGTTGCTGGAGTCCATCCAAATACACAAGAAAGAACTGGCCCAGATACTCACAAAAAATTTCATTCATTTCTGGAAGACAGCTGGCACATTATGCTGGCCGAATGGCATGACAAGGTATTCGTAGTGTCCTTCATGAGTATTAAAAGCTGTCTTCCACACGTCGCCTTCCCGAATGTGAGTCAAATTGTAAGCTCCCTACAAATTCAATTTGGTAAAAAATTAACCTCCCTGAATGTGACTAAAAAGCTCAGTAATGAGCGATAGGGGATACTTGTTTGGTATAGTGATCTTGTTCAAGCCATGGTAGTCAATAAAGGGCCGTAAGGACTTGTCTTTTTTTTCAACAAAAAAGAAACCTGCCCCTGCAGAAGAAGTGGACCGGTGAACTAGCCCCTTCTCCAAATTTTTCTCAATTTGGCGAAGGGTTACGTTTTCATGACCTGGGTCTAAGGTAGTGACAGAGGAAAGACTCACTCTTTTAGAGGGCATGTGTATGAGGTCTATTTGCTGATGAGGAGGGAAGACAGAGGCAGTCTTTTAAGAGAACACCTCAAAAAAGTCAGCTGGGAGAGCTGGGGCGGTAAGGTGGGTGTCAGAAATCATGAATCAGACTGATTCAGAAGTGCAGTTAAATCAAACTTGTTTATTAATGATAATAATAATAATAAAGTAAACAGAGTAAATGTAGTGAAAACATAGCCAGAGTTCAGGAACTGGAATGGATAGTCAGACAAGCCAAAACGTCAGGGAGCCAGAGATGAGCGTAGTAGAACAGCAAGCAGGATCAGGAAGACAGGAGAGCGTCTCCAGAGATGTCACCAAGACGAAGGCAGAGATCATCTGGGCTGGACGGCTTAAGTAGGCAGGACTGAAGAGCAGGATATCATCAACAGGTGAGTCACTGTAGAGAGAAAGGAGATGGCAATTAGCCGACAGCTGAGCAGCCAGCTTTGAGAAGGAAAGGCTGAGCCCTGCCCTGACAGTGGGACAGTAATTTGGTGGTTCTTATGCAGTTCTGGATACAGGTGTGGGACCAGGATATGTTCTCCCCCATAGCCAAATCTATGTGAGGGTTATGAAGCTTAAGCCAGGGATAACCTAAAATAAGGGGATATGCAGGAGATGTTATCAACTAGAAGCTGATTGTTTTTGTAAAGCCCCAATGGTCAGAGAAATAGGTAGATAAAATTGCTAGTGGCACCAGAATCTATGAATGCTGAGAGGTGATAGCAAAGCATGGCAAAACTAAGTTGAGCAGGAACAAATAGCTTGCTTCA
Organism: Lithobates septentrionalis; assembly: GCA_037952835.1. Lineage (NCBI taxonomy): Eukaryota > Metazoa > Chordata > Amphibia > Anura > Ranidae > Lithobates > Lithobates septentrionalis. The sequence continues at coordinate 14,611,543 of JBBDGP010000082.1, read as the reverse complement.
GAGGGGGCCTGGGAACATATAGTCTAGAAAGGTAGACCCCACTCACACTAGACTCTAGTGTTTCCTGGGTTACTTGGGCAACTGGCAGCAAAGTGGCCATGGCCACCACAAAATAAGCAGAGGGATCTTCTTCTAGCCTATTCCTCAGGGATAAACCAATAGTGCCAATTTGCAGAGATTCAGAGGACCCAGGAAAGCCTGATGGAGAAGAAGTTGGCAGAGTGTTAGGGGGTAAGGAACCCTCACTTTACTCCATTCTTATAAATGCTTGTCTATATGGATGGCTACTTGCATGGCTTCATCCAACGATTTTGGTTCAGGGTAGTGTACTAAGAAGTCCGTAATGGAGTCTAATGGCCCCAGTGGCATAGAGGGGGACAGCCACCGGTGCGGTTACCCAGGCTCAACATTTAGTGGGGCGCAGACAGGGACGGACCAACTATTCGGGAACTTGGGCAGAGATTTTTTTGTTTGTTCTTGAATGTGTGTTACCAACACACACAGTTTGTAAAATGCTGGCCCCACAGTTGCTCCACCTCCCGACTGCCTCTTCAGCCAATGAGAACAGCACTGTAACCCCCCCATTTCCTCAGCCTGGCACATTTTACTTTTGATGATGAGGCTCTGGCTACTGAGGGCAGGAGAGAGAGGATATACCATGCAGTGCTGGGAGTCTGGGATGGAACTAATGCCAGTAAAAAATGTAAGTTGGTTGCGTGTCGTCAGTAGCAAGGATTGTTAGGAGCATGAGACATGTAGCTATTGTCTCCCTCTGATGCTCAGAACAGGAAGAGAGAGTGGCTGAGCAGTGGCTGAAGACAAAAGGAGTGGCTGTGGAGAGAGAAAGAAGAGCTGTGTGTCTCATGCGCTAAACATGAATAGGAAGATGCCATGTCTAGCTTACATTGCTTGTCATTCTGCAGCTGTGCTGCTCCTGTATTCAATTAGCTGTACCTGGCAATTGCATTTCCTTGACTTTGTGCTATGTGGAATGCATAATGAGGGGCAATGTTAGCCTCAGAATTCCCTGAGAGAGTGATGTCACACAGTGTGTGTTCCGGTTGAAAGGTCTGTGTAGGGGTCCGACAAGAAGACCTGCAGTGAATCTTGCTGAGTTATAATTGTTGGTGTTGGTATGTGGATTAAAGTGGCTACTCTTGCTCCCTGGCCTGAATTCAGGAGGAAGGGAGCTCTACTTGTAGAGTCTATCAGCTAGCAGCAAAGCACAGCATTCCACTGAGCAGCTGCAATACAGCACTAAACTGTGTCTTGTGTATATATAGAAATGTATATTTCATCTTCACTGTGATGTTCAGTGCTAGCACTATTTACAGCCTGGGCCTCTGATTGGCTGCCCACAGCCTGCAGCCTTTTATTATTGGTTGAATTTGAGAAGATATCTTGGCTGAATTTGAGAAGATATTTTGCAGTCAATCAATAATAAAAGGTTACGGGCAGCCAATCAGAGGCTCAGGCTGTGAGTGGAGGAACCCTTTGTGTTTCCACAGCCAGAGTTTAATACTGTACTAGTGGAAGGGACTAAGGGAGTGCTAAAAGTCCAGAGGCACAAATTATTTGCCTTGCCCCAGGTGCTGAGAACCCACGCTATGCCATTGGATGGGCCTAACCTGAAAGAGTTTTTAGAGCTTTAGACCTGAGTCATTCCAGTCAGGTGACCAGGAAATCAGAGCAGTATTGTTCAGCGGTGTGTTTACCCTGTCATAATGACCTAAAGTTAGTTTCTGCTGAATGAGCTTGGTCAAAGTCATCATAGAGTATACCCAGGCCCTTGCAAAATGCTTCGACTGACCTCCAGGCTTGATCTTCTGTGGGGAGACTAATAGCCCAAGACTGGGGGTCTTCTTGCAACCACATAATAATCATGTTAACCTAAGCTTAAAGTACAGTATACCACTGTTTTTAAAATTAAAAAACCTATGGGGGTCACCAGAAAATCAGTCAGTCAGGACAACCTTGTGGTCATGTTCCTATGCTACTGCTGGAGGTGCGTTCTTATACTTTGTCACATGCAGAGACAGTTCCTGGTCTTTCCTGGACTTGGCATGTCAGTTTTCAAAGCTCTTCCACAAATAAACAAGCTTATGAAGAATCCATCCTCAAGGCACTATAGCTGGTTTGGATTCCACCCAGAGGCCGTGCCTACACCAACCACCCTGCAGGTGGATAATCAGATAGCGAGAGTGCAGCTTAGCAAAAACTGGGATGCAGCAGCTGCCATTGAACAGGAGTTTTAAACACCCCTGACAACTACCTTATTTTACCCACTGTCAGATGAATTTGACACTTTAGTAAACAAAGGTTGGGCATCTGGATTTCTGCAGGTGGCATTTCTACATAAAGACTGTTAATGTAAATCTAAGCCTAAATACTAACATGTCATGTTTTATCAGTTGTTTTGATCTTTTTAAACTTGATGCATATTTATTCCTGGTGTGGACTATAAATGTGTAACCACATACAATATAGATCAACTGTGTGCACCAAATGCCTTTGCAAACCTAGATATTGTCATATGAAGGAGCAGTAAAATAATCACTGATCTGCATGCAAATTTTATGCACATGCATGTGCCAGGAGCAGAGCTGTGGGAGGAACTGAGCAGGCCCACTCACTACAGTCTGCCTGTAAACAACTACAATAGAAGAGTATATATAAGACCAGTCAATACAGTGACTGTTTAAATACACAAAGCACACCAAGTAAAAATACTTGTTTATTAAAGAAACTAATATACAAATATTTGTGCGCTATTATATATGAAAGAAAAAATATAAATAAACAGTGTGACATGTAACAGAAATTTGTAAGTTCTGTATATAATTGTATTCTATTTTTATGTATTGCACACTGCCCCAACTGTGCACACGGCACTAATAATGTTTTCAGTACATATTTGCATTCTTTTGAATCCTGATTAGAATTAGACTGCCTATATTACGCCCCTTGTTACCATAAATGTACAATTGTAACATTAATGTGATACCTACGTAATCATGTGAATAAAAACCTTCAATTGCGTCATAATAAAGCAGAACAGTTATTTGTAAAGATGCAGAGTGTATTTTTTGTGTCTGTTCCCTACTGCAGTAGTTATTAATAATTTGGAATCACTAATCAATATGAGGATAGGAGTTACCTATCTATAAAATTGTATTTAATCAGATGGCGAGCTTTGCCTACGAGGGGATTTACAGGTGACCCTGAGAATCCAAAACGAGGAGCTTGAGACCATCTGGGAATTTCTGATAATCAGCCGGCTGAGGTAAGCATTTTGCTTATATTTGAGTTCCTTGATCGGTAAGGCATTTTCAGGACAAAGGGTACCTATTTTACTCCCCTTAATCGAACTGTATTGATTGGTGGTTATATGTTATGTTGTCACTGTCTACTGTCTATCTGAGTGTTATAGATAAGAAAGGGAAAAATAGTGCTGTTCATGTAGTACATCTGGTAGATAAAGTAGTTTAAAGGAAAGAGGGTATAGGCACAAGTGGAGAAGAGAAAAAGACTGGCCAGTCATTATGGGCATTACATTAAGCAAGGGAAAGAAGGGTAAGAGACCCTCAAAACATGCCCAGCACAAGAGGAGCGCTATAAAATATATGAACTGAAGGTGTGGTTCCGCCTATACTGATCCCCTATATAAATGGTTAGAGTAGACAGGTATCCACAATGGGTTACTGGGTTGCCAACGTCCACAAGGACTAAGAATCATGCAGAGTAAACAGCTAGAGAAACAGCTATCTATGTGAGCAGGATGGACCAAGGGTGACAATTAACACTAGACAGAAAGGGACATTTTGATGTTAAGTTGTGGGATGAATTTGGGGTCAGTAAAGCTAGTAAAGTCAAAACAGAGAAATGAGAGTTAAAACATAATACTTTATATGTTGTCAGAGAGGAAAGCTGGGATGAGCACTATGGCTGCCCGTCTGATCATAGAATCATAGAAGCTAGAGTGTGCAAAGAATGGGATTACAATACATGGAATGCAAAGGATATCAGAACAAAATAAGGAAAGCTGAATTTAAGCAGGAAAATATTAAAGAGTTAAAAGAAAGTGAGAGAATGATATGCATGTGTTGTGTACAAATAGGAAAACTGTAAGTGATTTTAGAGAGATATTCCTGTATGTGTGTGAATGCTGGAACCTTTAGTTCTACATTTTGTGTGTAACGTTAGCTCTCTGCAGACCTCCTCCCTTTTCTCTGTCTTATAAAATAATGTGCTGGGATGAGACATTAGTGACAAGGACACCCATGATATGACTACACGTATAGCATAACAAAATCTGCTGGGTTAATTACTCTAATGATAAAAAATGTGATCACAATTATCTTTTAATCTGTTTTCCAAACATGGTAAAATGAAGGTTGCATTTAACCGTGTATTACACAAATTGAATATCCTTTGATAGTGGAAACAGTGCATTTAAAAAAGGGAAATTAAGTAAAATGTCCTCCTTTAACCACTTCAATACCAGGCACTTTCGCCCCCTCCCCTTCCAGGACAATTTTCAGCTTTCAGCTCAGCAAAGTAGGAAAGAATAGCTGCCACAAATAATAGTGTTCACACACATACAAATAAATGATAAGAAAGATAAATCTGCGGCGCTTATCTAAATATGCAAAATGCTAGGACGCCAAAGAATGTAAGGAACTATCCTATCAGAAAGATGCAGATAAAAATCTCAAATATAAAGGCAAAGGGATAAGTGATGCGTAAATGCTTAATAATAGCTAAAAAAAAAAGGATAATGTGTACTGTTATTTATTTTTCAATAAACAGTATTTAAAATGAAAAAAAAAAAAAAAAAAGGATAATGCTACTACACCAACTATGTAACAAGAAACTAGTAACCACACCAGGACAGAAAACTCCAGGTAAAGGTCAGATTCATGTCAATTAATATTCCACCACTTTTGTGCAACCAAGGATCACGCCAAACCAATGTTGCATCAAAGAGTGCGGCTAATTGGGAACTAAGTGACTGGGATCCAGATAATTGATAACCTGTCTTTAAATTAAAAAATCCCTACTATCATCAAACAATATAATACGCCCGTGAGTAAAAAATTAATTAAATCTGTAACTCCAACAACAAAGTGTTCTCTAAATTCCACCACTCTAAATAAATAAATTACAAAAATTATGTGCAGATAATATTCAGTGCAGCATCCAAAATAAAAATAAGTGGAATACTAAAACATCCAGATAGCAACAAATGTTTAAAATCAAGAAATACATAGTAAATGAATAATGACCTAATAGAGCATAAGTGTAACTTCCAAAAAATCTTAATTGTAAAAAGTAAATAATAACGCACCAGCAAGAAACACAGTGTCCAGCACAAATTGATACACAGAGTGTGATAAATATATAATGTGATTCCCAAAGTGAATTAAAGTTATTTTGAGAAGGAAACAAGCAACAAAAAGTCCCATATATATTCAAATAATACACTAGAAAATCCCATTCACATCTCCTTTGTGATAAATTGTAAAAATCTTCCACAAATCCCCAGTGATGACAGAAAGGTGTGTACAGATACTGTTTCCCCCCTGGTTCACCACTTCAATACCAGGCACTTTCGCCCCCTCCCCTTCCAGGACAATGTCCCACTTTGAATGACAATTGCATGGTCATGCTACACTGTACCCAAACAAAATTTTTATCATTTTGTTCCCACAAATAGAGCTTTCTTTTGGTGGGTTTTGATCACCTCTGTAGTTTTTATTTATTGGTAAACAAACGAAAAAAGACCAAATTTTCTGAAAAAAAATGATTTTCTTTGTTTCATTTATAAAATGTTGTTTTCCCCTTCACTGATGGGCACTGATGACGTGGCACTGATGGTTTGGCACTGATAAGCACTGATGAGGAGGCACTGATATGTAGAATTTATAGGCGGCACTTATATGCAGCACTGATGGGACCAATAGGCGGCACTGATATGCAGCACTGATGGGCACTAATAGGCTGCACTGATGGGCACTGATAGGTGGCACTGATGGGCACTGACAGGCGGCTATGATGGGCACTGACAGGCGGCACTGATTGGCACTGACATGTGGCACTGACAGGTGGCACTGATGGGCAGCACTGATGATGAGGTACTAATGAGGTACTGACAGATTTTACTGCTGCCCACTGATTGACATTGTGATTGGCACTGACTGTCACTGTGATGGGCACTAATTGGCACTGATATGGGCACTGATTGTAACTGATCTGGGCACTGTCATCAGTTTTTTTATGGGGCACTGACTGGCAGCTTATGGGCACTTTTTGGCAACTGTGGTAGCACATCTGATGGGGCTGTGCTGATAATAAATTTGCTAATTGTCAGCACAGACCCCCCCCCCCTCTGACAGGGAGATCCACTGATCATCTCTCCCTGGCAGTGCGAACCAAGGAATGCCATTTACCGGCACTTCCTGGTTCATGCGATGATCAGCAGTGATTGGTCACAGCTGATCACGTGGCTCACTCTGTCAGAGGCTTCTTTCCACGTTTGGAGATGCGGCGTGTCAGACTGACACGCTGCATTTGCGATCGCTGAGCGTCCCCATGGGTGCTCTCCGGCATGTTATCCTGCTGGACGTCATATATCCCCCAGTCAGGATAAGTGAACCACTTCCTGGCTGTCTGCTATAGGCTGGGCAGGAAGTGGTTAAGGAAATATATCTGTAGATATATATTAGAATTAGGGTGTGATATTGAGATTATCACTTGAGTATTAATTTCTGATATGAGTTTAACAATTTTTTTTAAATAATATAGATATATTGTAACTGGTTTAGACAACCTTTGGTTGGAAATGAAATCCAGGTTATTGGGGAAATTTGTAAGATGGGATTAGTTTAGATTAAGATAACAATTTTGTAATTTTACATTTATACAATAAACTCTTATTGAGCGAAAAAAAAGATTAAGATGAGGTTGTTAATTGGAATACATCTGCCATAATATTTAACAAAGCCAAGATGGATGGGATACATAAGAAGTTTTTCTACAAAGATGAAATCTAAAGGTTTGATAATAACTTGATGTGCGGTCCATCAAGTTAAATTTAAATATATCAGACCCATCATATCAAGTCCACACACCCTGTTAGGATAGATGCCACCTGCAGCCAGTTGTTTTATCGTTTTTGATCTGGCTGAGAGATTTCTGTTCTGTCATATACATCTTGTTGGTCCTTTTGTTTTTATTTATTTTTATTTTTAAAATCCAAAGCAGAATGTGTGGATTGTGAAATGATGTGCCCATTTTCCTTGTAAGTCCAGTGGTATAAGCAGAAGAATACTTTGGATTTATGGACATCTCTGCATGACCGCAAGGTATTGTTATCATTTATTATGTTATGACATTGGGAAAATAATGTCAGATGGAAACTAAGGACTTGTGTTATCTAGCTAAAACTAATAACAGTGCAAGCAATGAGAAAAGATAATATTGCCAGGAAAAAGTTGTCTTTTTGAAATTAAATGAAACTGGAGTTCTTACACAAACAGCATGATAGAAAACAAACCATTGTATTATATTTATGCAAGCTGGACCCAGTATTAAGGGTTCACCCCAATATATCAGAGCAGTAGCTTTATGCAAAGGTGCTATTAGACAAACTTACAGACATTATTTTGGTCAAATATTTAATTTTTAATGGTCCCACATTCTGTGCAGCAAATATACAGCTAACTAAATGTTTGTCCAATGAAAGGTTCAAAATATGAATTTGTTTTGTTTGTTTATGTACAAATCTAACAATGAAAAATGCATAGATTTGTATCCAGCCACCGTATTGCCTCTATTGGAGGAGGCCGGGGACAAAGAAAAACCACATGTGTTAAATTGATGACGTAGGAATCAGCTACTGTGAGCCCAGTGCAGGACACACTCCCTGAAGACCCAGATTTTTAATTTTTTGTAGATTTGATCCCGGTTTTATACTGAGGATGGCAATACCCATAATGAGTATGCAGTTTATCACCCAGAAGGACACTCTGTATTCAGAGTCATTGGATCCTTTTTGCCCAGCTCAAGAAGCAGAGCTTCATTTTTTAGCAAAGCCTGTGAGCTGTAAAAAGATTATATATTTATATAGATAGTCGAGATATAGAGAGCTTTTGGTTCCATTTGAAGGGCCAGAAGTTTGTTTTTACTTTGACATGTAAACCAATAAAGCATGCCAAGTTAATTGATTGGTTGTTTTCAGCCTCCCAGGTTCTTGCTGAGGTAGCCATACTAACCTTAAAAATCACTCATGCCTCCGAGGGTTTCCAACCCACCACTCTGTTTGAGTGGGTTAACCTTCATTTGGTTACTACTTGTTTTTATACTAACCTTTGTTTTTTTCTTCTTTGTCGTCCATCTTTCCTTCTATTCTTCCACCCCTGGTTTCTCTCTTCTCTATCTCCCTGTAATTTGGTGTACGGTGGGTGCCCCCCGTCTCTGGAGCCCAGACCTAGTCCGCAGGAGCATGTCCCCGGTTGGGTATGTACCGTATTTGAAAGTCCACTCGATTATCATCCCCTACATCCAAGCGTATTCCACTCATCTTGGTAAGCTAAAGCCTCTTATATCTTTACCTCCCAATGATTGACATAATATCATTAAATGTGAAAGGTCTCAATTCCAATACCAAACGAAGCTTAGCCCTAAGGGAATTTAGAAGATCTAAAGCTGACATTATTTTCACTCAGGAAACACATCTCACTAAGACTGATAATATGGCATTCGCCACTAAATACTACTCCCAGATATACCAAGCTTCTAATCCTCGTAAACGGGCAGGTGTGGCTATTTTATTCAAAAAAGACTCCCCTTTCAAATTACAATCACTAATTTCGGACCCCCTTGGACACTATATCATCCTGAGAGGTACATGGAAAAATGCTGATCTTACATTGTGCAATATATACGCCCCTAACACTAACCAAACCTCCTTCCTATCTAAAGTGTATAAACGACTATTTGCATTTCCCCATCAGTACCTGGTCATTGGCGGAGACTTTAACCTGACCTTCTCCTCCTGCCTAGACAGGCACTCTCTCGCACAGAGACAGGTCCCCAGGGCCCTTGAGAGACGGTGTTCTCTCTTCCGCCAATTGAGCAGGAAATATGCCCTGTTTGACTGTTGAAAACCGCAAACCCCTCAGCTAAACAATTCACTTTTTACTCCCATCCGCACAAGTCCCACTCGCGCATAGATTATTTTTTTGTGAACGCCCCAACCCTGAGAGCTCATGAGAACTCAGACATTCAAGCCATCTCATGATCGGATCACGCTCCAATAACCTTGTCTTTGGCATTGTCCCCGGGAACCCTTCGTACATGCCACTGGCGACTGAATGATTTTTTGCTTAAACATGACCCTTCCAGAGAGGACCTGGAAAAAACAATGAAATTATATTTTGCAGAAAACAAGTTCACCAGAGATCTCCATTGCTACTCTCTGGGAGGGTCATAAAGCGGTCCTCAGGGGCCAATGTATTGCGTTATCCACGGCGCTCAAGAGGAATGCTAACACGGCTCGCATAGCCCTACTGGCCAAGCTTAAACAACTGGAAGCAAGGTTGCTCTCCTCTCCATCCTTGAAAACCCTTAGAGAGATTGTACAGGTACGGGCCGGTCTTAGTGATATAGACGTGGGTAAAATCGAGAAGGCGCTAATACGACTACGACAAACCTACTACGACAAGGCAAACAAACCACACACACTATTAGCTAAACAACTGCGGGATAAGCTCGCGACCACATCCATTACCCATCTTAACGATCGAACGGGCACTCCCCAAACACATCCCACCAAGATTGCTCAGATTTTCCATGATTATTATTCGACCCTGTATAATAATCCGGATGTTCCACACAACCCTCCCCCACAAGATCTATCCTAAAGAATCTATTCCTATTTAGAAGAGTGCGACACAACGAGACTCACCCCCTCCGCCCTGACAACACTAAATTCCCCCATTACAGAGGAAGAGATTACAGACACAATTAAATCGCTCCCAAACAACAAAGCCCCAGGCCCTGATGGACTCCCATATCAGTATTACAAAACTTTCTTACCGCACCTACTTCCCCATATGACAACACTGTTTAATTCATTTCTGTCTGAAACACCCATACCACGAGATATGCAAAACTCCTACCTCACGCTGATTCCCAAGCCTGGCAAAGATCATAGTTTACCTTCAAATTATAGACCTATTGCGCTACTTAACGCTGATCTTAAGATCTTTACGAAATTATTAGCTAATAGACTAAACAATTTCATGCCTTCACTGATCCATAAAGACCAGGTAGGCTTCATACCTATGAGGCAAGCAGAGGACAATACCCGCAAGGTTATTGACCTAGTAGAGGTAGCAAACAGGACCGAAGTAGAGGCTTTACTGCTCAGCCTCGATGCAGAAAAAGCTTTTGACAGGCTAAGTTGGCCTTTCCTGTTTGCTACCCTACGGCGAGCCGGAATTACGGGACCCTTTTTGCGAGCCATCCATCATTTATACTCATCCCCATCAGCCATGGTGCGTACTCAACACACAACTTCCAACACTTTCTCGATTTCAAATGGGACGAGACAGGGATGCCCGCTCTCACCACTCCTTTATGCCCTTTGCATAGAACCCTTAGCTGCCCATATCAGGGAAAATTCAAATATACATGGCATCCCAGTTAGAACCAGAGACTTTAAAATCTCCCTATATGCCGATGACGTCCTCCTTACACTCACGCAACCTCACATCTCCTTGCCGAACCTACATATGGAACTAGATAGATACAGTGACTTATCGGGATATAAGATAAACAACTCTAAAACAGAGGCCCTCCCTATTAATATGCCTCCTCAAACACAAGCGGCCCTTGCGCAAGCATTTACTTATTCCTGGAAAGCTTCCTCCTTAAAATACCTAGGAGTCCACCTTACGACCACATACGATTCCTTATATAAAGCCAACTTCCCCCACATATATACCACTATCAGAGCCTCACTGAATAAATGGAAACCCCTAAAACTGTCCCTTTTTGGACGATTAGCTACCCTTAAAATGATGATCCTACCCCAACTGCTATATTTATTTGAGACACTTCCAATACCTATCCCAGCGACACACCTAAAGAGACTGCAGGGCGACCTGATTAATTTTTTCTGGAACTACAAGGGACACCGGATTGCTAAATCGGTTCTCTATGCCCCCCGCAACCAAGGAGGCCTGGCGTTCCCTAACATAATCAAATATTACCTGGCAGCTCAACTACGCCCTGTAGCCTCTTGGTGTACCTTGCACGCCTACAATCGGTGGACACAAATTGAAAAGCTATGGTTAGCCCCTATACATCCAAACTCACTATTGTGGAGTTCTGATGTAGCTTCTGAAAACTTGCAGTTGCTGGCACCAATGTCCCTCTTACGTCGGCTATGGAAGCGGGCAAAATCGGCACATCCCCTTACCACCCCTTCCTCACCGGTCACGTCCTTCTTATTTACCCCCAACATCCCGGATAGTCTGACCTCCCAGATGTCCCATTTCTGGATGGAAAGGAACCTATTCCGCTATGGCCAACTGATAGACCCTAAGACCCGCTTTTTAAGGACATTTCAAGATTTGCAAAAAGAATTTGACATTCCCAAACAGGCCTTCTTCAGCTACTTACAAATACGACACTATGCACAATCTTTAGTCCCTGACCTCCATTTCTCCCCGCTAACTGACTTTGAAAAGCTGTGCTTGGAGAGCTCATCCCCTAAAGGCATGATTTCCCAAACCTATCAGCTCCTAACGTGGGATCCCTCACCAGAGGGTCCCCGACATGCATACATGGATAAATGGGAGCGAGCCTTGGGTGCAGAACTTCCTCTCCACATATGGCAACTCATTTGGTCTCAAGCCACCAAAAGCTCTATGTGTACGCTATATAAAGAGAACCAATATAAGATTTTGTTTCATTGGTACCGGACCCCTGACTTGCTCCACTCCATGTATCCACTGACTGACTCTCGCTGCTGGCGGTGCCATAAGGATAGGGGAACCCTACACCACATTTATTGGACATGCCCCCTGATTGTACCATATTGGGAGCTGGTGCACTCCCTCCTGGAGGCCGTCCTTGGTCCGGGGGTGCCTTTCGACCCAAATGTTTTTATACTAGGTCTCCCACCAATCTCCCTCTCTAAAAGATCCAAAAAACTTTTATCACACATATTAACAGCCGCACGTTGTCTGGTGGCATTAAAATGGAAACAGAGGGAACCACCTTCGATATCGGAATTGCACTCTAGGATCAGGGAGGTCAAAAGGATGGAATATCTCACAGCCTCCTTAAATGACAAGCTTGAAAAACATAACCAAGTATGGGAACTATGGGTCCTTTTTGAAAACCCCATAACCTAATGCGACGGCCTTGGGGAGCTTGGTCTTTCCCTCTGGTGGGGGGGTACTGGGCTCCTGGGATGGGGTACGATCCCACTGCCCTCATCCTCTTTCCCTACTTCTCCTACCCAACTCTATTTACCCCACCCTGGACTCTCCACTAACCCCCTTTCCTCTAAATCCTTCTCAATAATTCCTATTCCTATACTTTTTTCTATTAATTCTTCTTCTTTTCTTTTTTCCTCTCTTATTCTTTTTTCTTTTTCTGCTAAGATGTACAAGGTATACAACCAGTGGTTTAAAACTAGAGTCAGTCCATCTGTTATAATTTTTCTCCCTTTTTATCTAACATTCAGATAAGATATGTACATTGACTCTAACTCCATGTTACGACTGTTATCAGAGCAGGGCTCTCCTCTGGAAATGACTATGGCATTGTAATGTGTATTACCTTGTACTTTAATTTCCTGTATGTGTTTTATTATGAAAAACTTAATAAAAAATTGTCAATTTTCAAAAAAAAAATCACTCATGGAAGCAGACCAGGCAACTAATGCCGCCAGCAAAACTCTGATGAGAGCTTTTTGTCGGAAAATGAGACCATGTGTATGTTCCATCGATCTTTTGCTGGTGGAGTTCCAGCCAGCAAAATATTAAGAGCATGTTCTCTATTTTTCGGCCGGGAAAAGTTCCTATCCGAAAATGTGTTTGTCTGTATGCAATTCGGACGCGCAAAAAAATCACGTATGCTCAGAAACAATTCAACGCATACTCGGAAGCATTGAACTTCATTTTCTCGGCTTGCCATAGTGTTGTATGTCACTGCGTTCTTGATGGTCGAAAGTTCAGAGAACTTTTGTGTGACCGTGTGTATGCAAGGCAAGCTTGAGCGGAATTTCGTCGGAAAAACCATCCAAATTTTTTCTGATAGAAATTCCGATCGTGTGTACGTGGCTAGGGATGAGCCGAACACCCCCCGGTTCGGTTCGCACCAGAACCCGTGAACGGACCGAAAGTTCGCACGAACGTTAGAACCCCATTGACGTCTATGGGACTCGAACGTTCAAAATCAAAAGTGCTCATTTTAAAGGCTAATTTGCATGGTATTGTCCGAAAAAGGGTTTGGGGACCCGGGTCCTACCCCAGGGGACATGTATCAATGCAAAAAAAACTTTTAAAAACGGCCGTTTTTTCGGGAGCAGTGATTTTAATGATGCTTAAAGTAAAAAAAAAAAGTGAAATATTCCTTTAAATATCGTACCTGGGGGGTATCTATAGTATGCCTGTAAAGTGACGCGTGTTTCCCATGTTTAGAACAGTCCCTGCACCAAATGTCATTTTTAAAGGAAAAAATCTCATTTAAAACTGCTTGCGGGTTTAATGTCATGTCGGGTCATGGCAATATGGATGAAAATCAGTGAGACAAACGGCATGGGTACCCCCCCAGTCCATTACCAGGCCCTTTGGGTCCTGTATGGATATTAAGGGGAACCCCGCACCCAAATTAAAATAAGGAAAGGCCCTATATACTCTGAACAGCAGTATACAGGCGGTGCAAACAAGACAGGGACTGTAGGTTTGTTGTTAAGTAGAATCTCTTTGTAATTTTGAACGGGTACATTTTTAACGTGTTTAGCTCCAGCACAAAAATCTTTTTTAAGCTTTTTGGAAAACATAGGGAAGGGTTATCACCCCTGTGACATTTGTTTTGCTGTCTTTCCTCCTCTTCAGAAGATTTCACCTCACTTTTTTGTCCCAATGAAAAATGTTTTTTGAAAATTTGGGTTTTTTTGTGGAACAAGGATTGGAAAGCATCAGTGGAAAGGAGAAATTGTTTTCCCATATTAACTCTTACAGGAGAGAATTTCCCTTCCTAGGGGTAGATTTCATCTCACTTCCTGTTGTCTCCTTCCGTTTGCAAGTAGGAGTCGTTTGTAAGTTAGATGTTTGAAAGTAGGGTCCTGCCCTATATACTCAGCAGAAATTTGGGCCTTAGGTGTTGCTGTGGCCACAACACTGTAAGCCCTCACAGGGCCCTGCTGTGAAATATTAGATCAAGAATTGTAATTACATGCCCCTGTTGAACAGGAGCTGAAAAATTAGGCCTTAGGCATTGGTGCTGGTGCCACAACACTGCAACCCCTCACAGACACTCTAGTTGGAACGCAGGAACGAGCCCTGCTGCAAAGTATTGCATCAAAAATTGTAATTACACGCCCCTGTTAGACAGGGGCAGAAAAATTGGTCCTTAGGCACTGGTGCTGGTGCCACAACACTGCAACCCCTCACAGACACTCTAGTTGGAACGCAGGAACGAGCCCTGCTGCAAAGTATTGCATCAAAAATTGTAATTACACGCCCCTGTTAGACAGGGGCACAAAATTGGGCCTTAGGCACTGGTGCTGGTGCCACAACACTGCAACCCCTCACAGACACTCTAGTTGGAATGCAGGAACGAGCCCTGCTGCAAAGTATTGCATCAAAAATTGTAATTACACGCCCCTGTTAGACAGGGGCAGAAAAATTGGGCCTTAGGCACTGGTGCTGGTGCCACAACACTGCAACCCCTCACAGACACTCTAGTTGGAATGCAGGAACGAGCCCTGCTGCAAAGTATTACATCAAAAATTGTAATTACACGCCCCTGTTAAACAGGGGCTGAAAAATTGTGCCTTAGGCACTGGTGGTGGCGCCCAGAACCAAAAATGTTCTTACAAGCTATCAGCGTGATGATTGAGGAGGAAGAGGATAATTACTCAGGGATAGTCACTCAGCATCAGCATAGGCAGTCTTTGAAGGGATCTGAAAAAAATTATTCAGTTACATCAGCATCAGGTGCTTGGTAGCTGGTGGTGATCCAAGACTGATTCATTTTTATGAAGGTCAGCCGATCGACCGAGTCAGTGGACAGACGCACCCTGTGATCGGTTACCACGCCTCCAGCAGCACTGAATGTGCGTTCCGAAAGAACGCTGGATGCAGGACAGGCCAGTAGCTCAATTGCATACTGTGCAAGCTCTGGCCAGTGATCCATCCTCAAGACCCAGTAACCCAGAGGATTTTCGGTGGGAAAGGTGTCCAAGTCTGATCTTGCCCCTAGGTATTCCTGCACCATGTAAAACAGACGCTGGCGATGGTTGCTGGAACCGATCATACCTTGGGGCTGCGGACCAAAAAATTGTCTGAACGCATCGGTCAGACGGCCACCTTCTCCACCGCTCCTTCTTTGACTGACCGAAGCCTCAGCAACACGTTGTCCAGAAACAGGAGTTTGTAACCTCCCAGTCTCTGGGAACGCGTTGCACAGACCTTTCTGCAAGGCCTCCCGAAGATGTTTCATCCTCTGCTCCCTCTGCGATGGCAAGATAAGGTCCGCAACCTTACCCTTGTAACGTGGATCAAGGAGGGTTGCCAGCCAGTATTGGTCCTTCTCCTTGATACAACGAATACGAGGATCCTTACGCAGGCTTTGCAGGATCAGGGAGGCCATGCAGCGTAGGTTTGCTGAGGCATTCGGTCCGGAGTCCTCTGGGTCACTAAGGACAACAACGTCCGCAGCCACCTCCTCCCAGCCACGTACAAGTCCATGTGTTCCTTGGGACTGATCCCTTAAAGACTGCTGATGCTGAGTGCCAGGCTCCACCTCCATACTGACACAATCTTCCTCCTCCTCCTCCTCCTCCTCGTCCTCTTCCTGTGTGATCGGCGGGCACGCAGGAACACTGTCTGGATAAAGGGGGCCTTGAGAACTAAGGAAGTCCTCCTCTTCCTGCCTCTGTTCTGCCTCAAGTGCCCTGTCCATTATTCCACGCAGCGTGTGCTCCAACAGGTGGACAAGGGGGACAGTGTCACTGATGCATGCACTGTCAGTGCTCACCATCCTCGTGGCCTCCTCGAATGGTGACAGGACAGTGCATGCATCCCTGATCATGGCCCACTGGCGTGGGGAAAAAAAAACCAAGGTCCCCTGACCCTGTCCTGGTGCCATAGTCGCACGGGTACTCATTGATGGCCCTCTGCTGCGTGTGCAGCCGCTGCAGCATGGCCAACGTTGAGTTCCACCTGGTGGGCATGTCACAGATTAGGCGGTTCTTGGGCAGGTTAAACTCCTTTTGGAGGTCCGTCAGCCGAGCACTGGCATTATATGACCGGCGGAAATGCACACAGACTTTCCTGGCCTGCCTCAGGACATCCTGTAAGCCCGGGTACCTGCCCAAGAACCGCTGCACCACCAAGTTAAGGACGTGAGCCAAACAGGGCACATGGGTCAGTTGTCCCTGTCGGAGGGCAGAGAGGAGGTTGGTGCCATTGTCGAAAACCACCATTCCTGCCTTAAGTTGGCGTGGCGTCAACCACCTCTGAACCTGCCCCTGCAGAGCTGACAGAACCTCTGCCCCAGTGTGGCTCCTGTCCCCCAAGCACACCAGCTCAAGCACCGCATGGCATCTTTTGGCCTGCGTACTTGCGTAGCCCCTTGAACGCCTACGGAGCACCGCTGGTTCCGAGGAAGAGGCCATGGAGGAAGAAGAAGAGGAGGGGGTGGAGGAGAGAGGTGTGTCACAATCAGCATTTTGGAGGCGTGGTGGCGGAACAACCTCCAACACTACTGCACCTTGTCCTGCATCCTTCCCAGCTGCCAGCAGAGTCACCCAATGCGCCGTGAAACTTAAGTAACGTCCCTGTCCATGCCTGCTGGACCATGAGTCAGCGGTAATATGCACCTTACCGCTGACCGCCCTGTCCAGCGAGGCATGGACATTGCCTTCCACATGCCGGTAGAGAGCCGGAATCGCCTTCCGTGAGAAAAAGTGGCGTTTGGGTACCTGCCACTGAGGAACCGCACATTCCACAAACTCACGGAAGGGGGCAGAGTCTACCAACTGAAAAGGCAGCAGTTGAAGTGCTAGCAATTTTGCCAAGCTAGCATTCAACCGCTGGGCATGTGGATGGCTGGGAGCAAACTTCTTTCGGCGGTGCAGCAGCTGGGGCAGGGAAATTTGCCTGGTACAATCTGACGTCGGTGTACCAAAAGCAGATTGCCCACAAGTACTTGGCTGTGACACACCTAATTCTACACCTTCATTCCTCTCACTGCAGGTCTCAGAGAGGACTGAAGGTCTAGTGGGGTTGGAAATCTCAGCTGATGAGGAGCAAGGAGAGATCCTCTTTGTTCTTTGGTGTGGGTCTTTTAGATATGCTTGCCAACGAACTGCATGGCAGGTCAACATATGTCTGGTCAAGCATGTGGTACCCAAGCGGGAGATGTTTTGGCCACGCGAGATACGCTTGAGACATATGTTGCAAATAGCAGCGGTGCGATCTGATGCACTCGTCTCAAAAAAGGCCCACACCAAAGAACTTTTTGAATAACGCGCAGAGACTGCAGCGCCCTGCACATGTGGAGCTTTGGGGTGTGATGCAGTCAATGTGCTGCCCTTAGGCTGGCCCCTGGAGGGCATCCTGCCTCGTTGGTGATGTGCCGCCTCCTCCTCCTCCTCCTCCTCCTCTCTCCTATCAGGCACCCACGTTGAGTCAGTGACCTCATCATCCCCTCCCTCCTCATCACTGGAGCAAACCTGGCAGTATGCTGCAGCAGGGGGAGCATGACTGCCAGATTGCTGTCCTTCTTGGGCACCCCCTCTGTCCGTGCTCATGTTACTGCCTTCATCGAGCTCAGTATCATCATCAGAGCCTTCCAAACGCTGGGCATCCTCCTGGAGCATGTACCCAACACTGTGGTCAAACAGTTCGAGGGAATCCTCAGGAGGACATGGTGGAGCTAGGGAAGGAGTCACTGATGACATTGAGCTGAGGGAAGAGGCCGCTGCTTTGCCAGACAAAGCACCCTGGGCATGGGTGAGAGAGGATGAGGAGGATGAGGACGGCTTGGTCATCCACTCGACCAAGTCTTCCGCATGTTGCGGCTCAACACGGCCAGCTGCCGAAAAAAAGGCCAAGCGTGTCCCATGGCCACGTGCTGATGAGGATGCACCGTCTCCACGACCAGCACTAGACACAGAGCCTGCTTGCCCTCTCTTATTGGCTTGTGACTGTCTGCCTCTCCTTCTTGGCCTTCCAGACATACTAATGGCCTGTAGCTGCACTAAGCTGGGATAGAACACCTGTAATTTTCTTCAGGTAGCTTTATATACTGTAACCAGACAAGCCTGCCTGTCAGTAGGAAGATAACAGGAACGGATCTAGCTGAACACTGTGAGCAGGACGCACTGCACTAAATGTAAATAGCAGGAACGGATCTAGCTGAACACTGTGAGCAGGACGCACTGACTGCACTAAATGTAAATAGCAGGAACGGATCTAGCTGAACACTGTGAGCAGGACGCACTGCACTAAATGTAAATAGCAGGAACGGATCTAGCTGAACACTGTGAGCAGGACGCACTGACTGCACTAAATGTAAATAGCAGGAACGGATCTAGCTGAACACTGTGAGCAGGACGCACTGCACTAAATGTAAATAGCAGGAACAGATCTAGCTGAACACTGTGAGCAGGACGCACTGCACTAAATGTAAATAGCAGGAACGGATCTAGCTGAACACTGTGAGCAGGACGCACTGCACTAAATGTAAATAGCAGGAACAGATCTAGCTGAACACTGTGAGCAGGACGCACTGCACTAAATGTAAATAGCAGGAACAGATCTAGCTGAACACTGTGAGCAGGACGCACTGCACTAAATGTAAATAGCAGGAACGGATCTAGCTGAACACTGTGAGCAGGACGCACTGCACTAAATGTAAATAGCAGGAACAGATCTAGCTGAACACTGTGAGCAGGACGCACTGCACTAAATGTAAATAGCAGGAACGGATCTAGCTGAACACTGTGAGCAGGACGCACTGACTGCACTAAATGTAAATAGCAGGAACGGATCTAGCTGAACACTGTGAGCAGGACGCACTGCACTAAATGTAAATAGCAGGAACAGATCTAGCTGAACACTGTGAGCAGGACGCACTGCACTAAATGTAAATAGCAGGAACGGATCTAGCTGAACACTGTGAGCAGGACGCACTGCACTAAATGTAAATAGCAGGAACAGATCTAGCTGAACACTGTGAGCAGGACGCACTGCACTAAATGTAAATAGCAGGAACGGATCTAGCTGAACACTGTGAGCAGGACGCACTGCACTAAATGTAAATAGCAGGAACAGATCTAGCTGAACACTGTGAGCAGGACGCACTGCACTAAATGTAAATAGCAGGAACAGATCTAGCTGAACACTGTGAGCAGGACGCACTGCACTAAATGTAAATAGCAGGAACGGATCTAGCTGAACACTGTGAGCAGGACGCACTGACTGCACTAAATGTAAATAGCAGGAACGGATCTAGCTGAACACTGTGAGCAGGACGCACTGCACTAAATGTAAATTGCAGGAACAGATCTAGCTGAACACTGTGAGCAGGACGCACTGCACTAAATGTAAATAGCAGGAACGGATCTAGCTGAACACTGTGAGCAGGACGCACTGCACTAAATGTAAATAGCAGGAACAGATCTAGCTGAACACTGTGAGCAGGACGCACTGCACTAAATGTAAATAGCAGGAACAGATCTAGCTGAACACTGTGAGCAGGACGCACTGCACTAAATGTAAATAGCAGGAACGGATCTAGCTGAACACTGTGAGCAGGACGCACTGACTGCACTAAATGTAAATAGCAGGAACGGATCTAGCTGAACACTGTGAGCAGGACGCACTGCACTAAATGTAAATAGCAGGAACAGATCTAGCTGAACACTGTGAGCAGGACGCACTGCACTAAATGTAAATAGCAGGAACAGATCTAGCTGAACACTGTGAGCAGGACGCACTGCACTAAATGTAAATAGCAGGAACGGATCTAGCTGAACACTGTGAGCAGGACGCACTGCACTAAATGTAAATAGCAGGAACGGATCTAGCTGAACACTGTGAGCAGGACGCACTGACTGCACTAAATGTAAATAGCAGGAACGGATCTAGCTGAACACTGTGAGCAGGACGCACTGCACTAAATGTAAATAGCAGGAACAGATCTAGCTGAACACTGTGAGCAGGACGCACTGCACTAAATGTAAATAGCAGGAACAGATCTAGCTGAACACTGTGAGCAGGACGCACTGCACTAAATGTAAATAGCAGGAACGGATCTAGCTGAACACTGTGAGCAGGACGCACTGCACTAAATGTAAATAGCAGGAACAGATCTAGATGAACACTGTGAGCAGGACGCACTGCACTAAATGTAAATAGCAGGAACGGATCTAGCTGAACACTGTGAGCAGGACGCACTGACTGCACTAAATGTAAATAGCAGGAACGGATCTAGCTGAACACTGTGAGCAGGACGCACTGCACTAAATGTAAATAGCAGGAACAGATCTAGCCTAATGTATCTAACTCAAATCAAATGACACTGTCTGTCTCTCTCTCTATCAGCACACCGGAACACACTACACAGGGCCGCCGTGCAGGCGGCCTTATATAGTGTGGGGCGTGTACTAAATCCCCTGAGCCATAATTGGCCAAAGCCACCCTGGCTTTGGCCAATTACAGCTCTCTCTACTGACGGCGCTGTGATTGGCCAAGCATGCGGGTCATAGTGCATGCTTGGCCAATCATCAGCCAGCAATGCACTGCGATGCCGCAGTGAATTATGGGCCGTGACGCGCCACACGAATTTGGCGCGAACGGCCCATAACGTTCGCAATTCGACGGACGGTCGAACAGCCGATGTTCGAGTCGAACATGGGTTCGACTCGAACACGAAGCTCATCCCTATACGTGGCATAAGAATGCTGCATTACAGCCTCGGACACTTACTGGGTCTGTTCAACTCACAGATTCCACCCTAGTTCTGGCTCAGTATAGCTGGGATTAATAATTCAACGTTAAGGACCCCAGAACGAGATGAACAAGTGGTCCACAGGTCGCAACTTCTTATGAAACATGACTATGGAAAAATTTGATCTTTTATGTCTGCCAGCTATTCTTTTCCCTTCAGCTTGACAAATGGACTGTGTCATCAGTCACAAGTAGGGATGAGCTTCGAGTTCGAGTCGAACTCATGTTCGACTCGAACACCGGCTGTTCGCCAGTTCGCTGAACAGCGAACAATTTGGGGTGTTCGCGGCAAATTCGAAAGCCGCGGAACACCCTTTAAAAGTCTATGGGAGAAATCAAAAGTGCTAATTTTAAAGGCTTATATGCAAGTTATTGTCATAAAAAGTGTTTGGGGACCTGGGTCCTGCCCCAGGGGACATGGATCAATGCAAAAAAAAGTTTTAAAAATGGACGTTTTTTCAGGAGCAGTGATTTTAATAATGCTTAAAGTGAAACAATAATAGTGTAATATCCCTCTAAATTTCCTACCTGGGGGTGTCTATAGTATGCCTGTAAAGGGGCGCATGTTTCCCGTGTTTAGAACAGTCTGACAGCAAAATGACATTTCAAAGGAAAAAAAGTCATTTAAAACTACTCGTGGCTATTAATGAATTGTTGGTCCGACAATACACATAAAAGTTAATTGATAAAAAAGGCATGGGAATTCCCCAAAAAGATATATTCAGATGACCAAGTCAGAATCTTACGAGTATGTGTTTTGTTTGTAAGGACATGTGTCTGGGATGTTATACACAAACATCCAGTACAGGTGATCAGATCGTTGGGCTGCACCAAGGAGTCAGGGACAAACAAGTAAATGGAAAAAGTATGTTTATTAAAGATAAGGACACACATGCAAAACACAGCAAACCCCAAAACCACCTAACTATCTAACTAATATATATACACGAGCAAGGAAACAAACATGGAATAAACAAGGCAGGGACAAAAGCAACAGGGGAACAGAAGCCAGGTATAAGGAAGCAGACTGTAAGGAGCAGGTAACAGGTCTCAAGGACAGGATTCATGGAACGGGGTCCAGGAACAAGCAGGAACACAAGCAGGAACAAAAGCAGCTACAGGCAGGGACAAGGCTAGCAAAGGAATTCTGAAGCAATGAGCTTGGGCTCAGGGCAGGTTTATATAGACCAGCAGACTCATAACAGGTGTGCCTGATAGCTGGTCTGTAGTCCAGGCAGGGAGACACTGCTGGTGGCCACCAGAATTACACCCTCTGGTGCTGAGCGTAACAGTGCCACCAGCAGGTGAAACCATTAATGATACCATTCCTGACAGTTCCCCCTCCTTAAGGAGTGGCCTCCGGACGCTCCATTCAGCCGTGGGTACAACAGTCCGAGTGGGTGCACATCAAGCTGGGCAGCAGGCAGAGGCACATCAAGCTAGGCAGGAGCGCATCAAGCTGAGCAGCGGGCACAGGCCCATCAAGCTGGCCAGTGAGCACAGGCACATCAAGCTGGGCAGCGGGCACAGGCACATCAAGCTGGGCAGCAGGCAGAAGCACATCAAGCTGGGCAGCAGGCAGAGGCACATCAAGCTGGGCAGCAGGCACAGGCACATCAAGCTGGGCAGCGGGCAAAGGCACATCAAGTTGGGCAGCAGGCAGAGGCACAACAAGCTGTATAGCAGGCACAGGTACATCAAGCTGGGCAGCAGGCACAGGCACATCAAGCTGGGCAGCAGGCGTCTTTCGACACCACAGACATCCTTAATAGCTCTTATGCAGGAAGTGGATAGATATGGGCACCTATCTAACTTTAAAATTAATTTTGAAAAATCAATACTCCTACCCAGCCATGTCCCTCAAGAGATGGCGTGGATGCTGAGGAGGGCGTACCCCTTTGTGTGGAAGAAGGACTCCCTGTTCTACTTGGGGGTACATATCACTTCAGATCAAAAAAATGTTATATGACCTTAATTATGCCTCCCTAATGGCAGGGATAAGGGGGACTTAAAGAAATGGACAGGACAATATCTAACATGGTTTGGAAGAGTGAGTGCCATTAAAATGTGTATATTACCTTGAATTATATACATACTACACACAGTCCCGATTAAATTACCAGGAACCTTTTTTAAACAGATACGGAAGGCTTTTGTAGCATTTGTGTGGAATAACAAACGACCAAGGTTGGCTTATGACATCTTGCGTAGAAGTAAGACAGAGCGAGGAATGGGGCTACCTGACATATCAGTGTATTATAAGGCAATGTCGCTGGTTCGAATCGTGCCATGACTCCTCTAGTAAAATGTGGGTCCCACTAGAAAAAACAATAGCGGGGAGGAAATTAGCAGGAGCCCCTTGGATTCCGAGTATGTTAAGTGGACTCTCGAAATGGACATCTCCCTTGACTTGGAACTCTTTGTCAATATGGGATAATTTGAATAAAACAGGAGAGTACTTTCCCGAGGTGTCCCCCTTAGCTCCACTGGAGGGATTCCCATGGTTTCCACCATGGGGACGGGATGGAGATATCACATGTGGTAAGTTTGCCCCGCGGGGGACCCTAGCAACTTACCCGGAGCTGGTTACAGCTCTAGGGAATATACCCACATCAGGATGGAGATATAATCAAATGACAAGCTTCTTCAATAAGATGGAACCCCCACTAAGATCATTAAACTCAATTACGGTGTTCGAGGGCCAGTGTGTGCGTCTGAGGGATGCTAGACTTCTGTTGTCTCAGATGTACAGATTGATACTCAGTGCCCAAAAGAGTACAGTCCCATACTTTATTAGGGAATGGGAAAGAGAATTAAATAAGGAACTGTCAGATGAACAAATTAAAAAAATGATTAAATCAACTTATTCAACATCCATAAGTTTGTACGTTCAGGAAATGGCCTGAACGTACAAAGAAGAGAAGATATGGGCAGGCTGGATACAGTGTGCATCTGAGATGGGCTAGGAGAAGAGACAGGGAATGGGAAGGCAGGGGGGTAGTGGATCCATAAGGTCCCTAGTATTGCTGGTCTTAGGCATAGAGGAATAAAGAGTCGAATTATGAACCTTGACCAGGATTGATTTATGTTGTTTTTTTTTTCTCTCTTTTTAATTTCCTTCTCCCCCTTTGGCCTCCCCGCCAATTTTTTTCATGCCTAGATAGTGTGGAGTGAGATGCCTGACCCTAACGAGGAGAGAGAGAGAGAGAGAGAGAAAGAGAGTCAAGTCATGTGGAAGTAGTGGGGGGGAATGGGAAGGTGGGTGGAAGGTTTGTCACTCAAAATGGGGGGAGGACTGGGTCAAGAAGTTTGCTCATATGCAATAAGGTTGATAATATTTTTGTCACATGGTATAATTATTTTTAACACTATGGCCATTAGAGGCCTCTTATATTATATGAGGTTTTGGTAAACACGTGGAAGTAGGAGAGGGGATCATTCCTTTTTTTTTTTTTTTGGAGTGTCACTTAGAGTTGGGGTATTAGGCCACAAAGGCCATTATACACAATTATGGATAATCAATATTTAATCACATGGCACTTTTTTTTTTTTTTTTTTTTAATTGTTTATTTTTCAAAGGATTTAACAATTATGAAACATCGTATCATAAGGTACAAAGATCAAGTCAAGTTAGCATCAAAGAAGAAGTTATATATATATCAAAACAATAGACAAAATAAAAATAATATAATATAATACATCATGGTGGTGATACCAGTATAGTCAATTGACAGCGGCTTCCATCAATGGATCATCTCAACAAAAAGTGTCTATACCGTATCTAGATTTAGGTCAAGAATAAAATAAAATAAATTGTGTCAACCGCACATTCGGGTGTAAAGGATGGTCAGAGGGTATTTCTAGCAGACTTCAAAAAGGTGTGACAACTACAGGTTCAGAAGAGAATATTGAATTATCCAAAGCCTTCCATATTCTGTCGAATAGGAGGATGTTACCTTCAATCTTAGCAGTCATTTGCTCCATCCTGCATATATCTGCTACTATGGAGAGAGTATGGTGCAAAGTGGGGGTGGAGGTAGAGAGCCAGAGCCTGGGAATGGCTCTTTTTGCTGCTAATAATATGAATGATGCAAGTTTCTGTGATGATTTGGGGATATCCGGGAAAGGAAGACCCAGAAGAAAGTGTATGGGATTCAATGGAATGATTGCAGAAAGGAGCGTTTGTAATAATCTTTGGATCTCGCTCCAGTATGGGCCTAGAATGTGACATTCCCAAAAGATGTGGAGGAGGGTTCCAACAGACTGACCGCATCTCCAGCACAGATTAGAAAGGGTAGAATTCTGGGCATGTAGCAAATCAGGGGTTCTGTACCAAAAGAATATTAACTTGATAGTGGTTTCCTTAAGTGCTACACATCGTGAGACTTTTGAAGATGATTCCCAAATTTTCCCCCAGTCTAACAGTGAAATTGGACGATTTAACATCTTAGACCATTTGACCATGTAGTTATGTGAGGTGTCAGTTAGAGGAGGTACTGCGTGGAGCATTTTATATATAGCTGAAATTAGTTTAGTTTCATATGGGCCGTTTGCACATAGTATTTCGAAATCTGTAGGTTTTTCTAGGGACAATGAAGGTGAAACAGTATGGAAAAAATGTTTAATTTGTATATAAAAGTATTCCATAGAGGCGGGGAGATCGTGTTTTTTTTGGAGGTCTGGGAATGATAGTAGTATGCGTGTAACCGGATGTACCAAATGTCGCAATTGAAATATACCCGCTTGAGTCCATGGTGATGTTCGTATAAAAGACAGTCCATCTGGGATGTCTGGGTTAAAAAGTACGTTCTGGAGCGGGGAACACGGTGAGGAAAGAGAGAACTTATCTGCACATCTCTTCCAGATAGATAAAGTAAAAAGCATCGGGGATAAACAAAGAGATCTCAATTGGGTCATGAATTTATTTGAGAAAGGCCATAACAGGTAACAGGGATGTACTGGAGCCGTAATCCCCATTTCAATCTCAGCCCACCTACTTGGAGCTTTCCTTGAGGTCCAGGTAGTCAATACCCTAAGGTGGGAAGCGTAGTAGCACTTGATAAGGTCAGGAGCGGCCAACCCCCCTTTAATTTTGGGGGAAAAGACTACTGATTGGGCAATTCTATGAGAGGCATTATTCCAAATGAAATTAAGACATTTTCTCTGGAGATTTTTCAGCTGCGAGATTGGGACTGGGATTGGTAATGTTTCAAATAAGTACAGCAGTTTGGGCAGTATCGACATTTTAAGGACGTTGACTCTGCCCAGGAGAGAGAGTGGGATGGGGGTCCAGAGATTTAGAAGTCTTGAGATTTCTGCAAACATAGGAGGGAAGTTGGCCTGATAGAGTGAATTGTATGAGGGGGTAAGGTGAATTCCTAAGTATCTGACACCACCTGTATTTAAACCTATGTTGCAGGAAGCTAAGCATGTCTGGAGGAATATTGATGGGAAGGGCTTCTGTTTTAGTCTGGTTAATCTTAAAACCAGACAAGGCTCCAAAGGAGGATAGTATATCATGGTATATCATGTAAAATGGGTAGGGAGGTGTCGGGACGGGTGATGGTCAGTAAGATGTCGTCTGCAAAAAGGGATAATTTGTAGTCTTGTTGGCGTAAAGAAACTCCCCGGACTTCAGGGTTGGATCTGATGGCTGCTGCTAATGGTTCAAGACT
Organism: Lithobates septentrionalis; assembly: GCA_037952835.1. Classification (NCBI taxonomy): domain Eukaryota; kingdom Metazoa; phylum Chordata; class Amphibia; order Anura; family Ranidae; genus Lithobates; species Lithobates septentrionalis. The sequence continues at coordinate 14,584,608 of JBBDGP010000082.1, read as the reverse complement.
TAATATAAACAGTAAGGGCGATAAAGGGCACCCTTGTCTGGTGCCATTGCTAAGGGCAAATCTCTGTGATGTGTGGGAGGACAATTGGACTTGAGATGTGGGGTGAGAATAGAGGGTTCGTAAGGCTTGTATAAAGGGACCTGAAATTCCAAATTTGGTCAAGACTGCAAACATAAATGGCCAGCTCAGACGATCAAATGCTTTTTGTGCATCTAAGCTTAGTACTATAGTGGGACGTTTAGTCTTAGTTATTAAATCAATCAAATCAATGGTTCTTCTTGTATTATCTCCAGCGTGTCTTGTGGGTACGAATCCCACCTGGTCCTTATGAATCAGGGCTGGCAATAGAGGGGATAGTCTGTTAGCTAATATTTTAGTAAAAATTTTATAGTCCGAATTTAATAAAGCAATGGGGCGATGGTTATCTGGTAATGCAGGGTCCTTACCCGGTTTGGGAATGACCGTTATGTTAGCATGTAGGAACTGTGAATGTGGGATGGTACCCTTAAGCAGAGAGGAGTATAGAGATTGGAGATAAGGTATCAAGGTCTGTGAAAATGTCTTAAAGTAAGTGTACGGAAGGCCGTCAGGGCCCGGGGATTTGTGTGTAGGCAAATTTTTAATCACTTCTCCTATCTCTTCTACAGTAATCAGGGAGTTGAGAGATGTGATATGTTCAGCGGAGAGTTTGGGTAATTTTAGAGAAGACATGAAATCGTAAAAATGAGATTGTGAGAATTGAGGATGTGAGTCAGGGCCTAAGCAGTTATACAATCTAGTATAAAAATCCCCAAAGACTTTCGACATAGTTTTGGGACAATATGTGGGAGTACCATCAGGTTGCGTCAAATGATCTGGGATTGTTAGAAAGGGCCGTGGTTTCAATTTGTTAACTAGCATTTTATGTGGCTTGTTTGCAAAATCGTAGAATTTCTGTTTGGCCCATAGCATAGATTTAGAGATTTTGTGCAGGTCAAACGATTTGATTCGGTCCCGGGTAGCAGTAACAATTCTTAATTTTTCCACCGTGGGGGACGCCAACAGGCATTTTTCCGCATTCCGCAATTGAGTAAGTAAGTCAATTTTAAGTTTTGCAGAGTCTCTCTTTAAGCGGGAGCTCGCAGATATACATTCACCTCTAAAGAAAGCCTTGTGGGCCTCCCACAAGGTGGAAATTTCCGAGACCGATCCATCGTTAATTTGAAAGAATTCAGTTAGTTTCTGTTGTAGTTGGTTTTGGGATATTGGGTCTTTGAGCAATAATTCATTAAGACGCCAGTGGCAAGTTTTAGTATGTGTTGATGTCAGCAAGATATTGAGTTCAATGGGTGCATGATCCGACCAGGTAATAGGATTGATCTCAGAAGAGACTACATAGGGAAGTAGAGGGCCTGTAACCAGAAAATGATCTAGTCTGGAGTACGACTTGTGAGAGTGGGAATAGAATGTGTAACTCTTTTGGGTAGGATGTTTTACTCTCCAAGTGTCAAATAGATTGTGAGATCTGGTCAGTTTACGAAAAGAGGCAGATAATTTCTGGGAAGCTGATTGTGGCGCAGTTCGGAATAGGGATCTCCTATCTCTGGTCGGGGACATGCACACATTGAAGTCGCCTCCTAGTATCATAAAAGGCTGAGAGAGAGATTGTAACTTTTCAAAAACGGTTGTGAGAAAACCTATTTGTCCCACATTTGGTGCATAGATGTTAGCTAAAGTAAATTGAGTGTTGAGGTGACTACAATTCAGGAGTATAAACCTGCCATGAGGGTCTAGGTAGGAGGAGAGTATCCGGACTGGGCAAGATCGTCCAATAAGAATAGCTACCCCTGCTTTTCCAGAAGGATCGGAAGCCATATAGGCTCTAGGGAAGTATCTGGAGGCAAATTTAAAGGAGCCTCCAGCTTTAAAATGGGTCTCCTGAATCATAATCACCTCCGCTCCAGAGGACCTAAATTCCTTTAATGCTTGCCATTGTTTCCCGATGGAGTTTAGACCTTTACCATTGCATGAGTAAATCTTAAGAGCCATGCCTAATCAGAAGATGGAAAGCCACTGTTATATAAAATGCATACAGGTAAATGAACATCTTTAGGTTATAACATACAAAGTTGTACATAAATTGGGGTTGACACGTAATTGTGAATATATCATTGAGTACCATATAAAGGTCATACACGGAAAGAAATGGAGACCTGTAAATTGAAAAGTCAAGAAAAAACATAAAAAAAGAAAAGAAAAAAAAAATGAATAGAAAAAAAAATTTAACAAATCAAAAAAAGAAAATACTTTTTTTTGCAAAGCCTGAAAATAAAAAAAATTCAGGCTACCCAGGCAGAAGCCATGGGTAATGGTGGGGGGCATGATAGCCTACAGGTGTTGACGAGGGGGGGGGGGTTCCCCGTCTCTGCTCAAAAAAAGGAAAACAGAAATTGGCTCACGAGAAGCTGAAGATAAAATGTAGGAACGTAGGAACGTAATATAAATAGGGGGAAGAAACGTCTTCCAAGAGGTTAACCAAAAAAAAAAAAAAAACAACAATGAGGGGCAAATCTCTCTAAGTCCTGAGAGAAAGTGACCTATCTTCAGGGAGATCACCGGTATGGCCATGACACAAGTCATCCAGTCATGGAGTAACAATCAAGAAGATTGGTGATGAGAAGGGGACCTTCAGGTCGGAAATCTGTTGGGGTTGGATCTTTGCGGTGTGGAAAAGGCCTTCTGGGATTTTCGTCGTACTGGGGTCCAGATCTGGACTGGAGCGGTGAGTGGCTTGGGATTCGGAGCTTGAGGTAGGAGATCTTCTTCAGGTAATGGTGGGAGGCCCAAGTTGCGGATGAAAGTTTCACTTTCGAAAAGATCTCTCAATGAATATTGGACACCATCTTTAGAGGCGGATAGGCGAAAGGGGAACCCCCAGCGGTAAGGGACCTGATAGTTCTGAAGGTGTGTAGTGACAGATCGAAGGCTGCGCCTTTTGGCCAGAGTTATCGGGGATAGATCGTTGAATATCTGGATCTTATTTTGCTTAAAGTCAATACGTGACTTGTTGCGTGTTGCAGCTGTAAGAGCTTCTTTACTTTCGTAATAGTGGAAACGAACGATAACGTCTCTGGGGTTAGCATTAGGAGGGGGTTTTGGGGCAAGGGATCTATGTGCCCTGTCCAGGCGCCAATTATATGGGGCGCTAGAGTAACAAACAGGCCCAAAAGGTAGGGACGTAGCTCCTTGTCATTTACTGCCTCAGGGATTCCTCTAATTCTCAGATTTTGGAGTCTTTCACGATTCTCCAAGTCTTCCTGTTGTAACTGGAGTTGGGAGACTGTATGTTTCATGGAGGCATTGTCCTCTTCGAGAACATGTACATATTGAGTCAGTTCATCAAACTTATTCTCCAATGTATTGGTACGTTCTCCTAACTGGTCAATTTCCCCTCGTAACTCGTGTGCTATTTTACCGACCTCTTTGGCAATGCTGTGAGTCAGGTCATGTAGTAGAGAATTCAGTTTCACATCGAGGACGGCCACCGTCACGACATCTGTGGGGTATTCGGGAGGGTGAGCTGGGATCTGTTGTCCTCCATGGATGTGTTTCCCAATGCCGTGCGGGGGACATCTGTATCCGGCTGACTGGGCTGTTCATTCGAGGCCGGGGATTGCGGCTTGAGTAGGAAGCGCTCCATATTGTGAAAGGGCCGTGACGGTGGAGGTGGGATAAAGCCACTATAGATCGTTTTCTGGAAGCCAATTTTACCCATGCAATGCCAGGGAGTATCTGGTAGGTTGTCGTGTCGTTCCTGGGGTTAAAGAAGGTCAATTAGCTTTTGCAGGAGCCGCTAATAAAGAGATGGGGATCGGAGCTATCCTTTTACGCGTTCGCCATCTTGCTTTCTGCCCCCCCTCGAGATTTTGGGTTTATTTAGACATTATTCATCTTATAGGTAAGGTAATATCTTATTTGGATTGACAGAAACAGCAGTTTGCAACTCAACCTTCCCTCACTATCAGCAGGACAGGAGGGAGACAGTCTCTGCAAGTCCAGATGTCTTATGGGGGGTCGTGTAGCTGAAGGAGAAGGGGGGTAGCTGTAATGTGTATTATGGAGTCCCAAGATGGCCGCCGGCTTCCAGGAGTAGGCCGAAGCCGTGGTGTATCCTAGTGGACGGCCGCCAGGCAGTGGGATTCGGCTGCCTTTGAGCCCTGGGATTTCTCCAGGACAAGCTGTAGTGGGGAACCGGGTGATCTAACACCCTCCAGGGACTTGACTACAGGCGGATGGATGATATAAGTTACTCACTGTGTCCCTGGGGAACGCCTGTAATCAAGCCTGCAGGCCGCGACTGTGTAGAAGGCCGCAGGATGCCGGGGGCGGCTGTCGGAAGAACTCCCATGTCTTCTCCGTGTTGCTGGGCTATCCCGGGTGTTCTTCAGAGGTGGATCGGCCGTCCGGTAGGTACAGATGGGCCGTCCACCTTCCGGATCGTGAGTTCAGGCCGCGGGGATCACCTGTCCGTCTGTAGGCCCCAAGATGGTGGCGGGCCTCGACGGTCTGGAGGGAGTCTCAGGGAATCCGGCCGTGTAAGACCCAAATAAGCTCCGGGATTAGAGCAGCAGGGGTCTGGGGTCATAAAAAATAGTTTTTCGGCTGTGATATTGCAGTTTAATGCAGCGAATGGCTCTGGATTAGAGCAGTGTGTGAGGAGCTGAGCTTCTGCACGTCTTTGCAGCTGAACGTCCGGACACGCCCCCTTTTTTTTTATTACTAAAATGAACAAGACACCATGGTCAACAGTGACTTCTTTGTGGAGTGGTGGGGTGGGGTGGTCCTTTTTTTTTTCCCCTCTTTTGACACAGGAGGGTATAGTAGGAGAATACATGACTTAAAGTAGAGGGAATGGAGTGGGAAGGGATAGAGCAGACCTACCCTAGGGATGGCAGGGAGGAGGGGGGGAGGAGGAGGGAATTAATAACCCTTTTTTGTTTTTTGTTTTTTTGGAGGGGGGAAAGGATAGTATAACCGGTAAACTTTTGACAAGATAGCTTCGTACTTTATTTTTTCTTGTAATGTTAATCCCTGTGTATCTTAATGTAAACTATGAAATACAAGAATGTGTATAATATTGAATTGAGATGATGAAGTAAGTCTATGATAAAAATAAAAATTTTTATAATTAAAAAAGCTGGGCAGCAGGCACATCAAATTGAGCAATGGGCACAGGCACATCAAGCTAGGCAGCGGGTGGAGGCACATCAAGCTGGGCAGCAGACAAAGGCACATCAGGCTGGGCAGCAGACAGAGGCACATCAGGCTGGGCAACGGACAGAGGCACATCAGGCTGGGCAGCGGACAGATTCACATCAGGCTGGGCAGTGGAAAGAGGCACATCAGGCTGGGCAGTGGCCAGAGGCACATCAGGTTGTGCAGCAGGCACATCAAGCTGGGCAGCAGGCACATCAAGCTGGGCAGCAGGCACATCAGGCTGGGCACCGGACAGAGGCACATTAGACTTGGCAGCGGACAGAGGCACATCAGGCTGGGCAGCAGACTCTGGGTCATCTGGCTGGGTAGCAGGCTTTGGGTCATCTGGCTGGGTAGAAGGCTTCAGGTAATCTGGTTGGGTAGCAGGCTTCAGGTCATCTGGCTGGGTAGCAGGCTTCGGGTCATCTGGCTGGACAGCAGACACTAAAACATCAGGCCGGGCAGCGAGCACCATATCACCAGGCTGGGTAATGGGTACCGGTTCAACAAGCTGGTTAACGGGTACCAGCCCAGTAGGCTGGGTAATGGGCACTGGCCCAGCAAGCCGGATGACTGATACTGGCTCAACAGGCCCAGTGACAGGCACCAGTTCAGCAGGCTGGGTAGCAGGCATCGGCTCCACAGGCTGGGTAACTGGCACCGGCTCCACAGGCTAGGTAATGGGCACTGGCTCCGCAGGCTGGGTAACGGGTACCGGCTCCACAGGCTGGGTAAAAGGCACCTGTCAGAAACCATGAAAACAGACTGAGACAGAAGTACAGTTAAATCACACTTGATAAATAATAAAAATAAAAAGAACAAACTTAGTCAAAACAAGCCAAAGTTTAGTAACCGGAATGGATAGTCATCCAAGCCAGAAGTCAGGGACCAAAGTAGTGGAACAGCAAGCAGGATCCGGAGCCAGAAGGGATGTCAGCAAAGCCAGTCTTTAAACAGGAATGCAGGAGATGTTTCTTGTGATGTTGACCAAGGTGAAGGTAGAGCTCCTCTGGACTGGACGGCTTAAGTAGGCAGGACTGACGAGCAGGATATCGACAACAGCTGAGTAACTGTGGAGAGAGATGGGAGCTGGCAATTAGCTGACAGCTGAGCGGCCAGTTCAGGTAAGGAAGGGCTGAGCCCAGCCCTGACAGTACCCCATCCTCAACGACACCATGCCCTTGGAGGACCACCAGGCTTGAGGGGAAAACATCTATGGAAATAACGGAGGACAGCAGCATGTACGTCTGAGGATGAGACCCAAGAGCGTTCCTCCAGGCCGTACCCTTTCCAATGCACCAGGTACTGTATGCGCCCACGGAACCTATGGGAGTCAACAATGGACTGTACTTCATACTCCTCATGGTTCTCAACCTGTACAGGGTGAGGATGTGGCACCAAGGTGGTAAAGCACTTGCAGATCAAAGGTTTTAATAAGGAGACATGAAATACATTCAAAATACGCATATTAGAAGGAAGGTCTAATGCGTAAGCCATTGGGTTAATCCTGCAAAAAATACGGAAAGGCCCAATAAACCGAGGTGCAAACTTCAGTGAGGGAACACAAAGTCGGAGATTGCAAGGTAGGAAGGCGCAGGCAGGCGTCTGCGGTCAGCATGGAGTATGTACCTAGTATGTATTAACCACCTCAATACAAGGCACTTAAACCCCCTTCTTGCCCAGAGCAATTTTCAGCTTTCTGCTACTCCTCCTGAGTATGGTGATACCACATGTGTGGGACTTTTATACAGCCTGGCCACATACAAAGACCCAACATTGAAGTAGCACCATCAGGCGATCTACGAGCATAAATTGTACATCTCATTTCTCAACCACCTATTACACTTTTGAAGGCCCTGGAGCACCAGGACAATGGAATTGCCCACAAAATGACACCATTTTGGAAAGCAAAAACCCACACATATAATCTATGAGGCATAATGAGTCTTTTGAACGGTTATTTTTTTTCCAGAAGTTTTTGGAAAATGTGGAAAAAAAATAAAAACGCATTTTTTTTACACAAAGTTGTCCATTTATAAGATATTTCCAACACATAGCAAATACATAGCAAAAATGACACCCCAAAATACATTCTGCTACTCCTCCTGAGTATGGCGATACCACATGTGTGGGACTTTTACACAGCCTGGCCACATACAAAGACCCAACACTGAAGTAGCACCATCAGGCAATCTACGAGCATAAATTGCACATCTCATTTCTCAACCACCTATTACACTTTTGAAGGCCCTGGAGCACCAGGACAATGGAATTGCCCACAAAATGACCCCATTTTGGAAAGCAAATACCCCAACATAAAATCTATGAGGCATAATGAGTCTTTTGAACAGTTATTTTTTTTCCAGAAGTTTTTGGAAAATGTGGGAAAAAAATAAAAACGCATTTTTTTTTTACACAAAGTTGTCCATTTATAAGATATTTCCAACACATAGCAAAAATGACACCCCAAAATACATTATGCTACTCCTCCTGAGTATGGGGATACCACATGTGTGAGACTTTTACACAGCTTGACCACATACAGAGGCCCAACATCCAAGTAGCACCATCAGGCATTCTAGGAGCATACATTACATAGCATGGCAGCCTATCATTTTTTAAGGCCCTACACATAGCATGTACATACCAAGAATTACAATCCAAAATAAATTCTATTGCGGAAAGGGTAAAAAAAAAGTATTACCTGTGCTTTTAGTAGTGTCCACAGAAGAGAGCGCTGGTCCAGGCAGCAGTCAGTGATGTGCTTAGTGACAGCAATAGTAATTATCCAGGCAGTAGGCAGGAATATTGTCTATAGTCAGCACAAGGATATTGTCAGCACAGCCAAAGCATTTGTCCATAGAAATTGTCCAGGCAGAGACAGCCAGCACAGCCATAAGATTGGTCCTGGTTAGGGATGAGCTTCGAGTGAGTTTGACTCGAACATCGGCTGTTCGCAAGTTTGCCGAACAGCGAACAATTTGGGGTGTTCGCGGCAAATTCGAATGCCGCGGAACACCCTTTAAAAGTCTATGGGAGAAATCAAAAGTGCTAATTTTAAAGGCTTATATTCATGGTATTGTCATAAAAAGTGTTTGGGGACCTGGGTCCTGCCCCAGGGGACATGGATCAATGCAAAAAAAAGTTTTAAAAACAGATGTTTTTTCGGGAGCAGTGATTTTAATAATGCTTAAAGTGAAACAATAAAAGTGTAATATCCCTTTAAATTTCGTACCTGGGGGGTGTCTGTAGAATGCCTGTAAAGGGGGGTCCCCTTGTTAAATGGGGCTTCCAGATTCCGATAAGCCCCCCGCCCGAGACCCCCACAACCACCAGCCAGGGTTGTGGGGATGAGGCCCTTGTCCTCATCAACATGGGGACAAGGTGTTTTGGGGGCCAACCCAAAGCACCCTCCCAATGTTGAGGGCATGTGGCCTGGTACGGTTCAGGAGGGGAGGCGCTCTCTCATCCCCCCTCTTTTCCTGCAGCCTGCCAGGTTGCGTGCTCGGATAAGGGTCTGGTATTGATTTTTAGGGGGACCCTACGCCGTTTTTTTTAAATTTTGGCACGGGGTTCCCCTTAAGATCCATACCAGTCCTAAAGGTTCTGGTATAGATTTTGAGGGGGACCCCACCACATTTTTTTTTTTAAATTTTGGCTGGGGTTCCCCTTAATATTCATACCAGACCTGAAGGACCTGGTATGGAATTTAGGGGGACCCCCCACGTAATTTTTTTTTAAAATTTTGGTTCGGGTTCCCCTGTGGGGAATTCCCATGCTGTTTTTATCAATGAACTTCTATGTGTATTGTCGGACCGGCAATGCATTAATAGCCGCGAGTAGTTTTAAATGACTTTTTTTCCTTTGAAATGTCATTTTGCTGTCAGACTGTTGTAAACACGGGAAACATGCATACTATAGACACCCCCAGGTAAGAAATTTAAAGGAATATTACACTTTTATTGTTTCACTTCAAGCATTATTAAAATCACTGCTCCCGAAAAAAACGCTGTTTTTAAAACTTTTTTTTGTATTGATCCATGTCCCCTGGGGCAGGACCCAGGTCCCCAAACACTTTTTATGACAATAACTTGCATATAAGCCTTTAAAATTAGCACTTTTGATTATTCGTGTTCGTGTCCCATAGTCTTCAAACGGTGTTCGCGTGTGCGAACAAATTTTTTGCCTGTTCGCAAGTTCTGGTGCAAACCGAACAGGGGGGTGTTCGGCTCATCCCTAGTCCTGGTACACTGTTACCTGCAGACACTCATTATTGTACCACTCTCCAGTCCTTCATAAACATACTGCCTCTTGCTACAGCTAATTATTTGCATAGTTCAGGTAGCAGGCAGTGGTGTGGTCCGTTCATGCGGCAGGCAAAGGCATGATGGCAGTAAGTCAGCAGCAGCCTGAGGGCCGCAATCGGGTAAGACCTGTGCACAGAGGCACGGGGGTAGAGGCTTCGACCCACCCAAATCTCTATGAAGCCTCTGGACTCCAGACCCTAGTCCGGAAATTAAAAAACCCGGAGAAAACAAAAAAAAACTATTCTGGAGTCCCTCACATATGTGAGACCCTTGTGTACTACAGTAGCAGGGCAACAGATCAGTCCAAGTGGTAGGCAAAAGCATAGTCCATAAAACAGGCCAGGATCACTTCATGTGCAAGCAGTCCAAGGGGTAGGCAGAAGCATAGTCACAAAACAGGCCAGGGTCAGTTCACGTGGAGGCAGTCCAAATGGTAGGCAGAGGCATAGTCACAAAACAGGCCAGGGTCAGTTCACGTGCAAGCAGTCCAAACGGTGGGCAGAGGCATAGTCACAAAACAGGCCAGGGTCAGTTCATGTGGAAGCAGTCCAAACGGTAGGCAGAGGCATAGTAAAAAAACAGGCCAGGGTCAGTTCACGTGGAAGGCAGTGGCATGGTTATTTGGGGAAGCATGGAAAATGGTCAGCACAGATGATGAAAATGGGGAAAATATGGGCTAATATTTTAGGGATGTATGATAAAGTTCGAAGCATTCACCAATGCAAAGGCCAGGTTGGGAGGGACACTGGGGACAATGGAAGCTGGTATATTTTCGAAATCCTCTTCTGCTGCACACACTACATCATTTTTGCCATCTTCGGCCTGCTTCCGATGGTGGAATGTTGTACGGGAAGTGGCATTCATGAAGTCAGCTAACAGCATCAGACGAAGGTCTTCTGGGGGGGTCTTTGTTGATAGATGAGGGACGTGGCTACTACTTCTATGAATTTTAGGAAGGGGCAAGGCTTTCTGTGGATTTTGTGTAGACGATGTAGGAATTGTAAGTGGCCAAATGGATGAGATAAATTGCTACCTTCTTGTACCAGAATCGGGACCTCCTTATTGACAAATAGGGCTGAATCATTTGATCATTGAAATCCACCCCCCATGTAGAGATTATAATCTTGGACACAAGGACAATGGGACCTCGTCTTCACTGAACTACAACTGTAGTGTCATCATGAATGGTGGACATCATGTGCATGTTTCTGTTATCCTTCCGCCTCAAGGCCAGCACTTCATTGCATCTCAGTGTTGCTCTTTCCCCCCTTTGCAGCTTTTTGTTTACTATAGATTGTGGGAAGCCCTTCCTATTTTTTCTTGAGGTTCCGCAGGCCAGGGTTTTTTCGATATATAGGTGTCTGAAAAGGGGCAGGCTGGTATAAAAGTTGTCAAGGTATATATGATATCCTTTTTTCAGAAGTGGGTAAGCCAGGTCCCATATGATTTTTCCAGTTGTGCCCATGAAGGCTGGGCACTCAGGGGGTGGAGCTGGGAATCTCTTCCTTCATATATGGCTCTCTCACAGAGCTTGTAAAATTTTACTCCGTATTTGGCCTTTTTGCTAGGAATATATTGTTTTATTCCTATCCGGCCTGAAAATGGTACCAGGGACTCATCCACACATATATGCTTCTCAGGTACATAGAGTTCTGAAAATCGTTGGGAAAATACATTTATCAGTGGACGAATCTTATATAACTTATCAGAATTTGGATGATTGCGGGGAGGGCACTGGGTGTTGTCGTTAAAATGAAAGAATCTCATAATCATCTCATATCGGGACCTGGGCATTGTGGCAGAATACATGGGCCTATGGTGGATGGGGTTGGTGGACCAATAGGCATGTCCTTCATTTTTTTTTGTAAGCCCCATGTTTAGGGTGAAGTTCGAGACCCAATTCTATGCCCTGGTTGATGGTGCCTTCTCACAGGGCATCATCAATCAGGACACTTGGGAATTTCTACGAACCAAGTTTCCCAAAATTCCCACTTTCTATTGTCTACCCAAAGTTCATAAAAACTGCATAACTCCACCAGGTAGACCCATAGTCTCCGGCAACTGAGCCCTTACGGAACATTTGAGCCTCTTTGTAGACTCTTATCTTAAACCTTTTGTCGAAAACCTGCCTTCTTACGTACGCGACACCATCCACCTCTTACAATCCTTGGAAGGTCTACATGTCTCCAGACAGTCATTACTGGTAGCTATTGACGTTGAGGCCCTTTATAGCTCCATTCCCCACCATTTGGGGCTGTCTGTAATCAGACACTTCATCACCCAAACCCACAGAGATGACAAAAAGCTCTGTGAATTTGTCATCATGGCCCTGGAGTTTATCCTTCACCATAATGTGTTTTCTTTTGACGGCTCCCATTTCCTCCAGGTGCAGGGCGTGGCAATGGGGACCTCCTGTGCCCCGTCCTACGCCAATCTGTACCTGGGGGAATGGGAGCAGTCTTTCCTCTCCGATGAGTCCCTCAGACCACACACCCAACACATAGTCGCATGGTATCGTTACATTGACGATATTCTGGTGTTATGGGAGGGCTCCGAAAACCAACTCAATGAATGCATCCATATGATGCAGTCCAACAATTTCAACTTAAAATTTACCGTGACTCACAATGCACACAATATCACATTTTTGGACACAACCATCAATAAGAACCTTGATGGGACGCTCTCCAGCAGCCTTTTTCGTAAACCCACCGCCGGAAACACCATCCTACACGCTTCCAGTTCCCACCCCCAACCACTGATCCGAGCAATACCCTACAGCCAATACTTGAGGCTGAGACGGAATTGCTCTGACCAACAGACTTATTTAAGTGAAGCTGCCGCTCTCAGAGAGAGATTACTCCTAAGGGGCTACTCATCCACACTTTTGAAAAAAGCGTTCAAACGTGCTAATAGACACACCAGGCAGGAACTCCTTTTTGACTCTCAGAAAAAGGCTAGCACGGATCCCACCACTAGGATCATCATGCGGTTCACAAACCAACATGAATCCATCAAATCCATTCTCAATAAACATTGGCATCTCCTGCACTCTGACAACACTCTACGCCCATACCTACCCGCCAGGCCGGCAATCACCTACCGACGCACCAGCTCCCTGCGTGACCATCTCGTCCGCAGTGAATTTGCTGGTGAAACACGTGGGGACCCCTGCAAGAGGTTCGGAACTTTTACATGTGGAGGATGCTCCACTTGTAGATTTATGAACACACAACAACATGTGACCCTCCCCAATGGACATCCATACAGACCACGCCATTTTGCTAACTGCAAAACAGAGGGTGTGATATATCTTTTAGTTTGCCAGTGTTTCCAATTTTACGTAGGTAAGACCAAACAAAAATTCTCACTGCGAGCCTCACGGCACATCTCTGCCATGAGGAAAGCGAACCCCCAATTTCCACTAGGGAGACATGTGGCGAACGTGCACCAAGGCATTTTCCCCAACATCTATTTTTTAATCTTGGACAGAGTACACCCGAGTCCAAGGGGTGGTGATTGGAACAAGGCCTTACTGCAACGGGAAGCCCGCTGGATTGCAGACCTTGCTGCCACCTCACCCCCTGGCCTTAATGACCATCTGAGCTTTAGACCCTTTCTAGAGGGTTTTTCCTCTGGGGTTTGCGAAAAAGATCTATGAATATCAATGCCCCTATTCTTGTCCTGGTTGCCTCCTTGTATGTCTTTCTCTTGTTATTTTTGTCTATATTTCGTGTCTCACCCCATTCCTCCCTTCCCTCCCTTCCCACCCACCTGTCCCCCTCCCCCCCCTCTTATTTTTATCCCAAGTTTTTTATGTTATTATTTTTCTGTCACGCACAGGCGTGCCGGGATTTGGGGCACGCCGTCGGTCTTTCCCGGTTTACATCCTTCAGCCACAGCTCTGACCCTTCCTTGTCCCGCCCGGCGCATGTGGGCTCCCCGGAAGGGGGGAAATGGATAAAATTCCCTTGTCCTTGGGGGGCCGTTATATGGGTGCCCGGAACATACTCGCGGTATGTCTGGCAGTTATTCCTTCTGCCAGTCCATGCCCGCTACCTTTGGCTCCCTCCTCTGCGTCGGTGGGCGGTCTCTGCACGACGCCCCCCCCCACGGTCCATGTGGGGGGGCGCCGTGCAGTTCCCGCCCAGGGTCCCTCTGCCTCGGCAGTGTCCATGTGACGACCCTCGGATAGTATTTTCCAAACCTTCTTCCCCCTACACTCTTACACACTGTGTGCACACCTTCTCCCCTTATGGGGTGGTCTGCACTGTTCTGTCAGGTACACATGCATCAGTGTAGTGACAGGTTACCGCTGCTCAGGCCCCCCCTCTCTTTTTTGAAATATAAACGTCTGGGGCTGCCATGCATCTCTCCCCTCCAGCGTCCCATGCGGGAATGACACTGTTTCCCAGGCACCCCCCTCTGGATCGCATCGGCAATGATGCAAACCCGGGCTATGTTTGGCTGTTACCATGGTGCCCTGAATTCCCCCGACCTCTGTGACTGATTAACAGTCACAGCATGATTGGCCGAATCTCACGCCAATCATTGCCGCACCCACTCCCCTTTCCCCTCGCCCATACTACGTCATCTTGTTTCCTTTTCTCAGCGTCCGCTGACGCTGTCAGATCCCCTGGCACTGGCGATTGATGGGAGCGCTATGATTGGCGAGATTTCACGCCAATCATCGTCGCACCCACCCCCTCTTCCTCTTTTTATACTCCACCTCCCAACACCTGTGTCGGTGTCACTGCTTGACACGGCGGCGGAGGAGTGAGGCGGCTACCAACCACCAACGATACTGGCAATATCAGAGACCCAGGTAAGACTACGCTCATACTATTTATTAGGATCTCTCCTACTTTACCCCTGCTACATGAATACGCCGCTCAAATGTGCCTGCCAGGGAACACCATGGCAATACACATTGGGCTGCATTATACTTAGCCAACACTATCTCTATTCCTCCTTACAGATTTCCTTACAGGAGGTCTCCCTTGTTTTTCATAACTACAGCTGAGTTTGCTTATCCAGCACACCCGTGTCGTCCACGTGCTACCGGGCACATACTTCTTTACATACTTACATTGGGGTAAGTCACATATGCTGAGAGTATTATTTTCTAACCCCTATTGTTTGGAAATACTTGCACGTCTGTGCTGTCTGCAATGCATCCTAAATACATGGTTATACTGCTGCTTTGACGCATATTATCTCTGCGTCTTTAGCAGACATACACTTGATCACTATACAAGCCCCTCCCCTTTAGTATTTCAGTACATAAGGCTCTCTTTCCCATTTTTGTATTTTCAGACAACTTCCTTCTCTTCCTCTTCCCCTCTCCTGATCCCTGGTCGCTGGGACCTCTTGAGGTAGCGCTGTCCCCCTCCCTAAGGGGACACACTGGGACCAGTGTGGATAAGGTGGGGCCGGAGACACGCCCGTTTCCCAATTTGGCTTTCTGGCGTCTATTGTGTGGTTGCCCCCAGGAATGCTTCCGACGGTTGGCCTCCTTTCTCGCTCATGCTTGGGTGTGTAATTTAATTTTTAATTTTTAATTTTTTCCTTCTCCTTTCCTCCCTAGAATGATATTAAATGCAGCAAACATGTTTAATACATTTGTACCTAATTACAATGCTTCATGTTTTTACCAGTGTAAAGTCTGCTTACCATTGCCTCTGATGAAGGGACTTTAACAGCCCCGAAACGCGTAAGGCTCAGGTAGAAGACCATATGAACACATCCCTTTTTTTGTTCACCAGCAGAATACTGTTTTTATTGTTAAACTGATTCATATGTTTGTATTTGTAGAAAAATCCTTTTGTACATTTTTACTTAATTGTATTAAATAAAACTTGCTTTTTTACTCTGATTTTTTGTTGCCTTTAAAGTCCCACCACTTTCTGAGGGGTTCATTCTCTCTTTTCTTGTATGTTAGGGATGGTGGCAACTTTTGTGACACGGTTGGATGGTACCGCCTTCTTTTTCTGACATGTTTAGGGTGAGGCCCAAAAACAATTTGAACTCCGAATTCAGATCTCTCCACTCAAATGGACAAGCATAAGGTGATTGGGGGTTGCTGGCAATATACTGCTGTGCATACAAATTTGTCTGGTCCACAATGAATTGCAGCAAAGTGTCGGGCAAAAACAGGTGAAAGCAATCGATCTCTGTGAAATTTTGGGTGTTGGCCTGCACACCTGGCTGTGCTGTGAAAGGGGGAATAATTGGTGATCCCGAGTTGGAAGGCAGCCATGTTGGGTTGGCAAGACCATCTGGCATGTATGTAGCAGCCCTGGCTCTTGGGGGACATGACACTCCAGTAGTTGGGGGAGTTGAATATCCTGTGCTGGTACTCAGGTGTGATGTGGCAGCACTGGTACTGGGCCTGGGCATTTGTGCACGGGGCCTATCGCTGGCGGCAGCACTGGTACTGGGCCTTTGTTCCTGGGGCCTATTTCTGGCAGCAGCGCTGGTACTGGGCCTGGGAATATAATCCTGGTTGCTGGCAGCTGCCTGGTTTCCAGAGTGTCGTGCCCTTTTAGGAGGGACCCATTCTTCATCCGAATCATTACTACTCTTGATCGGTTCAAATGCCGAATTTGATTCGGAATCAGAATTGGAATCTGATGAGAACTCCCCGGTGCTCTCATCAGTCATGGAGAGGATCTGGAATGCCTCCTCACTAGTATATACTCTTTTGGACATATCTGTGTGGTGGGTAGCTGTGCGACGGGTGAAAGATGGGTGGCAGGTGACGTTCACTGAGAGGTGATGATGGTGTGATGGGCGATGGTCACTGATGGGTGACAGGCGATGGTCACTGATGGGTGACAGGCCACGGACGGTGACGGGTGATGGTCACAGATGGTTGACAGGCAACGGTCACTGATGGACGACAGGCCACGGTCACTGATGGGTGACGGGTGCACCGCTGATGGTCACTGATGGGTGAAGGGTGACAGGGCACCGTCACTGATGGGTGATGGTGACAGGGCACAGTCACTGATGGGTGATGTGTGACAGGGCATGGTCACTGATGGGTGACAGGGCACGGTCACTGATGAGTGACGGTTGCACCGCTGATGGTCACTGATGGTAGTCTCTTATGTGACAGGTGCACTTTTATGGGGTGACTGTTGGGTGACAGATGACAATTGGGGGGGCGATAGGACAGGTGTGGTGTTGGTGCAGACACTACTAAACATAGATCTGCAACTCACTGCTCCTAGCTCTTCTCTCCTCACACTGGAAATGGTGTGTGAGGAGAGAAGAGCTGGTAACAGCTAGTGACAGCTCTATGTTTACATTTAGTGATTGGCTGTGAATGGATCACAGCCGATCACGTGGGCTGTGATCCCTGGCCAATGGCTGTGTACTATCGTCGGTGACGAGCAGTGTTCCCGGGAACATGCCGCCACCGACGTGCATGCGCAGCGTGCTCACGATCGCGCACATGCGCCGTGCAATGCGGGGAGTTACCATGCGTGATCGGCCGTGATTTCATCACGCCCCATCACGTGGTAAACAGCCATGCCCGGTGGCTGTTCACCCCTGTCGGTGACGAGCGGTGTCTTTGTGACACGCTGCCACCGACAGTACAGGGCTGCGCGCACAGGATCGCGCGCACGCCCTCTTTAAATGGGCTCACGTGATATGACATCCACCCAGAACTAGAGCCTTACCGTCCCGCCATCATATGACAGTGGGCAGTAGGCTAGTGGTTAAACAAATGACCAGGGAAATAGAATCATTAAACAATGATAGGACAATAAAAAATCTTAGTCTCGAACAACAAAATGCATTAAAATCCTTAAAAAATAATCTGGAAATAACAATTAAGGGGTCAGACAACGGTGGTAACATCATTTTGATGGATAATTCCAAATATGAGGACATGTGTTTCAGGATTCTCAATAATCAAAAATGTTATCGGAAAATCTCAGCCTCACTAGTAGATAAGTTCAATCAGGAGTTTTATCTCCTGGTCGACAAAGCACATATGACAGGGGCTATTACCAGTGAAATGCTGGAATTCATACGTACCAGACATCACCGCACTCCTACAATGTGTGCACTTCCCAAAGTGCATAAAAACCTCCTTAACCCCCCAGGTCGACCCATTATTTCCAGTAACGGTAGTATCTCGTAAGGTATTAGTCAGGTCATTGACCAACATTTAAGACCTCATGTCTTAGAATTGGTGTCCTATACCAAGGACACCATTCACTTATTGCAAATATTGGGTGACCTGGTAATTCCAGATTCGGCAATCTTGGTTACCATAGACATTGAATCTTTATACAACAGTATACCCCATGATCTAGTGGTGGCTGCTGTCAGTCATGTCCTACATCAAAAAGCAACCACAGAGTGGAAGTTTAATAAGTTTATACTAGAGATGTTGAATTTCATCCTGAGACACAATGTCTTTCTTTTCAAGAGTTCCCACTACCTCCGGGTACAGGGTGTTGCTATGGGGACGTGTTGCGCCCCTTCCTACGCAAACCTGTACCTGGGGAGTGGGAAAAAAATGTTTCTATCCAATGACCAGCTGGCAACTTATACACAATATATCATTCTTTGGCAAAGATACATTGATGATATCTTTTTAGTATGGAATGGTCTGGAAGAAACTTTGAAGGAATGCCTAAAAGTCATGAACAGTAAAAATTTCAATTTATTTTTTACAATGTCCTATGTCTATCAGAAGATTAATTTATTGGACATCGATATCTATAAAAATCAGGATGGGAAACTTGCCATTAGACTTTACAGGAAGGAAACTGACGGCAACACATGACGACAGCTTCCATCCGGAGCCTCTGAAGAAGTCCATATCCTTCGGCCAATTCCTAAGTTTGAAATGGAATTGTACCACTTTTGAAACCTTTCAAACCGAAGTGGATGAATTGAGTAAGAGATTGTTGGTGAGGGGATACTCAAAATCTTCCCTAAGGAAAGCCTTCAACCGCGTCAAGGACAAAGATAGACATGAGTTAATCTTCAAAACCAAAAAAAGAAACAAGATGATGCAACAAGAATGATCATAAGATACTCCAATGAACACAAGACTGTGAGGAAGATCCTCACCAAACATTGGTCTATCCTTACCGAGGATCCCATTTTGGGCGATCTGGTTACTTCTAGACCGCAGATCACCTTTAGAAAAGCAGGCTCCCTGGGTGAAATGCTCACTCAAAGTGAATATAAAGGCAATAAAAGACAGGATCCCTGCAAGTTTTGGGGTACTTATTCCCGTGGGTCCTGTTCCTTTTGCACAGTAATTGGCAAAAGAACATATTTTTAATTGCCCAATGGTGAACGTTTCTGCATGAAACATTTTGCCAACTGCAAAACCCAGGGAGTTGTCTATCTCATACAATGCCAGTGTGGGGCTTTTTTATGTTGGGAAGACTCAACAAGAATTAGGACAGCGAGTTAGTAAACATCTACAGAGTATGCGAATTGGCAATCTGTACCTTCCTTTTGGAAGACATGTGGCCAAGAGGCATGGATATAGAATGCCATCTGTCAATTTTACAGTTTTAGATCGAGTGCATATTCCAACTAGACGGGGGATTGGAATAAAATCTAATTACAGTGCGAAATGCTCTGGATTAGATACCTGGATGCTACCACCCCACCTGGCCTCAATGAGGCAGAAAGCTTCAGGCCCTTCTTGGAGGGCTTCAACTCAGGTAAAACGGATTAAATAATAAAAATTTCCATCTTGTATATCATAACATACTCTAACCAGCCTTGGATCTACTCTCATTTTTCTCATGGCGATCTATGACGAATTTGTACATATATATTCCCGGTCTTCTCCCTTTTTTATTCTCCCCATTCTGTTTTTCTTTTTGAAGGGTTATCAGGATGACACTATCTATTTGGGGTTGTTCTTTAGTTCATCATTAACACTTTCATGTCTAGATGCAGTTTTTGATATTTCATCTATTCACTGTTATCTGGTTTATGCCATGTTTCTATATGTACTTGCATGTCCATCGTACTCTGTGAATAGACAAGAATCCTCTTCTTTATTCTTCGTCTTTTTGCAGTGTCTGTGGCCATCAACATACACCCGGCACACGTAGGCCCCCTTTTTATTTGGGGGCCTTTCTTCCTCCTGAATTGTCTGATCCTGATGCTTTTAGCATCACTCTGACTATTTCAGGAGGGCTCATACAGTATGTGTCTGGGGTTTTAGTCCTTCCTTTTTTGGGGAATTCTTTTTCCTCAATCTGTGATGCACGTTTTTTTTCTGTGGGTCCCTTTACTATTATTTTTTGATTGAGGGTTTCCCTCATATGCCCAAGCCCAGGCTTAGATCCTTGCATCTTCCCACAGAGACCGGGAATTTTGACAGCGGATGAAAGAATTTTATTTTTTTTACCTCTGACGTCTCATTCTCTTATCTTTACGCCTCGGCCTTTTGTTTACATTGACCAGATGCTTATCCGCCTTTGGCGGATTGCATCCGGACAATGTTGTGTCACCCAGCTGTTTCCGCCTATGGAAATGTCCATCGGGGTGATGTGTAGTCATCGGTGGTGGCTCCGCCCCCATAGCGGAGCTCCCGCTATCTGCAAGCACTTCCTTTCCACCCCACGTGACATGCGGCAGTGTCCACTTGTTGTTGTGACGCTCCCACCTTCACGCTCGAGATGATGATGTCGGGTCAGCTCACTGAGTGACGCGGCTACGTCATCACGCCATGACCAGCGAAGGTGGTCACCAGCTGATTTTTTTCTTCTTGCCGATGAATCCTTTGTTGGCCATGACGTTGTCACCCAGATGCACCGGGTCGGTGCGCCATCTTACGTTGTCTCCCTGCGCCCTGCAAGATTCACTAGGCTGTGTTGGGCTTTATAAGGAGGATGCCGGGAACCCTAGAGGCGCCATCCTTCTTCCATGCTATTTTTGCCTGGTTGTCCATGCAATCTCCATGTCTATGCAATCTACATTTTGAAAAGGAGGGGATATTTTTTTCTTCTTTTTTTATTTCCTCCTGCTGACACTACGGCTTTTTTTGATTAAAATACTTTTTGGGGATCCTAAACTACTGACCCATAGTTGGTAAGTACAATATATTTTGGGGATTTTGGGTTGGCTTGCAAAAACTTTTTTTGTTTTTTCAATGGCGATTCATGCCCTGGGTCTTGTAGCCTCCTCTTTTGGAGGGGTGATTTGCCCATTGAGCAGGTTCACCTATATTGTTCTAATTGACGTAGACCCATTATTATTTTTGTTTAATTTTGGGCCTAGAATTCATTCATTTATTTATATATATTATTTTGTTATTTTTAGGTTGCTCTTCCGTTTTTTCATCTCTGTGGGTTGATTTCATCCTTTGCCTCCCCATATACATTTAGTGGATCATCTTCATTGAAGCCACCCCTTTTTTCGGATTTGATAAATTGTAAGTGTTATCCATATTTGTTATTAATTATCTAGATTTGTGGATTTGGCCTCCTCCCCACCCCTCGGTCATCTGAGGGGTGGATGGAGGTCTCCCTTGTGTTTGCCCAGGTTGGATTTATTTTTTTGTTCTTTTTAAGACATACATCCATTAGTTATCCCCTTTTCCCTTCGGCAGTAGTTATTTCCGCATACACTACATATATATGTCAGTACTAGGATCCCTTTAGGACCCAGCACAACTCACCTGACACAGCCTTTACCTGGGAAACAACAATGATTGGCCAGCTGACCTTTAAATAACTTGCAACAGCATTCAATCATTGCTCGTGTTAGAGTTTACCTTGTCTTTGATCCAGTTGATATCTGCTCTGTGTATTTCGTGTATGACCCGGCTCGTTTGACCCTGTTTGCTTGCTTCTGATTCGGTACCGTTTGGACTCTGATCTTCCTGTGTATGACCCAGCTTGCCTAGACTACGTTTTGCCTGATTCCACTAGTAACATCTGCAGCAGTGAACTACAAGGACCAGACATCAATCCTCACCTGCAGCGGTGAACTACAACACCAGACACCATCTATCCTCATCTGCAGTGGTGAACTACAAGGTCCAGCAAACATCGACCTACATCTACAGCGGTGAAGTACAAGTCCCAGCTGACCTGCTCTGCTCATGGTATGTGCTCTTGTTCCTTGAACTCTTTGCATAATCAGAACACCTGAACTGTTACCTGTTATATGCTCTAGCCTGACATTAACACGAGCCATACATAATAAAGGAAACCTATCATGGATCCTGAGCAGGCTCAGTTGTTTGCACAGGAACTTTGCCGCTTATCCCATCAAGTTCAGGAAATGGCCACAGAGCTCACCAAGGCGCAATCTCCTTCTATTACCACTGCTACAAAAACTCCATCTGAACCAAAAATTCCTTTGCCTGACCTTTGCCTGTTTTCTGGTGACCGTAAAGGGTTTTGCAACTTTAAAAACAGTTGCAAATTATATTTCAAGCTAAGACCATCCTCTTCTGGCCCTGAAACTCAGAGGGTTCAAATCATTATTTCTCTACTACAGGGTGACCCCCAGGCTTGGGCCTTTAACCTGGAACCAAACCACCCAGCCTTGCTAACAGTAGATGCCTTCTTTGAAGCCCTAGGGTTGCTTTATGATGATCCAGATCGTGCTGCTACTGCAGAATCAACCCTGCGTAACTTAAAGCAAGGAACTACCACAGCTGAAATGTATTGCTCAGAGTTTCGCAGGTGGGCCCCGGAATCTGGCTGGAATGATGCAGCACTCCGCAGCCAGTTTAGAATGGGCCTTTCAGATGCAATTAAGGATGCTCTGGTCAACTTCTCCTACCCAGCCTCACTGGAGGAGGCTATGAGTCTAGCCATTAGAATTGACCGCCGCCAGCGAGAGAGGAGACGAGAACAAACTACAGCTGTGGCAAACTATATACCTCCCTTGCCGACTGACTATTCCACCTCCAGTGCCAAATCTGAGGAAGAACCTATGCAGTTAGGCTCCACCCGGTTATCTGCCCAGGAACACACGCGCCGGCGTAACATGGGACTCTGCTTGTATTGTGGCCTCAAGGGTCATATGCTCCGTTCGTGCCCTACACGTCCGGGAAACTCCAGGACCTAGGTAATTGCGGGGAGGTTACCTTAGGTCTGCTCTCATCTCCCCAGGGGGACAAGCGTATTCTTTTACCCGCTGTCATTCACTTTGGGACAGGGGCTCATGAACTGCTGGCCTTGGTAGATTCTGGAGCCGCTGAGAATTTTATTGATAAGACTCTGATTACCTCTTTGTCCTTGGAAACTCATGCTCTAGAATGCCCAGTCCACCTGATTTCCGTGGATAATCGGCCTCTCTCACAAGATCTAGTGCTCCAAGCCACCAATCCTTTCCAGTTACAATTGGGGGCTTTGCATTGGGAGAAGATTTCATGTCTTGTCATTGACTCTCCATCCACTCCTTTGATCCTAGGCCTTCCTTGGCTTCAGAAGCACAATCCTGTAATTGACTGGCGAACAGGAGATATTCTGACTTGGTCCGATCAGTGTAAGCAGAACTGCATCCAGCACCCTGTTCGACTGGCTACCTGTCAAGTGGGAATGGAACAGATTCCACTTTGTTATAAGGACTTTTGGGATGTGTTTTCTAAAGGGATTGCTGACACTTTACCACCTCATCGCAGTTATGATTGTCCCATTGACCTCTTACCTGACACTACACCTCCTCGAGGGAGAGTCTTTCCACTGTCTGAGCCAGAGAATCTTGCCTTGCAAGAATACATCCAGGAAAACCTAGCTAAGGGTTTCATCCGTCCCTCCACTTCTCCCGCAGGAGCAGGATGCTTCTTTGTCCCAAAGAAGGATGGGGGACTGAGACTTTGTGTTGATTACAGAGGTCTAAATAAAATAACTGTTCCCAATCGGTATTCTCTTCCTCTCATCACAGAATTGTTCTCTCAAATCCAGGGAGCCAAAATCTTCTCCAAACTGGACTTAAGAGGAGCCTATAATCTGGTGCGCATACGTGCAGGCGACGAGTGGAAGACAGCCTTTAACACCAAGGATGGTCATTACGAATGTCTTGTCATGCCTTTCGGTCTCAGAAATGCACCAGCTGTCTTTCAGAACTTTATGAATGACATTTTCCGTGACATGTTGGGTCGCTTCATGCTTGTATATTTAGACGACATTTTGATATATTCTCCCAATCTTGAAACACATCAGAAACATGTCTGCTCAGTATTGGCCCGATTAAAGACTCACTCCCTTTTTGTAAAGCCTGAGAAATGTTCATTCCATGTTAAACAAGTACCTTTCCTAGGCTACCTAATTTCTGACACAGGCCTCACCATGGATCCAGCCAAGATTCAAGCCATTTTAGATTGGGCACCACCTTCAGACCTAAAGGCAGTTCAGCGCTTCCTGGGCTTTGCAAATTTCTATCGAAAATTCATTAAGAACTTTGCCACCATTGCACATCCCATTACCTCTCTCACCAGGAAGACTCCGACTACCTTTAAATGGACTACTGAAGCCCAGGCAGCCTTCACTCAGTTAAAGAAAGCCTTTACCTCTGCACCAATCCTACGCCATCCTGTTCCTGAGCTACCTTTTATTGTGGAGGTAGATGCATCTGAAGTAGGGGTGGGGGCGCTTTTGTCACAAAAGGATCCTGTAAATGCTGCCATCCACCCCTGTGCCTTCTTGTCTCGGAAATATTCCACAGCAGAGCGCAATTATGATATAGGCAACAGAGAACTTCTAGCCATAAAGCTCGCTTTGGAGGAATGGAGACATTGGCTGGAGGGAGCTCGCTATCCATTCATAGTTCTGACTGACCACAAAAACCTTGAATACATCCGTTCTGCTAAAAGACTGAACTCACGTCAAGCCAGGTGGTCATTGTTCTTCTCCAGATTTGACTTCACAATTTCATATTTACCAGGACCAAGAAACATTAAGGCTGATGCCTTGTCTCGCAGCTTTCTTTCAGAGTCTCCTCCTCCGCTTCCTCCACAACCCATTATCTCTGAGGATAGGATTTTGGCTTTCACCCAGACTGACATCTCTGAGGCCTTGTTACCTGCACAGGCTGAAGCCCCTCGCTCCACTCCCTCCGGTATGCTTTTTGTGCCCCTGGCTCTTCGTTTGCAGGTATTGCAACAGGTACATGCATCAAAACCTGCAGCACATCCGGGGTTTAGACAAACTTTTGAAATTATCTCTCGCAACCTCTGGTGGCCATCGATCAGGCAGGATGTGTTAGCCTTCGTCCAGGCCTGTGAAGTTTGTGCCAGAAGCAAGAGCAGTACCTCTAAGCCGCCCGGTCTCCTACGTCCTCTACCAATACCTACCTGTCCCTGGACCCATTTATCTATGGACTTTATCACTGACTTGTCTCCGTCCCAGGGATGTTCCACGATCTGGGTGGTGGTAGACAGGTTCAGTAAAATGGCCCACTTTGTTCCGCTTCCGAAACTTCCATCTGCTAAAGAACTGGCATCTTTATTCATTAAACATGTTTTCAGGCTCCATGGGGCACCAATCAACATTGTCTCAGACCGTGGCTCTCAGTTTATAGCCCAGTTTTGGAAGGCCCTTTGCTCTCAGCTGGGGATTAAGTTATCATATTCTTCAGCATATCATCCTGAGACAAACGGCCAAACAGAAAGGACTAATCAGACTCTAGAGAAGATGGTACGTTGTCTGATGGCCAATGATGAGGTGGAGTGGGTCAACGTCCTGCCATGGGCAGAGTTTGCCTTTAATAATTGTGCCAGCACATCTACAGGGACCTCTCCCTTCTTCTGTGTTTACGGGTTGCATCCTCGTGTGTGCTCCTTTGATCTTCCACCCTCTGATGTGCCAGATGCCAACACCACAATTTAAAATTTCTCCAAAATCTGGTCCGATGTCAATCATGCTATTTCTCGCTCTGTGCAGGCTTTTAAGAAAATGGCGGACAAGAGGCGCTCAAAGGCACCAGGATATAAAGTTGGTGACAAAGTGTGGCTATCATCTAGGAATCTGTCCCTGCATGTTCCATCTAAAAAACTTGGCCCAAAATTCATCGGGCCCTATGAAATTTCGGAGATTGTTAATCCTGTATCTTATAGATTAAAACTCCCCCCATCCATGCGCATTCCAAATGTCTTTCATGTTTCATTGTTGAAACCTGTTCATTCCAGCCTCCAAGTAAATGAACCAGAACCTGTGGATGTGTTGGACAGTCAGGAATATGAAGTGGCATTTATTCTTGATTCCAGACGAGTGCGCAATTCCTTACAATATCTCGTTCATTGGAAAGGTTTCGGCCCAGAGGATCGATCTTGGGTCCCAGCTCGTGATCTTCATGCTGACCGACTTAAGAAGAAGTTCCATCTTCGTTATCCAAGTAAGCCTGGGGGTGCAGGAGCAACCCCTCGAGAAAGGGGGGGTACTGTCAGTACTAGGATCCCTTTAGGACCCAGCACAACTCACCTGACACAGCCTTTACCTGGGAAACAACAATGATTGGCCAGCTGACCTTTAAATAACTTGCAACAGCATTCAATCATTGCCCGTGTTAGAGTTTACCTTGTCTTTGATCCAGTTGATATCTGCTCTGTGTATTTCGTGTATGACCCGGCTCGTTTGACCCTGTTTGCTTGCTTCTGATTCGGTACCGTTTGGACTCTGATCTTCCTGTGTATGACCCAGCTTGCCTAGACTACGTTTTGCCTGATTCCACTAGTAACATCTGCAGCGGTGAACTACAAGGACCAGACATCTATCCTCACCTGCAGCGGTGAACTACAACACCAGACACCATCTATCCTCATCTGCAGTGGTGAACTACAAGGTCCAGCAAACATCGACCTACATCTACAG
This sequence comes from Lithobates septentrionalis, assembly GCA_037952835.1. Classification (NCBI taxonomy): domain Eukaryota; kingdom Metazoa; phylum Chordata; class Amphibia; order Anura; family Ranidae; genus Lithobates; species Lithobates septentrionalis. Next base: position 14,558,246 of record JBBDGP010000082.1, on the reverse strand, counting down.
CGGTGAACTACAAGTCCCAGCTGACCTGCTCTGCTCATGGTATGTGCTCTTGTTCCTTGAACTCTTTGCATAAGCAGAACACCTGAACTGTTACCTGTTATATGCTCTAGCCTGACAATATATATATATTCTCTTGATAGGTTCACCGTTTTTCTTCCTTGGCCGATGGGTCTAGAGGCTCTATCATGCTGTTGCATATTTTGACGCCCCTGTTGGATATTCTCATCCTTGGGTTCCTCTGTATGTTGATGTTCCTCTGTCAGTCATGTGGAGGAGTTTTTTGTTCAAATCAGTGTGCTATTGTCATGTAAGTTTTTGTATATTTTAATTGATGTTCTATATACACTCAAGTACTTCTATGTCATGTGGTTTTTGTATTGTCTATGTATTTATATTGTATTTTACATTCCAGAAGTGGCAAATAGTCCCTGATGAAAAATGTATTTACATATTTCGAAACGCGTTGGACTCTCACTCATGGATGATGTTCATTTTTTTCATTTATGGAGTGAGATTATTGCCATTTCTGTCACTTTTTTGAATATGTTACCATTGATATGTATGTGATTGTCTTTGTAGAAATACTTAGTATATTTTTTTTAAATCTTTTGTATCAATAAATTCATAATTTTATCAAATAGTCTTTATATTTTTTCAGTAATTGCCCATAAAATACCATGTTTTGAGGTTTCTTCCTTTTTTCTTCAAATTTGAAGGGATGGTGGCAATTTACACGCCAACCTTTGGGAGTCTATTCAATACCACCATAAGGATAACTGTGTTGCCCTGGGATTTGGGTAACTCCACAATGAAATCCATAGACAGGTGGGTCCAGGACCTATTTCCATTGGGTATGGGTTGTAGGAGGCCCACTGGAAGGTGTCATGGAGTTTTACTCTGAGCACACACGTAACAGGCAGCTACAAAGGCAGTTAAATCAGCAAATAGACTAGGCCACCAGAACTGTTGGGAAATGGCCCAAACGAGTTGATTCTTCCCAGGGTGGCCAGCTGCCTCGGGAGAATGGTAAGTCTGGAGCATGGCAGTACAGAGACTCTGTGGGACAAAGCAACGGTCACAAGATTTCTCAGGAGGAGCACGGACCCGAACAGCAAGAATTTTGTCACCCAAAGGAGAAGTGAGACTGGTGCAAACCGTAGCCAGAATACGATCAGGAGGAATCACCGAAACTGACTCCAACTTGGAAGTGGAGGAAAATTGTCGTGACAAGGCGTCAGCCCTTATATTCCTAGTTCCGGGTAAGAATGAGACAATGTAATTGAAACTTGACAAGAACAGAGCCCATTGCGTCCTTCTGGGAGAGAGTCGTTTAGCCTCAGAGAAGAATGTGAGATTCTTATGGTCAGTAAGAATGAGAACCAGCACAGTGGTACCTTTGAGGAGATGTCTCCATTCTTTCAGGGCTAAAATGATCGGCAACAGCTCTCAGTCACTAATCTTGTAATTGCACTCCACAGATGACAATTTCTTGGAAAAGTAGCCACAAGGATGCATAGCGCTTTCAGAGGTAGGACATTGAGACAGAAGGGCACCAACACCAGTCTCAGAAACATCAACCTCAAGTATAAATGGTAATGTAGGATCAGGATGTGCCAACACAGGAGCAGAAACAAAGGCAGCCTTGAAACACTTAAAGGCCTTAATGGACTCCAGAGACCAACTCTGTGGGTTACTGTCCTTTCTGGTCATATCAGCCAAGGACTGGACCAGAGATGAGAAGTTACGAATAAACTTCAGATAATAGTTGGCAAAGCCCAGGAAACGCTGCAGAGGACGTAAACCCACGGGTCGGGGCCACTTTAGGACTGCCGAAAGTTTCTCTGGGTCCATCGAAAAACCAGCAGTGGAAAAGACATAGCCCAGGAATTTAACCTGTTCACGATGGAACTTGCATTTCCCCAGTTTACAATAGAGATTGTTCTCTCTTAGATTCGGAAGCACACGACAGACATCTGCATGGTGGCTCTCCAGGGACTATTTTCCAGGGAAAATACGAGGATATCATCAAGATAAACCACCACACATACCTGCAACAAATCTCAGAGGACATCGTTAATAAATTCCTGGAAAACTGCCGGGGCATTACAAAGGCCAAAACGCATTACGAGGTACTCATAATGGCCTGTTCTGGTATTAAACACAGTTTTCCACTCGTCACCCTCTTTAATCCCCACGAGATTGTATGCGCCTCTCAAATCAAGCTTTGTGAAAACTGTTGCTCCCTTGAGGCGGTCAAATAACTCCGTAACCAACGGAATCAGATAGGCATTCTTTATCGTGAAATGATTGAGACCACTATAATCAATACAAGGTCTCAGTTCACCACTCTTCTTTTTCACAAAGAAGAAACCAGCACCAGCAGGAGATGAGGATTTGCGGATGAAACCTCGAGAAAGTGCATCTGCAACATACTCCTCCATGGTCTTATCCTCCAAGACCGACAAAGGGTAAACCCGGCCACGAGGGGGTATGGCACCAGGTTGAAGGTCAATTGTGCAATCATATGGCCGGTGTGGAGGCAAACTACCGGCTTGACCTTTGTGAAAGACATCGCTAAAATCGCGGTACTCCTCTGGCAGGTAGGAGAGTGAAGAGGTGCACAGGAATTTGGCTACCTTCTGGAAGCATGTCTCACAGCATTGTGGTGACCAGGAGAGAACCTCACCATGGAGCTAATCAAAAGAGGGGTTGTGCCTCTGTAACCAAGGATAACCAACAACCAGCGGAAACTTAGGTGAGGAAATAACTTGGAATTGGATTATCTCATGGTGAAGAGCCCCTATGGCCATGGACAATGGAACCGTTTCATGAGTCACATGGGCAAGCTGTAGAGGTCTCCCATCAGGAGCCTCAATGGCAAGTGGAGTGTCACGCAGCTGCAGTGGAATCAAGTGCTTTGATACAAAGGCAGCATCAATGAATAGGCCTTCAGCCCCAGAGTCGATTAGAGCCTGTATCTCGACGGATGACTCAGCCCAACAAAGGGTGACCAAAACCAGGGGCTTATCCTTCTGGATAACTGGGGATGAAACAACGCCACCTAAGGTCGTCCGTGACAGGACCTCAAGGTTTGGACATTCCCTGGACGGGTAGGACAAGACTTGAAAAAGTGACCTGCCCATCCACAATAACGGCACAATTTCTCCATCCTCCTAAAGGTTCTCTGTGCATGGGTTCACCTTCACTGATCGACTCGGTACCAGGAGGCATGGGAGGTGAGGGAGGCACGGGTGGGACTGCAAAGCTCGGAGACAAACGTACAGAAGGCTTCCGCAAGCGCTCCTTAAATAGAGGTAATAGAGGTAATACTCGAGGTGGGTACCTGCAATGTGAGGAGGCAGGATTGGATACTGGCATGATAGTATGGGTGGGGAAAAACTTCTGCTTCTTTTTGGTTTTAGCCACTGAGGATATGTATGTGGGTACAGGGCTGTAGGTAGTGGATGCAGCTGGTAGAAGAGCGGAAGGATGGTAAAACAGAGGGAGCAGGTTTTGAAGGGAAATTTAGTGGAGTTGATGGAGGCAGCTGAGAAGAAGCAGGAAGGTTAAAGGAAGGGTAGGTGCAGCAAGAGGAAACAGGGTACTGGTACTTCATTGGTAGAAGGATATATTGGGCGGCAACTGTGGTTGTTGGGGGTAAAGGAGAGGAAGACATCCCAGCAGGCTGGTATCTAGAAACAGAAATGGGTGGTTGGGAGCTGACAGATGCTGAGAGCAACAAACTTGACCAAGCCTCTAATAATGATTGCACCAAATCAGGTTTGCACATTGCTCGTCTGACCAGGGACTGCACTTACTCAATACATTCTGCAAGTTGAGTACATTCTGCCTGTTGAGGATAAGCTGAATAATGTTCAAAGATCAAAGAAAGTCATCCTCCAATAGCCAAACCAAAGATTCTACCTGAATTGCACTAAAAGGGGTGTATAGTCATCACCTCCCCAAGCAACATGAGACAGGGCCAACTCAGCACAGATCTCAATTAATGGTTGCACGTCTTCAAACAAAAAACTGCCTTGATCAATAAAAACATAAGCTAGATGGATACATTCTAATAATTGTTCCCTAGTGTATTCCCCCAATGTCTGATAACAAAAATCTCTGTCATCAGTTGCCAGGAGCAATAAATACAGAATATTTTCAAAATCCATCTTTTAACAATAGCAAGTGCTCAGGCCCAATTCCCAGGTGCAACCGATCTGTTTGTATGGCTTCAGAATTCTGTCAGGGATGTTATACACAAACATCCAATACCGGTGATCAAATGGTTGGGCTGCACCAAGGAATCAGGGAAAAACAAGTAAATGGAAAAAGTATGTTTATTAAAGATAAGGACACATGTGCAAACCAAACAGCAAACCATAAACAAGTAAATAAGTGCAAAACACAGCAAACCCCAAAACCACCTAACTAACTATCTAACTAATATATATACACGAGCAAGGAAACAAACATGGAATAAACAAGGCAGGGACAAAAGCAACAGGGGAACAGAAGCTAGGTATAAGGAAGCAGACCGTAAGGAGCAGATAACAGGGAACAGGTCTCAAGGACAGGATTCATGGAACAGGGTCCAGAAACACAAGCAGGAACACAAGCAGAAGCACAGGCAGGGACAAGGCTAGCAGAGGAATTCTGAAGCAATGAGCTTGGGCTCAGGGCGGGTTTATATAGACCAGCAGACTCATAACAGGTGTGCCTGATAGCTGGTCTGTAGTCTAGGCAGGGAGACACCCGCTGGTGGCCACCAGAATTACACCTTTTGGTGCTGAGTGTAACAGTGCCACCAGCAGGTGAAACAAGTAATGACACCATTCCTGACAACATGTTTTCTGGATGTCTAGTGGCAAATGCTACTGCAAAGGCCACAGTAAAAAGTCTTATCAGAAGTAGTTTGTAAGTACAGAGTGCCAGAATCTACAGAGAGTGACAGAGGAAATCATTTTTATAGGAGAGTCCTTACTAGAAGTTTTGAGGTTTTATTTTCACACCCCCTACTGTCTACAATGTAGCAGAAAATGTAAAGTAAGAAATTAAAAAACTTTTGCCTGAATGTTTTCTTATATTTTATCAAGCTCCTAAGGGGAGGTTGGACTCTCTCCCTATGAGAGTTTGTTTGGGTGTGTGTTACTCACTTGCTTATATTTTGTCTCAGCAGCTGAAGTCTTCCATTCAGATCTCACAGAGAATGTTGCTGATCTTTTAAGGTTTTTGACAAACTCATTTATGTGTTTTCTCCCCAATTCCAGATCCTAACAGTTTGGAAGGATCAAAAACTAAGGCCAGGTGACTTGTGGATTGTTGAGACATTTATATATAAGGAAATGTTTTGCCTGCCATGCGAGAGGCCTCTCTTTTGATCAATATTTTGATCACTAATCATACCTGCTATCACTTTTAACCCGGAACCTCCAAAAGCTTAGGTGGAGGTAGTCCTAGCCAAAGAGGCAAAACTCCATTGTGGAGAATATAAAAGCTGAGCAGCTTTTTCATTACAAAATGACTTTTCATTGTGAAAAACAAATGATTGATAAGACATATTTACAGAGTACTGGCTGAACACTCCTGTGCCCAGAATGGCCTTCTAGCTTAACCACTTCAGCCCCGGAAGGATTTACCCCCTTCCTGACCAGAGCACTTTTTACAATTTGGCACTGCGTCGCTTTAACTGCTAATTGCGCGGTCATGCAATGCTGTACCCAAACAAAATTTGCGTCCTTTTCTTCCCACAAATAGAGCTTTCTTTTGATGTGATTTGATCACCTCTGCAGTTTTTATAAATGGAAAAAGACCGAAAAATAATATTCTCACACACGAGGCGTTGGCCCTCCTCCATTTGCTGCAATTTTACAGCTACATAGCAGCCATAGGCCTCTTCAGCAGTGGGGGGGTGTTTTCAGGGCCGCATTAGCGTCCTTAATGAGGCCCAGTGCTGCCTCCTCCACGTTACTCCCCTTCCTGGCCCTTTTTGTTGTGAGGCAGAGGGGAGGCACCTGGGATTGGGTGAGGCTACTCGGCCCACCTCCTGACTGACACTTACCCCCACCGCCTGGCTGACACTTACCCCCGCCTCCTCCTGTCTGCCACATTCCAGAGCCTCGTCCAGGCTGAGGTCTTCCTGTGTATGAAAAAGGGGCATAGTTTTACTTTTTGGTTCATCAATCACACACAATTTTCAGCTCATGACTGTTGCAAATTGAATGTTAATAAATGGAAAAGACTATCATTCTGAGCCCAGCATTTTTCATTCTTGTCCCAATCATGTTTGGCCCCTACTGTCTATTGATATGTAAAACACTTTTTGTTCAATCATTCATTTGTTATCAATAATAACATCTAGTTAACAACACTAATTTTCAGACAATAAATATGTTCAAAAATACTATACCTGGCTCCAGCTGGGCTCCTCAACTTCTTTCAGGATGGAAGGCCCAGGTTGGTCCTCAGAAGCCTCAGATGGGGTTGAGGGAAGGGTTGAGGGAAGGGTGGATGGAAGTTTAGAAAGTGATTCCCTGGCTTCAATCTGGTCTTCCAGAAACCTCATCCTGTTGTAGTACCACAGACTGGGTACATACACATCCTTTGCTGCTGCTCCTGATTTAAATTGTTTCATATTTGCTGCAAGACAAAACACAAGACAAAAACACTAATATCAGGCAAAACTCTCCTAAACTTATCCCAATGTAGGCCTCAATCTCGAATCAGTATAGGCCACTGATGTCCCAAGTTAAAATGTTACCTTCGCTCTCACGATCAGCACTTCCTCCACTCACAGATCGTACGTACGACACACGCATGTTAGCTTTATATACACTGCGCATGCATGAAACTCTGCCTGCATTGCCCGCCCCTGACGTTCTTTCTAGAATATTTCCCGCCCCTTTCATCGTAGTGGAACATGGCGGAGACACAGCAGGTGCGTAATAGCAGTAAAGAGGAGGAATGCCCGGAGCCAGAAACGTCACGATCCCGCAGGGGATTTAAGGCATCAAATATGGCCTTTGTAGAGATGGTGGATTTCTTGAAGAGGGCCGACTATGACGGGAAGTATGGACCTAAACCCAAATGTGAGAAAGGCCAACATCATGTCTAAAGTTGTAAAGAGTCTGCACTGACATTTTGGGGTACGACGATCCAAGGAGCAATTGAGGAAACTCTGGTCAGACCTGAAATTGAGGGAGCAGGATCAGTACAGAAGGATCAAGAAAGTGCTTCTAAAAAGTAAGTACTTGTCGTTTGTTGGAATTATTATTATTACTTGCATGCTGCTCCATGTGCTTTTCTTTACTGTTGTACAGTTTAAAATGGCTACTTTCATGTTCGTGGGCACAGTAATCGGTCGTGGTAAACATTGTTCGTTTGCCAACTAAATACAATGTTTTTTGGCCCTTCAGGTCTGGTATGGAAATTAAGGGGAACCCCGTGCCAAATTTTTGGCGTGGGGTCACCCCAAAAATCCATACCAGACCCTTATCCAAGCACGCAACATGGCAGGCCGCAGGAAAAGAGGGGGGCGAGAGAGTGAACTGTACTGTACAATGCCACATGCCCTCAACATTGGGAGGGTGCTTTGGGGTAGCGGCCCCCCAAAGCACCTTGTCCCCATGTTGACGGGGAGAAGGGCCTCATCCCCACAACCCTTGCCCAGTGGATGTGGGGGTCTGCGGGCGGGGGGCTTATCGGAATCTGGAAGCCACACAATGACATCGCCGGGTGACTCCGCCCCCCTCTGATGCACATGGACATCCCGAGCTTCCCCGTAGTGTCAGAGGGGGTGGGTCACTCGGTTACCTGTGTGGGACACCCTAAAAAGTTTGTTCTTGTGTCCCACACTAGTGCTCCTGAATAGGGATGGTCTCGATGTTTGAGTCAAAGGTAAGTTCGACTCGAACATCGGGTGTTCGCCTGTTCGCCGAATAGCGAACAATTTGGGGTGTTCACGGCAAATTCAAAAGCCGCGGAACACCCTTTAAAAGTCTATGGGAGATATCAAAAGTGCTAATTTTAAAGGCTTATATGCATGGTATTGTCATAAAAAGTGTTTGGGGACCTGGGCCTTGCCCCAGGGGACATGTATCAATGCAAAAAAAGTTTTAAAAACGTCCGTTTTTTTGGGAGCAGTGATTTTAATAATGCTTAAAGTGAAACAATAAACATGTAATAGTCCTTTAAATGTTGTACCTGGGGGGTATCATTATAATGCCTGTAAAGTGGCACATGTTTCCCATGTTTAGAACAGTCCAAGAGCAAAATGACATTTCAAAGAAAAAAAAGTCATTTAAAAGTACTCGTGGCTATAATGAATTGTCGGTCCCGGCAATACACATAAAGGTTCATTGATAAGAACGGCATGGGATTCCCCCACAGGGGAACCCCGAACCAAAATTTTTTTTAAAAATGCATGAGGGTCCCCCCAAATTCCATACTAGGCCCTTCAGTCAGGTCTGGTATGGGTATTAAGGGGAACCCCGCACCAAAGTTTAAAAAAAAATGGTGTGGGGGTCCCCCTCAAAATCCATAGAAGACCTGAATGGATTTTAAGGGGAACCTGCGCCAAAATTTAAAACAAAAATCGCGTGGGGTCCCCCCAAAAATCCATACCAGGCCCTTATCCGAGCAACCTGGCAGGCCACAGGAAAAGAGGGGGGGATGAGAGATCAGCCCCCCTCCTAAACTGTACCAGCCACATGCCCTACACTTTGGGGTAGCCCCCCAAAGCACCTTGTCCCCATGTTGATGGGGAGAAGGGCCTCATCCCCACAACCCTTGCCTAGTGGATGTGGGGGTCTGCGGGCGGGGGGCTTATCAGAATCTGGAAGCCCCCTTTAACAAGGGGACCCCCAGATCCCGGCCCCACCAATATGAAATGGTAACGGTGTACAAATGTATCCCTACCATTTCACAAAAAATGTGAAAATGGTAAAAAAAAAGACAATACACACCTTGGGACAAGTCCTTTATTAAAAAAAAATAAAAAAATAAAATTGTCCCACAAAGTCTTCTTCTCTCGGACCGAAAAAAAAAGCCGCACACTGCCTACGATCTGCCTCCATGGAGGCAACCGCCGTAATGACCAGCCTCTCAGGTGACAGCTCTTTTATAACTGAGGGCGGGGCCACACAATGACGTTGCTGGGTGACCCCGCCCCCTATGACACACGGGACATCCCTATGGCTTTCCCGTAGCGTCAGAGGGGGCGGGGTCACTCGGTTAGGTAGTAAATCAAAATCAAGATTTTATCAGATAATTATCTGATAACTTTTTTTTTAATATCGAAAATATCTACAAATTTGCTGGCATAGCAATGGCCACCCTACCCGTAAAATAATCTACATCTTTTTGACACACTTCACGGGCACTTTGGGGGGGCAAGCTAGGATGGCCAGCTTCCAGGGCCATCAATGTTTTTTCTAGAAGTCTGGCGACTCGAACATCGTCTGTTCGCAAGTTCGTCGAACAGCGAACAATTTGGGGTGTTCGCGGCAAATTCGAATGCCGCTGAACACCCTTTAAAAGTCTATGGGAGAAATCGAAAGTGCTAATTTTAAAGTCTTATATGCATGGTATTGTCATAAAAAGTGTTTGGGGACCTGGGTCCTGCCCCAGGGGACATGTATCAATGCAAAAAAAAAGTTTTAAAAACAGCCATTTTTCCGGGAGCAGTGATTTTAATAATGCTTAAAGTGAAACAATAAAAGTGTAATATCAGTGGTGGAATTATAGGGGTCGCAACAGTTGCAAGTGCGACTGGGCCCTGTAGTTCTCCACCACTTCAGGGGGCCCAGCAGCCACCTGGGGACACCGTCTGCACTGGGGACACCGGCTGCACTGGGGACACTGGCTGCACTGGGGACACCAGCTGCACTGGTGGACACGGGCAGGCTGCATTGGGGACACCGGCTGCATTGGGGACACTGGCTGCATTGTGGACACCGGCTGCATTGGGGACACTGGCTGCACTGGGGACACAGGCTGCACTGGGGACACAGATGGCACTGGTGGACACAGGCAGGCTGCATTGGGGACACCGGCTGCACTGGGGACACCGGCTGTTGGCCCTGTTGTGGACCCTTTTTTGAAGAAGTTATTGTTGGCCCTGTTTTGGACCCTTTTTTGAAGATTTTCTTCTACCTTTGAGAACATTTTTAGTAAGTTTGTGTGTCTATACATGTACAGTGTTTGTATATTTTCCAAATTAATCTCATTCAAAATGTTATATTTTATGTATTTAAATATATAATTTAAATGTGGATCTTTGACTATAACTTTGTCTAATGGATGTATATATCGCCTTGATTTATGGTTGTTCTTCATGATATTTTGCAGGTACATTCTCATCATTCTGACCTGTTATGTGACCATGTCCTATCCTGAAGCTTCCTCTTGACAGTTACGGTAAGTTGAAATCAGAAACAGAAATGTTTTACTTTGTTGTACAGTGGAAAAAAATATAGTATCAAAATCATGCTTTGCGGGGGGGGGGCTTCATGATTTCTTGCACCGGGCCCCTGAGGTTTCTAGTTACTCCTCTGTGTAATATCCCCTTAAATTTCATAGCTGGGGGGTGTCTATAGTATGCCTGTAAAGGGGCGCATGTTTCCCGTGTTTAGAACAGTCTGACAGCAAAATGACATTTCAAAGGAAAAAAGTCATTTAACCACTTCAGCCCCGGACCATTATGCTGCCTAAGGACCAGAGGTCTTTTTCCAATTTGGCACTGCGTCGCTTTAACTGCTAATTGCGCGGTCGTGCAATGCTGTATAAATTTGCGTCCTTTTCTTCCCACAAATAGAGCTTTCTTTTGATGGTATTTGATCACCTCTGCGGTTTTTATTTTTTGCGCTATAAACGGAAAAAGACCGAAAATTTTGAAAAAAAATGATATTTTCTACTTTTTGTTATAAAAAAAATCCAATAAACTCAATTTTAGTCATACATTTAGGCCAAAATGTATTCGGCCACATGTCTTTGGTAAAAAAAAATGTCAATAAGCGTATATTTATTGGTTTGCGCAAAAGTTATAGCGTCTACAAACTAGGGTACATTTTCTGGAATTTACACAGCTTTTAGTTTATGACTGCCTATGTCATTTCTTGAGGTGCTAAAATGGCAGGGCAGTACAACCCCCCCCCCCCCAAATGACCCCATTTTGGAAAGTAGAAACCCCAAGGAAATTGCTGAGAGGCATGTTGAACCCATTGAATATTTATTTTTTTGTCCCAAGTGATTGAATAATGACAAAAAAAAAAGTATTTATAAAAAGTTGTCACTAAATGATATATTGCTCACACAGGCCATGGGCCTATGTGGAATTGCACCCCAAAATACATTCAGCTGCTTCTCCTGAGTACGGGGATACCACATGTGTGGGACTTTTTGGGAGCCTAGCTGCGTACGGGGCCCCGAAATCCAATCACCGCCTTCAGGATTTCTAAGGGCGTAAATTTTTGATTTCACTCCTCACTACCTATCACAGTTTTGAAGGCCATAAAATGCCCAGATGGCACAACCCCCCCAAATGACCCCATTTTGGAAAGTAGACACCCCAAGCTATTTGCTGAGAGGCATGTTGAGTCCATGGAATATTTTATATTTTGACACAAGTTGCGGGAATGTGACACATTTTTTTTTGCACAAAGTTGTCACTAAATGATATATTGCTCACACAGGCCATGGGCATATGTGGAATTGCACCCCAAAATACATTTAGCTGCTTCTCCTGAGTATGGGGATACCACATGTGTGGGACTTTTTGGGAGCCTAGCCGCATACGGGGCCCCGAAAACCAATCACCGCCTTCAGGATTTCTAAGGGTGTAAATTTTTGATTTCACTCTTCACTGCCTATCACAGTTTCGGAGGCCATGGAATGCCCTGAGTATGAGGATACCACATGTGTGGGACTTTTTGGGAGCCTAGCCGCATACGGGGCCCCGAAAACCAATCTCCGCCTTCAGGATTTCTAAGGGTGTAAATTTTTGATTTCACTCTTCACTGCCTATCACAGTTTCGGAGGCCATGGAATGCCCAGGTGGCACAAAACCCCCCCAAATGACCACATTTTGGAAAGTAGACACCCCAAGCTATTTGCTGAGAGGCATGGTGAGTATTTTGCAGCTCTCATTTGTTTTTGAAAATGAAGAAAGACAAGAAAATTTTTTTTTTTCTTTTTTCAATTTTCAAAACTTTGTGACAAAAAGTGAGGTCTGCAAAATATTCACTATACCTCTCAGCAAATAGCTTGGGGTGTCTACTTTCCAAAATGGGGTCATTTGGGGGGGGGGTTTGTGCCACCTGGGCATTCCATGGCCTCCGAAACTGTGATAGGCAGTGAAGAGTGAAATCAAAAATTTACGCCCTTAGAAAGCCTGAAGGCGGTGCTTGGTTTTCAGGGTCCCGTACGCAGCTAGGCTCCCAAAAAGTCTCACACATGTGGTATCCCCATACTTAGGAGAAGCAACAGAATGTATTTTGGGGTGTAATTTCACATATTCTCATGGCATGTTTGAGCAATATATCATTTAGTGACAACTTTGTGCAAAAAAAAAAAAAATAGCTTGGGGTGTCTACTTTCCAAAATGGGGTCATTTGGGGGGGTTTGAACTGTCCTGGCATTTTATGCACAACATTTAGAAGCTTATGTCACACATCACCCACTCTTCTAACCACTTGAACACAAAGCCCTTTCTGACACTTTTTGTTTACATGAAAAAATTATTTTTTTTTGCAAGAAAATTAATTTGAACCCCCAAACATTATATATTTTTTTAAAGCAAATGCCCTACAGATTAAAATGGTGGGTGTTTCATTTTTTTTCACACAGTATTTGCGCAGCGATTTTTCAAACGCATTTTTGGGGGAAAAAACACACTTTTTTAAATTTTAATGCACTAAAACACACTATATTGCCCAAATGTTTGATGAAATAAAAAAGATGATCTTAGACCGAGTACATGGATACCAAACATGACATGCTTTAAAATTGCGCACAAACGTGCAGTGGCGACAAACTAAATACATTTCTAAAAGCCTTTAAAAGCCTTTACAGGTTACTACTTTAGATTTACAGAGGAGGTCTACTTCTAAAATTACTGCCCTCGATCTGACGTTCGTGGTGACACCTCACATGCATGGTGCAATTGTGGTTTACATTTGACGCCAGACCGATGCTTGTGTTAGCCTTTGCGCGAGAGCAGGGGGGGACAGGGGTGCTTTTTTTTTTTTTTTCTTTATAATTTTTTTGCTTTTTTATCTTATTTTTAAACTGTTCCTTTCATTTTTTTTTAATCATTTTTATTGTTATCTCAGGGAATGTAAATATCCCCTATGATAGCAATAGGTAGTGACAGGTACTCTTTTTTGAAAAAATTGGGGTCTATTAGACCCTAGATCTCTCCTCTGCCCTCAAAGCATCTGACCACACCAAGATCGGTGTGATAAAATGCTTTCCCAATTTCCCAATGGCGCTGTTTACATCCGGCGAAATCTAAGTCATGAAATGCTCGTAGCTTCTGGTTTCTTAGGCCATAGAGATGTTTGGAGCCACTCTGGTCTCTGATCAGCTCTATGGTCAGCTGGCTGAATCACCGGCTGCATTCTCAGGTTCCCTTTTGAGACAGAAGAGCCAGAGAAAAACACGGAAGACGGTGGGGGAGGGGGGGCATTCCCTCCCACTGCTTGTAAAAGCAGTCTAGAGGCTAATTAGCCGCTAGGATTGCTTTTACATGAAAGCCGACCGCTGGCTGAAAAGAATGATACCAAGATGATACCTAAACCTGCAGGCATCATTCTGGTATAACCACTCAAAGTCGTGAATGGCGTACCTGAAGACAAAAAAATGGTTAACAATAAAACACAGTAAACGGTAAAGTATAAAAAATTGCATACCTGAAAAGCAAACATGATAAAACATAATAACAATAAAACATTGCAGAATAGAATACAGTAAAAAAGAGCAGAACAATAGAGAGAGAATAGAGAGAGAGAGAACAATAAAACGACAACTATTTTTTTTTATTTTATATATACATATATATATATATATATTTTTTTTTTTACACTTTTTTTGTAACTAACTTTTATAACTGTAACCGGTTCCAGGTTCGGGTCTTTCAAAATGCGTTGGCATCTTGGGAGACCCTGTGAAAGTGTGCCTAGTCTGTGGAATGCTGTACCCTACGCTAATACTCAAATAGTGAATGGTAGCGTTCAAAACATTCACCAATGCAAAGACCAGGATTATCAGGACAGGAGGGACAATAATAGTGGGTGTCACGCCTATATCAGCGCTTGCTGCAGACACAACCTCTTTTTTGGGGGGGTTTGTTGGGTAGGGGTACTCGGGAGGACATAAAGAAAATGCCTCTCATGCAGCCGACTGCATTTGGTTGGGGATCCCAATTAGGATTGGCTAATGCAGCAGGAAGGGCACTATGGGCACGACAGGCCTGTTTGTCTTCTTCTTGGTGGCAGCGGGACACTACTTGTGCTTGCCACCTCACCAGCTTGAACTGCATTTATGGGACTCGCCACCAAGTGTTACTGCAGTGCTGGTTTGACTACGACCGGGGTGTACTAGGCCGCTGGCGCTTGCCAGTTCACCAAAACGCTACCAAAAAAACTGTTAGCGATCGCAGGGATCAGGCCTCACTCTGCGAACGCTGCAGTTATACGTTTAGTGTTATGTAAGTGACAGTGATCGATCGATACTGCACTTGGGTGGGCTGGGCTGGGCCAGGCGGAGGGGCAAAACGCAGGTGCTAGCAGGTATCTGGGCTGATCCCGCTAACACTGCGTTTTTGGGAACCCTAAACTGCTGGGGACGCTAGTATAGATCTGATCGGATCAGATATTAATCCGATCAGATACTATACCACTAAGGGAGGTGTACGGTGCGTGTGTGGGTGTTAGCGCTACTGGCACTAACCTGATGCTGCCTGGGGCTGGTGCTTGCCAGTTCACTAAAACGCTACCAAAAAAACTGTTAGCGATCGCAGGGATCAGGCCTGACTCTGCGAATGCTGCAGTTATGTGTTTAGTGTTTTGTAAGTGACAGTGATCGATCGATACTGCACTTGGGTGGGCTGGGCTGGGCCGGGCAGAGGGGCAAAACGCAGGTGCTAGCAGGTATCTGGGCTGATTCCGCTAACACTGCGTTTTTGGGAACCCTAAACTGCTGGGGACACTAGTATAGATCTGATCGGATCAGATATTGATCCATTCAGATACTATACCACCAGGCCCAGATTAAGAGCATCATGGGCCTGGTGCTAAGGATGTTGGTGGGCCTTTTTATGAAAATAAATAAAATGAAAACAATTTTTTGTGAAATTTTAATTAAAGAGAGAGAGGGGGTGAGAGAGAGAGAGAGAGATAGAGAGAGAGAGAGAGAGAGAGAGAGAGAGAGAGAGAGAGAGAGAGAGAGAGAGAGTGAGAGAGAGAGAGGGAGTGAGAGTGAGAGTGAGAGAGAGAGAGAGAGAGAGAGAGAGAGAGAGAGAGGGGAATAGAGAGAGGGTGAAAGAGAGAGAGGGTGGTAGGGGGTGAAGGGGGTGAGAGAGAGAACAGGGTGAAAGAGAGGGGATGAGATAGAGAGGGGGGTGGGAGTGAGGGGGTGAGTCTGTGGGGGGCACAGCATAGTACATTACACGGGAGGGGGGGTATAGCACAGTACATCACATGGTTGGCACAACACATTACATGGTGGATACAGCACATTTAATGGCGGGCACAGCACATTACGCGGTTGGCACTGCCCAATACAGCACATTACAAGGTAGGCACAGTACATTATATGGTGGGCACAGCCAGGCCTGTGCTGGCCATCGGGACTACCGGGAGATTCCCGGTGGGCCGATTGGCAGCGGGCCACTACACCAATGACTCTCTCTCTGACTGTGTCAGACAGTGACTGTGTCACTGTCTCTCTCCGTCCGAGCGTCGCCGGGCGCCGGGCGGCTCCGCTCCTGCACTCGGCGGGCGGGCCGGCCGCCGGCGTCACAAAAGAACAGGCATTGACACTCCCCCAGGCACTCCCCCTAACAGCTATCAATATAGCCATTTGGGCGGCCTCTTTGTCCCGGCGCCGTGACGTCACTCACGGACGGAGGGCGGAGGCGGCCCGGGGACATAGGAGGAGGCGGAGCCAGGGCGATGTCACAAGCACAATGAGATGGACAAGAAAAGAGGAGGAGGAGGGGGGCCGCCGGGGGGAGCAGCAGCGTTACATGAGAAAGAACTTACTACAGAGACTGCCTGTGCTACTCTGCATGTGAAGAAAACAACAAGTAAACGCTGTGCCCTGATTGTACCCCATGTGCCCTGATTGTACCCCATGTGCCCTGAATGTACCCCATGTGCCCTGAATGTGCCCTGATGTTCCCTGAATGTGCCCTGAATGTACCCCATGTGCCCTGAATGTACCCCATGTGCCCTGAATGTACCCTGAATGTGCCCTGATTGTACCCCATGTGCCCTGAATGTGCCCTCATGTGCCCTGATGTTCCCTGAATGTGCCCTGATGTACCTGATGTGCCCCATGTGCCCTGATGTTCCCTGAATGTACCCCATGTGCCCTGATGTTCCCTGAATGTGCCCTGATGTGCCCTGAATATGCCCTGATGTACCCTATGTGCCTGATGTTCCCTGATGTACCCCATGTGCCTGATGTGCCCTGATTGTACCCCATGTGCCCTTATTGTACCCCATGTGCCCTGAATGTACCCCATGTGCCCTGAATGTGCCCTGATGTTCCCTGAATGTGCCCTGAATGTACCCCATGTGCCCTGAATGTACCCCATGTGCCCTGAATGTGCCCTGATGTTCCCTGAATGTGCCCTGATTGTACCCCATGTGCCCTGAATGTGCCCTCATGTTCCCTGAATGTGCCCTGATGTACCCCATGTGCCTGATGTGCCCCATGTGCCCTGATGTTCCCTGAATGTACCCCATGTGCCCTGATGTTCCCTGAATGTGCCCTGATGTGCCCTGAATATGCCCTGATGTACCCCATGTGCCTGATGTTCCCTGATGTACCCCATGTGCCTGATGTGCCCTGATTGTACCCCATGTGCCCTGATTGTACCCCATGTGCCCTGAATGTACCCTGATGTTCCCTGAATGTGCCCTGATGTTCCCTGAATGTGCCCTGATTGTACCCCATGTGCCCTGAATGTACCCCATGTGCCCTGAATGTGCCCTCATGTGCCCTGATGTACCCCATGTGCCTGATGTGCCCCATGTGCCCTGATGTTCCCTGAATGTACCCCATGTGCCCTGATGTTCCCTGAATGTGCCCTGATGTGCCCTGAATATGCCCTGATGTACCCTATGTGCCTGATGTTCCCTGATGTACCCCATGTGCCTGATGTGCCCTGATGTGCCCTGAATATGCCCTGATGTACCCCATGTGCCTGATGTGCCCTGAATGTACCCTGATGTTCCCTGAATGTGCCCTGATGTTCCCGGAATGTGCCCCATGTGCCCTGATGTACCCCATGTGCCCTGAATGTGCCCTCATGTTCCCTGAATGTGCCCTGATGTACCCCATGTGCCTGATGTGCCCCATGTGCCCTGATGTTCCCTGAATGTACCCCATGTGCCCTGATGTTCCCTGAATGTGCCCTGATGTGCCCTGAATATGCCCTGATGTACCCCATGTGCCTGATGTTCCCTGATGTACCCCATGTGCCTGATGTGCCCTGATTGTACCCCATGTGCCCTGGTTGTACCCCATGTGCCCTGATTGTACCCTGATGTTCCCTGAATGTGCCCTGATGTTCCCTGAATGTGCCCTGATTGTACCCCATGTGCCCTGAATGTACCCCATGTGCCCTGAATGTGCCCTCATGTGCCCTGATGTTCCCTGAATGTGCCCTGATGTACCCCATGTGCCTGATGTGCCCCATGTGCCCTGATGTTCCCTGAATGTACCCCATGTGCCCTGATGTTCCCTGAATGTGCCCTGATGTGCCCTGAATATGCCCTGATGTTCCCTGATGTGCCTGATGTTCCCTGATGTGCCTGATGTGCCCTGATGTGCCCTGAATATGCCCTGATGTACCCCATGTGCCTGATGTGCCCTGAATGTACCCTGATGTTCCCTGAATGTGCCCTGATGTTCCCGGAATGTGCCCCATGTGCCCTGATGTACCCCATGTGCCTGATGTGCCCCATGTGCCCTGATGTTCCCTGAATGTACCCCATGTGCCCTGATGTTCCCTGAATGTGCCCTGAATATGCCCTGATGTACCCTATGTGCCTGATGTTCCCTGATGTACCCCATGTGCCTGATGTGCCCTGATGTGCCCTGAATATGCCCTGATGTACCCCATGTGCCTGATGTGCCCTGAATGTACCCTGATGTTCCCTGAATGTGCCCTGATGTTCCCGGAATGTGCCCCATGTGCCCTGATGTTCCCTGAATGTGCCTGATGTGCCCTGAATGTGCCCTGATGTGCCCCATGTGCCCTGAATGTGCCCTGATGTGCCCCATGTACCCTCATGTGCCCCATGTACCCTGATGTGCTGTACCCTGATCTTGCTGTGTTGTGTTGCCCCGATGCGCGCTGTGCCCCGATGTGCAATGTACCCTGATGTGCTGTGCCCTGATGTGCTGTGTTGTGTTGCCCCGAAGTGTGCTGTGCCCCGATGTGCGATGTACCCTGATGTGCTGTGCCCTCATGTGCTTTTACCCTGATGTGCACTGTGCCCTGATGTGCTGTGCCCTGGGCCATTCTGGATAAAGTCCAGGGCCACATTTTTGTCCCAGTCCAGCCCTGGGCACAGCACATAACATGGTTGGTAGTGGTACTGCGCAACACAACACATTTCATGGTGGGCACAGCTCATGCACACAGTGGGCACAGGACCTTATATGGTGGGCACAGCACATGACATGGCAGGCACAGCTGAGCACATTACATGGTGGGCACTGGACATTACAAGTGGGCACTGCACAGAACATTATATGGTGGGCACAACACATTATATAGTGGGTACTGCACATAGCATGGTGGGCACTGCACAGCACATGACAAGGTGGGCACTGCATGACACAGCACAGCACATTACATTGTGAGCACAGCACATTAAATGGTGGACACCACACATGACATGATGAGCCCTGCATACAACATTCCATTGTGGGTACTGCACGGCACATGCCATGGTGGACAATGTACAGCACATTACATGGTGAGTACAGCATATTACATGGTAGGCAGACATGGTGGGCACAACACAGCACATGACATGGTGGGCACTGCACAGCAATTTACATGATGGGCACTGCACATGACATGGTGGGCACTGCATGACACAGCACATTACATGGTGGGTACAGCGCATTACATGGTGGGCACTGCATGGCACAGCACATGACGTGGTGGGCACAGCCCATTACATGGTGGGCACTGAATGGCACATAACATTACATGGTGGGCACAACACATTACATGGTGGGCACTGCATGGCATAGCACGTTTCATGGTGGGAAATGCAACTGCACATTACATTTTAGGAACTGCACATGACATGGTGGGCACTGTTGAACAGCACAGCACATTACACAGTGGGCACAACACACTACATGCTGGGCACAGCACATGGCAGGGTGGGCACAGCATAGCACATGACATGGTGGGAAGTGCACATGACATGGTGGGCGCTGCACATTACACGGTGGGCACTGCACATTACATAGTGGGATCACTGTATGGCACAGCACATGACATGGTGGACACTGCAAATTACATAGCGGGCATTGCAAGGTACAGCCATGACATGGTGGGCATTGCACATGACATGGTTGGCACTGGATGGCACATCACATGACATGGTGGGCACTGCACATTACATGGTGGGCACTGCAAGGCACAGCATGACATAGTGGGCACTGCACATCACATGAAGGGCAATGCAATGCACAGCACATGACATGGTCAGCACAGCGCATTACATGGTGGGCACTGCAATGTACAGCAAATGACATACTGGACACAGCACATTACATGGGGGGCACTGCAAGGCACATGACATGACATGGTGGGCACAGCGCATTACATGGTGGGCACTGAATGGCACATAACATTACATGGTGGGCACAACACATTACATGGTGGGCACTGCATGGCATAGCATGTTTCATGGTGGGAAATGCAACTGCACATTACATGTTAGGAACTGCACATGACATGGTGGGCACTGCAAGGCACAGCATGACATAGTGGGCACTGCACATCACATGAAGGGCAATGCAATGCACAGCACATGACATTGTTCAGCACAGCGCATTACATGGTGGGCACTGCAACGTATAGCAAATGACATACTGGACACAGCACATTACATGGGGGGCACTGCAAGGCACATGACATGGTGGGCACAGCACATTACATGGGGGGCACTGCAAGGCACATGACATGACATGGTGGGCACAGCACATTACATGGGGGCACTGCAAGGCACATGACATGACATGGTGGGCACAGCACATTACATGGGGGGCACTGCAAGGCACATGACATGACATGGTGGGCACAGCACATTACATGGGGGGGGCACTGCAAGGCACATGACATGACATGGTGGGCACAGAACATTACATGGGGGGCACTGCAAGGCACATGACATGGTGGGCACAGAACTTTACATAGTGGGCACTGCAATGCACATGACAGGACATGGTGGGCACAGCACATTACATGGGGGCACTGCAAGGCACATGACATGACATGGTGGGCACAGCACATTACATGGGGGGGCACTGCAAGGCACATGACATGACATGGTGGGCACAGAACATTACATGGGGACACTGCAAGGCACATGACATGACATGGTGGGCACAGCACATTACATGGGGGGCACTGCAATGCACATGACATGGTGGGCACAGAACTTTACATAGTGGGCACTGCAATGCACATGACAGGACATGGTGGGCACAGAACATTACATGGGGGGCACTGCAAGGCACATGACATGACATGGTGTGCACAGCACATTACATGGGGGCACTGCAAGGCACATGACATGGTGGGCACAGCACTTTACATAGTGGGCACTGCAATGCACATGACATGGTGGGCACAGCACATTACATAGGGGCACTGCAATGCACATGACAGGACATGGTGGGCACAGAACATTACATGGGGGGCACTGCAAGGCACATGACATGACATGGTGGGCACAGAACATTACATGGGGGGCACTGCAAGGCACATGACATGGTGGGCACAGCACATTACATGGGGGGCACTGCAAGGCACATGACATGGTGGGCACTGGGCACAAGAGAGCACATTACATGGTGGGAAGCAGCAGTCTGTCCCCTAGCACAATAATTACACAACATCCCTGATCCCCCTAACAAATGTACTGACCTTATCATAACAGCATGGGAGATGTCCTTCCTCCCGGGCTCCTGCTGGTTAGGACATCAGCGCCCCTGCCCCAGACACAGAGGATCTGTGTGAGTGAACAGATCCTGTGATAGGAGTCAGGCATCGGCAGAGACAGGACTCGGCTGCACTGACTTGTCTCCTCCATGTGAGCACAGAGGGCTCCTCTTCCTTCAGGAAGGCACACAGGAATTGACAAGCCACTGGCATGGGCCTATATTGAGGGAGGGGCCTGGAGCTGCAGCTCCACCAGCCCCTATGTTAATCCGGCCCTGTATACCACTAAGGGAGGTGTACGGTGCGTGGGTGTTAGCGGTACTGGCGCTAACCTGACGCTGCCTGGGGCTGGTGCTTGCCAGTTCACCAAAATACTACCAAAAAAACTGTTAGCGATCGCACGGATCAGGCCTGACTATGCGAACGCTGCAGTTATGCGGTTAGTGTTTTGTAAGTGACAGTGATCGATCGATACTGCACTTGGGTGGGCTGGGTGGAGGGGCAAAACGCAGGTGCTAGCAGGTATCTGGGCTGATCCCACTAACACTGCGTTTTTGGGAACCCCAAACTGCTGGGGACGCTAGTATAGATCTGATCGGATCAGATATTGATCCGTTCAGATACTCTACCACTAAGGGAGGCGTATGCTGCGTGCGTGGGTGTTAGCGGTACTGGCGCTAACCTGACGCTGCCTGGGGCGACGCATATCACCGCCGGGCGATCAGGGGGCTAAACTTTTATTCGGTAATAAACAGCGGGTGCCCTGACACTATAAAAAATAAACGAACTAACCAGCGTCACTCATAAAAGTTATACGGTGATCAGTGGTGAAAGGGTTAACTAGGGGGCAATCAAGGGGTTAAAACATTTATTAGGCAGTATATGGGGGTCCCTGTCGCTATAAAACGCTGACGGCGAACCTAAATATTTACATCCCTAACTAGCGTCACCAGCGACACTAATACAGCGATCAGAAAAATGATCGCTTAGTGACACTGGCGACAGGGGGTGATCAAGGGGTTAAAACTTTATTAGGGGGGGTTAGGGGGGTATCCTAGACCTAAAGGGGGCTAACCCTAACTGCCCTAATACAGTAACTGTCACAAACTGACACCATGCAGTAATCAGAAAAAAAGAAAAAACACTGCTTGGTGTCAGTGTGACAGGGAGGCGGGAGGGGTGATTGGGGGGTGATTGGGGGGCGATCGGGGGGGTCGGGGGTGTTTAGTGTGCCTGGCATGTTCTACTGTGTGTGTGTGTGTTTTTACTCACATTCCTGTCTTCTCTCCTCAGCGCCAGAACGGAAAATACGGAGCCGAGGAGAGATGACATAATTTCCTTTGCTGCTGTTTAGTATACAGCAGCAAAGGAAATGATCTGATTGTCCGGCGGCGATCGTGAGGGAGGGGCCACAAATGGATGGCCTCCCCCTCACCTCCGATCGCCGGGGGACAAAAGAGGACCGCCTCGGGCACCGGGGGGGTCCGATTGGACCCCCCACCCGCGGGAGGCAGATCACGTACATGTACGTGATTTTGCCTGCACGTGCCGCCTTGCCGACGTATATCGGCATGAGGCAGTCCTTAAGTGATTAAAACTACTCACGGCTATTAATGCATTGCTGGTCCGACAATACACATAGAGGTTCATTGATAAAAACAGCATGGGAATTCCCCACAGGGGAACCCTGAACCAAAATTAAAAAAAAAAATGACGTAGGGGTCCCCCTAAATTCCATACCAGGCCCTTCAGGTCTGGTATGGATATTAAAGGGAACCCCGTCCAAAATTTTTAAAAAAAATGACGTGGGGGTCCCCCTTAATTCCATACCAGGCCCTTCAGGTCTGGTATGGATATTAAGGGGAACCCCGTTCCAAAATTAAAAAAAAAAACGACGTGGGGTCCCCCCAAAAATCCATACCAGAAGAGAAGAAGATGAAGAGAAGAGCGGGAGCCTCCCCCCCATGCCATGGGTGCAGAGCGGCCTGAGGAGAAGAAGGGAAAAAGATGCCGCGGAGGAGATGCTGGACGAGAACACCGGAGGAAGAACCAGAAGAGCCAGAAGAACCAGAAGAAGAAGAAGAAGATGAAGGAAGATAGAAGAAAGAAGAAGCATTTAAATAAAGGAATTGTCAAAAACTGTCTCTTGTCATTTTTAACATTTTTGACACTTTTTTATTGAAATGATAGGGGTACTTTTGTACCCCCTTACCATTTCACACAGGGGGGAGGGCCGGGATCTGGGGGTCCCCTTGTTAAAGGGGGCTTCCAGATTCCGTTAAGCCCCCCGCCTGCAGACCCCCACAACCACCGGCCAGGGTTGTGGGGATGAGGCCCTTGTCCTCATCAACATGGGGACAAGGTGTTTTGGGGGGCTACCCCAAAGCACCCTCCCAATGTTGAGGGCACGTGGCCTGGTACGGCTTAAGAGGGGGGGCGCTCTCTCATCCCCCCCTCTTTTCCTGCAGCCTGCCAGGTTGCTTGCTCGGATAAGGGCCTGATATGGATTTTTGGGGGACCCCATGCCGTTTTTTTTTATTTTGGCGCGGGGTTCCCCTTAATATCCATACCAGACCTGAAGGGCCTGGTATGGAATTTAGGGGGACCCCCACGTCATTTTTTTTATTTTGGCCGGGGTTCCCCTTAATATCCATACCAGACCTGAAGGGCCTGGTATGGAATTTAGGGGGACCCGCCACGTCATTTTTTTTTAAAAATTTGGTTTGGGGTTCCCCTGTGGGGAATTCACATGCCGTTTTTATCAATGAACTTCTATGTGTATTGTCGGACCGGCAATGCATTAATAGCCGCGAGTAGTTTTAGATGACTTTTTTTCCTTTGAAATGTCATTTTGCTGTCAGACTGTTCTAAACACAGGAAACATGCGCCCCTTTACAGGCATACTATATACATCCCGCCCAGTTACAAAATTTAAAGGGATATTACACTTTCATTGTTTCACTTTAAGCATTATTAAAATCACTGCTCCCGAAAAAACAGCGGTTTTTAAAACTTTTTTTTGCATTGATCCATGTCCCCTGGGGCAGGACCCAGGTCCCCAAACACTTTTTATGACAATAACTTGCATATAAGCCTTTAAAATTAGCACTTTTGATTATTCATGTTCGTGTCCCATAGACTTTAACGGTGTTCGCGTGTTCGAACAAACTTTTTTCCTGTTCGCATGTTCTGGTGCGAACCGAACAGGGGGGTGTTCGGCTCATCCCTACTGTGGAGTCAAAAAAGAAAAAAAAAATATTAGTACTTTTGCACATAACATTGCAAGCAGATTAGACACAAACATTCTTGGCCAACATCAGTATAACATTTATTTTGAGGAGTATTTAACCACCTCAATACTGGGCACTTTCACCCCCTTCCTTCCCAGACCAATTTTCAGCTTTCAATGCTGTCTCACTTTGAATGACAATTACTCAGTCATGCCACACTGTACCCAAATGACATTTTTATAATTTTGTTCACACAAATAGAGCTTTCTTTTGGTGGTATTTATTCACCACTTCATTTTTTATTTTTTGTGATATAAGCGAAAAAGGAGCGAATATTTTGAAAAAAAACAAAATTTTCTACTTTCTCTTTTAAAAGAAACCAAAAAAATTTAATTTTGTCGTAAATTTAGGCAAAAATGTATTCTACCACATGTCTTTGGTAAAAAAAATCCTGATAAGTGCATGATCATTGGTTTGTGTGAAAGTTATAGAGTTTACAAGCCATGCTACACATTATTGAAAATGTATCAATCCTAATGCACTGATGGCCTAATGCCATGGTCTCATTTCTTGAGGCCCTAAAATGTCAGGACAGTACAATAACCCCCCAAATGACCCCTTTTTGTAAAGAAGACAGTCTGAGGTATTTAGTAAGAGGCATAGTGAATTTTTTGAAGTTTAAATTTTTTTCCCCACAATGCTTTGGAAAATTAAGAAATATATAAATATATTTTTCTTCACTAAGTTGTCATATTTACAACTTATTTCTCACACACGGTGCAGGCAGGAATTGCAATTACACCCCAAAATACATTCTGCTATTTGTCCTGAGTATGGCAATACCCCATGTGTGAGACTTTTCCACAGCCTGGCCACATACAGAGGCCCAACATCCATGTAGCACCATCAGTTGTTCTAAAGGCATAAATTACACATTTCATTTCCTGAGTACCTATCACATTTTTGAAGGCACTGGAGCACCAGGACAATGGAATTAGCCACAAAATGACCCCATTTTGGAAAGAAAACACCCCAATGTATATTCTGTGAGGCATAATGAGTCTTTTGAACATGTCATTTCTTTACACAAGTTTTTGGAAAATGTGGAAAGAAAATGAAAACTTATTTTTTTCTCACAAAGTTGTCAATTTAGAAGATCTTTCTAACACATAGCATGTACATAGCCAAAATGACACCCCAAAATACATTCTGCTACTCATCCTGAGCATGGTGATACCCAATGTGTGAGACTTTTCCACAGCCTGGCCACATACAGAGGCCCAACATCCATGTAGCACCATCAGTTGTTCTAAAGGCATAAATTACACATTTCATTTCCTGAGTACCTATCACAATTTTGAAGGCACTGGAGCACCAGGACAATGGAATTACCCACAAAATGACCCCATTTTGGAAAGAAAACACCCCAATGTATATTCTATGAGGCACAATGAGTCTTTTGAACATGTCATTTCTTTCCACAAGTTTTTGGAAAATGTGGAAAGAAAATGAAAACTAATTTTTTTCTCACTAAGTTGTCAATTTAGAAGATCTTTCTAACACATAGCATGTACATAGCCAAAATGACACCCAAAAATACATTCTGCTACTCGTCCTGAGTATGGCGATACCCCATGTGTGAGACTTTTCCACAGCCTGGCCGCATACAGAGGCCCAACATCCATATAACACCATCAGGCGTTCTAAAGGCATAAATTACACATTTCATTTCCTGAGTACCTATCACATTTTTGAAGGCCCTGGAGCACCAGGACAATGGAATTACCCACAAAATGACCCCATTTTGGAAAGACTTTTCCACTACTTGGCCACGTACAGAGGCCCAACATGCAAGTAGCACCTCCAGGCTTCTAACACATAGCATGTACACACCAAGAATTACATCCCAAAATACATTCTGCTGAGTGAAAGGTAAAAAAAAAAGCTCTCCTGTGGTTTTAGCAGGCAGGAATACTGTTCCAGAGCAGTCAAAGCATTTGTCCAGATAGCCAAAGGAAATGTTCAGGAATTGTCCAGGCAACAGACAGATATGGAAAAGTATGAACATGGTTCAGTACAGTCCAAGGTTTAGCAGGCAGTTCAGGTAACAGGCATAGGCATGGCCCGTCCAGGTGGCAGGCAAAGGCATGGCCAATTCATGTGGCAGGCAAAGGCATGGCAAGTTCATGTGGCAGGCAAAGGCATGGCCAGTTCAGGTGGCAGGCAGAGGCATGACCAGTTCAGGTGGCAGCAGGCAGCACTTTGTACATTGGGCCTTGGTCAGGTAAGACCTGAGGACAGGGGTAGAGGCTTCTTCCCACCCAAATCTCTACGAAGCCTCCGAGTCTCCAGACCCTAATCCGAGAAAACTAAAAACTCAGAGAAAAATGTTTTCTCCACTCAGAAAACTTTTTCTGGAGCCCCTCACATATGTGAGACCCCTGTGCTGTACAGTGGCAGGGCAAATGATCAGTTCAGGAGGCAGGCAAAAAGCATGGTCATTTAACAGGCCAAGGTCAATTCACGTTGCAGGCAGAAACATGTTTGGCAGAGGTGCAGTCCGGGTCATTCACAGAAATGGCAGATAGTGGAAACTAGAAAACAATCATCTTCACTTTACTAATAGTGTAGTGAAGTATGATAGCTCTGATAGCACGTTCCAATACAGAGGCCTGGCTGGGAGGGACATTGGGGACAGTAGCATCAGGTGTCACTGCGAATTCCTCTACTTGAACACACACAACATTTTTTGGGGGGTTTGCGACCTGTTTGGGCAAGAGGGAGGATTTCGGGAAAGTGCCTTTCATGGAGTCTGGCTAATGAATCGGAGCAAATTAGTTGGCTTGGCCTTGGGGATAGAGAAGGGCTGTGACAATGTCTTCTTGGAATTTTAGATAGGTTAGGGAACTTTGGGTGCACTTAGAAAAAATAATATATGAATTGAATAGGGCAAGTTGCATCAAATAAATGGCGACTTTCTTGTACCAAAACAGTGATCTCCTGGTTGCCAAGTAGGGCTGCATCATCTGGTCGTTCATATCAACCCCCCTATGTATAGGTTGTACTCATGCACACATTTTGGCTTCTGTATGGGGCCTCTTCTTCTCTGAAGTTCCACCAAGGTGTCATCATGTATTGTGGAAAGGATGTAAACATCTCTTTTTTTATCTCTCCACTTCACCACTAGTAGCTCTTCAGTCCGCATACTGGCCATTTCACCCTGCTTCAATTTCTTGGCGACCAATCTCTGTAGGAAACCTTTGCGGTTGGTCCGTGCTGTCCCACAGGCCACAGTGTTCTTTTGGTACAAATGGCGGAAAAGTGGGAGACTATTGTAGAAATTGTCTACATATAGGTGGTAACCTTTCCCAAGCAATGGTTGGATCAGCTGCCAGACAATGTTGCCACTTAAAAAGTTATAGGGCGTACACACGGTCGGACTTTGTTCGGACATTCCGACAACAAAATCCTAGGATTTTTTCCGACGGATGTTGGCTCAAACTTGTCTTGCATACACACGGTCACACAAAGTTGTCGGAAAATCCGATCGTTCTAAACGCGGTGACGTAAAACACGTACGTCGGGACTATAAATGGGACAGTGGCCAATAGCTTTCATCTCTTTATTTACTCTGAGCATGCGTGGCACTTTGTCCGTCGGATTTGTGTACACACGATCGGAATTTCCGACAACGGATTTTGTTGTCGGAAAATTTTATCTCCTGCTCTCCAACTTTGTGTGTCGGAAAATCCGATGGAAAATGTCCGATGGAGCCCACACACGGTCGGAATTTCCGACAACACGCTCCGATCGGACATTTTCCATCGGAAAATCCGACCGTGTGTACGGGGCATTAGAGGATAGAAGCGGGACTTTGCGTGAGGCATGTTGGTGGATGTATCAGCTCAATAGTATATGCTACGATATGATATCTGGGGTAGATCCTGTACATAATAATAATATCCACAGAGAGTTTGCAAGATGATAATGGTATAAAAGTTTAATAACATAGATCATAGAGCCAAATACAATCATGAATGGACACATCTTAGGCCACATTTGAGCATGTTATAGACAGTATATTGAAAGGCATAATTTCAATGCTGATTGTACAGTTGCAAGAAAGAATACATTGTACAGTAAATAAATGTGTGCATCAATAGTTATTAACTCAACGCGTTTCTTGGCTTATAACCAATCATCAGGAGTCCGATGCAATTTGGCTGCATTGAAACAATGAAACATCTGTTAGTATACGGACAGATATGTAGGGAAAAGGTACAATGGAAATGTAAATTTCTAAGGTACTCACAAGTAGTGCATTGGTCGGTAGTGACCTATATACTAGAATGCAGCATTGGTCTGGGTCTACAAAGTCTCCCCCGGGGTTGAGGCAGAGAGCTCGCCTCATGAAACCGTCGGCCACGGCTACCAAATTGGCCAAAGAACCCATAAGGGCCGCCAGGCAGGGACAAACAACGAGGCCACAAAGCACTGGAATGACTGTGGAGAAAATGAGAGGAGGTATTTGAGTTTGGGACGGAATGTGAAGGGTTAAAAGTGAGAGGGTGAAAACCTCAGCAGAAAATCAGGAGGTGAGTGGGTGTCAGTGTGTAGAGAGGAGCCAGAAAACAGAAGAGGAGTCTTGAAGTATGAGTAAGATAAAGTGTATGTGCAACTTGGGGGCCACTGCTGTTGTCAATAGACCAGAGTGGAGGTGTGCAGGAGAGTTACCTGTATGGTGAAAGTGCCGGGCCAGGCCAGATGCTCCAAAACCGTGGTGAGACCTCAAGTCACCCGGCCAAAGACTGCCGTTATATACCGCGGGCCGGGGGCATGCTCACGCCAACGTCATGTACGGGGGTGATGGCGCGACGGGGAGGGAGGGACAGCCAAGACACGTATGCGGCTGCCTCCCATCTCCGCAGCGCCTAAGCCTCCACTCTGGTCTATCTTCCTCTGTTTCCATCTCGGAGCCACTGCTTTCCACTGGCTCATAGTCGCTATCCGAGTCTGACAGAGAGAATTCCCCACTACTCTCGTCCGACATAATCTGGAGTATTTGGAGAGCCTCCTCTGTGCTGTAAGATCTTTTCATAATGTTGGCGGGCAGATGTGCCAGATGGCGGGTGGCAGATGTGTCAGATGGCAGGCGGCAGATGTGTCAGATGGTGGGCGGCAGATGTGCCAGATGGTGGGCGGCTGTGCCAGATGGTGGGTGGCTAGATGTGCCTGATGTTGGCGGGCATATGTGCATGATGTTGGTGGCAAGATGTGCCTAATAGTGGGCAGATGGCGGGTGGCAGATGTGCCAGATGGCAGGTGGCAGATGTGCCAGATGGCGGGCGGCAGATGTGCCAGGTGTTGGCAGGTGGCAGATGTGCCAGATGTTGGCGGGCGGCAGATGTGTCAGATGGCGGGTGGCAAATGTGTCAGATGGCGGGTGGCAGATGTGCCTGATGGTGGGCGACAGATGTGCCTGATGGTGGGCGGCAGATGTGCCTGATGATGGGCGGCAGATGTGCCTGATTGTGGGCAGATGACGGGTGGCAGATGTGCCAGATGGCGGGCAGCAGATGTGCCAGATGTTGGCAGGTGGCAGATGTTCCTGATGTTGGTGGCCAGATGTGCCTTATTGTGGGCAGATGGCAGGTGGCAGATGTGCCAGATGGCAGGTGGCAGATGTGCCAGATGGCGGGCGGCAGATGTGCCAGATGTTGGCAGGTGGCAGATGTGCCAGATGTTGGCGGGCGGCAGATGTGTCAGATGGCGGGTGGCAAATGTGTCAGATGGCGGGTGGCAGATGTGCCTGATGGCGGGCAGCAGATGTGCCTGATGGTGGGCGGCAGATGTGCCTGATGATTGGCGGGCAGATGTGCCTGATGATTGGCGGGCAGATGTGCCTGATGATGGCGGGCAGATGTGCCTGATGATGGCGGGCAGATGTGCCTGATGATGGTGGGCAGCTGATGTGCCAGCTGTTGACGGGCTGATTTGTCAGCTGTTGATGGGCTGATGTGCCAGCTGTTGACGGGCTGATGTACCAGCTGTTGACGGGCTGATGTGCCTGCTGTTGGCAGACAGATGTGCCAGCTGTTGGCGGACAGATGTGCCAGTTGTTGATGGGCAGATGTTCACTGTATGACAGGTGTTTTCACTGTTTTGTGTTTTGGGGACACTGTGTTTTGGGGACACTAGCTGGGTGATCAGTGGGAAAACAGCAGACAAACAGCTATAAAACTCACTGATCTCCCGGGTGCGGCACAGATCTCTCTTCCTCTCCTCACTGACAGGCTCTGTGTGCGGAAAGGAAGAGATGAGAGCAGTTACAACCGCTCTCTGTTTACATTACATGACAACTGTGATTGGACACAGTCGTCATGTGATCAGGAGGGCCAATCACAGGGCCCTCCTGTGTTGTACTGCTCCACAGTCTCTGGGCAGGCACGTGGTGGCGCGATCCCCTGTCAGATCCCACCCCTCCCCCATGTTTACATTACAATAGCTATGATTAGACACAGCCAACGTGCGGATCAGGAGGGCAAATCACATTGCCCTCCTGCCGTTCCGAGATGCGGCGTGCCCGCGAGACCCGGTCCTTCTGAAGGACGTTCGGGAACGTCCAGTCAGAAGGAGGGAGCTCCCACCTGGCCACTGCACATAAACGGCCGGGTGGTTAAAGACAAAAATATAAGGTCCACTTATCAGATTCTTCACCCCCTCTGATGACCCATTGAAAACATTTTAGGGGGGAGGGTTATAAATGAGTTTTGGACCCCAAAAAGAAGCCTCTGGCACTCTTCCTGAATTTAAGGACAACAATAACATTTGGACACATTTTAGGGGGTGTTTAGGGTAAAGCACTACAATGGAGCTGACAAAATACATTGTTAAGTGACTAGGCTAAGTGTATATGGGCCAAGGATAGCATGCTGGGGAGGTTAGTGAAGGCATGAAGGACAAAGAAGGAGCATTAAAAGCTTATAGCATGCATGAGGACAAAGAGGACATTCACAGCATATTACAATCATGGTAATTAGGGAATGATGAAAGAAATACAAAACATTAGCATACATTAAATACATAGAATGTGATGTTAAAGGAGAAAAATTATCCTAATATACTCCTTCTGCAGGACCTGAAAGATGACAGAACAGGTCTCTGGAATAATAAACCCAAGAGCCTGGGGTGAAATGCCTGTCGAGAACTTGATGTCCTGCAGACTTCACCCTGTTGCCAAGTACCGTGACTAGCCTCTGCTCCGGAGTGATGGTTTGCCACATGCAGGTGTCCTGCTTCATAATATAAGGGGACAGCAAAGCCAACAGACAGTGAAAAATGGGGTCTGTCATCTGGAGAAAATTCCTGAAATCATCAGGATTATTCTCCTGGATCTCACGCAGCAAAGGAATATGAGAGAATTGGTCACACTGGATCAACCAATTCTTGGTCCATGAACTCCTTCCCACCCTGTTCATGGACTGGGCTTGGGTCAAAGCAAGAACCCCAACACCAAGCCCCTGCATAGCACAAACTCTACGACGAGCACCTACCAGCAACATGGCTTCAAAACTGTCGGCTGGTCAGAACGAACTAACAGAACGCACTGAAGAACACAAAGGCCTGTGAAGAGCGAGCTGAAAATCAGAAACAAGTGGACAAGAATGCACTGAAAAACAGATACGAACTGACTACATGCACTGAAAACCAGATACAAACCCACAAGCACAAACTGAAGAGCAGTAAAGGACTGAAAAGCATGAGGCTGAAAAGCATGAATTGTCTCTCACCAAATTTCTACCAACATGAGAAAAACACGAGTTTAGCAGAAGGAGCCCAAAGGGTGGTGCACTGGGTATTGAACTTCCGTTTTATTGTCCCATTGTACGTGCTGTACGCCACCGCATTCTTGACGGTCGGAATTTGGTGTGACCGTATGTATGCAAGACAAGCTTGAGCGGAATTCCATCCGAAAAACCATCCAAGGCTTTGCTGACGAAAATTCGGATCGTGTGTATGCGGCATAACACTTGCACACTTGGTACACTTGCAGTCAATGCTTTTGTAGGATTAGAGTCAGGTGTATGATTAATCAATTATACCAAGCAGGTGTTAATGATTATCAATTTCATATATTTGTTGAAACAGAGTAATTACCGGTAACTAAAACAAAGAGCTGTGTAGAGGCTTAAAACTTGGCAATGAACGGTCAAACTCTGCTACTAAGGTGAGGTTGAAGACAGTTTCAAGATGTGCTGCTCAAGCTCTTTTGAAGAACCACAAAGCAATGTTGAGAAATGTAGACACAGTGGTCAGCCAAGGAAACTTAATGAAGCAGATGAAAGACACATCATGCTTACTTCCCTGTGACATCAAAATATGTCTAGCAGTGCCATCAGCACAGAACTTGCAGAAACCAGTGGGACCCAGGTATATCCATCTACTGTCCAAAGTCTGCCCAGAAGTGGCCTTCATGGAAGAATTGCACCCAACAAGCCATACCTCACACCTGGAAAAAAGGCTAAGCGATTCAACTATGCATGAAAACATTGGAACTGGGGTGCAGAAAATTAGCAGCAGGTGCTCTGGACTGATGAGTCAAATTTTTAAATATTTGGCTGTAGGGAGGCAGTTTGTTTGAGAAAGTGCTGGAGAGCGGTACAATAATATGTGTCAAGCATGGTGGAGCTTCCTTGGAAGTTTGGGGCTGCATTTCTGCAAATGGAGTGGGAGATTTGGTCAGGATCAATGGTGTCCTCAATGCTGAGAAATAAAGACAAATATTTATCCATCATGCCATACCATCAGGGAAACATGTGATTGGCCTTAAATTTATTCTGCAGCAAGACAATGGCCCCAGACATACTGTACAGCCTATCTTCAGTGTAGAGAAGAACAAGGAGTCCTGGAAGTGATGGTTTGATTCCCACAGAGCCCTGAACTTAACATCATTGAGTCCCTCTGGGATTACATGAGACACAAGAGACAGCAGGATTTGAGGAAGCATACATTCACAAAGGATCTGTGGTTAGTTCTCAAAGGTGTTTGGAACAACCTATCTACCGAGTTCCTTCAAAAACTGTGTGCAAGTGTACCTAGAAGAATTGATGCTGTTTAAAGGGTGATTGCGCCAAATATTGATCTGATTTTGATTTCTCTTCTATTCGTTTACTTTCCATCTTATTAATTGATAAAAATAAACTATTAACATTTCTATTTCTGAAAGCTTTTTTAATTTACAACATTTTTTTACACCTGTCAAAAACATTTGCACTGTAGTGTGTGTTTATGTATATATATTATATATAAATATATATATGAGTAAATACTACACCGCTCTGTAAATATGATCTCATCAAAATTATAAAAATAAGTAAACGGTAATAGGATCAATATAAGAAACAGCAGCTAAAATCAGAACAAATTGTAAAATAAATGAATTGAAAAGTGCTGTGCTATGTAATATGCACTATACACCCAATAATTGGATACCAAATGTATATATAACATAGAAACACACAAATATTGACCAATGGTGAAGTGCCAATAAATAATAAATAAAAAAATAGGAGTGGAAACTCAAATACACAGTAAGTATATAGTGCTCAAGTGAAAAAAACATATAGATTCGTAAAATTCATAAAGTTCGTAGAAGTCCATAAAATAATAATTTATATATATATATATATATATATATAAATATAAATATATATATAATATTTATATATATATAGCAAGTAATAAAGTGCTCATGTGCAAACAGAGTGTCCTGGCACTGCTCATCACCTGTCCAATACAGTCCCAACAGCGAAGCATGGTGGTGGCAGCATCATGCTGTGGGGGTGTTTTTTAGCTGCAGAGACAGGACGACTGGTTGCAATTGAGAAAAAGATGAATGCTGCCAAGTACACTGGATGAAAACCTTCTCCAGAGTGCTCAGGATCTCACACGAGGCCGAAGGTTTACCTTCCAACAAGACAATGACCCTAAGCACACAGCTAAAATAATGAAGGAGTGGCTTCACAACAACTCCGTGACTGTTCTTGAATGGCCCAGCCAGAGCCCTGACTTAAACCCAATTGAGCATCTCTGGAGAGACCTAAAAATGGCTGTCCACCAACGTTTACCATCCAACCTGACAGAACTGGAGAGGATCTGCAAGGAGAAATGGCAGAGGATCCCCAAATCCAGCTTGTTGCATCTTTCCCAAAAAGACTCATGGCTGTATTAGATAAAAAGGGTGCTTCTACTAATTAGCAAATGGCTGCAATATAACAAAGAGTGACAAATTTAAGGGGGTCTGAATACTTTCTATCCCCACTATATATATATATATATATATATATATATATATATATATATATATATATATATATATATATACATATATATATATATCCAAAAATGCTGGACCAATTTAATTCCAAGAACATTGGTTCTTATATCTAGTAGTCCCATGCCGAACACAGTGGTGCTGTACTCCTGGCACATAATTTAACTACTTACATTTTCCTACTCAGAGATGATTTACAGCTAGTGATACATTTGCAGCACATTTAATGCAGTCTGTTCTAATCTCCCTTAATTTAAAATGTCTGAAAGCAAGCATTAATATAATACAATCAGCAGAATAGCAGATATACTTCTTAGGGTCTGTATAAGAACTAGCATACATATTTTTGACCACCATTGACTATAAATATTCAGCCAAATATAACTTTGCATTGCTTGGACCTTTTTAATTTATTGAAAATGTACTGCTGCTATTTTTCATCCAACAGGTATTTGCATAAAATAGGGATTACTTTATACTGGTTCTTTAATGCTGTAATATGCAATATAGTAAAGGCTCATACTTCTGAAAACATAAATGCACTTCCCTGCATTTTTTTTTTATTTTTTAAATATTTGTTGTTAATGCACTATACTACTATTAGTATATGTTTTGTTATTGGGCCTGACTCACTAACTTATAAGTGTAAACAATCACACATCAATGTCACACAGATGAGCAAAATTTCTGCTCATGGATTTTTCATTTTTCTGTACTGTGTGAAAATGCTAACACAGGCTACAGATAAAATACATAGAATTTATGAACAAGGCTACTATGCTATACAATGAATGTTTCTAAAGTATATAAGATAGGCCATATTGTGCCTAAAATTAAATCTTAACTTTTTTGGATCCATCTAATTATAGCACTTAGATGTGCATACAATATAGAAATAAAACCTAAAAAGATGGACAAGCCAGGCCAACACATAAGGAGGGGAGGCGACTGCCTTGGAGCTGCTCGGAGCAGTGGAGGAAATAGAGCAGTAACAGAGATAATATATGGCCCATATTCATACTCAGAGAGTACTAACTTTGTGCCTGCTGGAGACTGAATCTATCTTGCAGGCATTTCCTCTCCAACTATTTCCTCTCTTCCAGCTTTGGGTGGAAGGGGTGTAAATGACAGCCTAGTGTGGCATTTTACAGACTCTAATTGCTTAAAGGCTATAACTTCCTCACTCTGCATCACCGACT
This sequence comes from Lithobates septentrionalis, assembly GCA_037952835.1. NCBI lineage: Eukaryota > Metazoa > Chordata > Amphibia > Anura > Ranidae > Lithobates > Lithobates septentrionalis. The sequence goes on along the minus strand of JBBDGP010000082.1, from coordinate 14,522,066 downwards.
ACTGTATAGGAACACAGTGGAGACTCAGAGTATTGGGGCACAATTTGGTTTCAACCTCACCTAATGATAGAAGGAACAAGTGCCATAGAAAATATTGTTCAGTCATCTGTTATTAACAGCAGACGCCATCCTGGCACTGCGCATGGATAATTAAAAAAAAAATCTTGATTGGTATTGCGGCTTAGTGAACCAAACACAGAGGTTTATATTGTGCATCTGTGGTTCTTTTTGAGCATGCACAAAAGTATATGAAGCATATGAGATTCCCAATGCCAGTACTTTCATATACTTATAAGTAGGTCAGCATGTTCCATTCCATGACGGCTCAGATGACGGCTCCTTAGCTGAAACATGTCGGGTGGACCCCTCACGATCGCTGCTATTTGCTATTTGAGCTCTGTTTCGTTCTTCCAAATGTGAGTTTGTTTTTTATTATTTTAATAAACTAGTGTTTTAAAACGTTATTACGCTATGTGAGTTTTGTTTGCTCCTTGCATGGCATATGAAACTACACGTTTGGCTTATGCTGGATTACCTATGGGAGAGGAAGCCGTGCGGACCCCCCCCCTTTTTCTTTCCACCATCTGTTGATGACATCTGACAAGACGCATTTCCCAGAACCAGTGGTTATTATGCTTTTTTGACTTGTCTGGCGTACGCCATTTCAGGTCAATTTTCTCCGATAAGCCTCCTCTACTCCTGGTGTTGGCCCTGGCACTGACGTACAATCTATGCACACTTGTGGTTTCCCTTCTGCCCACTCACCAGTTTTGGTGCGACTTTGGTGCGACTTCTGCCCACTCGCCAGATTTGGTGCGACTAAAATTCTGTGAATACCATCTGGCCATGCATCACCCCCTTTGAACTCTGTTGATGTTTTCTTTACTATTTTTCTACACATTTTTTATGGACTTTTAAAGTTTTATGTTTTTTATGTTTGGTGTCTGGCTCATGGAACCAGCACGGGTTTCTACTAATCACTGGTACAACTGATGATTAAGCATTATTGTGTATTTACTTTATATGTGATCAACACTGATTAATTATTTGACACTATCCATTTTATGATCATACATTTTTTGGTAGTATTCACTATTTTTATATGTCTTTATTGTAATACACACGGCTGTAGATGTGATATATAGCGCCACACTTTTGTTTCTTCAGAGTGTGTAACAAGAAGTGAAGTATAGAGGTCTAAAGATTGATTTATCTGGCAGGGTAAATATATCACCCTCATTCAACAAAAAACATTGGGTACGATAACCACAATGATAGGTGCCTCTAGCTGTACTTGAGTATTATTCTTCACTCAACTGAACTATGTAACAAATCAACTTAGATTGTCTATCGTTAATTTGCAAATTTATTTACATACTTGCTCAAAATGGGAAAGCTGGTTAAAAGATACTTGCCTAAGATTTTTTACTTCCCCGTGGTGGCCATGGGGAATAGTTTCAGCAAATTTTCAACACAAATTCATTGAGTGGCCAACTCATTTGGCCCATTTCACACAAGAATATATTACCGTAATTATTTGAAGATCCATCTGGTGTCACCAGAGTACAAGGCCTCTTTATCTATTGCCACCAGAGTACAAGGCCTCTATATCTATTGCCTCCAGAGTACAAGGTCTCTTTATCTATTGCCACAGGTAGCTACCTGAAGAGACCACCGAGCCATCAAATACTTTCAAAAAATGCATTGTACCTTGTATGAAAGATGGGAGATTCTCCACATGTGGGTGGGGATGGTGATATACCCATTAAATACCCGTAAATAAGCAGTAACAATTCTGATAGCCACATCCCCTGCAATATTTTTTCATCCCACTGTAGTTAAAGCAGGCACAGCTTTTATGAGAGCGGCAAGTCTGCTCTAAATTTAGGAACAGTGCAGCATCATTGACACAACACCATAGGAAGGTGCATTCGGTGGATTTCACTGGCAGGCTCAACAGATATTTATGGAACTTTGCAAGGGAGCTAAAAGACTAATGTGAGTGCAGATGCACTCATAATTAAATGCTGCAGGGTACATTTAATATTAATAGGAGACTATAGTTCTACCTTAATATTAGAAGTATTTTTTTCAAAATTCAACCTCATAATAATACTAGCACTTTGATTTTGTTTTATCCTAAAATGTGATTAAATATAAAGTAAGTTTTTAATGCAGTTATAGTGAATTTTTTTTCATCAGCTTGATAACAGTGGATTTTACCACTGAACTTAATATAAGGTATTAATTATAGAAAACACCTGAAACCCCGTCCCTGCTAATAAGATCAATACAAACACTGTAGCCACTAAAACCATATTTTACAAAATATATATTATATTCAGATAATTTAAAAGAGCCCCAAGGATATGGTCACAACAAGCTAATAAGTTTTATAGATATAGTCTTTAAAAGCAGGTGATATTTTTCACAGTGACTTTACTTTCAAATGCGGGGACACAGTTTACAAGATGGGATCTAGAGCACATTGATTTGTTTAATCGCATTGTACATCATATCATAAACCGCTGCTGGCTCCATAATGCTGCTTTTGTAGTCAAGTCAAGAGTTTGCCTTCAAAAAGATAAATTTCAATAAATTTCTAACTTTAATTATTAATGCTATGAGCAGACTAACAGGGTACAGTAACCCTCATTAATCTAACAGCTATTAGAAATGGTGCAGACTAATGAAGGTTGATTTTGTTGATTGCTACTCATTATTAGAGAAAACTTCTTCTTGTTTTGTATTACCAAAGTGAATGTATAACATTTTGTATTTATTTTCTTAAGTCATTACGTTTTGTAGCCATGTAAACATAAAATATTGTCTATGAATATTGTATATTTAACATTTGCAGCTAGTGGGTGAAGCCCTAGGTTCTTGTTTACGTGTTACATCATAATAATCTTAACTGATTTGCTGAAAATATCTGTTGTTGAAAATGTCTGAAATGCTAAAGCTAAGATTGTGCAGCGCTGAACAAGACGTGTTTTGGCTGCACTTTGCAATATATTTATTTGTAAACTTTTAAAACAATATAAAATGTATTAAACATTTAGTTTGAATCTCATCCCCGTACAAAAAAAAAAAATTCTATTTCCAACTTCAGGGAGTGCTACAAAAAAGGCCCTCCAACTTTGCAGAGGTAAATATAATAACTGAGTAATATAATATAATATAATATAATATAATATAATATAATATAATATAATATAATAACTGAGAGTAAATATAAAGACTGAGATCAAGTCTGTCTTGTGAGTGCTGCTGATATAGAAGTAAATATTTGGCATTTTAATTTTAGGGTTCTTTCTTTCTTTCTTACATTATCTAGGGATGGGTGGAGTGGAAGAGGGAGGTGGCCAGAGATTAGCTTTAAAGAAAATATTTCATGAGAAAAACATGGAGGCTGCCATTGCCAACCAAGCAACATTGATTATGCTAACTAGCTGGCTGTGCTAACCCAGTGGTCTCAATAATTACCCAGAACCAGTATTCAGAACAGGAAAGTCAAAGAAAACACAGAAGTGCTTGTTTTCTTGCTTATACTTTGGTAATAATTAAAGGGTTGGATTACCAAAAGGAGCAGATAATGTTCACTTAAACTGGGTATACACAGAGAGGTTATTTTGCGTTCAACCAGTGGTTTGAACAAAAAAAAACAATATGGCAGATTCCCACATCCACACAAGCAATGTGGATGCAGGAATCTCCTCTGCTGTGCTATTGTATTCTTACAGCGTGGATTCCCCCTTATGTAAGAATACACCGATCAGCACTGCAGTCATTGGCTGCTTTCGCTGATTTAATGCTGGTTTTCTAGGGACCATTCTATAGGAGCTAGTCTAATGACCATCTTCTGTTGAACAGAGAAGAAAAAACACATCAAAATTTGATACGTGTATAGCCTGCTTTAGCCAAATAATACAGTCAGGGCCGCTGTTAGAAATCAAGTGGCCCTGTACAACCTACCTGAAAGTCCCACCCCCCCCCCAAAAAAGTATCAACATTTTCACTAAAAATACACTAAAATCTTTATTAGCAAACACAACATAACCTACACAATTTCTGCTAAATCTAAAAAATATACAACTGTATTGAGTTAATGACTAAAGCTCTGTGTGTGATTGAGGTCTTGGGGCTTATTCATATGGGCACTGTGACCTATACTGTCTGAATCTGCATTTCTTTTTACAGCCATACAAACCACTCATTATTATTTATTTTTATTATGTTTTTCAAATTTTATTTTTTATTACTATGTTTTACAATTTTTTTAATCATTTTTTAACCACTTCCAGCCCAAGGACGTCATATGACGTCTTTGACTTTCAGTGGGAATATCTGAATGATGCCTGCAGCTACAGGCATCATCCAAATATAATTCTTTTAGAGCCAGCGATTCTGTTCACCATAAGAACAATCAATCGATTGATCGTTCTTACAGGCGACAGGAGGGCGCTGCCCTCCTGTGCTTCTCGGGGCTCTCCCGTGCCATCGGGGACCTGGAGAAATAATCCGATGCCGTCACGTCACGTCCATGCTACGTTGTAAAGAAAGCCATGATCACGGCTGGAAAGCATGGGATCATTAATTTGGGACATGTTGGGTAGTTGGGTATCTATTTACATCATCTTTCACATTATACAAAAAAAATTGGGCTAACTTTACTGTTTTGTTATTTTTTAATTCATGAAACTATTTTTTTCCCAAACCAAAGCGTTTCAAAAATTGTTGTGCAAATACCGTGAAACAAAAAAAGTTGCAATAACCGCCATTTTATTCCCTAGGGTGTCTGCTAAAAAAACATATATAATCTTTGGGGGTTCTGAGTAATTTTCTAGCAAAAAAATTATGATTTTTACATGTAGGAGAGGAGTGCCAAAATTGGCCCGGTACGGAAGTGGTTAAAATTGTATTTTTTATTATTTTTTGGGAGGCTTTATCATCTGTTGGAGCTTTCGTGAAATATTATGGGTCTAAACAGACCCCTGATGTCTCACTTTTTTCACAAAGAAAGTGATTGAGAGCACAGTCCTCAATCTCCATCTCTACAGCTTCAGCTGCACAGAATGAATGTAACAGAATGAAACAGTCTCCCTGTTTATTACTATACACAGTAAATATGCTCAACTTCAGCTTTGCTATCTCTTTAAAAAGTTTGTTTTAGCTAAGCTGGTCTAAATGAATTATTTTCTGCACTTTCAAGAAATGTGTCTGCTGTCAGTGCTGTATAAATTATATGTAGCATCAGCTACATACATTATACAGTGCTGTGTTCCAACAGCAATAAAGGGACTTCCCGTACTGCTCCTGGAACAAAATTGAGTTCAGCTGAGTGCTGCTCAGCCATTCTCAGAAAGTCTTGCAAATTAATGCAAGGCTACCTCTGATTGGCTGAGTCAACCTCAGTCAATCACGGGAAGCTGTGTATTCATACAAAAATATAGATTATAGCAAAAAAAGCCATGCTCGTTAAAAATACACAATCCAGCAAAGAGACATGCCTCCTCCAGCAAAGAGACATGCCCCCTCCAGCAAAGAGACATGCCCCCTTCAGCAAATTTGCATTTCCTTTACATAAAAATATAGGACTTTCTGTAAATGACTGAACAGCGCTCAGCTTGACTTGATTTCCTTCCAGGAACAGCATAGGAAGTCCCTGTACTGCTTCCAGAACACAGCACTGTATAATGTATGTAGGTGATGATACATACATTATACAGTGCAGCTGCATTTCTTGGAAGTGAAGGAAATAATTAAAGGGTAACTCCACTCTCGTGATACTCAAAAAATAGCAAATAAAACAAAAAAATAATATAGCATATACAATGGTGACACAAGGCATATTGTAATTGAAAGTTATTTAAAAGTACCTTTACGTTTCAAACTGCAGCTGTGTAATTTTCTGTAAAATTCAATCCAATATGACTACCTGGGGGTGTTCCGTGCACAAAATCTGTACAGAATGCCCCCCAGAAACATAATTTCCTGCTTGTAAGATTGGCTCACTGATCTTTCCAGAAGTCTGCATTAAGATATAAGTCAGATTTTTGGCATCCCCTGCAACAAAAATGTAATTTTTTGGTAAGATACCCCCATTAAAAAATTATGTCTTAGACCCCTTTCACACTGGGGCCACGGCCGCATTAGCGCTAAAGCCCTGCTCATTTTAGCAGTGCTTTAGCGCTGTTTAAATGGCACTTTTCGGCCACTAGCAGGCGCTTTTAACCCCAAAGACGGGTTAAAAACTCCTGTGTTGCGGCGCTTCAGAAACGCTTTTCATGCGATTCCGAAGCACTGCCCATTCATTCCAATGGGCAGGGCATTTTGGGAGTGCTAAATATAGTGCTCCCAAACCCCCCAAGGATGCTACTTGCAGGACTTTTTGGAATGTCCCGCAAGCGCACCACCCCAATGTGAAAAGTCACACTTGAATGAATGGGAGGCGGTTTTCAGGCACTTAGCAGAGGCTATTTCCAGCGCTAAAGGACCTGAAAACCACTCCAGTGTGAAAGGGGTCTAAAGGGATGCAGACCCTGCAATGTTCATCATTAGAGCCCTGCAGGTGCAGCAGCTAGTTTATAACTATGAAACCACTCCCATTAGATTCACTTGGGCATGGAAAACCACACAGGGATTTCTTTAGTATAACAAAAGGTAGGACTCTGCAACAATGTTTGTTAAAATCCTTGTAATGTACATAGATCATCCAGAGCAAAATGTTTTTTTTTTCTCAACAAAAGTGGTGTTACGCTTTAATTTAGGCCAGCTTAGCCAAAACAAACTATTTAAAGCGATAGTAAAGTTGGAGTTGGGCTTTAAATATACTTACTGCATAAAGTAAGATGCATACACAAATGTTCAACTTTTGCACATGGGAACTTTTACATTGCACATTTTTGAAAATTGTTATTAGCAACTGTTTCACATTTCATTCTATTATGGTATAGTTATCTGAACCCTAATTAATTCAATGTATGCTTCTTACAATGGAACACATTTTACAGTGATATGCTCTGCTCAGCATTCTATACATTCATGTGTTCTATTTCTTATAATGATTTCTAAAGTAAAACTCCTGCTTAGTGTGCTGAAATTATGCCTTTAATAAAAAAAAAAAAAAAATACCAAAATAACCTTCATGTACACCCCCACATCATGTATAAAACTGACTAACAAAGAGATATCCATTTTCTCACAAAGAAAATGTCAGTTTTATGAAAAGAGTGAAATGACATCTCTTTAATTTTGTGATGGATGAGGTAAAGCAATGATTGCAGTGTGCTGCATTTCAAAGGCACACTGGGAAATCATTGGAGCAGTCGTTAAGTAAGCCCCTTGATCACTGGAATGAAAGAGCGCCTCAGAAAATAAACTTTGTCAGACAGGATGTATCTGTGAGGAAATTAGTGTACCCATAAAGCCCCAGAGTTTCTCCCTCTGGCTCTGATGCAAATAAATCTTTTTCAATGATAGTATGTGAAAAATATATACACCTCTGCAGCTTCTAATTAATTGAGACTAGAGATAAGACCAGGATGAATTTTCAGCATTTTGCTATTTGCCAACATCAAAGGATAAGAACATTTTTTTCTTCTGAATATTTATCTTTATTTTAAAGCATAACTGTATTTAACCTTAACCACTTCGCGCCCGCGCTATAGCCGAAAGACGGCTGCAGCGCGGACGCTGTCTGCCGGGTGGCCGTCCCTGGACGCCCTGCTGTTTTTCTTTCCGCTATGTGCGGGCACGCATCACGGAAGTTCTGTGCTGGCCATGTCCCTTGGACACAGCTAGTCACAGATCGCCGTAAACGGCCAATCACATCGGCCGTTTACAGTGCGATCGGCAGTGCCAATGGGAGATGATCTCATATGTAAACATATGAGATCATCTCTCATCGCCGCTCTCCCTGCTCACGCAGAGACAGCGTGTGAGGAGGGAGAGCGAACCGCTGCAGCAGTCAGTGAAACCCCCCCCCAAAAAAACGAAACAAAGTCACGTCAGTGCCATCCATCCCCTCTGTCATCTGTCCCCACTGCCATCTGTCCCCACTGTCATCTGTCATCAGTGCCATCTGTCATCAGTGCCACATATTAGTGCCATCTGTCATCAGTGCCATCTGTCATCAGTGCCACATATTAGTGCCATCTGTCATCAGTGCCATCTGTCATCAGTGCCACATATTAGTGCCATCTGTCATCAGGGCCACCTGTCAGTGTCAAGTGCCATCTGTTATCAGTATCACGTGTCATCAGTGCCACGTATCAGTGGCATCTGTCATCAGTGTCACGTGTCATCAGTGCCACGTATCAGTGCCATCTGTCATCAGTGTCACGTGTCAGTGCCACATATTAGTGCCATCTGTCATCAGTGCCATCTGTCATCAGTGCCACATATTAGTGCCATCTGTCATCAGTGCCACATATTAGTGCCATCTGTCATCAGTGCCATCTGTCATCAGTGCCACATATTAGTGCCATCTGTCATCATGGCCACCTGTCAGTGTCAAGTGCCATCTGTTATCAGTATCACGTGTCATCAGTGCCACGTATCAGTGGCATCTGTCATCAGTGTCACGTGTCATCAGTGCCACGTATCAGTGCCATCTGTCATCAGTGTCACGTGTCAGTGCCACGTATTAGTGCCATCTGTTATCAGTGCCACGTATTAGTGCCATCTGTCATCAGTGCCACATATTAGTGCCATCTGTCATCAGTGCCACATATAAGTGCCATCTGTCATCAGTGTCATGTGTCATCAATGCCACATATTAGTGCCATCTGTCAGTGCCACATATTAGTGCCATCTGTCATCAGTGCCATGTATTAGTGCCATCTGTCATCAGTGCCACGTATTAGTGTGATCTATCATCAGTGCCACATCAGTGTCATCAGTGCCAGGTATCAGTGCCATCTGTCATCAGTGCCACATCAGTGTCATCAGTGCCAAGTATCAGTGCCATCTGCCATCAGTGCCACATCAATGTCACGTGTCATTGTCCTGGTGCTCCAGGGCCTTCAAAAGTGTAATAGGTAGTCAACAAGTTAGATGTGTCATTTATGCTCCTAGATGGTGCTCCTTGCATGTTGAGCCTCTCTATGTGGATAGGCTGTGAAAAAGTCCAACACATGTGGTATCATAATACTCAGGAGGAGTAGCAGAGTGTATTTTGGGGTGTTATTTGTGGTATACACATGCCATGTGAGAGAAATAACCTATTACAATGACAATTTTGTGGGAAAAAAAATAAAAAATAAAAAAATCTTCATTTTGCAAAGAATTGTGGAAAAAAATGACAACATCAAAAACCTCACCATGCATCTTACTAAATACCTTGAAATGTCTACTTTCAAAAAAGGGGTAATTTGGGGGGTATTTGTACTTTCCTGGCTTGTTCGGGTCGCAAGAAATGAGATAGGCCGTCAGTACTAGGGATGAGCCGAACACCCCCCGGTTCGGTTCGCACCAGAACCTGCGAACGGACCGAAAATTCGCACGAACGTTAGAACCCCATTGACGTCTATGGGACTCGAACGTTCGAAATCAAAAGTGCTCATTTTAAAGGCTAATTTGCATGGTATTGTCCTAAAAAGGGTTTAGGGACCCGGGTCCTACCCCAGGGGACATGTATCAATGCAAAAAAAACTTTTAAAAACGGCCGTTTTTTCGGGAGCAGTGATTTTAATGATGCTTAAAGTAAAAAAAAAAAGTGAAATATTCCTTTAAATATCGTACCTGGGAGGTGTCTATAGTATGCCTGTAAAGTGGCGCGTGTTTCCCGTGTTTAGAACAGTCCCTGCACCAAATGTCATTTTTAAAGGAAAAAATCTCATTTAAAACTGCTTGCGGGTTTAATGTCATGTCGGGTCCTGGCAATATGGATGAAAATCAGTGAGACAAACGGCATGGTTACCCCCCAGTCCATTACCAGGCCCTTTGGGTCTTGTATGGATATTAAGGGGAACCCCGCACCCAAATTAAAATAAGGAAAGGTGTGGGGCCACAGCAGTATACAGGCGGTGCAAACAAGACAGGGACTGTAGGTTTGTTGTTAAGTAGAATCTGTTTGTAATTTTGAACATTTTTAACGTGTTTAGCTCCAGACAAAAAATCTTTTTTAAGCTTTTTGGAAAACATAGGGAAGGGTTATCACCCCTGTGACATTTGTTTTGCTGTCTTTCCTCTTCTTCAGAAGATTTCACCTCACTTTTGTCCCAATGACAAATGTTTTTTGAAAATTTGGGTTTTTTTGTGGAACAAGGATTGGAAAGCATCAGTGGAAAGGAGAAATGTTTTTCCCATATTAACTCTTACAGGAGAGAATTTCCCTTCCTAGCGGTAGATTTCATCTCACTTCCTGTTGTCTCCTTCCGTTTGCAAGTAGGAGTCGTTTGTAAGTTAGATGTTTGAAAGTAGGGGCCTGCCCTATATACTCCGCAGAAATTTGGGCCTTAGGTGTTGTTGTGGCCACAACACTGTAAGCCCTCACAGGGCCCTGCTGTGAAATATTAAATCAAGAATTGTAATTACATGCCCCTGTTGAAACAGGGGCAGAAAAACTGGGCCTTTGGTGGTGGTGGTGGTGCTGGTGCCACAACACTGTAATGCCCCGTACACACGGTCAGATTTTCCGACGGAAAATGTGTGATAGGACCTTGTTGTCGGAAATTCCGACCGTGTGTGGGCTCCATCGGATATTTTCCATCGGATTTTCCGACACACAAAGTTGGAGAGCAGGAGATAAAATTTTCCGACAACAAAATCCGTTGTTGGAAATTCCGATCGTGTGTAGACAAATCCGACAGACAAAGTGCCACGCATGCTCAGAATAAATAAAGAGATGAAAGCTATTGGCCACTGCCCCGTTTATAGTCCCGACGTACGTGTTTTACGTCACCGCGTTCAGAATGATGGGATTTTCCGACAACTTTGTGTGACCGTGTGTATGCAAGACAAGTTTGAGCCAACATCTGTCGGAAAAAATCCATGGATTTTGTTGTCGGAATGTCCGAACAAAGTACGGGGCATAAGTCCTCACTCGATCTTGGTGGGTGCAGAAATGGGCCCTGCTGTGAAATATTAGATCAAGAATTGTAATTACATGCCCCTGTTGAACAAGGGCAGAAAAATTGGGCCTTTGGTGGTGGTGGTGGTGGTGGTGCTGGTGCTGGTGCCACAACACTGTAAGTCCTCACTCGCTCTTGGTGGGTGCAGAAATGGGCCCTGCTGTGAAATATTAGATCAAGAATTATAATTACATGCCCCTGTTGAACAGGAGCTGAAAAATTAGGCCTTAGGCACTGGTGCTGGTGCCACAACACTGCAACCCCTCACAGTAACTCTAGTTGGAACGCAGGAACGAGCCCTGCTGCAAAGTATTGCATCAAAAATTGTAATTACACGCCCCTGTTAAACAGGGGCAGAAAAATTGGGCCTTAGGCACTGGTGCTGGTGCCACAACGCTGCAACCCCTCACAGACACTCTAGTTGGAACGCAGGAACAAGCCCTGCTGCAAAGTATTGCATCAAAAATTGTAATTACACGCCCCTGTTAAACAGGGGCAGAAAAATTGGGCCTTAGGCACTGGTGCTGGTGCCACAACACTGCAACCCCTCACAGACACTCTAGTTGGAACGCAGGAACGAGCCCTGCTGCAAAGTATTGCATCAAAAATTGCAATTACACGCCCCTGTTAAACAGGGGCTGAAAAATTGTGCCTTAGGCACTGGTGGTGGCGCCCAGAACCAAAAATGTTCTTACAAGCTATCAGCGTGATCATTGAGGAGGAAGAGGATAATTACTCAGGGATAGTCACTCAGCATCAGCATAGGCAGTCTTTGAAGGGATCTGAGATTTAAAAAAAAAATATTCGGTTACATCAGCATCGGGTGCTTGGTAGCTGGTGGTGATCCAAGACTGATTCATTTTTATGAAGGTCAGTCGATCGACCGAGTCGGTGGACAGACGCACCCTGTGATCGGTTACCACGCCTCCAGCAGCACTGAATGTGCGTTCCAAAAGAACGCTGGATGCAGGACAGGCCAGTACCTCAATTGCATACTGTGCAAGCTCTGGCCAGTGATCCATCCTCAAGACCCAGTAACCCAGAGGATTTTCGGTGGGAAAGGTGTCCAAATCTGATCTTGCCCCTTGGTATTCCTGCACCATGTAAAACAGACGCTGGCGATGGTTGCTGGAACCGATCATACCTTGGGGCTGCGGACCAAAAAATTGTCTGAACGCATCGGTCAGACGGCCACCTTCTCCACCGCTCCTTCTTTGACTGACCAAAGCCTCAGCAACACGTTGTCCAGAAACAGGAGTTTGTAACCTCCCAGTCTCTGTGAACGCATTGCACAGACCTTTCTGCAAGGCCTCCCGAAGATGTTTCATCCTCTGCTCCCTCTGCGATGGCAAGATAAGGTCCACAACCTTACCCTTGTAACGTGGATCAAGGAGGGTTGCCAGCCAGTATTGGTCCTTCTCCTTGATCCCACGAATACGAGGATCCTTACGCAGGCTTTGCAGGATCAGGGAGGCCATGCAGCGTAGGTTTGCTGAGGCATTCGGTCCGGAGTCCTCTGGGTCACTAAGGATGACATGGTCTGCAGCCACCTCCTCCCAGCCACGTACAAGTCCATATGTTTCTTGGGACTGATCCCTTAAAGACTGCTGCTGATGCTGAGTGCCAGGCTCCACCTCCATACTGACACAATCTTCCTCCTCCTCCTCCTCCTCATCCTCTTCCTGTGTGATCGGCGGGCACGCAGGAACACTGTCTGGATAAAGGGGGCCTTGAGAGCTAAGGAAGTCCTCCTCTTCCTGCCTCTGTTCTGCCTCAAGTGCCCTGTCCATTATTCCACGCAGCGTGTGCTCCAACAGGTGGACAAGGGGGACAGTGTCACTGATGCATGCACTGTCACTGCTCACCATCCTCGTGGCCTCCTCAAATGGTGACAGGACAGTGCATGCATCCCTGATCATGGCCCACTGGCGTGGGAAAAAAAGACAAGCTCCCCTGACCCTGTCCTGGTGCCATAGTCGCACAGGTACTCATTGATGGCCCTCTGCTGCGTGTGCAGCCGCTGCAGCATGGCCAACGTTGAGTTCCACCTAGTGGGCATGTCACAGATTAGGCGGTTCTTGGGCAGGTTAAACTCCTTTTGGAGGTCCGTCAGCCGAGCACTGGCATTATATGACCAGCGGAAATGCACACAGACTTTCCTGGCCTGCCTCAGGACATCCTGTAAGCCCGGGTACCTGCCCAAGAACCGCTGCACCACCAAGTTAAGGACGTGAGCCAAACAGGGCACATGGGTCATTTGTCCCTGTCGGAGGGCAGAGAGGAGGTTGGTGCCATTGTCGCAAACCACCATTCCTGCCTTAAGTTGGCGTGGCATCAACCACCTCTGAACCTGCCCCTGCAGAGCTGACAGAACCTCTGCCCCAGTGTGGCTCCTGTCCCCCAAGCACACCAGCTCAAGCACCGCATGGCATCTTTTGGCCTGCGTACTTGCGTAGCCCCTTGAACGGCTACGGAGCACCGCTGGTTCCGAGGACAAAGCACAGGAAGAGGCCATGGAGGAAGAAGAAGAGGAGGGGGTGGAGGAGAGAGGTGTGTCACAATCATTAGCATTTTGGAGGCGTGGTGGCGGAACAACCTCCAACACTACTGCACCTTGTCCTGCATCCTTCCCAGCTGCCAGCAGAGTCACCCAATGCACCGTGAAACTTAGGTAACGTCCCTGTCCATGCCTGCTGGACCATGAGTCAGCGGTAATATGCACCTTACCGCTGACCGCCCTGTCCAGCGAGGCATGGACATTGCCTTCCACATGCCGGTAGAGAGCCGGAATCGCCTTCCGTGAGAAAAAGTGGCGTTTGGGTACCTGCCACTGAGGAACCGCACATTCCACAAACTCACGGAAGGGGGCAGAGTCTACCAACTGAAAAGGCAGCAGTTGAAGTGCTAGCAATTTTGCCAAGCTAGCATTCAACCGCTGGGCATGTGGATGGCTGGGAGCAAACTTCTTTCGGCGGTGCAGCAGCTGGGGCAGGGAAATTTGCCTGGTACAATCTGACGTCGGTGTACCAAAAGCAGATTGCCCACAAGTACTTGGCTGTGACACACCTAATTCTACACCTTCATTCCTCTCAGTGCAGGTCTCAGAGAGGACTGAAGGTCTAGTGGGGTTGGAAATCTCAGCTGATGAGGAGCAAGGAGAGGTCCTCTTTGTTCTTTGGTGTGGGTCTTTTAGATATGCTTGCCAACGAACTGCATGGCAGGTCAACATATGTCTGGTCAAGCATGTGGTACCCAAGCGGGAGATGTTTTGGCCACGCGAGATACGCTTGAGACATATGTTGCAAATAGCAGCGGTGCGATTTGATGCACTCGTCTCAAAAAAGGCCCACACCAAAGAACTTTTTGAATAACGGGTAGAGACTGCAGCGCCCTGCACATGTGGAGCTTTGGGGTGTGATGCAGTCAATGTGCTGCCCTTAGGCTGGCCCCTGGAGGGTCCCCTGCCTCGTTGGTGATGTGCCGCTTCCTCCTCCTCCTCCTCCTCCTCCTCTCTCCTATCAGGCACCCACGTTGAGTCAGTGACCTCATCATCCCCTCCCTCCTCATCACTGGAGCAAACCTGGCAGTATGCTGCAGCAGGGGGAGCATGACTGCCAGATTGCTGTCCTTCTTGGGCACCCCCTCTGTCCGTGCTCATGTTACTGCCTTCATCGAGCTCAGTATCATCATCAGAGCCTTCCAAACGCTGGGCATCCTCCTGGAGCATGTACCCAACACTGTGGTCAAACAGTTCGAGGGACTCCTCAGGAGGACATGGTGGGGCTAGGGAAGGAGTCACTGATGACATTGAGCTGAGGGAAGAGGCCGCTGCTTTGCCAGACAAAGTACCCTGGGCATGGGTGAGAGAGGATGAGGAGGATGAGGACGGCTTGATCATCCACTCGACCAAGTCTTCCGCATGTTGCGGCTCAACACGGCCAGCTGCCGAAAAAAAGGCCAAGCGTGTCCCACAGCCACGTGCTGATGAGAATGCACCGTCTCCACGACCAGCACTAGACACAGAGCCTGCTTGCCCTCTCTTATTGGCTTGTGACTGTCTGCCTCTCCTTCTTGGCCTTCCAGACATACTAATGGCCTGTAGCTGCACTAAGCTGGGATATATATATATATATATATATATATATATATATATATACTGATACTGCAGCTAGCAAAATCAACTGCCTGCCTGTAGTATGAGAACACCACCAACCTTCTACAGGTAGCTTTAGCTGAACACTGTGAGCAGGACGCACCCCACTAACTTGTAGGTTTAGCAGAACACTGTGAGCAGGACGCACTGCACTAACTGTAAATAGTCTAGCTGCCTGACTGTGGTACTAATAGGATCAAAAGAACACCAGTAATTTTCTTCAGGTAGCTGTATATACTGTAACAAGACAAGCCTGCCTGTCAGTAAGAAGATAACAGGAACGGATCTAGCTGAACACTGTGAGCAGGATGCACTGCACTAACTTTAAATAGTCTAGCTGCCTGACTGTGGTACTAATAGGATCAAAAGAACACCAGTAATTTTCTTCAGGTAGCTGTATATACTGTAACAAGACAAGCCTGCCTGTCAGTAAGAAGATAACAGGACCGGATCTAGCTGAACACTGTGAGCAGGATGCACTGCACTAACTTTAAATAGTCTAGCTGCCTGACTGTGGTACTAATAGGATCAAAAGAACACCAGTAATTTTCTTCAGGTAGCTGTAAATTCTGTTACAAGACAAGCCTGCCTGTCAGTAGGAAGATAACAGGAACGGATCTAGCTGAACACTGTGAGCAGGACGCACTGCACTAACTTTAAATAGTCTAGCTGCCTGACTGTGGTACTAATAGGATCAAAAGAACACCAGTAATTTTCTTCAGGTAGCTGTAAATACTGTTACAAGACAAGCCTGCCTGTCAGTAGGAAGATAACAGGAACGGATCTAGCTGAACACTGTGATCAGGACGCACTGCACTAACTTTAAATAGTCTAGCTGCCTGACTGTGGTACTAATAGGATCAAAAGAACACCAGTAATTTTCTTCAGGTAGCTGTAAATACTGTTACAAGACAAGCCTGCCAGTCAGTAGGAAGATAACAGGAACGGATCTAGCTGAACACTGTGAGCAGGACGCACTGCACTAACTTTAAATAGTCTAGCTGCCTGACTGTGGTACTAATAGGATCAAAAGAACACCAGTAATTTTCTTCAGGTAGCTGTAAATACTGTTACAAGACAAGCCTGCCTGTCAGTAGGAAGATAACAGGAACGGATCTAGCTGAACACTGTGAGCAGGACGCACTGCACTAACTTTAAATAGTCTAGCTGCCTGACTGTGGTACTAACAGGATCAAAAGAACACCAGTAATTTTCTTCAGGTAGCTGTAAATACTGTTACAAGACAAGCCTGCCTGTCAGTAGGAAGATAACAGGAACGGATCTAGCTGAACACTGTGAGCAGGACGCACTGCACTAACTTTAAATAGTCTAGCTGCCTGACTGTGGTACTAATAGGATCAATAGAACACCAGTAATTTTCTTCAGGTAGCTGTAAATACTGTTACAAGACAAGCCTGCCTGTCAGTAGGAAGATAACAGGAACGGATCTAGCTGAACACTGTGAGCAGGACGCACTGCACTAACTTTAAATAGTCTAGCTGCCTGACTGTGGTACTAATAGGATCAATAGAACACCAGTAATTTTCTTCAGGTAGCTGTAAATACTGTTACAAGACAAGCCTGCCTGTCAGTAGGAAGATAACAGGAACGGATCTAGCTGAACACTGTGAGCAGGACGCACTGCACTAACTTTAAATAGTCTAGCTGCCTGACTGTGGTACTAATAGGATCAATAGAACACCAGTAATTTTCTTCAGGTAGCTGTAAATACTGTTACAAGACAAGCCTGCCTGTCAGTAGGATGATAACAGGAATGGATCTAGCTAAACTGAATACAGTGTATATATATATATGCAACACCTGGGATGCATATATATACACAATACACTGTAAGTGCAGCTAACTGACTGACTGTCCTGCCTAATCTAGCTAACTCAAATGAAATGACACTGTCTCTCTCTGTCTCTATCTCTCAGCACACCGAAACACACTGCACAGGGCCGCTGTGCAGGCGGCCTTATATAGTGTGGAGCGTGTACTAAATCCCCTGAGCCATAATTGGCCAAAGCCTCCTTGGCTTTGGCCAATTACGGCTCTCTGTTCAGGCGGCGCTGTGATTGGCCAAGCATGCGGGTCATAGTGCATGCTTGGCCAATCATCAGCCAGGGCCGTGGCGCGCCACACGAATTTGGCGCGAACGGCCCATATCGTTCGCAATTCGGCGAACGACCGAACAGCCGATGTTCGAGTCGAACATGGGTTCGACTCGAAAACGAAGCTCATCCCTAGTCAGTACATCAGGTGTGATCAAATTTTTATGATTTGCACCACAGCTTGTAGACTCTCTAACTTTCACAAAGACCAAATAATATCCACTAATTTGGGTTATTTTTTACCAAAGATATGTAGCAGTATAAATTGTGGCCAAGTTTATGAAGAAAAATTAAATATTTGCAAAATTTTATCACAGAAACTAAGAAAAATGCGTTTTTTTTCAAAATTTTCGGTCTTTTTTCATTTATAGCGCAAAAAATAAAAAACCCAGAGGTGATCAAATACCACCAAAAGAAAACTCTATTTATATGGAAAAAAGGACAAAAAATTCATTTGGGTACAGTATTACATGACTGAGTAATTGTCATTCAAAGTGTGACAGTGCTGAAAGCTGAAAATTGGTCTGGGCAGGAGGGGGGTTTAAGTGCCCAGTAGGCAAGTGGTTAAACAATGGCAATGTTCATGAAAATAATTTCTTTATCTCTCCAAAAAAGTAGAAATTTGGGGTTTGAGGTTACTATTACTCCTGGAAAAAAGCTGTATGTGCAATGTGCTGGCTGCATTAAGCAGAAACTCTTAACCTGACCTACATCAACTGCAGCCACTATTACAGAACTACATTTACTAGCAAGCATTGTCAGTGACATAGGTTAAAACTTATAAGGCTGGGTTCACACATATGAGAATTGGATGCGGCTTACATCGCATTCAATTTGCAGAACATTTAAAAATATGTTCTTTTCAATGGGTCTGGTTCACATATGTGCGTTGCATCTGCAGTCCGCATTGCACAAAAAAGTGTGCGATTTCTAGGCAGTGCAGTGCGAATTGCAGGCACATAATCTTCAATGGGAACGCACCTGATTCGCAGATGTGTTTAGTTGTGAACAGGAATTCTCTCCCCCTCCTCACTACACCTCCCCGCTTTCCCAGGTCAGCTGATCCGCAGATACAATGGAGAGGAACTGCTGAATGAATCATTTTTATCTTCGCAGGGAAACCGGAGCTGCAATTCACACTGCACATGTGTGAACCCAGCCTAAAGGAAGGAGGGGGGCTGAGGACAATATTCAGCACCTCACGGAATGCTACAGCATGCATTCTTTCATCTAATGGGGCGTACACACGGTCGGACTTTTCGTCTACAAAAGTCCGACGGACGCCGACGGACTAAAGCTGGCTGGTAATCCGATCGTGTGTGGGCTTCTCCGGACTTTCAGCGGACTTTTTCGGCCTCAAATCCGACGGACCTTAGATTTGAAACATGCTTCAAATCTTTACGTCGTAACTATGACGGACCCCGAAATCCGCCCGTCTGTATGCTAGTCCGACGGACAAAAAAACGACGCATGCTCATAAGCAAAAACTAAACGGAAGCACTCGGTCTAGTAAAACTAGTGTTCGTATTGTAGGTAGCACATTCCTCACGCTGCAAAATCTGTGATCGTTGAATGCAGCGCATTTAATGTCTTCTTTACGAATGCTATAAAGAACGAAGATGTTTTGCTGTTCATATTCAAACAGAGTTCTCCCAAACTGATTTCTGGATTCTTTTTCTCTTTGATCTCATGAATGATATGGTATGCTTTTTAAAAACAATGTTTCCATACTAATAATACTTTTTACACTTTTTTTTTTTTGGTGTAGTCATCTTTTCTTGTAATTTTTATCCAGATATTTATTTTATGATTGTTGTGGAACTTTTTTTCTGTTTATCTATATATATATATTTTTTTGTGTTTGTAAAGTTACCACAGGGAACCCATTTTTATATTTTTTTGGTTTATTTTTTTTGGTGTTTGTAAAGTTACCACAAAGAACCCATTTTTATTTTTTTTTTTATTTATTTTTTTATGTTTGTAAAGTTACCACAAAGAACCCTTTATTATTTTTATTTTTATAGTGATTTTTTATTTTTTGTATATAAAGTTAACCCAAAGAACCGTTTTTGGTTATGTATCTTTTTTTTTTTTTTAAGACTTACCACTCGAACATTATTAACATTATTAATGTATTTTTGGTGTGTTTTTGCAAACTCAATGAGAGTGTTGTCCCTTGTTAATTTAACATTGTGTCTAAAATCAATGATTTAAAATAAAACACATAAAGTCTTTTCATAAACTCAAAAAAGATCCATTTATTCATGGTCTAAATAAAATAAAGAGGAAGTCAACGCTGGAAAAAGTCTGTGGACAAGAAAATTGGGATCTTGAGGAGTCCATATAAAAGGGAGCACAATCTGGTCCAGGAATCCCAGAGATCAACAGCACCAGCAGATGATATAGATGTCCCCAGACTGTGGTACTACAACAGCCTGCGTCTTCTGTCAGACCAGACTGAACCCAGGTCATCACTTTCTTCTCTATCCTGCAGCCTTTCCTCCACGCTGCCCTGCAACCTACCCTGCAGCCTTCCCTGTAGCCTTCTTTGGAGGCTGTGGCTCTGGTGTTTCAGTTGTGGCAGGAGGAGGAGGAGGAGGAGGAGGGGGGGCTGCCTCATGTAGTTGGGTGCTTCGTGTTAGCGTGCCCTGGAGCCCCTTCTGGATTGTTTCCCCAAATAGTCGCTCACAAATGAGGCGCTGCTCCCAATCCATTTGAAGAAGCCTGCTGGCTAAGTAGCAGCCATAGGACTCTTCCGCTTCGGGGGGGCTCCTTAAAAAACGGGTGGCCTCTTGCATGAGGCGCAGGGATGCCTCCTGTGTGACCGTCCCCTTCCTGGCCCTTTTTTTGGGAAGGCGGAGGGGAGGCACTTGGGATTCGGTCAGTCTCCTACTGGGCCCAGCCACCTCACTTGGCCCAGCCACCTCACTGGGACCAGCCACCTCCTGCCTGACACTGGGCCCAGCCTCCTCCAGGATGATGGTGAATCCGGCCTCCTCCAGGCTGTCCATGGGCCCGGTCTCCTCCTGCCTGCCACTTTCCACACATTCCTCCTGGATGGACTTATCCTGTGTATAAAAAAAGGACATAGTTTTAGTATATTTTTTTGGGTTCATCAATGACACACAATTTGCTTCTCATGACTAGCAAATTCAATGTGAATACATCTCTTTAATAAAAGAGTCTAATCAGACACCCTAATTTTTTGAAGCAGGTGCTAAACATATTTAGCCACTACTGTCAATTGATATGTATACACAATTTTGAGGGGAAAATTATTTTAGACAATTATAACATCCAGTTAACATCATTAATATTAGTACAGTAAATATTTGTTAAAATAATTTACATGACTCCATATGGTCATATCCGGTTCATCCAGGATGGAAGACCCAGCTTGCTCCTCATCAGCCTCTGCTGGGTTGGAGGGAAGGGTGGAGGGAAGGGTGGAGGGAAGGGTGGAGGGAAGGGTTGAAAGTGATGCCCTGGCTTCAGTCTGGTCATCAAGAAAACGTTGATTGTAGTACCACAGCCTGGGTACATAAACATCATCTGCTGATGCTCCTGATCTCATTGATTCCTGGATCTTCTTATGCTCCCTCTTATACATGTTCCTCAAGACCCCAATTTTCTTGAACAATGTCTCCATTGTTGCTTCCGGGATGGTCGCCTGGACAAAGGACAGAAGTCTCTCCAGCGTTGACTTCCTCACATGCTTTGCATAATACTGAGGGTGTTTCACCTCCCACAAATTCCTCATCTCTCTATATTTAGAAATAAAAGCAGTAAGGAACTCTGTATTCCTTAAATAGGGGATTCATAATGTCTGTAAAAGATAAAGACACAAGACAAAAAACACTTATTAGGTTTCTGCTAAACCCTCATCATCTTATCCCTATGTAGGCCTCATCAATCTGTAAAGCCATATAGGCCGCTTGCTACAAAGTCTTGACCAAAAGTATAAACTTAAAATTACTTTCGTTTAGTAGCGTCCCGGTCCACTATCACCTACGCACAGAACCTACGTACGACACAATATGTAACA
The DNA here is from genome assembly GCA_037952835.1 of Lithobates septentrionalis. Classification (NCBI taxonomy): domain Eukaryota; kingdom Metazoa; phylum Chordata; class Amphibia; order Anura; family Ranidae; genus Lithobates; species Lithobates septentrionalis. Next base: position 14,500,679 of record JBBDGP010000082.1, on the reverse strand, counting down.
GCGCTTTATACACTGCACATGCATAATACTACGCCTACTTGGCCCGCCACTGACGTTCTTTTTGTTTACGCACATAATCCGCCCTTGACTCTACGCACAGAACGTACGTACATACGACACGTGCACAAGGCCCCTCTTTATACACTACGCATGTGTGAAACTCCGCCTGCGTCGCCCGCCCCTGACGTTCGATTTTAACTCATATTCTCCGCCCATTTTTATTTACGGTGCGTAGTGGGGTGAATAATGGCAGAGACACATCAGGTGTGTACTACCTCAGGTAGCGAAGAAAGCCCGGAGGCTGGAACGTCAAGATTAGGGATGAGCCGAACACCCCCCCTGTTCGATTCGCACCAGAACATGCGAACAGGAAAAAAGTTTGTTCGAACACGTGAACACCGTTAAAGTCTATGGGACACGAACATGAATAATCAAAAGTGCTAATTTTAAAGGCTAATATGCAAGTTATTGTCATAAAAAGTGTTTGGGGACCTGGGTCCTGCCCCAGGGGACATGGATCAATGCAAAAAAAAGTTTTAAAAACGGCCGTTTTTTCACGAGCAGTGATTTTAATAATGCTTAAAGTCAAACAATAAAAGTGTAATATCCCTTTAAATTTCGTACCTGGGGGGTGTCTATAGTATGCCTGTAAAGGGGCGCATGTTTCCTGTGTTTAGAACAGTCTGACAGCAAAATGACATTTTGAAGGAAAAAACCCATTTAAAACTACCCGTGGCTATTGCATTGCCGACAATACACATAGAAGTTCATTGATAAAAACGGCATGGGAATTCCCCAAAGGGAAACCCCGAACCAAAATTTAAAAAAAAATTACGTGGGAGTCCCCCTAAATTCCATACTAGGCCCTTCAGGTCTGGTATGGATATTAAGGGGAACCCCGGCCAAATTTTTTTAAAAAAATGACATGGGGTTCCCCCTAAATTCCATACCAGACCCTTCAGGTCTGGTATGGATTTTAAGGAGAACCCCACGCCAAAAAAAAAAAAAAAAAAACGGCGTGGGGTCCCCCCAAAAATCCATACCAGACCCTAATCCGAGCACGCAACCTGGCAGGCCGCAGGAAAAGAGGGGGGACGAGAGTGCGGCCCCCCCCTCCTGAACCGTACCAGGCCACATATATATATGTATATATATATATATATATATATATATATATATAGATATATATATATATATATATATATATATATATATATATATACATACATATATATATATATATATATATATATATATATATATATATATATATATATATATATATATATATATATATATATATATATATATATATATATATATATATATATATATATATATATATATATATATATATATGTATATATGTATGTATGTATATATATATATATATATATATATATATATATATATATATATATATATATATATATATATATATATATATATATATATATATATATATATATATATATATATATATATATATATATATATATATATATATATATATATATATATATAGGTAGATATAGATAGATATAGAAATTTATTTAATTGTTTTTTAATATTTAAATTAATATTTATTTTTATATTTAGATTTTGTTTGATATTTAGATTTATATTTAGTTCTAGATATAGAGAGAGAGAGATCAAAAGATTTTTAGCTATATTTAGATATTGATATCTAGATATCGAGATATCTAGCTATCTCGATATGTCTTTAGAAATTAAAATCTTTAAGTCAACTAGGAACTCTACACAAACAGACAATTTGTACACCACTTCACTACAAATGTTTGAAGATTACTATGTACTAAAATATCTGTGTGCTAAGTATATTAATTTTTTGCTTCACATAGGGGAAAAATCACTCAGCCAACAAGAAGAACCCAGTCCCCCCCAAGCAAAAGAGAAAGCAGTAGTACAGCAGCTACAACACCACCTGGAGACACACCACCTCCTGGACCCTCTGCAATCAGGCTTCCGCCCAGGCCATGGCACAGAAACAGCACTTCTCAAAATATGGGACGACGCCCTTGAAGCAGCAGATGACGGGGAACCGAGTCTCCTGGTACTGTTAGACCTCAGCGCAGCATTCGATACAGTGGACCACAATACTTTACTTGTCCGCCTCTCAGAAGTTGCAGGAGCCACAGATTCTGCCCTAAAATGGTTTACATCCTTCTTAGAGAATCGCTCTCAGACAGTGAAACTGGGAACATTCACCTCGGAATCTCGGGCAGTCTCCTGTGGAGTCCCTCAGGGCTCACCCTTGTCACCAGTGCTATTTAACATCTACATCCGCCCGCTTCTCAATATCATCAGGAAAAGGGACCTCTGCTTCCACTCATACGCAGACGACACCCAACTCTACTTTCGCATTAATGGACAGAAAGATCATCATCAGCAACTGCAGAAATGCCTCACTTTAATCAATGACTGGATGACCGCTACCTCCCTCAAACTTAACGAATCAAAAACAGAACTTCTTCTCCTGCAAGCCAACAAAAATTCCAAAATTGAGACTCCGTGGACACCACCCTCCATCCTCGGACAGACCATCTCCCCCAGCACCAAAGTCAAGAGTCTCGGAGTCATCTTTGACTCAGGAATGACAATGGATGCACAAATAGGATCGGTGGTGAGCGGATCTCACCACCTCCTCCGCCTGCTTCGCAGACTCATCCCCTTCATCCCAGAAGAGGACAAAGCGGCAGTTGTGGGAACGATCATCAATTCCCGACTCGACTACGCAAATTCCCTCTACGTAGGTCTACCCCAATACCAGCTTGCGCGCTTGCAACTCATGCAGAACACGGCGGCAAGGCTGTTAACAGGGAAAAAGCCCTGGGAATCCATCTCCCCATCCCTAAAAAGCCTACATTGGCTAACGGTGAAGAATCGGATCACATTCAAGACCCTCTGCCTCACCCATAAATGCATACAAGGAAACGCTCCGCAATATCTCCGGGAAAAAATAAAACACTACACACCGAATCGCAGTCTTCGATCAGCTAACCAAAACCTCCTCCTCATTCCCAAATACCGCTACAAAGCAAAGGGAGAACGTAGATTTGCAGTCCAAGGACCTCGACTATGGAATGCTCTCCCAACCAACCTCCGCATGGAAGAAAACCACCAGGCCTTCAGGAAAAAACTAAAGACCTTCCTTTTCTAGAAGCTGGCCACAGAGAATACATCTAGCGCCTTGAGGCGATTCAGTTCGCAATTTGCAGCGCTTTACAAATTATTCATTCATTCATTCATTCATGGCTGCCTTTTATTTTATGTAATTTTTCTACTCTATTTTAGGTGATCTGGTTGTGCTTGAGTCAAGCAACAGCGCCACCCCCGAGGATGTTCATGAACTATGCGACATGGGCACCCCACCAGGTCGGTGTCTGAGACACCAGCTTTATGGTAAGGTAAACTATGTATGTGTGCATATTTCTAAACACATCTTTTTTTTCATTCCACTTTAGGTCCAAGTGACTATTTCACCACAGACAGTGCCCAACGGCTAATTGCTCAAATAATGGCCTGGAATGGGGAGATCGATCAAATGCGTAATCGGCTGGATCGTATGCAGCAGGAAATGAAGGACATGATTGATGTTTTGGGTCGAATCTAAATGCCCTTTTTGAAACCACAAAACATCGATCATGTCCTTCATTTCCTGGTTTGCTGACCCCATTCTGGGCCTTCTCTTTATTATTTTCTGTTAAATGATATGCCTGCTTAACAACATTTAAAAAAGGAGGCCTGTTTTTAGAAAACACAAAAAAAAAAATACAAAAAAATACAAAAAAATTACAAAAAATGTTTTTAAAAAAAACAAAAAAAAAAAGGATGTAAAAAAAAATGGTTTTTAAAAAAAAAAAGGGATTTTAAAAACAAAAAAACAAAAAAAGTAAAAAAATAAAACGGATTTAAAAAAAAAAAAAAGGCCTGTTTGCTAAAATCAAAATGCCCAACAAATTTTATTTTTGATTATCTAAAAATCTTTAACTATAATTATATTATTCTAAATGTATTAATATATCATTATATTTTTGGCTAGGAACATTTTATACTAAATGCATAACTGAATGGATACCAATGATTAAAAATATCTGCTTAGGATTCAAATAAATGTGTGGTTTGTTATTTCAATGCTCAGTATCAGTTTGTTTCAATTGCAAAAAGTTGTTTACAGTGACAATGGAGCTTATTTAGAAATTTACAAGGAAAATACAGTTGGCACTACAACTGCTCGACCATAACCTAGGAGAAAGCCCAAAAGAAAGGCAAGCAATAAATATAATTCAAGATTTCATCAAGATTGTTTTTATTTTAAATCTTTAGATATCCTGGCCCATTGCAATGGCCCCCATACCCATAAAATAATTAACATATTGCTGTCTAACTTGATGGGCACTTTGGGGGGCCAAGCCAGTACAGACAGTATCCAGGTCCGTAAGATTGTCACCGATAAGTCCGGCCTCAGGCCCAACTGGCACCATATAATTTGGAGAATGTTTGTGCAAAAAGTTGTGCAGGATGCAGCACGATAAAATGATAAAATTAAGTTTGTATTCCGCCAAATTAATGGAGGTTTGAAACAGGTGGAACCGGCTGGCCAGAATCCCAAACGCATTCTCAACCACTCTTCTAGCTCTGGCCAGCCGGAAATTAAAAACCCTCCTCTCCGGGGTGAGGGTTCTTTGGGGGAATGGCTTCATGAGGTGCTTGCTCAGAGCGAAGGCTTCATCGGCAATGAAGACAAAGGGGAGTCCTTCCACGTTATCTGCATCAGGTGGCAATCCCCGGCCACCACTCTGGAGATGCTGGCAGAACTCCGTCTGGGCAAATTCTCCTCCATCTGACATCCGGCCATTCTTCCCCACATCCACATATAGAAATTCATAGTGTGCCCACACCACCGCCATTAAAACAATACTGTGGAACCCCTTATATTTAAAATAGTATGACCCCGAATGGGGTGGTGGCACAATGTGGGCATGTTTCCCATCTATAGCCCCTCCACAATTGGGAAAGTCCCAACGGGTGGCAAAATGGGATGCCACAGTCTGCCATTCCTGTGGCGTTGAAGGAAACTGGGGAATCAAACAAGAAAACAAAAATCAGTAATTTTGAATATAACATTGCAAGAAAATTATACAATTAAAAACATTATTCCCCAGCATCAGTATAACATTAAATAATTTAAATCTTCTGGAAGAAATAATATGGAAAGGCACACTTATCAGATTGCTCACCCCCTCTGATGGAACATTGATTACATTTTAGGGGGTGGTGAAATTAAAAAAAAATATTAATTTTAGGACACGCAGGGATTTATGGACTAAAAAGGCTACAAGACTGTGCAGTTGTCGCATTCTGCAAGTACAGTTGCTCCCCAGCTTAAAGTAAATGAGGTAAGGTAAAAAGGCTTTCATGTTGCAAGGAGTACACAATCACATGCAAGGGCAATTAATGAAAACACTTTGTGGCTTGCATATGATTTGATGATGGAAATCAGCAGAGCTTCTGCTCATTTACTAAAGCACTGGAGCAAATGCACTTGTAGAGTGCACATGCATTTTGCAAAGTGCAACATATATTTGCTTTTTAAAAATCAACACCACAGAACATTTTAGCAAATTATTAGGGGGGATTTGGAAATCAAGCTAATTATATGCACACTATTTGGATAGAGTTTAGGTGGGGGGTTGGGAAATCAAGCTAATTGCTAATTATATGCACACTATTTGGATAGAGTTTAGGTGGGGGGGTTGGGAAATCAAGCTAATTGCTAATTATATGCACACTATTTGGATAGAGTTTAGGTGGGGGGGGGTTGGGAAATCAAGCGAATTGCTAATTATATGCACACTATTTGGATAGAGTTTAGGTGGGGGGGTTGGGAAATCAAGCTAATTGCTAATTATATGCACACTATTTGGATAGAGTTTAGGTGGGGGGGTTGGGAAATCAAGCTAATTGCTAATTATATGCACACTATTTGGATAGAGTTTAGGTGGGGGGGTTGGGAAATCAAGTTAATTGCTAATTATATGCACACTATTTGGATAGAGTTTAGGTGGGGGGGTTGGGAAATCAAGCTAATTGCTAATTATATGCACACTATTTGGGTAGAGTTTAGGTGGGGGGGTTGGGAAATCAAGCTAATTGCTAATTATATGCACACTATTTGGATAGAGTTTAGGTGGGGGGGGGTTGGGAAATCAAGCTAATTGCTAATTATATGCACACTATTTGGATAGAGTTTAGGTGGGGGGTTGGGAAATCAAGCTAATTGCTAATTATATGCACACTATTTGGATAGAGTTTAGGTGGGGGGGTTGGGAAATCAAGCTAATTGCTAATTATATGCACACTATTTGGATAGAGTTTAGGTGGGGGGGGGGGTTGGGAAATCAAGCTAATTGCTAATTATATGCACACTATTTGGATAGAGTTTAGGTGGGGGGGAAATCAAGCTAATTGCTAATTATATGCACACTATTTGGATAGAGTTTAGGTGGGGGGGTTGGGAAATCAAGCTAATTGCTAATTATATGCACACTATTTGGATAGAGTTTAGGGGAAACAAAATACAATGCAGCTGACTAAATACATTCAAACTGAGTAGACTAGGTGGATATGTGCCCAGCATTGTATGCTGGGGAGGTTATTAAAGGCAAATATACATGTATGACAAAAAAGAACAGGAAAAAAATCCAGCATGCGTGAGGAGAAAAAGGGGACATTCACACTATATTGCAATGATGGTAAGTAGTGTTTGAGCTAAGAAATACATTACATTATCAAAGATTAAATAAAAGAACATGTGATGCTAATAAATGAAAAAAATCTTACCTTAATATAGTCCTTCTGCAGGACCTGGATGATGGCAGAACAGGTCTCGGGGATAATGATCCCCAGAGCCTGGGGGGAGATGCCTGTCGAGAACTTGAGGTCCTGCAGGCTTCTCCCTGTCGCCAAGTACCGCAACGTGGCAACTAGCCTCTGCTCCAGAGTGATGGCTTACCTCATGCAGGTATCCTGCCTGCTGATATAGGGGGTCAGCAAAGCCACCAAACGGTCAAAAACGGGGTCCGTCATCCGGAGAAAGTTCCTGAAATCCTCAGGCATGTGACAGAACTGGTCACGCTGGAGCAACCAATTCTTGGTCCATGAACTCCTCCTCGCCCTGTTCATGGACTGGTCTTGGTCTGAAGAATAAACTACAGCACCAAACACATACAATGCACGAGCTCGACGACGAGTACGTACAGGTAACATGGCTTCAAAACGGTCGGCTGGTCAGAACGCACTTAACAGAACGCACTGAAGAACAGCAAGGCCTGTGAAGAGCGACCTGAAAATCAGGAACGAGCGGACAATAAAACAAAGATTTCTCAATGCCAACTGACCAAACGCACTGAAAAGCAGATACAAACCTCACAAGCACAGACTGAACAACAGTTAAAACGAACTGAAAAATACGAGTCTGTAGGCAAGTCCGTTCGTTAGAAAGTCTGCCGCAAGTCCGCCGGAAGTCTGTCGGACAGGCTGTCGGACTTTTGTAGCTGAAAAGTCCGACCGTGTGTACGCCCCATTAGAGTTCTGCATACCCATTTTCATTAAAGTATAACTAAAGACAAAACTTTTTTTTTTTTTTTTTTAGTTTTGGATAGAGTGGAGAGGAATTAAAACACCTGACAGGTTTTTACTGCTGTCTGTGCTCCTGTTAGGAATAATCATCATCTCTATTTGTTCTCATTACTGTTAGGAAGCATTGAAGTTAAAGACATATTTGGGTTGTCACCAGAACAGAATTAGAGAGGAAATCTTCCAATGGGCACACTAAATCTGGTGACCCTAGTGACAACCAGGGATTCCTTAACTTTGGAGAGATTTCCTTTCATGCCTTGTTTTGGCTATGGGGCAAAAAGTAGAGAAAAATCTCCCCCATGGGACCCAAAAAAAAAAAAAAATAGGTTTAAAACCCTCCTGCACTCAGTCCAAAATGACTACTTTAAGGGAGTAGTGGAGGGAGAGAGAGAACATTGACTGCCTTCCTTTTTTTATTTTTTAAGTGGATCTACCTTAAAGGTACAAAACAGTGAAACATCTACTAAAAATCATTTGTAAGGGTGATAAAATTAAGGCATGTATCTGATATATTGGCAAATATCTATTGTATTAATATAGACCATAAAATAAATATAAAAGTCATTTTAGGTAGCATTAAATTTTTTTCATTTTATCAAAAATGGAGCATTATAGAGATAATATTTTTTTAAGGAGTATACAGTTTAAGGTTTTTATCTGTGTGAGAAACATATTGGGTATGTAACTCATAACAAGCAAAATATAAGTAAAGCTGGCCATAGATGGATCAAAATTCAACTGGTTCAGTATAGACCTGATGAATTTCAATCCATGTGTAGCGATCCCTATTTTACAGAAGTTAAATAATAGATTGACTTCTTTAGAATGGGAGTGTTGGAAAATGTTTGTTGATCAGCGGCTTCAACTGCTGAATAGTGTATTCTGACAGCAGAGAGTCCCGCTGTCAGAATATAATATCCCGGAGGATAGGAATCCTCCATCCATCTTATTTGTGTGGATGAAGGAATCTATTGCCTGAACAAAAAGCCAGCTGGATGAACGCAAAAAAGCTAATCATCTACGGCCAGCTTTAGCATATTTTTAATCATGAAAGATACTCTTTTCAGAATTGTCCTCACCTCTTCTCTACTTGATGAGTGCCTGAAAGAACAGGGAGAGATGGAGAAATTACCCAGTGGGGAAAAGACAGATATAAAAAGACATTCTCCAGTCCAGTGAAGGGAAAGTTTAGAACTTCTGTCAGGATTTTTGAGGGCCTCATGCACACTGGGCATTTGCTTTACTTCTCTGAATGCCAGAGCTCCTGGTAATAGAACAGCTGCTTAGAAAATGTTCCTAAGGATGTGTATTACACATGTGTTTAGGTGCATTTATATGCGTTTAGGTGCATCTACCATTTTTTTCTGCTCTCCAGCTTCTCTCCTGGATGTGCTTTTGATTTTTTTTTTTTTGAGCCTGTAAATGCTCATTTTCCAATACATCTGTAAACACCACATGGGTGGACACATAGGCTAACATAGAGGTGCTTTTACTTTTGCTGAAAATAGTGGGGATTTTTTAAGCTTAGTGTGCAAGAGGCCTCATGCTTTCAGAGTCCCTACAAGGGAGATTTACCTTTACTTTCTGAAGTTTTAACTGTTATGCCGCGTACACACGAGCGGACTTTACGACAGACTTTGCTCGGTGTACTTTTCGCCGGACTTTGTCGGCTCCTTGCGTCAGACTTAAAAACGGACGGACTTGGCCACACATGCTCACTGCAAAAGTCCGCTGGTTTTGAACGCGGTGACGTATAGCACGTACGACGGGACTATAAAAAGGAAGTTCAAGCCCCACTACGGCACCCTTTGGGCTCCTTCTGCTAATCTCGTGTTTATCTCATGTTAGTAGAAGTTTGGTTAGAGACGATTCGCGCTTTTCACACTTCAGCTTATTTCGATCGTTTTCTGCGGTTCAGTTTGTGCTTGTGAAGTTTGTATCTGCTTTTCAGTGCGTGTTGGTCAGTTCGTACCCTGCCTTGCAGGCCGTTCTGGTCAGCTCGTTCCTGATTTTCAGGTCGTTCTTCATAGGCCTCGCTGTTCTTCAGTGCGTTTGTTATAAGTTTGTTTGTTTGACCAGCCGACCGTTTTGAAGCCATGTCGCGTGGACGTTCTCGTTCTCGAGTTCGTGCTGCGTGGGGACTTGGTGTTGGGGTTAATACTTTGACCCAAGTCCAGTCCATGAACAGGGCGAGGAGGAGTTCATGGATGAAGAATTGGTTGCGCCAGCGTGACCAATTCTCTCATATGCCTTTGCTCCGTGAGCTCCGTGAGAATAATCCAGAGGATTTCAGGAATTATCTCCGGATGACGGACCCCGTCTTTGAGCGTCTGCTGGCTATGCTGACCCCCTATATCAGCAGGCAGGATACCTGCATGAGGCAAGCCATCAGTGCGGAGCAGAAGCTAGTTGCCACGTTACGTTACTTGGCGACAGGGAGAACTCTTCAGGACTTGAAGTTCTCGACAGGCATCTCCCCCCAGGCTCTGGGGATCATAATCCCAGGGACCTGTTCTGCTATTATTCAGGTCCTGCAGAAGGAGTATATGAAGGTAAGTTTTATCCTTTAACATTACATGATATGTTTAAAATGTTTTTTGATGTATTGTATAAATGTCCTCCTTACCTAATTGCCATGCTTTCAATATGCTGTGAATGTCCCCTTTATCTTCATGCATGACTGTTTTTGGACATTAATCATTTATTGCCCTACATGCATATTTTCCTTCATTAACCTCCCCACCATGCAATCCTGGGTCCATTTATATCTCTAGCCTATAGTCTCTTGAATAATGTATATTGTCTCCTCCATTGTCTTGTTTGACCCTCCCCCACCCCACAAATGTTTGAACCAGTCAGGTGTGTTTGTTAACCTAATTAGAACCCCCCCCACCCCACAAATGTTTGAACCAGTCAGGTGTGTTTGTTAACCTAATTAGAACCCCTCCCCCACTCCACAAATGTTTGAACCAGTCAGGTGTGTTTGTTAACCTAATTAGAACCCCTCCCCCACCCCACAAATGTTTGAACCAGTCAGGTGTGTTTGTTAACCTAATTAGAACCCCTCCCCCACCCAACAAATGTTTGAACCAGTCAGGTGTGTTTGTTAACCTAATTAGAACCCCTCCCCCACCCCACAAATGTTTGAATCAGTCAGGTGTGTTTTGGGCCCTAATTAAAACCCCTCCCCCCACATTCAAATGGATCAATGGGCCATCAGAGGGGGTGATTAATCTTATAAGTGGGCCTTATGTTTTTTTACAATTTCAATTACAAACACACATATTAATAATGTTTGACTGTTGTTGTTCACTAATGTTTTGGTGTAATCTGATATACAGTTTAGATTTCAAAGTCCTTATCTTAATTTTTTTCTTTTTTTGCACTCCACAGTTTCCTTCAAGTACACAGGAATGGCAGACTGTGGCCTCCCAGTTCACTGACCGTTGGTACTTTCCCAACTGTGTCGGGGCGATTGACGGGAAGCATGTCCGGATTGTGCCACCACCGCATTTGGGGTCTTATTTCTATAACTACAAGGGGTTCCATAGTGTAGTTTTGATGGCGGTGGTCTCGGCACATTTGGACTTTCTGTTTGTGGATGTGGGGAAGAACGGCCGGATGTCTGATGGAGGAGTCTTTGCACAGACCGAGCTGTGCCATCGTCTCCAGATTGCCACCTGATGACGAGAATGTTGATGGACTCCCCTCAGTTTTTATTGCTGATGAAGCGTTTGCTCTCGGTGAGCACTTGATGAGGCCATTCCCCCAAAGGACACTCACCCCTGAGAGGAGGGTATTTAATTACCGGCTGGCCAGAACAAGAAGAGTTGTGGAGAATGCCTTTGGGATTCTGGCCAGCCGGTTCCATTTATTCCTTTCTGCAATTAATCTGGCGGACTATAAACTAAACAACGTCATCCTCGCTTGCTGCATCTTGCATAACTTTTTAAGGAGACATTCAGCAACATATATATCTTCTGTTGGGCCTGAGGCCGGACTGGAACAGGATACCACAATGACAGGCCTAGAAATTGGCCGTATTGGCTTGGCCCCCCCGAACCGCACGTCAAGTGCGTGACCGTTATGTAAATTATTTTAATGGTCGGGGGGCCATTGCTATTCAGCAACAGCTGTAATTTTACCCAAAAAAATAAATAATTTTGTTTTTTCAAAAATATCTTGTTTTTATTCTTGTTTGCATTTAGTTATGTCTGTCTCCTAGTGCACTTGTAGTAGTGGCAAGTGCATTTACCTTTATTTAATCAGGCTCCAAAAAAAAAAAAAAATATTTGTCTGCAATAATCAGCCACACACATTGTATTATTAACAAAATTTTACTTTGTGCACATTGAAAGGTGCATTTTTGAATTTTTTTTTGGTTTTTAATTTTTTTACAGATTTTTGTGTTGTAAAAATATATGTTTTTTAAACATTATTAAAGGCATATTTTAGCAAAAATAGACCTTTCTAAAAATATTTACATTCACAACAGTGTTTTTATAAACATAACAAAACATTAAAGAACTTACAAAGTTCAACATTTAAAGAACGGTGCATGTGATGTCACCCTTGGAAATCGTTCCTTTAGAATATGCTCAAAATTGAGATTTACGAAAGGGTCACATCAACATGTGCTATCTCCCATCATGGGTGAGCAATGTACGTGTTTTGTGTGTGCAATCCCTTTTTTGGTTCCTATCACCACAAAATAATTTTGAGGATGAAGGGGTTGCAAACACAAAACAAGTACATTGATAACCCATGATGGAAGATAGCACATGATGACACACCGTGTGCATCATAATGTAAATTTTGGTATCCAAAATAAATTAAAAAAACATTTATTCGAAAAAACAAACTTCACAAGGAAATGAAGAACATGATTGATGTTTTTAGGCCAAACGTTATTATATTCTGCCCAAAACATCAATCATGTTCTTCATTTCCTATTGCATGGAGTCCAGGCGAAGTTGCATGCTGTGAATTTGGTCACGCATTTTATCTAGTTGGCCATTCCACAGCATTATCTGCCCAATCAGTCTTTGGGTACTGTCTGTGGTGAATGGCTCTGCCGCTTGGCCTTCCACAACCAGAAACATACCAAAAATGAGTGAATAGAAACAAGGTTTACAATATGCACGCCAAAATACATTAACTTAAGCTGGGGTGTCAGTCACTCACTTGGTGGGCTTGAAACCTCGCACACTTCCTCCACCTCTCCTTCCTCCAGGTCGTCGGGTGGGCGTGGTTTTGGGCTGGGACTTGGGGTATCTTCTGCCTCAGGCTGGTGACTTGGGGGGGTCCTGGGATCCTTGGACTGTTGTCTGAGTCTTTTCTCCCCTATGAGAATTGAACAAAAGGTATAGTTAAAACACAGTGATATTTTAGATTCTATTAAATAAACGTAAACGTTGGTTAGGAGTTGTGGCCAATTGCCTTTTTTGATCATAAAAAATTTAGAAGACAGGATGAACATTCCCTCTGAACAACAATTAGAAACAATGCACATTTTCTGGCAAGTTTCACAGATGCAGACACCTCAATTATCTCCTATGTAAATAAAATGTATTTATGGTCACATAGTACACTATAGTGCTCGTGAGTCCAGATGTGGAAACAGCTGCTGTGTCCTGTCCTTACATTACACTGAATCATTTTTGAAGAAGCATTATATTTTCCAACACATCTACACCACATCAACAAATTGTGGTAATTTGACAAATTATCAAGACATAAATGTATGTCCAACCCTGTCCCATCGTATTTGGCGAAAAAATAACGTCATTTTCTAAAGTATCATATGTATTTTACAAAGAACGGTCTTTACGAACGATGCTGTATAAAGTCCAAAAATAAGGATCAGCATGCAAGTTAAGTATCTCAATAGTAAAACACAACAAGTACTTACTTTTTTTAAGCAGCTTCTTTATTCGCCAATATTGTTCTGGCTCCCGAATTTTCCCGACTCAATTGTTCGACCGTTTTGTGCCAAATTTTGCTTCTAGAGCGGTGACAACTGAGGACATTATTTTGTCCTTACGCATATTCGGTCGTGTGTACGGTCCTTTTTTGCCATCGTAGTCCTCCCTTCTCAATATGGACACCATCTCCACCATCTCTTCAAAAGCCATGTTGGTGGCCTTATATCTCCTCCGGGATGTGGATGTTTGGAGCTCCGGGCTTTCCTCCGCGCTACTTCCACTGATTCTCTCCGCCATCTTTAGCTATCTACTCCCACTGCGCAACGAAGAGTGAAGGGGCAGGGCCAAATCGTACTAAAGAACGTCAGGGGTGGGCGACGCAGGCGGAGCATGACACATGCGCAGTGTATATAAAGCTATTACGATGGCCTACGTATGTCCGTGCAGAAGTAGCGAGCGTCAGAAACGAAGGTAAGATTAAAGTGGGGGGGTGTGTGTGTTTGGTGTGTGTGTGTGTGTGTGTGTGTATATGTATGTGTCCCCTAGATTACCAACAAAAATAATCCTGTGATTTGTGACTGACATTAGTTTGGATCTTGTGTCTTGTCTTTCAGAAAAAATGAATCCCTTTAAAGAGGAAGAATTTTTGTGCCAATTTATTGAGCTCTATCAGGAAAAGAAAAACCTGTGGGAGGTCAAACACCCACTATATTATAATAGGGATGTAAGGAAGGCAACACTGGGCACACTTTTAGAGTTTGTGAAGACTCGAGTCCCCCCAGGCAGACCTCAAGTTTGTGGACAAGAAAATTGGTATCTTGCGAAACATGTACAAGCGGGAACACAATAACATCCAGGAGTCGCTCAGATCCGGTGCAGCAGCTGACCAAGTATATGTACCCAAGTTGTGGTACTACAACAAAATGCGATTCCTGGATGACCAGACCGAAGCCAGGCAATCACTTTCCACCCTTCCCCCCACCCTTCCCTCCAGCCTTCCCTCCACTCTTCCCTCCAGCCTTCCATCCACCTCCACCCCAGCTGAGGAGTCCCAGGATGAACTGGGCCTTTTCAGCATTGATGAAGTTGATGCGCTCAGCTTCAGCCAGGTATCCTTTTTTTGGTAATTTGTGATTGTGTAAATGTTATTAATGATGTTAACGTGTTCATTTTTAAAGTGCTTACTAAAAAATGACTTCTGCACAAAGATTAATATGTAGACATATCACTAGACAGTAGTGGCCAAAAATATACTTCTGCATAGGTGTGCGCAGCCTCTTGCATTAGGGTGTGCACCCAAAGCTCAAATACATATGCATGTGTATATGTACTGATGGTGTCAGTAGGGCAGTGGACAGTGTAATTTAGTTAATTTTCTTTTCCCCAAATTTTTGGGCTTGGGTAACATTTTTTGGGGGGGATGAAATATCAGTGGTCAAAACAGGGGGGAATATGCAGCACACAAGGCAATTAGGGTGTGCCCAGGCACACCTGGCACATCCTGTGCGCACGCCTATGTACTTCAGATATTGTTGATCAGCTGAAATAATGGTGATGTCAAATAGATAGCCTTTACTATTTTGTGTAACTTATATTTGAAAGTCATGAGCTGAAAATTGTGTGTGATTGCATAACACAAAATTACAACTATGTCCCTTTTTTGACACAGGATGACCTCAGCCAGGAGGAGGCCTTGCCCAGTGGGAGAGAGGAGGAGGCTGTGGCTGGGCCAAGTCGAAGCCGCACAGAGTGTCAGGTGCCCCCCTCCGCATTCTCCACAAAAGGCCCAGTAGAATGACACCAACTGAGGAGGAATCCCTAGCCTTCATACGGGAAGCAAGCCTGATCCTGAGCAAACCACCCAATGCAGAGGAGGCGTATGGCACCTATATAGCCAGCAGATTGCTGGAGTTGGAAAAGGGCCAACGCCTCCTCTGTGAGGGTCTGATTTTTGAGGCTTACCAGAAGGGCTTGAGAGGGGAGCTTACTGCTACCACATATCTGGCAGATGAAGCCACTCCTCCTCCTCCTCCTGCCCCAAGTACACCACCAGAGGCACAACCTCCGTGGAAGGCTGCAGAGAAGCGTGGAGGGAAGGCTGCAGAGAAGCGTGCAGGGAAGGCTCCACGGAAGAGTCGAAAGTGATTGCCTGGCTTCTGTCTGGTCTGACTGTGCACCCTGTGCTCCCTATAGTCGCAAGATACCAATTTTCTTGTCCTCAAACTTGATGTGTGTCCTGGGGGACGAAAGGCTTCCCAGATTCTAAAAGTGTCTCCAGTGTTGACTTCCTAATTTTTTTTTTTTTTAAATAAATGTATTTTTTGGTTACCTTACATTATTGCCTATGTGTTTTGATTAAAAAACGCCATTTTGTTTGGGAGTAGGCAGGTACAGGTCAAAAAGACTATAGGGTTGATTTAAGAAAAGCAAATAGACTGTGCACTTTGCAGAGGGCAGTTGCCCTCTGCAAGTGCAATTGCTCCAGAGCATCAGAAATCAGTTAAAAACTTGACTTTGCAAAGAGTACCCAATCCTGTGCAAGGAAAATTCTAAAAACAGCATTTTTGCTTGCACATGATTGGATGATGGAAGTCAGCAGAGCTTCTGCTCATTTACTAAGCTCTGGAGCAACTGCTCTTGCAGAGGGCAACTGCACTAAGTGCACAGTCTTTTTCCCTTTAGTAAATCAACCCCTATGTGTGTTTTTGACAAAAGGCTAAATCATTTTGAATATCAAGTGAAAAGTACTAGTGAAAAGTTCACTTGAGAAATTGCACAGCAAGTGCACTTGTTGGAAGTGCAGTCGCTGTAAATCTGAGGGGAAGAGCTGAAATTAGGGGAAGCTCTGCTGATTTTTTCAGAAAATCATGTGCAATAAAAATAATTTTTATTTTTTGGGCTTCCTTGCATGTGCCCCTCGGATCCACAGCGAAGGCACTTCAAAATTCTCTTTCTGTGGAATTCCAAGTAGAATTAGCACTTGTAGTGAAAAATGATTTTGCCTTTGTTAAATACACCCCGCTATGTCTAATGAACAAGGGACACCAACCTCATTAAGGTTCATTAAAACAACACAAAGTATTAAGGTTATTGTGGTAACTTGAAAATCCACACAAAAAACACCAAAAAAATGTGGTTATCATTTAACACACATTGTAAAATAGATAAGTGTTGAAATCAATCAAAAAAATAAAGATGAGTCCAAAATCTAATTTAATTTTTTTTATTTATGGAGATCGGGCTTTTTCAAAATATTATATTAGTCATGGCATGAGGATCAATCATGAAGAAAGTAGTTTGTGAGAACTCTGTGTGAATATAAAGCAGAAAAACAACTTCATTCCTCTCGCATTATCAATCCTACAAAAAGTGCTGTATTAAAAGATCACAGAAGAGGAATGTGCTAGCTTCAAGATGAAGGCTAGTTTTACCAGACCGAGCGCTTCCGTCTTGTAATTGCTTCAGAGCATGCGTCAGTTTGAGTTCGTTGGACTAGCACACAGACGACCGGTTTGTCCGCTAGAAAGAAGAGTCAGTCAGATAGATTTAAAACATGTTTCAAATCTAAGTCCATCCAACTTTTGAGCAAACAAAGTCCGCTGGAGCCCACACATGATCGAATTGTCCGACGAAATCCAGTCCGCCGGGCACAGTCTGCCGTAAAGTCCGCTCGTTTTTACGTGGCATTACATGCTGTATCCAAAACTAAAATAAAAAAAAAAAAAGTTTTTTGGGGTTAGGGTTTATTGCACAATCTGATCAAATTACAAAAATAAAGACATAGGAAAGTAATTACCTTGCTTTCTAAGTTAGAAAGGTCAGAAAACAAAAACATTCATTGCAACGAGCCAGCAAAACATCATAGTAATTGAATTAAAACAATGCTTCCAAAGCAGCCCAAAGCAGAGTGTTTTTAGACACTGCTCTTTGTGGAAAACAGAATAATTCATGTGTGCATTGCCTACAATATCTGGTGTAAAAAGAACCTTTGATAAAAATGTGCAGTAAACTGTAATTGGGTGCCCATGATTTTTTGAGTTCAAATATTGTAGTTTGTGGTAGGTGAGTCACTCACAAAGAGATAGACTAAGTATCAGCGCAAAGATGTCTATGCCTTTTCCATACAAAGATACATCGTTGACAACATATGAAACTGATTAGATGGGACACCTTAAAGTGATTCTAAAGTCTCATATATTTATGTTAAAAATAACAAACATGTTATACTTACATACTCTGTGTAGTGGTTTTTCACAGAGCCATCCGGATCCTCCTCTTCTCGGGTCCCTCTTTGGTGCTCCTGGACCCTCCCTCCTGTTGAGTGCCCCACAGCAAGCAGCTTGCTATAGGGGCATCCGAGACGAGCTGCATTGTCTGTCCATTCAGACAGGGAGCCGTGGCCTGGCCCCGTCCCCTTTCTCTCCTCATTGATTCCCTGACTACAATTGACAGCAGCGGGAGCCAATGGTACTGCGCTGCTGTCTCAGCCAATGAGGAGGGGAGTCCCGGACAGCCAAGTTTCTTGTGCTACATCGCTGGATCTACATGAACCTCAGGTAAGTATTAGAGGGGCTGAGGGGGGCTGAGGGGGCAGCTGCACACAGAAAGTTTTTTATGTTAATGCATAGAATGCATTAAGATGAAAAAAACTTGGGGAGCGTGCCCGGCAGACGGAGCTAATGGCTGTGTAAGAGGAGAGCTCCATGTTAACCACCAGCATCCAGCTCCATCCAGTGACACAAACGGCAATCCGAGGCAGCTTCCAGGTGCTCTGCACTCAGGGGACAATCCTCATCGTCATGGGCTAGAAAAAAAAGGAGAAAGGGCCGAGAAAATTGACCGACTTCTACCCACCGAAAAAACACTCCTGGGCCACAAGCTGCCACCAGGGCCTCGGGATCGCAGCACGGCCTGCAGCACAGCGGCTACTGATCAGGCTCAACCCCCAACCCAGGTGGCTCATCGCTTTACAGCAGCAGCAGAGGATCCACACCAGGGGCTTCTCACATCAACAGCCTACAAAAATCAGCCCAGAAGGGGTCCTCTGAGCATAAATATGCAGGGGAGCCTAAGGATTACAGTGAATTACAAAACAGCACCAAAGATTTTGTTGAACAGATTAATTAATTCCGCACCACAGGGCAAACCCTAAGCGGCACTGTGATGAGGGACATCTTAGTAACCCTCCGGGGATCACTACATAGAGGTATGATGCACTGTATTTCACAATTCAAAATGGAAGTTTCCTCATAGAAGACAAGATGGAGGAATTCAGGGTTGCCTATAATGAATTAGTGGAGGCACATAATGACACTGAAGGGGATATGCAAACTAAGAAAGACAAAATTGCAGACTTAGAAGACAGGTCGCGAAGGAACAATATCAAACTGCGGGGGGGTGGAAGAATCAGTAACCCCTGCTGAGCTCAGGCATTGCATCCAACAATTCATAGCGGCCATTTTACCTGACACCCCTCCCTGACAGGGAAGTAATAGTGGATAGAACCCACCGTCTTCCAAAACCGAAGTTCCTGCCTGAAAAGGTCCCAAGGGATGTTATCACTCGCATCCAGTTCTTCCATGTCAAAGATGAAGTCATGCGTTTCACCAGAAGAAATCAACCCCTCCTGGGCCCCTACTCTGGCATATCTGTATTTGCAGACTTGTCCCAACACACCATGATGGCACGCAAAAAAACGACCCCACTCACAAAATTACTCCGAAACCATAAAATCCCCTACTCATGGGGCTTTCCTACAAAAATCTTCATTACAAGAGACAACCGCACTCATGTCATCACGACAATTGAAGATGGGTTGGCCCTCGAAAAGAGATGGAATCTGCTACCAGAAGACACTGACGATCATCCATCTAAATCACTTCAGCACAGGCTGTTCCCAGAATGGCAAACAGCATAATAAAAGTGCTATCAATGCCCTCCAGCCGCCTATATGCAAATTGCTTTGGTTTTCCTTTTGCTGGCGGGATGTCTGTCCTAGGTTATTGGGAGCTCATTCCCCCTTAAATCATTGTGAAAGTTTTCGCACTTAGTGAATTTTTTCACCTTTTTATGTTTTTTGCTTTTGTTTCTGAAATTATATGTTTTCCATGTTCCAATTGTACTTAAGGAGCACTATGAAAAATCCACCTTACTTCCGCGCTGGTTATCCGTTGCAAAGGACTTCACAATCACAGGTCTGTGCTGGCTGTCTATTCCTGATCAAACAGCACCACCTACAGGTAAAAAAATATTACTACACTTGTCTATTAAGGTTACAGCAGCAAATATAGAGATCTTAATAATACCAAACTCATGACACTGTCAATTGTTTCTATGAACGTTCACGGATTGAATAGCCTGTTCAAAGGAAGTTCAATGTGGAAGGAACTGGATAAACTTAAGGGAGATGTACTTTGTGCCCAAAAAACTCACTTTATGACAAAACAAACAGCCTAAATGCTCCCATAAAGTGTTCCCTCACATATTTACTGTCACAGCACCGGTCAAAAAAAGGGGAGTACTGATAGCTGTCAAGCATTCTATCACATTTAAACTGCATGATGTAATTTGTGACCCCAATGGAAGGTTTATTATCCTGATTTGTGACATGAACAACACGACATATACCATGGTAAACCTCTACACACCCAACAAGGGGCAAGCAGCAATCTTGAGAGCTCTACTTAAAAGGGTAGAAAAGGTCAGAAAAGGCTCACTGCTCCTCTGTGGGGATTTTAATAGTGTAGTCACCAAAAATATGGACTGTTCTCACCTTAATCCTACTAATAGATATGAGCTACTACCTCTCTTAACTGAAAAAGAACTGTATGACACATGGAGATGTGTACACTCCTCTGAAAGAGACTTTACCTACTACTCATTCCCTCACCGGGCCTACTCAAGGATTACCCTTATCCTTTCGGACCTTAACCTACTACAGAGAACTCTATCAGTCATGATCCATTTGATATTGTGGTCAGACCACGCTCCACTCTCCATAGTTTTAAAAGAGCAACATTCGGTCTCTCCTGCTTACCTCTGGAGGAATAATGCTGAACTGCTTTCCAATCCCAAGCATGTTACCAAATAGAACCAGCAACTTACTGAATTTTTTCATATCAATAACAATGCGGACACTAGTATAGCATCTTTGTGGAGCGCCCACAAGGCATTCAGCAGGGGTTTACTTATTCAGGAGGCTGCGAGGGAAAAAAAGAGGAAGGCAAGGCTGTTAAACACCCTACTTGAGGACCTTAAAAACTTTGAAGAACAACATAAACACAATCCTTCCCCTAGAATAGAAACTGACTTGTTTAACTGCTTGCTGACTGCCGGCTGTCAATTGACAGCCAGGCGGCGCAGCTCTCGTTGCGTCATATGGGGCGTCATATGACGGCCTCGCTTTCCCGTCCCACCAGGCGGTCGCGCACGCCCGCCGTGTCACTGGGCACCCAGTGCGATGTCCTCCAGGCACCTGCGATTGCCGGTAACACAGCAAGACCGTGGATCTGTGTGTGTAAACACACAGATCCACGGTTCTATCAGAGGAGAGGAGACCAATGGTATTTTCCCAGTACAGAGGAACACCGATTGGTCTCCTCGCCTAGTGAGTCCCCTCCCCCTACAGTTAGAAACACTCCCTAGCAAACACAGTTAACCCCTCGATCCCTATTTTATATCCCTATTTTATATCTATATAAAATTTTCATTTTACACTATATAGTGGCTTGCCTACAAAAGACAAGTAATGCATTTACTTTCTTCTGATAAAATATATAACCCACCTGTACATAACCTCTTCAGCGGTCTGTGGCATTCACATTGTGAAGTAGAATGCGCGGTCCCTCCAACTGATAGAGAGACACTCAGGTATGTCATTTATTACTGTGTTATATCAATTTTGTCTAGTATACTTAGCAATGCTACTACTGTATTTTTTTCTTATCGAAAATTAATAAAAAGAATTGAAAGGATAAAAAAACCTTCTGCCTTTAAGAAATCAAGAAGTTGACAGCATGTGAGTGTGGTCAAAAAGTTGTCATGGTCAAAATATTTGGTATCATTTCATGGTGTTTGACTTTTTTGACACCTTTCTCCTTTGCATTTCTATATTTTAGACTAAATAGGGCTTAGCATACACTAAAGAGAACATGGGAAAAATATATACTCCATCATTGCCAGTGGATGCAATAATAACCCTCAGCATTGGTGTCAGTGAAAACAACAATGTCCCCCCGCACGCCTCTTAGTGAACACAATAATAACCCCCAGCATTCATGTCAATGAGTACAATAATAACCCCCAGTATTGGCGTCAGTGTCCACAGTACCAACCCCCAGCGTTACTGCTAGTGAATGCAGCAATAACCCCTAGTAGGACACTGCTATTTTCGGCAACTGGCATATAAACTTCCTTATCATTGGTTTTTAGCATACTTACCCTAGCTACCACTCCCATGATGCTCCCTCTCCCCCTCTCTGCAACCTCAACCACTTAAGTGAAACTTAACCTGTCAAATTTCTCCCACCTAACATCTATATTCCCAGTGCTGGACAGGGGTTTCATCAACACAGTCCCTACAAACAACTATGGCATTGCTGGGCAAAGGGTGCTTTTGTGATTAAGGCTGTGATTAAAAGACATGGCCTTAAAAAACAAAATCGATGGGACAAAAGAGTAAAGGAGAGAGACTGTCTACACAAAACCAACATTTGGCATCAATGAAGATCACAGACAGAATTTATTGTTTCAAATGCTAGATACCTTACTGTATAATGTAATAGATTGCAAACTCTTCCATATTCAATATCACTTCCTTGTACTTTAATAGACTGTAAACTCTTTCTGTGGATGTGCATATTTTCAAACGAATCATCTTTTTTCTCTTCCACCTTCTGAATCACTTTCTTGAAAAGGGTGTAGGAACTTCCAAGTCCTGAATCACTTATATCCTAATAGAATACAAACTGTTCCCATTTCTGTGTTGCTTTCTTTACCTAGACAGAATTTATTATTTTCATAGTAGACTCTAAGCTCTTTCATTCTTCATTTTATTCTGTAATAGATTGTAAGCTCTTCTAAACCTTTCCAAATGCTTTAAATCATATAAATACAACAAGTATTTTTTTCAAAGTGTTCTGAAAAAATTGTATTACTATTATCAGATTGCCTCAAATAACAAAAAAATGTGCTTAAAGTAGACAAATACATAATTATTAAAGCACTGTATTTAATGTATATACTGTTCATGAAGTAAATATGTATGCATGCATACAGTACTAAATAAATGTCATCACTATGAGATCACTTTTGATACATTGACAAGTTATGTATAGCATGGGTACCTCCATCACAGCTGAATGTGTATCATCACATCCAATAGGAAACCAATCATCAATTATTCACTGCTTCTAAGAGGCTTCCGAGTCTGCAATAAATAAAAGGTATCTAAATAACTGTCAAAACCTAAAAAAAACATAAAAATTACTTGGTTGGTAGTCAGGATAAACAGATGTAAAAACTCTTGCTACACCATACACCCATGCAATGGCCATGTTTACCCACATGGGGATGCAAAGTTGTACTGTGCACTTCCATGCAGACAGTCCTATTGATGCCACTTGGGACACAGCAGCGGCATGGAAAGCTGCTGCTCTCAATTTAACAAATGTGCTGGTTCATGGCTTCAAATGCACACTGTCTGTGTTCAGGGATGTGCATACATTGTAGTGCACCCCATGTGAATGAGGCCTTAGAGTAATTATTGGTGATTTTGTGATAATTATAAACTTCTGAAAGTCACCTTTTCTCTACTTCTTTTTATGATTAATGCACATATACTTTTGAGACATCTGGGCATTGCAACCCATGAACAGAAAGGTACAGTGCCAGCTGCCAGGTCTTGGGACACTGAATTATAGAATTATAGAAAAGGAATATTCTGAAATAGTGGAAAGTCCAAATGTGTCCTAAAATCATGAATTGTCAAAAGCATCTGATCATTGTCACTGACATCTGTCCAATGACCAAAGACTGTGACTTGCATATTTTCAATTATACATACTCAATGTCAATCATCCCTAAGACATCATAAGAGATTTCTATCCTACGCTTGGTGTCTGATCTTCCATACTGCAGTTTTTGTCTTTGAATTAGGCCCCATTGACTAACTATGGACAAGTAGCTCTACATGTACTTCCAAAGAAATTGACAACAATCAACAGTATATCCAGATTATTATTATTATTTTCTTTTATATGACAAATATTGTTTTCTGCGGTGACATGAAAGCCTGCTTTCTGAGCCTTACACTGTTTAGTGAACAAACAGTAAATATTGTAAGCAGCAACAATATCTGTGTATTGTTTATTCTTTTAAGGGAAAATGCTCACATTACAGCAATAATTCACATGGAATTTTAACTAGAATGTCCTCATTACACAGCATGAGCTTTTGATGAATTGCCACTTTGACTAATGCCGCGTACACACGGTCGTACTTTTCGTCTACAAAAGTCCAACGGACGCTGACGGACTAAAGCTGGCTGGTAATCCGATCGTGTGTGGGCTTCTCCGGACTTTCAACGTACTTTTTTAGCCTCAAATCCGACGTACTTTAGATTTGAAACATGCTTTAAAACTTTACGACGGACTCGAGTCTGGTCGAAAAATCCGCTCGTCTGTATGCTAGTCCGACGGACAAAAACCCACGCTAGGGCAGCTATTGGCTACTGGCTATGAACTTCCTTATTTTAGTCCGGTGTACGTCATCACGTAAGAATTCGACTGACTTTTGTGTGATCGTGTGTAGGCAAGTCTGTTCGTTAGAAAGTATGCCGCAAGTCCGTCGAAAGTCTGCCGGAAGTCTGTCGGAAGTCTGTCGAACAGGCTGTCTGACTTTTGTAGACGAAAAGTACGACCGTGTGTACGCGGCATAAGACATACTACTATTGAAAAAAATCTGTTGCTGCCATAGAAAAAAGGCACATGTCCACCGAGTTCAACTAAAATATTGTTTATAATATGTTATATGTTGAATATTATTTTACCGCTCTGCAGTTCTTTGCAAGCAAACTACCTTTTGCTATAGTCAAATATTTAAAATTTTGACTCATCAGTCCAGAGCACCTTTTACCAGGGCCACTGATAAGGCAATACAATCGGTCCTATTGTATTGGGCTTAGGCCCGTCAGCTAATAAGGGGGCCCAGTTCAGCTTTGCTGTTCATTTCTGCCTGAATGAATAACTGGATTTTAATAAATGACACCCTTGCTCCTACTTGCTTACCGGGGCTTAAATTACATTTACCTGGGCCCCATCAGGTCAAAAGAAGGCCCCAGAAGGTGTAAGCAGGGGAGGAACTTTTTTTCATTTTCAGGGCATAGGTGGATAAAGTCAGTTCCACTTTTCTGCTGCACCTTTTTGTAGGTGAGGTTGGGGGGACCTCATCGGGAAGGCTGTATGGGGCCCCATGATTTCTAACAGCGGCATTGCCTGCTGCTGTTTTTGTTTACTACAGTTCCTATGTTTTCATGCATAGGACATAGAAACATGGCTAAGTGACTTAACTATGCATGAAAACATAGGAACTGGAGTGAAGAAAAATGGCAGTAGGCCCAGGAGCAAAAGGCAGTTTGCTCACAAAGGACTACAAAGTGGTACAATAATGAGTGTCTGCAGGCAACATTGAAGTATTGTGGAGGTTCCTTGTTAGTTTGGAACAGAATTTATGTAAACGGAGTTGGAGATTTGATCAGGATCAATGGTGTCCTCATGCTGAGAAATACAGGCAGATATTTATCCATCATGCCATACCATCAAGGAGGTGTCTGATTGGCCCCAAATTTGTTCTGACAACAATCCCTGCAGCCAGTGTAATTTTTTTTACACCCTGCAAGGTAAAGGCATAATGTGCTAGTATGCATCGCATACTAGCACATTAAGTTAAAATTACCTTAAAATGAAGCCCTCCCGAGTCGAGATCTCAGAGGTGCAGCGGGCTCCCATTTTGCTTCCAGTTCGCAGACTCCTGCGCTGTGACTGGCCAATGCCGGTCACGGACATCACTCATGCGCATGCGGCGGGAGCTGCCGATTACAGCACAGGGCTCAGAAGGAACGGCATGGCTGGTCGTTCCTTCAGAGCGCATGTGCCAGTGATGTCACTGGCTGCATTTAATGTAAATATTCCTTAAATGGTGCCCATTGAGGAGATATTTACTCTAACTATAGGTAAGACTTATTATATATTATATTATATTAGTAATGTGTGGAACTTTACTTCCACTTTAAGAACTAGAGATGGGAAAAACACCCCTCTGTTCGGTTCACACCAGAACTCCCACACAGAGAAAAAGTTCTGACCCAAATGGCGACCCTAATAAAGTCTATGAGACCCAAAGTTGAAAAATCATTTTGAAGGCTTATATGCAAGTAATTGGCCATGAAAACATGTATCAGTGCCAACATTTTTTTTAAAAAAGATCATTTGTACAGGAGCAGTGATTTTAATGATGCTTAAAGTGCAATAATAAAAATGAAAAACTCCTTTAAATATAGTGCCTGGGGGTCCCCTTAGTCTGCCTGTAAAGTGGTGAATCTGTACCGTGTATAGAACATGCTGCAGAAAAAAGTTTCTAAAGAAAAAAAAATCAATTAAATGAATTTAAATTGCCGGCCCCTTACCTATATAAGAACTGTCAAATGGCAAGCCAGGCATTCGGTAGTTTGCCTTAGTTGGAGCGATATTTATTTTCTTTTTTGGGTCCGGCGGTGGGGGCAGAATTTTTTTTATTTATTTATTTTTTAATAAAGGAGTTGTCAAAAACTGTCTGTGTTTTTATTACTTTTTTTCCAAATAGATTTTTATTGGAAATTTTTCATTTTACAGTAAGGTACATTGCTAAGATATCATGTGTTAAGAACAGTTCAAAATAGAATGTATACTTACTAGGTAAGTATAGGAAATGACTTATATTGAGAATGTATAACATCAGAAATAAAGTAAAAATAAAAAAAACAGATAGTAGCAATGAAACAATTGTTGAATACAGCAAGTTTACATTTAGAATGTGTGCAGTAGTCTAGAACAGTAATAAGGGTGAACACCCCAGTGTAGTGATAGTAGAAGTAAGGTAAGAAAGGGGGGAAGGTGAAGAGAGCATTTTAGTATGTATTGTGTGAACGGAATTATATTATCTGGGTTTGTGCAGTTTTCTCAGTATTTCTCTATATTTTGTGCAGACCACGTTTTCCAAGGTTGCCAGAGTGTTTGTGATTTTGCCTGTGAGTTGTTTTTCCTTGAGTGTATGGTTTTGTATGTGTAGTGTGTGTGGACTAAGGTGATCACCTCCATTAAGGATGGTGTGGTTGGTGATTTCCATGATCTAGTGATGAGTAGTCTAGTGGCGAGAAGTATATGTGTGAGAACCGTTTTATAAGATGGTGGTACATTTTCTGGTATCATATTAAGGATAGCTAATTGTGGTGTGAGAGGGATGTTGCATTGTCCTATTTCTTGAATGAGGAGTTCTACATCTGTCCACAATTTGGTTAGCATTGGACATGACCACATAATGTGGATTAGAGACCCTGTGTGGTTACAGTTTCTCCAGCAGAGGGAGGAAGTGGTGGGGTGGAATTTAGCTAATCTTTGGGGAGTCAGGTACCATCTAAGTGTTAGTTTATTTGTCAATTCCCATAAAGAGGTGCAGCTGGTGGCTTTATATATTGATCTAAGTGCCTGTTGCCAGTGTCGGTCGGAGAATTGTGTTTCAATGTCTGTCTCCCAGTCTGTAAATGATTTAGATTTATAGAACACTAGTTTTTCTTGTAAAGTATTGTAGATAATAGAAACTCCTTTTTTGTCTGTCTCTTGTGTGAAATAGAAGTTCCATATTTTGGTGGGTAGTGATCCCTCTATTTGTTTGTGAGCTTTTAGGCACGTTTGAATACGGTAATAGGTGAGAAAGTCCGATGTAGGTGCATTGTGAGTTGTTTGAAATGTATGGAAGCGTTTGTGAATTATTTCAGTCCTGAGTTTCCCAGTGGTGTGTGCTATTTGTGTTACCCAGTTGGGGATAGTTAGGTCTGGTGATAGAATCTTGAGAGTGTGCAGGGGTATCTGAATGTGCAAAGTGGGTAGCGATGACCACTTAGTGTGCAGTAGTATTTTCCAAGCTTTAACCGTAGCTTGCACTGTCGGAGAGTATAGGTGAGGATGGGAGATTTTGCTGGAAGTACTAAATAACCAATTTTTCAGGTTTGATCCTGGAGTAGCATTGTTTTCAATATTCCCCCATAGAGTGGTAGGTTGATCCCACATCCATTCTTTCATTTGAGATAGAACTGTGGCTAGATAGTAATCTTTTATGTTAGTGAGTCCCATTCCCCCTGTGGATTTGTGTTTGATGAGCTTATTGTGACTGCTTCTCGGTTTTTTACCCTGCCAGATATATTGTTGGATTGTGGTTTGTAGGGATTGGAGATATGTGTTGCTTAGTGGTATGGGTAGAGTTCTAAATGTGTATAATATTTTAGGGAGTATTAGCATTTTGAAGGCAGCTAGTCTGCCTGTCCACGAGAGTTCGTGTTTGGATAATTTGGACGTTTCTGTGATTAACATTTGTTTGGTTTCTACATAGTTGTTGTGGAAAAGATTTTTTACTGATTTTGTGAGTGTGATGCCGAGGTATGATATGCCTTTTTCCGCCCACGGATAAGAATAGGTGTTGCGTAATAGATTACTAGAAATTGCATCCAATCCTAGATCGAGAATGTAAGATTTACTTTTGTTGACTTTGTAATAAGAGATGCAGCTAAATCTATGTAACACTTTTTGTATTGAAGCCAGGGAAGACACAGGGTTGGTAATCATCATAATGATGTCGTCGGCAAATAGGCTAATTTTGTGTTCAATTTTACCTATTTTGAATCCTTCAATGAGTTTGTTCATTCTGATATGTTCTGCTAGCGGTTCCATTAAAAGATTGAAAATTAGTGGTGATAAGGGGCATCCTTGGCGGGTCCCATTGGTAATTGGAAAAGGTTTAGAAACCATTTCGTCTGTATAGACTTGGGCTGAGGGAGAGGAGTATAGGGCCGTGATTGCTGAGAGGATATGACCTTGGAAACCAAATTTATGAAGTGTTGCTTCCAAGTAGGCCCAATGGACTCTATCAAACGCCTTCTCTGCATCTAGTGAAAGGAGCAGAGAAGGCGTTCGGCGAGCTTCGGCATGGTGAATGATATTGATGAGTCTTCGTGTTGCGTCATAAGTTTGTCTACCTTTTGTAAACCCAGATTGGTCTATATTTATTAGTGTGGGCATAATGTTTACTAATCTAGATGCTATTAGTTTTGCATAAATCTTGGTGTCTATGTTTAGGAGCGAGATCGGTCTGAAGTTTTGGGGTACCGTGGGTTCCTTCCCTGGCTTCGGTAATGTAATTATCAGAGCATTAAGCATTTCATTGGGGAGAGAAGAGGAGGAGGCAACGCTATTGCACATCTGTGTTAAATATGGTGCTAGGGTAGTGCGGAATTGCTTGTAATATTCTCCAGTGAGGCCATCTGGACCAGGTGATTTGTTGGGTGGCAGTGTTGAGGTAATATTTAGAATTTCTAGGTGAGTGAATGGTTTGTTGAGTTCTGTGAGATGTTGTTCAGATAGGGTAGGGAGATTAATTTCTTTCAGAAAGGAATCAATCTCTTCTTTAGATGGTTGGGCAGTAGTAGTATCATCTTTCAGGTTGTATAGTGATTGATAGTAGTGGCTAAAAGCATCTGCAATGGATTGAGGGTCTATGAGTTTTTGGTTTGTGGCGGGGTGAAATAGGTGTGGGATTTTAGATTTAATACGTTGACCTTTGATTTTAAGTGCTAGTGTTTTCCCTGCTCCATTTCCTGTGGTGTAGTGGTGAGCTTTGTACCTAGTTTGAATGTTGTTGTAAGAGTCTAAAAGTATGTTTCTTAGGTCTTGTCTAAGAAGAGTCAGTTTGTCTTTTAGTTTAGGATCAGGATTGGTCTGATTTTGTTCATCTAGTTTCTTAATAGTGGATGTGATGTTATCTAGGCGTTGTGATCTCCTCCTCTTTTCTCTAGCAGTTAGTTGGATGATGATTCCTCTAATGAATGCTTTGTGGGCATTCCAGAGGGTAATGTTGTCGGATACAGATCCGTCGTTATTATCAAAAAATTCTTCAAGGTGTTTGCGGATGAGATCTGAGTGTTCAGGGGAGTGGATAATCTCTGAATTGGCTCTCCATATCCTAGTGCGGGTATGTTGAGTGTCGTCTACCACCTCCATTGATACTGGAGCGTGGTCCGACCAAGTGATTGTTCCTACGGAGGATTGTGATATTTTTGTCAGAGTCCATTTGTCCACGAGGAAATAGTCTATTCGGGTATAGGAATTGTGTCTGTTCGAGAAAAAGGAATAGTCCCGTTCGGTTGTGTGGTGGCATCGCCATACGTCGTAGAGATCATTGTTCCTTATGAAGGAGCCCATGGGTGATGGTATTCTAGATTTGCGGGATGACATGTCAATTTCATTGTCTGGTACAATGTTGAGGCTGATGAGGCTGCCTTGCCGGAATTGGATAATTTTCTTCATTAATTTGTTTAGAAATCCCAGTTGTTTCTTGTTGGGAGTGTAGACATTGACAATGGTGTATCTGGTTTTGTTTAGAGTGCAGTCTAGGATCAAGTAACGACCTTCTTTATCCGATATGCTATCGTGTAGCGTGAAATTAAGGGAGTTTTTAATTGCGATCATAACTCCGTTTCTTTTAGCGGGCCCTGAGGCTTGGAAAGTGTGGGTGAATAGAGGGTTTGTACATTTTGGTTCAGCTAGTTTTTGAAAGTGTGTTTCCTGTAGGCAGAGGACATCACATTGGGATTCTCTGGCTGTGCGCCACATAGATGCTCTTTTAGCAGGGTGGTTAAGTCCCTTGACGTTGAGGGTCAGGAACTTAGGCATTCTGCTTGGTTTGCGGTAGTGTGTGATAGGGAAAAAAATAAATGGTGGTACTCACAATCTGGTGAATCCGATACGTTGTTCAGTAATATTCAATATGCGTGTTTTCCGGTTTCGCTGTAGTTAGGTGCTCTCAGGATGGATGAAAAAAGACGGAAGAAAGAGAAAAAATATTGGAATAAGAGAGAAGTTAATAGGTTGCGGTATAATACAAACGGTTGGTTGTAGTTCAGTAACTGTGAACAGCCAAATACAACAAGGCTGCAATAAGAATCGGTAGGGTGAAAGTTTGTGGTACAATATGCAACAAGCAAGGCATCCGATCGGACTGGGTATTATATGGGGTTTAACGTGTTAACCGCCATGTATAAGCTAGCTAGGTTTTCCCAATTGGGGGATTGTCAGGTGTATTGCGGGCAGTTCCCTTTTGGTTGGAGATGGGTGGCGCAGGCGACTCAGGGACGATTCCCCAGAGTTGCAGAAGTTTGATTCCTTCCTGAACCGTGGAGATGTTGTGTCTGACTCCATTTTTTGTAATCATAATTTTTGTGGGGAAACCCCATTGATATGGGATTTTGTGGTTGTTGAGCGACTTTGTGATGGTATTCAGCTGTCTGCGTAGTTGTCTGGTATACTGTGAGATGTCAGCAAATAGTTGCAGGTGAGTGTAGGGTGCTGGGAGTTTCCCTAGATGTCTGGCTTTAAACAAGAGCTGATCCTTGGCATGGAAAAAATGGACCCTCATGAGGACATCTCTGGGCACATCCGTGGGGAGGTGCGGAGGTTTGGGTATGCGATGTATGCGGTCAATAATGGTTTACATAGGGGCCAGGTCGGGTAGGACGGTAGAAATCAGTTTTCTGGCGTATGCGTTTAAATCTTGTGGCATGATGTTTTCTGGTATGCCTCTAATTTTTACGTTATTTCGGCGGGACCTGTCCTCAAGGTCCGCCATTTTGGCTTTCATCCATTGTTGCTCTTCATGTGTATGGTCCTGTGCTTCTACTAGATCATTTACCGTTTCAGCCACATCCCCCATACGGTTTTCAATCTGATGTACTTTCTGACCCACAAGCTGCATATGAGAGGAGAATTTTGTGAACATGGATGCTATGTCATTGTGTAGTGAATTCTGCAGGGTGATGAGCATCTCTTTCATTGTGGTATCTAAGACTGGCTGATTAGTAGTGGGGAATGCTGCTATAGCAGATTGTTGTGCTGAGGTGAGGGGATATGCAGGACTCACCTCTGTATTGGATTCTGCAGAATCCAGTCGCATCCTCAATTTTGCGGGACTGTTGCTGGCTGATGTGGAGGAATAAGGCTGATTGGGGTCAGAGGAGTCTTGCTGTGTAGAGATTTCTGCATTTTCGGCGTCAGGAAGGTCAGTATAGGCCGAGGCTTTTCTGTGTACAGGGCCGCGGGCGCCATCTTGGATTCCTGTGTCTGACGACTGTGAGAAGAAATCAGTCAGTTTCTTCGGCGGCCGGTATTCTTTCCGCTTGCGGGATTGATGTGACATGGCTGTGTAGTTTAGCAGTTGTTTGTGCCTTTTACTGCCGCTGATGGGTGCCTGGGTGGCGGTTATTGATATAGATGGTCCGATCGGTGCAGGAGCTGAGGAGTTAAGCGTCCATCTTGCTCGGCGGTAGCCACGCCCCCCTGTTTTTATTACTTTTTGACACATTTTTTGGTGAATGGGTAGGGGTACTATGTACCTCGTACTCATTTGCATAGGGGGCTCTGGGGGCCCCCCTTGTGAAAGAGGCCTTCCAGATTTATGATAATCCCCCTGCCTACAGACCCCCTGCCCACAGCCCAGGGTTGTGGGGATGAGGCCCTTGTCCCCATTATCATGGGGACAAGGTGCTTTAAGGTGGGGGGGCAGAGACCCTCCTGCCCCAAAGCACCCACCCCCCATGTTGAGGGCATGTTGTCTGGTAAGGTTCAGGAGGGGAGGCGCTTACTTATAACTCTTTTGCTGGTCTGCCAGGCTGCGTGCTTGGAAAAGGATTTGGTATGGATTTTTTTTTATTTTGGCTTTTTTTTAATCTTTTTTTATTGCACTCATCCCATTGATAGCTGATGACTCATTGGTTGTTAAAGACTCCTTAACAACCAGCTATTCACTGCTCCCTGATTGGGCAAAGCTGCATTGCAGGACATTCAGTGCCCCACTGAATGCCCTGCAAATTCAGGTGTTCGCTGAACAGGTGATGTTCCCCAACTCTATTAAGAACTATCTGTCAGAAACCATGAATCAGACTAAGACATAAGTGCAGTAAAAATCTCACTAGTTTAATAATAATAGTAAAAGGTAAAGAGAGCAAACATAGTCAAAACATAGCCAGAGTTCGGCAACCAGAACGGATAGTCAGACAAGCCAGGACGTCAGGAAGCCAAAGATCAGTATACTTCAGGACAAGCCAGGAAATCAGGGAACCAGAGAATCAACATTGTGGAACAGCAAGCAGCATCAGGAACCACGTCAACCAAGCAAGTCTTTCACAGGTACACAGGAGAGAGTCTGATATGTTGACCAGGCGAAGGCAGAGAGGATCTGGACTGAACAGCCTAAGTAGCCAGCTGGAGTGAGGAGCAGGATATCATCACCAGGTGAGTCACTGTGGAAAGATTACAGCTGGCAAACAAACAGCTGAGCTACCTGCTCTGAGAAGCAAGGGCTGAGCCCAGCCCTAACACTATCTTCAGTATAAGGAAGAACAAGGAGTCCTGGAAGTGATGGTTTGGCTCCCACAGAGCTCTGATCTCAACATCATGAACTTAGAAGAATTGAAGAATTGATGCTGTTTTGAAGACAAAGGGTGGTCATACCAAATATGGATTTGAATTGGATTTCTCTTCTGTTCATTTACTTTCCATTTTGTTAATCGATAAAAATAAACTATTAAATACTTCTATTTCTGAAAGCATTCTTAATTAACTCCATGTTGTCACACCTGCCTAAGACTTTTGCACAGCTATATATACATATATATATATATATATATATATATATATATATATATATATATATATATATATATATATATATATATATATATATATATATATATATATATATATATATATGTATTTATATGTGGTATATATCATACTGATCTGCCAAAACTTTTTGACCACCCACCTAATATTGAGTAGGTCCCCCTATTGCTGCCAAACAAACCCTTTTGCTGCCAAAACAGCCCTGACCTGTTGAGGCAGGGATGCCAGTAAACCACTGAAGGTATGCTGGGGTATCTGGAACCAATCTGTCAAAAGCAAAACCTGTAGGTTGTGAGGAGGGACGTTAATAGATCGGACTTGTTTTTCCAGCACATCTTACAGATGCTAAATTGGAATGAGATCTGGAGAATTTGAAGGCCAGGTCAATACCTCAAATATTTTATTGTGTTCCTCAATCAATTCTGGAACCATATTTGCAGTGTGGCAGGGCACATTATCCCGCTAAAAGAGGCCTCCAACATCAGGAAATATTGTTTCTATGAAGGGGTATACTTGGTCAGCAACAATGTTTAGGTTGGTGGTACATGTCAATGTAACATCCACATGAATGGTGGGACTAAGCATCACACTGCCTCCACCAGTTTGCCTTCTTCCCATACTACACCCTAGTGCCACCTTTTCCCCAGGTAAGCGATGCACACTCAGTCAGCATCAACATGATGTAAAAGAAAACCTAATTCATCAGATCAGTCCACCTTCTTCCATTGCTCTGTGGTTCAGTTCTGATGCTTATGTGCTGACACTTGCTCATCCCCTGTGGCTGAGCAAGTGTCCCACCTAGACAATGAATATGGGAAAGGGCATTTGCTTTATTCTTAAGTTTCCCAACTCTATGCTCCACTGTAAACTTTAATGCTTGAAGAGTGAGGAACCACCTTGTCACACAACTGTTTTTTCTTGTTATCACACATCCATTTGAAAGGGGCATGATCAGTGACTTTTTTGAATGGTCTCCCCACCAGGTAATACTTCAAGGCCCATTTGATAGTTAAACATTACTTATCAACAATGGCATAGTTTTTCTCATGTCTGTTCAGCTTTCTGCTCAGGTAGACCACTGGGTGCTCATCACTGTCTCTGATTTGGGACAGTACCGCACCCAGTCCCACATCAGAGGCATCTGTCTGTACCACAAACTCCTTTTTGAACTCTGGGGTCACAAGCACAGGTTGCACACAAAGAGCTTGCTTCAACACATGAAATGCCTTCTCTGCCTCAGTATTCCACTTAACCATGACCGACCCTTTACCCTTCGTCAAATCTGTCAGTGGGGCTGCAATGGTGTCAAAATTGGATATAAAACGCCTGTAGTATCCTGTGATCCCAAGAAAAGCACAAACTTGCTTTTTATTTATAGGTTGGGGCCACTTTTGAAGTGTCTCAATTTTATTGATCTGAGGCTTGATCAGCCCTCGACCCATACGTAGTATCAACCGTAGCCAAGGTATTTGGCCTCCTCCAAGCCTATGGCACACTTTCTGGGGTTGGCAGTGAGTCCTGTTTTCCTAAGGGAATCTACAACTGCTTGTACCCGGGGCAAATGAGATTCCCAATCTGGGCTGTGGATGACGACATCGTCCAAAAAGGTTGCTGTGTATTGGCCATGTGGTCTTAAGGTCTTATTCATCATTCTCTGGAATGAGGCAAGAACACCATACAAACCAAACCGCTTATACTGCAAAGACCCCTTGAGGGTAGAAAAGGCTGTTAGGGGTATCTGCCAAAAACCTTTAGTCAGATCTAAAGTAGCGATGTACAGGCACTTCTCAATCTGTCAACAAGCTCGTCAACCCGAGGCATTGTGTACACACCAAATTTAGACACGCTGTTCAACTTCCTGAAATCATTGCAAAACCTTATACTTCCATCTTGTTATGGGCCCAACACTATGGGACTTGACCAGTCACTGTGGGACTCCTCTATCACGTCCAACTCTAACATGTTCTTTTTTTCATTTGAAACTGCTTCTCGCTTTGCTTCGGGTATTCTATAGGGCTTTACATTTACGCAGACTCCGTTGACGCTTCTATAAGGTGCGGTCTCTCCCTCCCACATTTCTTTTGTGACATCTAGCAATCCCCTGGGATGTCTACCATACAGTAGTTTAAAAGGGAATATAAAAAAGAAAGAAGGACAGCGCCCCCTAAGTGCAGCATGTATGTTAAAAATATTTATTACAATAGATAAAAACACTCACATTTGAGTTGCTAAAAACCAGCATGTAAAGTAGTTTCATCCGCATGCTCTCGGGGGATGTGGGTGTCACGGTCCAGTGGGGGGGTTCCTGGGATGCGAGCATAGCCTGATGAAGGAGCATGCATGCTCCAAACGTGAAGCACCACACTTAGAGGGCGCCGTCCTTCTTTCTTTTTTATTGTTCCAGAGCTTCTTCTAGCTTTTATAGACTGGCTGCCTTCCATTTATTCAGCATCATTTTATCCTTACATGGACTAATACCTCATCTTGTTGTGAAACATTAACTACCACCACCAAGTTCCCCCTCTCAGGAACCCCCAACCCACCCTCTTCCCCCCACCATTTTTAGTTATATGTACTCGGCTACATCCATTGTGCGCCATATTAACCCCTTGATCGTTTAAGTAGTTCAAAAGGGGAATTCCCTGTAGATGCTTGAGGTACCTCTCGCATGGCAAACATGAGGTATGGCAGCAAAAAAATTCCAATTTCTCCCATCATTGTCCACCACCTTTTTCAACGTGTTTTTGAGCGTTTTGTTAAATCTCTCCACAAGACCATCAGTTTGGGGGTGATAGACAGAGGTACGGAGATGGGAGATTTTGAACAACTTACACAATTCTTTAGTGACTCTGGACATAAATAGTGTGCCTTGATCCGTTAATACCTCTTTTGGAATGCCCACACGACTAAATACCTGGACAAGCTCTTTGGCATTAGTCTTTGCTGAGGTATTACGCAAGGGAATGGCTTCAGGATACCATGTGGCATAGTCCAGTATTACTAGTATGTGCTGATGGCCCCAGGCAGACTTTAATACTGGTCCCACCAGATCCATGCCAACTCTTTCAAAAGGCACTTTAATTATTGGTAACAGTACTAGCGGACTGCGAAAATGGGGCGTTGACACAGAATACTGACACTCTGAGCATGACTCACAATATTCTTTGACATATGCATGTAACCCAGGCCCAAAGAATCTCTGGGTTATGCTCTCCTTGGTTTTCTCTATACCCAGATATCCGCCCATTACATGATA
Organism: Lithobates septentrionalis; assembly: GCA_037952835.1. Taxonomy (NCBI): domain Eukaryota; kingdom Metazoa; phylum Chordata; class Amphibia; order Anura; family Ranidae; genus Lithobates; species Lithobates septentrionalis. Next base: position 14,463,858 of record JBBDGP010000082.1, on the reverse strand, counting down.
ATGGGCTAAATCTAATACCATCCGGCGATAGGGTTTGGGAACCACTAGCTGCTCTACCTCCTCCCCTTGCTTTACCACCTGATACAACAAGTTATTCTTAAGAGCCATGTAGGGAAAAGACTTTTAATGTTTTCTCTGGCTCTATTGAGTGTGGTGTCTTTTAGTTGTTCTGTACAAAAATCATCTTAACTGACTTCCAAGTCAGGCACCACGTTCTGCCCACTCTCACTATTATGCCGCGTACACACAGTTGGATTTTCCGATGGAAAATGTTCGATGGGAGCTTTTTGTCGAAAATTCCGACCATGTGTAGACTCCATCGGACATTTTCCATCAGAATTTCCGACACACAAAATTTGAGATCTGGATCTCAAATTTTCCTACAACAAAATCCATTCTTGTAAATTCTGATCGTGTGTACACAATTCCGACACACAAAGTTCCACGCATGCTCAGAATCAAGTACGAGACGGAAGCGGTCGGTATGGTAAAACTAGCATTCGTAATGGAGATAGCACATTCGTCACACTGCAAATTTAGAAATCTTTTAATGCAGCGCATTCTCTTCTTCTTTAGAATGCTAGAGTAATGAAGTTGTTTTGCTGCTCATATTCACACAGAGTTCTCACAAACTGATTTCTTTATTATTTCTCGTGATCTCATTAATGTTTTTTTTTCTTCAGATCTCCATAATAATGTTTAGAATTTTTGGTTATAGTGTTTTTTTTTTTATAGTGATCTCCATAATTTTTTCTTTCGTTTTGTGTCAAGTTACCACAACACCATTATTATCTTTTATTTTTTAACCTCAAGGAGGTTGGTTTGTGTCCCTTGTTAATTTGACATTGTATTTTTGAAACATACCTGCCCACTCAGAAGCAAACTGTCCTTTTTGAAGTAAAACACATAGGCAAGTATTTGTGAAAAAGAAATAGCCAGTTATTCGGGGTCATAACAAAATAAAGAGGAAGGCAGCGCTGGAGAAACTGGTGAAATTAGCGAAGCCTTTGTACCACAGGGCACATATAAATTATTTTACAGTCAAAATTGGTGGCCTGAGGAGTCCTTATAATAGTGAGCACAATCCGGTCCAGGACTACAAGAGATCAGGAACAGCAGCAGATGACATATATGTCCCCAGGCTGTGGTCTTACAACAGCCTGCTTCTTTTGTCAGACCAGACTGAACCCAGGCCATCGCTCTCTTGTCTTCCTTCCACACTTCCTTCCAGGCTTGCTTCCAGGCTGTGTCTCTGGTGTTGTAGTTGTGGCAGGAGGTGGAGGATGAGGAACATGGTTCAACTCACAAACGTGGCTTTGGCTTCTGAGTTTGCCCCTCAACCCCTTATTTAGGGCTTGTAACATAACTTCCTCACAGAAGAGGCGTTGGCCCTCCTCCATTTCCAGCATTTTGCAGGCTGCCATGTAGGCATAGTCCTCTTGAAGACTAGGGGGGGGTTCTGAGGGCTGCAGTAGCCTTCAGAAATAGGCCAAGTGCTCCTCCAGGTTACTCCTCTTCCTGGCACTTTTTTATGGAAGGCGGAGGGGAGGGACCTGGGATTCGGGCAGGCTACTGGGCCCGGCAACCTCCTGGCTGCCACTTACCCCTGCCACCTCCTGGCTGCCACTTTCCACGGCCTGGCTGAGGCTTTCCTGTGTATGAAAAAGGGACATAGTTTTAGTTTGTGGTTCATCAATCACACACAATTTCCAGCTCATGACTGTTGCAAATTGAATGTTAATAAATAGAAAAGACTATCATTCTGACCCCAGCATTTTTCATTCTTGTCCCAATCATTTGTGGCTACTACTGTCTATTGATATGTAAAACCCTTTGTAAAATCAAAAATTACTGATCAATAATAACATCTACTTAACATCATTTATGATTTGACTAGAAATAACAATGCTATACCTGGCTGAAGCTGGGCTCCTCCATATCTTCCTGGCTGGATTGCCCAGGTTGGACGTCAGAAGCCTCAGCTGAGGTGGAAGGAAGAGTGGAAGGAAGGTTTGAGAGTGATTGCCTGGGTTTAGTCTGGTCTGCCAGAAAATGCAGTCTGTCATAATACCACAGCCTGGGTACATAAATGTCATCTGCTGCAGCTCCTGATCTCTGGGAATCCTGGACCTTATTGTGCTCCCTATTATATGTGCTCCTCTTGCCACCAATTAGGGCCTTCAAATAGGAGATCACCGGCTTCACATATCCCAGCAATTGATCCAGCGCTGCCTTCCTCTTTGTTTTATTGTTATAAAAGGGGTGGTTTACCTGCCACAGACAGGGCAGATCATTCAATAGATCCATTTTATCTGAAAGACACAACACAAGACAAACCCTAATGTCAGGCTAAACTCTCCTAATCGTGTCCCAGTATAGGACTCAATCTAGAAGCAGTATAGGCCACTGATGCACCAAGTAAAAAATTGTGCCTTTGTTCAAACGATCAGCGCTTCTGATAAACCCTCCTCCTCTCACAGATCATACGTATGACACACGCATGTTATGCTTTATATACACTGCGCATGCGTGAAACTCCGCCCGCCCCAGACGTTCTTTCTAGTTTATTCCCTGCTCCTTGTCAGTGGGAGAGCACATGGCGGAGACAGAGCAGGTGCCTGAGAGTAGCAGCAACAAGGAGGAAAGCCTGTAGCCACAAACTTCCCGATCCCGGAGGATATTTAAAGCCTCAAATATGGCCTTTATAGAGATGGTGGAGACGGTGGTCTTCTTCAAGAGGGCCGACTATGATAGGAGGCATGGACCGTACTCAAACCCAAATGTGAGTGAGGCCAAGATCATGATTAAAATTGAGAAAAGTCTGTAGAAGAATTTTGGGTACGGTGATCCAAGGATCAACTGAGGAAACGATGGTCAGACCTCAAATTGAGGGAGCAGGATCAATACAGAAGAATCAAGAGAGTGCTGCAAAAAAGTAAGTATTTTGTCGTGTGTTCCTTCTTCTTATTAAGTTCGTGCTGCTCCATGTGCTTTTCTTTACTGTTGTACAGTATAAAATGGCAAGTTTCAGGGTCATGGGCACAGTAATCGTTCGTAGTAAACATTGTTCATTCGCCCTCTAAGACAATGTTTTTGGCAGATGCAGGTTAACTACATTTGGTCAGGCCTATTCATCTTAAAAGAAGTTTAGTACATTGTTGTCTAGATTGGTTTGTAACTAGAATGAAATGTAAACTTGATTCAGTGTAAGGAGAGGACACTCAGCAGCTGTTTACACATCTGGACGCAGGAGCACTAGTGTGGGACACCAGGACAAACTTTTTAGGGTGTCCCACATAGAGACACCCCTAGTATCCACTGGAGCACCTATGTGTGAAACTTTACGCAAAAAGGTAAGTATTCCAGCTTGAAGAAAGTGAAGAAATCATTTGTTCAGCTTTGAACTCTGCCAAAACAGACAATTGTACGACACTTCCAAGAATTGTTTCATATTCCTATTTCTTGCCTCAGATATCTGTGTGCTAAGTATACCTTTATTTTATTCACATAGGGGAAAAAAGACTCAGGACGTCTGAGGTCACCAGGAACACCCAACCTCCTAAAGAAGGGAAAATCCAAAAACAACAACCAGAAGATGTGGAGGAAGGAGATGTTTATGAAGTGGGCCAAATAGTGACCGGTGAGTGTCTGAGACCACAGCTTCAAGTTATAGATGGATGCCTGCATATTTCTAAAACATGGTGTGTTTTTTTCTTTTAGGTGATATGGATGTTGTGGAATAAGAATCTAATTTCACCAGTGCAAGTGCATACGTCCTCATCGGGGAGATCATGGTGTGCAGTCAGGATTTACAGAAGATCAAGGAAGACATCAATGATGTTGAAAAAATACTCAAAAACATAATTGATATTTTCGGCAGAATCAAAAACACACCAACATTTCTAAAATTGTTTCTCTTTTTCTAACTTTTCTCCAAAATTTTTAAAGCCAAATTTTGAAGATGCACGCAGTGGGGTTGATTTACTAAAACTGGAGAGTGCAAAATCTGGTGCAACTCTGCATGGTAGCCAATCGGCTTCTAACTTTTTGTAGCTTTTTCAATTAAGCTTTAACAAAGTAATCAGGAAGCTGACTGGTTTCTTTGCAGAGCTGCACCAGATTTTGCACTCTCCTGTTTTAGTAAATCAACCCCAGTGTGTCAAAATGTGATTACTAAAATATGTTGGTTGTTTCAAAAACACTTTTCTAACACACATGTGAATGTGCACAGAGTAAAAAGTTTTGTACTCAACACTGTGTGGCTTCTTCTTTCAATGCTTAATATCATTTTTTGGACTAGGTTGGTGTTACACTGAAATGGGGGTTATTTAATAAAGGCAAATCCACTTTGCACTACAAGTGCACTTTCAGTGCAGTTTCATGTGCACTTTTGCAGTGCACTTTGAGTGAAAAGTGGATTTTCCTTCAGTAAATAACTCCCACAGTGCTTTATAATTTGCCATAATCACGCCATTTTCGTGACTCACCAAAATTCATTCATGGTGCTGAAAATTATGAATATTTTTCTCAGTAATACATTACATACATTACCAACAAAAACAAGGTGTGTGTGTAGCAGACCTACAACATAATAATAGTTCGCTGAAGAACAGATTGTCACCTCATGTATCAAATACTTGATTAAATGTCCGCGCTTAGGAAAATAACTATTGGAAGGGCTGCAGCCTCCCCTTAATTAATTCCTATTTAGGAGTTAATTGAAAGTATGTAATGAAGAGATGTGGGGAATTGGCGCTGCCCTATTGACAGTAGGTATTGCTTAGGGGTCAGAAAAATAAATAAATAAATAAGTGAATAAAAATAGTGACAAAATTTGTGTATGTGAAAGAAAAGGAATACATGTGTGTTCCTTAAGTGAATGTCCCCCTATATATGCACCAAAAATGAATGAAATAATTAATTTATATAGTATAAAATCCTAACAAGTGAATGTGCACATCTTCTGTGTTGTGTAAATAAATATTATAGTAAGTGGGTTGAGTTTACACTTGCTCCACTTCCAATGTGAACCTTTGCATATACATTAAACCAAACAGGACAAAAAAATAAAAATAGAAATATACAATTTTTTTTTTTTTTTTTAGCTAATCTTCTCTGTGTATCCCTGGTTTTTATTCCAATCCGCATATAATGCATAGTGGGAGGTATAAATTATATACATCAATATACATCAATTAATGGTGATCCAGTCCCAGTTTATATATAAAAGTATTACAAATCAACATTCTTTTCTTATACGTATTTTTTCTATATATATATTTTATATATATTTTTAATATTTTTTATTAACAGTTCAATTTTTTATTTGTATTTTTATTTTTATTTTTATTAAAGTCAATAATAATCAATTAACCCTGTAGACACCTAGGAGTAGTTAAATAATTTTTTTTTTTATTAATAATTTTATTAAATTTCCAAATAATTTTAACATTTTTTTAGTACTTTAGTACTTATTGTATTAAGGTTTATTACACAATATTGCAATCGCTTGTTACGCTTGTATTGTACTTTTTAACCTTCAATAAACCGGACGTACTTCACTATGCAAGCCCCCTGTCTATTTCTTTGCGTGAGGAGGATTTAGCAGCACGGAGGTGGATAGTAGCGGAGGTACCTGGGCCTGGATCAGCACAAGGGGACCCTCATTATCGGTCTAAACGGAAGAAACTCATGGTGCAGTGAAGCGTAAGAGGGACATCCATCAGAGGCAGCTACCCAAAGACACCCACTCCTCTGCCTAATACCCCCTTGGGGGTGACAGATTCTGGTGAGTGGGGGAGCACGGGGGGGGCACTTGGAGTCACCAGCTTCTACCTGCACGGAAGTCACCTCATATCACCCCTTGAGCATTTTTTAAATGCATGTCAACCGATCCTGATGTTCTCAATTGCTCCTGTCTCTACATATTAGACATTTTATTCCTGCCTGGGTCCAATATAGGGACTGTTTTACAGATGGTGTATTCATACTCGCTGTCTTTAATATGAGTGCTAATTATTTGGATTCCTATCTATTTTTTTATATATGAAATTTGAGGAAATTTAAGATACTGTAATATAGAGGTTTCCTGCACTTTGGTTCACTTTATACACAGTGTACTTTATTCACCATATTTATTGGGGATATGTGGTAACCTCATACGGTTACCGTTAGCCCCCAAAAAGTGTGCTGTCTCACGGACCCTGATTATTTTTAAAAAAGGAGGCTATTCACTAATTTCAACAAAATTTTTTTTTGTATATTTCTACTTTTTGTATATTTCTATTTTTATTTTTTTGTTCTGTTTGGTTTAATGTATATGCAAAGGTTCACATTGGAAGTGGAGCAAGTGTAAACTCAACCCACTTACTATAATATTTATTTACACAACACAGAAGATGTGCACATTCACTTATTAGGATTTTATACTATATAAATTAATTATTTCATTCATTTTTGGTGCATATATAGGGGGACATTCACTTAAGGAACACACATTTATTCCTTTTCTTTCACATACACAAATTTTGTCACCATTTTTATTCACTTATTTATTTATTTATTTTTCTGACCCCTAAGCAATACCTACTGTCAATAGGGCAGCGCCAATTCCCCACATCTTTTCATTACATACTTTCATGTATCAAATAAATTACGTTTGCACTATTGAAAAAAATGGCCAAAAAGAGAAGCCCATTGGAGAACCTAGGAGACTGCTAAAAGAAACCCATGCAGTAAATCAAAGGAAATCTTCTTTCATCTTAAGTAAAAATTTTTTTGATAAAATGTTTCTTAAACAGTTTCTGGCATATCAATGGCCCCCATACCCGCAAAGTACTCAACATACTTCTGTCTTACTTTGCGGGCGCTTTGGGGGGGCAAGCCAGGACGGTCAGCTTCAAGCGCTGTCAGGGTTGGTTCTTGAATTCCGACCTCAGACCCAACTGAGGCCACATAGTTCATTGAATCTCCTCTAAATAGTTGTGGAGAATGCAGCATGCAAGGATTATATGGTTAAGTTTATATTCCGACATGTTGATTGCCATAAGGAATAGGCGGAACTGGCTGCCCATTATCCCGAAAGCGTTCTCCACCACTCTTCTGGCTCTGGCCAGATGGTAGTTATAAACCCTTTCGTCCGGGGTGAGGGTCCTCATGGCTTCAAAACGGTCGGCTGGTCAGAACGAACTAACAGAAAGCACTGAAAAAGAGAAAGGCCGAAGCTGAAAATCAGAAACGAGCGGTCAAGAATGCACTGAAAATCAAATACGCAATATAAATATGAACCCACAAGCACAAACTCAAGAGCAGTAATGATCGGTAAAGCACGAGTCTGAAAAGCGTGAATTGTCTCTCATCAAACTTCTACTAAAACGAGAATATCAGAAGGAGCCCAAAGGGTGGCGCACTGGCTATTGAACTTCCTCTTTCTAGTCCTGTCATACATGTTGTACGTCACCGTGTTCTTGACGTTCAGAATTTCCGACAACATTGTGTGACCGTGTGTATGCAAGACAAGTTTGAGCCAACATCCGTTGGAAAAAATACCATGGATTTTGTTGTCGGAATGTGCGATCGTGTGTACGTGGCATTAGAGTCAGAGATCATTTCTTGTTCATTATCCTCAAGCTAGGGACGGGATTCCAGCTTCTCCTGCTATCCAGGCATTACAGAAAAAGGAAAAGGGTCTACCCCTTCCTTGGACACACCAACAGTTTCCCTTTCAGTTTTGAAATCAAAAGGGTCCGGAGTGAGTTCCAGTGTTTCCTCAGCGGGGGTGCTCTGTCCTCCTGACTCCTTTTGTTTTCCCATAAACTCCAAAAGTGTGGAAAATCTCTGCCCACTAGGGCTTTATGAAGTATTGAGGGTACCACCCCCACTGAATATGTCACAGTGCCCCAAGGGGTATCAACCTCCACCACAGCAGTGTGGTAGTCACATGTTTCCCCATGTATGCAAAACACCTCAATAGTGCAACTTTGCAGGATTTACAAAATCACCTTTGACTAATGTCACAACACTACCAGAATCTAGCAGAGCAGTGACTGGCTTTCCATCAACTGAAATCATACACATTTGTTTTTCCATGCATCCCTGGCATGATGCAGTACATGTGCAAAAAGAGACATGCGTTTTTTTCAAATAAGCATTATCACATTGCATTGGTTCAACATTTAGGGAACAGTTTACAGCAATATGACCTAACGAATGGCAACAATAACATTTTACAGTAGGTGACCGCGATATTGTGTCAATCTCGCCGCTTTTCTCTGCGAGATTTGACACCTACGAGCCCCGTCGCGGGAGCCAGCGCCGAAATGGCTCACTCATCGGGAAAGGAAAACTTTTTTTCCTTTCGCGATGAGCTGCAGGCAGTGCTGACAGGTGTCTGGTATGAATCCTGAGCGGGAACGTGGCGCCAAATTTAAATGAAAAAAACGGCGTGGGTTCCCCCCCAGGAGCATACCAGGCCCTTAGGTCTGGCATGGATTGTAAGGGGAACCCCCTACGCCGAAAAATCGACGTGGGTGTCCCCCCAAAATCCATACCAGACCTTTATCCGAAGCACGCAGCATGGCCGGTCAGGAAAAGGGGTGGGGATGAGCGAGCGCCCCCACCCCCCCTGAACCGTACCAGGCCGCATGCCCTCAACATGGGGGGGTTAGTGCCTTGGGGGAGGCATGTTGATGAGGACATGTTGATGAGGACAAGGGCCTCTTCCCAGCAACCCTGGCCGTTGGTTGTTGGGGGTCTGCGGGCGGGGGGCTTATCGGAATCCGGGAGCCCCCTTTAAAAAGGGGGCCCCCAGATCCCGGCCCCCCCACCCTATGTGAATGAGTATGGGGTACATGGTACCCCTACCCATTCACCTAGGAAAATAAAGTGTTAATAAAAAAACACACCACACAGGTTTTAAAAGAAATTTATTAGGCAGCTCTGGGGGGGTCTCTTCCAACTTCGGGGGTCTTCTTCTCCCGGTGTTCCGCCTCATCTCCCGGGCCCCTCCGCTATCTTCTTCCAGCTCTCTTGCTAGCGGGGGGCCCGATCTGCTGCTGCTGTCCGGTTCTTCTCCCGTATCTTCTGACGGACTCCCCTGCTATCTCTTCCAGCTCTATTGCTAACGGGGGGGGCGGTCTGCTGTGCTGTCTTGTCCCCTCTTCTCTTCTTCTGATGTTGACACGATGCTCTCTCCTGCTGGAATGGTGTGTCTGAGCTGCAGAGCCATTTATATAGGCGGTGACCCCGCCCCCTTGTGACGTCACAGTCCCAGCATGCGCAGGGACTCTGGCGTCATAAGGGGGGCGGGATCTCGGGGCCCCCTTATTAAAGAGGGCTCCCGGATTCCGATAAGCCCCCTGCCCGCAGACCCCGACAACCAACGGCCAGGGTTGTTGGGAAGAGGCCCTTGTCCTCATCAACATGGGGCAAGGTGCTTTGGGGTGGGGGGGCCCGCAGGGCACCCCCCTCCCCCAAGGCACCAACCCCCCTATGTTGAGGGCATGCGGCCTGGTACGGTTCAGGGGGGGTGGGGGCGCTCGCTCATCCCCACCCCCTTTCCTGACCGGCCAGGCTGCGTGCTTTAGATAAGGGTCTGGTATGGATTTTGGGGGGACCCCCATGCCGATTTTTCGGCGTAGGGGGCTCCCCTTACAATCCATACCAGACCTAAGGGCCTGGTATGCTCCTGGGGGGGAACCCACGCCGTTTTTTTCATTTAAAATTTGGCACGGCGTTCCCCCTCAGGATTCATACCAGACACCTGTCTGCACTGCCTGTCACTCATCGCGAAAGAAAAAAAAGTTTTCCTTCCCCGATGAGTGAGCCAGCGCGACATGCACAGTACCCTGTCGCCGAGAACCAGCGCGATGGGATCGCGCTGGAAATACAATCTCGCGGTCAGGTACTGTATGTGTTCTCTATCTAATCCTCTAAACTGACTCAGGGACCTTCCTGACCTATTTGGCCAGTCTCCAGGTCCTGAGTGTTATTATCTGTGGCAACAGTATTGTAATTTTTCCCTGAGCCCTTGAACCCTGAAACCATCTTACCGGATCCTCTTGGTGGTTTTTCACCCCAGCGACATTGGGGTGGGGCACGGATGGGCTCAACAAGTCCTCAGCAGCAGTGTATCTCTCCACTAGGTCCATCAGCTGGTTTGCAGTCTTAGGGTCCCCATGGCTGACCCACTTGCTCAAAGTGGCAGGAAGTGCACACAAATAACTGTCCATGACCACACGCTCCACAATCTTAGGACCTGACAAAGTCTCTGGCTGCAGCAACTTCTTGGTGTGGTGTATCAAGTCAAACATCTGGGAGCAGGGTGGCTTATTATTACTGTATGACCACCGATGCACCCGTTGAGCCCGGACTGCAATGGTGACGCCCAGACATGCAAGCATCTCAGGCTTAAGTGTCTCATAATCCTGGGCAGCATCTGGTTCCATGTCAAAATAGGTCTTTTGGGAAAGGGCGCTAGCAGTCTTGCCCATTGCTCATTTTGCCATCCTTCTCGAACAGCGACTCTTTCAAAAGTTGCTAGGTAAGCTTCCACATCATCTGCAGGTGTCATCTTCTACAGGTAATAGCTAGCACGCACCATTTTCTGTTGCACCGGCAAGGGACCTGCGGACCCCTTCTTTAACTCTACCAGGGCCTCCACAAACTGGCAGTTGATTTCCTGCTGGGCTGCGATGGCCTGGTGATTTGCCTCCTGCTGCACTGCAGTGGCCTCTGCAAACTGGCAGTTTGCTTCCTGCTGCTGGCGAAAGGCTTCGGGCTGGGTTGCAGTGGCATGGTGATTCACCTCCTGCTGTTGGTGGTTGGCTTCCTGCTGCTGGCGGTTGGTTTCCTTTTAACACGTCCTCCATCTTTCCACTTGTTCAGGAAGATGCCCGCCGAAAATCCACCATATGTCAGGGGTTAGCTCAAGGGGAATAAGCTTTCCTGGGAAAAAGGTAGTCCAAACGGCAGGGTTTCTTAAAAATGTGACTTGTAGCCAGTTTTATTTTAAAAGGTTGTATGAAAATTAAACAGACAAAACAGAAAATAAATCCTTGCCATCCAGGCACTAAACATTGTAGGTTCCTAGCTCAGAGGTGAAGGGCTTCTCCCAGTCACCCACAAAACAAAAATAATGCAAACCTTTTCTTTCTCTCACAAATCAAACTTCACATAAGCAGCCACAAACGGCCCGCAAAATCTGGTCCGCAACCAACTCTGCCAAGGTGGCTGGTAAAACCCTGACCTGGATTCCATCTTAGTTTTCTGCAAATGAACACATGCAAGGTGAAATATAATGTCCATCAATCACCTCGTCTTTTATAATGTTACAAAAAAGAAATATATATATAAATAATGCAGCGTATCATATTTAATAAAAAAATGTTAAACAATTTTGAAGCCCAATGAACTCATCCACATCCAAATTTGAGACAACAGCCATTTGTCACTTCCTCTTCCACCAATTATTTGGCAAAGTTTGCATCCAGCAAATTGTTGGGTTTCCTTTTACAATGAGTAAGGAGCAGCTTGACATAATAATATTATCACTGTGTACAGTATTAATATTTTAAATGTGTTATTCTTATTTGTTGAATTTATAGAGAAGGTGGCAGCCATGTTTGCTCATTAAATATGCAGGCTCTGCTTCTTTTTTTCCAGTACTACCCAATGGTTGTGCTTTACTGCTTCTTTCCATATAGCAAGTCTTTGAGCCAGCAAACTTAGTGTAAACAATATACTCCCTTTGTGGCTGAAATGATATCTCAAGGGTTGGGCAGAGTCATTGTAGAAGCTGACCTTCTCAACCTCGACTGTTAAGCTGGCCATACATGGATTGAAATGCAGCTGCTTCAGCAGAGACTGACCAAATTCTGATCCATGTGTGGCCATTGTGGTTGAACAGAAGTCGATCTACTAATGGACTTCTGTTCAACCGCTCTGTTAGAAACTTCCCGCTCAATCAGCACTACAGGCTATAGGCTGCAGTGCTGATCTGTGTATTCTGTATTCAGTTTTATTTTAATCTATAGTTTAACCACTTCCCACCCGCCCTATAGCGGATTGACGTCCGGGAAGTGGTTCTGTTATCCTGACTGGGCGTCATATGACGTCCTTCAGGATAACATGCCACAGCGCACCCCCGGGGGCGCGCATCGCGGCGTTCGGTGGAGCGGTGTGTCAGTCTGACACACCGCTACACTGATCTTGGTAAAAAGCCTCTGGCGGAGGCTCTTTACCACATGATCAGCCGTGTCCAATCACGGCTGATCACGCTGTCAATAGGAAGAGCCGTTGATCGGCTCTTCCTCACTCGCGTCTGACAGACGCAAGTAGAGGAGAGCCGATCGGCGGCTCTCCTGGCAGGGGGGGTCTGCGCTGATTGTTTATCAGCGCAGCCCCCCCGCAGATCACCACACTGGACTATCAGGGATACCACTAGGACCACCAGGGAAGGGGCAACGTGGATGGCCAGGTATGTACCCCATGGCCATCCACATGTGCCCAATCTGTGCCAATCAGTGCCCACAAATTGGCACTGATTGGCACTATTATGCCAATGATATGCCCAGCAATGCCCAGCAATGCTATATCAGTGCCACCTGTCATTGCCCATCTGTGCCACCTGTCACTGCCCATCGGTGCCACCTGTCAGTGCCCATCTGTGCCCATCTGTGCCCAGTGCCCACCTATCAGTGCCCATCAGTGCCACACATCAGTGCCACACATAAGTACCCATCAGTGCCACCCATATATACCAATCAATGCCACCTACGAGTGCCCATTAGTGCCGCCTATGTGTGCCCATCGGTGCCACCTATGAGTGCCCATCAGTGCCGCACACCAGTGCCACCTATCAGTGCCCATCAGTGCCACCTATCAGTGCCCATCATCAGTGCCCGTTAGTGCCACCTCATCAGTGCCACCTCATTGGTGCCACCTCATCGGTGCCCATCAGTGCCGCCGTATCAGTGCCCATCAGTGCAGCTATTTTAGTGCCCATTATTGAAGGAGAAAGCGTACTTATTTACAAAAAAATTTAACAGAAACAAAGAAAAACTTGTTTTTTTTCGAAATTTTCGATCTTTTTTTATTTGTTGCGCAAAAAATAAAAACCGCAGAGGTGATCAAATACCACCAAAAGAAAGCTCTATTTGTGGGAACAAAATGATAAAAAAATTGTTTGGGTACAGTGTAGCATGACCGCGCAATTGTCATTCAAATTGCAACAGCGCTGAAAGGTGAAAATTGGGCTGGGCGGGAAGGTGTCTAAGTGCCTGGTATTGAAGTGGTTAAGGAATTGACTGTATTTTAGGGAGATGTCACAATTGGAGTATTTTACCAGGGGTTAGCTCAGGACGTCAGGCTTCACTTATAATTAAAAAGGTCACTTGGGTGAACTGATCCTTTGCGAGTTTACCACCCTTAGGCTCGATTCACACTAGCGCGTTTTTTGATGCATTTTGCATTTTGCAGAAATGCACGGGAATTTTTTAACATGGGTTCCTATGGAACATGTTCACATCAATGCCTTTTTGTTTTTCTGCATTTTTGGAAAGGGTCGGGGACTTTTTTTCATGCAAAATGCAGCGTTTTGCATGTAATGGATTTCAATGGACAAGCATCAAAAACGCAAGTGCACCGTTTTTGCAGCATTTTTGATGCGTTTTTGGTGCGTTTTTGATGCGTTTTTGCCGTATTTTTTTTTTTGTTTTTTTTTTTTTTAATTTTTTTTAAGACTGTAAAAAAAAAACAAAAAAAAAACGCAAAACGCAAATCGCAAAATCGCGGCAAAAACGCGGCTCAAAAACGTGGCAAGCATGAAAAAAAAAACCTCCAAAAACGCTCAAAAGCAACATGCATAGGTGTGAATCGAGCCTTACTGAGATCACCACCTTTACTGATATCCATTGTAAAGTAATAAAAAGAAATAAATCATACTAAAAGGTTTTTTTTTATACAGCTAGCAAAGGTTCTCAAGCTATACACAGACTCCTTTTTTTTCTTTATGTATATAGCTACTTCTATGTATATATCAGTTTTATCTTTATTAAGTTGATTTTGCAGCAAGTCACACCTGAATGCTTTGAAGCACCATTTAACTACTTGCCGACCGCCTACCGCATATTTACTGCAGTAGGTCAGCTCTATTGTGCTAAATCACATACCTGTACATCCTTTTGTGCAATAGCCACTGAGTGGCGTGCCGAAAGCATGATCACAGGCTGATTGGACGCATGAAATGTCAATCAGCGGGTCCGGCGGACCCGATGTCTGATGTCCACCCGCGATCATTCCCCAGAGAGGCAGAACGGCAATCTGCCGATGTAAACAAGACCGTTCTGAGAGGGATGAAGATGGGCAGGAACATATCTCTGTCTTCATACAGTCAGACCATCCCCCACACAGTTAGCAAGTACCAGCTAGGAGTACACTTAACCCTGTGATCGCCCCTGATGTTAACCCGTTCCCTGCCAGTGTCATTAGTACAGTAACAGTGCATATTTTTAGCACTGATCATTGTAATAATGTCACTGGTTCCCAAAAAAGTGTCAGTTAGGTGTCTGATTTGTCCGCCGCAATGTCACAGTCCTGCTAAAAATCGCAGATCGCCGCCATTACTAGTAAAAAAAATAAATAAATAAAAATGCCATAAAAATATCCCATAGTTTGTAGACGCGATAACTTTTACGCAAACCAATCAATATACGCTTATTGGGATTTTTTATTGCCAAAAATATGTAGCTTCATACATATTGGCCTAAATTGATGAAGAAATTCAATTTTTACATTTTTTTTTTGGATATGTTTTATAGCAAAAAGTAAAAAATATTGTTTTTTTTCAAAATTGTCGCTTGTTTTTGTTTATAGCGCAAAAAATAAAAACTGCAAAGGTTATCAAATACCACCAAAAAAAAGCTCTATTTGTGGGGAGAAAAAGGACATAAATTTTATATGGGTACAGCGTTGCACGACTGTGCAATTGTCAGTTAAAATAATGCAGTGCAGTATTACAAAAAATGGCCTGGTCATTAAGGGGGTAAAACTTTCCAGGGCTATAACTATATATGCATATTTAGGAGGAACACATTGAAGGTATGAAGAAGAAAAATTTAGCATGCACAAGCTGCTTCTTGCCAGAGGCATGGCAAATGGAATGGGTGTTGTCTTACTGTGAATCCCTTGTAGTGTGGGTGTAAAAAAAACACCAGTATTGGCGTCATTGGCAGTAAAAGCCCATTGAGATCTAACAGAAAATGGTTCTTTTGAAAATTTCAATGGATGATCACAAAAGGGAGCAACTGCAACCAGCAGGATCCTGCCAAACAGAAACAGCATGTAGATATTAGCATTTCTACAGACCCATAAGATTGCTTTGCACTTCCTCAAAAAAGCATATTGCTCTCTAACAGCAAGCAGTCACTTAAAATTGATGATTACTAAAGGGTAGTATTGATTGCAGTTAGAGGAGAGGGGGCAGTCTGCCAATAATGAGGTGCTCATAAAGATTCACACAACATATAACATCACAAAATCCTATCCCCAACATGCAGCTTTGCACAGCATATAGCAGATCTTCCATCCCACAGGAAAGGTGGAGTTGCTATAGAGACATGAATGCTGTGACACTGAACAATGAAGGTGAATTCTGTGCACGTGGGCAGCACTGAAACATGGCACTGGCAATCACCAAATGTTTTCCCTAGATCAGCCTATCACTGATCTGTCCATAATTGGGGCTAAGAAGTGTTCAACCAGCTGATATACAATTTTCACAACAGTGATTTGCCAGTGTAGAACATGTCTAGTAGTAATCATAGCCACATGGGGAGCCTGGGTTGCCATGCCTAGCTTACCCCCCATCGCACAGCTTCTTACCTTAACTTGTTTCTGGTGTCTCTTCCAAGAAGGGTACAAGTAAATTTCTAGAAACTGTCTCTGGGCTTATCAATGTCTTAGTGTGGAGGGGGCAGAGGGAGGGGTCATTAATGGTAAAGTCAAAACAAAGTCAGTGGTTGGCCTGAGTTGTACAGAAGTAAGGACTATATTTCAACTGTCATATGCAGATAATTATATCTGAAAGTTTTGGATTTTTTTAGTGCTGAGTACTGGAATGTAGACAGTGTTCAAGCATTGGCACACTGCTGCCACTCTGCATGCTACTGGGGAAACTGCAAGAATGCTTCAATCAGCCCCTGAAAAGCGATCTGCAGTGGATTGCACTTCAGAGGAAAAGTGTTTAATATACACAGAAAACCCCAAATGATGGCATGATCTCACAATGAACAGAACCAGAAATTTTTACATACAACCTTGGTACGCCTAGTGACAAAACTACAATATAACATATTTCTTTAACTGTATATAATGTGTTTATTGTCTACATAGCACACCCTGGGAAGCTGATTAAAAGTGTGCTGAATTGTGAACTGTTATAATCTGATGACTAGCGAGAAACAGCTTTATGCCCAACATTAAAAACAAGACACACACACACAGTTAATAACAGCCACATGACATGATATATATTTTAATTAGAAAAACAGCAAGAACTTTTAAAGGAATATTATTTTTCCAATTGACTCCTACTATAAAGGTGAATTTCATTCCAAAAACAATAGAAACATTTGGATGATAGATTTTTGGCAATTAAAGAGCTGAAATTTATGTTTGAATTCATCTGAAGGGAAATGAAAAGGACAAAATGGTTTGCTGACAAACCTCCCAATGCTTAGTTACTGATCAGGGATTTACCAGTAGCAATCAAAGTTTCATTGTTAACCTAAGGTTAAAACATACCACATGCACTATGCTTTTTCTTTGCTCTTCTAATGACTGCAGACATACCAAAACATGTATTATTAACGGATTGTTAGTAGCAATAGCTAAATAAAAAGGCACCTTAAAGACTACTAAAATTAGCTTCTATATACTGTAAATATCTTATTATTCCATTCTGCCAGATTAAGGAATAATTCATATAGAAAGGTGGTCTATTGCACTTAACATAACCCAGATTAAAAACAAGAACTCAGTTTATTATTATTATTATTATTATACAGGTTTTATATAGTGCTAACAGTTTGCACAGCGCAAAATAAAGGCAGACATTACAATTACATTACAATTTGGTACAAGAGTAATCGGAGGGAGTCTCGGAAGGAAGAGTCAATTGATACAAAAGATAATAGCTGTGGGGGATGAGCTGATGGAGGAAGTAAAACAGTGTTAGTTAGAAGCAGGATAAGCTTCTTTGAAGAGAAGGGTTTTCAGGGATTGTCTAAAGATGGATAGATTAGGGGACAGTCGGACAGATTGGGGTAGGGAGTTCCAAAGGATGGGAGAAACTCTGCAGGTAATCCTGGAGGCGAGCATGGGAGGAGGTGACAAGGGAGATAGAGAGCAGGAGGTCTTGGGAGGACCGAAGAGAGTGACTTGGTTGGTATTTTGGGACTAGGTTAGTGATGTAGCTGGGGGCAGAGTTATGGATGGCTTTGTGAATTATTGTTAGAGAGGGATTGGCAGAGAGGGGTGAAGGACACTGAATGGTTGGTAAGGTGATTGAGTTTTGCAGCTGCATTAATTATGGACTAAAGGGGGGATAGTCTATGTAAAGGTAATCCAATGAGGAGGGAGTTGCAGGGAGTTGCAGTAGTCAAGGCGAGAGATACCCAGGGAGTGAATTAGAAGCTTGATGGTGTCATTAGTTAAAAAGGGGCGTATTCTGGAAATGTTGTGGAGGCTAAGGCGGCATGATTTGGACAGGGTTTGTATATGGCCCTGAAAGGACAGTTCATGGTCTAGGGTTACCCCTAGCACCCTGGCATGTGGGGACGGACTGATAGATGTGCCATTGATCTTGACAGAGAAGTCAGGGAAACGGGCACGTGGGGGAGGAGATATTAAGAGTTTTAGATAGATTCAGTTTGAGGAAGTGGTTTGACAGTCTAGGTGGGTTATGCTCTCTAAATAGAGGAAAAGTAAATGTCAAGCTGTGACTTCATGCGTCTATTTAATATAGGAGGCCAGTTTCCCAATGAAAAATATGCAGGCTCAGCACCTATTGAAAACAAATAGGAACAGACATTGAACACAATCCTAGAGTATTAAACCAAAATCTCTTCAGTATAATACAAAAGTAATTGCACTCGCAAACTATTTTGTGAAGCATTATTTATTAGGTTCCACTCCTGAGGTAAGATCAGTATGGTAAGTTTCCTGGTTGCCATGGGAAAGCTTTTATAGAAATGCTGTTAAGTTTTCTGTGATTTAGGACACAAACTTCAATAGTGCATTAAGAGATACAATTTATTAACTCAAAATTCTTAAATATACTTTATACATTACATATTCCTGACGGCTACATTCTATACAAAAAGTAGATCATTGTAAATTCACTACAACCGCGTGCTATATGCTACTAAAACATTAAATATACTGTGATGCATATTATATATTCCTGTTTTGTACTGTTCACTTTATATTTATATACCCAAAGTATTGAGTCATTGTCTCAATTGGTTTTGCTTCAGAAAGGACAGGTTTAGACAAAGTGTTATCCTGATATTTTGTGTGTAGAAAGATATAAGTCTTATGCCCCGTACACACAATCGGATTTTCCGTCAACAAATGTTGGATGTGAGCTTGATGGCGGAAAGTCCGACCGTGTGTATGCTCCATCGAACATTTGTTGTCGGACTTTCCGACAACAAATGTTGGCTAGCAGGTTCTCAAATTGTCCGCCAACAAATGTTTGTTGTCAGACTTTCAGATCATGTGTACACAAGTCCGTCAGACAAAAGTCCACGCATGCTCGGAATCAAGTACTAGCCAGAAGCGCTCGGTCTTGTAAAACTAGCGTTCATAATGGAGAAATCACGTATGTCTTGTACGTCACTACGTTCGTAATTGTTGGCCAACATTTGTGTGACCATGTGTATGCAAGACAAGTTGGAGCCAACATCCTTGGAACAAAAATCCATGGTTTTGTTGTCGGAAAGTGTGTACGGGGAATTAGAATAACTTAAAACAATAGAATAGAATAATAGGACCACAGCTAGTTGTGGCCCTCTTTGTGTGACAAGAGGGCAATCGTTGAGTTCTTCCTTTCACATCTTTTTTTCTAATTCAGATCTTTTACATCTGGCTGAAGTCCTCTGATACTATGTGCAGAAGCACTGAACAAGCCCCTTCTGTCTTTTTCACTGCAACAACATAGACATTGAAAATGTGGCTGTTACCATAAGCAGCTTCTCCCAACCACTTCCCTGAGCAGCCAAAATTGGACTAGGTAAACTATTGATATATAAGCAAAACACATACACGGTATACACATGCTTTTGGGGGTACAAATATTAGGATTAAAGTGGAATTAAAGTCTAATTATAAATGTTGTTAAAATATAGTCTCCCCCTCTCCTACTACCTATGCTGCATAGCCATAATAAAAGAGATCAGTGCAAACCCTTTTTTTTTTTTAAATCTGCTCCAGTTCAGTCACATGATTGAAAAGCAGCAACTCCCTGTGTCAGGAAGAATCTGCTGCAGGGGACAGATCACTAACAACAGATGGGCAATGGGAGCAGATTCGTGATGTCAAAGCTCCATGAATTCAATGCTGTCACGCACTCCCTGAGCTATTGTCAAACCTCTGCTTCTTAATTATGTGACCACAATGGAGCAAATAAAAAAAAAGGTATTTTCACTGATCTCTTTAATAAAAGCTATGCACCATAGGTAGGATGAGGGGAGGCAACCTTTTTAACAACACTTATAGTTAGCCTTTACTTCCACTTTAATTTACTAATAGAGAAAAATCTTTTTTACTTTGCTGAGTGAATGTTAGTGAAGCTGTATTCATTTTGGTTACCTTTAAATACCAAATCCTGTGCAGGGGAAAGAAACAAAAATACCTACTATATAAATGAGTATTCAAAGTATACATAGCTCTACCTTGTTCACGAACATTCAATATGCATAGTAAACAGCCTATCTCTTTTATTAAGACATTTCCAATGTGATTAGATCAGATATACAGGGGGCACAAGGAAAGTATGCTAGGAGAGCTCACCCAGTGCAACTAAAAACGTTAAAGTGTTTGTGAAGGCAACTTTTTTAAAAATAACAAACATGTTATTCAATTATTAGGAGGTCAGAGAGGGCAATCTGTCAGAAAGACCCGGGTTGCCGAACAGTGTTTTGTTTACTGGGCGCTCAGATCAGGTGGACAGATTATTGGGAGGGGCTGGGGAGGACCCAGCAGTCATGATACATGTTGGTACCAATGACCAAGTGAGAGGAAGGTGGAGAGTCCTAAAAAACAATTTCAGGGACTTAGGGAATAAATTGACGAAAAAGGACCTCCAAGGTAGTTTTCTCTGAAATACTACCTGTACCTTGAGCAAAACCAGAGAGACAGAAAGAACTTAGGGAACTAAACAAGTGGCTGAGGAACTGGTGCAGGAAATAGGGGTTCAAGAACTGGGCTGACTTCTAAGTCGGTTACCGGCTCTTTAGGCAAGATGGGCTGAACCATAACAGGGATGGTAGAGCTCTACTGGGAAGTAAGAAGGCCACAAAGCTGGAGGGGCTTTTAAACTAGGTGTTGGGGGGGGGGGAACCAGCGAAAGCGTTAGCCAACAGGGAGTGGGTGACAGAGAGTGATAGGAGAGACAGCACTAGTAATAGCAGTGAAAATACAACAATATCAACCAATCACAGGGTACGTGAGTGGGCGATAGGGATGAGCCAAACACCCCCCTGTTCGGTTTGCACCAGAACATGCGAACAGGCAAAAAATTTGTTCGAACACACGAACACCGTTAAAGTCTATGGGACTCGAACATGAATAATCAAAAGTGCTAATTTTAAAAGCTTATATGCAAGTTATTGCCATAAAAAGTGTTTGGGGACCCAGGTCCTGCCCCAGGGGACATGGATCAATGCAATTTTTTTTTTTTAAAACAGCCGTTTTTTCGGGAGCAGTGATTTTAATAATGCTTAAAGTGAAACAATAAAAGTGTAATATTCCTTTACATTTTGTACCTGGGGGTGTCTATAGTATGGCTGTAAAGGGGCGCATGTTTCCCGTGTTTAGAACAGTCTGACAGCAAAATGACATTTCAAAGGAAAAAAAGTAATTTAAAACTACTCGAGGCTATTAATGAATTGTCGGTCCGACAATACACATAAAAGTTCATTGAAAAAAACCACATGGGATTTCCCCACAGGGGAACCCCGAACCAAAATTTAAAAAAAAATGGCGTGGGGGTCCCCCTAAATTCCATACCAGGCCCTTTAGGTCTGGTATGGATTTTAAGGGGAAACCTGCACCAATTTTTTTTTTTAAAATGGCGTGGGTCCCTCCAAAAATCCATACCAGACCCTTATCCGAGCACGCAACCTGGCAGGCCGCAGGAAAAGAGGGGGGATGAGAGAGCGCCCCCCCTCCTGAACCGTACCAGGCTACATGCCCTCAACATTGGGAGGGTGCTTTGGGGTCCCCCCAAAGCACCTTGTCCCCATATTGATGGGGACAAGGGACTCATCCCCACAACTTTTGCCCGGTGGTTGTGGGGGTCTGCGGGCGGGGGGCTTATCGGAATCTGGAAGCCTCCTTTAACAAGGGGACCGCCAGATCCCAAACCCCCTGTGTGAAATGGTAAGGGGGTACAAAAGTACCCCAACCATTTCACAAAAAAAGTGTCAAAAATGTTAAAAATGACAAGAGACAGTATTTGACAATTCCTTTAATTAAATGCCTCTTCTTTCCATCTTCTTTCTTCTATCTTACATAGTAGGTGAGGTTGAAAAAGGACACAAGTCCATCAAGTCCAACCTATGTGTGTGATTATGTGTCAGTATTACATTACATATCCCTGTATATTGCGGTCATTCAGGTGATTATCTAATAGTTTCTTGAAGCTAACAATGCTCCCCGCTGAGACCACCGCCTGTGGAAGGGAATTCCACATCCTTGCCGCTCTTACAGTAAAGAACCCTCTACGTAGTTTAAGGTTAAACCTCTTTTCTTCTAATTGTAATGAGTGGCCACGAGTCTTATTAAACTCTCTTCTGCGAAAAAGTTTTATCCCTATTGTGGGGTCACCAGTACAGTATTTGTAAATTGAAATCATATCCCCTCTCAAGCGTCTCTTCTCCAGAGAGAATAAGTTCAGTGCTCGCAACCTTTCCTCATAACTAAGATCCTCCAGACCCTTTATTAGCTTTGTTGCCCTTCTTTGTACTCGCTCCATTTCCAGTACGTCCCTCCTGAGGACTGGTGCCCAGAACTGGACAGCATACTCCAGGTGCGGGCGGACCAGAGTCTTGTAGAGCGGGAGAATTATCGTTTTATCTCTGCAGTTGATCCCCCTTTTAATGCATGCCAATATTCTGTTTGCTTTATTAGCAGCAGCTTGGCATTGCATGCCATTGCTGAGCCTATCATCCACTAGGACCCCCAGGTCCTTTTCCATCCTAGATTCCCCCAGAGGTTCTCCCCCCAGTGTATAGATTGCATTCATATTTCTGCCACCCAAATGCATTATTTTACATTTTTCTACATTGAACCTCATTTGCCATGTAGTCGCCCACCCCATTAATTTGTTCAGGTCTTTTTGCAAGATTTCCACATCCTGCGGAGAAGTTATTGCCCTGCTTAGCTTAGTATCGTCTGCAAATACAGAGATTGAACTGTTTATCCCATCCTCCAGGTCGCTTATGAACAAATTAAATAGGATTGGTCCCAGCACAGAACCTTGGGGAACCCCACTACCCACCCCTGACCATTCTGAGTACTCCCCATTTATCACCACCCTCTGAACACGCCCTTGTAGCCAGTTTTCAATCCATGTACTCACCCTATGGTCCATGCCAACGCACCTTATTTTGTACAGTAAACGTTTATGGGGAACTGTGTCAAATGCTTTTGCAAAATCCAGATACACCACGTCTACGGGCCTTCCTTTATCTAGATGGCAACTCACCTCCTCATAGAAGGTTAATAGATTGGTTTGGCAAGAACGATTCTTCATGAATCCATGCTGATTACTGCTAATGATATCATTCTTATTACTAAAATCTTGTATATAGTCCCTTATCATCCCCTCCAAGAGTTTACATAGTATTGATGTTAGGCTAACTGGTCTGTAATTCCCAGAGATGTTTTTTGGGCCCTTTTTAAATATTGGTGCTACATTGGCTTTTCTCCAATCAGCTGGAACCATTCCAGTCATTAGACTGTCTGTAAAAATTAGGAACAACGGTCTGGCAATCACCTGACTGAGTTCCCTAAGTACCCTCGGATGCAAGCCATCTGGTCCCGGTGATTTATTAATGTTAAGTTTCTCAAGTCTAATTTTAATTCCGTCCTCTGTTAACCATGTAGGTGCTTCCTGTGTTGTGTCATGAGGATAAACACTGCAGTTTTGGTTACTGAAGCCCCCCTATTCACTCGTGAAGACTGAGGAGAAGAATAAATTCAATACCTTTGCCATCTCCCCATCCTTTGTAACCAGATGTCCTTCCTCATTCTTTATGGGGCCAATATGGTCTGTCCTCCCTTTTTTACTGTTTACATACTTAAAGAATTTCTTGGGATTTTTTTTGCTCTCCTCCGCTATGTGTCTTTCATGTTCTATCTTAGCCATCCTAATTGCACCCTTACATTTCTTATTGCATTCTTTATAAATTCTGAATGCTGTGGATGATCCCTCAACCTTGTATTTTTTGAAGGCCTTCTCCTTTGCTTTTATATGCATTTTTACATTGGAGTTAAGCCATCCAGGATGTTTGTTCGCTCTTTTAAATTTATTACCCAATGGGATACATTGGCTAATGCCCTTATTTAATATGCTCTTAAAGCAAACCCATCTCTCCTCCGTATTCTTTGTTCCTAATATTTTATCCCAATTTATGCCTTTTAGCAAGGTTTGTAGTTTAGGGAAGTTGGCTCTTTTGAAATTCAGTGTCTTTGTGTTCCCTTCATGTTTCCAATTTGTGTGATTTATACTGAAACTAATTGACCTGTGATCGCTGTTACCTAAATTGCCCCGTATTTCCACATCTGTTATCAGGTCTGTATTGTTGGTAATCAGTAGATCTAGTAAGGTTTTATTTCTAGTTGGTGCGTCTACCATCTGACCCATAAAATTGTCCTGCAAGACACTAAGGAACTGGCGAGCCTTAAATGAATGCGCGGTTCCCTCCGCCCAGTCTATGTCTGGATAATTAAAATCCCCCATTATGATAACACTTCCCATCCTTGCTGCTAATCCAATTTGTGATAGGAGATCCGTCTCCACTTCCTCCCTCAGGTTAGTGGGCCTAGAGCATACTCCCAGTATTATTTTCCCCTTAGCTTCATCCCTTTGGAGCTCTACCCATAAAGATTCCACCTCCTCCCTAGCCCCCTCAGTGATGTCATCTCTCACATTCACTTGTACATTATTCTTGATATATAGGCATACCCCTCCCCCTTTTTTACCCTCTCTATCCTTGCGGTATAGGGTATACCCTTGAATGTTTGCCAGCTAATCATGAGAGCTGTTGAACCAGGTCTCTGAAATTCCCACAAAATCCAAATCCTCCTTGTACAACAGTATCTCTAGTTCATCTTCTTTCTTCTATCTTCTTTCTTCTATCTTCCTACGGTTTCTTCCTCCATCTTCTTTTTCCTCTTGTTTTTCCTCCAATCCTCTGCTTCTTGCTTTGGTGTTCTCGTCCGGCATCTTCCTCCGAGGCGTCTTCTTCCCTTCTTCATTCTCGGGCCGCTCCACATCCATGATGGGAGGCTACCGCTCTGTGACGCTTCTCGTCTTCTGACGGTTCTTAAATAAGAGAGGGCGGGGCCACATGGTGACCCCGCCCCACCTCTGACACACGGGGACTTGACGGAGACTTTCCTGAGGCTTTCCCCGTGACGTCAGAGGGGGCGGCATCACCCGTTACATAAGAAGGAAGGAAGAACCAGAAGAAGAAGAGGGTGGACGAGGAAATTGAAGGAAGATAGAAGAAAGAAGACAGAGGAAAGAAGATGGAAAGAAGAAGCATTTAAATAAAGGAATTGTCAAAAACTGTCTCTTGTCATTTTAAACATTTTTGACACTTTTTTTGTGAAATGGTAGGGGTACGTACCCCTTACCATTTCACACGGGGGGGCAGGATCTGGGGGTCCCCTTGTTAAAGGGGGCTTCCAGATTCCGATAAGCCCCCCACCTGCAGACCCCCACAACCACCGGCCAAGGGTTGTGGGGATGAGGTCCTTGTCCCCATCAACATGGGGACAAGGTGCTTTGGGGCCCTCCCAATGTTGAGGGCATGTGGCCTGGTACGGTTCAGGAGGGGGGGCGCTCTCTCATCCCCTCCTCTTTTCCCCTCCTCTTTTCCGGCAGCCTGCCAGGTTGCGTCCTCAAATAAAGGTCTGGTATGGATTTTTGGGGGGACCCCACACCATTTTTTAAAAAAATGTTGGCATGGGGTTCCCCTTAAAATCTATACCAGACCTGAAGGGTCTGGTATGGATTTTGAGGGGGACCTCAGGCCTTTTTTTTTAAATTTTGGCACGAGGTTCCCCATAATATCCATACCAGACCTGAAGGGCCTGGTATGGAATTTAAGGGGACCCCCACGCCATTTTTTTTTAAATTTTGGTTCGGGGTTCCCCTGTGGGGAAATCCCATGCCGTTTATGTTCAATGAACTTTTATGTGTATTGTTGGACCGACAATTCATTAATAACCGCGAGTAGTTTTAAATGACTTTTTTCCTTTGAAATGTCATTTTGCTGTCAGACTGTTCTAAACACAGGAAACATGCGCCCCTTTACAAGCATACTATAGACACCACCCAGGTACAAAATTTAAAGGAATATTACACTTTTATTGTTTCACTTTATGCATTATTAAAATCACTGCTCCCGAAAAAACGTCCGTTTTTAAAACTTTTTTTTGCATTGATCCATGTCCCCTGGGGCAGGACCCAGGTCCCAAACACTTTTTATGACAATACTATGCATATAAGCCTTTAAACTTAGCACTTTTTATTTCTCCCATAGACTTTTAAAGGGTGTTCCGCGACTTTCGAATTTGCCGCGAACACCCAAAATTGTTCGCAGTTTGGCGAACTTGCGAACAGCCGATGTTCGGGTCGAACATGAGTTCGACTCGAACTCGAAGCTCATCGCTAGTGGGCGATTCAAATTCGAAAACAATGCCAGGAGAAACAAAGGGAGAAAACATTTTGCACTCATACAACAATAAGAGGAGTATACACAAATGCTAAGAGTCTAGCTAGCAAAATAGTGGATCTAGAGCTGATATTACACAAGGAGGATTTAGACTTTGTGGGAATAACTGAAACCTGGTTTGACAGCTCACACGATTGGCTCGCCAATATACAGAGGTATTCCTTGTATCGAAAGGACAGGGAATGTAGACGAGGGGGAGGGGTGTGTTTTATATGTCAAAAGTGTTGTAAGGGTGGTAGAGAGGAGTGACATTATGTATGGGACCAGGGGGAGGTGGAATCAGTATGGGTAAAACTTCAAGGAGAGGAGGTGAGTGGAAAATGAATAATGGAGGTATGCTATAGGCCACCCAACAAGAAGGAGGAGGAGGAGCTGGAATTACTATCTCAGTTAGAAATGGCAGGGAAACAGGGTAATGTAATCATAATGGGGGACTTCAACTATCTCGATATTGACTGGGCAGAGGGAATGGCTCACTCACAAAAGGCCCGTCACTTCATGAATGTTTTACAGGACAACTTCATGTCCTAAATGATGGATTCCCCAACTAGAAAAAATGCACTCTTAGATCTAATAATTACAAATGATCCAAGTCTGATTAATTACGAACGATCCAAGTCTGATTTCAGATGTGGAGATATGTGATAACTTGGGATCTAGCAATCATAGGATGATCACGTTTACCATAAATCACAGGAAAAGGAGGCATATGGGTAGTACACACTACATTTCAAAGAAGCCAATTTTCCTGATGTAATTGCTACATGACATTGGGACCAAATTCTGGATTCATTGAACACAGGAGAGAAATGGGAATGCTTTAGGGACATATTAAACAAAGGTACCAAACAGTGCATTCCGTTGCGCAATAAATATAGTGAAGCAGAAATTAGACTTGGGTGGTTAAACCATAATGTGAGTAGCCTCATCAAGGAAAAAAGTATGGCCTTTAAAAAAGCATTCCTGCATTAAAAGGAATGTAATAAGAAATGTAAAATCACAATCAGGGCAGCTAAAAAAGATTACGAGAGACACAGCGGAAGAAAGCAAAAATAACCCAAAACATTTTTTTAGATATATTAACAGTAAAAAGACAAAATCAGAGCACATTGCACACTTAAAAGATGAGGATGAGAGGATAGTTACAGATGACACAAAGAAGGCAACTGTACTAAATGCCTTCTTCTCTACAGTTTTATGCAGGAAAAAGAAGGGTTTACCGACAGCGCCTATAGTATTAGTGACTTAACACGTGACATACCCACGTGGCTAACTGACAGATGCAGCCTGTTAGGGTCAGGAGTGCACCGCTAAGGTAGTGGACCCCATGGCTGACTGCTGTGGGTGGAGCTCTGGGTGGTTCAGGAAAGCAGGTACTCTGGAGCACCAACATGGATCACACTGGGAGCTAGAGCATGAGATTTCCCAGGGCACGGAATCTAAGAGCCAGTGGGTGTTCACCAGGGGCCCTGATGTTGGGGTTGGACTTTGCTGCAGTCTGGCTCCAGGTCACGGCCCCCAGGGTCTCCCAGCTCATGCTCACTATAGACTACTGGAGGATAGAAAGGAAGCAGCCGCCAGGCACAACAAGGATAGTCAAGAGATAAGCCAAAAGGTCAGGATAACAAGCAGATAGGGATAGTCAAAGAACACGCCAAAGATCAGGATATGAAGCAGACAAGGACAGTCAAGAATAAGCCAAGGTCGGTAAACAGGATCAGATGTAGGACACACAGCAATGAGCACGCAGAAGCCAAACACACTATATTGATCAGCAAGGCTTGGCTTGCAGTGCACAGGTAATATAGTGTTCCTAATTAGAGGCTGGGGTGGAGCCATGCTTGAGGGAAAATTACTTAAGCATACAGGTGAACAGCGAGTGTCCTCTAAGCTGAACACAACAGAAAGGTGAGCAAACAGACAAGAACACTACTGCAGAGTCATGACACTAGCAGAGGCCAGAATCAACAAAAGACTCAATAAACTTAACACAAATAAATCACCAGGACCAGATGGCTTACACCCGCGAGTCCTCGGAGAACTCAGTCAAGTTATAGCAAGGCCATTGTTCCTAATCTCTGTGGACAGCATACTGACAGGATTGGTACCAGCTGATTGGAGAAAAGCCAACGTGGTACCAATATTCAAAAAAGGGCAGAGAAGACATATTCCTGGGAATTATAGGACAGTCAGTCTAACATCAATAGAAGAATATCATTAGTGGTAATCAGCATGGGTTTATGAGAGGACGATCCTGTCAGAGCAATCTGCTAACATTCTAAGGAAGTAAGCAGCCATCTAGATAGAAGGAGGCCTGTGGATGTGGTGTATATGGATTTTGCAAAAGCATTTGATACAGTCCCCCATAAACGCTTAATTTACAAGCTGAGGTCCACAGGCTTGGACCAGAGGGTTTGTGCTTGGGTAAAAAAAATGGTTACAGGGACAGGTCCAAAGGGTAGTGATAAATAAGACGTACTCAGACTGGTCTGGAGTGGTGAGTGGGGTACCCCAAGGTTCTCTCTTGGGACCAATTCTATTCAACATATTCATAAATGATATAGAGTATGAGATAACTAGTTCAGTCTCAGTCTTTTCGGATGACACAAAGATAAGCAGAGTCATACACTTGCATCAGGACATAGAAATTTTGCAGAAAGACCTGAACAAAATAAAAGAGTGGGCAGACAAATGGCAAATGAGGTTTAATGTGGAGAAATGTAAAGTAATGCACTTGGGGTCAAAAAACATTAATGAAAAATATTCACTGGGTGGAGAACAGCTGGGAGAATCAAGGATGAAGAAGGATCTAGGGGTGCTAAAAGATGACAGATTGAGCAACAGCATGCAGTGCCAAGCTGCAGCTACCAAAGCAAGCAGAATATTAGCATGCATAAAAAAGGCGATATACTCCAGGGACAAAACTATAATTCTGACACACTATAAAGCTCTGATCAGACCTCATCTGGAGTTTTCCATCCAGTTCTGGTCACCAGTCCAAAGGGATGTGCTGAAGCTGGAGAAAGTCCAAAAAAAGAGCAACAAAACTAATAAGGGGACTGGAGGACCTCAATTATGAGCAATGGCTGCAAACACAAAATGTATTCTCTTTATGTCATACTTACCTGCTCTGCCCAATGGTTTTGCACAGAGCAGCCCCAATTCTTCCCCCGCCTGAGTGCCCCCATAGCAAGCCACTTGCTATGAGGGCTCTCATGCATGCTTCATCCCAAGACTCGCTCTCTGCGTCCATAAGACACAGAGACCTTGGCCCAGCCCTGCCCCCTACGCCCTCCTCACTGTCTCTGGTTGACAGTAGGGGGAGACCTGGTAGAGCCACTGCTCTGATGCACATTGCTGGATGGAGATTGTTCTTGGGTAAATATTAGGGAGGCTGAAGGGGAAGCTGCACACTGAAGGTTTTTTACCTTCATGCATAGAATAAATAAAAGTGTAAAAATAAGAGTAAAAAACCGTCAGCCTTTAGAACCACTTCAAACTTTTACAAAACTTTGTTGTGCAAAGCTACAAACGTTTTTTTTTTTTATCTTTGCTTTGAGCAAATCAGTCTATTATTGACTGCACCTCAGACATGCTAAATTAATTAACATATCTATTGATGAACATTAAGTAATTTAAAATCCACAATTTCTTGAGTCTGCAGTGTCTTCTATTTCATTTCTATCAGGAATACACACAAAAGCAGTTTTACAGGAAAAGGTGAAATACAGGCCTTAAGAGATAAAGACAGGAAAGTGGAGTAAGTCAGCATTCTTCCTATATATGCAAATAGATAAGCATCAAAACAAAAGCTTTCTAAAATCTTTTCACAGAGGTGCCATTTTCTTATCTTAGATCATCCTCAGGCTGGCTGCACAGAGTTTAATGAAATGGCCAGCTGAGGAAATAAAACATTTAGCCCAACCAGAGGTTGATTTGTTATTTTATAAAGCAATGAAACTTAACAATGTGCTGTTATATTACCTCACGTATCTCTATCAATATGCTGTACTTAGATTGCCAGTGAACAAGCATCACATTTTACCATTTAATATCATACTCTTAGAAGGTACATTTTACAGATTTTATCTTCTACAGCCAATTTCAAAGGATAGACTTTAACTATTTTATCACCAGATGGATATTCTCCAAAGTTCTTTTTTTAGTAGTAAACTAAAACAACCATGATCTGTATTGTGTGTGGCTGTAGGCCTGTAAAAATTGTTTAATCCTTGAACAGTCCCTAAAATAACACAAGCTTAGTCTAATGCCGCGTACACGCGAGCGGACTTTACGGCGGACTTTGCCCGGCGGACTTTTCGACGTACTTTCCGACGGACTTTCTGAATGAACGGACTTGCCTACACACAATCCACCAAAGTCCGTCGAATTCGTACGTGATGACGTACGACCGGACTAAAACAAGGAAGTTCATAGCCAGTAGCCAATAGCTGCCCTAGCGTGGCTTTTTGTCCGTCGAACTAGCATACAGACGGCAGACTTTTCGACCGGACTCGATTTCAACGGATAAATTTTAAACAAGTTTCAAATCTAAGTCCGTCCAACTTTTGAGAAAACAAAGTCCGCTGGAGCCCACACACATCGAATTGTCCGACGAAATCCAGTCCGCCGGGCAAAGTCCGCCGTAAAGTCCGCTCGTGTGTACGCGGCATTATAATTTAATTCTTCAACATTCAATAAAACCTCCATAATAGCTCTAATTTTATGTAGTATACAAGCTTACTTACCAAAAAAATACCACCCAATAAAGCTTCTGATCATGGGAAAAATGTAAAATTTCTAGACCATACATGGTACTAGCACATGACACTGACATAGTTACATAATTGCATATAGTCATGTAAAAAAACAAGTACACCCCATGGAAATTGTTAACTTTTCTCAACATATTTGAACAGGAAACCAATAGATCTTCATTAAAATAGTGCCAACAGATAAAGGTTATCAATGAGCTTGAATAGAAACACAAGGAAAATTTGCCTTTTCAATTGTTTATTCAACAAAAATATCAATAGATGTAACAGTGTACTGTGGAAAAGGTAAGTACATCAATGGCCTCAGAAGCTGTTATTGTCTACTTTAGCAGAAAATACATTTTTAGGCATTTTGCATAACTACCTCCAAGCCTTTTTAAATAATCATAAAATTTTCTTTTTAAGCCATTCCTTGATTCACGTTAAATGATGTATTTATTTATTGCAGCAAGGCCTTTTGTTTTAGGGGGTATTATTTTGGGTGATTTTATTGATTTGAGGCTATATTGTGTTTTTGTTTCTTGATATTGTATGTTGATGGTGCCTTTTTTGTTTCAAGACTTCTTTTAAAAAAAGTTGGCTCTTGTTTCAGAAGTGGGGTTTTTATTAGGAATTACTTTCTTCTGGAAATTCTTAATCTTTATTTTATGTCGACCTTTTTTATTTTTTTTTATTTTGGGATGCCCAAAGTGCAGCATTTACTTGTTAGAAAAGATAATTAAAATTAAGTGCAAGAACAGTGTTCACCTAAACAATTTGACATTAAATCACTTACACACACACATACAATACGTTAGACTTATTACCCCTGATTAAAATTGTCCTGCTACTGGTAAATTTTACACTGCTGTATCTTCTGAAGTATTTTAACTCCTGCCTATACTCTTTGTCTCTAGAACATTTTGACCAATTCTCTCTCATTAAGAATGTCTTGCTGCTGGCGGGTTTTAGGCCCCTTTCACAAAGGCTTTCCGATCAGGTCCACCTGTCAGTTTTTCAGGCGGACCTAATCGGACGCTCCATTCACTCTTAAGCCTTTGTACACACAATGCGATTGTTGGCAGGGGATGTCTGTTGACAGAGTTTTGTCCTAAAATCTGACCGTTAATATGCTCCTTTTGACAATCGTTGTCCACATTTCGGCCAACAAATGTTGGAAGGCAGGCTAGTAAATTTTCGGTGGGCAACGGTCCGTTGTCATATTTAAGTATGGTCAGTACACAAATCCATCACACAAAAGTCAAAAGTACAAACATGCTTGCTCGGAACCAATGCTCACCAAATGCAAAATTTGCAGAAGGGGCCCAAAGGGTGGCGTTCATGTGCTGAAATTTCTCGTAGTACGCCACTACATTTGTGTTTGTTGCATGACAATTGTGTACCATTAGTAAGCAAGACAAGATCCTGGCACACGCCCTTAAGACAAAAATCAGATGCTCGGTTGGCCAACAATCGTACTGTGTGTACCAGGCTTTATGGAGCTGTGGATGTTAGCCATCCACTGACACCCACTGCTATCCGATCCTATCTGTGAAGACAGATGGTGACCCTATTTTCCATCCGTCTGGCATAAAGGAGAGCGGGACTCTGACAAATCTGTCTCAGCACAGTTAGCAGAGACGGACCTGTCATCCGCCTGCTCAGAGGGGAACAGCGGATTGATCCCCCGCTGAGCAAGTGGAGTCCGCCAAGTGGAGAAGACCGTGTGAAAGGACCCTTAGGCTGTTGTATCATGGTAATTGTCTTAATTGCTAAATGGAGTTGGACAGAAATTGGCACCTGCAAGACATTTTTAAATCAGTGCAAACAGGGAAGCCTCAGCATACTACTGGCCAATTTCTATCTGCTGGTCAAAGCAGCTCTGCTATCACTTAATGAAATAACATGTGTCTCCACTAAAACTGCCTGAAAATCCTTTTTTTTTTTAAACTGAACTCCGGGAAAAGTAAAATTGCTTTCCTGTAGTGTGCCTGCCCCCTACCGAGGGTTAAATGCTTATTTAGTTTTTTCTTTTTTGTTTTCTTAGCCTTGAGCTTTCAACTGAAATCAGTTAGATTGAGATGCTACTGCTGTATGTAACCCAAGCTAATAGTTAAAGACAAAAATCAATATGCTCTGTTTGTGTACACTGTCACAAAGACTGCCTGTGATATTTGTACTGTTCCATACCACCACATATATCCTAAAGTTATCCCCCAAGTATGTTATTAAATTTGTGGAAAAAATCAACTGAAATGTAAACTCACAGCTGATCCACAGAAATACAAAAAATGTCCAACTTGCTCCAACAGGGAGTTCCCTCCGGATCCACTAATACATTTGGATATCCCCTGTTTGACCACTTCAGACCCGGAGGATTTGGCTGCTCAATGACCAGAGCCCTTTTTACAATTTGACACTGCGCTGATTTAATTGGTAATTGTGCGGTCATGAAATGCTGTACCCAAACTAAATTTGCATCCTTTTATTCCCACAAATAGAGCTTTCTTTTGATGGTATTTGATTGCCTCTGCGATTTTTATTTTTTGCGATATAAAAGGAAAAAGACAGAAAATTTGGAAAAGATATATATTTTCTACTTTTTGTTGAAAAAAAATCAATAAACTCAATTTTAGTCATACATTTAGGCAAAAATGTATTCAGCCACATGTCTTTAGTAACAAAAATGTAAATAAGTGTATATTTACAAAAGTTATAGCGTCTACAAACTAGGGTACATTTTCTGGAATTTAAGCAGCTTTTAGTTTATGACTGCCTATCTTATTTCTTGAGGTGCTAAAATGGCAGGGCAATACAAAGCCCCCCCAATGACCCCATTTTGAAAAGTAGACACCCCAAGGAAATTGCTGAGAGGCATGATGAGGGCAAAGAATATTCTTTTTTTTTTGGTCACAAGTGATTGAATAATGAAAAAAAAAATTGCACAAAGTTGTCACTAAATGATATATTGCTCACATGTGCCATGGCTATATGTGGAATTATACCCCAAAATACATTCTGCTGCTTCTCCTGAGTATGGGGATCCTTACTCAGACAAAATATAAAATATTCTATGGACTTAACATGCCTCTCATTAAATAGCTTGGGGTGTCCACTTTCCAAAATGGGGTAATTTGACTTAGTTTTGTGCTATCTTGGCATTTTATGGCCTTCGAAACTGTGATAGGTAGTGAGGAGTGAAATTAAAAATTTACACCCTTAGAAATTCTAAAGGCGGTGCTTGGTTTTCAGGGTCCTGTACGCGGCTAGGCTCCCAAAAAGTCTCACACATGAGGTATCCCTGTACTCAGGAGAAGCAGCAGAATGTATTTTGGGGTGTAATTCCACATATAACCATGCCATGTTTGAACACTATATCATTTAGTGACAACTTTGTGCAAAAAAAAAAGTGTAATTTTCCAGAAACTTGTGGCAAAATATAAAATATCCCATGGACTCAACATGCCTATCAGCAAATAGTTTGGGGTGTCTACTTTCCAAAAAGTTTGAATGGTCCTGACACTTTTTGTTTACATGAAAAAATATTATTTTTTTGCAAGAAAATTACTTTGAACCCCCAAACATTATATATTTTTTAAAACAAAGGCCCTACAGATTAAAATTGTGGGTGTTGCAATTTTTTTTTCTCACAGTATTTGCGCAGCGATTTTTCAAACGCAATTTTTTTGGAAAAAACACATTTTTTTAATACTAATGCACTAAAACACACTATATTGCCCAAATGTTTGATGAGATAAAAAGATGATCTTAGGCTGAGTACATGGATACCAAACACGGCATGCTTTAAAATTGTGCACAAACGTGCAGCGGCGACAAACTACATACATTTTTAAAAGCCTTTACAGGTTACCATTTTAGATTTACAGAGGAGGTCTACTGCTAAAATTATTGCCCTCAATCTGACCTTCACGGTGATACCTCACATGCACACAAGCATGGTGCAATTGCTGTTTACATATGACACCAGACCGACGCTTGTGTTCGCCTTTGCGCATGAGCACGGGGGGGGTTGCTTTTTTATTTTTTTTAATTATTTATTTTGCTTTTTTATTTTTAAACCATTCCTTTCATTTTTTTTAAATCATTTTTATTGTTATCTCAGGGAATGTAAATATCCCCTATGACAGCAATAAGTAGTGACAGGTACTCTTTTTAAAAAAAAAAGGAGAGCGCGAGAAAACCATTGAAGTCCGTTCCAGGTTCGGGTATGTCAAAATGCGATGGCATCTTTGGAGACTCTGTGAAAGTGTGTCCTAGTCTGTGCAGTGCTGTACCCTACGCTAATACTCCACTAGTGTGTGGTAGCGTTCAAAACATTCACCAATGCAAAGACCAGAATGGTCAGGACAGGAGGGACAATAAAAGCCGGTGTCACGCCTATATCTACGCTTTCTACAGAAGCAACATTTTATTTGGGGGGCTCATTGGGTAGGGGTACCAGGGAAGACATACGGAAAATGCCTCTCTCTGCATTTGGCTTGGGAAGTTGGGCCACAGCACTGTCTGGAAATAGAAGGGCTGTGATGATCTCTTTCTGGAAGTTAAGGAAGGATTCAGTTCATCCTGAAGCTTTGTATAGCACATACGCATTCATTAGAGCCAATTTATATAAGTCTACAGACACTTTTTTGTACCAGCGTCTGGCTTTATGGGCAACTAGGTACGGCACCAACAACTGGTCGTTAAGGTCCACCCCTCCCATATTAAGGTTATATTCATGGACACAGAGGGGTTTCTCCACAACACCAGTTGCCGTAGGAATTTGGACCGTCGTATCTTAGTGAAGGGAGGACAGAGCTAAAACATTCCGATTATCCCTCCACTTCACAGCCAGAAAATTATTACATTTCAAGCAGGCTCTTTACCCCAGCCTAAGACAGGAATCTACAAGCCGCTGGGGTAAGCCCCGGCGATTAGATCGCACGGTGCCACATGCGCCAATTCCATGATCAAACAAGTGACTAAAAAGTGGCACGCTCATGTAATAATTGTCCACATACAAATGGTACCCCTTTCCAAATAAGGGTGACACCAAGTCCCACACAATCTTACAAGCGCTCCTTTTGTAGTCTGGGCAGTTCTATGTGACTATCTCTTCCCTCGTAAATCATAAAACTATATGTATAGCCTGTGGCCCTGTAACAGAGCTTATACCTCTTGACCCCATATCTGGCATGCTTGCTGGGAAGATACTGTTTGAAAGAAAATCGGCCAGAAAACGTAATCAGGGACTCATCAATGCAGACAACTTGATCGGGAGTAAACAAGGCTGAAAACTGTTGGTTGAAGTGGTTTACGAGGGGCCGAATTTTGTAGAGCCGATGGTATCCAGGGTCACCCCGAGGATGACAGAGTTCATTATCATTGAAGTGCATGAACCACAAGATCTGCTTGTATCATGCCCTGGCCATTAAGGCAGAGAACACAGGCATATGGTGAATTGGGTCAGTGGACCAATATGACTGCAACTTTTAGTTATGCCCATGAGAAGGGATAGGCCCACAAAGATCCTAAATTTGGAAACCGTAATAGGATTCCAAGGTCAAATCGGGATTAGCAGTGATGTATTGACCAGCATACAAATTGTTTTGGTCCACAATAGACCGTATCCACCTGAATTCTGGGTTGGCCAGTGAATGGGGGAAGTACGGGTGCTGCAGACGTGGAGGGCTCCCAATTAGGATTGGCAAATGCAACAGAAAGGGCACTATGGGCTTGACGGGCCTGTCTTTGTCTTCTTGGTGGCAGCGTGGCACTAGTTGTGCTAGCCACCTCACCAGCTTGAACTGCACTTATGGAACTCGCCACATCACCATGTGATACTGCAGTGCTGGTTTGACTACGACCATGGTGTACTAGGCTGCTGGTGCTTGCCAGTTCACCAGAAGGATGAGAGGAGCTATTACTGGCTCTCTGCTCCACCTCAATAACAGCAGAAAAATGGGGTCGGGTACGCCTGACCTTGGCAGGGACCACAACTCGGTCGTCAGAGCTATCTGTCAGGGTGCAGCTGCTGTCTACAGGATCGTATTCTGAGCCTGAATCTGACAGATGCGTGACTTCCTCTTCTTATCTGTCATGATCAGAAATGTGTAGGCCTCTTCACTAGTGCACCTTCAATTTAACATTGTGGTCTCTAAATTTACTGGTACACTGTGAGACTCATAGGGAAACGAGCCCCTGACTGTCAGCGACTGATTCAAACGCTACCAAAAAAACTGTTAGTGTTCGCAGGGATCAGGCCTGACTCTGCGCACGCTGCAGTTATGTGTGTTGTGTTTTTGTAAGTGACAGTGATTGATTGATGCTGCACTTGGGTGGGCAGGGCTGGGCTGGGCGGACGGGCTAACAGCAGGTGCTAGCAGGTATCTGGGCTGATTCCGCTATCGCTGTATTTTTGGGAAAAATTAACTAAACTAAACTAAACAAAATATTGAGGATGCTCATATAGTTCTGATCAGATCAAAGATATTGATCCGTTCAGACACTATACTACTAAGAGAGGTGTATGGTGCAGGTGTGGGTGTTAGTGTTACTGGCACTAATCTGATGCTGCCTGGGGTGACGCAGACCCTGACTTAAGCTAAAACCTAACTGATATCACCCGCTGGGTGATTGGGGGGGTTAAACTTTTATTGGGTAATATACAACAGGTGCCCTGATGCTATAAAAAGCAAACTAACTAACCATCATCACCTGTAACACTAATACGGTGATCACTGGTGACAGGGGGTGAAAGGGTTAACTTTGGGGCAATCAAGGGGTTAAAACCTTTATTAGGTAATATATGGGGGTACCTGACGCTATAAAAACCTGAATGTAAAACTAATCAACTAACTGGCTAACTAGCGTCACCCGTGACACAAATATAGCGATCAGAAAAAAGATCTATTAGTGACACTGGTGACAGGGGGTGAAAGGGTTAACTGGGGGGCGATCAAGGGGTTAAACCTTTATTAGAGTACCCTAGACCTACCTGGGCCTACTAATAACTGCTACATATTACAGTCACAAATGACACGAATGCAGTGATCACTGAAAAATCTGAAAACTGCAATTGGTGACACAGTGACAGGGAGTGAAGGGGTTAACTTGGGGGGGGGGTCGGGGGTGACAAGTGTTCCTATGTGTACTGGTGTTAGTGTAGTGTTGTGCAACTCATGGTAAGACATCCTCTCTCCTCTCATTGGAGTCAAAAAGACTCCACGAGGAAAGATATCATCACTTCCTCCTGTCTGTGTTTACACTTACTCAGACAGGGAAATAATTTCCTTGGTTAGGACCAATCA
The DNA here is from genome assembly GCA_037952835.1 of Lithobates septentrionalis. Taxonomy (NCBI): domain Eukaryota; kingdom Metazoa; phylum Chordata; class Amphibia; order Anura; family Ranidae; genus Lithobates; species Lithobates septentrionalis. The sequence continues at coordinate 14,425,548 of JBBDGP010000082.1, read as the reverse complement.
GCAGGTCCAGGCCATAAATCATTGGCCAGGACCTGAGGACTGATCGGTCCTCTAATGAATCCGACCTCTGCAGGCATGGGGGGGCGCGATCGCGCCACCCACTCACGGGGAGGGAGGGACGTCCAGGTACCCCCTTCCCCCCGCCATTCTGCCAACGTAAATCATTGTGCGGCGGTCGGGAACTGGTTAAAGGAAGATTAATAAAAATAAACGTAAACTTAGAAGTCTAAGTTTCCAAGCATAGTGCTTATATGATAAAATTGTTGTCACTTAATTCAAAATTGTTCTGGAATGTTTGTATTGTACAATATATTGAATACAGTTAAGCGCTTTGCACCTCCAATGCATCAAAAAGAGATTAACTCCTTTCATTATAAACTTTCATTAGTGTTGGTTTATAAAGATTCATGTATGGGCTGTCCATATATTCTCTCCAAAACACAGTTGAATCATCAAGTGGCCTCAACCAAGTGTATCTAAACTCAAAACAAACATGTAATATAACAAACATGTAACTCTATCCTGTCTGTATGCACAAGTTAGTATATGTCTTAATTACTTGTTAAAGTGACTCTAAACTCTGGTTTAAAAAAAAAATCTACTTAAAGTGGGGTTCCACCAAAAAAAACAAAAATACATCAAAAATCCTAAAAAAGAAAAAGAAAAAAAAATTGGATATTTTTTTTTTAACTTATCTCTAAATGCCTGTTGCTAGGAGGTCCCTCGTAGTCTGCCCCTTACAGTGCCTGGGCTGGTGACATCACTTCCCCCTCGGCACAGGAAGGGCTCCGCTCTGCTCCCTCCCTCCTGTCAATCATCTGGGACCCATTACAGGTCCCAGGTGACTGAGCGGCCAATCACGGCGCGTGGCGCAGCTCGCGCATGCGCAGTGGGTGCCAGGCTGTGAAGCCACAGCCCGGCGCCCACAGTTGCAATTCCGGCGCCACTGAATGGAGGGGGAGACGAGCGGGGCTTTGATCCCCCGCATCGCTGGACCCAGGGACAGGTAAGTGTCCAATTAAAAGTGAGCAGCTGCAGTATTTGTAGCTGCTGACTTTTATTTTATTTTTTTTTTAATGGACCCCCTGGGTGGAACTCCTCTTTAACTATATATTCTTAACTCAAAAATGTACTTTCTATTTCCCTCAGCCTCCTCGAAATCTCCAAATTCTTTTTTTTTGTTACTTTGATCTGTCTTCCTGTTAGAGGGTGCCTATGTACCTTCTCCATGGTCCCACTGTTTGTGGGAATGTAACCACCCTCTCTTGCTCTCTTCTGAGAAGATTTTCGGATAATGTAAAAATTTGTAGCTTGTGTAGAGCAATGCACATGATAACAATTAAAATGCACTGCTTGTTCTAACTAAATAGAAATGACAATGAGAGCTTCAGGAGCTCAAAGATAACATTACAAGGCGACAGAAACCCACAGTAAGAAATTATGTTATACAAATAGATTATGGGGGCATTAACTAGTGGATGTGTATGGATTTATGTTTGGAAAATAAGGATATTGTTTAATGTCACTTTAACTTATCTACAAACTGGCAGCAGCCTCACTGTGAAAGTGGCATAAATACTACCTGAATCTGTCACACATTTTAGAGATCTTACCTTAAAGCGGGATTCCGTCCCTGAAAAAAAAAAATTAAAAGTCAGCAGCTACAAACACTGTAGCTGCTGACTTTAAATAAGTACTTACTTGTCCTGGGCGCCCGCGATGTTGGCCACCCGAGGCTGACCCGTCCCTCGGCTCTCGGGTCCCGGCACCGCCATCCTAAGTAAGGGAAACAGGCAGTGGAGCCTTGCGGCTTCACTGCCAGTTTCGTACTGCGCACGTGCGAGCGGCGCGGCACTCTGTGAATGGCCCCGTGGTGTTCTGGGAACACACACAGTTCCCAGAAGGCAACGGGGCCGCTCACCGAGGAGCAGAACACGCCTCGGAATAGGAAGAGGCAGATTAGGAAGAGGAAGATTAGGAAGACTCCCTAGCAACAAGGGTTTAGGTAAGTTTAATTTTTTTTTTCAAATGTTTTTTTTTAATTTTTTTAGGATTTTTCATGCAATGTTTTTTTTTTTTTAGGGTGGCCCTCCACTTTAACTGTCGTAAGGCTTACATGAATTGGGCACAAGACTTTTTAAGGGACCATACTGCCACTAAAGTGTTGCAAATGCATTACTGAATTTCTCCATTAGGTATAAACAACACAAAATATATAAAAATAGAACTGCTTAGTCTTTCATACACAGTGCATAAAACAAGAATTACATAAATTATTCATTTGAATTTCCATCTATCTTTATTAGTGACATTTAAACTGTGATATTTCTCTATGAGCTAAACTAAAATTGTTCAAATCAAGAGGGAGTAATTCTAATCATGCATGCTGATAAAAAATAAGCACTTAAAAGGAGTTTTGACTGTGTTTTGTAAATGTTTAAATTGCAGAATGCTAATATCAGGTAACTCTGTTTATTATATAATTAAAAATCCCTGATTTTGATTTTTGTAGTGCAATTTACATTTTTTAGTTTCACGTTACGTTAGTTATTTACTTATGCATTTATTATACAAGGATGGAATTTGTTTAAACATTTCTGCAAAAAGAAGCAAACAAAAGTATATTTTTTAGGTTGTCTGTTTTGCGCCTTTGGTTCAGATACACACATATTGGAACATTTTGATTGCCCCCAGTCTCCCCTAACCCTATCAATCTTATACTAATCTTTCCCTGATCCAGCGAGTTATCAATCATTTCTATCACAGCACTTCTCCACCGACCACTAATATATGACTACTAATGTAAGTTATCAATACACCATGAAGCACCTGTGTGTATTGGGGGGGGGGGGGGCATATCTCCACTGACCACAAATGTAAAGTGGCATATCATCACTTACCACTAATATGGAGAGATCTTTCATCACTGACCACTACTGTAAGGAGGCACTCCACCACTAATGTAAGGGGCACATTCTCTATTGATTGCTAATGTAAGGAGACACTTCATCACTCACCACCAGTGTAAAAGGAGCACTGCTCCATGGGGTTCCATGCTTCACATAATTTTCCATTGCCCGAAAATCAAACCTTTTTTGCAGGAGGTGATGAATGTAATCAAACAACTCACCTCTGTGGACCTGTACAACAAGCCAGCGGCGTGCCAGCAGCACCTATCGGAGAGGCTCATTAAGAAATATAAGTCCTCTTTAACCACCCACTTGCTTAACGTAACGAGGCATGCATCCTGCTTTGCTGGAAGCAAACTTCCCTGGCAACTAAGCCTCTTTGATTTACTAAAGTGAATGAAATTTGGGACATGGAGGACTTTACAGCTACCATGGAGGAAGCCTTTCAATCCTCTTTGAGACCCTGGCAATACTTTGTCTATACTGATGCTTACCTCACTGCACATTCACAACTGAAATAAAACCTTAAAACAGGATAAGTGCAGTGCAAACAGAAAAATTCCAAAATGTTGGTGAACAACAAGTCCCAAAATCTAATAATGATGAGAAAAAGTCCAGATAATTGGTGGACAACAAGTCCCAGAAAGCCTTCACTAGTGATGTTAAATCCACAAAAGGTGACAGTCTCTCCACCTCTGGTCTTATTATCTACTTTCACCTCAAAGCATGAACTCCTGAGCTAACAGGTAGTCATGCAAGCAGATCCCAATATATCAAATGGGTTGAAGCAGATCGCACTCTTATCTCCAGACTCCTCAGAACCAAATGCAGACATCCGGCCATAAATGATAAAAAAGGAACAGATCTAAGTGCTCACTGTATGTTTGGACACATTTATAACTTTATTAAACATACTGTGAGCACTTAGATCTGTTCCTTTTTTATCATTCACTTGTATGAGAAGCGCACCTGGTCACTTTCTAATTTATCACTTGAGTCCTATATTTAGACTTACTGGGTAGCGGCTCTCCCATATCCTAAAGAGATTGCCACACACACTCATCTGTTTGGATAATTATGGTTTCACTAATGAGGAAATCTGCTGGGCCTGCATCCCTTTAGACATGTTCCTACTGGGAGCGTCTTGCCAAAAATGACATTTTTGTTGCAGGGGATGCCTGAAATCTGACTCTTAGGCAGACTTCTGGGAAAATTAGTGAGCCAATCACACAAGCAGGAAATTATGTTACTCGAAGTGGTCAGTACACACTCTGTGTACAGAACAACTACAGGTAGCCATATTGCAATGCATTCTCTGAAAATTAAAGTGGCTGCAGATTGAAAAGGAAAGGTCATTTTTAATAGCATTCAGTTACAATATAACTTGTGTCACAATTGTATACGCTATATTATTTTTTCTTTATTTGCTATTTTTTGTCCCCCACGAAAGTGGAGTTACCCTTTAAAAAAATAATTACAGTGTATTATTTCAGAGGCAACAGTCACAACTTTTACATGGCTGCAATTTGAAAGGGATACGCTAGAAATATACAGATACTATAGGCAGCTTTAGCAGGCTACAGTTTGAGAGAGGGGGGCTAGGTAAGATTTCAGCAATAAATCAAAATTACAGTGTATTTTTACAGAAAAAGGCAAATATATTGTACTAATGCTATATACAATATTTAGGTATTTTTAGTATGCCACATTTATAAAAGGAGAGAAACTGAACAGATTTTAATAAAAAATGAATATTAGAGTGTATTTTTTCACTGAAAAAGCCTCCACACTATGCCAGTGCCTGTCTCACTTATACTAAGCTCCATTTTGAAATGGCCAAAAACAAGCCATTTTCTCATCAAGTAATCAACACTAGAGTGTAATTTATTACTGATAAAAGCCCTTGAACATGATTGTGCCTACCTGTGCACTATTTATTCACTTGTACTAGGAGCCATTTTAAAAAGGACTCCTACCAGCCATTTTAAAGCAGTTGTTTACCCCGGGAACAAAAAAGAAAAGTCCACAGCTACAAATAGTGTAGTTGCTGACTTTTACCTTTCCAAGGATCTAGTGCCAATCTCCCTTGAGCCAGTTATTCACTGGTCTTCAGCCCCTAGGTCTTCAATCTTTCAGTCTGGTATGTTTAGAGTGGGCAGCTGACTGTAACTCCTTGCAGCTTCATAGCCAGCTGCCCACTGTGCTTGCGCCAGCTGTGCTGCACTTTGTGAATGGTCCTGTAGACTTCTGGGACCTACGACATGTCCCAGAAGCCTGATGGCAGGGAAGGGAGGAGGAGAACTTCTTGTGGATTGGCCATGGCAATCCAACCAGAAGTGTGAGCCTTTCAAAATCAGGTACACGCCCCCTCCAAAAAAAAAATTGTCCAAAGTTAGTAGAGAAGGGGGAGGAGGTGGAAAAGTGAACTTCTCCTTTTGTGAAGCATCATCATGATACTAACCTGTTCATATAAATCTAATTAAATTATAGGTAAATTAACATTACAACTTTCCGTAAACCTAAATGCACCTACTGTATGTCACATTAAATGAAATACAACCTACTCCTGTGCATAATAGGCACCCTCTTTACCCATAATTTACAATCAACAATCCTGCCTGCTTTATAGCTGCGCTGTACATTATATAAAACTATTAATTTTCCTGAAAGTCAAGGTTTGTCTCCATCTTGGATTTTATATTGACTGCAATGAGTGTTTCATTATTGGGAGGTCAGGGAACATTTTATGTGGATATGTGCCCCATTTGGCAACTTCAGGAAAAGTTTATTCCTTTGGCCAGCCACTATTCTCACTCCCTTTCATCACAACATAGCCCTCTCTTTTTCTAATTACAATCTGTTCAGGCCCAGCTCCTCATTTGCTCACTTCACCTCATTTTATGTAGCTGCTGGGAGAGGAGTGAGGGGGAATAGTATAGAATGTAACGTTAGTGATAGCTCTGGGTCTGCTGGCATAAAAAAATTGGGTTTTCAGGACTTTTGGATTTCTACACAGGGGGGTTTTTACAGACAAATAACATGTTAAATGCACACAATCGTATGGGAAGATTGAAGCTGAAATACTTGGTCTCTTTTAGTGCTTGTTGCATACCTACTGTATATTATTCCCAACAAAAAGATAATTTGTGTAAAATACTGCTGATCATTTTAAACATATTACACATGCATTCAGTGCAAAAATAATTTAAATTACATTGCAATAAGAAAGGTAATTTACAAAGGAATGGTATCTGTCTGTAATAGGTAGATGGCACTATGGTAGGTAGGTGCTATAAATTGATAACTAGCTAAAAGACACATGAGAAATCTCATGTAGTGCTGCACATTCGACATTCAGTGTATGTATGTGTGTATATATATATATATATATATATTTTTTTTTTACAGGTTTTATTTTATTTGAAAAAGTTTTAAAGACAAAGACAAATAAACCAACTAAACAAAATACACCGGAAAAACAAAAAGCACAGATACAAAAATCCTACAAACAAATAGGGCAAGCCTAAAAGCCATCATAACAATAGATGACTAATTAGCATAATTATACCAGTCAGCTTTGCCTATAGGCTCCACTTTTAATAAAATAAACCATACAGCTAAACCGAAAAGAGCCTAACCCTAGCTCAATACAGAGCTCATTTAATCTAGTATAAGTATATTATTTTATTTTTTTTGAGTTTAAAATAAAGTTTATTGAAATATCAAGAAAATACATCAAGCAGGAGAAAGAAATAAGAACAAAACGCTCAACGTGTACATGGTGTAATAATAGTACAGCAATTACAAAGAATGACTACAGCAATTCTTCATGAACCCTTTTCTTAAGAGTAAAAAGGCAAATAAAATAATAAAATAAAAAATAAAGTAACCAGTCGCTATGGACTTAGGAATTCTCGCCACCAGAGCCCCGTCTGGGAACTAACTGCTCTGGTGAACTGGGAATCTCCAAGCCCACTTCGTTACCTACTGTGAGAAATTGTTTAGAAAAAAGAGGCTAGCAAAAGGACAAAGAAAATTAGAAAAGGAGAATTGTATCTAAATGACAGATGAATACTACCTTAATATCATACTTAAACGAACTATAAGTAGTCAAAGAGGTGATCTGTTGGGTTGAACTCTCTCAAGGCAGATTGAACCGTAGTCCATTAATCAGGGCTAAAACCAACTGTGTTTAAGAAACAGGAGAAAACCCTATCCCGGGATCGACCCTGAGAACAACCCTTAGGCTAATACCATAAATAGTAGAGAATACCGAGAGCCTAAGGAGATAGTATGGAAAATAGAAGAAGCTGAAGGGTGAAAGAAGGAAAGAAAGAAGGGGAGAGGAACTGAAGAGGAGGGGGGGGGAGACGAAGGGAGCAGCTAAACATAAAGAGTAAAGGGAAGGAAGTGCACAGAAGACCATAGGGAGAGGGAAGTTGGAGGCCGTCCAAGGATGAACCACAATCATGACCCATCGTTTACACATACAGGGGATGTCCAATGAGGGTTGCCCAAGGTTCCCAAATGATCTTGAATTTGTCTAGGGTATCCATTATGGTATTAGATATCTTTTATTGCAGCATAATCCAAGAAATTTTTTGTTTAGCCGATCGAATGGACACTTTCGGTGATTTCCAGGACCGGGTTATAGTCATTTTAGCACCCAAGAGAATAAACTGAATCAACTTCTGGGTATGCTTGGATATTTTGGGAATGGGACCATTAAGTAGAGCAATAATTGGATCTTGTTTCAGTGCACAGCCACATATTCTGCGGATGAGGGAGAATATCTTATTCCAAAACATTCTGATTTTAGGGCATTCCCATAGTATGTGTAAAAGGGTGCCCCTATGGTTGCAACCTCTAAAACAAAGAGGTGATGTTTGCGGGTAGAATTTGGCCAGTCGTGAAGGTACCAAATACCAGCGTGTAAGAGTTTTCAGACCCGCTTCCATTAGAGATGTGTTCACAATACCTTTGAAGGAGCGGGCAAAGTTAGAATGCCATGCGTCTAGTTCCCAGCTGAAGTCAAGGTCCCGCTCCCAGCTCATCATGTATGCCGCTTTCTCTGTGGGTTCCGCTAGGGATGAATAAATGAGTGAGATACCCCCTCTTGTGTCTAAGGCTGAAGCGCACCATTGTTCGTAGGGCGTTACTGATAGGTGATTCTCACCACTCTTCCATAACTGGTTCAAGAAATGTGATAGTTGAAGAAACCTAAATTTTTCGTCTGAGGGCATTTCAAGTTTAGAAGTGCAATATGTTAAAGTGAGGGGACCATTAGAGTTAAAGAATTGTCCAATCCTGTAGAGGCCCTTGTCTAGCCACCATTTGAAGGCTCGGATGTCTAAGCCAGGGGGAAAGTTGGGGTTCCTGAAGATATGTGCAAGTGGGTGCCAAGTAGAAATGAGGGGTTTTAGTTTATGGAGGGAGTCACATAACTTCATGGAGTGAGACAATGTGGGAGCTAGTATAGGGGGGCGTTTTTTGGTGATGTTCCAAAGTAGAAAATCTAAGGTAAAATTAGGGACCGCCTCTCATTCCATGTTCACCCAGTCTGGTTTGAATCCTTTCATATAAATTGTGGAAAATTGACTTAACTGCGCTGCCTGATAGTACCACCATAGGTTAGGTACCCCTAGGCCTCCCTTCTTTCTGGGTCTAAATAGCACCTCTTTAGAGAACCTGTGACCTTTTTTGTCCCAAATAAAGCGAATGATGGCAGATTGTAAGCCTTGAATGTGCGATTTGGGGACCGGAATGGGTAGGGAGCGAAAAAGATATAAAATCCTAGGTAGAAGCGTCATTTTGACCGCGTTCACTTTGCCTAGCCACGAGAGATTATAAAGCGACCACTGGGTCAGATCATCAGTGAGCTTTTTGAACATAGGAAGAAAGTTATGTTTAAACATTAGGTCAATACTGGACGTGAGGTTGATGCCGAGATAAGGGATGGAGGTTGAATTCCACGAAAATGGAAATTTATTTCTTAAATTATTAACAATGTCCTGAGGGACGGATACGTTGAGAGCGACTGATTTGGAGACATTTACTTTGAGTCCGGAAGCTAGTTCAAAGTTGTGTAAAAGTTGGATTATGTTGTGGGTGGAAATTAAGGGGGATGTTATGAACAAGAGGACATCATCCGCAAATAAAGCGCATTTGTGAGTAGATTGTCCGCAACGGATTCCATGAATGTCCGGATGTTGTCTTATCACGATAGCTAAAGATTTGATAGCCATCGCGAAAAGAAGGGGGGATAGGGGACATCCTTGCCTCGTTCCCTTCTGTATGGGGAATTTATCTGAGAGGTGTCCCTGTATTCTGACCTGTGCTTTAGGTTGGAGATATAGGGCTTCCAAAACATTAATAAAGTTAGGGCCAAAACCCCATTTACGTAAAATCGTGAAACGGTAGGGCCAAGCCACCGTGTCAAACGCTTTTTGGAGATCAATGGAGAGGAGGAGGCCCTCCTGAGGGGGGCCCCATCCCACCCAGACTTCATTAAGGAAATTGCATTTATTGCTCTCCGTATCTGGTCCAGACCCTGTCTCCCTGGTATAAACCCCACTTGGTCCTTATGTATGTAAGAACCTATAAAAGAAGCGAGTCTGTTCGATAATATTTTCGTCATGATTTTTAAGTCATTATTAATTAATGAAATAGGTCTGTAATTGCTCACTTCACTGGGGTCTTTACCCGGTTTAGGAATGACCGAGATGAGGGCCAAATTGGCGTCAGGGTCCAAAGGGGAGGATTTGCTTAAGGAGTTGAAGAGACGAACCAGACACGGAGAGAGGGAATCTGTAAAGGTTTTGTAGTAGAAATTTGAAAACCCATCTGGGCCTGGGGCAGAATCTTTTCTGAGATCTTTAATGACTGCTCGGATCTCGGATTCTTGAAATGGGGATTCTAACATGGAGCGATGAGACTCAGAGATTTTGGGCAGTATAATTTTCTCGAGAAATGCGTCTATTTTCTGTTGAGAGGTTGGGCAATCTTCAGAATATAGGTTGGCATAAAATGATTGAAATGTTGTTAGGATTTTACTTGGATTTTGGGTGAGTGAACCTGACTGAGATTTTATTTTGGGTAGGGCAAAAGACCTATGTTTTGGGGTTAGTTTGGCCGCTAACTGGGGGCCAAATTTGTTCGCGCGCAAATAGAAGCTGCCACTAAGCCAATGAAGATGCTTATCAGCATTGGAGGTCAAGGCCGAGTTAAGGGACAGTCTTATAGAGTCAAGTTTAGAGAGAGTGATAGGATTGGGATTTTGTTTATGGGATATACTGAGATCCTTGAACTCTTTCTCTATCTTAAGGATATCTGCTTGCCGTTCTCACTTTAATTTGGCAGAGAGTTGTATCAGTTTCCCTCTAATTACCGCTTTGTGAGCGTTCCAGAGAGTGCTAGGGGAGATATCTTCAGTGTCATTAATCAAGAAATATTCTTTAATATCTTTCTCCAGTAAGGTACAATGGACAGGGTTAGATAAGATTTTTTTCATTTAGACGCCAGAGACGAGAGCCAGAGGGAGACAATGAATTGGATAATTTTAGGGTTACTAGGGAGTGATCAGACCACGGAACATCTTGTATAGAGGCATGATTAGCCGTGTGTATATCAGAGTTTGACATGAAAACATGGTCAATTCTAGCATAGGTCTTATGGGGAGCTGAGTAGTGTGTATAGTCCTTTGTCGAGGGATTGAGTTCCCTCCATGAATCAATAAGACCTAATGAGTGGAGAAGTCTGGCAATCTGGAGACTCTGTTTGGGGTTTTTTTTAAAGTGGGGGATCCCTTGATCCGATTTATTGAGAATCTGGTCAAACGTGATGTTGGAATCCCCACCCATAATCACCCTTCCCTCAAAGTGGGGAGAGAGTGTGGCAAGTAAGGAGGAGAAGAACTTAGCTTGGCCCTTGTTGGGCGCATAATAGGATATAATGGTGTAGAGATTACCTTCAATTGAACCTTTGACTAAAATATATCTCCCATCATTATCTTTGATAGTCATAGCGTGTGGAAAAGGGGTCTGTTTAGAGATTAGGATGGCAACCCCCCTTTTTTTCTCGCCAGCGTTTGCAAGGAGGAAGGTGGGGTATTTATTATGTAGAAAAGTGGGGGAATAATTTGAAGGAAAATGGGTTTCTTGGAGAAGAACTATATCTAGTGCTCTGGAATTGTAGCTTTGAAAGGCTTTACGCCTTTTGACGGGGGAGTTGAGCCCTTGGGTGTTGTGAGAGGCAATCTTGAGAGCCCTCTGAAGAGGATGGGAATCAGCCATAGTCACAGGAGGGGTAAAACTGGTGCATTTGGTGTGAACCTACCTGGTTCCTAGTTGATGCGATTCTGAGTCTGGGAGGGGGACCTCGAAGCCGCAGCGGAAGATTCTGGATAATGATGGTCTCCTGTGCACATTCCTGAAATAAATGGAGGGAGAAAGAGAAAGAAGAAGAAAAGAGGGGAGTGATAAGAATATAAGGAAAAAAAGGAAAAATAATTAATAAGAGCAAACTACTAAATTCAAGAAAGACTAGGCTAAATGCCTAGTAAACCGAGGAACTGGACTAATAAGTTCAGTTTGAATCCAAGACCCGAAAAAAAAAAAACGGGGAGTCTCAGAAAAACCAGAACAACCTCAGCCGAGGTTGTATGTCTGATGTAACCAGAAGGGAAAACCCCCTTGGTCACAACTGAAGGAGTGGCAATGCTAGCCCAGCCGAGCCGCCGGGTCCCCAATACCAGGGGTGATATGGAACCTCAAAAATGTGGAGATTAAATTCTCAGAATAAAAGAAAACATGAATAGAACCTTGAACAAACCCTCTAAGAGGAACAGGAATACCTCACTACATTGCCGAAAAATACCTGAACAAGGCATACAGTAGGTCTCATCCTACAAGTAATCGGGGAGGGAGAGGAAAGGCAGATTCAAATAGGGTGTACACAATGTACACAGTTGCCCCTCAATCAAGGGGAAGATCCTGGAGGGGAAAAGATATCAGCACAGCCCTTATAGGGCCGAACGGAGATGGGATCATCTGGGTGGAATGGAGTCATGGTGGCGCTTCGTTTGCTGTTTGTTCCAGATAGGAGTGATGGGGCTGCAAGGCGGAGGCCTCTTAGAGGAGCTTGGCTTGGACGGAGGTTCCTGGGGGGAAGCTTCTTGAGTGATAAATCCTAGTCTCAGGAATAAATGTTCACCCTCTTGGAAAGAAGAAAAGCCATATGATCTTTCTTTGTGTTGAAACAGGAGGCGAAAAGGGAAGGACCAACGGTACTTGATTGATCTTTGTGAAAGGATTCCAAGAAGAGGTTTTAAGGCTCTCCTCTTTAGAATTGTGGTCTTGGAAATATCTGCAAAAACTTGGATCTTACTTCCTTGAAAGGATAAGTTATCCAGATTCCGGGATCTTTTCATAATTTCCTCTTTGGTCTCGTAATAGTGGGGTTTAACCACTATATCCCTCGGGAGACCATCCTGTCTGGGTGGTTGCAGCGCTCTGTGGGCCTTGTCAATCTCTAGTTTGTGGTTAGAGATGTCTGGGATAAGTTCTTTCATGAAAAGCTTCACCGTGTCATGAACATTAGTTACAGCCTCAGGGATGCCTCTTATGCGGAAGTTACATCTCCGATTACGATTTTCCAAATCGTCGATCTTCCCTAGAGCAATATCAAGTTGGTCCCGCAGTAATTGAATGCAGTCAGTGTTCTGATTGGTGCGCGCTGCTGTGTGGTCTACTGCTTGTTCAATCACATCAATGCGAGCCCCCAAGCTCTGTAAATCGGCCTTTATAGACGTGGTAATTTACGTGGCATTCTGAGCCAGGCCTGCAGCTAGCATATCTGAGAAACAGTTCAGGAGTTGGGCCATGTCAGTCTGGTGGGGACAGCTAAGAAGGGCAGACTGCTGTGTGGCTGAGGGTGGGATGGTAGCGTGCATTGTGGGGATATGAAGCATATCAGACAGGGCTCTGTTAAAGAGGGAATCTGTGCTGGTGGGGTATACATTCTTAGGAGACTTAGTACTCACAGATGACTCCAATGTAGGGGTGGCAGGCTGATCATCTGCAGGGATGTCTGCAATGGAGTCTCCCTCTCCTGTGTCTCCGTGAGGGGAGGCCGCGGTCGCCATCTTGGAAGTAGTGGAGGCGAGCAGGCCGTAGGTGAGTTGCCGACTAACCGCTGGTTTCTGAGCGCGGTTCTGCATAAATAAATGTGCCCCCAACCCTCCTCTGCTGGGGGGTGTCAAGCAGGAGAGGTTCCGTTAACGATGTCTGTGTCTGGGGACCGCGGAAGGCTCGGCCGGGACGGAGCTCCCGTTCAGTGCGTCTTCCCGGAAGTCCCGCGCATGCGCACCTCTATCTGTATAAGTATATTAAATAATTAATTAATTAGTCTAATGCTTTGATACATTTTAAAAATAAATCTGTAAATATATCATGTGTTCTTCAAAATTAAATATTGCTGTAGGTCTGTAGTTATAAAGTACAATAGTTACAACAGTTTCTTTAATACTGGCTATATTTTATTTTAATTATTTTAAACATTATTAGTCTATGTGAAAACTTATTAAAATCATTGTAAGTTTTGAAACAAATACTCAAATATAGTTTACTAATGGAAGAAATGAAAATAAACAGAAGTGTGAAACTGAATATCAATTAAATGCTCTATGCTTCAAAACACATTTACTCTTTTAATTTATACAGGGATACCAAACATCTTTGCAGCGCTGTGTTTTCATCTCAGGTAGTTTTCTCTATTCTACATTGCACACAATCATAGGAGATCAAAAACTGGTAGCCCCTGCAAGAATTTAGATGAACCCTAATCATCTCATATTGCATGTAATTGCCTAGCTCAATTGACTGCTTTGTTGCTTCAACTGTATCTATACTGAAACATTTTTATCCTGTTTAGTTTCTTAGAGTGCCGCTCCAAGAGCTCATACAACTCACTTTCAGGTGCCGGCGTCTGAAATGCTCATCCTTGGCAAAATACAGTATGTGTGATGGAAACTATGGTATAGCAAAGTACTTTGGGTTTTTAGGACCCAAACAGTTATAAAATATGAATTGGAGATGCTGTGAGCTGTTTAGATGTGTGGCATCTATGATTCATAATTTGTACAGCAGTCGAGGATGAGCATTTCAGAAGCCGACACCTGAAAGTGAGTTGGATGAGCTCTTGGAGCGGCACTCTAAGAAACTAAACAGGATAACAATGTCCCAATGATACAATTAAAGCAACAAAGCAGTCAATTGAACTAGGCAATTACATGTACAGTAATATGGGATGATCAGCACCTTTAGTAATATTTACCTAGAAAAATGGTGACTTCTTCAATTCTTATTTTACCCACTGTTAGTTAATAGTTATTAATAGTGATACCCCCAGAAGAATGGTGCCTCTCGGCAGGAACTGTGGTGTGGAACTGAAACTGTGGCACTGGAACTCAGAGTCAGACTATCTACTCTGCACTTTAGTCCTTCTCTAATAGATTCTAATATGGCATGTGACTGGACCTCTAAGCCTATGATCCAGACGTGGCCACCGAAAGCCTCACCTGGCTCTAGCCTATCTAGCCTATGCTGTTATCAAGCCTGGGCTAAAATTAAATATAGAATCCTAGACCAGAAGGGACAGGGTTAATTAGAATAAAAGAAGCTGCATATAAACTATATTGAAATAAATAAGTTCACCTATTAATATACTGGAAGGTGATCCCTACACATGCAGTAGCACATACCTAGCTATCTGGCACTGAGCATGTGAAATAATAACAAGTACAGGGCAGAGATATCCCGTCTGTCACACAGATTTAGATATGCAGTACACTCAGCAGCTGCAGCTAAACTATCAGATTGTAGGATTACATGCATATCAGTCCATTCTGACTTGGAAATTTAGCAGCATGGACAGGACATGTGCATGGAAAGGACATCCATCTAAGGTTTCAAAGCCAACTACCCATGGACAGGAAATGCATACATGATACATTTAAAGTAATTTACAAATTCAGACAATAGAAGGCAACGGATCCCAACATAAGATAGATTAATATTTTATTATTATTACTACAGACACAAGAATTTGCTTTTGCTATGTTCATTACTTTAAACATGAGCATTTAATACATGATAAAGGGTTCCCAAAACGTTGTGGGTTAGCTTAAGAGACATCACATCAGATACTGCTTGCTTTGAAGCACAATGTGTCCAAACAAAATCACAAACTGAGCCATCCAACAGTGTCTTCAGGAGTTATTGAATTCTGTAAACAATGGGCTTTTTTTCATCAAAAAAACAACCAAACAGTATGTAAAACAAGAAGAGTGGAGTAAAGTTTCTCCCGTCGATCAAAAAGAAGAATGAAAAATATTAATATGTACCATGTCATATTTATGTGACTTAAAAAGAAAAAATATTTCTAAATGTGGTGATTCTCTAATCCATATAACTATCTCCCTATTAAAGTATTTTAGTTACTATTTAAGAAATCAGTTGAAAAACCACAGTATGTACATGACCATACAGAATTTTACCTGTAATTTCCTAACTACGGTAAAATTACTAAAACAAAAATGCATTATCAAATATAATAATTACAACAATGCAAGTGTAGATAAAGTACATCTTATTGTGCAAAGAATGTATTGTTTGACATTATTGACATTAGTCTCAAAATAATAATTTGCACCCACATAAACCACCATATAAAGAACACCGAAGTGTGAAAAAAATATATATACTTATCACATAATTTATAATTTAAAAAAAATATGTGAAAACGTAGAGAAATATTGTAGAGCTGTATGTCTTCCAGCTTAAAAAAGCCAAAGTTGTCTCAAGGAAGGTCAAACATAAATTTGAGCATCTCCAGCAGGTATTTCCACATTCAGCTGTCATGTACTTGATCCACCAACGTTATCCTGAACACATGGATGACCTTCTTTGTGAAAAGAGGTCATATATTTCTGGTGAGTGTGGTGTGTCTCTACTGGGAGAAGAGGAAATGCACTCTATTTTTTCATGGGTGTCACTCTCCCTTTTTCAACACTTTCATCACTTTTGGATTTTTTAATCCACTAAATGCTATCCTTTACATAATTCTGTTTTAATTGGGGGGGGGGGGGGGGCTATTACTACTGGGGGATGAGAATATGTGTAAAAGATACATAACATTTTTACAACCAGAGTCCATCAAACATGTGTATACTTGTCATATTTGGGATGACATAAGTTATTATTGCAAAGGTGACCTGGGACACTCAGTAAAGACCTAGGGCACATGCCCCAGGTCCCAAGGTCCAGAATTGCTCCTGCTCTTGACTGCCATAAAAGCACCGATTATTGTATCTGAATATACACTCACTACCACTTTATTAGGTACATCTTGCAAGTAATGGGTTGGACCCCGTTTTGCCTTCAGAACTGCCTTAATTCTTCATGGCATAGATTTAAACAAGGTGTTGGGAACATTCCTCAGAGATATTGGTCCATATTGACACGATAGTATCACGCAGTTGCTGTAGATGTGTTGGTGGCACATCCATGATGCGAAACTCCCATTCCACCACATCCCAAAGGTGCTCTATTGGATTGAGATCTGGGATCTGGTGACCGTGGAGGTCATTGGAGTACCGAGAACTCATTGTCATGTTCAAGAAACCAGTTTAGATGATTTGAGCTTTGTGACGTGGTGCATTATCCTGCTGGAAGTAGCCATCAGAAGATGGATACACTGTAGTCATAAAGAAATGGACATGGTCAGCAACAATACTCAGGTAGGCCATGGCATTTAAACAATGCTCAATTGGTACTAAGGGGCCCAAAGTGTGCCAAGAAAATATCCCCCGCACCATTACAAAAACACCACCAGCCTTAACCATTTATACAAAGCAGGATGGATCCATGCTTTCCTGTCATCTGAATGTCGCAGCTGAAATTGAGACTCATCAGACCAGGCAACATTTTTCCAATCTTCTATTGTCCAATTTTGGTGAGCCTGTGCAAATTGTAGCACAAGTTTCCTGTTTTTAGCTGACAGTAGTGGCACCCAGTGTGGTCTTATGCTGCTTAGCTCATCTGCTTTAAGGTTGGATGCGTTGTGCATTCAGAGATGGTATTCTGCATACTTTGGGTGTAACGAGGGGTTATTTGAGTTACTGTTGCCTTTCTATTACCTCAAACCAGTCCTCTCCTGACCTCTGACATCAACAAGGCATATTCATCCACACAACTGCAGCTCCCTGGTTATTTTCTCTTTTTCAGACCATTCTCTGTAAACCCTAGAGATGGTTGTGCATGGAAATCACAGTATATCAGCAGTTATTAAAATACTCAGACCAGCCCGTCTGACACCAACAACCATGCCACATTCAGTCACTTAAATCCCCTTTCTTTCCTATTCTGATGCTCGGTTTGAACTTCAGCAAGTCATGTTCACCATGTCTAGATGCTTAAATACATTGAGTTGCTGCCATGTGATTAGCAATTTGTGTTACCAAGCAATTGAACAGGTGTAACTAATAAATTGGTAAGTGGTAAATGTATTATATGTAGGACAGAAAAAAAAACTTGTACTGCTGACTAGTATCTCATTAGATAACTTCAAATGAGCAAGCTTCTAAACGTGGTTGCTAGATTGGCAAATCTGCCACTGTACGCAATAATCAGTCTTAGAATACTACTACTTATATATTCTTTGCACTCCAACAGTACTTGTTAAAATTTGGTTACAGTAAGATAATAATACCATCCATAGTATAAATGTGATTTGTGTTATGCATTTTCAGAATCCTGCCACTACTGTTTGAAAAGGCAATTAATTACTGCACCATATCCAGTAACAATACAATCTGGCTAGGTAAAGAAAAAAGTATATTATGAAAGCTGGTAATAATGAATATATTTAAATGTTTTACTGTGTTTACAGTAACATTTACTTCATAATACAATGTTGTCATTTTTATACTTTTTTTATAAGCTATGCTATGATTTATGATACTGCAGATGAACTCTACATTTTGTTCTCTTAAAGAATGCTTGATGAAATGTAGTACATCATAGGAAGTAAGAACAATTTTAAAGAGCTGCTTCTGTTAAGAATACATTATTTGCCTAAACATGCTGATAATAGTACAATTTATTAAAGTCTGTTGACTCTAGGCACTGCTTTGACAATGACATAAGACAGCAAGTCTAGCTACAGAGATCTTACATGACAAACAGTAAGGGGGAGCAAATGCTTTATATTAACAAGAAAAAATTATTTCAGGCTAAATCACAAGCTGCTGTCATCATTTCAGTTTACAATTCCTCTGAAATACAGTCACAGAGTCATGTATAGTGCTGGAAAGCAGCCATTCAATTACTTAATACACACTATAAAAAAGTTAATTACAGTAAACCCAAGATCACCTGAAAGGATATATATATATATATTCTGACATTGTGTCCACACAAAAGACTTTTAGTAACTGTTTATTAAAATGTTATTGTGGTTTTCTAAGGTAGAGGTGAAACATATTGATACTAACATGGACAGAAATGTCATATTTAAAGTGAATGTAGTGTTTTTTTTTATATATGTTCTTTATTTATTTATGATGCTCAGAACGGCAAGAAAATTATTTTTCTTTTTTTTTTTTTTTCATTTGTTTCCATTTTTGTGAAGTAATTAAAAAATTATACATATATACAGCCAGCAAGACAAGCTTCATACTCCTTCTCACTTGGTATTCTTATCTCTTGTTAAAAATCCCATTGTTTGCAAAGATCAATAGCTCAAACTGAAATGTAGAACCATAAACAAATAAACTAGAGAAGTGCTTCACACTTTCCCTATCTTCTCTGTTCAGATGGAGCATATGAAGGTTCTGTTTTGTCCTCTCTTTATAAAATCCATAATGCTCTGTGACACCAGTGTCATGAGTGGACCGTATATTGATTAATATAGATAAACTGTAATGTGCTTTTTAAAGTGTGATAAAGAGCAATTACCCATGGGTGGCAATTGGCTTTCATGTAAAACTAATTGGAATGGCTGTAGAGCTGCTTGATTGCTTTTACAGTACCAAGAAGGTGCTGCTTTTCCCTGTTAGTGCTGTCTGTGTTAGTTCCTGGCCCCTCCCTTTCCTCTGAGAAGCCAGGGTAGCGGTAAACTACATCAGGGTGCTGAGCAGGAGGCGCTCAGCAAACATTGGTTCCTTGATCTCTTCTGGGACTATTGAAACCAAAAGTGGCAAGCATTTTGTCATTTCCAGGATCATTGCTGCCTTTTTCTGTCTGCTGTAGCTTGGAAAGTAGCTAGTCAAGCAGTAAGCAATTAATCAAACAAATGTCACTGCCTGCTTTTTGTGCCTTTTTTCTTTCTCTATTAAAGCCAGAAGGGGGATGTTGTTTGTTGGCAATTAAATACCAATTTTATTTTGTTTTTTTGTATTTTTTGTCAACCCATTGCTTATTAGCCCAGGAAATTGGCATTTATGATTTCACAGATTTGGATCCCTCTGATTTCTTTGGGATTGGATTCGGCATCCAAACATCTTGAAGTTAAAAAGAACCCTGCCCAAACAAAACCCAAGGCAGCTCAGCTCATCCTTAATACCTAAATAATGCCTAAATGGTTACTCTATTTTTTACCTCTGCACCAAAGATCAATTGATTAATATTTTGCATTCACAGAAGCAGTGCTGCAACACATTCAACCTTATTCTATACAGAAGTCCATCTTTATATACTGTATGTGAGCTATCATAGTTGTCAAGGATATCAAAGATTTAATTGATTTTTACCTTTTATTAAAAAGTCCTTTTTATACATTCAATAATCTAGTTTTTAACCATGATTACTGTTAACAAGGTTCCTTGTATATGTGAATACACTATAATACGCTATAAAAGTATTCACATATACACAGCCAGTTCTGAGGAGCCTTGAACAAAAGTAATAGTTCAATCTGCAATACACATTTGTTAATAGGGTTGCATAATATATACAAATTACATATTAAACGGTATTTACAAAGGAATTCACAGTATAATTATGGTGGATTACATGATATTTACAAATCACACACAAAAACATATATACAATACAATGTACATTTTACCTCTCAGCTTCAGATCTTGTGTCCCCATGCAAAGAAAGCGCACAGCTTAGTAACAATTAATTACATATCCCCCTCTCCTTTCTAAACAGTGGCTAATATAATGCACCCTAATTGGTCCCTATGCTTAGCAAATGTATATTGAACACAGCCTGATTGGCTTCTGTTTACAACCCATGTGAGATGTAATAAGGAAAGACAATGGCCAGACCTTGGACAGAAAAAAATATTTACAGTAACACAAACAGGAAAGCTAGGAATGGTTTGATGCCAAAACACACTCAATGTTTCAAATATGTTCCCATCTAACTAAAATATATTTATAATTACAGTATTATTTGTTAATGGAGATTGCTTATAAATTCATTATCTAACAGTTACAAACATAAAATGTGCCATTTCCCTGTTTTCTCCCCCTCCTGATCAACATGACATTTTATATAAAGCTTGCTAATTATCTTATAAAAGCATTTTTTGTGCCTGAAGGTACTATCATTCATTCAAAAGCACATTACATTTGACACATTTTTCTTTCCAAACACTCATTTTTACTTTCCATACTGCTCAAGTTGCTGACAAGCTATGCCTTTTATTACATGTATACAAAATGCTTTCCTCTAAAGTAATGGAAAACAATGCAAATGCATAGGATGTATTTTACTTTTTGGCACTTTCAAAAAGTCAATAGAACTCATACTGCTCCAGAATTGTTCAGGACTAATTTACTAAAATGTAAAAAAAATAAGAGCTGATCAAATTCCCTGCAAAGTAGCAACATTAACTACTGGATCAATATATTTCCAATAGCAAATACCTGTAAACGTATATTGAATAAAAACGATACCATAGCATCATCAATAAATTTATTAGGAAAGAGCAGAGCAATGAAATACAAATCAATAAAACTTGCATATTAAAGGACTTAAAGCTTGTATGAGGATAGCTCTTTTTGATTGAAGAATAGTGTTTTTTTTAGCCTAACCATTTTTACTACTTAATAGAAATACTGCAAAACACTTTATCTATTTTCTTTATTAACCACTTCAATGCAGGGCACTTATACACTTATACACCTTCCTGCCCAGACCAATTTTCAGCTTTCAGCGCTGTCGCACTTTGAATGACAATTGCGCAGTCATACTACACTGTACCCAAACAACATTTTTGTTCCCACAAATAGATCTTTCTTTTGGTGGTATTTGATCACCTCTGGGATTTTTTTAAACTGCTAAACAAATAAAAAAAAGACTGAACATTTTGAAAAAAAAAGTTTATTTTTTGTTTCTATTACAAAACTTTGTAATATGTTTTCTCCTTCACTGATGGGCACTGATGGGGCTGCACTGACGGGCACTGATAAGGTGGCACTGATGGGCACTGATGAGGTGGCACTGATGAGGTGGCACTGATGAGGTGGCACTGATGGGCACTGGTGATGGGTATTAATATGCGGCACTGATGGGGCACTGATAGGCAGCACTGATTGGTGGCACTGATATGCAGCACTGATAGGCACTGAAAGGCGGCACTGATGGGCACTGAAAGGCAGCACTGATGGGCACATAAGGTGGCACGGATGGGCACTGATAGGTGGCACGGATGGGCACTGATAGGTGGCACGGATGGGCACTAATAGGTGGCACTGATGTACACTAATAGATGGTACTGATGGGCATCACTGATTGGCAGGCATTATTGTTTGACACTGATTGGCATTCATTGTGGGCACTGATTGGCATCCCTGGTGGCAATGGGTGGCATACCTTGTGGTGACTAGTTGTGGGCATCCCTGGTGGTCCTGGTGGTGTCCCTGGTGGTCCAGTGTGGGCATCCTCGGGGGGGCTGTGCTGATAATAAATCAGCACAGACCCCCCCTGTCAGAGGAGCAGCCAATCAGCTCTCCTCTACACGAGCGGTGCAAGTGAGGAAAAGCCGATCAACGGCTCTTCCTGTTTATACTGTGATCAGCTGTGATTGGACACGGCTGATCACATGGTAAAGAGTCTCAGTCAGAGACTCTTTAACTAGATCAGGGTTGACACACCGCAACAACGATAACCGCAATGCTCGCCCCCCGGGGGCCTGCAGTGGCTTGATATCCTAACGTCTGGTCAGGATATTGCAACCACTTTGCCGATGTCATATTGCTATATGGCGGGCTGCAGGTGGTTAACGTCTAAATCTCTCCTAAGACAAATTAAGGGACTTCTATCCTTGTCTGTCTGTACTTCTTATCTCATTATTGCAAGAGGGTTGAAAAGTAAGCCAACTACAGTACTGTATGTTTGGTAGAATGAGAAATTGGCAGTAGAAAACCTCCATGTTTCTGTTTAAAATGATGTAGTGTTGCACACTTAAAGTTCCCCTTGAATTTCTAGTAAACAAAAGTACTTTATTAATTTTTTAATACACTATATTGAAAACAAATAAATATTTAAAGTGGTTGTTATACTTGGTCTTGCACAGAACAGCCCTGAACCCCCTCTTCTGGGGTCTCACACTGATGCTCTAGGCTTCTCTTCTTCTCTGTGACACACTTCCTATGGTGGCATACGTGCAGGCTCGCTCCCGAGCTAGGCTGTGTGCATCCATAGCCATACACAGCACAACATGGCCCTACTATCCACTCAATCCTCGCTGGATTTGACTGACAGTGGCAGGAGCCAATGGCTCCTGCTGCTCTAAGCCAAAACTGAGAGATGGGAGAGGGGAGAGAAGAGCAGATGAGCACAGCGCTGGATTGATACAGGACTCAGGTAAGTATTTAGGAGGCAAGAGGGAGAAACAGCTACTAATAGGTTTTTTACCTTAAAGCATAGAATGCTTTAAGGTAAAAAACCTTATGACTTTAGCACTAATAAAGTTAAATGCAGGTAAATTATGTCTCGTGCATATGTTACAAAAGTAAGTGGCTTTTTTGAGGTTCTCTTGTAATATCATTTAAAAATATGAGGTAAGAAAATTAATTCTAGATAGTAATGTGATTTTTTTTATTAGATGCTCCACCATAGACAGGGTCACATAAGACTAGAAAGAGTATCACCAGCTTACCTTGGATGGGCCAAGTACCGCTTTGTGCTTCAGTATGTCTCTTGTGATAGCAATGGTGCAGTAGTAGGGACTCCTCTCCTTCTGCATCTCACTCCTCCTGCTACTCTGGGCTGCAGTTAGGACTGATAGACCCAGAGCTCAGATATCCTTTGAGCCTTGACTAAAAGGTAAGACCTGGATACCCTACCTACAAGTTCAGACCTAGAAGCAATCGTACAACAGATTATATGGGTGTTACACCAGGAAATAGTGGTGGTCAGACAGGAGCTCTATATCCTAGGCACCTGGGTAGCATGCTTGGAGGAGACCACTACAATCATAACATCTCGCTTAGCAGTGCTTGAGGAAAACACAGCCTCCTCCCACCACAGTCTCACTTCCATACTCCCCCCAACTTAAAAATGGCAAAAATCTAAATGTAAGGAACAATTTACAAATAATGAAGAAACTCCTGCGCTGTCAGAAATACCTATGCTAAGGGGCACTGCTGCAACACCCAAAATGGCTGATCCAAACAGACAAAAGTGGTATGAATAAAGTGAGTGGTGATTGCACTGTGATAAAAAGGGGAAGGGGGGAAGAGGAAGGGGCATTGAGGAAATGGGGACGGTTTGAAGACACCCTTTTGAGGTATACAAACTTGGTGTTTGTTGGATTGACGCCCACACTCATTTTACAAAAGTGAGTGCATCCCCCTTCTGTGTCCTGTCCACTTTTTCCACTCTGGCCGCCACAGAGTTATACTATATACTGTCTGCTTATGTTTTTTATATACCATCCTGCACACCCACCACCCGAATCGCCTGAACTACTGGATGGGACCCTTGCCTGCTGGTGATTTGTTATTGGATTACAAGCTGTTGTCTTGCAGCAGTAAGGTGAGCTGCTTGCGAGCACAGAGGTGTCCCCACTGAAGATCTTTTTCCCTTTCCTGTGGCTTGTGGACTTGCCTTTTTTGGAACTGATGACTCATTGTTTGAGCACTTTGTATTACAAGGTGGTGGGACTGTTCACCATTTATTTATTTACTTGGAGTCACTAATAAGAATTTGCTGAGTTAGCACATATGTGCTAGTATGATACTAGCCCTTTTGCACTGAGATTTCTTTTTTGTTTTTTGTTTTTTGTTTCAGTATTTACAATATTTTTTATGTGCTAGTATGATACTAGCCCTCATGCACATGGACTTTTCTTGATTTATATATTTTTATTTGGTTTATTTTTTATTTTTTGTACCCACACTGTTTTTGTCACTCATTTATAGCTTTTTATACGTTTTAGGCAATTTTGTTTCCTCAGTCTATTCGGATTTAGTGCCCATGAGACCGCACTTTATTACATTTCATTATACTGTTATATTTTGTATAATTTTTTTCATTTTGCCTTTCTGGAACTGATGACTCATTGTCTGAGCACTTTGTACTACAAGGTGGTGGGATTGTTCACCATTTATTTATTTACTTGGAGTCACCAATAAGTATTTGCTGAGTTACCACATATGTGCTAGTATGATACTAGCCCTTTTGCACTGAGAATTTTCTTTTCTTTTGTTTCAGTATTTACAATATTTTTCATGTGCTAGTATGATACTAGTCCTCATGCTCATTATACCTAAAATTCATTTTTCACTCACCTCTCTATACATTTGAGTTAGCCCCTTCCCCTTCCTCTTCCCCCCTTCCCCTTTTTTATCACAGCGCAATCACCACTCACTTTATTCAAGGAACATTTTACACTTCAAGAGACTTCCAGAGGCTACGACTAGTGTAGACCTCAAGGCCACCATTCAAACACTCTCCAACACCCTCCGGGATAAACCCCATGGCACTGAATTGAAGCTGGGCAGGGTCCATAGCATTACTTTGTCATGCAAGTGAGCTTTGAAATGCATTACCATGGTTACAAGTCATCCCCTGGCATGACGTCACTTTCAGTTCCCCACACTCCCCACACTATGCTGGCCCTGTACACTTCCTGGTTGGTTAGTGATTGATTCTCCTTCCATCTCACCACATGTTGGTTGCAGCTGCTGGTGTGTCTCCCTGGATGGAATGTTCCTGTGAAAAGTATAATACTACTTATAAGTGTATTGCATTTTCATTCATCAACTGGCTGTGTATACTAATACTGCACTCAGTCATTACCATAAGCTGTCAGCTTATGGTGATATGTGCCAGACTGTAGGCCTTTTATGGACTTGGTCTTTTGTATGTGTTGAAGGAATGGTTCCAGGATAAGCACAAGGAGCATTGGCCAAAGTGGGCATCCCTGCCTCGTGCCGTTACTTATAGTGAATGAGCCGGAGTAAAGGCACTCTTACAATGGCTGAGAGTATTGAGCAGAAGGCCTTTATCCATGACAAGGATGGCATGGACATTCCAATATGTTTAAAGAGGTTGTAAACCCCCACAAAAAAAAAAAACCTGTAAGACAAAGGCATAATGAGCTAGTATGCATCTCATACTAGCTCATTATTAAATACTTACCTTATAACAAAGCCCCCACAGCAGCATCCACACACCGCTGACATGGCTGACATCTTCCCCGGAGTCGCGATGAAGTCACTGCTGTGCATGCTATCGGGAGCCGCCGGTCACGGCACGCGGCTCTGAAGAAACAGCACGAGCGGTTGTTCCTTCAGAGCGCGTGCGCCGATGACATCATTGGCAGGCTATACAGAAAATATCTCCTAAACGGTGCAAGTTTAGGAGATATTTACAGTACCTATAGGTAAGGCTTATTATAGGCTTACCTAATAGGTAAAAGCAAACCAGGGGAGTTTACTTCCTCTTTAACCTCCCTGGGGGTATGATTATGTCCAATTTTTGATGCTGAAAGCGGTACAATTATTTTGCATGGAAATTTGGCGTTTTATATTGTAGGCCTGTAATTCTTAGGAATAATTCACTTAAATCTGTCCAAACAAGAGTCTAGTAGACATCCCGGGTATGATAAACTTTGAAAAAGGAAATCATAAATTATAATATAATAAATAACTATAAATAATTATAACAAATAATAATACTATAATAATAATAACAATTATTTAATAATGTAATCAAATCAAAAACACTGAAATTTGCTCAGTTGCAGAATTGTCACTGTCATTACTTTCAGTGTTTGATGACGAATTTCCCCACAAATCATTATCGCTCAATTCTGCAAGTGATTCTAATTTACTATCGTTTTCTAGCTGGTGTAAAACCACTTTTGATGTAAAGGGACACTTTTTGGTTGCTATATACAATCTCCAGTTTCCAGGCAGAAAGAACAGTATTTATAATATAAAATTGCATGCAGGACATTGGAGAAACCATTAGGGACAAAAGGGATGTGAAATAAATTGATACAGTAATTTAATCTGTAAGATTACAGTGTACTGAATATGTATTGTGTTTTTTACTTTTTGAATTTTATTGCTGTTCTCCATCCCCGTGCGTCGCAACGCTTGCAGGGAACGGAGCTCAGCACTGTAATAGATCCGGCGGAGAACGGCTCGCACACAGAGCGGGGAGACATCGCAGGATCCTGGGGACAGGGTAAGTAACCTCTTCCTGGATCATGCAATGCGATCCTGAGTGTGGCTCGGGGTTACCGCTTTTGGTAATGAAAATACACCCCGAGCCACACACGGGAATACCATCAGGGAGGTTAACCACCTCTGGACCTGCCCCTGCAGAGCTAAAAGAATCTCTGCTCCATTATGGCTCCTATCCCCTAGACAGACCAGCTGAATCACTGCATGGCATCTTTTAGCCTGACCGTTGAATAGCCCCTTGAAAGCTTAGGGGGTACTGGTGGCTCATTGGACAATTCAGCAGAAGAGGGCATTGAGGAGAAAGAGGGGAGCACCATTAGAACCTTAAATAACATTACTAAAGCTAAAAAAATCTAACACTCCACTGTTACTTTTGTCTACTGATGCCAAAGTGGCTTTCAATAGGGAGGACTGGACCATCCTGATGAAAACCCTTAATGTGTAAGGGATATAAAGGTGTGAGAGCTAAAATTATACTTCTTTAAATTTGGAGAGGGTTTTGTAGCCTTTACCTATACCAGCGTTTCTCAACTCCAGTCCTCAAGGCACCCCAACAGGTCATGTTTTCAGGATTTCCCTCAGATGAATTGGCTGTGGTAATTACTAAGGCAGTGAAACTGATCGAATCACCTGTGCAAAATAATGGAAAGCCTAAAAACATGACCTGTTGGGGCGCCTTGAGGACTGGAGTTGAGAAACACTGACCTATACCATGCTTGTGTCATACTCGCTTCATGCTACAGCACTGGGTCTTCACCTCTGTCTGCGGCTGCTGACATTACTTCTGCCAGCACCACACTCAATTACTGAGGGGGTACCGTCTTAAATGGCTAGCATGCATGTCTCTCTGCATTTTAGCAATCCAGCTTCTGGCTAGCAGATAAGTCCACGTGTCTCTTTACATTCCCACTGTGTTTTATTCAAGTGATACTCTACTCTTCAGCACCCTGAGCCAGTGTATCACCAGTGATTCTCAGCATCTTCTGTTTCCAACATCGTGTCCAGTTCCTGCATGCCTCCAGTGATCCTCAGTTTTCCCAGCTTCCTACAGTCTGGGTTACTATGTGAACCCAATGCTCAAGCCTGTATCCAGACCCCAGTAACACCCAGCACATCAGCCAGAAACCTGTGCTCCATTGTGACTCTATGTAACCCACCTAGCATTCTGTGTTCCTGTATGACTATGTGCACTCAAGCCCACATCCAGTACCCCAGTGATTTTGTGCACTCCCACCCACATACTGTGTTCCAGTGTGACCCTGCCAGAATTTTGTTTCCCAGTGTGACCTATTGCACTTCAGTCTGCATCCAGTGTCTTGAGTGTCCCCCAAGTACCCCAGTACTGCTGAGACACTTTTATCTTCGAGTTTAGATGTCCCCAGCACCTCTGTCTGTCCTAAGATTGTTGTAATTCCTGCTTCTGTGATCCCATAACCCCTGTGCTGCAAAATACTCTCTCTAGTAGGGATGAGCTTCGTGTTCGAGTCAAACCCATGTTCGACTCGAACATCGGCTGTTCGGTCGTTCGCCGAATTGCGAACGATATGGGCCGTTCACGCCAAATTCGTGTGGCGCGTCACGGCCCATAATTCACTGCGGCATCGCAGTGCATTGCTTGCTGATGATTGGCCAAGCATGCACTATGACCCGCATGCTTGGCCAATCACAGCGCCGCCTGAACAGAGAGCCGTAATTGGCCAAAGCCAAGGAGGCTTTGGCCAATTATGGCTCAGGGGATTTAGTACACGCCCCACACTATATAAGGCCGCCTGCACGGAGGCCCTGTGCAGTGTGTTCCGGTGTGCTTAGAGAAAGAGAGAGACAGTGTCATTTCATTTGAGTTAGCTAGATTAGGCAGGACAGTCAGTCAGTTAGCTGCACTTACAGTGTATTGTGTATATATATGCATCCCAGGTGTTGCATATATATATATATATACACTGTATTCAGTTTAGCTAGATCCATTCCTGTTATCTTCTAGACTATTTACATTTCGTGCAGTGCGTCCTGCTCACAGTGTTCAGCTAGATCCGTTCTTGTTATCTTCCTACTGACAGGCAGGCTTGTCTTGTTACAGTATTTACAGCTACCTAAAGAAAATTACTGGTGTTCTTTTGATCCTATTAGTACCACGGTCAGGCAGCTAGACTATTTACATTTAGTACAGTGCGTCCTGCTCACAGTGTTCAGCTAGATCCGTTCCTGTTATCTTCCTACTGACAGGCAGGCTTGTCTTGTTACAGTATATAAAGCTACCTGAAGAAAATTACTGGTGTTCTTTTGATCCTATTAGTACCACGGTCAGGAAGCTAGACTATTTACATTTAGTACAGTGCGTCCTGCTCACAGTGTTCAGCTAGATCCGTTCCTGTTATCTTCCTACTGACAGGCAGGCTTGTCTTGTTACAGTATATAAAGCTACCTGAAGAAAATTACTGGTGTTCTTTTGATCCTATTAGTACCACGGTCAGGCAGCTAGACTATTTACATTTAGTACAGTGCGTCCTGCTCACAGTGTTCAGCTAGATCCGTTCCTGTTATCTTCCTACTGACAGGCAGGCTTGTCTTGTTACAGTATATAAAGCTACCTGAAGAAAATTACTGGTGTTCTTTTGATCCTATTAGTACCACGGTCAGGCAGCTAGACTATTTACATTTAGTGCAGTGCGTCCTGCTCACAGTGTTCAGCTAGATCCGTTCCTGTTATCTTCCTACTGACAGGCAGGCTTGTCTTGTTACAGTATATAAAGCTACCTGAAGAAAATTACTGGTGTTCTTTTGATCCTATTAGTACCACGGTCAGGCAGCTAGACTATTTACATTTAGTGCAGTGCGTCCTGCTCACAGTGTTCAGCTAGATCCGTTCCTGTTATCTTCCTACTGACAGGCAGGCTTGTCTTGTTACAGTATATAAAGCTACCTGAAGAAAATTACTGGTGTTCTTTTGATCCTATTAGTACCACGGTCAGGCAGCTAGACTATTTACAGTTAGTGCAGTGCGTCCTGCTCACAGTGTTCAGCTAAACCTACAAGTTAGTGGGGTGCATCCACCTCACAGTGTTCAGCTAAAGCTACCTGTAGAAGGTTGGTGGTGTTCTCATACTACAGGCAGGCAGTTGATTTTGCTAGCTGCAGTATCAGTACATATATATATATATATATATATATATATATATATATATATCCCAGCTTAGTGCAGCTACAGGCCATTAGTATGTCTGGAAGGCCAAGAAGGAGAGGCAGACAGTCACAAGCCAATAAGAGAGGGCAAGCAGGCTCTGTGTCTAGTGCTGGTCGTGGAGACGGTGCATCCTCATCAGCACGTGGCCATGGGACACGCTTGGCCTTTTTTTCGGCAGCTGGCCGTGTTGAGCCGCAACATGCGGAAGACTTGGTCGAGTGGATGACCAAGCCGTCCTCATCCTCCTCATCCTCTCTCACCCATGCCCAGGGTGCTTTGTCTGGCAAAGCAGCGGCCTCTTCCCTCGGCTCAATGTCATCAGTGACTCCTTCCCTAGCTCCACCATGTCCTCCTGAGGAGTCCCTCGAACTGTTTGACCACAGTGTTGGGTACATGCTCCAGAAGGATGCCCAGCATTTGGAAGGCTCTGATGATGATACTGAGCTAGATGAAGGCAGTAACATGAGCACGGACAGAGGGGGTGCCCAAGAAGGACAGCAATCTGGCAGTCATGCTCCCCCTGCTGCAGCATACTGCCAGGTTTGCTCCAGTGATGAGGAGGGAGGGGATGATGAGGTCACTGACTCAACGTGGGTGCCTGATAGGAGAGAGGAGGAGGAGGAGGAGGAGGAGGCGGCACATCACCAACGAGGCAGGATGCCCTCCAGGGGCCAGCCTAAGGGCAGCACATTGACTGCATCACACCCCAAAGTTCCACATGTGCAGGGCGCTGCAGTCTCTGCGCGTTATTCAAAAAGTTCTTTGGTGTGGGCCTTTTTTGAGACGAGTGCATCAGATCGCACCGCTGCTATTTGCAACATATGTCTCAAGCGTATCTCACGTGGCCAAAACATCTCCCGCTTGGGTACCACATGCTTGACCAGACATATGTTGACCTGCCATGCAGTTCGTTGGCAAGCGTATCTAAAAGACCCACACCAAAGAACAAAGAGGACCTCTCCTTGCTCCTCATCAGCTGAGATTTCCAACCCCACTAGACCTCCAGTCCTCTCTGAGACCTGCACTGAGAGTAATGAAGGTGTAGAATTAGGTGTGTCACAGCCAAGTACTTGTGGGCAATCTGATTTTGGTACACCGACGTCAGATTGTACCAGGCAAATTTCCCTGCCCCAGCTGCTGCACCACCGAAAAAAGTTTGCTCCCAGCCATCCACATGCCCAGCGGTTGAATGCTAGCTTGGCAAAATTGCTAGCACTTCAACTGCTGCCTTTTCATTTATTAGACTCTGCCCCCTTCCGTGAGTTTGTAAAATGTGCAGTTCCTCAGTGGCAGGTACCCAAACGCCACTTTTTCTCACGGAAGGCGATTCCGGCTCTCTACCGGCATGTGGAAGGCAATGTCCATGCCTCGCTGGACAGGGCGGTCAGCGGTAAGGTGCATATTACCGCTGACTCATGGTCCAGCAGGCATGGACAGGGACGTTACCTAAGTTTCACGGCGCATTGGGTGACTCTGCTGGCAGCTGGGAAGGATGCAGGACAAGGTGCAGTAGTGTTGGAGGTTGTTCCGCCACCACGCCTCCAAAATGCTAATGATTGTGACACACCTCTCTCCTCCACCCCCTCCTCTTCTTCTTCCTCCATGGCCTCTTCCTCGGAACCAGCGGTGCTCCGTAGTCGTTCAAGGGGCTACGCAAGTACGCAGGCCAAAAGATGCCATGCGGTGCTTGAGCTGGTGTGCTTGGGGGACAGGAGCCACACTGGGGCAGAGGTTCTGTCAGCTCTGCAGGGGCAGGTTCAGAGGTGGTTGACGCCACGCCAACTTAAGGCAGGAATGGTGGTTTGCGACAATGGCACCAACCTCCTCTCCGCCCTCTGACAGGGACAAATGACCCATGTGCCCTGTTTGGCTCACGTCCTTAACTTGGTGGTGCAGCGGTTCTTGGGCAGGTACCCGGGCTTACAGGATGTCCTGAGGCAGGCCAGGAAAGTCTGTGTGCATTTCCGCCGGTCATATAATGCCAGTGCTCGGCTGACGGACCTCCAAAAGGAGTTTAACCTGCCCAAGAACCGCCTAATCTGTGACATGCCCACCAGGTGGAACTCAACGTTGGCCATGCTGCAGCAGCTGCACACGCAGCAGAGGGCCATCAATGAGTACCTGTGCGACTATGGCACCAGGACAGGGTCAGGGGAGCTTGTTTTTTTTTCCCCACGCCAGTGGGCCATGATCAGGGATGCATGCACTGTCCTGTCACCATTCGAGGAGGCCACGAGGATGGTGAGCAGTGACAGTGCATGCATCAGTGACACTGTCCCCCTTGTCCACCTGTTGGAGCACACGCTGCATGGAATAATGGACAGGGCACTTGAGGCAGAACAGAGGCAGGAAGAGGAGGATTTCCTTAGCTCTCAAGGCCCCCTTTATCCAGACAGTGTTCCTGCGTGCCCGCCGATCACACAGGAAGAGGACAAGGAGGAGGAGGAAGATTGTGTCAGTATGGAGGTGGAGCCTGGCACTCAGCATCAGCAGCAGTCTTTAAGGGATCAGTCCCAAGAAACACATGGACTTGTACGTGGCTGGGAGGAGGTGGCTGCGGACGTTGTTGTCCTTAGTGACCCAGAGGACTCCGGACCGAATTCCTTAGCAAACCTACGCTGCATGGCCTCCCTGATCCTGCAAAGCCTGCGTAAGGATCCTCGTATTTGTGGTATCAAGGAGAAGGACCAATACTGGCTGGCAACCCTCCTTGATCCACGTTACAAGGGTAAGGTTGCGGACCTTATCTTGCCATCGCAGAGGGAGCAGAGGATGAAACATCTTCGGGAGGCCTTGCAGAAAGGTCTGTGCAACGCGTTCCCAGAGACTGGGAGGTTACAAACTCCTGTTTCTGGACAACGTGTTGCTGAGGCTTCGGTCAGTCAAAGAAGGAGCGGTGGAGAAGGTGGCCATCTGACCGATGCGTTCAGACAATTTTTTGGTCCGCAGCCCCAAGGTATGATTGGTTCCAGCAACCATCGCCAGCGTCTGTTTTACATGGTGCAGGAATACCTAGGGGCAAGATCAGACTTGGACACCTTTCCCACCGAAAATCCTCTGGGTTACTGGGTCTTGAGGATGGATCACTGGCCAGAGCTTGCACAGTATGCAATTGAGCTACTGGCCTGTCCTGCATCCAGCGTTCTTTCGGAACGCACATTCAGTGCTGCTGGAGGCGTGGTAACCGATCACAGTGTGCATCTGTCCCCCGACTCGGTCGATCGACTGACCTTCATAAAAATGAATCAGTCTTGGATCACCACCAGCTACCAAGCAACTGATGCTGATGTAACCGAATTATTTTTTTTTAAATCTCAGATCCCTTCAAAGACTGCCTATGCTGAGTGACTATCCCTGAGTAATTATCCTCTTCCTCCTCAATCATCACGCTGATAGCTTGTAAGAACATTTTTGGTTCTGGGCGCCACCACCAGGGCCTAAGGCACAATTTTTCAGCCCCTGTTTAACAGGGGCGTGTAATTACAATTTTTGATGTAATACTTTGCAGCAGGGCTCGTTCCTGCATTCCAACTAGAGTGTCTGTGAGGGGTTGCAGTGTTGTGGCACCAGCACCAGTGCCTAAGGCCCAATTTTTCTGCCCCTGTCTAACAGGGGCATGTAATTACAGTTTTTGATGCAATACTTTGCAGCAGGGCTCGTTCCTGCGTTCCAACTAGAGTGTCTGTGAGAGGTTGCAGTGTTGTGGCACCAGATCCAGTGCCTAAGGCCTAATTTTTCAGCTCCTGTTCAACAGGGGCATGTAATTACAATTCTTGATCTAATATTTCACAGCAGGGCCCTGTGAGGGCTTACAGTGTTGTGGCCACAGCAACACCTAAGGCCCAAATTTCTGCTGAGTATATAGGGCAGGACCCTACTTTCAAACATCTAAATTACAAACGACTCCTACTTGCAAACGGAAGGAGACAACAGGAAGTGAGATGAAATTTACCCCTAGGAAGGGAAATTCTCTCCTGTAAGAGTTAATATGGGAAAAAATTTCTCCTTTCCACTGATGCTTTCCAATCCTTGTTCCACAAAAAAAACCAAATTTTCAAAAAACATTTTTCATTGGGACAAAAAGTGAGGTGAAATCTTCTGAAGAGGAGGAAAGACAGCAAAACAAATGTCACAGGGGTGATAACCCTTCCCTATGTTTTCCAAAAAGCTTAAAAAAGATTTTTTGGCTGGAGCTAAACACGTTAAAAATGTACCCGTTCAAAATTACAAAGAGATTCTACATAACAACAAACCTACAGTCCCTGTCTTGTTTGCACCGCCTGTATACTGCTGTTCAGAGTATATAGGGCCTGGTGGCCCCACACCTTTCCTTATTTTAATTTGGGTGTGGGTTTCCCCTTAATATCCATACAAGACCCAAAGGGCCTGGTAATGGACTGGGGGGTACCCATGCCGTTTGTCTCACAGATTTTCATCCATATTGCCATGACCCGACATTACATTAAACCCGCAAGCAGTTTTAAATTAGATTTTTTCCTTTGAAAATGGCATTTGGTGCAGGGACTGTTCTAAACAAGGGAAACACGCGTCACTTTACAGGCATACTATAGACACCCCCCAGGTACGATATTTAAAGGAATATTTCACTTTTTTTTTTTTACTTTAAGCATCATTAAAATCACTGCTCCCGAAAAAACGGCCATTTTTAAAAGTTTTTTTTGCATTGATACATGTCCCATGGGGTAGGACCCGGGTCCCCAAACCCTTTTTAGGACAATACCATGCAAATTAGCCTTTAAAATGAGCACTTTTGATTTTGAACGTTCGAGTCCCATAGACGTCAATGGGGTTCTAACGTTCGTGCGAACTTTCGGACCGTTCGCAGGTTCTGGTGCGAACCGGGGGTTGTTCGGCTCATCCCTACTCTCTAGTATGCACATGGACTTTAATGGCACCCCAGTCTTAGTCCGTAGGGTTCAATATTGAGTTGGCCCACCCTTTGCAGCTATAACAAATTCAACTCTTCTGGGAAGGTTGTCTACAAGGTTTTGGAGTGTGTCAATGGGAATGTTTGACCATTCTTCCAGAAGTGCATTTATGAGATCAGGCACTGATGTGGACAAGAAGGCCTGGCTCGCAGTGTCCACTCTAATTCATCCCAAAGATGTCGGGTTAAGGTCAGGATTCTGTGCAGGCCAGTCAAATTCCTCCACCCCAAACTCGCTCATCCATGTCTTTATGGGCCTTGCTTTGTGCACTGGTGTGCAGTCATGTTGGAACAGGAAGGGGCCATCCCCAACTGTTCGCACAAAGTTGGGAGCATGAAATTGTCCAAATGTCTTGGTATGCTGACACCTTAAGAGTTCCTTCACTGGAACTAAGGGGCCAAGCCCAAATCCTGAAAAGCAACCCCACACAATAATCCCCCCTCCAAATGATTTGAACCAGTACACAAAGCATGGTCCACAAAGACATGGATGAGAGAGTTTGAGGTGCAAAGGGTGGGCCAACTTAATATTGAACCCTACAGAATAAGTCTAGCATGCCATTAAAGTTCATGTGCGTGTAAAAGCAGGTGTCCCAATACTTTTGGTAACATAGTGTAGTTAGTCCTCTATAGTTGCCTATAGTCCTCTATAGTTGCCTGTTTGGGTGAATCATGGGATCAAAAATAGGAGCCCTCATCATCCAAACCTATCATGTTGTGGCATGTACCATCTTATGTAAGTACCATATTGAAGAAGTACCAGGGGCACTTTAGCCTGGCACCACATAATCATCTTTTCTCTTCTCTGCCCCTTCACAGTTAATCATTACTGCTCTTAACACCCACCTTCAACTGAAACTGATTTCTTGCGATAAGTGTTGACTTTCAATATCCAACTTTAAATGAAACTGACCTTTTGCTAAAACTGTTGTCTTCTTGCTATCTATGAGTGTAGAGGTGCTCCAAGTAATGGAGGGTAGAAGGAAAAAAGAGCAAAAAGTCCCAGGAGAGAATCTTATGAGTGTGGCTTATGTATAGCCAGTAAACTGCAGGGTGATTGATCAGAAAATATAACGTATGCAAATACTTACATCTAGAAGGTTACAAACCCAGAACCTAGGAAATCTGCATGTAGGGCATGATGAGAACATCACTATCTTCATGTAGAGGGAGGTCACCCTTGAGGTTTGTTGGAGTCCTTCCGAAGAATAATCCACAAAGGGGGACTATTGCTCATGTAACACCATTAACACGTTTTATGGATTCTGCTGGCCACTTCATCAAGAAGGTGTATTCGTTTGATACATCTTAAAAAAATAGTTAGTGTTAATACAAAAATAACAGAAGTATCACAAAAAATAGTTAAGAGATTCTTTTCACTAGGAATATACATGCACATTTTTTTTTTACTGAGACAAGGTATTTATATAAAAGATACTGTGTAGTAAGGATGAGCCGAACACTCCCCGGTTCGGTTCGCACCAGAACATCTGAACAGGCAAAAAATTCATAAGAACACATGAACACCATTAACGTCTACTGGACACGAACATGAAAAATCAAAAGTGCTCATTTTAAAGGCTTATATGTCTTAAAAAGTGTTTGGGGACCCGGGTCTTGCCCCAGGGGACATGTATCAATGCAATTTTTTTTTTAAAAATGGCAGTTTTTTTGGGAGCAATTTTTTTCAATGCTTAAAGTGAAACAATAAAAATATTATATTCCTTTAAATATCATGCCGGGGGGGGGGGGTGTCTATAGTATGCCTGTAAAAGTGGCACAGTTTTCCCGTGTTTAGAACAGTACCACAGCAAAATTACATTTCTAAAGGAAAAATTGTCATTTAAAACTGATTGCGGCTGTAATGTATTGTCGGGTCTAAGCAATATAGATAAAACTCATTGAAAAAAAGGGCATGGGTTCCCCCCCAGTCCATTACTAGGCCCTTTGGGTCTGGTATGAATATTAAAGGGAACCACAAACCAAAATGAAAAAGAAAAATTGTGTGGGGGTTCCCCCAAAATCCATACCAGGCACTTCAGGTCTGGAATGGATTTTAAGGGGAACCCTGTACCAAAATTAAAAAAAAGGCATAGTGGTCCCCCCAAAATCAATACCAGACCCTTATCCGAGCATGCAACCTGGCAGACCACAGGAAAAGAGGAGGGACGAGAGAGCACCCCCCTCCTGAACCGTACCAGGCCACATGCCCTCAACTTGGGGAGGGTGCTTTGGGGTCTGACCCCGTTACCAATTCACATAGGGGGCCAGGATCTGGGGGTCCCCTTGTTAAAAGGGGCTTCCAGATTACAATAAGCCCCCCACCCACATACCCCCACAACCACCGGGCAAGGGTTGTGGGGATGAGGCCCTTGTCCCCATCAACATAGGGACAAGGTGCTTTGGGTAAGACCCCAAAGCACCCTCCCCATGTTGAGGGCATGTGGCCTGGTACGGTTCAGGGGGCGCTCTCTCGTCCCCCCCTCTCTTCCTGTGGCCTGCCAGGTTGCGTGCTCAGAAAAGGGTCTGGAATGGATTTTGGAGGGGGCCCCTACACCAATTTTTTTAAATTTTGGTGCAGGATTCCCCTTAAAATCCATACCAGACCTGGAGGGTCTGGTATGGATTTTGGGGGGCCCCTATGCCATTTTTTTAAATTTGGTGCAGAGTTTCCCTTCATTTCCATACCAGACCTGAAGGGCCTGGTATGGATTTTGGGGGACCCCCATGCAATTTTTTTTTTAATTTTTGGTTTGGGGTTCCCCTTAATATTCATACCAGACCCAAAGGGCCTAGTAAAGGACTGGGGGGGACCCATGCCCTTTTTTTCAATGAGTTTTATCTATATTGCTGAGACCCGACAATTCATTACAGCCAAGATCAGTTTTGAATGATAATTTTTCCTTTAAAAATGTCATTTTGTGCAGGGACTGTTCTAAACATGGGAAAATGGCACAATATTTAAAGGAATATTTCATTTTCATTGTTTTACTTTAAGCATTAAAAAAATCACTGCTCCTGAAAAAATGGCCATTTTTAAAAAAATGTTTTGCATTGACATGTCCCCTGTGGCAGGACCCAGGTCCCCAAACACTTTTTATGACAATAACTTGCATATAAGCCTTTAAAATGAGCACTTTTGATTTTTCATGTTAGTGTCCTATAGACTTTAACGGTGTTATGGCGGCTTTTGAATTTGCTCTGAACACTGCATATTGTTCGGTGTATGCCGAACATCCCCAACAACCAAAGTTCGGCCCGAACTTATGCTCGGGCCGAACTATTTGCCCATCCCTACTGTATAGTAAATATAGAAACAAATGAAAATCAATTATATAATTTATTTCAGGTAGAGTTCTCTTTTATGGGCTACATTATCTGGATAGGTCACTAAACAAAGAGGTAAATCCTTGCGAGCAACTATGAAACTACCGTGAGTAATTATTCACTCACACAACACGCTCTCATACACATGTGCTATGCTCAAACCAATTTATAAACATGCAGCACTTCACTATCAATCTATGCATATAAAATGAAAATTCCAAAAAAATTTGCAAGCTGAATTAAAATTAAATGTTACGTCACTTTAGATGGCCATTACTTGATGGCTTCCACCAATAGTGTTGTGATCCCTTCACCAGATGTGCTCTCGCCTGAGGGATATGACCACACTGTTCATTATGGTCTATGTGAACCTTGTCCCTCTCAGAGGGCTGGAACTTGCTCCCCAGCTTTGTATATAATTTGGCTCTCAAGCTGATGCACCAGCCTTTATAGTCTCCATACATCAATACATGGAAAAGGGAAAGAAACCGCCATACATAGTGCATTATCCTTTAAGTTGGTTTAAGTCCACATAAAAAACTTACAGATGTACACGCTACATGATAAAGGTGCTTGCAGTGCACCACACTTCAAAGCACATGCAATAGCTCCAGCATGTACATAAACGCCAGCATACAGTTCTCACACTCCTGTGATTACCATACCATTCGTTCAATTGGGGGAGGGTTTTGATGACTATGCCCTCATAATATTTATACACAAGTGTTGCATTGTTGGACATGACACTGTACATATTTAGGCATGAACTGAATATTTGAGAATACTAGA
Organism: Lithobates septentrionalis; assembly: GCA_037952835.1. Classification (NCBI taxonomy): domain Eukaryota; kingdom Metazoa; phylum Chordata; class Amphibia; order Anura; family Ranidae; genus Lithobates; species Lithobates septentrionalis. The sequence goes on along the minus strand of JBBDGP010000082.1, from coordinate 14,386,684 downwards.
TATAATTTCTTTTTTTGCACTTATACATAAATTGATAGTGAAGCACTGCATGTTTGTAAATTGGATTAGCTGGATAGGTATAGTGGAGTAAATTACTGGATTTTTAAGATTTCTACATATATCTACAGTATATTAAGAGTGAAAGGACTGTATTCATGTGGATTATAAAGATTTTTCAGTTGATAGTGCCAGAAATTATTTGCTTTTTTTGGAACAAATAACATTCTCTTACAGGTATGTGTACATAGTAAATGTCAGAGATATATAGAACATTATCATCAAATTGGGTCTTGTTGCATAACACTGTTATAAAGAAAATGGAAATTTACCATTAACTGTTTTGTTGAAATCAAGGTCACAAGGCATACTGCGGAAAATAACCACTTCCAGATGGCCAGGTGAGCATGCATGCATTTCCACTTCTACTATAAGAAAATAATCATTCTGCTCTCCCCCATCTCAGTGTATCTCCTAGATGCCAGTCTCTCAGTGTACTCTGATGCAGCTGATAGCCCCCACCTTCACCGGTACTGCAATTCTGCACTGCTGCCCATCTATCACTTTTCTTCCTTGTCCCTTCCTGCACTCAGATTCCTTTAGTGCCTTTTGTGTGGCTACACAGCTTACCAAACTCAAGGTGCCCTTTAGTCCCCACAGGTTCTCTGTGGCTTCCCTGTGGCTTCCCTGTTTATTAATAAGTGCATTGCTGAGTTATTAGTAAGAAAATTGCAGAATCATCAAACGCATGGATAAATGAAATAGGTTGGGGGAGTTCTGAAGGAGTTTGGCATCTTATCCAGGGGAAGACCCCACTGAAAGGGGAAAGAGGCACAGTATTTATTCCTGTAACTGTTACCAGATCAGTGACTGAAAGAAACAAAGGTGGTGTGGGTGGTATGAAACCATCAAACACCTCATCAATATGCTCGTTCCTGACCAGTGACTAAGGGTATGGAATCCAGAGGATCAGGTTCCCAGCCCACAAACTAAGCTTATCAAAGGATGACAAAAACAATGGCAGCCTATATATTTCTCTATGTTCATATTTTTTTAAAGGCACTTTTGATCATGAGGTCCTTTATGAGTACATATTGCAACTTGCCTTGAAAAATATAATTTTCTCAACAAAAATAATGTAGGCACAGATACATATTCAAACACATGAATGTAATAGTGTGCTCATTCCTTGCTCTATAGAGGTCTTAAAAATATTATGCATTAAATCAAGTACAAATCAGAAACGTCAATGCTGTCCAGTAAAAGCGCCATAATAAAGATAATGCTTGAACTATATCGAATGATTGAACAAGCTAATTAACTACCAACTATGCTTAGATGGAATAGCCAATGTGAGAGGTTATGTATACCATTGTTAAAAATCACATTAGGTACTGGAAATGTTTTTACTGTTAGCAGTTTAAGTGCATTGATCTAGCAATGCACTTAACCATGACTTCTGTGGGGTTAATTTTTCAATTACCACTGTAGTAATTTAAGTATTTAGGGATTGCACTTGCTCTTCTATTTCCTACAGAGAACAGATAAATCCTAGGTATTTGAATGTGACCTAGTTTAACTGTTACCATATTTCAAGTGCTATATACTGTACTAGCACAATGCTATAATATACAGTCATGCTCAAAAGTTTGCACACCCTGGCAGAAATTGTGAAATTTTGCCATTAATATTGAGAATATGACTGATCATGCCAGGAAACTGTATTTTATTTAAGGATAGCAATCACATAAAGCCATTTATTATTACATAGTTTTTTTGGATCCTTTTTAAATCATAATGATAACAGAAATCACCCAAATGGCCCTGGTAAAAAGTTTACATACCCTGGAATGTTTGGCCTTTGTACAGACACAGAAGGTGACACACACAGGTTAAAATGGCAATTAAAGGTTAATGTCCCACATTTGTGGCTTTTTAAATTACAATTAGTGTCTGTGTATAAATAGTCAATGAGTTTGTTAGCTCTCACCTGGATGCACTAAGCAGGCTAGACACTGAGCCATGAGGAGGTAGAAAAGATCAGTCAAAAGACCTGCGTAACAAGGTAATGAAACTTTACAAAGATGAAAAAGGATATGAAAAGATATCCAAACCATTGAATATGCCAATCAGTATGGTTTAATCACTTAATAAGAAGTGGAAAATTAGGGGCTCTTTTGATACCAAGCCAAGGTCAGGTAGACCAAGAAAGATTGCAGGCACAATTGGTGGAAGAATTGCTCAGGATACAAAGAAAAACCCACCGGTAACCGCAGGAGAAATACAGGCTGCTCTCCAAAAAGACAGTGTGGTTGTTTTTAAGGAGCACAATTCAACAATACTTAAACAAAAAAGAGCTGCTACTCTACAAGACTCTGGTCCGGCCGCACCTGGAGTATGCAACTGGAGTATACTGTCCAGTTCTGGGCACCAGTCCTCAGGAAGGATGTACTGGAAATGGAACGAGTACAAAGAAGGGCAACAAAGATAATACAAGGCATACCCCACTTTTAAGTACGCAATAGGGTTTATTTACTATAGCTGGAGAGTGCAAAATCAGGCTCACTTCTGCATAGAAACCAATGACCTTCCAGGTTTTATTACCAAAGCTTAATTGAACAAGCTGGGGTTAGAAGCCCATTGGTTTCTAAGCAGACGTGAACCTGATTTTGCACTCTCCAGCTATAGTAAATAAACCCCATTGTGTACTTTGAAGTTTCGGTGTGCATGTAAAGGGTCTGGAGGATATTAGTTATGAAGAAAGGTTGCGAGCACTGAACTTATTCTCTCTGGAGAAGAGATGCTTGAGAGGGGATATGATTTCAATTTACAAATACCATACTGGTGACCCCACAATAGGGATAAAACTAACTAAAATTAGAAGAAAAGAGATTTAACCTTAAACTGCATAGAGGGTTCTTTACTGTAAGAGCAGCAAGGATGTGGAATTCCCTTCCACAGGTGGTGGTTTCAGCGGAGGGCATTGATAGTTTCAAAAATCTATTAGATAAGCACCTGAACGACCGCAACATACATGGATATACAATGTAATACTGACCTATAATCACACACATAGGTTGAACTTGATGGGCTTTTGTCTTTTGTCAACCTCACCTACTATGTAACTATGTAACTATGCATGGTTGAGCTGCCAGAATGAAGCCTTTACTGCGCATATGCCACAAAAAAGCCAATGAGGTATGTCAAGGTGTTGTTGGGCATATTGTAACCAGTAGGGATGAGCCGAACACCCCCCTGCTTGGTTCGCACCAGAACTGGTTCCCCTTAATATCCATACCAGACCTGAAGGGCCTGGTATAGAATTTAGGGGGACCCCCAACGTAATTTTTTTTTTTAAATTTTGGTTCGGGGTTCCCCTGTGGGGAATTCCCACGCCGTTTTTATCAATGAACTTTTATGTGTATTGTCGGACCAGCAATTCATTAATAGCCGCAAGTAGTTTTAAATGACTTTTTTTCCTTTGAAATGTCATTTTGCTGTCAGACTGTTCTAAACACAGGAAACATGCGCCCCTTTACAGGCATACTATAGACACCCCCCAGGTATGAAATTTAAAGGGTATTACACTTTTATTGTTTGACTTTAAGCATTATTAAAATCACTGCTCCCGAAAAAAACGTCAGTTTTTAAAACTTTTTTTTGCATTGATCCATGTCCCCTGGGGCAGGACCCAGGTCCCCAAACCCTTTTTTTTTTTTTTTTTTTTTTCAATAAAATTTTTATTTTGAAAGAAAACAAGTACAGAAAACTCAAACATTCCGGAAACTCATACAGGTGTTGTCATTGCAATATTACAGTGCATGCATTAATATCAACATTCAATAGTGGCCTTTCCTCGCTGTCGCCTGGTCTGGTAGAGTCTGTGTAGAAATATAACTTGCTCTGCCATACCTGGCCTAGTAATATTACCTGTGTAGTGTTGACCTATCTTCTGGGTTACGTGGTTATTGTCTGGAGGGGTTGGTTATTCTAAGTGGTTAAGGGAGTTGCATTTGAGCTTGGTTAATGGAGTTTGTGGATGTAAGTGAGGGCCGGTACGTTGTGTCTCCGACCTGGTCATGGAACTGGATGCGTTTGCCAGAAGAGTAGGTACGGTGGAAAGTGTTTAAGGAGATAATCTGTAATAGGTCTGGTTGGTATTTTCTTTGTGGGGGTAAGGGGGAGGAGGAGGAGGGGGTAACTTGGGGGGATGGGAGAGGAACGAAAGAAAGAGGGGAAGAAGAAAGAAAGAGAAAGAAGAAGAAAAAAAAAAAAAAAAGAAAGGGGGGGGGGGAGGGGGGGGGAAGAGGTTTCCATCTCTGACTCCTCTTCCCGATTTATTTGAATGAGTGGGGGTTTCCTGTCTCTGTTTACCATGAGAGTTTGATTTGGAGTGTCTGGAGGTAATCCTGGGTGGGTGTTGTGATTGTTACATCTTGATATGCTGTTAATTTAGGTTGGTTTGGGTGTTCTCTATTGCTTTATGAAGGGGGTTCGAATGTTCTGAGGTATGCGGGTGTGGTTTGGAAATGTATCCAACATGCCCATTTTGTACTGAATTTCGAGGGTGTGTCTCGTGATATGTGAATTAACGCTTCCATCTCAGAGGTTTTACGTATTCTGTGAAACCACTCTTTGACTGTGGGTGTGTGGGTAGAGCCCCAATGTATGGGGATACATTGCCGAGCCGCATTGATCATGTGCATTGTTAGGGACTTATGGTATGTCCTGTGTGGTTGTGGGGAGTGGTGAAGCAGGAACTGGGCTGGAGTTAGGGATAGTTCATAAGTGGTTACTTGAGAGTTGATTCTACATACTTCTTTCCAAAAGGTTTGTATTAGAGGGCATGACCACCATATGTGTAGGAGTGTTCCTTTATCTTTGTGGCATCTCTAGCATCTATCTGGTGTGGAGGGGTAGAGCCTATTTAGCAGTGCGGGTGTGCGGTACCATCGGGATTGAATCTTGTATCCGTTTTCTTGTGTGCTGACGTTCAAGGATCCCTTATGGTTGTTTAGAAAGATATATTCCCATTGTTCATCAGTAAGTGGAAGGGATAGGTCTTCTTCCCAACGTGTACAAGCTTTGCTTGTATTGGGGTGTCTGTTTTCAAAAAGAAGGTTGTGTGTGTGAGCTATGAGGTGTCGTTGGGGTGTTTTTTGGGAGCAAAGTTTTTCAAAAGATGTTAGTTGTCTTGAGCACTGTCGGTCCTTGTCTATGGATTTGAGGAAATGGGCGATCAATAGGTATGTCCAGGGTGGGATGGGGGGCCCGTTCATTTGGACGGCTAGGTTTGAGGGCGATATGAGTTTTCCTGCGTTGTAGAAATGGTGTGTCCGGGTTTGGTCTTGTGACCAGTTGTCTGAGAGGAAATGGTGGGACATTCCAGGAGGGAAGTCAGGATTTAATTTGACTGAGGTTAGTGGTCCTGGTATGGAGGATATATTTGTGCGGGTGCATAGTTTTTGGAAGCACGAGAGTGTTGGTCCTATGAGTGGGTGTTGCCGGATTGTCAGCGGAATGTGTTTAGGGGTCATCCATGGAAGAGAAGCTAGGGGGAAGGAGGTGAGGGATTCCTCAAGGGGGACCCACTCTTTGTAAGGTGAATGAATGTTCCAGTCAACTATTCTGGACAGGTGTGTGGCTGAGAAGTAGTTTCGGATGTCTGGGAGGCCAATGCCCCCTAATCTTTTTGGTCGGGTGAGTTGCTGGAAGCTAATTCTGGGTTTCCGTTCCCCCCATAGGAATCTGGAGCACATACTTTTGTGTGCCTTAAAAAAGGTTTGTGGGACATGAATCGGTAGTGTTTGCAATACATACAGTATTCTTGGTAGAGCATTCATTTTTAGGATTGCTGCTCTGCCAAACCATGAGAAAATAGGTTTGTTCCAGTTTTTAAGGTCTTTATTAAGTGTATTTAGCAGAGGTAAATAGTTTGTTGCGTAAAGATTGGATAAATTGGAAGGGATTTGGATGCCTAAGTATGTAATTGAATCATTTTTCCAATGAAATGGGAAGTTGACCATGCATTGTTTTTTGATTTCTTGTGGGAGTGATATGTTAAGGGCATATGATTTGGAAAAGTTAATTTTAAGATTGGATAAGGATTGGAAATGTTGAAATTCAGACAGGAGGTTAGGTATGGTAGTTAGGGGTTCTGTAAGGAACAATAATATATCGTCCACGAAGGCGGCGTATTTGTATTCCTTGTGGGGAGTTTGGATTCCTTTAATGTCCTGATTTAATCTTATTTTCCGTAAGAAGGGTTCCAAGGTGAGAATGAAAAGGATGGGGGAAAGGGGGCATCCCTGTCTGGTACCATTGCGAATGGAGAAGGCGTTTGACAGAGTGCCGTTAACCCTGACTTTGGCCGTTGGGTTGGAGTACAAGGATAAGATAAAGCTTAGCATGCGCGGTCCCAAGCCTATGGCCTTAAGTACTGCTTCCATGTAATCCCAAGCCACTCTGTCAAACGCCTTCTCCGCGTCTAGGGACAGGAAAAAGCCTTTTTTTCCCGGTGTGGGTCATCAGATGGTGTATGTTGATGGCCTTTATGGTGTTGTCCCTGGCTTCGCGTCCAGGGACAAAACCCACCTGGTCTGCTGTAATGAGGGAGGGGAGGAGAGGGAGAAGTCTGTTTGCTAAGATCTTTGAGAAAATCTTGATATCGACGTTCAATAAAGAGATTGGCCTGTAACTGCCTGTATTAGTAGGGTCCTTGCCTTCTTTAGGGATGACCGTTATGTGTGCTTCTAAGAGCCCGTGGGAGATTGTCTTTGAGGGGGAGATTGAGTTAAATGCTTTTAGATAGGGGGTCTGAAGTGTCTCTGCGAATAGTTTGTAGTAAGCCGCGGATAGTCCGTCTGGGCCTGGGCTCTTGCCGGGTTTTAATTGTTTTATTGCTTGTGCCCATTCCGCTGGGGTGATTGGTGATTCGAGTGTTTTGGCTATGTCTGTTGGGATTGTCCCTGTACTGAAGTCACGTAGGAAGTTTTGTATTTCTTTTTGTCTGCGTTGGGAGGGAGAGGTGTTGTTGTTCGACTTGTTGAGGTTGTATAGAGATGCATAATATTGTTCAAATTCCTGTGCGATATCTGCGTTCTTCGTGTGTATATTGCCTGTTGGGGAGTGTATCTGATGTATGGTATTTTTGGCTCTTTTCAAACGGAGGGCCTGAGCTAGTAAATGGCCTGGTTTGTTGCCGTGTTCATAAAAGAGCTTCTGGGAAAGGATGAATTTTCTTTTTAAGTTGCGGCCCAGTTCTTCTTGTATGTGTGAACGTAGTTCAGTAAGCTCTGCATGTGTGTTTTGAGCCAATGTGCGCTTATGTTTCGCTTCTAGTGTTTTGAGTTTTGTGAATAGGTCTGAGAGCTTGGCTGATTTCTCTTTTCTGATTGCCGCTGCTAGGGATATTAATCTACCTCGTACTACACACTTGTGGGCCTCCCATTGTGTCAGCTGTGATACCTCTGGTGTGTCATTTTCAGCGAAATATTGCGTTAAGCATGTACGTATCTCTTCTTCTCTAATTTTGTCTGTCAGGATGGACGTGTCCAGTCTCCATATGTTGGTATGTGCTATTTTGTCTGGGAAGGTAAATGTGGCCGTGATAGGGTGATGGTCTGAGAAGGTCATGGGCTCTATCGTTGCTTTAGTTAGGGTTTGGAGATCCTGTTGCGTGATAAAAAGGTAGTCTAGGCGGGAATACCTTTTGTGTGGGATGGAGAAGAAAGTGAAGTCCTTCTCCTTGGGATTGAGGGTTCACCAGGTATCATGAAGTGACAGGTCTTGTAAGCTTCTCCTAATTTGTTTGATGGCCTTAAAAGGGATATGTGAGGTACCAGATGAGGTGTCTAGAAGTGGGTCCAGTGGTACGTTCAAATCGCCACCTAGAATCAGTGTTCCTTCTTGAAATGTCATTAGTCGGCGTGCTATGTCTCGGATGAAGGGGACCTGGGATGTGTTGGGGCTATATATGTTTGCTAGTGTTATTCGTTTGTTGTTGAAAGTTCCTTTCAGAAAGAGGAACCTGCCTTGATCGTCTACAAGAGAGTCTGAGATTTGGATAGGTGTGTCTTTGGAAAGAAGTATGGAAACCCCTTTGGATTTAGTGGTGGGGGAGGTTGCGTGGAAGCCGTGGGGGAAGAAATGATTTGTCAATTTGGGAACCGATTTTGTACTAAAGTGGGTTTCCTGCAAGAAAACAACATCTGCTTTCATGGATCGCATGCTGTTTAGTGTTTGTGTGCGTTTTTCAGGGGTGTTCAAGCCTTTTACGTTCAGAGTTATAAGTTTCAGTTTAGAGTTAAGGGTTCTCGTGTTTGGCGTGTCCATGGTAGTAGTAAATACGCGATGGGATGTGATAAAGATACTTTGGGAAAGAGGAGTCAGGGAGGGAATGGAAGGGTCGGGGGGGACCGAGGTAGGGAGAGTAGAGGAGGGGAGAGAGAAAAAAAAAAAAAGGAAAAAGGGGGAGAGAAAGGAGGAGGAGGGGGTAAGGAAGGGAGTGTGGGTTGAGGGGAGTTTGAATAGGAAAAGAGGAGTGGGTAAAGGGGGTGAAGATCAGGGGATAATACCGGTTAGAAAGTTGAACCTGTCAACTCTCTATGTTGGGGGGTGGGCGACCGGGATGGTCAACGATAACTGCCAGAGTCTGTTGTGTGGGGGTGGTAGATAAGGTAGTACAAGAGGTGTGCGCTCTGTGTTCCTATGAGGCCAAGGATTTATGCGTCCGGGATGTTGTAAGTGGTATCTATGGTTTATGGGGTGAGGGATATGTCCTCATCCTCTTCTGAAACCGATCCACTACATTAGTAAGTAGTGTTAGTGATGGGGTGAGTGTGTGTTGTCAGTATTGGGTGGTGGGGTGGTGTGAGGTATACTCTAGAGATCCTGTCGTCTGGATAGAAGACATGTCTTGGATATAATGACGATAGAGTACTACAGCTGAGATATGTTTGGAGGGAATCTCGTTTGTCGTTGGAGTAAGAACGATTCCCAGTGAAGGGTTTAATCAGGTGGGTAATGTAAAGAGTACCCTTGGTGTGTCAGGTTTGTTTAGTACCTTTTTTTAAAAACGTAGTGTGGAACATCTAGTAGCCTTTTCCTTTACATGACACTTAATAAGAAGAGAACCAAATAAGAACAACAAACATGGAAAACAATAACTGTAATACCTGCTGTGAGTAAAAGTGGGGTTTCGGGGTCCGAGATGGAGGCGTCCAGCCATCAGATCGACAAGCCAAGTCTCACGGGTTGATCAAGACGAGGAGGAGAGGGGGATCTTATAGGTGAGATATCATTTTGGGTATAATATATATGACCCTTGATTTTTCCTATCATATGTTTTGCGAGGATTGTGAGAATTTCACCTGGACACCCCCATCTCGGACTAACTGAAATAAGATAAGGGTGGGCATGAGGTTCTTTAGTGGGATCTCTCAGTCCGTGTTCTGCAAGATAAACATATAATTCTGTTTCTCGAACTACTTGTAATATGAAACAGTTTAGTACCACTCACACTCAGAGAGAGAAATGAATGAAAGAGAAGGAGAGGGGTAACGGAGGTAGGTTAGTAAGGGCGGTAGAAGAGAGATATTACAAGAGTAATAGGGGAGGTGGGTTGAGTTAAGTGTGTAGGGAGGGTGGTTTAGTTGAAAGGAAGGTAAGAGTAAGAGTATACTTGACTGCATGTTCTCAGGTGATGTTGGTTGTCCCAGAAAGCCGTTGTATGATAGTGGAATGCCTGATTAGGCAAACAAAGAGAATGGTGAGGGGGGTATTGCTCATTCCCAAAGGTTGGTCCGTATGTCCACTTTTGTTGGCGAGTATTGAGTTCTAAGTCCACATAAGTGTATGGTGGTTTGGTGAGGAATGTGTTCGAGTCCCGGCTGGTCAGGTGAGGGTCCTGGCATTGAAAGCTGGGGGATTCTCTAGTGTGGAGCGGTCTTGCCGTTGTCATTTTCTGCTTGGAACATCTGGGACCTGGCATGTGGTGTAGCATAAGAGGAGAAGGACGCTCATGTGGTAAGATAGAGTTTGCTTCAGTTTCCGCTGGATGTTCCGTTGGCATCTCAGGTGGTGGATGAGGGAAGCTTATCAGGCTGCGGCCTGTTTCAGCTCTGTGGTTTGAGTTCGCTGGTGATCTTCCTCCTTTGTGGATACAGGTGGGTGGCAGAGCATTTGGAGGTTGTATCAGGAGTGTTTAGTGCGCTTCCGGGAAGAGTCTTCAAATCTAAATTGAAGTTGGGCTTTGGATTTCACTATAATTGTATTTGTATGTGAGTCTAGTAAAGTTGTTACTGTCCGAGTCAGTATTCTCTCTCCAAGTGGGAGCGGGGCAGGCACCGTGTGTCTTGATTTTGTAGTTATTGAGTTAAGGGTAAGTTTACTTCATGTGGAGCAGGCGATGGGGGCTTCGTTGCTTAAGCATAGTGGTTGCAAAGCATGTGGGTAAATATGAGTTTCATAGTAGTGCTTCTCATCACAGTCAGGCATAAGGGGGTGAACTGAACTAACGATTAATAGGTGTCATGAAGGAGTTGAGGTAAGAGAAATGTACCTGATCAGAGCATTCTTGCTCTGCGGTGAGCCGGAGAGGCTGTCGGGCTTCCGTTTCTGGGGCCGTCTGCAGTTGCCATAGGTGGGTGTAGTGGAGCCGGTTGCTGTGCATGGCGGCGGCGGCGTCTTATGCTGAAGCCTCCTGCTTCGTCTATTCCGTCCATGGATGTTGCTCTGTTGATTGAAGGGAGTCTGAAGTCGCTGTACCAATCAGGTAGGTCTACAAGTGGAAGATCTAGAATAGAGCAGAAGTGTTCTAGGTCTTCAGGGACTCTGAGGTTTGCTGTACGTCCCTGGTGTGTTACTGACAGGCAGAATGGAAACTTCCAGCGGTATACGATAGATCTCGCCCGTAGTGTGTCAAGAAGGGGCCTCAGTTCTCTTCTATGCTGTAGGGTTATGTTGGACAGATCCTGGAAGATTTTAATATTAGAGCCCCTAAAGGATAATTGGTTTCTGCTTCTTGCTTTATATAGAATTTCCTCCTTTAATGGGAAATCTGTCAGGCAGCATATTGCGTCCCTGGGAGGGTCTGTGTCTTTCCCTCTCGGGCGAAGTGCTCTATGTATTCGCTCAAAGGCGATCGGTGTGTCAGGGGGTCTTTCTAGTAGGTCATTGAAGATATTGGTGACTGCCTGTGAGAGGTGGTTGGGCTCTATGGATTCAGGGATCCCTCTTACCCTGAGGTTGCGGCGTCTCCCTCTGTTATCGAGGTCTTCCATGTGTCTGTTGATTTCTCTCAGGTGTATGGCGTGTGACTCGGTTAGTTGTTGTACTTGGCTGAGGGAAGCATCATGGCGGGCTTGTGTAGTTTCCACTTCTTCCACCCTTAGGGCTATAGCTTGGATGTCGGCTCTTAAGTCCGAGATAGCGGCAGAGAGAGTGTTCTTTATGTCTAATGCGACACTGCGGAGGTCATCGAGGCTCAGTGCAGGGGGTGTTCGGTTCTCTGAGCTCTCACTACCGCGCCGCGGGCTTCTGCTGTGCGAGCGTGACTCACGGGGAAAGGCGTCTTGCGATGGCTGCGTCCCGCCTCTAGGCCTTGTCCGGAATATCTCGGGTATTTGGCGGCTTAGCTGTGTGTCTGGCTCCGGAGCGGAGCTGGGTCTTGTCGCCGGTACACTCCTGGATGTGCTCTCCATTTTGTAGTGGCGGTGGGTTCGTGTATTAGCCAGATGCTGAAGTTGCTGGGCCTCGTGAACAGGAGCTCCAGAGCTACACGTCCATCTTGGTACGATGTCAGGCCACGCCCCCCAAACCCTTTTTATGACAATACCATGCATATAAGCCTTTAAAATTAGCACTTTTGATTTCTCCCGTAGACTTTTAAAGGGTGTTCCGCGGCATTCGAATTTGCCGCAAACACCCCAAATTGTTCGCTGTGCGGCGAACTGGCGAACAGCCGATGTTCGAGTCGAACATGAGTTCGACTCGAACTCGAAGCTCATCCCTAGTAACCAGGCTTTTTTGTGGAACTTGTACAGTAAAGGCTTCTTTCTGGTAACTTGACCATGCATTTCTTTTTTGTTAAAGTATCATAATATTGTGCTCTTTAAAAACAACCACACCACAACCACACCAGCCTGTATTTCCCCTGAGGTTACCTGTGGGTTTTTCTTTGTATCCCTAACAGATTCTGTGGCAGTTGTGGCTAAAATCTTTCTTGCTCTACCTGACCTTGGCTTGGTATCAAAAGAGCCCCTAATTTTCCACTTCTTAATAAGTGATTAAACAGAACTGACTGGCATATTCAAGGCTTTGGATATCTTTTTTATATCATTTTCCATCTTTGTAAAGTTTCAGTAAAGTCTTTTGACAGTTCTTTTCTACCTCCTCATGACCCAGTGTCTAGCCTGCTTAGTGCATCCATATGAGCGCTAACAAACTCATTGACTATTTATACACAGACACTAATTGTGATTTAAAAAGCCACAAATGTGGAAAATTAACCTTTAAATACCATTTTAACCTGTGTGTGCCACCTTTTGTGTCTGTACGAAGGCCAAACATTCCAGGCTATGTAAACTTTTTATCAGGGCCATTTCGGTGATTTCTGTTATCATTATGATTTAAAAAGGATCCAAAAAACTATGTGATAATTGTCAGGGCTGGGTTCAGCCCTTCCTTCTCAGAGCTCTGTGCTCAGCTGTCTGTTATTTTCCAAAGACTCTTCAATCCACAACGACTCACCTGGTCTTCATTTCCTGCTCATCAGCTAGAGCTGCTGGTTATATAAACTCCCTGGATGTTCTGTGCCTTTTTCATGTGAAGGCCATGAATTCAGAAGTTGCAGGCAATCCATTTGTTGGTAATATTTTTTCCAGATTGGATGAGCAGGATCACTGCATGGATCAGTTACATAGTTACATAGTTACATAGTAGGTGAGGTTGAAAAAAGACACAAGTCCATCAAGTCCAACCTATGTGTGTGATAATGTGTCAGTATTACATTACATATCCCTGTATATTGCGGTCATTCAGGTGATTATCTAATAGTTTCTTGAAGCTATCAATGCTCCCCGCTGAGACCACCGCCTGTGGAAGGGAATTCCACATCCTTACCGTTCTTACAGTAAAGAACCCTCTACGTAGTTTAAGGTTAAACCTCTTTTCTTCTAATTGTAATGAGTGGCCACGAGTCTTATTAAACTCTCTTCTGCGAAAAAGTTTTATCCCTATTGTGGGGTCACCAGTACAGTATTTGTAAATTGAAATCATATCCCCTCTCAAGCGTCTCTTCTCCAGAGAGAATAAGTTCAGTGCTCGCAACCTTTCCTCATAACTAAGATCCTCCAGACCCTTTATTAGCTTTGTTGCCCTTCTTTGTACTCGCTCCATTTCCAGTACGTCCCTCCTGAGGACTGGTGCCCAGAACTGGACAGCATACTCCAGGTGCGGCCGGACCAGAGTCTTGTAGAGCGGGAGAATTATCGTTTTATCTCTGCAGTTGATCCCCCTTTTAATGCATGCCAATATTCTGTTTGCTTTATTAGCAGCAGCTTGGCATTGCATGCCATTGCTGAGACTATCATCCACTAGGACCCCCAGGTCCTTTTCCATCCTAGATTCCCCCAGAGGTTCTCCCCCCAGTGTATAGATTGCATTCATATTTTTGCCACCCAAATGCATTATTTTACATTTTTCTACATTGAACCTCATTTGCCATGTAGTCGCCCACCCCATTAATTTGTTCAGGTCTTTTTGCAAGATTTCCACATCCTGCAGAGAAGTTATTGCCCTGCTTAGCTTAGTATCGTCTGCAAATACAGAGATTGAACTGTTTATCCCATCCTCCAGGTCGTTTATGAACAAATTAAATAGGATTGGTCCCAGCACAGAACCCTGGGGAACCCCACTACCCACCCCTGACCATTCTGAGTACTCCCCATTTATCACCACCCTCTGAACACGCCCTTGTAGCCAGTTTTCAATCCATGTACTCACCCTATGGTCCATGCCAACGCACCTTATTTTGTATAGTAAACGTTTATGGGGAACTGTGTCAAATGCTTTTGCAAAATCCAGATACACCACGTCTACGGGCCTTCCTTTATCTAGATGGCAACTCACCTCCTCATAGAAGGTTAATAGATTGGTTTGGCAAGAACGATTCTTCATGAATCCATGCTGATTACTGCTAATGAAATCATTCTTATTACTAAAATCTTGTATATAGTCCCTTATCATCCCCTCCAAGAGTTTACATAGTATTGATGTTAGGCTAACTGGTCTGTAATTCCCAGGGATGTTTTTTGGGCCCTTTTTAAATATTGGTGCTACATTGGCTTTTCTCCAATCAGCTGGTACCATTCCAGTCAATAGACTGTCTGTAAATATTAGGAACAACGGTCTGGCAATCACCTGACTGAGTTCCCTAAGTACCCTCGGATGCAAGCCATCTGGTCCCGGTGATTTATTAATGTTAAGTTTCTCAAGTCTAATTTTAATTCCGTCCTCTGTTAACCATGGAGGTGCTTCCTGTGATGTGTCATGAGGATAAACACTGCAGTTTTGGTTACTGAAGCCCCCCGATTCACTTGTGAAGACTGAGGAGAAGAATAAATTCAATACCTTTGCCATCTCCCCATCCTTTGTAACCAGATGTCCTTCCTCATTCTTTATGGGGCCAATATGGTCTGTCCTCCCTTTTTTACTGTTTACATACTTAAAGAATTTCTTGGGATTTCTTTTGCTCTCCTCCGCTATGTGTCTTTCATGTTCTATCTTAGCCATCCTAATTGCACCCTTACATTTCTTATTGCATTCTTTATAAATACTGAATGCTGAGGATGATCCCTCAACCTTGTATTTTTTGAAGGCCTTCTCCTTTGCTTTTATATGCATTTTTACATCGGAGTTAAGCCATCCAGGATGTTTGTTCGCTCTTTTAAATTTATTACCCAATGGGATACATTGGCTAATGCCCTTATTTAATATGCTCTTAAAGCAAACCCATCTCTCCTCCGTATTCTTTGTTCCTAATATTTTATCCCAATTTATGCCTTTTAGCAAGGTTTGTAGTTTAGGGAAGTTGGCTCTTTTGAAATTCAGTGTCTTTGTGTTCCCTTCATGTTTCCTATTTGTGTGATTTATACTGAAACTAATTGACCTGTGATCGCTGTTACCTAAATTGCCCCGTATTACCACATCTGTTATCAGGTCTGTATTATTGGTAATCAGTAGATCTAGTATTGTTTTATTTCTAGTTGGTGCGTCTACCATCTGACCCATAAAATTGTCCTGCAAAACACTAAGGAACTGGCGAGCCTTAAATGAATGCGCGGTTCCCTCCGCCCAGTCTATGTCTGGATAATTAAAATCCCCCATTATGATAACACTTCCCATCCTTGCTGCTAATCCAATTTGTGATAGGAGATCCGTCTCCACTTCCTCCCTCAGGTTTGGGGGCCTATAGCATACTCCCAGTATTATTTTCCCCTTAGCTTCATCCCTTTGGAGCTCTACCCATAAAGATTCCACCTCCTCCCTAGCCCCCTCAGTGATGTCATCTCTCAGTTTGCCATGGCATTACAGATGCTCCTGAATCGCACTGCTCACCTGGAATCTCGGGGCAATCCAGTTCAATGCAGAGGGTTTCTTAACCAGGTTGAGATATACTTTGAGATGCTGCCCCAGTCATTTCCAACGGACAGAAGCAAAGTAGGCTTTGTGATATCTTTGCTTTCTGAGAGAGCCTCGGCCTGGGCAAACCCTCTATGGGAGATGCAAAAACCTGATGCCTCATGTCCATCAAACAAGGGACGAGAACTGTTGCCGATTACGCCATTGACTTCCGTACTTTGGCAGCATTGGTTGCTTGGAACAATGAGGCCCTCCTGGCTGCTTTTTCTCATGGTCTCTCAGATAACATCAAAGATGAGAAAGCAGCCCGAGACATACCCACTGAGCTAGAGAAGTTGATTCTTATTGACTCCATGATGCCATTCTTATTGACTCCAGACTCAGAGAGAGCTTCCTTTATGGAGCGCTTGCGGAAGCATCCTGTACATTTGGCTCTGAGCTTTGTAGTCCTACCCTTGCCTCCCTCACCTCCCATACCTCCTGGTACCGAGTCTGCCAGTAAGGTAGAACCCATGCAGTTGGGCTTCACATGTCTCTCTGCGGATGGGTGGGCTCTTTTCTTGTCAAGTTTCAATTACATAGTCTCATTCTTACCTGGTACTAAGAATGTAAGGGCTGATGCATTGTCGCAACAGTTTTCCTGCACTTCCAAGATGGAGTCGTTTCCTGTTCCTGTGATTCCTCCCGACCGTATTCTGGCTACAGTTCACACCAGTCTCACTTCTCCTTTGGCGTGACAAAATTCTTGCTGCACAGATCCATTCTCCTCCTGAGAAACCTTGCGATCTCTGCTTTGTCCCTAAGAGTCTCCATGCTGCTGTGCTCCAGACTTACCTGCTGGCCACCCAGGGAAGAATCAACACTTTTGGGCCATTTCCCAACAATTCTGGCGGCCTAGTCTACGTGCTGATGTAGCCGTCTTTGTAGCTGCTTGTTCCATGCATGCTCAGAGCAAGACCCCACTACACCTTCCAGTGGACCTCCTACAACCCATACCCAATGGAGAGAGGCCTTGGACCCACCTGTTAATGGATTTCATTGTGAAGTAACCCAACTCTCAGGGCAACACAGTTATCCTTATAGTGGTTGACCGGTTCTCTAAAATGTCTCATTGTATTACACTTAAGAAGTTGCCCACATCTAAGGAACTGGCTTCCATTTTTACTTGGGAGATCTTTCACTTACATGGGCTACCCAAGGTCGTCTGGGACAGGGGTAGCCAGTAGGGATGAGCTTCATGTTCGAGTCGAACCCATGTTCGACTCGAACATCGGCTGTTCGGTCGTTCGCCGAATTGCGAACGATATGGGCCGTTCGCGCCAAATTCGTGTGGCGCGTCACGGCCCATAATTCACTGCGGCATCGCAGTGCATTGCTTGCTGATGATTGGCCAAGCATGCACTATGACCCGCATGCTTGGCCAATCACAGCGCCGCCTGAACAGAGAGCCGTAATTGGCCAAAGCCAAGGAGGCTTTGGCCAATTATGGCTCAGGGGATTTAGTACACGCCCCACACTATATAAGGCCGCCTGCACGGCGGCCCTGTGCAGTGTGTTTCGGTGTGCTGAGAAATAGAGAGAGAGAGAGACAGTGTCATTTCATTTGAGTTAGCTAGATTAGGCAGGACAGTCAGTCAGTTAGCTGCACTTAAAGTGTATTGTGTATATATATGCATCCCAGGTGTTGCATATATATATATATATACACTGTATTCAGTTTAGCTAGATCCGTTCCTGTTATCTTCTAGACTATTTACATTTAGTGCAGTGCGTCCTGCTCACAGTGTTCAGCTAGATCCGTTCCTGTTATCTTCTTACTGACAGACAGGCTTGTCTTGTTACAGTATTTTGAAGAAAATTACTGGTGTTCTTTTGATCCTATTAGTACCACAGTCAGGCAGCTAGACTATTTACATTTAGTGCAGTGCGTCCTGCTCACAGTGTTCAGCTAGATCCGTTCCTGTTATCTTCCTACTAACAGGCAGGCTTGTCTTATTACAGTATTTACAGCTACCTGAAGAAAATTACTGGTGTTCTTTTGATCCTATTAGTACCACAGTCAGGCAGCTAGACTATTTACATTTAGTGCAGTGCATCCTGCTCACAGTGTTCAGCTAGATCCGTTCCTGTTATCTTCTTACTGACAGGCAGGCCAGTCTTGTTACAGTATTTACAGCTACCTGAAGAAAATTACTGGTGTTCTTTTGATCCTATTAGTACCACAGTCAGGCAGCTAGACTATTTACATTTAGTGCAGTGCGTCCTGCTCACAGTGTTCAGCTAGATCCGTTCCTGTTATCTTCCTACTGACAGGCAGGCTTGTCTTGTTACAGTATTTACAGCTACCTGAAGAAAATTACTGGTGTTCTTTTGATCCTATTAGTACCACAGTCAGGCAGCTAGACTATTTACATTTAGTGCAGTGCGTCCTGCTCACAGTGTTCAGCTAGATCCGTTCCTGTTCTCTTCTTACTGACAGGCAGGCTTGTCTTGTTACAGTATTTACAGCTACCTGAAGAAAATTACTGGTGTTCTTTTGATCCTATTAGTACCACAGTCAGGCAGCTAGACTATTTACAGTTAGTGAAGTGCGTCCTGCTCACAGTGTTCTGCTAAACCTACAAGTTAGTGGGGTGTGTCCTGCTCACAGTGTTCAGCTAAACCTACAAGTTAGTGGGGTGCGTCCACCTCACAGTGTTCAGCTAAACCTACAAGCTAGTGGGGTGCGTCCTGCTCACAGTGTTCAGCTAGATCCGTTTCTGTTATCTTCTTACTGACAGGCAGGCTTGTCTTGTTACAGTAAATACAGCTACCTGAAGAAAATTGCTGTGTGTTCTTTTGATCCTATTAGTACCACAGTCAGGCAGCTAGACTATTTGCAGTTAGTGCAGTGCGTCCTGCTCACAGTGTTCAGCTAAATCTACAAGTTAGTGGGGTGCGTCCACCTCACAGTGTTCAGCTAAAGCTACCTGTAGAAGGTTGGTGGTGTTCTCATACTACAGGCAGGCAGTTGATTTTGCTAGCTGCAGTATCAGTACATATATATATATATATATATATATATATATATATATATATATATATATATCCCATCTTAGTGCAGCTACAGGCCATTAGTATGTCTGGAAGGCCAAGAAGGAGAGCCAGACAGTCACAAGCCAATAAGAGAGGGCAAGCAGGCTCTGTGTCTAGTGCTGGTCGTGGAGACGGTGCATCCTCATCAGCACGTGGCCATGGGACACGCTTGGCCTTTTTTTCGGCAGCTGGCCGTGTTGAGCCGCAACATGCTAAAGACTTGGTCGAGTGGATGACCAAGCCGTCCTCATCCTCCTCATCCTCTCTCACCCATGCCCAGGGTACTTTGTCTGGCAAAGCAGCGGCCTCTTCCCTCGGCTCAATGTCATCAGTGACTCCTTCCCTAGCCCCACCATGTCCTCCTGAGGAGTCCCTCGAACTGTTTGACCACAGTGTTGGGTACATGCTCCAGGAGGATGCCCAGCGTTTGGAAGGCTCTGATGATGATACTGAGCTCGATGAAGGCAGTAACATGAGCACGGACAGAGGGGGTGCCCAAGAAGGACAGCAATCTGGCAGTCATGCTCCCCCTGCTGCAGCATACTGCCAGGTTTGCTCCAGTGATGAGGAGGGAGGGGATGATGAGGTCACTGACTCAACGTGGGTGCCTGATAGGAGAGAGGAGGAGGAAGAGGAGGAGGAGGAGGCGGCACATCACCAACGAGGCAGGATGCCCTCCAGGGGCCAACCTAAGGGCAGCACATTGACTGCATCACACCCCAAAGTTCCACATGTGCAGGGCGCTGCAGTCTCTGCGCGTTATTCAAAAAGTTCTTTGGTGTGGGCCTTTTTTGAGACGGGTTCATCAGATCGCACCGCTGCTATTTGCAACATATGTCTCAAGCGTATCTCACGTGGCCAAAACATCTCCCGCTTGGGTACCACATGCTTGACCAGACATATGTTGACCTGCCATGCAGTTCGTTGGCAAGCGTATCTAAAAGACCCACACCAAAGAACAAAGAGGACCTCTCCTTGCTCCTCATCAGCTGAGATTTCCAACCCCACTAGACCTTCAGTCCTCTCTGAGACCTGCACTGAGAGGAATGAAGGTGTAGAATTAGGTGTGTCACAGCCAAGTACTTGTGGGCAATCTGCTTTTGGTACACCGACGTCAGATTGTACCAGGCAAATTTCCCTGCCCCAGCTGCTGCACCACCGAAAGAAGTTTGCTCCCAGCCATCCACATGCCCAGCGGTTGAATGCTAGCTTGGCAAAATTGCTAGCACTTCAACTGCTGCCTTTTCAGTTGGTAGACTCTGCCCCCTTCCGTGAGTTTGTGGAATGTGCGGTTCCTCAGTGGCAGGTACCCAAACGCCACTTTTTCTCACGGAAGGCGATTCCGGCTCTCTACCGGCATGTGGAAGGCAATGTCCATGCCTCGCTGGACAGGGCGGTCAGCGGTAAGGTGCATATTACCGCTGACTCATGGTCCAGCAGGCATGGACAGGGACGTTACCTAAGTTTCACGGTGCATTGGGTGACTCTGCTGGCAGCTGGGAAGGATGCAGGACAAGGTGCAGTAGTGTTGGAGGTTGTTCCGCCACCACGCCTCCAAAATGCTAATGATTGTGACACACCTCTCTCCTCTACCCCCTCCTCTTCTTCTTCCTCCATGGCCTCTTCCTCGGAACCAGCGGTGCTCCGTAGTCGTTCAAGGGGCTACGCAAGTACGCAGGCCAAAAGATGCCATGCGGTGCTTGAGCTGGTGTGCTTGGGGGACAGGAGCCACACTGGGGCAGAGGTTCTGTCAGCTCTGCAGGGGCAGGTTCAGAGGTGGTTGACGCCACGCCAACTTAAGGCAGGAATGGTGGTTTGCGACAATGGCACCAACCTCCTCTCTGCCCTCCGACAGGGACAAATGACCCATGTGCCCTGTTTGGCTCACGTCCTTAACTTGGTGGTGCAGCGGTTCTTGGGCAGGTACCCGGGCTTACAGGATGTCCTGAGGCAGGCCAGGAAAGTCTGTGTGCATTTCCGCCGGTCATATAATGCCAGTGCTCGGCTGATGGACCTCCAAAAGGAGTTTAACCTGCCCAAGAACCGCCTAATCTGTGACATGCCCACCAGGTGGAACTCAACGTTGGCCATGCTGCAGCGGCTGCACATGCAGCAGAGGGCCATCAATGAGTACCTGTGCGACTATGGCACCAGGACAGGGTCAGGGGAGCTTGGGTTTTTTTCCCCACGCCAGTGGGCCATGATCAGGGATGCATGCACTGTCCTGTCACCATTTGAGGAGGCCACGAGGATGGTGAGCAGTGACAGTGCATGCATCAGTGACACTGTCCCCCTTGTCCACCTGTTGGAGCACACGCTGCATGGAATAATGGACAGGGCACTTGAGGCAGAACAGAGGCAGGAAGAGGAGGACTTCCTTAGCTCTCAAGGCCCCCTTTATCCAGACAGTGTTCCTGCGTGCCCACCGATAACACAGGAAGAGGATGAGGAGGAGGAGGAGGAGGAAGATTGTGTCAGTATGGAGGTGGAGCCTGGCACTCAGAATCAGCAGCAGTCTTTAAGGGATCAGTCCCAAGAAACACATGGACTTGTACGTGGCTGGGAGGAGGTGGCTGCGGACCATGTCGTCCTTAGTGACCCAGAGGACTCCGGACCGAATGCCTCAGCAAACCTACGCTGCATGGCCTCCCTGATCCTGCAAAGCCTGCGTAAGGATCCTCGTATTCGTGGTATCAAGGAGAAGGACCAATACTGGCTGGCAACCCTCCTTGATCCACGTTACAAGGGTAAGGTTGCGGACCTTATCTTGCCATCGCAGAGGGAGCAGAGGATGAAACATCTTCGGGAGGCCTTGCAGAAAAGTCTGTGCAACGCGTTCCCAGAGACTGGGAGGTTACAAACTCCTGTTTCTGGACAACGTGTTGCTGAGGCTTCGGTCAGTCAAAGAAGGAGCGGTGGAGAAGGTGGCCGTCTGACCGATGCGTTCAGACAATTTTTTGGTCCGCAGCCCCAAGGTATGATCGGTTCCAGCAACCATCGCCAGCGTCTGTTTTACATGGTGCAGGAATACCTAGGGGCAAGATCAGACTTGGACACCTTTCCCACCGAAAATCCTCTGGGTTACTGGGTCTTGAGGATGGATCACTGGCCAGAGCTTGCACAGTATGCAATTGAGCTACTGGCCTGTCCTGCATCCAGCGTTCTTTCGGAACGCACATTCAGTGCTGCTGGAGGCGTGGTAACCGATCACAGGGTGCGTCTGTCCACTGACTCGGTCGATCGACTGACCTTCATAAAAATGAATCAGTCTTGGATCACCACCAGCTACCAAGCACCTGATGCTGATGTAACCGAATAATTTTTTTTGAAATCTCAGATCCCTTCAAAGACTGCCTATGCTGATGCTGAGTGACTATCCCTGAGTAATTATCCTCTTCCTCCTCAATCATCACGCTGATAGCTTGTAAGAACATTTTTGGTTCTGGGCGCCACCACCCGTGCCTAAGGCACAATTTTTCAGCCCCTGTTTAACAGGGGCGTGTAATTACAATTTTTGATGTAATACTTTGCAGCAGGGCTCATTCCTGCATTCCAACTAGAGTGTCTGTGAGGGGTTGCAGTGTTGTGGCACCAGCACCAGTGCCTAAGGCCCATTTTTTCTGCCCCTGTTTAACAGGGGCGTGTAATTACAATTTTTGATGCAATACTTTGCAGCAGGGCTCATTCCTGCATTCCAACTAGAGTGTCTGTGAGAGGTTGCAGTGTTGTGGCACCAGCACCAGTGCCTAAGGCCCAATTTTTCTGCCCCTGTCTAACAGGGGCGTGTAATTACAATTTTTGATGCAATACTTTGCAGCAGGGCTCGTTCCTGCGTTCCAACTACAGTGTCTGTGAGGGGTTGCAGTGTTGTGGCACCAGCACCAGTGCCTAAGGCCCAATTTTTCTGCCCCTGTCTAACAGGGGCGTGTAATTACAATTTTTGATTCAATACTTTGCAGCAGGGCTCGTTCCTGCGTTCCAACTAGAGTGTCTGTGAGGGGTTGCAGTGTTGTGGCACCAGCACCAGTGCCTAAGGCCCAATTTTTCAGCCCTTGTTTAACAGGGGCGTGTAATTACAATTTTTGATGCAATACTTTGCAGCAGGGCTCGTTCCTGCGTTCCAACTAGAGTGTCTGTGAGGGGTTGCAGTGTTGTTTCATCAGCACCAGTGCCTAAGGCCTAATTTTTCAGCTCCTGTTCAACAGGGGCATGTAATTACAATTCTTGATCTAATATTTCACAGCAGGGCCCTGTGAGGGCTTACAGTGTTGTGGCCACAGCAACACCTAAGGCCCAAATTTCTGCTGAGTATATAGGGCAGGACCCTACTTTCAAACATCTAACTTACAAACGACTCCTACTTGCAAACGGAAGGAGACAACAGGAAGTGAGATGAAATCTACCCCTAGGAAGGGAAATTCTCTCTTGTAAGAGTTAATATGGGAAAAACATTTCTCCTTTCCACTGATGCTTTCCAATCCTTGTTCCACAAAAAAACCCAAATTTTCAAAAAACATTTTTCATTGGGACAAAAAGTGAGGTGAAATCTTCTGAAGAGGAGGAAAGACAGCAAAACAAATGTCACAGGGGTGATAACCCTTCCCTATGTTTTCCAAAAAGCTTAAAAAAGATTTTTTGGCTGGAGCTAAACACGTTAAAAATGTTCAAAATTACAAACAGATTCTACTTAACAACAAACCTACAGTCCCTGTCTTGTTTGCACCGCCTGTATACTGCTGTTCAGAGTATATAGTGCCTGGTGGCCCCACACCTTTCCTTATTTTAATTTGGGTGCGGGGTTCCCCTTAATATCCATACAAGACCCAAAGGGCCTGGTAATGGACTGGGGGGTACCCATGCCGTTTGTCTCACTGATTTTCATCCATATTGCCAGGACCCGACATTACATTAAACCCGCAAGCAGTTTTAAATGAGATTTTTTCCTTTAAAAATGACATTTGGTGCAGGGACTGTTCTAAACACGGGAAACACGCGTCACTTTACAGGCATACTATAGACACCCCCCAGGTACGATATTTAAAGGAATATTTCACTTTTTTTTTTTTACTTTAAGCATCATTAAAATCACTGCTCCCGAAAAAACGGCCGTTTTTAAAAGTTTTTTTTGCATTGATACATGTCCCCTGGGGTAGGACTTGGGTCCCCAAACCCTTTTTAGGACAATACCATGCAAATTAGCCTTTAAAATGAGCACTTTTGATTTCGAACGTTCGAGTCCCATCGACGTCAATGGGGTTCTAACGTTCGTGCGAACTTTCAGTCCGTTCGCAGGTTCTGGTGCGGACCGAACCGGGGGGGTGTTCGGCTCATCCCTAGTAGCCAGTTTGTGTCCAGGTTCTAGTGAGCCTTTTGTGCACAGTTGGGAATTCAGATTTCCTTCTCCTCTGTGTATCACCTGCAGTCCAATGGGGCCGCAGAACGAGCCAACCATTCCATGGAACAGTTTTTACATTACTACATATCTGACCACCATAACAACTGGTCAGACCTCTTACCTTGGGTGGAGTTTGCTAGCAATAGTGCCATCAATACCGTTTCCCGATTGTCTCCATTCATGGTGAATTATGGTTTCCAACCATCCATGTTGCCTGACTCTTTTGTTCCTCAGGACATCCCTGCATTGGGAGGAGCATCTCCATGGTCTTTGCTCAACTTGGGTACAGGTCCAAGAGTCCTTGTGACGTGCCGATGATAGGTACAGACTCCATTCTGACCGCAGACGCCTACCTGCTCCTTCTTACCAGTTGGGGACAGGGTCTGGCTGTCATCTCGCAACCTCCGACTACATGTTACCTCATTAAAACTGGCACCATGGTTTATTGGGCCTTTCCGTATTCTCCGTAGGATCAACCCAGTGATTTACCCCTTAGACCTTCCTTCTAATATGCATATTTCAAATGTTTTTCATGTCTCCTTATTAAAACCTTTGGTTTGCAACCATTTCATCACTTCGGTACCACATCCTCACCCAGTTCAGGTTGAGAACCATGAGGAATATGAAATACAATCTATCATTGATTCCCGTAGCTTCCATAGGCACATACAGTACCTGGTTCATTGGAGGGGGTAAGGTCCGGAGGAATGCTCTTGGGTCTCATCCTTGCACGTACATGCTCCTGTCCTCCTCTGTGCTTTCCATAGACGTTTTCCCTCAAACCTGGTGGTCCTCCGAGGGGAGGGGTCGTTGAGGAGGGGGTAC
The DNA here is from genome assembly GCA_037952835.1 of Lithobates septentrionalis. Taxonomy (NCBI): domain Eukaryota; kingdom Metazoa; phylum Chordata; class Amphibia; order Anura; family Ranidae; genus Lithobates; species Lithobates septentrionalis. The sequence continues at coordinate 14,361,750 of JBBDGP010000082.1, read as the reverse complement.
TGTCAGAGCTGGGCTCAGCCCTTCCTTCTCAGAGCCCTGTGCTCAGCTGTCGGTTATTTGCCAAAGACTAGAGCTGCTGGTTATATAAACTCCCTGGATCAGATGTTTTGTGCCTTTGCCTTGGTCAACATATCCGGATGCTCTCTGTGAACTACTTTTGTTTGGCTGTCTTCCCTTCTGGTTCCTGATCCTGTTTGCTGCACCCGACTACGCTGATCTCCAGACTCCTGTTTCTCTGGGTTTTTCTGACTACTAGTCCTGGTTACCGAACTCTGGCTATGTTTTGACTACGTTTGCTCTGTTTATACCATTTTACTATTTTATTAAATAGTGTGATTTTTACTGAACTTCTGTCTCAGTCTGATTCATGGTTCCTGACAATAATAAATGGCTCCATGTGATTGCTATCCTTAACCACTAAGCCACCGCCCACCGTCATATGACGGCTGGACGAGGCTTCTGTTGTTCTGGGCGGGCGTCATATGACGTCCTTGCCCTCACGAGCCACTAGCTGCGTCGCTCGGGACCCGGTGCACGTGCCCGGCGGCCGCGATGTCCGCCGGGCACCCGCGATTGCCGGGTAACAGAGCAGGACTGTGGATCTGTGCATGTAAACACAGATCCACGTCCTGTCAGAGAGGAGAGGAGACCGATGGTGTGTCCCTTGTACATAGGGACACCGATCGGTCACCTCCCCCAGTCAGTCCCCTCCCCCCACAGTTAGAATCACCTCCTTAGGTCATACATTAACCCCTCGATCGCCCCCTAGTGTTAACCCCTTCCCTGCCAGTCACATTTACACAGTAATCAATGCAATTTTATAGCATTGATCGCTGTATAAATGTGAATGGTCCCAAAAATGTGTCAAAAGTGTCCGATGTGTCCGCCGCAATATCGCAGTCACAATAAAGATCGCAGATCGCCGCCATTACTAGTAAAAAATAAATAAATAATAAAAATGCTATAAATCTATCCCCTATTTTGTAGACGCTATAACTTTTGCGCAAACCAATTAATATACGCTTATCGCAATTTTTTTTTACCAAAAATATGTAGAAGAATACGTATCGACCTAAACTGAGTAAAAAATTTGTTAAAAAAAAAAAAAAAAATTGGATATTTATTATAGCAAAAAGTAAAAAATATTGTGTTTTTTCAAAATTGTCCCTCTTCTTTTGTTTATAGTGCAAAAAGTAAAAACCGCAGAGGTGATCAAATACCACCAAAAGAAAGCTCTATTTGTGGGGAAAGAATGATAAAAATTTCATTAGGGTGCAGTGTAACATGACCGCGCAATTGTCATTCAAAGTGCAGCAGCGCTGAAAACTGAAAAATGGCTTGGGCAGGAAGGGGGTGAAAGTGCCCTGTATTGAGGTGGTTAAATAAAAGACGGTCTTTTGGCATCAGTCATATTTTCAATATTAATGCCAAAATTTCACAATTTCTGCCAGGGTATGCAAACTTTGGAGCACAATGGTGTATATATATATATATATATATATATATATATATATATATATATATATATATATATATATATATATATATATATATATATATATATATATATATATATATATATATATATATATATATATATATATATATATATATATATATATATATATAGATATGAACAAAATAGACTTACCATAAGACTTACAACATGAAATGGACCTGAAGTGTGCCCTGGTCTGATGGTCAGTATACCAAAATAAGGGGGCATATCCAAGATTAATAAATATTTTGTGGAGAGAATTGAGTTTTAGAAATGCCCTGAAAAGGGGATGGGATGGTGGGTATCGCGCACAGGAAACCGACAAAGACCACAGGCGAGCTGGCTTCTTAAATACTCCCTGGGCTCCTCCCATAAATTCAGGCCACCATACTCGCCTTCCTACCTATGGTCGAAGCCCTATGGGTGATACGGATATGAACAAAATAGACTTACCATAAGATTTACAACATGAAATGGACCTGAAGTGTGCTCTGTTCTGATGGTCGGTATACCAAAATAAGGGGGCATACCCAAGATTAATAAATATTTTGTGGAGAGAAATGAGTTTGAGAAATGCCCTGAAAAGGGGATGGGATGGTGGGTATCGCGCACAGGAAACCGACAAAGACCACAGGCGAGCTGGCTTCTTAAATACTCCCTGGGCTCCTCCCATAAATTCAGGCCACCATACTGGCCTTCCTACCTATGGTCGAAGCCCTATGGCCAATACGGATATGAACAATATAGACTTACCATAAGACTTACAACATGAAATGGACCTGAAGTGTGCCCCAGTCTGATGGTCAGTATACCAAAATAAGGGGGCAAAAACATTCAGGTAGGGAAGTAGTTTTATTAGTTTTAGCATTGTTCATTAAGCGAGTTTGGTGAATGCTTGTGCCATTTCCACCTGAGGATTGGGGATGTACCGAGCGAAGCAGGCAGACTTCCACCTGCCTAGTCTCTTAATGACGTGATCTGGGACCCCATGCCGGGAGGCTGCCAAGGCTGCTCCAATGCGGAAAGAGTGACCGGAGTACTGACTGGGGTTAAGGTGTAGATTGTGTAGAAGAATCCTCACGTGTTTGATGAACTGGCAGGCACTCAAGGGTTTGACCGAAAAAGGTAGTAGGGGACTAGAGTTTGACTGTTCTGGTAGGAGTGACAGTAGGCCGTCGAGTATAGTTACTGGACACCAGACATTATTGGTTTTATAGCAATGGATGACTACCCCGGAGCCTGATTGCTGGGTTTTAGACACTGCAAGGTGGAGGATGAAATGGTCTTGGTGGCGAGCCAAGTGGCGTCTACGCAGAACTTGGCCTGCGGGGTTGTTGCAGGTGAACTCGCTAGGCCGCACGAACCCGTAGTAGGCTAAGTAAATGGCTGCTTGCATGACCAGGCTGGGGAGAAGCCCAAATGGAGAACTAGCAAGGATAGTAGACAAGATGGCACTTGTTATAGGCAGACGTTTGGCAATGATCATGGGTTGTCCTTTTTGGATGCCACGTAGGATGGCTCAGATTGCATGGGATGCAAGTAAAGATGCTTTTGCGGGATCTCGTAAGGCCAGAAAGTGCTGGATGTCGGCTAAGTATAGACGGATAGTGTTATGGAATAGGACCAACTGATTATGGCAACATGAGATAAAAGCCAGTATGTGCTTGGTGTCTGTTGTTTCCACGGAGCAGGATGCTAGGAATTTGCTGAACACGTTCCAAGCTGTGTGGTAGGCTTTGAGCGAGTTGTGGGACAGAGACTGGTTTATAAGCTGGGTCACTCCGTGCAGATGCTGTTCTAGTCCAGAGTCAGCTGAGACCAAGGAGCAATAAGGGCTGGTATTGGGTCGGCTCCGGGTTTCTGCTGGAAAAAGGAAGTGTAATTAAAGCAGGACAGTGCGTCTACTGCGAAGTTGCACTTGCCCGGATGAACATACAATGGACATTAAACTGGCGCTGTAGAGATAATTGTACCAGCCTGTGTAGGAAGGACATAATTGAGAGCGACTTGGACCTGCCTTTATTAATAATATCAGCCGTGGCCTGGTTGTCGGTGGTGAAGGCCACGGTTTGTCCTGTCCAGATATGACCCCGGAGTTGAGCGGCTGCCACCATCGGGTATAGTTCGAACAGGGAGGAAGTCTGGGTAAACCCGGGGATTAGGAGTATCTCTGGAGGCCATGGTCCTGCAAACCAATGGTGGGCAAAAATTGCAGCGAAGCCTGTGGACGCTGCGGCATCTGTCACTACCTGCGGTGATAGGGGCGGTATCGACGGTATAAACATTGATATACAATTCCACGTAGTAAGAAACTCCTCCCACATTAATAGGTCTGCTACTGTCACAGTGTCTAAGTTAAGGATCTGATCGGGGTCCTGTGTCTGGGAGAGGAGGAGGCCAGGAGGCGTGACACAAAAGATCAACCCTGGGGAATGATCCTCATTGCAAAATTGAGCATTCCCAAGAGAGATTGAAGCTGCTTCTTAGTACACTCTCGTGTACGGGTGAAGTCTTGGAGGACTGACCTGATGCGGGTCAGCTTGTCGAGGGGGAGGCTGGCCTGCATGGAGCAAGTGTCTAGGTTAACTCCAAGGAAGGTAATGGTGTGTGCTGGGCCCTCTACTTTGTGTTCCGCAATGGGAACATTGAGATTCCCAAAGACAACTCTTAATTTGTCGAGGTCTCCTGGGAGCACACCGGGCTGTTCAACTAACAATGAGTAATCCAAGTAGTGGATGACTTTTTGACACTGAGCTTGGTGCGACAGTATCCAGACGAAGGACTGTGCAAAAGTGTGAAAGAGCCAGGGGCTACTCTTAGAGCCAAAGGTCAGTTTGGTAGCAAAGTAGTACGACTCTTTCCACTTAATGCTGTGCCAGCACCAGAAGGATGGGTGGATAGGCAGAAGCTTAAATGTGTCCGAAAGAGAGATTGAAGCTGCTTCTTAGTACACTCTCGTGTACGGGTGAAGTCTTGGAGGACTGACCTGATGCGGGTCAGCTTGTCGAGGGGGAGGCTGGCCTGCATGGAGCAAGTGTCTAGGTTAACTCCAAGGAAGGTAATGGTGTGTGCTGGGCCCTCTACTTTGTGTTCCGCAATGGGAACATTGAGATTCCCAAAGACAACTCTTAATTTGTCGAGGTCTCCTGGGAGCACACCGGGCTGTTCAACTAACAATGAGTAATCCAAGTAGTGGATGACTTTTTGACACTGAGCTTGGTGCGACAGTATCCAGACGAAGGACTGTGCAAAAGTGTGAAAGAGCCAGGGGCTACTCTTAGAGCCAAAGGTCAGTTTGGTAGCAAAGTAGTACGACTCTTTCCACTTAATGCTGTGCCAGCACCAGAAGGATGGGTGGATAGGCAGAAGCTTAAATGTGTCCGAAAGAGAGATTGAAGCTGCTTCTTAGTACACTCTCGTGTACGGGTGAAGTCTTGGAGGACTGACCTGATGCGGGTCAGCTTGTCGAGGGGGAGGCTGGCCTGCATGGAGCAAGTGTCTAGGTTAACTCCAAGGAAGGTAATGGTGTGTGCTGGGCCCTCTACTTTGTGTTCCGCAATGGGAACATTGAGATTCCCAAAGACAACTCTTAATTTGTCGAGGTCTCCTGGGAGCACACCGGGCTGTTCAACTAACAATGAGTAATCCAAGTAGTGGATGACTTTTTGACACTGAGCTTGGTGCGACAGTATCCAGACGAAGGACTGTGCAAAAGTGTGAAAGAGCCAGGGGCTACTCTTAGAGCCAAAGGTCAGTTTGGTAGCAAAGTAGTACGACTCTTTCCACTTAATGCTGTGCCAGCACCAGAAGGATGGGTGGATAGGCAGAAGCTTAAATGTGTCCGAAATGTCAGCCTTGGAGAGCCAGGCACCTGTGCCTACTTTGATAATGGCCTGAATTGCCTTGTCTACAGAAACATACTTCAAGGAGAATTACTCTGAGGGGAATAGGGAATTCAGGTTCAGAATGTGGGGAGAATGAGGCGCAGACAGGTCGTACACCAAACTGACTTTATTTGAGAACTTGCCCATGACAAGCCCAATAGGGCTAACTCTCCAGGTACTGAAAGGGGGCTGAGTGAAGGGGCCTATGATGAAGCCTCGTTCCAGTTCAGCCTGTGACAGCTGGTCTATGGCCTGTTCATCGGTGGCCGCTGAGGTTCCTACATTCATTAATTTATGTGGAGCAGAGAGATGAGGTCGTTATGAAACCCTGCCAAAATCCTTGGATAAGGAAGGTTGCCAGGGAGGGAGTGGGATGTAAGGTGAGGTAGAGCCCCAGCCATAGAACATTTACTCAGCCTAGTCAGGACGTTTTCTGCTGCTTGACCTGGCACAGATTTTTTGGGTGCGCCCTGTGGCATACAATGCAGACGTGTAGCAGGCGGCATTGGCTGAAATTGGATGACCCATAATTAAAATTATTGCAGATGGCTGCTCCTCCTACTGTCTGAACAGGACGTCCAAACTTGTCCACCTGGGGCGTCTGTGCAGGGGGTGATAGGCTCTAAACTGCACTGGAGGTGGAGGGGACTTCAAAGGGGCAACTGCTTGCCGCATTGGCGCAGCAGGTGACGGTGTTGGTGGAGGACTGGCAGATAGCACATAGTGGTGAGCGCAGGCCAGCAAAGTGATGGCGCAAACCAACTCCATGTCCATGAGGCTCCAATCCGTGCCTGCCTGGAATTGTAAAAGCCTGGCTGCTGCCTTGGCGGAGAAGGAACGATAATAATCGTAAAATGAAAAGCCTCCATACTTATAGCCCAGGTCCACCATGGTGTGAAGATAGAGGTCCAGATCTTCCCTCCTGCTGGGAAATGCCGAGCATAGGACATCCCTCAGCATCCCGAAGGCCAACGCAAATTCTGGAATGGACAACTGTGGTTGAGCCTGGGATCTTTGGCCTTGAGGACCACTGACACATCTCCCCAGATGTAAGATTTGTTTTCTGCCAGGTCATGGACTGAAATGAGGAGGGAGGCAAGGTTGATGTCCTTGCTGTCCAGAATGTCCTTCCTAATGCTGGCTGGGACCAAGTGTGCTGGGAAGACAGTGGGACTCCTCCATGTGGTACCTGCAGGAAGGGGTGTCAGATTGGAAGGTGACTAAATGAGTGAGTTGTGTAAGTTTGTAGTGCGTTTGTGCGACTACAAGGGGAAGTAGCGGTGAGGCGAAGGTTTTTGATGAATGAATCGGGACCATGAATGAACTTTGAAGGAAGACGGGGTGTGTTTTTTTGCGTCGTAGAGGCATCTGAGATTGAAAATCCGTGGAGCCATGTTTAAGAAAATGAAAATGCACAAAGGACTCGATATGAGGTGACTGCCAGACCTGGGAAGAAATGACAGGCAACAGGCAACCGACACCTGTAAGGCTGAAAGGGTGGGTGCAAATCGGTGCATTGTTGGTTCAAGTAGATTCGACTCAAAGCGACAGGTGTGTGAAATGAAATGATTGAAATGTTTGCCATGATAGAGGCACGAATCGGTGTGCTGCGACTGCGACAAACAACAAGCCGGACTGTGGAGTATGGGATGAAATGAGGCCAAGACAACTGGGGCACGCCGGGACGAATCGGTGCATCTGGGATGCTACTGGATTTGAATCGGTGCACGCTACATGACAGTGAAATGAGTGAAATGATTTGCCATGACAGAGACACAAATCGGTTGTGCCGCAGCTGCGACTGACAGTGAACTGGACTCTGGAGCATGTACTGAAATGAGGCCGAAAAATAACTGGAGCACGCCGGACGAATTGGTGCATCCCGGATGCGACTGGATTAAAATCGGAGTGGGGTACGTGACAGTGAAATGAGTGAAAGGAATTGCCATGACAGAGGAATGAATCTGTGTGCCGCAACTGCGACTGACAACGAACCGGACTCTGGAGCATGTACTGAAATGAGGCCGAAAAAATAACTGGGGCACGCCAGGACGAATCGTTGCATCACGGATGCGACTAGGTTTGAATCGGAGCACGGTATGTGACAGTGAAATGAGTGAAATGGTTAAAATGATTAAGCCATGACTGAGACACGAATCGGTGTGCCGCGACTGACAACGAACCGGACTGTGGAGCATGGTATGAACATGAGGAAAACAAGTGAGACACACCTGAACAAACCGGTGCGATGCGGACATGACTAGATTAGAATCAGAGTGAGGTACGTAAAAATGAATGAAATGTTTTGGTATGATAGAGGCACGAATCGGTGGCTAAATACTACGGCTGCATGCAGGGTTTCTTTAACGAATGGCTCATAAGTTTGGTATCGAGGTTTGGCGACACAAGATACCTAACAAATAGTGATGCATGAAATGAAAAAGTCAAACGAAATCCTACCTGCGACAGCCGAGCCAGACACGTTGTACGAAAACTGTGAACGGGAACTGAAAGCCTCTGAAAGTTTCGAACACGCAACTCATGAGCGCTAGAGAGTTGAGTAGTCAGCCTAGTGATGTAGGTATCGCGCACAGGAAACCGACAAAGACCACAGGCGAGTGGGCTGCTTAAATACTCCTTCCATAAATTCAGGCCACCATACTGGCCTTCCTACATATATATATATATATATATATATATATATATATATATATGCTGTATATATATATATATATATATATATATATATATAGCATCTTGAAAAAGCTTCTTTAAATTGTCCACATTTTGTCATGTTACAATCAAAAACAAAAATGTTTTAGGATTTTGTGAGATAGGCCAACACAAAGTGACACATAATTGTGGAGTGGAAGGAAAATGATAAATGGCTTTTACCATTTTATACAAATAAATATCTGAAAAGTGTGGTGTGCATTTGTATTCAGCCCCCTTTATTCTGATACCCCTAACTAAAATCTAGTGGAACCAATTGCCTTCAGAAGTCACCTAATTAGTAAATAGAGTCCACCCGTGTGTATTTTAGGCTCAGCATAAATACAGCTATTCTGTGAAGCCCTCAGAGGTTTGTTAGATAACCTTAGTGAACAAACAGCATCATGAAGGCTAAGGAACACACCAGACAGGTCAGGGATAAAGTTGTGGAGAAGTTTAATGTAGGGTTAGGTTATAAAAAAAATCCCAAGCTTTGAACATCTCACAGAGCACTGTTCAATCCATCATCCAAAAATGGAAAGAGTATGGCACAACTGCTACTAAGACATGGCCATCCACCTAAACTGACAGGCCGGGCAAGGAGAGCATTAATCAGAGAAGCAGCCAAGAATCCCATGGTAACTCTGGAGGAGCTGCAGAGATCCACAGCTCAGGTGGAAGATTCTGTCCACAGGACAACTATTATATACTAGTCATGCACTCCAAAAATCTGGCCTTTACGGAAGAGTGACAAGAAGAAAGCCATTGTTGAAAGAAAGCCATTAGAAGTCCCGTTTGCAGTTTGCAAGAAGCCATGTGGGGGACACAGCAAACATGTGGAAGAAGGTGCTCTGGTCAGATGACTGAACTTTTTGGTCTAAAAGCAAAATGCTATATGTGGTGGTAAATTAACTCTGCACATCATCCTGAACACACCACCTCCACCTGAAACATATTGGTGGCAGCATCATGTTGTGGGGATGCTTTTCTTCAGCAGGGACAAGGAAGTTGGTCAAAGTTTATGGGAAGATGGATGGAGCCAAATGCAGGGCAATCCTAGACGAAAGCCTATTAGAGTCTGCAAAAGAGACTGGAGCTGGAGGTTCAAGTTCCAGCAGGACAATGATCTTAAACATACAGCCAGAGCTACAATTGGATGGTTTAGATGAAAGCATATTCATGTGTTAGAATGGACCAGTCAAAGTCTAGACCTAAATCCAAATGAGAATCTGTGGCGAGACTTAAAAATTGCTGTACACAGATGCTCTCCATCCAATCTGACAGAGCTTGAGCTATTTTGCAAAGAGGAATGGGCAAAACTGTCACTCCACAGATGTGCAAAGCTGGTAGTGACATCCCCAAAAAGACTTGCAGCTGTAATTGCAGTGAAAGGTGGTTCTACAAGGTATTGACCCAGGGGGCTGAATACAAATGCACGCCACACTTTTACATATTTATTTGTAAAAAAATATTGAAAACTATTTATCATTTTCCTTCCACTTCACAATTATGTGCCACTTTGTGTTGGTCTATCACATAAAATCTCAATAAAATGCATTTACGTTTTTGGTTGTAACATGACAAAATGTGGAACATTTCAAGGGGTATGAATACTTTTTCAAGTCACTGTATATGTATATGTATATATATATTTTTTTTTCAAACTGTGACATAATATTGTATTTGTTATAGCCAGACAAACACACATTACAAATAGGCCCATTTTATATACACAGTTTTACTCTTTTTATTCATACTGCAGTGAGTCATAAACAATGGCTTTTTATCATTCACATTCTGAGCATTCTGTTTAGGATCAGTAAATTGCTGATAGTTTAACATTTATTTAGTTTTTTGGGGGCATTTCTCATCATATAAATGGAATACTTAACATCAGTGGAGTAAATTGATATTATTTCTATACGACCTCATACATCTATATTTAAATCTCTTGCACTTGTGCGCAAATGCTTATGATGTACAAAAACAGCAATATTGGGTCACTCCACCAAAATATGCAGTATCAGTTAAAGGAAGAATTGTAGGTGAATTACCTGCTGGCTTCTTAATCATATTATAGAAAACTGCCAAGAGGTTTCTCTTTTAGGCTGGCCATACATACGTGTTTTTTTTGTTCAACTAACGGGTTAAACAAAAGAAAATTGTATTCTGACAACGGGGACATTTCCCTGTCATCAGAATACACTGATAAGCACTGCCAGCATTGCTGATCAAGAGAATAATTTCCAAAAGGCTGCTTCTATGCAAGGCAAGCAATAGATCGAATTATGTACAACTAGCATGCCCATAGATGGATCAAAATTTGTCCCGTCTCTGCTAAACCGGATGCATTTCAGTTTATGTATGGCCAGCTTTAAAGTTCCAGGATCTTTTTGTTCCACCTACCAGCTGTTGAATTATTCACAATTAGACACCTTTAAATCTAATGAAAATAATAGAATTCTTCACTGTGGTAAGCATGCATACCTACCAGCCTGATGAAGGAGGTGAGGCTTCAGAAACACATTGTGGCCCACCCTATCCCTTGCTTGTCTGTCAGTTCCTCTGACCTGGACAGTGGCGAGAGCTCTGGACACTGCCAAAGTCAGCTCCTTTCACGGCAGGTCCGAGCTTGATGTCCCAGCAGTTCTCTGTTTCAAAGTGACAGCTGCTTACCTTCATGGCTTACCACACAGCCTCTGCATGTGGTTCACAGGATAACTCAATGTAAGTGTTTGCTAATAAAGTGTCATTGCTGTTTTAACACATACTCACCTGGCCCTCCCTTTGCTGTTTTTTTCTGTCGGCCTTGAGGGAATCCCATTTCCTGGCTAAAGAGCTGCCTGTTAATGATCATGTTTCCCATCCCCAACCTGTCAGTGGATCCATATGAGCAGGGATCCTTTGTTGTACCTCTTCACACCAGCAAAGAGTTTATGGACTTGTGTTTATACTTATACTCAGATTTATATTGCTGATTTATCTCCTTTGCTGTCAGAGAGCGCTGACTCACATGTTACTGGTTAGCTTGTGATACATTGCATACCTACCAACCTATGTTTAGAAATCTTTCTACCAGAATTGCCATTAGTTATAATAAAACATTATGGTTTAATGTGGCTTTGCCAAAATAAGTTCCCCAAGCAGACATACCTGTAATACGAGACTGTGATTGTGACTATTAGAAATATTTCTTTAAAGTCCAAATGGAAACTGATGCTTCCGGTAGAGTAAATGTCCTTGGTTCCCCACAGCTCACTGTCACCTCACACTGACCTTCACATTATTACTTGAATACAGCAGTGATGTGCAGGTCAGTAGAAGGGACTGGTAAGAGCTGCAATGGACTCAGAATATTGGTATTCCAAAAAGCCAATGGCTGAGGAAGTGTGGGGTATAAAGTTTTCAAAATTACAGAACAAGTCCAGCTAAATGTTACTTAGTACTACTAGCTATTTCATGAACCGGATAAATGAAAGCCTTCACAGACATCAAAAATACAAAATTTTCTGTGATATATAAAAGTATCTAATGGATATAATGAGCTTTGCAAGCAGCTGTTTGTATCCCCTTTTGCAAAGAAATTACAATTCCAAATAAAGATGGCATAGCGGATGAAAGCATCAGATGTTTTCACTGATAGTAGCTTTTTGTACTAGTAACCTTAACTAAATATTTCATTTCACCACTGATCAGACTAGATATTCCTTCTAACACCTTTTTTCTTAGTTACACCTGTTAATTACATGTTCACTTATATTTCTTTGATTCCTTGCATTAGCAGTTCTCTGTGGATAATATCACTGCATCTCAAATAAGGTTTGGACTCTGTAATTCCAAAATATAATTATATAAGAATGTAAAGTGGTTTTGTACATGTTTGCATATGGTCAGATTAAAAAAAAAAATATTTCTCTGTTTTCTAACTGGTTGATATGAAATATTGTATATAGTATTATATCCAGCTAGCAGGTAGATCTCTCCTCTTCACATCATTATTATAATGATTGTGAGGAAAAAAGTTGCTTACAAAATTCAAACCAAGATGGTTCAGTTCAAGGTATCTATCAAACATACAGAGATGAAGATAACCTATAGTGCTCTATGAACCCTTTGTCATGTACTAAATGTTTATTTGTAAAACAAAGACTGTATATACGGGAGATGGTGAAAAAGAAAACTTAGAAACTTAGAAAACATGAAACCATAATTGATTTAAAAACTTTACTGTATATCTTTACTTTAAATGTTATATATAGACATAATCAGAATACCCTTCAGCTCTATGGTACTATAATCTCAAATAATCAGATAAAGTAACCCTGACTATTGTAATGCCAACTGCATCTGTATATCGAATACAAACTCTCAAACAAACATAAAAAAATAAATAAATACAGCGCATGTGCGAATGTCAAATCTCTCTGACATAAAGTAAACCCTACATTTATCACAAATAACCCCCATAGTGTGATATGCAATAATATAAGGACAATAATGCAGTGCTGGATTGTCTAAAAATTTCCTCCATCCAGTTTTTGATTTAGTTTGAGCACTCTGGAGAAGGTTTTCGTCCAGGATATCCCTGTACTTGGCCGTATTCATCTTTCCCTCGATTGCAACCAGTCGCCCTCTCCCTGCAGCTGAAAAACACCCCCACAGCATGATGCTACCACCACCATGCTTCACTGTTGGGACTGTATTGGATAGGTGATGAGCAGTGCTTGGTTTTCTCCACACATACCGCTTAGAATTAAGGCCAAAAAGTTCTATCTTGGTCTCATCAGACCAGAGAATCTTATATCTCACCATCACGGAGTTCTTCAGGAATTTTTTAGCAAACTCCATGCAGGCTTTCATGTGTCTTGCACTGTGAAGAGGCTTCCATCGGGCCACTCTGCCATAAAGCCCCGACTGGTGGAGGGCTGCAGTGATGGTTGACTATCTACAACTTTCTCCCATTTCCCGACTGCATCTCTGGAGCTTAGCCACAGTGATCTTTGGGTTCTTCTTTACCTCTCTCACCAAGGCTCTTCTCCCCCGATAGCTCAGTTTGGCCGGAGGGCCAGCTCGAGGAAGGGTTCTTCCATTTAAGGATTATGGAGGCCAGTGTGCTCTTAGGAACCTTAAGTGCAACAAAAATTTTTTTGTAACCTTGGCCAGATCTGTGCCTTGCCACAATTCTGTCTCTGAGCTCTTCAGGCAGTTCCTTTGACTTCATGATTCTCATTTGCTCTAACATGCACTGTGAGCTGTAAGGTCTTATATAGACAGTTGTGTGGCTTTCCTAATCCAATCCAATCTGTATAATCAAACACAGCTGGACTCAAATGAAGGTGTAGAACCATCTCAAGGATGATCAGAAGAAATGGACAGCACCTGAGTTAAATATATGAGTGTCACAGTAAAGGGTCGGAAAACTTAGGACCATGTGATATTTCAGTTTTTCTTTTTTAATAAATCTGCAAAAATGTCAACAATTCTGTGTTTTTCTGTCAATATGGGGTGCTGTGTGTACATTAATGAGGAAAAAAATGAACTTAAATGATTTTAGCAAATGGCTGCAATATAACAAATAGTGAAAAATGTAAGGGGGTCTGAATACTTTCCGTCCCCACTGTATATATGAAATCTCCCCAACATAAAGTGAAATATTACAAACATCCAAATAACATTCCACAATCAAATAAATTAAAATGATAGAAATAATAAAGTCCAATAGTGAATCATCCAAATTTTTTCCTGAACACATTCCAAAATATTACCAGATGTGCTCTCTGCACCTCAGATAGGGTATGCTGTTACTGACAAGACATGCGTATCCTGCAACAGATAAGGCTAGCACAGCTTGTATGTTCACAGAAAGCGGGTGTTCATATCTTGTTCCATCTGTGGAGAACAGAAGATGAAATGAGATATGAACACTAGCTTTCTGTGAACATATGAGCTGTGCTTGCCTTATCTGTTGAAATCTCAACAGAGCGAGGGAACTTTTCCTCTTAGACAATTGTCACAAACAACTGTCTCTAGTGAAAGATTTAAAGGGGTTGTAAACCTTCATGTTTTTTCACCTTAATACTTCCTATGCAATCTCCTTCTCACACATGATCGGTGTGTGAGGAGGAGAACCCGGTAACATCTTGTTACCTCGGTTTGTCGACATTCTGTGACCGGCTGTGATTGGACCCAGCTGGTCACGTGGTAAAGAGCCAATTTCATTGGCTCTTTACTGCGATCAGGGTTGGGCTGTGTCAGGGTGACAAGCCTCTTTCACGATCGCCACACTGCCTGCGCCCTAGGGCCGCGTACGAGTGCCGTACACGTGGACAGTACATGTGACTGGCTGTGATTGGACTCAGCCAGTCACATGGTAAAGAGCCATTTTTTATTGGCTCTTTACATGGATCTGGGATGGGCTGTGTCCAAGGGACACCCCTCATCCCCAATCGCCATGCTGCGGACCCCTGGGGCCCACGCGAGAGGCGAGAAGCCGAGGACATCATATGACGCCCACCCAGGATGGGAAATCCCATCTGCGGACATCATATGACTATGGCCTGGTATTGAAGTGGTTAATAAAACATTTCTAACCCTTTTGTAAACCATTCAAAACAAACAAAAAAAGTTTTGGCTATGCATACAATCTAAGCTATTAACTACTTGACCTCCAGAAGATTTACTCTCCTACATGACCAGGCCATTTTTGCGATATGGCACTACATTACTTTAACTGACAATTGCGCAGTTGTGCGACACTGTACCCTAATAAAATTATAGTGGGACTGTGGCGGACAATCAGACACTAACTAACACTTTTGACACTTTTTGGGAACCACAGTGATCTGTGCTAAAAATATGCATTCTCACTCTACTAATGACACTGGCAGGGAAGGGGTTAAACATCTAGGGCGATCAAAGAGTTAACTGTGTGCCTAGCCAGTGTTTGTGTTTACTATGTGTGCTGCTTTTTCCTATTTTGAAAGAACACAGCATCCATCCCTTCCCCCCTGTCAGAACTGCGATCAGTCTTGTTTACATAGGCAGGTGCTCGTTCTGTGTAGTTTACCCACAAGCAAAAAGAAGGAACAATGGTTGATTAACAACTTAAGGACTGGAAGATTTCCCCCCTTAATGACCAGGCCCTTTTTTGCGATGTGGCACTGTGTTGCTTTAACTGTCAATTGCGCGGTCGTGCGACGCTGTACCCAAACAAAATTGACGTCCTTTTTTCCCACAAATAGAGATTTTTGGGTGGTATTTGATCATCTTTGTGGTTTTTATTTTTTGTGCTATAAACAAATAAAGAGACAATTTTGAAAAAAAAACAATATTTTTTTACTTTTTGCTATAATAAATATCCAAAAAAAAAAAGAAAAGTCTTCATCAGTTTAGGCCAATATGTATTCTTCTACATATTTTTGGTAAAAAAAACCTGCAATAATCCTCTATGGCAATCTCTTATGCCGCGTACACACGGTCGGACTTTTCGTCTACAAAAGTCAGACAGCCTGTCCGACAGACTTCCGGCAGACTTTCGGCGGACTTGCGGCGGACTTGCGGCATACTTTCTAACGAACGGACTTGCCTACACACGACCACACAAAAGTCCGACGGATTCGTACGTGATGACGTACACTGGACTAAAATAAGGAAGTTCATAGCCAGTAGCCAATAGGTGCCCTAGCGTGGCTTTTTGTCCGTCGGACTAGCACACAGACGAGCGGATTTCGGGGTCCGTCGTAGTTACGACGTAAAGATTTGAAGCATGTTTCAAATCTAAAGTACGTCGGATTTGAGGCTAAAAAAGTACGTTGAAAGTCCGGAGAAGCCCACACACGATCGGATTACCAGCCAGCTTTAGTCCGTCAGCGTCCGTTGGACTTTTGAAGACGAAAAGTCCGACCGTGTGTACGCGGCATTAAACGTTTAGCTTGCTATTTCTTGTTACCGAGGTTCTTTTGGTTTTTTTTGTATCTCTCCGCCATTAGGCCTTTAGAAGTTGGAATCCATTCCTCTCTCCAGCACAGTGTGATCCCATTTAGGGGTGCTGGTAGTGGAAATGGGTTAAGATACTGTTCCCAACACTAGGGTCTGAGATGACTCAGGTAATTTACTCTTCGAATCCAAGAAATGTCAAGTACATTTATTGTATGATGTATCTCTAGTGTATAAGATGTTACCTTGCAGAGATATGCCGTTGTATCATTTGTATACATTTTTCTTGACTTGTCTGATGTATAATCGTATCTTGTCATACTTTTAAAATCCAATAAAATATTTTTTTAAAAAAACCCGCAATAAGTGTAAATTGATTGGTTTGCGCAAAAGTTATAGTGTCTACAAAATAGGGAATAGATTTATGGCATCGGTTTTTTTTTTTGTTACTAGTAATGGCTGTGATCAACGATTTTTAGCAGAACTGCAACATTGTGGCGGACAGATCAGACACTTTTGACACTTTTTTGGGACCATTGATATTTATTCAGTGATTAGTGCTATAAAATGCACTTATTACTGTATAAATGTCACTGGCAGGGAAGGGGCTAACACTAGGGGTGATCAAGGGGTTAAATGTGATCCCTGGGAGATGTTTCTAACTGTGGGGGCAGTGTACTGACTGGAGGAGGAGAGAGATCACTGTTCCTAATCACTAGGAACAGACGATCACTCTCTACTCCCCTGACAGAACGGGGATCTGTTTGTTTACATTGATAGATCCCCGTTCTGCCTCTGTGGAGCGATCGCAGGTGGCTGGCGAACATCGCGACCACCGGCCATCTGCATCAGCTCCCCCGCCATGTAGCAAGCACACACGCCTGCTATTGCTGTTTAAAGGGCTGACGTACAGCTACAGCGATTCGCGGGAACGACCTGACGTCCCGCAGTATAATGACGGCGGCTGGTCAGCAAGTGGTTAAAGCACAGATTTTTGGAAGTCTGGTAAGGAGTTTGGAGTGTCTGAGCTGAGGTTATTCACTTGATGGAATTTTTCTTTGAGTATTAATAGGAAATGCACAGCTAATATATAAGAGCCCTTTCACACTGGGGTGGTTTGCAGGCGCTATTGCGCTAATAATAGCGCCTGCAAACCGACCCGAAAGTGCCGCTGCTTTCATTCCAGTGTGAAAGCCCCGAGGGCTTTCACACTGGAGCGATGCGCTGGCAGAACGGTAAAAAAAGTCCTGCTAGCAGCATCTTCGGAGCGGTGAAGGAGCGGAGTGTATACCGCTCCTTCACCGCTCCTGCCCATTGAAATCAATGGGACGGCGCAGCTATACCGCCGGCAAAGCGCCTCTGCAGAGGCGCTTTGCGGTGGTATTTAACCCTTTCTCGGCCGCTAGCGGGGGTAAAACCGCCCCGCTAGCGGCCGCATACCGACGGTAAAACGCCGCTAATAATAGCAGCATTTTACCGCCGACGCCGCCCTAGCCCCAGTGTGAAAGGGCTCTTATAGAGGTGAGATGCTTTCTACCTGAATATAATTTTTGGAGAACAACATACTGGTATTTTTATTTTTGGAAACAACTGATGTTTTCTCATCATATGTGGATGTGGATCTTTATGCGAGGCGGCTATTGAAGCACAGATACAAGGAGGCACGGAGTTGAGAAGAATTTTATAGCTGTTGAATGGACAGACACCAAGTATATGAAGGGTAAGGGTATATAAAGAAGAACACTAGCGAGCAAGTACAAATATGGTTATTTATTGACACAAAATGTTATTGATAATGTGAGCATATAGGATAGGATTTGAGGCATGGTGGATTGAGCATGCTACACTATATTACATTTCATTTTTTAAGATCACTGTAAGGGAAGATTGGATTCAGAGGAAGGATAAAGAGAGGACTATCAGGAAGAAGTTGATGGACATATGATGCCTGATCTTTGGTTATACAGAGACATTATTGAACTTATCTTGGAGTTTGAGAGCGCTGGTCACTTTTATTATTGAAATCTCTTTCTGTAAGAGGAACAGATTGATTTCAGCTGCTAAGGGAAGCAACATTGATTATTATTATTATACATGATTTATATAGTGCCAACAGTTAGCGCAGCGCTTTGCAACATGAGGGAAGACAGTACACTTACAATACAAATCAATACAGGAGGGATCAGAGGGCCCTGCTCGTTAGAGCTTACAATCTAGAAGGGAGGGTCAAGTGGAACAAGAGGTAATAACTGTGGTGAGCTGATGGAGAAAATGAAAATACAATTGTTAGGTGTGGGTAGGGTAGGCTTCTCTGAAGAGAAGGATTTTCAGGGATTGTCTAAAAGCTGATAGGGTAGGAGATAAGCGGACAGATTTGGGTAAAGCATTCCATAGGATTGGAGAGGCTTTGGAAAAGTCCTGGAGGCGAGCACGGGAGGAGGTGATGAGGGAGCTAGAGAGCAGAAGGTCTTGAGAGGAACGAAGAGAATGAGTAGTTTGGTATTTAGAGACTAGGCTAGTGATGTAGCTGGGGACTAAATTGTGGATGGCTTTGTAAGTAGTTGTTAGTATTTTGAATTTAATACGTTGGGTGAGCGGAAGCCAGTGGAGGGATTGACAGAGAGGGGTAGTTGACACAGAGCGATTGGCGAGGTGGATGAGTCTGGCAGCAGAATTCATGATGCATTGAAGAGGGATAGACTATGTAGAGGAAAGCCAATGAGAAGGGAGTTGCAGTAGTCAAGGCGAGAGATGACCAGTGAGTGAATTAAGAGCTTTGTTGTGTCATTGGTTAGAAAGGTGCGTATTTTGGAGATGTTGCGGAGGTTGAGGTGGCAAGATTTGGACAGTGATTGGACGTGGTGCTTAACCGCTTCCCGACCAACCGCTGCAGTTTTACTGCAGCAGAATGGCACAAGCAGGCGAATCGCCGACATGTTACATCATTCGAGCGGCCGCCGAGGGCCTGCACAATCGGATTTGATCCAGAACCGATCAATCCCCAGGCCCAGGCCAATGAAATCTGGCCTGGACCTGGTGATCGCTCCTGGCGAATGAGATCCTTCTCCTGCATGTGTAAGTGTAAACACAGCAGGGAAAGTGATGTCATCTCTCCTCGTGTAGGTCTTTTCGTTCCAGACCGAGGAGAGAAGACATTCCAGAGTAAATTGCACCAACACTACACTGACACCAGTCCATGTAGATACACTTGCCACCCCCCGATCACCCCCTCCCCCCAGTTAACCCCTTTACCCCCTGTCACTGTGTCACCCAGTGCAGTGTTCAGATTTTTTTTTGATCACTGTACTGGTGTCATTAGTGACACTAATCAGTGTTAGGGTACTTAGTGTAGGTCCAGATAGATCTAGGGACCCCCCCTATCCCCCCCTAGTAAAGGTTTAACCCATTGATCACCCCCTGTCACCAGTGATTACTGTATAAGTGTCACGGGTAATGCTGGTTAGCTAGATATTTTTTATAGCGTCAGGGCATCTGCCGTATATTACCCAATAAAGGTTTAACCCCCTGATCACCTGGCGGGTGACATCAGGTTTTAGCGTCAGTCAGGGACTGCGTCGCCCCAGGCAGCGTCAGATTAGTGCCAGTAGTGCTGACACCCACGCACGCACTATGCACCTCCCTTAGTAGTATAGTGTCTGAACAGCTTAATATCTGATCTGATCAGAACTATATTAGCGTCCCCAGCAGTTTAGGGTTCCCAAAAATGCAGTGTTACCGGGATCATCCCAGATACCTGCTAGCACTTGCATTTAGCCCCTCAGCTCAGCCCAGCTCACCCAAGTGCAGTATCAATCTATCACTGTCACTTACAAAAACACAACACACATAACTGCAGCGTTTGCATAGTCAGGCCTGATCCCTGCAAACACTAATGCCCCGTACACACGGTCGGATTTTCCGATGGAAAATATCCGATCGGAGCGTGTTGTCGGAAATTCCGACCGTGTGTGGGCTCCATCGGACATTTTCCATCGGATTTTCCGACACACAAAGTTGGAGAGCAGGAGATAAAATTTTCCGACAACAAAATCCATTGTCGGAAATTCCGATCGTGTGTACACAAATCCGACGGACAAAGTGCCACGCATGCTCAGAATAAATAAAGAGATGAAAGCTATTGGCCACTGCCCCGTTTATAGTCCCGACGTACGTGTTTTACGTCACCGCGTTCAGAACGATCGGATTTTCCGACAACTTTGTGTGACCGTGTGTATGCAAGACAAGTTTGAGCCAACATCAGTCGGAAAAAATCCTAGGATTTTGTTGTCGGAATGTCCGAACAAAGTCCGACCGTGTGTACGGGGCATAACAGTTTTTTTGGTAGCATTTGAATCAGTCGCTGACTAGGTGCTTTTTTTCCTGTGAGTCTCACTACTGTACCAGTCAGGGGCGTAACTAGAAATAGCAGGGCCCCATAGCAAAATGTTGTATGGGGCCCCCTGCAAACAGCCCCCCCCCACAGCTGCCCTAGTGTCAATGCAGCGTGACCTGTGCCACATATAGCGTCACCTGTGCCCAATGCAGCGTGACCTTTGCCCAATACAGCGTGACCTGTGCCCAATACAGCCTGGTTTGCCTGTGCCCCATACAGCCCCACCTATGCAGAGGAAGAGGCAAGCCACCCGGATCAGCAGAGAGCGGGATTGCCCGCTGTAATAGCTTTCATTTGAATTTCCTGTCTTCCCGGGACTAATCGTCACAAAGCCCCACCTCTTGGCCTGACGCCTTTGATGACGTCACATGTCTCGCATTGGATCGGCATTCTGTCTATCAAAAGGCACCGGGCCAAAAGGTGGAGCTATGTGACGTGAGCCCCGGGAACACTGGAAGCTCTTACATCGGGCAATTCAGCTCTCTGCTGATACGGACAGCTCGCCTCTTCCTTTCCTCTCTCTTCCCCTGGCTGGGAGACTGTGCCGGCGGTACCCTTATCCTCACTGGGCCCCACTCGGCTGCGGGCCCCATAGTGCCCGCATGGGTCGCTATGGTGGTAGTTACGCCCCTGGTACCAGTAAATTTAGAGACCAAAATGTCAGATCAAAGGTGCAGTAGTGAGGAGGCCTACACGTTTCTGAGCATGACAGATGGTGAAGAGGAAGTCACTCATCTGTCAGATTCGGGCTCAGAATACGAACCAGTAGACAGCAGCGGCACCCTGACAGATAGCTCTGATGACGGAGTTGTGGTCCCTGCCAAGGTCAGGCATACCAGACCCCATTCTTCTGCTGTCGTTGAGGTGCAAGAACCGCAGGGATCTCATATGGAACAGAGAGCCAGTAATAGTGCCGCTCATCCTTCTGGTGAACTGGAAAGCACCAGCAGCCTAGTACATGCAGGTCGTACATCCAGCACTGCAGTGTCACGTGGTCACGTGGCGAATCCCATAAGTGCAGTCCAAGCTGGTGAGATGGCTAGCGTGAGTAGAGTCCCGCAGCCACCAAGAAGGCAAAGACAGGCCCTTTGAGCCCATAGTGCCCTTCCTGCTGCATTTGCCAATCCTAATTGGGGGCACAACACTTCTGCAGCACCCATACTTCCCCCATTCTCTGGCCAACCCGGAATTCAGGTGGAAACAGTTGATTTTACATCACTTGATTTTTATTCACTGTTTTTCACGGAAAGATCTCTATAGATCTATTGTGGACCAAAGCAATTTATATGCTGGTCAATTCATCGCCGCTAATCCCCGGCTGACCCTTGCCAGAGAATAGAAACCAATTACAGTTTCCGAATTTAAGACCTTCCTGGGCCTATGTCTCCTCATGGACATAACTAAAAAGGGAACCTTGCGGTCATATTGGTCCACTGACCCAGTTCACCATATGCCCGGGTTCTGCCTCCTTGACCAGGACACGATGCGAGCAGATCTTGTGGTTCATGTACTTCAATGATAATGAACTCTGTTGTCCTCGGGATGACCCTGAATTTGATTGGCTCTACAAAATTAGGCCCCTCGTAAACTACTTCGACCAACAGTTTGCAGCCTTGTTTACTCCACATCAAGTTGTCTGCATGGATGAGTCCCTGATTAAGTTTTCTGGCCACTTGTCATTCAAACAGTATCTTCCCAGCAAGCGTGCCAGATATGGGTTCAAGATGTATAAGCTCCGTGACAGGGCCACAGGCTATACATATAGTTTTATGGTTTATGAGGGAAGAGATAGTTACATAGAGCCGGAGAACTGCCCAGACTACATAGGGAATGCTGGTAAGATTGTGTGGTACTTGGTGTCACCCTTATTTGGAAATGGGTACCACTTGTATGTGGACAATTATTACACAAGCGTGCAACTTTTTAGTCACTTGTTTGATCACGGAATTGGCGCATGTGGCACCGTGCGATCTAATCACCGGGGCTTACCCCAGTGGCTTGTAGATTTCCGTTTTAGGCTGGGTGAGAGAGCCTGTTTGAGATGTAATAATTTGCTCACTGTGAAGTGGAGGGATAATAAGAATGTTTTTGTTCTGTCCTCCCTTCACGCAGACATGACGGTCCAAATTCCTACAGCGACTGGTGTTGTGGAGAAACCCCTCTGTGTCCATGAATATAAACTTAATATGGGAGGGGTGGACCTCAATGACCAGTTGCTGGCACCATACCTAATTGCCCGTAAGGCCAGACACTGGTACAAAAAAGTGTCTGTATACTTATTTCAATTGGCTCTGCTGAATGCTTTTGTGCTATACAAAGCTTCAGGATGAACTGTATCCTTCCTTAAATTCCAGGAAGAGATCATCACAGCCCTTCTGTTTCCAGACGGTGCTGTGGCCCAACTTCCCAATCCAAATGCAGTGAGCCAGCTGCATGAGAGGCATTTCCGCATGTCTTCTCTGGTACACCTACCCAAAGAAACCCCCAAAGAAGATGTTGTGTCTGTACAAAGTGTGGATATAGGCGTGAGACATGCTTTTATTGTCCCTCCTGTCCTGACCAACCTGGTCTTTGCATTGGTGACTGTTTCACACTAGTGGAGTATTAGCGTAGGGTACATCAATGCACAGTCCTAGGCATACTAACACAGGGTCTCGAAAGATGTGATGGCCATCACATTTTGAGAGACCCTAATGTGGAATGTTTACAGTTTAGAGTTTATATAAAAGTGCAAAAAAATAAAAACAAATAAAATACACACAGAAACAAAAACAAAAAAAGATAAAAAAGCCAAAAATAGTTGTGGTTTTATTTTTCTTCTCTCGCTCTCTATTGTCTGCTCTATTGTTCTATCTCTTTTGTTACAGTATTTTAGAACTGTAATGTTTTATTTTTACTATGTTTTATTGTGTTTGCTTTGCAGGTATGGTAAGTCTTAAGGCCCGTACGCATGATCTGACTTTTTGACAACAAACATGCAAATTAGCTGTTTTGGAGCAACATCCGACCGTGTGTACGCTCCATCGGACAAACTTTTACTGTTATAATCGGACTTTTGTTGGCTGTGCGAATGCACAAACTTTCCGGCAACAATAGTCCGATGGAGCAAAGTCCGATCGTGTGTACACAAAACCATCGGACTTTTGTACAAACTATAGTACGCAGCCGCAAGAATGTTTCCATCGCGATCCCATTGCGCTGGTTCTCGGCAACAGGGTACTGTACATCTCACGCTGGCTGCAATAGGAAAAACACATTTTCCTATTGCAGCTAGCACGAGAGGGAATTCCCCTCTGGGAGCATACCAGGCCCTTAGGTCTGGTATGGATTATAAGGGGAACCCCTTACGCCGTTCCCCCCAAAATCCATACCAGACCCTTATCCGAGCACGCAGCCCGGCTGGTCAGGAAAGGGGGTGAGGACGAGTGAGCGCCCACCCCGAGCCGTACCAGGCCGCATGCCCTCAACATGGGGGGTGGGTGCTTTGGGGGAGGGGGGCGCCCTGCCCATGTTGATGAGGACAAGGGCCTCTTCTCGACAACCCTGATCGTTGGTTGTTGGGGTCTGTGGGATGGGCGGCTTATCGGAATCTGGGAGCCCCCTTTAATAAGTACCTCTACCCATTCACCTAGGGAAAATGTGTCAATAAAAAAAACACACTACACAGGTTTTTAAAGTAATTTATTAGGCAGCTCCGGTGGTCTTCTTCTGCAGGGGTCTTCTTATGACTTCGGGGGTCTCTCCGGCCTCTTCTCCCAATGTCCGGTTCTTCTCCACTCTCTCTGGCCTCTTCTCCCGATGTCTGGTTCTCTGCTCTCTCCGGCCTCTTCTCCCGGTGTCCGGTTCTTCTCCCGGTGTCCGGTTCTTCTGCCGGGCTCCCCTGTTAACTTCTGCTCTTTTGCTGCTCTTTTGCTAGTGGTGGCCGGGCTTCTTCATTGTCTTCTCCCCTCTTCTTTTCTTCCGATGTTGACACGACGCTCTCTCCCGCTGTAATGCTGTGTGAGCGCCTCACAATTACTTATATAGGCAAGGGGCGTGGTCACCGGGTGATGTCATCTGATGATCCCGCCCCCTTATGACATCACAGCCCCAGCATGCCCCGGGACTGTGAGGTCATAAGGGGGCGGGGTCATTGGATTCTTGAATGGCTCAGCCAGAGCCCTGACTTAAACCCAATTGAGCATCTCTGGAGAGACCTAAAAATGGCTGTACACCAACGTTTGCCATCCAACCTGACAGAACTGGAGAGGATCTGCAAGGAGGAATGGCAGAGGATCCCCAAATCCAGGTGTGAAAAACTTGTTGCATCTTTCCAAAAAGACTCATGACTGTATTAGATCAAAAGGGTGCTTCTACTAAATACTGAGCAAAGGGTCTGAATACTTAGGATTTTAGCAAATGGCTGCAATATAACAAAGAGTGAAAAATTTAGGGGGTCTGAATACTTTCCGTCCCCATTGTATATATATATATATATATATATATATATAAGATAAAAGGAAAATGAGAGCAAGGTGTGTACAAAGGGAGGGGAGGGAGGCCAATATCCTAGTGAATTGAACTATAAAAAGAAATATGCACTAGGTGTGCATTTTGGGTCGCCCTTAATGGATATTGTTGGCCAAAAGTGAGTATTAATTCTCATAGATTGTTATGTATAAAAGTGCACTAGAGTGCCATCTTTATTAAACACATTCAATACATAAAAAAAGGGAGTAACAGTAGGAATTACAATTGTATAAAGTGCAAATACAAACACTGTACATTCGCTTGCATATAGAGGATAAAGCACCCATGTGCCTACAGCCCGCAGCCTGTATGTGGAAAATCAGGCGGATGAGGTGTATGGCATGTACCCGACATGTTTCGGAGATGGGTATGTATTACTCCTTCATCAAGGGATTTATGATTAGGTGCTCAAATCTATCTGTAAATATCAAAGAACAAAAGAATATAGTAATAAAAAATATCTGTGTCGTCATAAATTATATGCGACTGCATTTTTGCAATATATGCGATTTTAGTAATTATTGAAAGAAATAATATAGGGAAAGTATAATATGGACTAGTTATACTTACATCAATCTGATTCATAAAGACAAAAAACAACGATAAAAACAATGAAAGTGGAAGCAGGCTGGCTTCTGGTTCACATAACACAGGGTGGGCAACCAGGAGTGTGATGCAGAGCGTTGCAGCACTTTCACAAGGGATGACCGATGGAGATCTGTGTGTTTAAAAAGTGATGTTTGTAAGTGTACAAGGCATATAATTAAGCCAATGCTCTGCTGAAGGATAAAATAGTCATTCAGCTGTGGTTCACAAGAAAAGTAGGTATGTAAAGTAAGTATTCAAGTAGTCTGGAACAAAGTATCCTTTTACATTACCTTGTGGCTATTTGATAATCTCTCAAGACTCAGACCTCCAGGCAGCAGTTCAAAAGACTGACAAATGCCCAAGGAGTGTCTGTGTTTTAAATAGGACAACTGATTGGACATCAGCCAATCAGTGTCCACTCCACATAATCAGCTGCAAGATTAGCAGCCATGTGTGGAGATCGGGCATCCCCCAGATGACGAGGCGCGCGGCGTAGCCACGCCCACAGGGGCGTGATGACGTCACGCGTCTCGACGTCACCGGCGGGTATGCGGTCCCGGCGCGATTAACGAAAGCCACACCGGGAACCGTACAAGAGCTCGTCCACACGCAAAAGGCCTATGGGGCGCGCAACCAAGTGCTGCCCCATGGCCATGCGTGCGTAGAGCTTACCCGCCGGGTGTCCGTGCGCACGCGCACATCCAACACCAAGGAGGAACTGCGCCATCTTGTGGATGGAAGGTGAACTGGGTGAGTCACAAAAAGCCAGCCTGCTGTACATAAATGCATAAATACGGTAAAAAATGAATATATAAAGAAACATGAAGGAACAAAACAAGAAAAAGAAACACATGTATTAAATGACCAGAGGTTGCATGGAACAATTTGTAAAATACCAGTCAATTTCAAACAATGTTATTAGAATAAACAAAATCTTCACAATCTCTGAAGTAAACACAAAGTGTTCATTATTTTAGAACAGTTCGTATTCTAGCGGTATAAGGAACCCAGATATACATAGCGTTCAGACATACAGTACAGCGATGACCCAGATCAAAGACAGTTCAGATACATGTGAACATAATGTCCTGCATCCACACCTGTATCAATCTGGAGATACTCCATTACACCGACAGATACCACCTAGTACACAAAATGTTAAAGAAAAATGAGATTACTAGACTGGAAAGCAAGAAGAAACAATGGGGCACACCAGGAGGTCCCTATAGATCTAGTTCACAGACCCCTGATGTGAACCCAGGAAGGAATGGTTTGAAATTAAAGGCCCCGTTGAGGCCAGGTGGATGATTGGCCCGTAGATTATGTATCCATCTCAGTTCGCATTGGAGAAGACGCTTATTAAAATCTCCTCCTCTTGGACCGAAGTGGATGCGATCAAGGGCCAAAAAATATACTTTGGGGGTTGATGAGGGGTGAGCCATTGCCATATGGCGACCAATAGGGAGGTCTGGATCGCGTTTGCGTATGGTGCCAAGATGCTGGTAGATGCGTTTCCAGAACTCGTTTATGGTCTTACCAACATAGTAGCACCCGCATTCGCAGGTCAGTAAATATACTATTGCTGGGGTTTTGCAGTTAACGTAATGCTTGGGGGTAAACCTTTGGCCATTGGGCAAAATAATATTTTTTCGTTTGTCCATATATTGGCAATAGTGGCAGCCCCCACACATGTATGTTCCCAATACTTTACATGGATCGCCTTTACAGGTTTTGTACTCACTATTGACTATTTTGTCTCCTATAGATGGTGGCCTCCTATAGGTGACTATTGGGGCACTAGGGACAAAGGGGGCCAAGGTTTGGTCCATAGTTAATAAGTGCCAATATTTATTTAGAATGCGCTTTATCTGCCTATGTTCTGAAGAATATGTCGTGATAATTCTGGTTGTTTCATCTTTACTGGGTTGTTTGTGTGCATTAAGTAAGTCACGACGAGATTGATTGAGCGCTCGTTTATACGCTTTTTTTAAACAGGTGTTTGAGTATCCTCTTTCGAGGAGTCTCTTTTTTAGGGTATTAGCTTCTGTTTTAAATCTGGCATCATCGGAGCAGTTGCGGCGTGCTCTTAGATATTGGCTATATGGTATGGAGGTTAAAAGGGGCTTGGGATGAAAACTACTTGCGTGCAACAAAGAGTTGCCGGCTGTGGGTTTTCGGTATAGTTCACTAGAAAGATTGCCATCTAGTGATCTTTTGACCAATACATCCAAAAATATAATTTCCTTTGGACTGTGGGTCATTGTAAATTTTAAATTAAAGTCGTTCTTGTTAATACAGTTAAGAAATTCATGTAGTAATTCAGTTGGCCCATCCCATATCAGGAAGATATCGTCTATGTACCGTCGCCATGTAATAACATGGCGCATATACACAGACAACGACTCCTGGACAAGCAGTGAATGTTCCCACTCCCCCAGGTACAGATTGGCGTACGATGGGGCACAACATGTCCCCATCGCCACGCCCTGTACCTGGAGGTAGTGGGAACCATCAAAGCAAAAGAAGTTATGGTTGAGTATAAACTCAAGAGAAGTCAAGATAAATTCAATATATTTGGGTTCAGAATCGCTATATTGTTGCAAAATGTGTTGTATGGCTGATAGCCCTTTGGCATGGGGGATAGTGCAATACAAGGATTCCACATCGATGGCTACCAATTGGGTGCCTTCTTCTATGTGTATATCTTGAATAATCTGTAAGAAATGGATTGTATCGCGTACATACGATGATAGGCAAGTAACTAGAGGTTTTAGATGGTTATCAACTACACGACTGAGATTTTCTGTTAGGCTTCCACAGCCTGAGATGATAGGTCTGCCCGGTGGTTTTTTCTTTTGTTTATGCAACTTCGGTAACGCATAGAAAGTTGCCTCTTTGGGATGGCTAGTCCTAATGAACTCCCAAACTTGTTTAGATATTGCATTGTGTTGAAATGCAGTGTCAACAAGTGTATAGAAGTCGTGAGTGAATTTGTCCAATAGAGATTTAGAAATGGGGCGGTACCATTCATGATTTTGTAATATGTCCATGCACATCTCTGTGTATTGTACATTGTCCATAACCACGACGTTGCCACCCTTGTCGGAGGGTTTAATGACAACGTCGTGGTTACGTGACAACGCCTCCAGAGCCAACCGTTCATCACGGTTGAAATTGGGGTGTGAATGCGAAAAGTTTTTCATTTTATTGATATCTGTTGATACCAATTTAAGGAAAGCTGCAGCGTTGGGGTTGGAACTGGGCGAGGGATATAGAGTGGATTTGTTTTTCAATGTACATACTTGCGTATGTGAAGTTGGTATAACATCCATGTTCCTGTCGGAGTCATGGGTGTTTTCCTGGGTCAAAGGATTTTCAAAATCGTTTTCGTCTAACAAGGCAACAAGATTATCTAATGCTTGAATCTCTTGATTTGTGAATTTCTGTTCCGTCATGGGTTTTTTTGCATAAAGGCTTTTTAGTAAGACTTTGCGGATGAATAGATGTATATCTTTAATGGCTCCAAATCTGTCCAGACGGGTGTCTGGACAGAAAGTGAGGCCACGTCCTAGAACAGCCAATTCGTGTTCATTGAGTGAGTATGATGATAAGTTGACTACATTTAGCGTGGTTGATGTTGATTGAGTTTGTGGGCCTTGGATGACTGTGTTTTTGTTTGTTTTTGATGCGTTTGCATGCGGCCTCGCATTTGGTCTAAAAAAGTTCCAGGGGGCATGGATTGTGATTGTGGTGTAGTGGGCATAAAGGATGATGTATTTAAAGACGATCCGGAACAACTGGCCGGAGTCTGTACATCTGATGTGTCGCTATTAAGATGCTGGTTAATATGGGAGCCATTACTTGCCTGTGAAGGGGAGCTCTCCATGTGTGAAGACTCATCATAAGACTCATTGCCCTGGCGACGCCTTTTAAATTGTCGACGACCTTTGTTATGAGCAGAGGGCTGTAGGGAAGAAGAGACAGGTGAGTATACACAAGATTCAGATGCGTTTTTTTGTTGTTTGTTTCTTTGTGGTTTTTTGGAAAATTTATTGTTTGTATTGGTTTGCCATTTATAAGCTCTACCGTCTTCAAAGGCTTTCCTATCGCGTTGTAATTTTTTGTCCTTTTTGATTAGTATATTTTTATTAAACTCTTCTAGATGTCGTTTTAGTCTTTCTTCTGACTCAGAGAAGGACACATGAGTTTTTAATGGTGACATTTGATTTTGTAATTTTTCCAATTTGCTATCTATGTCAGTTATACGTTTGGTATACTCATCAATGAGCAGCAGCATCATTTTCCTTGAGCATTCCTTTAAGTTTTCCTCCCACACCACCTTAAAACTAGGGTCTATATGCTCAAAAGTAGGAAAAATTTGTACCCTAAGTCCAAAGGGGTTTAGATTAGCCGAAATGTAATCTTTAAAGGATTTAATGTGCCAGTGCAAGAGAGATTTTTTCTCTAACAATTGACTTAGGGTAGAGAAAGTTGTAGACAGTTCAAAATCAAGAGATTCTTTCTTTTCAAATTCATTGTGTACTTTGGACATGAAGTCCGTCCAGTGACTTCCTTGGTATAGAGCCATACTAACAGAAAAGGAAGAAATAGAAAAATAGGAGAAACAAGATCAAACAATGCAATCTAAACTAGTCCGTTGTATGTACACACGTTGCTTCCCATGAAGGAGGGACTTACACCGGTATTTGCTACCTATCATGAAAGATAAAAGGAAAATGAGAGCAAGGTGTGTACAAAGGGAGGGGAGGGAGGCCAATATCCTAGTGAATTGAACTATAAAAAGAAATATGCACTAGGTGTGCATTTTGGGTCGCCCTTAATGGATATTGTTGGCCAAAAGTGAGTATTAATTCTCATAGATTGTTATGTATAAAAGTGCACTAGAGTGCCATCTTTATTAAACACATTCAATACATAAAAAAAGGGAGTAACAGTAGGAATTACAATTGTATAAAGTGCAAATACAAACACTGTACATTCGCTTGCATATAGAGGATAAAGCACCCATGTGCCTACAGCCCGCAGCCTGTATGTGGAAAATCAGGCGGATGAGGTGTATGGCATGTACCCGACATGTTTCGGAGATGGGTATGTATTACTCCTTCATCAAGGGATTTATGATTAGGTGCTCAAATCTATCTGTAAATATCAAAGAACAAAAGAATATAGTAATAAAAAATATCTGTGTCGTCATAAATTATATGCGACTGCATTTTTGCAATATATGCGATTTTAGTAATTATTGAAAGAAATAATATAGGGAAAGTATAATATGGACTAGTTATACTTACATCAATCTGATTCATAAAGACAAAAAACAACGATAAAAACAATGAAAGTGGAAGCAGGCTGGCTTCTGGTTCACATAACACAGGGTGGGCAACCAGGAGTGTGATGCAGAGCGTTGCAGCACTTTCACAAGGGATGACCGATGGAGATCTGTGTGTTTAAAAAGTGATGTTTGTAAGTGTACAAGGCATATAATTAAGCCAATGCTCTGCTGAAGGATAAAATAGTCATTCAGCTGTGGTTCACAAGAAAAGTAGGTATGTAAAGTAAGTATTCAAGTAGTCTGGAACAAAGTATCCTTTTACATTACCTTGTGGCTATTTGATAATCTCTCAAGACTCAGACCTCCAGGCAGCAGTTCAAAAGACTGACAAATGCCCAAGGAGTGTCTGTGTTTTAAATAGGACAACTGATTGGACATCAGCCAATCAGTGTCCACTCCACATAATCAGCTGCAAGATTAGCAGCCATGTGTGGAGATCGGGCATCCCCCAGATGACGAGGCGCGCGGCGTAGCCACGCCCACAGGGGCGTGATGACGTCACGCGTCTCGACGTCACCGGCGGGTATGCGGTCCCGGCGCGATTAACGAAAGCCACACCGGGAACCGTACAAGAGCTCGTCCACACGCAAAAGGCCTATGGGGCGCGCAACCAAGTGCTGCCCCATGGCCATGCGTGCGTAGAGCTTACCCGCCGGGTGTCCGTGCGCACGCGCACATCCAACACCAAGGAGGAACTGCGCCATCTTGTGGATGGAAGGTGAACTGGGTGAGTCACAAAAAGCCAGCCTGCTGTACATAAATGCATAAATACGGTAAAAAATGAATATATAAAGAAACATGAAGGAACAAAACAAGAAAAAGAAACACATGTATTAAATGACCAGAGGTTGCATGGAACAATTTGTAAAATACCAGTCAATTTCAAACAATGTTATTAGAATAAACAAAATCTTCACAATCTCTGAAGTAAACACAAAGTGTTCATTATTTTAGAACAGTTCGTATTCTAGCGGTATAAGGAACCCAGATATACATAGCGTTCAGACATACAGTACAGCGATGACCCAGATCAAAGACAGTTCAGATACATGTGAACATAATGTCCTGCATCCACACCTGTATCAATCTGGAGATACTCCATTACACCGACAGATACCACCTAGTACACAAAATGTTAAAGAAAAATGAGATTACTAGACTGGTTGCCCACCCTGTGTTATGTGAACCAGAAGCCAGCCTGCTTCCACTTTCATTGTTTTTATCGTTGTTTTTTGTCTTTATGAATCAGATTGATGTAAGTATAACTAGTCCATATTATACTTTCCCTATATTATTTCTTTCAATAATTACTAAAATCGCATATATTGCAAAAATGCAGTCGCATATAATTTATGACGACACAGATATTTTTTATTACTATATTCTTTTGTTCTTTGATATTTACAGATAGATTTGAGCACCTAATCATAAATCCCTTGATGAAGGAGTAATACATACCCATCTCCGAAACATGTCGGGTACATGCCATACACCTCATCCGCCTGATTTTCCACATACAGGCTGCGGGCTGTAGGCACATGGGTGCTTTATCCTCTATATGCAAGCGAATGTACAGTGTTTGTATTTGCACTTTATACAATTGTAATTCCTACTGTTACTCCCTTTTTTTATGTATTGAATGTGTTTAATAAAGATGGCACTCTAGTGCACTTTTATACATAACAATCTATGAGAATTAATACTCACTTTTGGCCAACAATATCCATTAAGGGCGACCCAAAATGCACACCTAGTGCATATTTCTATATATATATATATATATATATATATATATATATATATATATATATATATATATATATATATATATATATATATATATATATATATATTATATACAGTGCAGTCAGTGTACAGTATATACAGGCAGTGTACAGTATATAATACAGTGTATTATTAAGGGGAACCCTATGACAGAATTAAGATAAAGAAAATGGCATGGGTCCGCCCCCCCCCCCCAGTCTAATAGATTTTAAAGAGAACTCCACGCCAAAATTAAAAAAAAATAATAAAAAAACAGCTGGGATCCCCCCAAAGTCCATACCAGGCCCTTTGGGTCTGGCATAGATTTTAAGGGGAACTTCACGCCAAATTGTTTTAAAAAAATTGGCGTGGGGACCCCCCAAAATCCATACCAGACCCTTATTCGAGCAAGCAACCTGGCAGGCCAGGAAAGGGGGGAACTAGCGAGCACCCCCCTCCTGAACCATACCAGGTTGCTTGCCCTCAACATGGGGAGGGTGCTTTGGATCCCCCAAAGCACCTTGTCCCCATGTTGATGGGGACAAGGGCCTCTTTCGCACAACCCTTGCTCAGTGGTTGTGGAGGTCTGCGGGCAGGGGGCTTATTAGAATCTGGAAGTCCCCTTTAACAAGGGGGCCCCCAGATCCCGTCCCCCATGTGAATGGGTAGGGGTACATTGTACCCCTACCCATTCACCAAAAAAGTGTCAAAAAGTAAAAACCAGAAAAGACAGTTTTTGACAATTTCTTTATTAAAAAAAGAAGAAAAAAAAAAGTGTCCCACAATGTCCGTCCATCTTCTATCACGCCGCCCAATGGACCAAAAAAATAGAAAGAAAAAAAGCTTTGATGGGAGGCGTCCCACTGACTGCTGTTGTTTCTTGGTGACAGCTGTTATAAAGGCAAAGGCGGGGCCACCCAGTGACGTTACATAGTGACCCTGCCCCTCCTGACATCATGTGCCATCAGAGGATGGCGGGATCATTCAGTTGCATCAGCGGGTGGCCCCACTCTCGCCTTTATGTCACAGCCAAGAGACAAT
This sequence comes from Lithobates septentrionalis, assembly GCA_037952835.1. Lineage (NCBI taxonomy): Eukaryota > Metazoa > Chordata > Amphibia > Anura > Ranidae > Lithobates > Lithobates septentrionalis. Next base: position 14,328,073 of record JBBDGP010000082.1, on the reverse strand, counting down.
AGTCGCCGGGAGGCCTCCCATGGAGGCTGAGTTTTTGCTTTTTTTTCTATTTTTCTTGACCGTAGGGAGGCGTGATTGGTGGTGAACATCTCGGGACACTTTTTTTCTTTTCTTTTTTTATTGCCAAAAACCCAAAGGGCCTGGTAAGGACTGGGGGGGACTTACGCCATTTTTTTCCCTTGATTTTTGTCTATAATACCGGGAGTCGGCAATACATTACAGCCGCGAGCAAGTTTAAATGACATTTTTTCCTTTAGAAATTTGCTGTGGGACTGTAAAACACATCAGACGGATGCACCATTTTACAGGCAGACTAAGGGGACCCCCAGGCACGATATTTAAAGGAATATTTCATTTTTATTGTTTCACTTAAAGCATTCTTAAAATCACAGCTCCTGAAAAACAGTTGTTTTAAAAACGTTATTGTGCATCGATACATGTCCCCTGGGGCAGCACCCGGGTCCTCATACACTTTTTTATGGCAATAACTTGCATATAAGCCTTTATAATGAGCACTTTTTTTTATTTTTCATGTTGGTGTCCCATAGACTTTAATAGGGTTCACACAAATTTTTTGCCTGTTTGCATGTTCTGGTGCGAACCGAACCAAGGGATGTTCCGCCCATCCCTAGAAGAAAGCTCAATGGAGGTAGCCTGAAAGGAGATAGAGGATCTCCTAACCAGGCCAACAGCAGATGAAACACAAGTTCACTTCTCAGGACACCAATGTATGGAGCTAACTTGTGTCTCATCTGCTGATAGGACCACTGTTGGCCCAGTTAGAATGGATGTTTTTACCTTAATGGCATCAAACTAGATTGGGTCTATGTAGATATGGTGTTTTACTATTTATTACCATTACATTTATAAACATACTGCATGCTGCCAATTTCATCACAGTCCTGAGTAAATGTGGGAGCATGCAAAACGTGTTGAGCATTCTGTAGTGGAAACAGTGCTACATTGTTAAAGAGCATGTGATTTGTTGATTATACAGTATAGGTTGAATTTGTGATGTGCACCATACTTATCTCATTTTTAAACTAGTGAAATGTCTTGTCTTAATAAATCTGGTATTTTTGCAAATTTGTTTTGTTAATATGTGCTTAGGTGCTGTGTTCTAAAGTCCTATGCAGAATTATCAAAATGTCAGTTTTGCAATAGTTAGGTCCCTTTCACACAGATGTTTAGTCTAGATCTGTCAGTTTTTCAGACGGATCCAGACTGAATCACAATGTATGTCTATGAGTGGGCAGATGTAAACAGATGATCATCCATTTACAACTGTCGACATCCATGTCCGTTCAGTAAAAAACATTTTATTTACCAGCCAACAACCAGATCCATTGAAACAGAATGGGACGGGTGTAAACGGATGTAAACTGAATCCTGTTTTGCTTTAAAAAAAATGTGACTAAACGGATCTCCGTGTGAAAGGGGTCTAAGATGTCTTTTTTTTATAAACATCTTCAGTAAAAAAAAATCAGATGTTTCAAGTACCTCTGTATGACTTTATCAAACAAAGGCTTTTCTAATAGTTGAGAAATTGTTGTTTTTATTTTCACATTAAACTACTTTCTCATGCCTAATGTCACTCAAAGTACATAGCCAATGCAATTGCATTTTGAGACCAAATACTTGAAATGTTGATTTAAAATACAAACAAAAATGTCTGTTTAGAAAATCTATATACTTTTATTGCTAAATTCTTTATACAAATAATGAAGCAGCAGATTCAATCATTATTAAAGTTATTTTCATTATCTGACTCAATTTGAGAAGACTTTGAAGTTGATGGCCAATTTAATCTTCAAAGAATTCACTTTTTAGATGGTGTGATATTTCTTTGCATACTTCCATTACATTATTCATATCATAACTATACCTCTAGCTACCAACAAACTACCATATTAGCTTTTTATATCAAATAGTTTCAACTGAATTTGTTTGCTTTTGAAAGTTTGTATTTTGAAGAACTTTTGTAGACCCAGCAGTAAAATTCATATGCCGTTTAAATCAATAAAGATAATGCAAACATCACAGAACTGCATTAATACTTTTATTAATGAAGTACCTCTTGCTTTCCAGCAATAAAAAAGCTTTTGCACCCGAGTGCAGGTCTAAAGCCTAGCAGCCACATGCTGTTACTGGCAACCATAGCAATCTGATTGTTTTTCATCATCAAAAACTGCAAAGTTTATTGTTTTGAAAATAAGCAGGCCTTGCCTGGTAGACTTAAAAGGGTTAACGTCCAGGGAGCTTAGACTGTATATGTATTAATTGACAAATACAGTTGCCTAATATATAATTTAAAACTATTGCAAACTATAAGGAATTACCATTTGTGCCTGGCAGCTTCTAGCCCAGTGCCTTCTTCCTCTGAAAGGTGCCCTTTTATCTGTTTTAGTGTCTATTGCATTATATGTTAGCTTGTGGGTGCAATTCATACCTGTTAAGCAGCCCATAGATGATTTGATTTTCTTTCCTTCCTCAATGAGTGGAAGGAAAGAAAATTGCTCAATTTCTCCATAAACACAGTCAGTGTCGTTAAGGAAATGCCTTCTGCAATGTTATTGTGTCCTGATGGCGCAGGTGGCATGGGAAGCCTTCCTGGCCTGCAGAACAAAATGATTACTATATATATATATATATATAATATTTATATATATAATATTTTTTCTGTTCTCTTTTCTATTATGTTTCATTTTATTCTAATCTTTTCTATTCAAATTCATTCTACCCAAAATTCCAATTTCAGAAGATGGTTATATATATATATATATATATATATTTTTTTTTTCTCTATATGCTGGTCTATTGTTTTTCTATGCTATTCTTTTCTATTATTTTCTAATTTATTCCAATCTTTTTTATTTGAATGCAAATTCAGTCTATACGAAATTCGAATTTCGGAAAATGGTTATATAGAACTAGAATGAAATCAAATTCTAATAGAAAAGACTAGAATAGAAAAAATATATATATAGATAGATATAGATATAGATATATATATATATATATATATATATATATATATATATATATATATATATATATATATATATATATATATATATATATATATATATATCTATATCTATATATATATATCTATATGTATATAGATATATAAACATCTTCCGGAATTGGAATTTGGTACAGAATGAATTCGAATTTGAATAGAAAAGATTAGAATAGAAAATATTATATATTTTTCTATTCTGTTCTATTGTTTTCCTATGCTATTCTTTTATATTATTTTCTATTCTATTCTAATCTTTTCTATTGGAATTCGATTTCATTCTATACGAAATTCGAATTTCGCAAAATGGTTATATATAGTTTATTTTTTCAAATTCGGTCAAATTTTTTCGAACGCGGTAGAATTTTTTCGAATTTGATAGTTTTTTTAAAATACGGTAGAATTTTTTCGAATTTGATAGTTTTTTTCGGATGCGGTCAAATTTTTTCAAATTCGAATACGAAACTAAACGAATCCCGAAAACGAATGTAATGAATGCAACACATTTAACTAAACGATTTTAGTTAACCACTTCAATACAGGGCACTTACAGTACCTGACCCGAGATTGTGTTTCCAGCGCGATCCCATCGTGCTGGTTCTCGGCGACAGGGTGCTGTGCATGTCGCGCTGGCTCGCTCATCGGGAAAGGAAAACTGTTTTTTCCTTTCGTGATGAGTGACAGGCAGTTCTGACAGCTGCCTGGTATGAATCATGCAGAGGAACGCCGCACCAAATTTTAAATAAAAAAAATGGCATCGGTTCCCCCCAGGGGCATACCAGGCCCTTTGGTCTGGTATGGATTTTAAGGGGAACCCCCTACACTGATAAATTGGCATGGGGGTCCCCCAAAATCCATACCAGACCCTTATCCGAGCACGCAGCCCGGTCGGTCAGGAAAGGGGGTGGGGACGAGCAAGCACCCCCCCTCCTGAACCGTACCAGGCCGCATGCCCTCAACATGGGGGGGTGGGTGCTTTGGGGAAGGGGGGGTGCCCTGCAAGCCCCCCCAACCCCAAAGCACCTTGTCCCCATGTTGATGAGGACAAGGGCCTCTTCCCGACAACCCTGGCCGTTGGTTGTCGGGGTCTGTGGGCGGAGGGCTTATTGGAATCCGGGAGCCCCCTTTAATAAGGGGACCCCACAGATCCTGCCCCCACCCTATGTGAATGAGTATGGGGTACCCTACCCATTCACCTGGGGGAAAAAGTGTCAATAAAAAAAAAATTCACAGGTTTTAAAACGAATTTATTAGGCAGCTCTGGGGGTCTTCTTCTGATTTCGGGGGTCTTCTTCTGACTGTGGGGGTCTTCTTCCAACTTCGGGGTCTTCTTCCAACTTCTCCGCTCTCTCCAGCCTCTTCTCCCGGTGTCCGCTTCTTCTCCCGCTCTCCGGAATCTTCTCCCGGTGTCCGGTTCTTCTGCCGGGCTCCTCCACTATCTTCTGCCGCTCTTTTGCTAGCGGTGGCCTGGTCTTCGCTGTCTTGTTCCTTCTTCTCTTCTTCCGATGTCTCCCACTGTAATGATGTGTGCGAGGTGCGGAGCGACTTATATAGGCATGGGGCTTGGTCACCGGGAGCTGTCACCCGGTGACCCTGCCATTATGATGTCACAGTCCCGGGGCATGATGGGACTGTGACATCATAGGGGCGGGGTCACCGGGTGACAGTGCCCAGTGACCAAGCCCCATGCCTATATAAGTCGCCCCTGCACCTCGCACACATCATTACAGTGGGAGACAGCGTCGTGTCAACATCGGAAGAAGAGAAGAAGGAACAAGACGGTGAAGACTGGGCCACCGCTAGCAAAAGAGGGGCAGAAGATAGCGGAGGAGCCCAGCAGAAGAACCGGACACCGGGAGAAGAGGCCGGAGAGTGGGAGAAGAAGCGGACACTGGGAGAAGAGGTTGGAGAGAGTGGAGAAGAAGCGGACACCGGGAGAAGAGGCCAGAGAGAGAGGAGAAGTTGGAAGAAGACCCCCGAAGCCAGAAGAAGACCCTGAAGTTGGAAGAAGATCCCCGCAGTCAGAAGAAGACCCCCGAAGTCGGAAGAAGACCCCCGGAGCTGCCTAATAAATTACTTTTAAAACCTGTGTAGTGTGTTTTTTTATTGACACTTTTCCCCCAGGTGAATGGGTAGGGGTATGATGTACCCCATACTCATTCACATAGGATGGGGGGCCGGGATCTGGGGGCCCCCTTATTAAAGGGGGCTTCTGGATTCTGATAAGCCCTCCGCCCGTAGACCCCAACAACCAAAGGCCAGGGTTGTCGGGAAGAGGCCCTTGTCCTCATCAACATGGGGACAAGGTGCTTTGGGGTGGGGGGGCCCACAGGGCGCCCCCCCTTCCCCAAAGCACCCACCCCCCTCTTCTCCTGGTGTTCGACCTCTTCTCCTGGTGTCCAGTTCTTCTGGCGGCTCCTCCGCTATCTTCTGCCGCTCTTTTGCTAGCGGTGGCCCGGACTTCTGTGTCGTCTTCTTCCCTCTTCTCTTCTTCCGATGTTGACACGACGCTCTCTCCCGCTGTAATGCTGCGTGAGGGGGAGTGGTCATGTCACCCGATTATCACGTCCCCTTGTGACGTCACAGTCCCAGCATGCCCCGGGACTGTGACGTCATAAGGGGGCGGGGTCACCGCCTATATAAGTCATTGCGAAGCACTCACACAGCATTACAGCTGGAGAGAGCGTTGTGTCAACATCGGTAGAAAAGAAGAGTGAAGAAGACAACGTAGAAGAGCAGGCCACTGCTAGCAAAAGAGCGGCAGAAGATAGTGGAGGAGCCAGCAGAAGAACCCCGGAGCTGCCTAATAAATTACTTTAAAAACCTGTGTAGTGTGTTTTTTATTGACACTTTTTTCCCTAGGTGAATGGGTAGGTGTAGGGGTATGATGCACCCCATACTCATTCACATAGGGTGGGGGGCTGTGATCTGGGGGCCCCCTTATTAAAGGAGGCTCCCGGATTCCAATAAGCCCTCTGACAAGACCCCGACAACCAAAGGCCAGGGTTGTCAGGAAGAGGCCCTTGTCCTCATCAACATAGGGACAAGGTGTTTTGGGGTGGGGGGGCCCGCAGGGCGCCCCCCTTCCCCAAAACGCCCACCCCCATGTTGAGGGCATGCGGTCTGGTACGGTTCAGGGGGGGGGCGCTTGCTCATCCCCTCCCCCTTTCCTGACCGGCCGGGCTGCGTGCTCGGATAAGGGTCTGATATGGATTTTGAGGGGGACCGCAACGCTGATTTTTCGGCGTATGGGGTTCCCCTTAAAATCCATACCAGACCTAAGGGCCTGGTATGCCCCTGGGGGGGAACCCACACCAGTTTTTTTATTTAAAATTTGGCGCGGCGTTCCCCTTCATGATTCATACCAGACAGCTGTCAGCACTGCCTGTCACTCATCGCGAAAGGAAAAAACTGTTTTCCTTTCCCGATGAGCGAGCCAGCTTGGCGCTGGCTCCCGCGACAGGGCTCGCAGGTGTCAAATCTCACCAACAATATTGACACAATATCGCGGTCACCTACTGTATACACCTTCCTGCCCAGACCAATTTTCAGCTTTCAGTGCTGTTGCAGTTTGAATGACAATTGCGCGGTCATCCATCACTGTACCCAAACTAAATTTTTATCTTTTTGTTCCCACAAATAGAGCTTTCTTTTGGTGGAATTTGATCACCTCTGCGGTTTTTATTTTTTGCTAAATAAATACAAAAAGACCGAAAATTTTGAAAAAATAAAAGTTTTGCTTTTGTTTCTGTTATAAAATTTTGTAAATAAGTAAGTTTTCTCTTTCACTCATGGGCACTGATAAGGCAGCACTGACAGGCACTAATAAGGTGGCACCGATGAGGTGGCACCAATGAGCGGGCACTGACGGGCACTGATGGGCACTGACAATGGGCACTGATATGTGGCACTGATGGGCACTGGTAGGCGGCACTGATGGGTGGCACTGATATGCAGCACTGATGGGCATTGATAGGCGGCACTGATGGGCACTCATGGGTGGCACTGGTGGGCACTGATGGGCACTGATAGGCAACACTGATGGGCACTGAAAGAGTGCAAAGATGGGTTCTTATGGGTGGCACGGACAGGCGGCACTGCTGGGCACTGATAGGCGGCACTGATGGGCACTGATGGGCACTGAAAGGCAGCACTGCTGGGCACTGCTGGGCATTGATATGTGGCACTGATGGGCACTGATCCGCGGCAATGATATGAGGCACTGATAGGCATCCCTGGTGGCACTGGCAGTGGTAGGCATTGGGAGTGGGCACTGATTGGCATTGTGATTGATTGGACACGGCTGATCACGTGGTAAAGAGTCTCCATCAGAGACTCTTTACCTAGATCGGAGTTGCAGTGTGTCATACTGACACACTGCAACAATGATCGCCGCGATGCGTGCCCCCGGGGGCACGCAGCGGCTTAATATCCTGATCACATCATATGATGTCCGGGCAGGATATTGAAACTACTTTGCTGCCATCATACTGCTATATGGTGGGCGGCAAGTGGTTAAATAACGAATCGAAACAAAACAAAACTAAACAAATTTTTTCATCCTGCACATGTCTAGTTTTTATAGCATACCACTTCTTGTTTTACATGTTACCAAAGGTGTTACCAAAAGCTGAACATCCCTTCCAGAGATTACAAAAAGATATATATCCAGATGCCCAAGTCAGGATCTTACAAGTATGCATTTTGTCTGTATGGACCAGGGATGAGCCGAACACCGCCCGATTCAGTTCGCTCCAGAACATGCGAACAGGCAAAAAATTAGTTCGAACACACGAACACTGTTAAAGTCTATGGGACTCAAACATGAATAATCAAAAATGCTATTTTTAAAGGCTTATATGCAAGATATTGTCATAAAAAGTGTTTGGAGACCTGGGTCCTGCCCCAGGGGACATGGATCAATGCAAAAAAAAGTTTTAAAAACGGCGTTTTTTTATAGGAGCAGTGATTTTAATAATGCTTAAAGTGAAACAATAAAAGTGTAATATTCCTTTAAATTTCATACCTGGGGGTGTCTATAGTATGCCTGTAAAGGGGCGCATGTTTCCCGTGTTTAGAACAGTCTGACAGCAAAATGACATTTCAAAGGAAAAAAGTCATTTAAAAGTATTTGTGGCTATATGAATTGTCGGTCCGACAATACACATAAAAGTTCATTGATAAAAACGGCACAGGGGAATCCCAAAACCAAAATTTTAAAAAAAAGGCGTGGGGGTCCCCTTAAATTCCATACCAGGCCCTTCAGGTCTGGTATGGATAATAAGGGGAACCCCACACCAAAAAAAAAAAAAGGCGTGGGGGTCCCCCTCAAAATCCATACCAGACCCTTATCTGAGCACCTGGCAGGCTGCAGAAAAAGAGGGGGGATGAGAGAGCGCCCCCCCTCCTGAACCGCACCAGGCTACATGCCCTCAACATTGGGAGGGTGCTTTGGAGGGTCGCCCCCAAAGCACCTTGTCCCTATGTTGATAAGGACAAGGGCCTCATCCCCACAACCCTTGCCCGGTGGTTGTCGGGGTCTGCGTGCGGGGGGCTTATCGGAATCTGGAAGCCCCCTTTAACATGGGGACCCCCAGATCCCGGCCCCCCCCTGTGTGAAATGGTAAGGGGTACCCCTACCATTTCACAAAAAAAGTGTCAAAAATGTTAAAAATGACAAGAGACAGTTTTTGACAATTCCTTTTTTAAATGCTTCTTCTTTCTTCTATCTTCTATCTTCTTTCTTCTATCTTCTATCTTCTATCTTGGGGTTCCTAGCACTAAGTGGCCCTGAGATACGGGGCCCCAAAGTCAGTCAACTATGTCCATCTGCAGCAATGTCATTTCGGGACCCTTTGGGTTCAGAGACCCCAAATTTTGGCTTCAGCTAGGGGGCCTCTAGGAACCCTTAACTACTGAGTTTGAAGTTTGGGGGACCTACGGATGCAAATGGCCACAGTGAAGCATGCAAATGGACACAGTGAGGCTGCAAATGGGCATTGTTGACCTTCTTTTCCACTTACAGTAGCTGTGCATTTCTCACCCTCGTCTTATACTCGGGTCAATAGGTTTTTCCCATTTTTTTGTGGTAAATTAGGGCCTCGAATTATACTCGGATGGACTTTTACTCGAGTATATACGGTATTATGTAAACAAAATACACAAGGAGCACTTTACAGTTTATATATTGACTGACACCAAGGATGTTGAAAGGTAGTCGCAGGTCAATTCATCCCTACTAGGGAATAGAAAAGTAGTGGAAGAGAATAAAGACACTGAAAAAAAGAAAAAAGTCAGTCACAAAGCAAAAATACCGTAATACAGATCACATGGTCCTAAGTATTCAGACCCTTTACTGTGACACTCGTATATTTAACTCAGGTGCTGTCCATTTCTCCTGATCATCCTTGAGATGGTTCTACACCTTCATTTGAGTCCAGCTGTGTTTGATTATACTGATTGGACTTGATTAGGAAAGCCACACACTTGTCTATATAAGACCTTACAGCTCACAGTGCATGTCAGAGCAAATGAGAATCATGAGGTCAAAGGAACTGCCTGAAGAGCTCAGAGACAGAATTGTAGCAAGGCACAGATCTGGCCAAGGTTACAAAAAATTTCTGCTGCACTTAAGGTTCCTAAGAGCACAGTGGCCTCCATAATCCTTAAATGGAAGACCTTTGGGAAGACCAGAACCCTTCCTAGAGCTGGCCGTCCAGCCAAACTGAGCTATCGGGGGAGAAGAGCCTTGGTGAGAGAGGTAAAGAAGAACCCAAAGATCACTGTGGCTGAGCTCCAGAGATGCATTTGGGGAGATGGGAGAAAGTTGTAGAAAGTCAACCATCACTGCAGCCCTCCACCAGTCGGGGCTTTATGGCAGAATGGCCTGACAGAAGCCTCTCCTCAGTGCAAGACACATGAAAGCTCGCATGGAGTTTGCTAAAAAACACCTGAAGGACTTCAAGATGGTGAGAAATAAGATTCTCCGGTCTGATGAGACCAAGATAGAACTTTTTGCCCTTAATTCTAAGCGGTATGTGTGGAGAAAACCAGGCACTGCTCATCACCTGTCCAATACAGTGCCAACAGTGAAGCATGGTGGTGGCAGCATCATGCTGTGGGGGTGTTTTTCAGCTGCAGGAACAGGACGACTGGTTGCAATCGAGGGAAAGATGAATGCGGCCAAGTATAGGCATATCCTGGAAGAAAACCTTCTCCAGAGTGCTCAGGACCTCAGACTGGGCCGAAGGTTTAAATTCCAACAAGACAATGACCCTAAGCACACAGCTAAATTAACGAAGGAGTGGCTTCACAACAACTCTGTGACTGTTCTTGAATGGCCCAACCAGAGCCCTGACTTAATCCCAATTGAGCTTCTCTGGAGAGACCTAAAAATGGCTGTCCACCAACGTTTACCATCCAACCTGACAGAACTGGAGAGGATCTGCAAGGAGGAATGGCAGAGGATCTCCAAATCCAGGTGTGAAAAACTTGTTGCATCTTTACCAAAAAGACTCATGGCTGTATTAGATCAAAAGGGTGCTTCTACTAAATACTGAGCAAAGGGTCTGAATACTTAGGACCATGTGATATTTCAGTTTTTCTTTTTTAATAAATCTGCAACAATTCTGTGTTTTTCTGTCAATATGGGGTGCTGTGTGTACATTAATGAGGAAAAAAATGAACTTAAATGATTTTAGCAAATGGCTGCAATATAACAAAGAGTGAAAAATTTAAGGGGGTCTGAATACTTTCCGTTCCCATTGTATATATATATATATATATATATATATATATATATAATGTGATTTACAAAGTAGTTCAGCCATGTTGAAGTAATATTTGTCTTTTGTACGTCTTCCCTTTTATGAAGAATTGTCTGTGTTTACATGTGCTGATAAGTCAGCATGCCAACAATTCAGCTAGAAGGCCATTCTGGCCACAGGAGTGTATAGCCTGTACTCTGTAAATATGTCTTATCAATCATTTGTTTTTCACAATGAAAAGTCATTTTGTAATGAAAAAGCTGCTCAGCTATTATATTCTCCACAATGGAGTTTTTGCCTCTTTGGCCAGGACTACGTCCAGCTAAGCGTGTGGAGGTTCCAGGTTAAAGTTGATAGCAGGTATGGTTAGTGATAAAAATATTGATCAAAAGAGGGGAGACTGTAATGGAAATTTGTAAGTTCTTTATACAATTGTATTCTATTTTGTATGTATTGTACTCTGCCCTCACTGTGCACACGGCACTAATAATGTTTTCATTATCCTGAATAGAATTAGCCTGCCTATGTAATGCCCCTTGTTACCATAAATGTACAATTGTAATATTATTGTGATACCTACGTAATCATGTGTATAAAAACCTTCAATTGCGTCATTGAAAGATGCTAAGCGTATCTTTTGTGTCTGTTCCCTACTGCAGTAGTTATTATTAATTTGGAACCACCACTAATCAATATGAGGATAAGAGTTGCCTATCATCAAAATTTCCAACTCAATTTTATTGGGATTTTATGAGAAAGACCGACACAAAGTGACACATAATTGTGAAGTGGAAGGAAAATGATAAATGGTTTTCAACATTTTTTAAAAATAAATATCTGAAAAGTGTGGTGTGCGTTTGTATTCAGCCCCTCCCCCCCAATTCAATACTTTGTAGAACCACCTTTCGCTGCAATTACAGCTGCAAGTCTTTTTGGGTATGTCTCTACCAGATTTGCACATCTAGTGAGTGAAGTTTTTGCCATTTTTTTACAAAATAGCTCAAGCTCTGTCAGATTGGATGGAGAACATCTGTGAACAGCAATTTTCAAGTTTTTCCACAGATTCTCAATTGGATTTAGGTCTGGACTTTGACTGGGTCATTCTTTTTTTCAAATAGTTTTTATTGAAAATGTTCACTTATACAAAAATGGACATGCAACATAGTCCAAAGTGTGGTTGAGTAAATGGAAGATCAACAAGTGTAAGATAACAATAAATAACACACTGATATAGAAATTGGCTATCATCAGGGGGGCAGAGCTTACAACTGGCATGTGAGTAGCACTGAGCTGGAGCCCCGTGTAGGACAACGAATCCTTTAGTCATCCTGGGTGTCAGAGACACAGATTCTCCACACCAAAGCTTCCAGTACTCCCTCTGGACCTGGCAGACCGCAGTGGTATGGTTAAATACGGGCGAGCGCCCATTGAATCCTCGGCAGAGCGCCTCTCTCATTATGCCTGGGGATCTCAAGATGACGATGGCCATGAGGCAGACAAAAGAAGCCCCAGCAATACACAGCAGAGCGGAACGGAATGGCCCCCCTCTCACTCTGGCAAGGTAAGCCCGCTGCCTCCTAGAACTAAGGGATTGAGAAGAGGACTGTCCCTGGAGGGGCTACCACAGGAAAAACTGGGAGACATAGTGCCAGAGGTGGGGGAGGGGGGCCATCTCTGAAACAGATCATCTAGGCTATATGTACCTGCCAGGCCACACTGACTGAACACATTGATGGAATAAGGGCTGAGATGTCGTTTTTAAAGAATGATTTACAGACCATTAGAGAAAGGGCTACTGAAGCTGAACAGAGAATTAGTGACCTGGAAGATGTAGTCCGCCCTCTGGAGCATAAAGTGCAGAATATACATTGTGAAGTGGGTGCTCACACAGATAAGCTTAGTGACATGGAAGACCACCAAAGGAGGAACAATATTCACCTGGTTGGTTTCCCTGAGAAGGTAGAGGGCAAACAACCTAAAGACTTCCTTGAAATGTGGTTTAAGGATAATATGGCGGATGATACCTTTTCACGCTTGTTTGCCATAGAGAGGGCCCACAGGATCCCATCAAAACCTCCCCCTCCTGGGTCTCACCCACGTCCAATGATAGCCCGTATCCTACACTTCAGAGACTGTGAAAATATCCTCCATGCGGCCCGCACTATGGGAGATTTGCAATATAATGGAATTTCAATATACCCTAACTTTTCTGCAGCTACGCAGAAGCAAAGAGCCAGCTTTGTGCATGTTAAGAAAAGGCTCAGGGATCTGCAGCTGGCTTATAGCATGTTGTACCCAGCAAAGCTGAGAGTGGTCAATAGGGGAAAAGTTTCCTTCTTTAATTCTCCCACTGAAGCCTATCACTGGTTGGATGCTAGGGGACACCCTAGCCCTGAAGCCAGACGCTGAGAGGAAGACACACATCCTTTTGACCTATGCTCCTGCAGTTAACCTTACCAATTGACTTTTGTTTATCAGCCCTGAGGCTCGAGATTGTGTTCTTATGCTCTGATACTACAGTTATACCATGCCTTGTCCTACATGGTCCTACATGTTAAATAAAGGTACATTTTTCTAAGTTTCTCTTGGATGCAGGAGAATCTTTCTTTCTATTATTATTTCTTGGAACTTTTTTTACTCCCCGGATTGCACTACTGAACTGTGTATAGCCAGGAACAGATCCTTTCAAGATCTTCTCATACAGAGGACGGGAAAAGTTTTTTTTTTTTTTTTTTTCTCTTCCTTTTATCTTTTTTCTTCCTTTTTTGTTTTGCTGGCACTGGCTGCAGATACTGTTCTCCTAATACATGCAGGGAGGGTGTGGGGTGTTGATAGGTCTGGACGTTTTTTTATTTTTTTTTCTCCACAAGACTCACTGCAGGTTGATAAGTGGTGGGCCCCGTCCCTGCTAAAGTCCTATAACCCCAGAGGTTGATCATGACCTATGTCCCCCTGAGGTCATTTATTATTGTTATAGTTATGGGATCTGGGCGCACGGCATGTTGGGGCTGTGTGCAGGGTGGGAAGGGAAGGGAAGTTATGCTTTGTTGGTTAGTGCTGTGTGCTGCTGTCTCTCTCTGTTCTAGTCCCCACAGATTGGAGTGGCTAGCCAAAGACTGGTTAGCCGATGCTCTCTCAGGAGGTGAGCTCTGGTATCGTTGCTCTATCAATGGCGGGTAAGATAAATATATTGTCATGGAATATCCGTGGTATGAACTTGAAGATAAAGAGATCCCTTGTCTTTGATTTTATACGAAGGTATAAACCCCATATTATCCTGTTACAGGAGACGCATCTCCAAGGTCCCAAAGTTATGGCATTAAAGAAAGCTAACATTATGAGAGTCATACACACTGAATATTGAACGTATTCTAGGGGAGTGGCCATCCTGGTTACTAAGAAAGCAGCGGCACAAATTATACAGGTCAAATCAGATCCCAATGGTAGATATGCCATATTAGTATGTCAAATGTTTAATATATGTTTAACCCTGGTATGTGTGTATGTTCCACCGCCATTCTCCTTCCAAGTATTAGAAAGCATTCTAAATGAAGCTGTGAAGATAGCACAGGGCCCACTGCTGTTGATGGGCGATTTTAATGTGGTGTCGGATGGGAATCTTGACAGGCATGGATGTGCATCTGGCGTGTGCCACACCCTTTTATCCTGGTTGGACAGCTACTCTCTCACGGATGTGTGGCGTCGTAATAATCCAGGAGTCAGGACATATTCATGCCACTCGGAAACTCACAAGACACTGACTAGAATAGATATGCTGCTGTCCTCCATAGATGGTCTCCAAATTATATCCAGGGTCAGGTACCTTCCTAGAGCTCTATTGGACCATTCTCCACTGGAAGTCACATTAAATTTGAATGTGCCCAATGGGAGAAGACAATGACGCCTGAAAACACAGTGGCTACAGGAGGAATACGTGACACTGGGCTGTAATGCCGCGTACACACGGTCGTACTTTTCGTCTACAAAAGTCGGACAGCCTGTCGGACAGACTTCCGGCAGACTTTCGGTGGACTTGCCGCGGACTTGCGGCCTACTTTCTAACGACCGGACTTGCCTACACACGACCACACAAAAGTCTAACGGATTCGTACGTGATGACGTACACCGGACTAAAATAAGGAAGTTCATAGCCAGTAGCCAATAGGTGCCCTAGCGTGGCTTTTTGTCCGTCGGACTAGCACACAGACGAGCGGATTTCGGGGTCCGTCGTAGGTACGAAGTAAAAGTTTTGAAGCATGTTTCAAATCTAAAGTACGTCGTATTTGAGGCTAAAAAAGTCGGTTGAAAGTCCGGAGAAGCCCACACACGATCGGATTACCAGCCAGCTTTAGTCCATCAGCGTCTGTTGGACTTTTGTAGACGAAAAGTAGGACCGTGTGTACGCGGCATAAGACGGCTATTAGTCATTACTGGAGGGAGAATGGTGCTGAGACCTCGATACACAATCAATGGGAGGCTTTTAAAACCACCATGAGGGGAGTGTTTACTAAAGAGACGAGAGTCTTTGCAAATGCCTTAAACTCAGATATCAAACAAGTGTAACGCGATGAAGCTTCAGCTGAACAGGAATATGTACAAAACCCCTCACCCGATACTTATCAGTCTTGGCAAGACCTGACGAGACAGTTTAAATTACTTTTGACAGATCAGACTATGAAAAAAACAACTACAACAAACTAGATCCATTTTTGAATTTGGTGATAAAAGTGGCCGCTTATTAGCTTTCTTGGCGCGACCTATGTATGCCCCTACATCTGTACTACACCTTAGACAATCAGGGTTAGACTTGGTGAGAGACTCGCGAGATTTTCTAAAAGTGTTCGTAGACTTTTATGACACCCTATACCAATCCCAGTCCGGATGTACTGATCAGGAGCTTTCCTCCTATTTGGAGGACCTGAGCCTTCCATCTTTGGATCTGGAGGATAGTGCTGCATTGGAACATTCCATTACCTCAGAAGAGATAGCTGATGCCATTTCCTCTTTTAGGCCGGGTAAGTCACCTGGACTCGGTGGTTTCCCGGCGGAATGGTATCAGCTACACAAAGACAGCTTAGTCCCGCGTCTCCAAAAAGAAGGTATATTACCAGAATCCACGCGTGAAGCTCTAATTGTTGTCAACCCAAAACCTGGTAAAGACCCGAGCGAATGCGAATCATATAGACCGATCTCCTTGATCAATACCGACGTCAAAATATTGGCCAAAATTTTGGCTGGTAGATTGCAATCGGTAATCCTTAAATTGATCAACTCGGATCAAACTGGGTTTATCCCGGGTTGATGTACTCAAATGAACCTTAGAAGTCTCTATGTAAATTTACAAATTTCCCATACAAATACAGGTAAAAGGGTGGTGGCATCACTCGACACTAAAAAAGCATTTGACTCAGTCGAATGGAAATATCTGTTCTCCCTACTTATTAAATTGGGCTTTGGACCAAGATTTGTGAACTTGGTTAGGTTGCTTTACAAGGACCCCCGAGCATGTGTTAGAGTTAATGGGCTCACCTCAGACACAATCAAGATAGGTATGGGGACGAGACAGGGATGTCCCCTGTTCCCGCTCCTCTTTGCCCTAGCTATAGAACCCCTTGCAGCAAAACTTAGGAGTCAAGATGACATCAAGGGGCTGTTGGTTGGGGATCTGGAGGAACGCGTATCATTATATGCGGATGATATGCTCCTATATTTGGGAGACCCGGAACTATCATTATCTAATGCATTCAACTTGATCCAGGAATTTGGTAACTTCTCTGGCTTTCAAATTAATTGGTCTAAATTAAGGTTGTCCCCATACCACTTTTTTAGGACCGAGTACAAGTACCGATACTTTTTTTCAAGTACTCGCCGATACCGATTACCGATACTTTTTTTAATGTCACGTGACAGTGTTTTGTTTTTTTGTTTTTTTTTTAGGGGGGGGGGTAGGGGGTGAACGGTTTCTGTGTGTTTTTTTTTTTATCAGCCCTGTTGGGGGGCTTTGGTGAGATATCAGGGGTCTTAACAGACCTCTGATATCTCCCCTTTGAGACAGAGAAAGAGACAGAGGATAGAGATTCCCCAGTCCCTTTCTCTGCAGCCTCAGCTGCACTGAGAATGAATGGAGAGAAGACAGCGGCTCCTCTCCATTCATAAACTGACACATCGTAATCACAAGAGATTACAATGTTTCAGTTATGTGAATGGACAGAGTCAGCTGACTCTGTCCATTCACACAGCGGAGAGGGGGACAGCGGAGGGGGACAGAACAACAGAGGGGGACAGAGGAGGAGGACAGTGTAACGGAGGAGGACAGAACAACGGAGGAGGACAGCGGAACGCCGGAATGGAGGGGGACAGAGCAACAGAGGGGAACAGCATAGGGGGACAGAGGAACGGAGGGGGCATGGAGGAGGATGAGGTGACAGTCAGCGGTGATCGTGTGTGGGGGAGTTACAAGCACCGATCAACGCTGTATGTCACTAAAGCCGCGGGGGGAGAAGCTTGTAACTCCCCCACGCGCTGATCACCGCTGACTGTCATAGTATCGGCGGAAGCATCGGGAGCATTTGCCCGAGTACAAGTACTTGGGCAAATGCTCGGTATCGGTGCCGATACCGATACTAGTATCGGTATCGGGACAACCCTAGTCTAAATCATCGCTATTTCCTCTAGATCCACAGCCAAACCTGGTGCTTCCCACTTAATGCCCTTTAGCTATAACAACCCACTTTAAATACTTAGGAATACATATCCAACTACCTGTGAACTCATTCACGGAGGTGAACCTATGGCCTGTAATCAGAGCCTTCAGCGATAGAGTACAGAAATGGAAAGACCTTCCACTCATATTGCTAGGCAGAGCTAATCTGTTTAAAATGATTTTTTTATATATACTTTCTAATGCCCCATTATATATTCCTAAAAAGACGTTTCGATACATTGACTCCTTGTTGACCTCCTTTTTATGGGGAGACAAGACGGTTCGTGTGTCGCTGGCCATCTTGCAGTTGCCAGTGGGGAGGGGAGGTCTGGCAATACCCAACCTTCGCCTGTACTACTTGGCATCTCAGCTGGTTCAAGCCCACTGGCGCATGTTTCCACAGCTGAACAACACTGCCACTGCAGTGGAGGCAGCTGTGGCAACCTCCTATGAAGCACTTCTGAATTTCTTTTTTAGAGGGATGGTGCATGCTGAGGACGGAATGACTGTGCTTAAATCAGCCAAACAGGTGCTCGAGATTTCTATAAAACAGATACAAGACAGACCTTTACACCTGTCACTAAATACCCCATTATGGTTCAACCCTTGTCTGAGTGATCTTTCACGTTTGTAGGATGGCCATAGATGGGCCAAATTTGGCCTGATATACACTACCGTTCAAAAGTTTGGGGTCACATTGAAATGTCCTTATTTTTGAAGGAAAAGCACTGTACTTTTAAATGAAGCTAACTTTAAACTAGTCCTAACTTTAAACAAATATACTCTATACATTGCTAATGTGGTAAATGACTATTCTAACTGCAAATGTCTAGTTTTTGGTGCAATATCTACATAGGTGTATAGAGGCCCATTTCCAGCAACTATCACTCCAGTGTTCTAATGGTACAATGTGTTTGCTCATTGGCTCAGAAGGCTAATTGATGATTAGCAAACCCTTGTGCAATCATGTTCACACATCTAAAAACAGTCTAGCTCCTTCCAGAAGCTACAAAACTGACCTTCCTGTGAGCAGATTGAGTTTCTGGAGCATCACATTTGTGGGGTCAATTAAACGCTCAAAATGGCCAGAAAAAGAGAACTTTCATCTGAAACTTGACAGTCTATTCTTGTTCTTAGAAATGAAGGCTATTCCATGCGAGAAATTGCAAAGAAATTGAAGATTTCCTACAACGGTGTGTACTACTCCCTTCAGAGGACAGCACAAACAGGCTCTAACCAGAGTAGAAAAAGAAGTGGGAGGCCGCGTTGCACAACTAAGCAAGAAGATAAGCACATTAGAGTCTCTAGTTTGAGAAACAGACGCCTCACAGGTCCCCAACTGGCATCTTCATTAAATAGTACCCGCAAAACACTAGTGTCAACATCTACAGTGAAGAGGCGGCTGCGGGATTTTGGGCTTCAGGGCAGAGTGGCAAAGAAAAAGCCATATCTGAGACTGGCCAATAAAAGAAAAAGATTAAGATGGGCAAAAGAACACAGACATTGGACAGAGGAAGACTGGAAAAAAGTGTTGTGGATGGATGAATCCAAGTTTGAGGTGTTTGGATCACAAAGAAGAACGTTTGTGAGACGCAGAACAAATGAAAAGATGCTGGAAGAATGCCTGACGCCATCTGTTAAGCATGGTGGAGGTAATGTGATGGTCTGGGGTTGCTTTGGTGCTGGTAAGGTGGGAGCTTTGTACAGGGTAAAAGGGATTCTGAATAAGGAAGGCTATCACTCCATTTTGCAACGCCATGCCATACCCAGTGGACAGCGCTTGATTGAAGCCAATTTCATCCTACAACAGGACAATGACCCTAAACACACCTCCAAATTGTGCAAGAACTATTTACAGCAGAAGCAGGCAGCTGGTATTCTATCGGTAATGGAGTGGCCAGCACAGTCACCAGATCTGAACCCCATTGAGCTGTTGTGGGAGCAGCTTGACCGTATGGTACGCCAGAAGTGCCCATCCAACCAATCCAACTTGTGGGAGCTGCTTCTAGAAGCGTGGGGTGCAATTTCTCCAGCTTACCTCAATAAATTAACAGCTAGAATGCCAAAGGTGTGCAATGCTGTAATTGCTGCAAAAGGAGGATTCTTTGATGAAAGCAAAGTTTGATGTAAAAACAATGTTATTTCAAATACAAATCATTATTTCTAACCTTGTCAATGTCTTGACTCTATTTTGTATTCATTTCACAATGTATGGTGGTGAATAAGTGTGACTTTTCATGGAAAACACAAAATTGTTTGGGTGACCCCAAACTTTTGAACGGTAGTGTATATACACCAATTATTTGAGAATGGTGAACTTAAAACGTTTGCACAGCTGAAAAGGGAATTGAGTGTCCCCGATTCATGGGCATTTCACTATACCAGGCTGAGGCATGCGGCACGTGCACAATTTGGAGCGGGGTTGGTACCTTTAGAAAACACAAAAATGGAAACACTGCTCGCAGAACCTGACCACACAAAACGCATATCCACTTACTATGCGGCACTCATAGAAAAAAAAACATCTGAGGGAAGAGAAAATGAGAGACAGATGGAAAGATATCATCCCAGAGTTGACTGAGGCTCATTGGAAAAAGGTTTTGACCTCCTATATGTCGACGGTCATCTCTGCGAGGGACAAACTGATACAACTAAGATACCTACACCAAATGTATTACACCCCATACAGACTATATAGGATGGACAGAAGAACTCACCCTATTTGTCATAAATGCCTGGTGGCAGAAGGTACTTTTATGCACATGGTATGGGACTGTAATAGAATATGACCCTTATGGTCACAAGTAACCCAGTTTGTTGCAGAAACATTTGATCTCCCGAACATATGTAGCCCACTACTGGGTCTCCTAGGGGTAATAGAAGATGAAGTAATGAGCAACAATGCTAGACTGTTTTTGAGACTACTGTTTTATTATGTCAGGAAGCTGATTGTTTTAAATTGGATAAAGAGGGATCACCTTACCTTAGGAGCGTGGAAAGGATTGGTTAATGCAAATATTACACTGTATAAAATGACCTATGAAGCAAGAGGTAGTAAAAAAAAATTGAATAAAGTATGGGGAAGATGGATAAACTCAAAGGAAACTACGCCATGTGACATCTAAAATGGAATCTTCTATATAATGTAATTGAGTAATATATCAGGTAGGATGACATTTGGACAGCATGTTCTGGGGGACAGCACAATTGGTTTGAGAGGTAACCACCTCTATGGTTCTGTTCTTTAACTTTTTATATATATATTTTGTATTTTTATTTTTTACCATATCTTAGACTGAAGATAATTTACATTACAATTATGGATTGTAATTGGTACTTTATAGTTGAAAAAAAATGCTATCTGTACTGATATATCCTTTATCATAGGATGCTTATTCTGAACTACTTTTGAATAATTGTACTTTGACGGCTGCATCCAGGAATATACCTTACATGCAATGTGTTATTTTATGTGCTTGTATGTGCATTTGGCAAATAAAAACCTTTAAAAAAAAAAAAAGAAATTGGTTATCAGCTCCCTTTCCAGCCACCCCCTGCACCCTCTATGGGATCAGACTGTGCCAGGAGTAGCCAGGAAGTTCGGCCCATTACTTCTAAATAATTCAGAGTTTTATTGTAAAAGTGAGCAGTCATTATAGCGAAAAACGTATGAATATTTCACCCTGGGCTATGAATGACTAAAGCTGATTAAACATTAGAAACTGTATACTAAGGTGAGAATGAACCATTCATTCTGCACCTCATCAAGACTATGTTTTAGTAAGAACAAAAAGACCAATAGCTAAAAATATGAGATTTTTGTCTGCAGAGGCTTATGGGTGTACTCAGTACGAGGAGAGACAGGAGGTGAAACGAATAAAGAGAAAAGAGAAATTGGAAATCAGGAGAGAAAGAAGACATATAGGAAAGGTAAAGGGGACTTCACAGGGAGCTAGAAGTGGGGTCTAGGTGTGACGCAGGCTGGACTTATGTTGGGAAGCCATGACCCTAGAGCTAAAGAGATACTCCAATATGTCGGGCCCAGGGATCCCAGATATGTTTGAATTTCTCAAAGGTGTCTAGGATAGTGTTGGAGATTTTTTCTTGGGACACTATCCAGGATATTTTTTGTTTGGTTAGACGGTATGAAACTGAGGGGGATTTTCAAGCACATGCAATTGTCAGTTTGGCCCCTAGAAGTATGAAGTGAATTAGAGTCTGGGCTAATTTAGGAATCTTGGAAATGTGACGGTTGAGGAGTGCGATAGTAGGGTCTTGGTTAACCGAAATCCCAGTGGTCTGGGCGGATTAAATTGAAAATTTTTGTTCCGGTAGTCCCTGAATCTAGGACACTCCCACAAGGTGTGGAGGAGTGTGCCTAAGTGACTGCAGCCTCTGGAGCAGAGGGGGAAGACTGAGGATAATATTTAGCGAGGCGGGCGGGAACCAGGTACAAGCGGGACATGACCTTGAGGTTGGCTTCTATCAAGGAATTGTTGAGAATCCCTTTAAATGATTGGGCAAAGTTAGAGTGTCATGTGTCTAAGTCCCCTCAAGGTCACATTCCAAGCTCAACATATAGGTAGTTTTCTCTGATGGCTCAGCCAGGGTTGAGTATATCAGGGAGATACCTCCTCTCGTATCCATGGCTGTGGAGCACCATTGCTCATATGGGGTTACTGATAGAGGGCTCGCATTTCAGTTCCATATCGAGTTCAGGAAATGGGATATTTGGTAATAGTGAAAATTTTCCAAGGGGGGGCATTTCTAGTTTGGAGATATAGTAGCTTAATTTGAGGGGGCCATTTGAGTTGTAATAGTGCCCAATTTGATAAAGAACTTTGTCCAGCCACCACTGGAAGGCCTTGATATTCATCCATGGGGGGAATTGGTGATTGTGAAAAATGTGAGCCAGCGCGTGCCAAGCTGATGTTATGGAATTTAATTTATATAGTGAGTCACATAAAGCTATCGAGTGGGACAATGTTGGGGATAGAATTGGGGGGCGGCTTCTGGGGGGACTCCAGAGCAAGTAATCTAATGTGTAATTTGGAATTGCTTTTCGTTCCATCCCTTTGTTTTGGTAGATATTTGGCTTAGTTGTGCCACCTGGTAGTACCACCAGAGGTTAGGCAGTCCTTAGCCCCCTTTCATTCTAGATCTAAAGAGGACTTTTTTGTAGAGGCGGTACCCAGTTTTGCCCCAAGTATTACGAATGATTGCTCACTGAAGCCTGTTGATATGTAGTTTGGTGACAGGGATAGGGAGGAAGAAGAAAAGGTATAGAATTCTTGGTAAAAGGGTAATCTTAATCACATTCACCCTTCCCAACAAGGACATCTTGTACAGTGACCATTGAGCAAGGTATTCCGCTAATTTTTTAAACATGGCTGGGTAATTATGTTTGTATAGGAGATGTTGGTCATGAAAAGAATACCTAAAAATGGAATGTATGGATTATTCCAAGAAAAGGGAAAGTGGCTTTTTAATCTGTCTACCAGGGATGGGGGAGTCAATACATTGAGGGCCATTGATTTAGTCATATTGACTTGCAGACCCGAGACTCGACCAAAATTGTTTAGTAGTTGGAGGATATTAGGGGTTGAAATAAGAGTGTATGTTAGGAAAAGGAGGACATCGTCTGCAAATAGTGCACATTTATGGGTCAATTGACCACATTGGACTCCGTGGATGTCTGGACGACATCTGATCATTATTGCCAAAGTTTCTATGGCAATTGCGAAAAGGAGAGGGGAGAGGGGGCATCCCTGCCTTGTTCCTTTTGTAATAGGGAAGAGGTCAGATTAGTGTCCATTTAGTCTGACTTGTGCCTTGGGGTGCGAGTAGAGGATCTCCAAGGTTTTGAAGAAAGTTAGGGCCGAAGCCCCATCTCTTCAGTGTAGTAAACAGGTATAGCCAGGTGACAGTGTCAAATGCCTTTTGAAGGTCTATGGATAGAAGGTAGCCCACTTGAGGGGGTCCTCCATCCCATCTGACTTCATGAGGGATATAATATCTACCGCTCTCCTTATCTGGTCCAGACCCTGTCTCCCTGGAATAAATCCCACCTGGTCCTTATGGAGATATGACCCTTTGAAGGATGTTAGTCTGTTTGATAAATTTTTTTCCATTATTTTTAAGTCATTATTAATTGGAGATCGGTCTGTAATTGCTTACTTCGCTTGGGTCTTTGCCCAGTTTGTTGATCACAGAAATATATGCTAGATTAGTAGCAAAGTCTAAGGAGAACCCTTGCTGAGGGAATTAAAGAAACGGACAAGATAAGGAGAGAGGACATCCACGAAAGTCTTGTAGTAGTGTGTTGAAAAGCCATCAGAGTCTGGGGCCGAACCTTTTTTGAGGTCTTTAAAGACTTCTTGGACCTCGTTTTCCCAGATAGGGGAGTCTAAAATAGAGCGATGTGGATCTGAGAGTTTAGGTAGAGGAATGTCTTTTAATAAGGTATTAAGCTCATGGGCTGCGTTTGGGCTGTTCTCTGTATAAAGATTAGAGTAGATAAGAAGTATCTTGGAAAGTATCTAGAATCCATTTGGGGTTCTGAGTCAGAGAGCCAGCCAAGGATTTAACTTTGGGAAAAGAGTAGATTCTATGTTTAGGGGATAGTTTAGCCAGATGCGGACCAATTTTATCAGCTTGGAGGTAGAACCGGCCACTCACCCATCTTAAATGTTTTTCTGTGCTGCAGGTAAGGGCCAAATTTAAGGCTATTCTAGCTGATTTCAGTTTAGCCAGAGTGTCTGGTGTGGTTTTGTGTTTGTGTGTCATACTGAGAGACTTGAATTCCTTCTCTAGGTGTGATACATCCGTCTGCCGTTCATGCTTCAAAAGAGAGGCTAACTGGATAAGCTTTCCCCTCATTACCGCTTTATGAGCCCCCATACGGAGCTTGGGTAGATGTCAGCTGTATCATTAATATGGAAAAATTCCCGGAGTTCTTTTTCTAGCATAAAACAGTGTACTGGGTTGGTCAAGATGGTTTCATTAAGGCGCCACTGGTGAGGTTCCATAGGGGCTGGGGATCCTGCAATTTTAAGGGTAACTAATGAGTGGTCTGACCATGGTACTGCATGGATGGAGGCATGGGATACAGTGTGAATCTCTGAGGTTGAAATGAAGACTTGGTCTATTCTAGCATACGTTCTATGTGGGGCTGAGAAGTGTGTATAATCTTTTGCCGAAGGGTTTAATTCTCTCCAAGTGTCTATCAGGCCTAGGGAATGTAAGAGCCAGGCAATGCGGAGGCTTTGTTTGGGGAGTCTTTTTAGGTGGGGGATGCCTTGTGCTGATTTGTCTAAGAGGTGCTCGAAGCTGATATTGGAAATGCCTCCCATTATTACCCTGCCTTCGAAATGAGGGGAGAGGGAGGTGAGCAACGAGGAGAAAAAGGGTGCTTTGCCTTGATTCGGGGCATAATAGGAAATAAAGGTGTACAAAACACCATCAAAGTGGCCCTTGACTAGAATGTATGGACCCTCCCTATCTCTTATGGTTTGAGAGTGTGTAAATGAGGTCAATTTGGATAGGAGGATAGCCACCCCTCTTTTCTTATGCCCTGTACACACAGTCGGACTTTCCAATGGAAAATGTGTGATCGGAGCTAGTTGCCGGAAATTCCGACCGTGTGTGGGCTTCATCTGACTTTTTCCATCGGAATTTCCGACACACAAAGTTTGAGAACTGGCTATAAAATTTTCCAACAACAAAATCCGTTTGCGTAAATTCCGACCATGTGTGGATAATTCTGACGCACAAAGTGCCACGCATGCTCAGAATAAATTCCGAGTGGAACTGCTCGGTCTGGTAAAATTAGTGTTCGTAATGGATATAGCACTTTCGTCACGCTGCAATGTTTTAAATTGTTTAATGCAGCGCACTCTCTTCTTCTTTATAATAGTAGAAGAATGAAGTTGTTTTGCTGCTCATATTCACACAGAGTTCTCACAAACTTCTTTCTTTATTATTTCTCGTGATTTCATGAATATAATATTTTTATTTGTCACATCTACCGAAAACATTTTTTTTTATGTTTTTAGATTTTGTATTATTTGTTTTTTTTTTTTTTTTTTAAATCCAGATCTCTAGTTTTTTTTGTTTTTGTTTTGTTTTTTGGTGATCTCCAGAATTGTTTTGGGTGTGTTTTGTGTGTCAAGTTACCACAACACCATTATTATCTTGTATTTTTTTATCTCAAGGAGGTTGCTTGGTGTTGGTGTCCCTTGTTAATTTCGCATTGTATTTGACATTGTATTTTGGAAATGTACTTGCCTACTCACAAACTGTCCTTTTTGAAGGAAAACACATAGGCAAGTATTATTTTAAAAAAATACCTTTATTAAGGGGTCCTAACCAAATAAAGAGGGAAGGCAACACTGGAGAAACAGCTGAAATTGGCAAAGCCTTTGGCGCCCAGGGCACACATCAACTATTTTCAGACAAAATTGGTGGCCTGAGGAGTCCATATATAAGGGAGTACAATCTGGTCCAAAAGACCAAGAGATCATGAACAGCAGCAGATGACATACATGTCCCCAGGCTGTGGTCATACAAGAGCCTGCATCTTTTGTCAGACCAGACTGAACCCAAGCCATCACTTTCTTGTCTTCCTTCCACTCTTCCTTCCAGGCTGTGCATATGGTGTTGGAGGTGTGGCAGGAGGAGGAGGATGATGAAACTCACACAGGTGGGTATTGGGTGTAATTTGGCCCCTCAACCCCATATTTAATGTTTTATAAATAATTTCCTCACACATGAGGCATTGCCCCTCCTCCATGTCCTGCAGTTTGGTGGCAGCCATGGAGGCAAATGCCTCTTCACGAGTAGGTGTGGTTCTGAGCCTCCTGAATCAGCCTGAGTGCTGACTCCTCCATGTTACTCCTCTTCCTGGGTCTTTTGGTTGGAAGGCGGAGGGGAGGAACCTGGGATTCTGTGAGTCTCCTACTGGGCCCGGCCACCTCCTGGCTGCCACTAACCCCCACCTCCTCCTGGCTGCCACTAACCCCTGCCTCCTCCTGTGTGCCACATTCCACAGCCTCCTCCTGGCTGAGGTCTTCCTGTGTATGAAAAAGGGGCATAGTTTTAGTTTTTGGTTCATCAATTACACACAATTTTCATCTCATGACTGTTGCAAAATGAATGTTAATAAATAGAAAAGACTATCATTCTGACCCCAGCATTTTTCATTCTTGTCCAAATTATTTTTGCCCACTACTGTCTATTGATATGTAAACGCCTTTATTAAATCAGCAATTAGAGATCAATAATAACATCTAGTAAACATCATTTATTTATTGAACAATGCTTTACCTGACTCAAGCTGGGCTCCTCCACTTCTTCCTGGCTGGAAGTCCCAGGTTGGACGTCGGAAGCCTCAGCTGGGGTGGAAGATAGGGTGGAAGGGAGAGTGGAGAGGGATTCCCTGACTTCAGTCTGGTCTGACACAAATCACAGTCTCTCATAGTACCACAGCCTGGGTACATAAACGTCATCTGCTGCAGCTCCAGATCTCTGGGAATCCTGGACCTCCTTGCGCTCCCTAAGATAAGTGCTCCTCAGGCCACCAATTTTGGCTTTTAAATAGGGGATGGTTGCAATGGGGACCACCGACTTCACCAACTCCAGCAGTTTCTCCAGCGCTGCCTGCCTCATTTGTTTATGATTATAATGTGGGTGTTTGACCTGCCACAGACGGGGCAGCTCCCTGTATTTGTCTATGAACAGGGGAAGGAAGTTGTGATCATTGAAGCCATCCCTTTTCTCTGCAAGACAAAACACAAGACAAACCCTAATGTCAGGCTAACCTCTCCTAATCTTGTCCCAATATTGGCCTCAATTTATGAGCAGTATAGGCCCAAGTTAAAATTGTACCTTCTTTATCACGATCGGCGCTTCCGATACTCCTTCCCCTGCTCACAGATCATACGTACGACGCATGCGTGTTACGCTTTATATACACTGCGCATGCGTGAAACTACGCCCGCCCCTGACGTTCTTTCTAGTCTATTCCCTGCCCCTTCTCTTTCGGCGCAGTGGGGAAGAGCACATGGTGGAGAGACAACAGGTGCGTGATAATAGCAGCAACGAGGAGGAGGAAAGCCCGGAGCCAGTAACGTCCCGATCCCGCAGGAGATTTAAGGCATTGAATGTGGCCTTTGTAGAGATGGTGGAGATGGTGGACATATTGAAGAGGGCCGACTATGACGGGAAGTATGGACCTTACCCAAACCCAAATGTCAGAAAGGCCAAGATCATGACTAAAGTTGTGAAGAGTCTGCACAGAAATTTTGGGGTACGATGATCCAAGGATCAACTAAGGAAACGGTGGTCGGACCTCAAATTAAGGAAGCACGATCAGTACAGAAGGATCAGGAGAGTGCTGCAAAAAAGTAAGTAGTTGTCCTGTGTTCCTATTCTTTATTTTTATTATGTTCATGCTGCTTCATGTGCTTTTATTTACGGTTGTACAGTTTAAAATGGCAACTTTCATGTTCATGGGCACATTAATCGCTCGTAGGAAACATTGTTCGTTCGGCCACTAAAATACAATGTTTGATGCAGTCAAATACCTTTTTTCTGGCCTACTTCTCTTAAAAAAAGTTTGTTGTCTAGATGGGTTTGTAAATAGAATAAAAATGCAAACTAGATTCTGTGTCAGGAGAGGACACTCAGCAGCTGTTTACACATCTGGATGCAGGAGAACTAGTGTGAGACATCAGAACAAACTTTTTATTAGGGGGTCCCACACAGGTGCTCCAGTGTATACTATAGGGGTGTCTCCATCTGTGAAGCTTGCACAAAACAGGTAAGTATTCAAGCTTCACAAAGGTCCAAAAAAAATTCTTCAGCTTGGAACTTTGCCAAAGACAATTGTACCCCACTTCCAAGCAATGTTTCATATTCCTATTTCTGCCCTCAAATATCTGTGTGCTAAGTATACCTATTTTTTTCCCATAGGAGAGAAAAGACTCAGAGGACACCACTCATCAGAGGATACCAGGGACTCCCCACCTCAGGAAGAAGGGGAAATCCCCCAAACCCAACCAGAAGAGGAGGAAGGAGACGTTGTAGAAATTGGCGAAATTGTCACCACAACAGGTGAGTGTCTGCGACCACAGCTTCAGGTAAGAGATGGATGCCTGCATATTTATAATACATGGTGTTTTTTTTTTTGTTTTTTTGTAGGTGATGGGGATGTTGTGGAAGAAGGTCATTTCACCAGTGAAAGTGCCCAGATCCTCATCGGGGAGATAATGGTGTGTAATAGGGATTTAGAAAACCTAAAGGAAAACATCAATGATGTTCAAAACAAAATGAAGAACATCATTGATGTTTTAGGGAGAATCGAAAACACCCAGAAATCCCTAAATTTTCTCAGTTTTTTTAATTTTTATGACTAATTTTTTACATATTTTAAAAGCCAAATTTTGAAGATGCACAGTGTGTCAACATGTGCTATCTGCCATCACGGGAGTTCAATGTACGCATTTTGTGGGTGCATCTCCTTCCTTGATAATAAAGTAGCTGAAAGGAAGGGGTTACACCCCCCAAAACATGTCCATCGATCCCCTATGATGGGAGCTAGCACATGTTGACATTAGGCATGGGATCAGGAGGAAAATCTCTATTTTGAATCCCAATTTGTGTGCATCTTCAAAATTTGGCTTTTACAGGGGTGACATCACCCCATCTGCTGAACGCAATATCAAACACAGTTTGTACATACTCATGTTTGATATTGCCTTCACTTTATAAAAGTTGAACTTTGTAAGTTCCAGAGTTGTGTACTGTTTTAAACATGCCTCTTTTGCCTATAAAAGGCCATTTATCATTAACGTGACCTAAAAATATGTTATACAACAAACATGTTTGTTTATTCAAAAACCCTTTTATAAACACATATGTGATTGTGCTTTAAGTAAAAATTTTGTTAATCAACAATGTGTGGCTTCTTCTTTCTATGCTCAAAAGCAGTTTTTGGAGTAAAGTTGTTTTTTTTCCGTGGCAATGGGTGTTATTTACTAAGGGCAAGTCAACTTTGCACTACAAGTGGTGCAGTTTCAGTGCAGTCTTAAGTGCACTTGTAGTGCAAAGTGGATTTGCCTTTAGTAAATAACACCCATCGGTCATGATGCTGAAAATGATGAATATTTTTTTCAGTAATGCATTACATACATTAACAACAAAAACAAGGTGTGTGTGTAGCAGACCCACAACATAATAATAATAGTTAGCCGAAGAAGAGATTGTCACCTCATGTCTCAAAGAAATTTCGTTTGCACTGTTGAAGAAAAAGGCCAAAAAAATATACCATTAAAAGATAACCGAGGAGACAGCTAAAAGAAAGCCAAGCAGTAAATCAAAGCAAATATTTGTTCAGTTTCAAATGTATTTTTATGTAAAAAATATTTTAGACATTGTCTGGCATATCCATGGCCCCCCTACCCGTAAAGTATTCCAGGTATCTTATACGGACCTCACGGGCACTCGGCGGGGCAAGCCAGGACGGCCAGTTTCAAGCGCCGTCAGGGTTGGTTCATTATGAATTCTGGCCTCAGGCACAACTGAGGCAGCATAGTTCACAGAATTTCTCCTTAAAAAGTTGTGGAGAACACAGCAAGATAGGATGATGTGATTGAGTTTATATTCCGCCATGTGTATCGGTGTAAGAAATAGGCGGAACTGGCTGGCGATTATTCCAAATGTGTTCTCCACCACTCTTCTGGCTCTGGCCAGCCGGTAATTAAAAACCCTCTGGTCTGGGGTGGGGGTCCTCATAGGGAATGGCCGCATAAGATGATCCCCCAGTGCAAACGCTTCATACACAATGAAGACAAATGGGAGTCCTTCCGCATTGTCTTCTTGAGGTGGCAAGCCCAAGCTGCCATTCTGGAGATGCCTGTAGAACTCCGTCTGGTCAATGACTCCGACATCCGGCCATTCTTCCCCACATCTACATACAGGAACTCGTAAGTAGCCGACACCACCGCCAACATCACAATACTAGTGAACCCCTTGTAGTTGTAATAGTATGACCCCGAGTTGGGGGTGGGACTATGTGGACATGTTTCCCATCAATTGCCCCTCTGCTGTTGGGAAAGTCCCACCGCTGGACAAAGTGGGAGGCCACAGTCTGCCATTCCTGTGGTGTGGAAGGAAACTGGGGAGTCAAACAAGAACAAAAAAAAATAGTAATTTTGCACATAAACATTGAAAGCAGATTAGACACAAACATTCTTGGCCAACATCAGTATAACATTTATTTTAGGAAGTAATTAAAGACAAAAATATAAGGTCTACTTATCAGATTTAAAAAACAAAATCTGTTGCGCTTAATATGATATACAATAAAAGCTGCTGACACAAAAAATTGCTGGATACAATTAAAAGGATATTAAGAGGATGGTGCTGCGCTAGAAATTAAATATTAATGTCCCAATAAAAGCTAAACAAAGTCCTCTTCATCCGAAGGAAATGGTAACACTCTATTTAGCAAGATCCATAATGAAAGGACACTCAAAAGGAAGATGTAAACACCATCACCAACACCCAAACAAACTGACCCTTACCATCAGTGTATGGGTTATACACGTGTGTGGAAAACAGATAGCAAGAGGCAATCTTCCTGAGATAGACCAACCATCCTCCAGTGGAGTAGCATAAACATATTCATTCCCCTCTGAACTAAATGGAAGGCTTAAGGTCTCCTCCTTGTGACAGGTTTAAGAACCAAGTATAGTCAAGTGGATGTATGCACCTCAACAATCGTGATATATGGGGAGTAAAGAGAAAAACGCTCATTGCGCAAATTCCAACAACAAGGATATTTTATTGTGTAAAGGTAAAAGCCACTCACATTTAGTAAGAAGGTATAAAGCAGTAAGAAGCGTCCAGCGCTTCTAACCACAAAGATGGCCGCCATGTCACCGTCCAAGCGCGTCCTGCGTCGCCAGTCTCTGGTCGCCCAACGTTTCGTCATCAACATGCGTCATCAGGGGCATGGTTGTGACGCAAATGGGCGTGTATTTATAAGAACAGGAAGATTAGACAGGCGGAAATCAGAGGACAGGAAGTATACCCTTCCGACCCGGAAACGATATACCTCCAAGTGGTTTTGTATATCTGATAATAACAATGGTAAATTTATGGCAAATGACTGAAAACATAGGGATAAAAACTATCTCCAAAACAAATCATAATAAGAAATAGTTAAAAAAGGTTAATCATTATTCAAAATATAGAGACGGAGCAGCGGTGGTTATAGGAGGTGGCGGCATCTTGTGGCAGAAGTGCAAACTGACGTATGAACAATGAATACAAATTTAATAACAGTGGATACCATGTAGTGGTAAAAAAATGGAAAAAAACAAGAGAAAAATAAAAAACATGTAAAAATAAATGTAAAAATAAACTAAGGAGGGAAGCCTAGCTTTTACTAATGAAGGCATTCAAGTCCCATTCCACATTCATCCCATATGGAAAATTTGTCCTGGCTTGATATATCCATTTAGTCTCTAGCTGAGAGACTCCTCTAGTCATGTTGCTTCCTCTCCAGTGACCAGAAAACTTGTCAATTCCTAAAAACACGGTGCCCTTTGGATTATAATTGTGTTTCAAAGCATAGTGCTTGGATAGACTATGCTTGGGGAATCCCCTTTTAATACTGTCAACATGTTCTTTAAGTCTGATATGTAGCTTCTGAATAGTACGCCCTATATACTGAAGCCCACAAGGACAAATAACAATATACACTACATGCTTAGTAGTGCATGTAATGAAGGGTTTTATTCTAAATGTTTCCTGGGTAGAAGTGGATTGGAAGGAATCTGTCCTTCTACGTATGTTGGTATTCAGCTTACAGATCGGGCATCTCCTACAAAGGAAAAAAAAACATTTCTTGAAAAAAATAAATCTGCTTGGGTGGATTAATCATATTAGGAGCTACCTGTAGCCTCAATGGGGGAGCTCCCCTGTAAACCATACGAGGTAGGTCAGGCAAATCAGGACCCAGAACCCTGTCAGCCTTCAAAACCTTCCAATGCCTTCAAATTATTTTTTGAATCTCATAATATTGGTTGGAATAGGCCGTAATAATTGAGAATTTAAAAGAAGTATCTTGAACTTTAGTTTTCACAGTTAACAAGTCCTCCCTATTTCTCTCTTTTGCAGCGTTAAACGCCTCATCCAAAACCTCTGCTGAGTAACCCTTTTCAAGAAATCGCTGCCTTAGGATAGAGGCTTCAGACACAAAGTCCTCAGTATATGTGCAATTACGCCTCAACCTTAGGAGCTGGCTCTTAGGTACTGATCCCAACCAGGCCCTATGGTGACAGCTTTTAGTGTCTATATAGCCATTGTGATCTGTGGCCTTAAAATAAGTGTAGGTGATGATTATACCTTCATTCACTCTAATCCTAAGGTCATGAAAATGTATCTCAGTACTGCTAGCCTCAAATGTAAGGGCAATACCCCTATCATTGGTGTTGAGGTCAGCAATAAACTCAGATAGGGACTCAGAGCTACCATCCCATAGGAGGAGGATGTCGTCTATGTATCTTTTCCAGAACACCAGGTCTGTCCTGGGTTCTTGTTAGACGACATCCTCCTCCCACTTGGCCATGAAAAGATTGGCCATGCTTGGGGCAAACTTAGCCCCCATGGCTACACCCCTATTTTGCAAATAATAAGAGCCATCATGCCAAAAATAGTTATGTTGCATGGCATAATCCAATAAACTCAAAATAAAGGTTGTCTGCTTACTCTGGAGAATATCCCTCTTCAGAAAGTGCTCTACTGCTTCTTTCGCATGGTGATTCGATATTACAGTATATCCTTTTAATTGTATCCAGCAATTTTTTGTGTCAGCAGCTTTTATTTTACATCATGTTAAGCGCAACAGATTTTGTTTTTTATTTCTGTATTTTGGTCATATTGTGTTGCTGCTTTTATATTATTTAGTATGGATGTCTTTAAATTCAGGGCTACTCATTCAATTAACACAGAGGGGATTTTTAATGAACAAAGTCCCCCCACTGATGATATCGGAGGTCTGTTCATGTGGCTTAAGAATTTGCTAACCACTGAGTTGCATACCAATTGGGATGTAGCCTTTTTTGAACAATACCTAGCCGATAAAATGGTTCCACGTAGTTTATGATGGGACATCACTCCTTTAAATGATGTTACTGATACTACAGAATGGTTTCAATTTTTTAATACAGCTGGCTTGGATCTTATTCAATTCTTGCTCAAGAGAAAACTGCAGAAACTCCTCAAGGTGGATGGGGAAATTGGTGTTATTAAAGAAAAATTGAATCCATTCAAGGACAATGATGACTATAGAAAAAGATCTGATCTTTTAAAAAAACACCTTGAGAAAGAGGAGTTTTAAATGGCAAATTAAAACCATGGAAGGTCTAGGTATGGATTCTGGGACTAGAGTTGCAGATGGGATACCTTCTTCCCAGGGGAATGTCCTGAAAACATCGCAGGCCCAGCCTCAAGTGCTTCCAGTTCCTAATCATTTAACCCCACAGAGGTTGCCCTCTAAAGGAGGTCCCAGAAATAAGGGGGGTGGACGTAAGAAAGGTGGACAACATGTACACCATAACCAGTTTCCCACGGTGGTTCACAATCGTTTTGACCCACTGTGTGGACTGGATAGTCCACGCAGAGATGATAGATTCATCACTGATTGTCATGACAACTGGGGCCCTCCTTATCACCCACAACAGGGTTACTCCCCTCGAACTCCAGCTAGAGATAATTGGTGGCAACAACAATATTACCCCCTAGGGCCTTCTCATCCGAGGAGGGATGGAGATGCCTGGGGAGACTATGAAAGAAATTTTTTTCCCTGAAGTCAGGCAAAACAAAAGGGTATTAAATCTAAAAGCGGCACCAGAGGGGGGAGGCGGGTACGCGCAAAAAAGGAAGTGCACATAAGGAACACTGGACTTTTTAATTTAAGTAAGGCCATTCTCTCCAATGAGGAGAAACATGTCTTAAATCACGGACTGAAATTTGCCCCCCCCCCCGAAGCCCCTAAACAAGTTTGAAACCTTCATAGACGTTCAAAAATTCTTTCGGAAAATGAACGTCCAGCGCCATTTTATCACTAATCCCTCTCGCCCTAATGTGGCGGTCTCTACAGAGTTTAGGCAACCAAATTTAAGGAATGCCTCATTATTTAACCCCCCGGTACAACAGGCCCCGGCTATCTCTGTTTTTAGAGATCTATTCAACAAAGACCTACTTGCTTTACAAATTAAGAAGAGCAGGAGGGAATATATGTTTAAGAAGGTTTTGGAACAACTCAAAGATCGTGTCAATATTATTGTACGACCAGCTGACAAAGGGGGAGGTATTGTGATCTTGGACAGAGAGGCCTATGACAATGAAATGTCTAGGTTGCTCTCGGATCGAGATATTTACCTCCCCTTGCGAGGCAATCCAACCTCCCAGTATAAGAAGGAGTTGGTTAAGGTGGTAGATGAGGATTTTAAACAAGGAATTATTTCCAAAAAAGAGAAAGCTTTTCTCATACCTTCAGCCCCCAGGATCCCAGTGGTCTACTACTTACCCAAAGTTCACAAGGATCCCATTTGCCCCCCTGGAAGGCCGATAGTCAGTGGCATCGACTCGGTTACTTCCAGGGTGGGCAAATATGTGGATCATTTTTTGCAGCCTCTTGTGGTTGGGACGCCCTCCTACCTAAGAGACTCTACGCAAGTGATCAATGAGCTTAAGAGTATACAGTGGAAAGATTCTTACATACTTGCAACTGCGGACGTTGCTTCGCTCTATACTGTAATATCGCATCACCATGGGAAAGAAGCAGTAGAGCACTTTCTGAAGAGAGATACCCTCCAGAGTAAGCAGACAACCTTTATTTTGAGTTTATTGGATTAGCCCTAACATCAGCCATTGAGGAGTCAGCTGAGTTATTTGACCACAGCATCAGCCACTTGCTCCTTGATGATGCCCAGCCATTACTTGATTCAGATGCTGGTTCTGTGGTTGAGGATGACAGGAACATGAGCCTAGAGAGGGAGGAACACTGGTAGACAAATTGGCATTCATGCTCCCCAAGCTGTAGCGTATTGCCAAGTTGTC
Source organism: Lithobates septentrionalis (assembly GCA_037952835.1). Classification (NCBI taxonomy): domain Eukaryota; kingdom Metazoa; phylum Chordata; class Amphibia; order Anura; family Ranidae; genus Lithobates; species Lithobates septentrionalis. The sequence continues at coordinate 14,292,453 of JBBDGP010000082.1, read as the reverse complement.
TCCAGTGGTAATGATGAAGATGGAGGAGATGGAGATGATGATGATGATGAGGTCACTAATGCGACTTGGGTGCCAGATAGAGCAGAGGAGGAAACTGAAGGTGAGGCGGCACAACCCCAAGGAGGTCGGCATCAAGAAAGAGTAGAGAGCAGCCACCCTATTCCATCACATTCTGCAGCTGTTATCTCCCGGCCCACTCCCCACAGCTCAGCTGTCTGGGCCTTTTTCAGCACACGCTGCAGCAGATCGCACCGTTGCTATCTGCAAACTGTGTCACAGGCACATCAAATGTGGCAAAAACACCAACCATTTGGGTACCACATGCCTAACAAGGCATTTAACATCCAACCACTCACCCCATTGTCAAGAGCACCTAAAAGCCACACAAAAGGGGCACAAATCTGTCCCTCCTCCTCCTCCTCCTTAGCCATTTCAGTCTGCCCCTGCAATATTGAGTCATTACCTTTCAGCAGCCTCCACTGACAGGGATGATGGTATAGCACAGGGTGTCCAAGGTCCTAGCAGCTCATCTACCAACAGCACACCACCAGCTGTAGACTGTAGCCGGCAAATTTCTCTGCCCCATCTACTCCCCACTCTGTCTAGCCTGCAAATTAAATCCCTCAACACCCCTTGTTCAGATGCAAAAGTTGCCTTAATTATTAAGTCTTTAAAATCTTCTACTGCCCCCGGCCTCGATGGATACTCGGTATCATACTATAAGAAATTTGCCCTGATCTTGGACTCTCATTTAGATAATCTATATATTTACATTTTATAAGGCAAAAACTTCCCAGATGAATTGCTTTTGGCGAATATGTCCCTTCTCTCCAAACCTAACAAAGATCATACTCTCCCCCAAAACTACTGTCTAATCTTTAATAGATTTTTGTGGCAACAAGCAGGATCCAATGTATACTTATAGTGATTGTAAATTCTCGTTTAAAAAAAAAAAATAATAATAACAAGCATGGAATACTTACCTCCTCTGTGCAGTCGGTTTTGCACAGGGCAGCCCAGATCCTCTTCTTCTCGGGTCCCTCTTTGCTGCCCCTGGTCCCTCCCTCCTATGGAGTGCCCCCACAGTCAGCAGCTTCCTAGGGGGGCACACGAGCCGAGTCATAGCTCCGTGTGTCCATTCAAACACAGAGCCTCAACCCGGCCCCATCCCCTCTTATCTCTGATTGGCTGACTGACTTTGATTGACAGCCACGGGAGCCAATGGTGCCGCTGATGTGTCTCAGCCAATCAGGAGGAGTGTCCTGGATGGCTTAGACATTTGTGGACATCGCTGGAGAGAGATGGGGCTCAGGTAAGTAATTAGGGGGTGCTAGGGTGGCTGCTAAACACAAAAGTTTTTTTATCTTAATGCATAGAATACATTAAGAGAAAAGAACCTTCTGCCTTTACAACTCATTTAACTATGGCGAAGTGCCTAATACTTGTGTCTGTCCTGTATGTCCCCCACTCAATGTGAAAGACTATTACATACTCTATTCTGTTCTATACAAAGAATGATAGCCGTTAATTTGCACTTTCCATTTGTATCCTGGTCCCAAGTTTTATCTAGAATGGAAATGATTAATCTTTCAGAGTGTATACACCATACTCTACATGATGTGATGCATATTTTTCACAAGAAGTGGGATTACTGGGACTTACTGTTGTTTTTATATATATAACTATAAGCTGCAAAATTATTTAAATAGCTAATATATCTTTGGGTAGTGCCAATCCAGGTTGTTCAACGGTATGATACCTCCTCTCATCTAAGAAAGAATTCTCTCAGTTATACTGGCTTTCTCTATGTCCTTATTTGTGTTCAATGTATATAGATTTTCCATGTGTCCAACTTTATATGCAATCACTATTGTCACGAAGTTAAAGTTTGTCTCTCTCTATTTTTTGAACAGACTTCTGTAATAATCGGATTTCTGTAATAATCTGGAAAATGACAATGCAATAGGCTGTGCACACCTATGACTTCATTGCCAGTATTTCTAATGACTAACATATCAGTCCCAAGAGTTTTGAAGCTTTTTGAAGCAGTTTTGAAGCTCTGAAAAATGTCTCACCAAACACTGCTGCCGGTCTTACCTTAATTTGAGAGCACTGGGGTTGTGACAGCTCCATCAAATACTCTTTTCATGGACCTACCATTCCACCCAAAATGCCCCAAAGCAAAACAGCACCAGGTGCAACGTGTATTTGTCACTGTCTGCAGATTTAGCTTGGACACTTCCATGGTTGCTAGGGGTGAGTGAAGGCATTTTATCAACCCAAACCTGGGGGAAAACATTTACCTTTCCCTGGCCAGTTTACCTTGTGCTATTTGCAGGGTTGGAGGACAGTCATCAACAGAATGCAGGAAAGAATGCAGAGTTCAACAAGAATGACATGTGTTCCACTGTATCTTGGTTGGTAGCATACAGTGTGTGTAGTCACTCAATGCATATTTTAGGCATATCCATAACATTATTTTTATTTGTATACAGCGGGTAAGGATTTAAACAACTATCAATACTTTTTCTGTAATCCATTGGTAGAACTTTCATTCACTTCCTATCTCTTAAAAGCAGGAAACAATTTCATAACCAATGGGAACTTTGGCTTAAACACCCAAAATGCCTACACCTTACATAACCTGCACCTGTGTAATAGCCTAGATGCTTTATCCACACCCAGCAGTCTACCACCCTGTACGTCTCTGCAATTGACTGTATTGTTGGATTTTATTGAAATAAAGATGTCCTTATCCCAGAGTGCGGCTATCCAGGATTTCTTTCTACCTCACTGCTTTATCCACACCCAATCGGAACTCCCCCATATAATATATTAACTTACCTTACTTTTAAGCTAACTTCAACTCTGTCCTTCCATGCTAATGATGCAATCTCTCAATTAATTAAATCTTTACTATATAGTTCAATGTTAACTTTGTATACTGTACCAATACAAAATGTTCACCTTCTGTATCATTATGTTTTACATATGATATGCATTTATATCTGTATTCTGCACTCTTTTTGAAAAATCAATAAATATCAAATATTAAAAAAAAAAAGGAAGCAAGAGGAAAGGTTTCCAAAGGTTTCCAAAGTGAAGGGAAATTCTTTCCTAGAATTTGTTTGTGAATTTGTAGAAGTTGTCACTCAAACAAGTATCCTTATCAGAAATTTCCATTTTATTTCTAGTCCAGTGACAATGTAGAATTTATGATTTCCCATCACTTTCTGTCCCAGTGAGAATAATCATTATGCAAACAGAGAGCTTTAATCTCTACAGTGGGGACACAGAAAGTAATAGAAACCTGAAGGAGGTTTTAACCCTTCAACACTCTATCCAAAATGAAAAAAAAATGACTTTAACCACTAGCCGACCAGCTCATGCACATATACTGCGGCAGGTCGGCTCTCCTGTGAGAATTGACGTATCTGTATGTCAGTCCGTGCAATGAAGATAAGTAAGGCAAGGTAAGTATAACATGTTTTTTTTTTTCGTTTTTTTACCCTACAGAGTCACTTTAATGCAAAATTGGTTACTGTACATTAGGGATAAATAAAACTGATATATTTGGGAGATATATCTTGAAAGGTCTGTGAAGCCAGCAATGAAACAGCAATGTGCTAAAGGGCAAATTCCTAAACCAGCAGCTAGAACACCATTAGATACAAAATGGTAATATCAAATAAACCAAAACTCACTTACATGTTTCATCAAAATAACATCCTGTGGGGCTCAGAGAGCCACTTGCACACCACTCATTATATACATCAGAAAACCGGAAGTGGAAAGCAGGGAACAAGACACAGGAAGCATCGAGACTCTGCAGAAAACCAAGCCTTATTTCAAGACTAATCAAACTAGTTAGCACACATGACATCTTGTAGGTGAAGAAGCATATCACACAAAAAGATCCCCTGAAAAGATACAATTACAATAGCAAATATACATAAAAATTACAATAGTATATAAAAAAATACAAAATTGCATTCTAGGTATGCACATTGAATAGGAAATGATAACAAAGAAAAGATAAAAGTGGAAGTAAAAATAACATCTGACAGAAAAGGGAAATGGCAAAATGTGAGATGGCTACGTGTTATTAGTATACGCATTTATATCCCTCTCCATATTCATGCCATGGGGTTAAAAAAGATTAAATCTCAGGAATCCACCCTTTCTGCAACTGGGTGATCCCTGTCTAACTGTACTCCCTCTCCAGTGGTGTGTATATTTAGCTATTCCCAGTTGGAGAGTACCAGTAAGATCATCATTATGACAGGTCGCATAGTGTTTAGGAACACTACTGTATATCCCCTGTAACCTCTTTTGATATTATCAATAAGTTCAATGAGCTAAGCATTCAATGCCCTTGCCGTCCATGAATGTACGTAATAAATGAATCAAAGGAATAAGGCCTAGAAATGGTTGTAGAACTAAAGGTTATGCTTTACCACTTCCTAGCTTATTATTTCAACATACTGAACACTCTGAACAATCTTTGTAAATGTTGCATTTTTTGCTTACAATTTTATATTGTTATACACACATTTTATACACACACACAGACACACACATTCTTAAAAATAAATGTAAAAAAAAAAACATTTAAAATGTATTAAAGCATGCACAGCGCCAGTGGGGAAGTGGATGGTGTCAGTAGGACAGAATATGGTGTTATTCAGTAAAGCAATGGCTATGTCAGTAGAGCAGTGGACTTTTTTAGTAGAACAGAGGAGAGTACCAGTAGAGCAGTGGACAGTGTCAGTAGGGCAGAGTTTGGTGTCAGTAGGGCAGTGGACAGTGTTATTAGTATATTTTTATTATTTTATTTTTAAATATTTTTTACAATTGTTTTTTACTTTATTCCTGATATTATTTTTTATTATGTTTTTACTATTTTTTTAGGAATCCAATTGGAGTGTAAATATTGGTACTGATCACTCATTCAGAAAAGGGAGAGGATGGCAAATGACATATTTACTGGCCCCTTTCCCTGCCCTCCATCCTGAAACATCTCCCTCTGTGCCCACAGCTGGTGGGAGAGAAAAGGAGGGAGCCAGGAGAGCTGCAGGAGGGGTGGTCCCGGACATCAGGAGGAATCTGTGATGCATGGGGTGATTTTTATATGCCCAGGAACATCTGGCACACACTGTATGCACACCAATGAATGAAGTAGACTTTTGTGTAGTGGGAGTGCAACAAGAAACAAGATACCAGACTTAGTGTAATTTTTAAGGTACAGTAAGTGTTCTAACAACTCAAATAGTCTCAAGTTAATTTTATTTTGCTCAGTACAAAAGTAAATAAAGCTAATAAAAATATCATAATCAAAAGTGTGATCCAAACCAGAGGGACCTTCATTTTGTGCATAGGGCCCCCCACAGGCTGCAAGATAAAGTACCATTTAAATGGTACAAATATGCATGAAGAGTATACATTAGGCTAAAAAGTCACATATATTCCAATAATTCTACATTAAACAATAAAACACAAAACAATTTTTACAATCAAACATTTAGATAACCTTGATGTTTTGATATGTGCACAGAAATCATCCAACAAATCATGTCACTTAAAAACCTAGCCAAAGTCAATTATACACATTTTTTTACAAAAAAAGGTTTGAAGCATGTGGATTCCTTCATTCCAGGATGCAGAGCTGCCCAAAATGAGTGAATACATGGTCTATATGTGCCAAATCCAAAGCTAAGAATTTGATACAAGATGGATTGTAATTGTGATGTATGGCCTCGTGTCTTATGATTGGTGAACAAAAATCTCCAATTTCAATAACATGTAGTAGATTCCAATGAAAGTGCTTTTGTATAATATGTCCAAAATACAGTATTTATGTTGTCGAGTGTAAGAAATAATTATTTTGACAGTTTCAGATTTTTATTTTTTCTGCTTATTAAAAAGCACAGATTCCCAAGATTCTTACTGTTTCGCATAGCTAATAAATACTTTTTTAGCACCGACTTTAAGCTGGAATTTTAAATCATCTCAGAAGTTCCACCAAATGCATATATATGAGCTGAAGTATATTAGAATTATAAGTGTAGACTCATCAGAACAGATATTAGTTTTATCAATTCTTTTTTGGTTTTAAATTAGTTTTTGAGTTGCAACCCATATGGCTTTACAGTCCACATATTTTTCAGTGTGAACAATATCAGTGAGATATTCAAGAATCAATGTGAAAATAACCTAAAACTCTGCTCTTAAAATCTATATTAAAATATTCATGTGCTGTATCTAATTTTATTTGTTACCACACCAACAAGCTCCAAGTTTGCTTGGTTTACAATAGTTTGTGGTGGACTTGAAACAGGGCACACAGAGAGAGATGGACATTCATATATTAGACATGTGCAGGATGAAAAAATGTGTTTAGTTTCGTTTCAATTCGTTATTTCAATAGATTTGTTTAGTTAAATTTGTTGCATTCGTTTTCGGGATTCGTTTAGTTTCGTATTCAAATTCGAAAAAATTCGATTGCATTCGAAAAAAACTATCAAATTCGAATAAAATTCTACTGCATTTGAAAAAACTATTAAATTTAAAACAATTCTACCGCATTCGAAAAAAAACCTATCAAATTTGAAAAAATTCTACCGCATTCGAAAAAAACGATCAAATTCGAAAAAATTCTACCACATTCGAAAAAACTATCAAATTCAAAAAATTCTACCGCATTTGAAAAAATTTGACTGAATTTGAAAAAGTAAACTATATATAACCATTTAGCGAAATTCGAATTTCATATAGAATGAAATCAAATTCCAATAGAAAAGATTAGAACAGAATAGAAAATAAGAATAGCATAGAAAAACAATAGAACAGAATAGAAAAAAAATATTATATATTCTATTCTAATTTTTTCTATTCAAATTCATTCTGTACCAAATTCCAATTCAGGTAGATGGTATTATATATTATATATATATATATATATATATATATATATATATATATATATATATATATATATATATATATATATATATATATATATATATATATATATATATATATATATATATATATATATATATATATATATAAATAAAAATATATATTTTTTTTCTATTCTGTTCTATATTTTTTTCTATTCTAGTCTTTTCTATTAGAATTCGATTTCATTCTATTTCTATATAACCATTTTCCAAAATTCGAATTTCGTATAGAATGAATTTGCATTCAAATAGAAAAGATTAGAATAACATAGAAAATAATAGAAAAGAATAGCATAGAAAAACCATAGACCAGCATATAAAAAATTATATATATATATATATATATATATATAAAAACCATCTTCTGAAATTCTAATTTCGTATAGAATGAATTCAAATTTGAATAGAAAAGTTTAGAATAGAATAGAAAAGCATAGCATAGAAAAACAATGGAACAGAATAGAAAAAAATATTATATATATATATATTGAAGTGTAGAGGAGAACCACACACAGCTTTCAATCTAGTGTAAGCAAACAGATCCTCCCACTGACCTTGTATATATAAAAATAAAGTTCAGATGTCTGAAACGTAATCTTTGTCTGAAGAGATGATTGTAACGATTTTGTTTGGAATGAATCTACTTGCTTTGTAATCTTTTTCTAAAGATTTGATGGAATAAAGCAACAGATTTAGCAGCAACCTTTGGAACACTTTATTTTATATATATATATATATATATATATATATATATATATATATATATATATATATATATATATATATATATATATATATATATATATATATATATTATTCTATTGTTTTTCTAGTGTATTCTTTTCTATTATTTTCTTCTATTCTAATTCGATTTAATTCTATATGAAATTAGAATTTCTGAAAATGGTTATATATATATCATCTTTAATTTGAATAGAAAAGATTAGAATAGAATAGAAAATAATAGAAAAGAATAGAATAGAAAAGCAATAGAACAGAAAAGAATAAAATACAATATATGTTTTTCTAGTTTATTCTTTTCTATTATTTTCTTTTCTATTCTAATCTTTTCTATTCAAATTCAATTCCATTCTATATGATATTCGAATTTCTAGTCTATTCTTTTCTATTCAAATCTTTTCTATTCTAATTTAAATTCATTCTATAAGAAATTCGATCTTCAGAAGAATTCGGAATTCAAATTTTGTATAGAATGAATTTGAATTTGAATAGAAAAGACTGTTATAGAATATAGAATAGAAAATAATAGAAAAGAAAAGAAAAGCATAATAAAACAGAATAAAAAAAAATATTATATATATATATATATATATATATATATATATATATATATATATATATATATATATATATATATATATATATATATATTCTATTGCTTTATGATTTTATATTCTATTTTATTGTATTTTTTAGAAAATCTATTGTTTTCAAATTTGATTCGAATTTGTTTTCGAATTAGATTATGTTTTCGAATTCGATTCCAATTTGTTTTCGAATTCGATTCGAATTTGTTCACTTTTTTTCGGATTCGTTTAAATTCATTACTTTTGTAATTCGGAAATTCGGATGCATACAAATTTCCGAATAATGAAAAATTTGTCCGAATTTCGATTCGGAATGAAACGTAATGCACATGTGCACGTGTGCGATCTCCGTGAGTCGGGTCGCGGGTCCCGCGGACTCGATCGCCGCGGGCATACCCGCGATCGCCTCATGGAGAGGACAAACAGGGAGAAGCCATTGTAAACAGCATCTCCCCGTTCTGCCTAGTGACAGTGTCACTCGATCTCTGCTCCCTGTCATCGGGAGCAGGGATCAGGGACGTCACACACACATCTCATCCCCCTGACAGTTAGAATCACTCCCCTAGGACACACTTAACCCCTCCCCGCCCCCTAGTGGTTAACCCCTTCACTGCCAGTGTCATTTACACAGGAATCAGTGCATTTTTATAGCACTGATTGCTGTATAAATGACAATGGTCCCAAAAATGTGTCAAAAATGTCCGATGTGTCCGCCATAATGTCGCAGTCACAATAAAAATCTCTAATCACCGCCAAAACTAGTAAAAAAAATTATTAATAAAAATGCCATAAAACTATCCCCTAATTTGTAAACGCTATAACTTTTGCGCAAACCAATAAATAAATGCTTATTGCGATTTTTTTTTACCAAAAATATGTAGAAGAATACGTATCGGCCTAAACTGAGGAAAAAAATGTTTTTTAATATATTTTTTGGGGATATTTATTATAGCAAAAAGTAAAAGATAATGCGTTTTTTTTTCAAAATTGTCGTTCTTATTTTGTTTATAGCACGAAAAATTAAAAGCGCAGAGGTGATCAAATACCACCAAAAGAAAAATCTATTTGTGGGAAAAAAAGGACTTCAATTTTGTTTCGGAGCCACGTCGCACGACCGTGTAATTGTCAGTTAAACCGACGCAGTGCCGAATCGCATAAAGTGCTCTGGTCAGGAAGGGGGTAAATCCTTCTGGGGCTGAAGTGGTTAACGCATGAGGATGATATATGTTGGTGTGTAATATTGGTAGCACTGCACTTTTTGTATATACTGTATTTGTTCTTAAAAGATGATGACTATGTAAATATCTGAGTATAAAAAGGAATTACGGTAACCACAATTGATGGAGAGTTTAATTTCCTACACATACACAGGGGCTACCATGACCTTGCATACGTAAGTTGTTTGTTAAGCGTGATCGGGAACACTTGTTAAACTATGATTTAGATGTTATAATTTAAATAGATTAAAGATTTTCATGAGACAAAGCTGCCTTCTGTGTAAGTCATGCATTTAAGTGGATAACCAGTAAGCAACAAGTAAGATATAGGATAAATACAAATAATCATAAATCTTTATATGCAGAACTGTCAGCTTCTCATGCTTTTTCACAGGCATTGTAACACTCAACAAGAATGCAAATAGCACAAAGATGATGGGCATCACTAGGGTAGAGGACATGGAAAGACTTCCAGTTGGCAAAAAAAATATGGAAAACCACTCTCAGTTGATTTACAAAAACTGGAGAGTGCAAAATCTGGTGCAGTTAAGTTAGAAGCTGATTGGCTACCATGCACAGCTATACCGTATATTGCACTCTCCAGTTTTAGTAAATCAACACTAAGGTCTATTCACATCACAGGAGGTGTGTGTGGTAAAGGGTCAGGTATACCAAATTTCTCAAACTGCATACTATCAAACATGCACACTAACTTAAGCACTTGTAACACTTCCCAAAACCCTTTTGGCTTACTCTCTTTCTTTTCTTTAGGCCCTCAACACAAATACAATACCATAAAGAAAGCAACAGTGATAGCAACAATCTATTGTGTGGACAACAAAACATCTTTGAAATCAGTTTATCTTCGAATGAATTATCTGAGGCAGAAAAATAGGTCCTCTTCCTTTGTTGATGTTTTTGTCAACATTAAAATTTGAATGATTTTTCACTGACCAAAAATTTTGGGCTTTTTTTAGCAAGGAATCTACTTCTGAAGTCATATCATGACAAACAAGATATTGGTGATTGTAGTAGGGATTTTGACTGTACCCAGTACTCAAAATGTGACTTTAAGGCCCTAAAAGAATTAGCTGACCTATTACTGTATGTGAAAATGTGCCCCCAGATATCATTGATATTATAGACTTGAATTGATTCTTATAATGTGAAAAAAAAATAGAGGAAACCTTTATTGTTCATAACTTTGGAAAAATTCAAACATGTTCCCTTCCTTACACAATAACCCTCACATTTACACATTTTACAATAGGTAATGGGTAACAAAAAAAACAACCTAACTCTAATTTGAAAATGTACAATTTGACAAAACAACACTCTCAGCCAGTTGTCTCATGTTTCATGTTTACAGTGTTATCAAAATTGCTGAGAAGGAGTAACATTGTGATTATGGACAATGGTCAATATATAAAAAAAAAAAGTAAATTGTTTTATAAAAAAAATCCCTGTATCGGTCATACAGTAATAAACAATAATATGAAATAATTGATGTTGCATACAAACACAGAACAAATATGGGGCCCTTATACACATAGCATTTGCTCGAGATCTGACATGCTACACTTTACCAAAGAATGCATAAAAATCAATTTATCTCCCTAAAGCAGTTTAGATTAACAGGGATATATTTCTACTGTTAAAGGCATTCTAATGAAAAGTGTTGCATGGGGCTTTTTTCACACATATTTATAAAAATCATGTGATTTTATAAACACTTCATCTAATGTCATGTGAGATATAAAATTGCAAATGCCACCATTTTGTTCTCCAGGGTCTCAGATTTCAAAAAATATATTATGTTTTGGGGGTTTTAACTGATCTTCAGACCTAAATGTGAATTTATCATGTGTGCAAAAAAAAATGCTAAACCGGATCTGGCAGTGAAAGGGTCAAACAAACTAAGTATATATTTTGCAAGTACATTATTGATAGGAAAGTGAGTACTCTCTCCAATGGAACAAATTGTAAAATAATAGAAATTATATATCTATTAACTCTCTCACGTGGCACCTACTATGTGTGCAAAACAAAAATAGAATGTTGGAGTAGGATGGACAACCACATCAAAGCTGTTAAAATTGGAGGTGTGGTTCCCCAATCGGACAACATACAGCCATTTTCCACAGTTAAAATCTTTCTTGTATTCAATTCCTAGCCTTGGATTGGGTAAATATATGGTAGACCTTATTCCAATATGCATTGGAAATTTTGTTTGTTCTTAAACTCTTTCAAACTCACTGTTCTCTTAAAAACATATATATATATATATATATATGTGTGTATATATATATACAGTATATACAGTATGTACAGATTAAACAAATAAAGAAACATAACCAAAGTGTATAAAATAACATACATTATTATAATTATATTATTATCACTACTGTTTGTATTATGTACATAATCAGGAAACCAAAATAAAAAAGAAGTAAAAAACTACCTAACATATGTTGCCCATGCATGCAGACTTTTTCAAAAATATTTTCTTACCATTGCCAAACTGGGGCAAGAAAGGACAGAAAGAAAATCCTTGCACTCACAGATCAACAAATGACAACTACAAGGACCTGACATTCCTCCACACATTTTTCCAGGCCTTCCACTGCCACCTGTCTTTCTCAAGACCCCACATTTATTTGAAACCTGATATCATGTATTTCAAGTGAAGTAACAGGCTACTACGCTAACTATAAAAAGTGTCTCAAAATCTGCATATTTCCACTCCACAGAATGCATGTAGGAAAGGAAAGGAATACCCAGAGGCCCTTCCACCCACTTATAGACTTTTAGATTGAAAGGGCACTGAAGCAAGAAGTGATCCATCATCTCCTCCACCCCACCACACTCCATTCTTGGACCACCATGGCTTTACTTCAGACAACCTCTCCCATACAGTCTGCCATGGAATAAGAGCCAGGCCAAATCCTGTAACTGCAGTTGGATTATCTCCATATTAATCAAACTTAGTACCTCTGTCATAACAGGACCTGGGCAATCGTTCAAGGCCAGTAGCTTGCTAAAGATGAAATCAATAATCCTACTCTCAAGGGTCATCCTAGAAAGAAATGTAATTTCTTACACCATCACTCACCACTGCATTTTAAGAAATGGAGCAAGGTAAGTCATGAGCTTACAATGTTAGACCCTATATCTCTTTCTGACCTCCCTCTCCCAGCTGCGCAGAAAAAGCCTAAACCAGGACTGGAAAATAGCAACCCAACTAGGCAGTTCCTCTACATACATACAGTATTACCAAGATTATGTTTTGAAACAACAGAGAAAAGAATACCATCAAGTTGGCCATCCACCTGGGAGAGTAGGCTTTAAATCTCTTAATGAGGTTCAGCCTGTTCCTCCATAACAGTTGTAAGAAACAGCTATAGATCCTAGTTTAGAAAGACAATGACAAAGCACAGACAAAGCTGAAACAAAGAAAAAATTGGATCGGGCAAGTTTTAATCAGGTTAACCCAGGTTTCCATCGAAGTGAGCTTCTAGCCCTTCCATCCTGTGACCTTGGAATCAGCATCTTGTAGCCTGCTCATCCAATTTACATGTCCATAATCTCGAGGACCAAATTTGATGCCCTAATCCCTAATTTCTTGCCAGAGCTTCTGAAAGGCATATGGAAGCTTAAAACCTTTTTCCACCTCACCTAAGCAGAAAACTCAACTATTATCCTGATTGATCTTTGAGCCAGAGGCCTACTCATGCTGCTTGATCACTGAGTCCATTCTCCAACTCCTCTGTCCTGGAGATGAAAAGAGACACATCATCCATATAGGCCATGGCCATCAAAAGAGGCTCATCAGTGATGACCAGAGGCACTCCACAATGTACTGTTCTCTAACTTTCTGAGGAAGGGATCAATTGTGAACAGGTACAGCAATGGACTCCTAACATACTTTAAACTTCTCCATACAAGGTCTTAAGCCAAACAATAAATCCCCCCTCCATAAATCCCCCCACCATACTTGTCAAGGAGCAACCATGGGTTTTCATGATTAACCCTATTAAAAGTCTGATTCAATGCCAGCAAAAACTTTCTCCAGACCGTAGCCCTGTGCCATTCCTGGGAGTTCTGGATAGCTAACACTGCTGAAATGGTGCTTCTACCCTGAACCGAACAGTGATAGTTGCAAGACAATAAAATGTGCGCTACAGATGATAGATGCCAGAAAATTATTGATGCTGGTGTCTTCCTATTGACATTGAGAATGCTAATAAGCTGTGGTGTATAGAGGACCTATGTGGACGCTTTGAGTGGATACAGGAGGCTATCCACCTTTACTGATACATGCCTGTCACCCCTGCACACCCCTGCAGGGGTACCAGGAGATGGTGAGTGGGGACCCTTAAGGGGGATCACAGAAGTCACTGGATTATGATGAAGCACAAGAGTCACATTTCTGCATGAACTTTTTGCCATTTTGGAGCTTCACTTTATTTATTTTTTATATTTTTCATTTTTATTTTTTATATATTATATTTTTTACTTCTCTCTTTTTCATATTGCAATCTACAACATCTATCTGTTTGGATTTTCATATTGATGTCTTTCACTGAGTTGGACACTTATCACTTGGACTAATTTTTATGTGGTTTGTATGCATTTATTATTATTTTTTCAGCTTTTAAGGTTTTTTTGACATATCACAGTCAATTTCTGGTTGCTGAGATCTTGGTGTTAGCAGGGGAATATCTTGTTTTTTTCCCCATGTATTGGTTTATCATGGCCAATGTTATATACTGATTGCAATACCAGGAATTTATATATATTCACTCATATACGCATACACGTACATTCACTTTTATATGACACTTTGCTAATTACATGTATACTCATATTTATACTCATATAGTCATTATGGCTAGTGTTATATATTGATTGCTTTTCAGGAATTCATATATTCACCCATATACGTTTATATGTATAATCACCTTTATATGGCACTTTGTTTATTACACGTATATTTTTAATTGATTTACTTTATTAATTTTGGGTGGTTTGCAAAACAACACACACAGGTGTTAATATGACTCTTTTTAGGGTCCATCCATATCAGTTTAGGGAGTGCCAATGACCCCTTATTCTATTCTTTTTTCTACGTGACCATTTCTGCCAGCACTGGGATTTCATTCTTCCTTCTTTGGATCACTATATGAACTTTTCCTTTTTATGTATTTTTTAATGCATGTTTTTATAAAAATTTTCTTTTCTCTCTGCACGTTGTACTCATTGATGTTTTGGACATTTTAATTATTCATTTTTTTTCAATTGTTATGCCCTGTACACACAGTCGGATTTTCCAACAGAAAATGTGCGATCGGAGCTTGTTATCGGAAATTCCGACCATGTGTGGGCTCCATCTGACTTTTTCCATCGGATTTTCTGACACACAAAGTTTGAGAGCAGGCTATAAAATTTTCCAACAACAAAATCCGATCGCATCAATTCCGACCATGTGCGGACAATTCCGACACACAAAGTGCCACGCATGCTCAGAAGAGATTCCGAGACGGAACAGCTCGGTCTGGTAGAATTAGTGTTCGGAATGGATATAGCACTTTCGTCAGGCTGCAATGTTTAAAATTGTTTAATTGTTTAATTAAGTCGTTTTGCTGCTGATATTCACACAGAGTGTTCACAAACTTTGTTCTTTATTATTTATCATGATTTCATCAATATATTTTGTTTTGTCACATCTGACAAAAAAGATATATGGTTTTTTTTTTGGGTTTGTATTTTTTTCAAGCCTGATCGTGTTTTTATTTTTTAATTTTTTTTTTTAATTTCACTCCAGAATATTTTTGTGTGTGTTTTGTGTGTCAAGTTATCACAACACCATTATTATCTTGTATTATTTAATCTCAAGGAGATTGCTTGGTGTTGGTGTCTCTTGTTAATTTCACATTGTATATTTGAAATGTACCTGCTTCCTCACAAACAAACTGTCCATTTTGAAGGAAAACACACATAGGCGAGTATAATTGAAACAAAAAATCCTTTATTAAGGGCTCAGAACCAAACAAAGAGGGAGGCAACGCTGAATAAACATCAGAAATTGGCAAAGCCTTTGACCCCCAGGGCACACATCAATTCTTTTACAGCAAAATTGGTGGCCTGAGGAGTCCATATATAAGGGAGTGCAGTCTGGTCCAGAATTCCCAGAGATCATGAAAGCAGCAGATGACAAGAGGCTGCATCTTTTGCCAGACCAAACTGAACCCAGGCCATCACTCTCTGGTCTTCCTTACATGCTTCCTTCCTGGCTGTGGCTCTGGTGGGGGAGGTGTGGCAGGAGGAGGAGGGGGACCTGTAGGAGGAGGACCATGGGTGAGCTGACAAATGTGGGTTTCACATGTGAGTTGGCCCCTCAACCCCTTATTTAGAGCTTCTAAAATTACAAACTCAGTTAGGAGGCGTTGGCCCTCCTCCATCTACATCATTTTGCAGGCAGTTAACTCTGCAAAATCATCTTCCACACTGTGGAGGGGTTCTGAGCACCTCAGTAGCCTTCCAAAATAGGCCTATTGCAGCCTCCTCCAGGTTACTCCTCTTCCTGACACTTTTTCTTTGAAGGTGGAGGGGAGGGACCTGGGTATTGGGCAGCCTGCTTGGCCCGGCCACCTCCTGGCTGAGACTTCCCTGTGTATGAAAAAGGGACATGGTTTTCGTTTTTGGTTCATCAATCACAATCAGAAATTAGTACTCCAAACTAACATCTATTTAACATCATTGATTGGACAACCAGAAATATTTAGAAGAACTCTATACCTGGCTCAAGCTGGGCTCCTCCACATGTTGCTGCCTGGAAGGCCCAGGTTGGACGTCAGAAGCCTCAACTGAGGTGGAAGGAAGCATGGAAGGAAGAGTGGAGAGTGATGGCCTGGGTTCAGTCTGACCTGACAGAAAATGCAGTCTGTCATAGTACCACAGCCTGGGGACATAATGTCATCTGCTGCTGCTGATCTCTGGGAATCCTGGACCTTCTTGTGCTCCCTTAGATAAGTGCTCCTCATGCCACCGATTAGGATCTTCAAATAGGTGATGTCTGCCGTGGGGATCACCGGCTTCACAAATTCCAGCAATTTATCCAGCGCTGCCTTCCTCTTTGTTTGGTTTTTATAATTGGGTTTGTTTACCTGCCACATACAGGGCAGCTCCCTGAACATATCTATGAAGATTGGCATAAAGTCCTGATTATTGACTAGATCCATTTTCACTGCAAGACACAACACCAGACAAACCCTAATGTCAGCCTAAAGTCTTATAAACTTGTCTAAATACCAGCCTCAATCTAGAAGCTGTTATAGGCCCAAATTTAAACCTTACCTTCGTTATCACGATCGGCGCCTCCGATACTCCTTCCTCCGCTCACAGATCGTACGTACTACGCACGCGTGTTACGCTTTATATACACTGCGCATGCTTGAAACTCCGCCCGCCCCTGACGTTCTTTCTAGTCTATTCCCCACCCCTTCTCATTCGGCGCAGTGGGGGAAGAGCACATGGCGGAAAACAGAGCAGGTGCATGCTAATTACAGCAACGAGGAGGAGGAGGAGGAAAGCGCGGAGCCAGAAACGTCCTGATCCCGGAAGAGACGATTTAAGGCATCAAATATGTCCTTTGGGGAGATGTTGGAAATGGTCGACATCCTGAAGAGGGCCGATCATGACGGGAAGTATGGACCTTACCCCAACCCCAATGTCCGAAAGGCCAAGATCATGGCGAAAGTGGTCAAAAGTCTGCAGAAGAATTTTGGGGTACGACAATCCAAGGATCAACTGAGGAAGTGGTGGTCGGACCTCAAATTAAGGGAGCACGAGCAGTACCAAAGGGTCAGGAGAGTGCTGCAAAAAAGTAAGTAGTTGTGCTGTGTTCTTTATTTTGATTACGTTTGTGCTGCTCCATGTGTTTTTCTTTACTGTTGTACAGTTTAAAATGGCAACTTTCATGTTCATGGGCACTTTGTTCATTCGTATGAAACATTGTTCATTCGGCATAGAAAATACCATTGTTTTGGCCATATGCATTTGAATACATTTTTTATGGCCTACTTTTCTTAAAACAATTTGGGAGTCTAGATGGGTTTGGAACTAGAATGTAATGCAAACTAGATTCTGTGTAAGGAGAGGACACTCAGCAGCTGTTTACACATCTGGACACTGGAGCACTAGTGTGGGACACCAGAAAACCCTTTTTTATTAGGGGGTCACACACAGGTGCTCCAGTGTATACAATAGGGGTGTCTCCATCTGAGAAGCTTGTACAAAACAGGTAAGTATTCAAGCTTGACAAAGTCAAAAAATATTTCTTCATCTTGTAACTCAGCCAAAATAGACAATTGTACCCCACTTCCAAGCAATGTTTCATATTCCTATTTCTGCCATCAAATATCTGTGTGCTAAGTATACCTATTTTGTTTTACATAGGGGAGAAAAGACTCGGAGGACACCCCTCATCAGAGGAGACAACAGACCCCCCACCTCATGAAGAAGGTGAAATCCCCCAAAGTCAACAAGAGGAGGAGGAGGGAGACGTGGTGGACGTGGTGGAAATTGTCATCACAACAGGTGAGTGTCTGCGACCACAGGCTCAGGTAGGAGATGGATGGCGGCAGATTTCTAATACATGGTATGTTTTTGTTTCTATATTTTTAGGTCATCGTGATGTTGTGGATCCAGGTCATTTCACCAGTGAAAGTGCACAGATCCTGATCGGGGAGATCATGGGGTGTAATAGGGACATCCAGAAAAACATCAATGATGTTAAAAACAAAATGAAGAACATCATTGATGTTTTAGGGAGAGTTTAAAACACCTCCAAATCCCTGACTTTTTTGTGGTATTTGTAATGGAAGAATTTTTAACATTTTTTGCCATTTTATAGAAAAGCCAAATTTTGAAGATGCACACAATGTGTCAACATGTGCTATCTGCCATCACGGGAGATCAATGGACGCGTTTTGTAGGTGCAACCCCTTACTCAATAATAAAGTAGCTGAAAGGAAGGGGTTGCACCCCCAAAACACGTCCCTTGATCCCCCGTGATGGCAGCTAGCACATGTTGACATTCGGCAATTTGTGTGCATCTTCAAAATTTGGCTTTTCCAGGGGTGACTTTACCCCATCTGAACGCAATATCAAACACAGTTTCTAAATACTCATGTCTGATATTGCCTTCAATTTCTACAAAAGTTGAACTTTGTAAGTTCCAGATTTGTGTATTTCTTGTTTGTTTGAAACATGCCTGTTTTACCTTAAATGGACATTTCTACTTTTATTAATGTGACCCAAAAAATTGTTATACAACAAACATGTTGGTTTGTTTTAAAAAACCTTTTATAAATGCACATGTGATTGTGCTGGTATTAAAAAGATTGATACTCAAGAACAAGAATGTGTGGATTATTGTTTCAATGCTCCTAAAATTTTGTAGTGGTAAAATTGTTGTTTTCAGTGACAGTGGGGGTTATTTCCTAAGGGCAAATGCACTTTGCACTACAAGTGCAGTTTCAGTGCAGGCTCAAGTGCACTTGTAGTGCAAAGTGTCTTTGCCTTTAGTAAATAACACCCAACAGTGCTTTATAATGTTACACAATCACGCCATTTTCAGGACTCCCCACATTTCTGTCAGGGTCAGCTAAAAGAAACACAAGCAGTAAATGTCACCAAAGATTTTAGTATTTAAAATGATTTTTTTATTTTAAAAATGTATCAGACATTGTCTGGTATATTGATGGCCCCCCTACCCACAAAGTAATCAAGGTATCTAAGAAGGACCTCGCAGGCACTCAGGGGGGGCAAGCCACCAGGATGGCCAGCCTCAAGCGCCGTCAGGCCTGGTTCATTTACTTGAATTCGGGCCTCAGGCCCAACTGAGACAGCATAGTTGGCAGAATTTCACCTTAAAAAGTTGGGGAGAACACAGCACGCCAGGATGATATGATTCAGTTTACACTCCGCCATGTGTATGGGTGTAAGAAATAGGCGGAACCGGCTGGCCATGATTCCAAACATGTTCTCCACCACTCTTCTGGCTCTGGCCAGCCCGTAATTAAAAACCCTCTGGTCCGGGGTGAGGGTCCTCATAGGGAATGGCCGCATAAGATGGTCCCCCAGCACAAATGCTTCATCCGCAATGAAGACTAATGGGAGTCCTTCCACATTGTCTTCTGGAGGTGGCAAGTCCAAGCTGCCATTGTGGAGACACCTGTAGAACTCCGTCTGGGCGATGACTCCACCATCTAACGTCCAGCCATTCTTCCCCACGTCCACATACAGGAACTCATAAGTAGCCGACACCACTGCCAACATCACAATACTATTGAACCTCTTGTAGTTGTAATAGTATGACCCCGAGTTGGGTGGTGGGACGATGTGGACGTGTTTCCCATCAATTGCCTTCCGCAGTTAGGAAAGTCCTACCGCTGGGCAAAGTGGGAGGCCACAGTCTGCCATTCCTGTGGCATGGAAGGAAACTGTGGAGTCAAACAAGAAAAAGAAATTAATAATTTTGCACATAAACATGGAAAGCAGATTAGACACAAATATTCTTGGCCAACATCAGTATAACATTTATTTTTGGGAGTATTTAAAGACCAAGGTATAAGGTACACCTATCAGATCCCCCCCCCTCTCATGGGCCATTTGTAAAATTTTATGGGGGGGGATGTTTTGGACAGGTAACCCTCTCCACTTCATTGAGAGATGAATGCCTAAATAATGGGTCTTACTTTGGCCAGCCCCTCCTTACTTACACTATTGGCAGCCCACTGGACAGGTAAGAAGTGTCATAATACAAAGAGATAAATACACACTGTACACATTTGAGCACATTTTTACATTCTGCTATTACCTATCAAGATAATAATAGGATAAAAAAAACTTTAAACAGTACCATTTGAAAGTATTCAGGTAGGCCCTTGCACTACATGCTTTAGGGAATTCATCCATAAATATGACCACTAAAGAGGTGGGTATAGTGTGTATGGGTTTGGCAAAGTCAGCAGATAGAGGATTGTTATCAGCTGAGTTAGCAGTTGGGGGGGAGGGAGGGTTCCAAATGATTTTGGAACACAAAAAAAAGCCTCTGCCTGAATTTCAAACACACATCACAATTTTCTAAATTTTAGGGGGTTTTTAGGGTAAAGCACTACTATGGAGCTGACAAAATACATTGTTAAGTGACTACATGAGATGAATATAGGCCCAGGAGAGCATGCTGGGGAGGTAAGTGAAGGCAAATATGTATGAAGGACAAAAATAAAATACATAAAATTCCAGCATGCATGAGGACAAAGGGGACATTCACAGCATATTACAATCATGGTAATTAGGGAATGAGGAAAGAAATACAATATATTAACAAACATTCTAGACAATAAAATTTGATATTAAAGGATAAAAATCTTACCGTCATATACTCCATTGCAGGACCTTGATGATCTTGAGCTCCTGCAGGCTTCTCCCCGTCGCCAAGAACCGCAGGGTGGCGACTAGCCTCTGCTCCGGAGTGACGGCTTGCCTCATGCAGGTATCCGCCTGCTGATATAGGGGGTCAGCAAAGCCAACAAACGGTGAAATACGGGGTCCATCATCCGGAGAAAGTTCCTGAAATCATCAGGATTATTCTCACGGATCTCACGGAGCAAAGGCATATGACAGAATTGGTCACGCTGGAGCAACCAATTCTTGGTCCATGAACTCCTTCCCACCCTGTTCATGGACTGGACTTGTGTCAAGGTAAGGACCCCAACACCAAGCCCCCGCACAGCACAAAGTATGTATACGCAACATGGCTAGAAAACGGTTGGCTGGTCAGAACGAAGTAACAGAACGCACTGAAGAACAGCAAGGCCTATGAAGAGCGACCTAAAAAACAGCAACGAGCGGACAAGAATGCAATGAATAATCAAATACGAACTCACTGCACGCACTGAAGAGCAGATACAAACCCACAAGCACAAACTGAACAGCAGAAAACGATCTGAAAACTACGAGTCTGAAAAAGCGCGAATCGTCTCTCACCAAACTTTTACTAACACGAGATTAGCAAAAGGAGCCCAAAGGGTGCCACGCTTGGTTCTGTACTGCCCTTTTTTAGTCTTGTCGTACGTGGTGTACATGACCGCGTTCTTGGCGATAGGAAATTCCGACAACTTTGTGCGACCATGTGTATGCAAAACAAGTTTGAGCCAACATCCGTCGGAAAAAATCCATGGATTTTGTTGTCAGGATGTCCGATCAATGTCCGATCGTGTGTACAGGGCATTACACATTTATCCATTTGATTATTCAGGTGGATTATATATAATCTCATGTCTGCACTAGACACTTTCTATTGTTTAGTTCACTTTGCACGTTTTACCACTGTTTCAGCAGTTCATACAGTTCTACCTGCCATTTTATACACTTATGCTAATAAGTGTTTTATTTACTTGGGTATCATCAGCCAAGGGTTTTGCACATTTGTACCATGTTTATTTCATAGGTATAATTCACTTATTAGCACTGCACTTATTTTATGATAAAGAAATATGCCCCTACCTCTTGGACCTAGTTGTTACTCTGGCACCCCATATCCCAGACATTGACTGGCGTCTTGACAGGGCCCACAAATCTTTGGCTCCTAAACCCCCCAGGTGTCAATCCCAGGGAAATTATTGTCCACTTCCACTATTATGAAAGCAAAGAGGCTCTCACTATAGCCACACCCAATAAAACCCAGGTGGAATTTAAAGGCACCAAGATTCAAATCTTTAGTGACCTGTCATCCATCACCCTAGCAAAAAGACACAGCCTACGCCCTGTTACGGCTCATCTGCAAAACCATCAAGTCACCTACCGATGGGGCTTTCCCTTTTGATTATCTGCATCCAGAGATGGGGTACAGTACTCAATACGAGACCTTGAAGATAGCAAGGTTTTCATTTGTTATTTAGGTCTCCCACCAATTCCTGAAGAGGACCTTCAGATACCCGTTCCATTACCATGGCCGCTCTCCACTCCTGGAAAGATCTGGACCCCAGTCTGGCAAAAAACCTGGAAAATCTCCTCCACTCCCCAATGAGTTGCATCTTCCAGATATCCCACCTGAAGATTTTCTTCTGCATACCTGTTCTACACTTACACAGATGACTCTGTTCTCATCTGTATGCTGTAAGATTTTGGTTTAAGAGTCTTGATTCCTTGCCCATGGGACCATTAACTTTACTGTTCCCTGTTACACCGTTATTTACTTTGATGTTTTCAGTCTGTTTATTTCATATCCTATCTGGAAAATGATGGGGATTAGCTGTCAGATCTTGTGGGCCACCATGCTCCTCTCCACAGTCCCAGGCACTGGCCTCGGATTCCTGAGGTTTTTGTTCTTCTCAAGCCTTTTACCATAGTTGTTTTTTATTTTTCTTCTTTTTCTGGTCTTTTTTTTTTACCTGTTTTTGGCTCACAAATGTGATCCAAATGTCATTGTTTTGCTCTCTTCAATAGTTTTTTTACTCTACTGTTTTTTCTTTTTTACCTTATACATCACGGACTATGCTCTTTATTTTTATTGATAGAAGAATGTTTGCTGGAAAGTATATTTTCCTGTAATGTACAGGGCTTGAACTCCATCCATAAGCGTTGGCTGGCATTGAAGGAGTTCAAGTCTTCTAAGGCAGATGTGGTTATGGTCCAGGAAACACATTTCCATGGAGAGGGATCTTTCAAATTTGCCTCTAAGCAATGCCCCACTACCTTTGTAGCCTCTGATCCTTCCTGTAAGGCTGGTGTAGCAATCCTCATCAAATGCTCCTGCCCTATACAGATGAAATCCTCTTTCCTTGACCCTCACGGCCGATTTGTTCTCCTGAGCTGTAACCACATGAATGCATCCTTCACCTTGGCTAATATATATTCTCCTAACTTGGGACAAACTGGGTTCCTTATGCAGGTTTTTGAGAAAATACAATCTTCCTTACAGCCCTTCATGATCATGGGTGGGGACTTTAACGTATGCATGTCTCCGACCAAGAATAGATGCGCTATTTTTCAGACTACCCCATCAACCCTTGTTCAAAAACTATCCTCCTCTTTTTTGTAAACTCACCAGATCCCATAATCTTTTTGATACATTGAGGGTGAAACATCTGACCCACAAACAATTTACATTCTACTCCCCGTCTCACAAATTATACACCAGACTAGATCGACTTTATTGATGCATGTGGTAACTTCAGAAATAAACCCTATCACTTGGTCTGACCATGTGCCTATAGTCCTCAACCTTGTCCTCTCTGTCCCGACATCCAGAACTTGCCATTGGCGCCTTAATGAATCTTTTCTTCATATTCCTGATAAAAAAGACCAACTACAACAAAAATTGTCAGAATTTTTTCAACTCAACAAAGGCACTGTGTCTGAGACCTCCACTTTGTGGGAAGCCCATAAGGCTTTTTTCAGCAATGAATATGTATCTGCTGGCTCTCGCCTGAAATGTGAGATCAATCTTTAAAGGTCCTCTCTTCTCATCCAATTATCTGCAGCGGGGGTACATCTACTCCTTTCCCCCACTGTGGACCGTCTTTGCTCTGTTGTCTCTCTCAATAACTAAATTAAATCATTGGACATGAGTAGGATTTCTAAATCTATGTTATGGGCTAGACAAAATTTTTTTGAATATGCCAATAAGCCTAATAGGATGCTAGTCCGTAAACTAGGGCTGCGGAAATTAATGATTAATTCCTCGATTAATCGTTCATTTTTTTTGATCGATCAAAATTTTTTTGATCGGTAGGCCACCTGCCCTGTGGCCGCTTTGGGCCAAGCTGTGGCTGCAGTGCAGCGCTCCGCTCCCTCCTCCTCCACTATATGTCATACACAGTCTGTGGGCATCTCCCGCTGTGTGTCTCCGAGCTGAGTGTGAAAACTTTGGCCACGCTGTGAGAAAAGTCCCACCCTGCTCCTAGATCAGCTCGTGTGATAGACGCAGTGTGCTGATCTAGGAGGAGGGTGGGACTTTTATCACAGCATGGCCAAAGTTTTCACACTCAGCTCAGAGACACACAGCGAGAGATGCCCGCAGACTGTGTAATCCAGGCACAGGCACTTACTAAAGTGAGGCTGCGATTATGGGCACAGTGAGGCTGCATTATGGGCACGGTGAGACTGCATTATGGGCACGGTGAGACTGTATTATGGGCATGGTGAGGCTGCCATTATAGGTATGGCGAGGCTGCAATTATGGGCACGGTGAGACAGCATTATGGGCACTGTGATGCCCCGTACACACGGTCGGACTTTGTTCGGACATTCCGACAACAAAATCCTAGGATTTTTTCCGACGGATGTTGGCTCAAACTTATCTTGCATACACACGGTCACACAAAGTTGTCGGAAAATCCGATCATTCTGAACACGGTGACGTAAAACATGTACGTCGGGACTATACATGGGGCAGTGGTCAATAGCTTTCATCTCTTTATTTATTCTGAGCATGCGTGGCACTTTGTCCGTCGGATTTGTGTACACACGATCAGAATTTCCGACTAGGATTTTGTTGTCGGAAATTTTTATATCCTGCTCTCAAACTTTGTGTGTCGGAAAATCCGATGGAAAATGTGTGATGGAGCCTACACACGGTCGGAATTTCCGACAACAAGGTCCTATCACACATTTTCCATCGGAAAATCTGACCGTGTGCACGGGGCATGAGGCTGCGATTATAGGCACAGCGGGGCTGCGATTATGGGCACGGTGAGACAGCATTATGGGCATGGTGAGGCTGCGATTATGGGCATGGTGAGGCTGCAATTATGGGCATGGTGAGACTGCATTATGGGAACGGCGAGGCTGCGATTATGGGCACGGTGAGGCTGCGATTATGGGCACGGTGAGACTGCATTATGGGCATAGTAAGGCTACGATTATGGGCACAGTGAGGCTGCCATTATGGGCACGGTAAGGCTGAGATTATGTGCACGATGAGGCTGAGTTTATAACGTGTGACGTCCTAGCCATGCCCCACTATGTCCGGCTTCAGGCGTTGCTATAACAATGGTGCTAAATCAGCTAAAAAGAGTTGGATCTGTATGTGCGTTATAATTAATCAAAATTTGTCGATTAATTTATTTGAAAAAAATCGATTAATCGAACGTGAAAATTTTAATCAGTAACAGCCCTACTGTAAACTAAAACCATGTCCCTTCCTTTCTATACCTAATTTCTTGATGTAATCAAATGGTACCCCAACCTATTGTCCTCAAGCCATGTCTAAGGTCTTTTGTGAATTTTACCATAAACTTTATAACTGTTTGAGTTAATATGAGTATTACTGCTGAGAAAATATCCGACATTTACCGTCAAATAAATCACCAGGCCCTGACGGACTACCTTACTCCTATTATAAGACCTTCCTCCCAACTCTAACTGCCCATATGGTTAATCTGTTTGCCTATCTGATGAAAGGCATTGTTCCTCATCCTCAATTCCTACATGCATTCATTACGGTCATCCAAAAACCAGGTACAGACCAGACTATCCCTGACAACTACTGACCTATTGCTTTATTTAGTGCCGGTTCACACTGGTGCGATGCCAAACATCGCACAGACATCGCATTTAATATACAGCGCACTGCTGTTCACATTACATGCGATGTCTGTATGGTGCGATATCAGCCATAGAGATAGTATGGCTGATATCGCACCGCATTCGGTGCAAACACGCACAGGACCCTTTTTTCTGTTCGGACCAGAATCGGATCGCATGTGTGTTCACACATATGCGATCCGATTCATGTCCGAACTGTCAGTTCGCAGTGCGATATGCGAACTGAACTGGGGGTGTCGTTAACAATGTATTGACACTCCCCAGCGATTCGCATATGGCAGTGTGAACTGACATGCGATGCGGGAACACGCAGTGGATTCGCAGTGTTCTCGCATCGCACCAGTGTGAACCGGCACTAAATTTGGACTACAAAATATTCACGAACATTCTTGCAGATTATCACTATTGCTCCCATCACTAACACATAAAGACCAGGTAGGCTTTGTTCCAACTAGACATGCTGGTGACAACACAAGACACACCAATAAAGCTTTTTATCACTTAAACTGGTCGTTCTTGTTTGCAGTCCTTTCCCAATATGGGTTTTCGGGTCCGTTTATTCATGCCCTTTGGGCATTATATTCTGAACCTACCTCCCAAGTGCAGCTCACTTCCCATTGTTCGCAGTTGTTCCCCTCAAGTAATGGCACCAGGCAGAGGGGCACCCTAACGCCCTTACTCTTTATTCTTAGTTTGGAGCCTCTGGCTACTGCCATCCACTGTGAGTCTGATATATGAGGGGTGCTCCTGCGACAACGGGAATATAAACTTTCCCTTTTAGCTGATAACATCCTGTTGACACTAACGCATCCCCACATCTCCCTCCCTTCCCTACACCTTACAATCTTTTGGCACTTTATCAGGGTTCAAAGTTAATTCAACCAAAACCGAAGCCCTTCCTATTAATATTCCAATGGATCTCCTCACTTCTCTCCAGCAAAACTTTAAATATCACAGGTTCTCCCACTCACTTAAAAATCTAGGCATTCATTTGACTTCCTCCTATTCTACCTTATATCAGGCTAACCCTGCCCTATTTACAGAAATTAACCATTTATTAAAAAATTGGACTGCCCTTCCCCTCTCTCTTCTTGGGAGAATTAATGTTCTCAAAATGTTGATACTTCCCAAACTTCTGTACTTGTTTGAGACCCTCCCAGTGTCGATCCCATTACTCCAGTTGAAAGCATTTCAGAGAAATGTTCTTAATTTTATATGGAATAATGCCTCCCACAGGATAGCAGGATTGGTAGTCCAAGCTCTGTGAACTAGAGGCGGATTGGGAGCCCCTGATTTATTAAAATACGACTATGCCACACAGTTAAGGGCTATTGCCTCGTGTACGTCTAGATATGCTCCGAACAGATGGTCTGAAATTTAAATAGGGGCTACCTCCCTTGCACATCCTTGCTATATGCTATGGCCACCCTCTGACAAATATATGCCTCAATTGAGGAGTGTATGCCTGGCCCCGATGCTATTTACTTACAAGCTATTTACGTGCAAAGCTATTTACTTGCAAATTTGCAAGCGATGCTCTAGCAAGTGCTCTCTCTCCTCTCCATGTACACCACTTACAAACATTTTATTTAATCTAAATATCCCTGACAAAATTATTTTATTACTAAGTCCTCTCCCCTAACTCTAGATACACCAACTGGTTTTAAACTATTGTGCTCTAGGGGCCTTTATGAACCTCATTTGATCTCCTCCATATATAAACTTCTACATGAATCTACTCCTTTAACCAAAGCTAGCCATGCATATATGAGGAAATGGTCCCATATTCTTCAACAACCCATCTCCTTAGTTGATTGGGGGGAAATCTGGGACTCTACATCTAGAATTTCACGTTGTGTGGTGAAGAAAGAGACTGCTTACAAAATACTTTTATTTTGGTATAGGACTCCAGATTTTTTACATGCCCAAAATTTGGTGAACACTGGGCAATGGAGACGTGGTAGCACTATAGGGTACTCATTATCATCTTTTTGGACTGTTCTGGTATCAAAATTTTTTGGCCCAGGTTCAAACCCTTTTGCAAAATGTTTTAGATGTTTCTATCCCTTTAAACCCTATACATTATCTATTAGGTCTTCCTTTTCTTGGCATCTCTAGGGCTGCTAGGAGGTTGATGCCTTTTGTATTATTCATGGAAAAACATGCTATACCTCAGTGCTGGTTGTCTCCCCCCCCCCCCCCCCCCACTTTCCTGCAATTTCTATTCTATCTGCCATAGTTGACATCCGTAGGATGGAACATCTAACTGCAATGATAGATAACACTTTGCCAAGGTTTAATAAGGTATGGGAGGCTTGGGATGACTCTGAATACAGTCCTGAAACTGTCCCTCTGAAATCTTAGACTCTTTGAATGCATTCACATGTCAAGATTTCTCATCTGGATAGAACAGTGTTTTTTTCTTTTAAGAAATGTGTGTTAATGTCACTATAATTATGAACACATCTGTTTTTATCTTAGATAGTGAGACCTGTTTTCCTCTTTTCTTGCAACCAATCCCGAATGTGTACTGAGGAAGCTTAGAGGCGAAACGCGTTGACGTACTAGGGCTCACATCATATATCAGGTATTTCTATGTATATGGTTTTTAAATCTTTTTCTATGTCCATTTTCATACCATGTATATATCTATGTCTCAATAAATATTACTATTTTTCCATATCCCTATTTTTTTACTGTGCCTTTAAAGTCTGACCTTGGGTCACCTTTTGGCACCCCCTTTTTTGTATGTCCATAACTATTTATGGATGAGGCAATGTGAGTGCTTTTTTTCTCCTATGTCCTTTCTGTATCTGCACTTACAATTATGAGAACTAAGCTATGATGTATTAATGTTTACTAATGTCATGTTTAATTTTTTTTGATGGTTGTCACATTTTCTTTTTGCTTCACATATTTGAATCATACTCTCTGTTTTTTATGCTTCATAACACTTAATAAAAATACAATTTAAAAAAAGAAAAACGAAAAAAAAATATTAGTAATAAGCTCTGCATGGTTTGAGATTACCAGGTCCAACAGAGCATCATTCCTAGTTGGGGCCTCTATGAATTGTACCATAAATTGTCTTGTAATTGGTTTATAAATGTTTGCCCTTTAACTGTTCCAGTAGTGCCATTAGTCTAGTCAATTTCTGGATAGTTAAAAATTCCCCATGATTATAACTGTTCCAGCCCTTGCAGCCCTTTCTATCTGTGCAAGGAGCTTAGTCTCCACCTCCTCATTAACATTGGGAGGTCTATACCAAACTCCAATGATTACTTTTGTAGTATGCACATCCATGTGCAGTTCCACCCATAATGCTTCAGCCTCATCACACTCTCCATCAACTAGGTCCTCTTTTACACTCACTTTGAGATCACTTCTCACATAGAAACAGACACCACAACCCCTCAGTTTTACCCTGTCTTTCAGAAAGAGAGCAATACCAATTACATCATAGTTCTCTTACCTATGCACCATAGCTTCCAGCTCACCTATTTTGATTTGCAGACTTCTGGCATTGGTGAACAAACAATTTACTTCATTGTCACATTTTGCACATGTATTTTGCATATTTTTTATTTTTGTACAAATAGGACCATTTCCAATGGTTGTTTGTAACATGGGAATCTTGTTATCCTCTGCCATAGCCCTCCCCATCTTTCCCTATTCCACCCACCAATAGGGTGGAATGGAAGAAGTGATCCACTTTCTCCACCAATTATGGTTGGGGAAGAAGTGAAACTTAAAATAGAATTGATCCTCAACTGCAGGAAGCAAAGGGGGGCATTTCTGCCAATATCCTGCATTGATATGCACATTTGTCTAAGTGCATTGTGATTACCTGTACGTGCAGTGTGGGTGTTAATGGTTTATACCATTCATCCATACCCATCACCACCTCTATCAGTTCAGAAACACTTACCACCCTCTTTGTTTTCCTTTTACCAAACCTCTCCTCACTTCCAAACACCTCCACACTCCATAACAGCCCCTCCATCCTCAACCACACTCTCCCCCTACCCCTACTATTTACTCCACTCCCCCCACCATCCACTCCTTTCCCATTTCATCATTCACCAATACAGGCACACCACTCACACTCCTTCCAACACCGCTTTCCCTGATATTCAACACCACTTGACCCTTAAGGCCAGCCATAGACAGTTTGAATCTCGACCGGTTCCTGTCTGAACCATTTATGGGCATTCATCAATCAAGTTGTGTACAACCAGCCTGCCAGATTTACTTACTGCTATAGCCGCTAGCAATAATCACTGTGTTGTCTAGGTGCGGACAGCCCCCCCATCGGGAGAATGACAATGTCTCAGCAGGAGGGATTCCTCTGTGAGCACTGTCTGTGTTGATGGGGAATCATGCAAATTTGCACCAGCTATGGACTGCCTAAGAGAGCCCCAATGATGTTGGGGGAGGAGGGACCAGCATTACCACACACACTAGCCCAGCACCCTCCGCAGCCTCTGCACACCTAGGTTCACCTAGATAAGTGATGGCAAACCTTGGCACCCCAGATGTTTTGGAACTACATTTCACATGATGCTCCACTACACTGCAGAGTGCATGAGCATCATGGGAAATGTAGTTCCAAAACATCTGGAGTGCCAAGGTTCGCCAACACTGACCTAGATGATACAAGAGTAACTGACACAAATGTTGTAAATATATAATGATTAAAGACTAATAAATGATTGTAATTATTAGTGTTAATCAGGAAACAGGCGTGCATTTACAGTTATAGAACACAAACTCCTCAAATACAAACAAATTTCCCATAGCAACTTGGTTCTTTTCCAGAGATTATCATTTATTGGATCCCAGAACACATGACAAAATCCAGCAAAGTACTTGCAAAATATGCAATAATCAAAAGTCTTCTGGGTACCATTCAAAATACTGAGTCCTTTTCTGTCATGCATATGGACTCCCCACCCATGCAGCATATTCTGCATGCCTGGTCTATATTATGCACCTAGATAGTTTCCATGCATGCAATAATGTATACTATATAATGTATACTATATCTCAGATCATCCCTAGGTCATGCTCCACCTATGAATCCTTCTCTAATATACAGTTTCCTTCCTCATCTACTAAAATGTAAAGACAATTGATTGGTTGATCAAACACTTTTGATCTTGTTTGTTAAACAATATGAAAAGGCCAATTAGGGCTAGCTGTAGTCTTTACTAGGACAGGAAACAATTGCCCATTTGACCAATTAAAATTTTTCTTGTTATAGTTCGCCTTTTGAATAGAATTATATAGTAATATAGTAGTATAGACAGATTTTGCCATGATTATCAATCTCTTGATTGTTACCTGTGTATGCTTTTACATTTGGAAATATAGAATATATATACAGTATCTCACAAAAGTGAATACACCCCTCACATTTTTGTAAATATTCTATTATATCTTTTTCATGTGACAACACTGAAGAAATGACACTTTGCTACAATGTAAAGTAGTGAGTGTACTGCTTGTAAAACAGGGTAAATTTGCTCTCCCCTCAAAATAACTTAACACACAGCCATTAATGTCTAAACCGCTGGCAACAAAAGTGAGTACACCCCTAAGTGAAAATGTTCAAATTGGGCCCAATTAGCCATTTTCCTCCCTGGTGTCATGTGACTTGTTAGTATTACAAGTTCCCAGGTGTGAATGGGGAGCAGGTGCATTCAATTCGGTGTTATTATTATTATTATACAGGATTTATATAGTGCCAACAGTTTGCGCAGCGTTTTACAACATGAGGGCAGACAGTACACTTACAATACAAATCAATACAGGAGGAATCAGAGGGCCCTGCTCATTAGACCTTACAATCTAGAAGGGAGGGTCAAGTAAAAACAAAAGGTAATAACTGTGGGGGATGAGCTGATGGAAAAAATGAAAATACAGTTTTTAGGTGTGGGTAGGGTAGGCTTCTCTGAAGAGAAGGGTTTTCGCTCTCACTCTCTCATACTTTTCACTGGAAGTTCAACATTGCACCTCATGGCAAAGAACTCTCTCAGGATCTGAAAAAAAAATTGTTGCGCTACATAAACATGGCCTAGGCTATAAGAAGATTGCCAAGATCCTGAAACTGAGCTGTAGCATGATGGCCAAGACCATACAGTGGTTTAACAGGACAGGTTCCACTCAGAACAGGCCTCGCCATGGTTGACCAAAGAAGTTGAGTGCATGTGCTCAGCGTCATATCCAGAGGTTGTCTTTGGCAAATAGACGTATAGAGTGCTGCCAGCATTGCTACAGAGGTTAAAGGGGTGGGGGGTCAGCCTGTCAGTGCTCAGACTATACGCCATACACTGCATCAAATTGGTCTGCATGGCTGTCATCCCAGAAGGAAGCCCACAAACAGTTTGCTGAAGACAAACAGACTAAGGACATGGATTACTGGAACCATGTCCTGTGTTCTGATGAGACCAAAATAAACTTATTTGGCTCAGATGATGTCAATCGTGTGTGGTAGCAACCAGGTGAGGAGTACAAAGACAAGTGTGTCTTGCCTACAGTCAAGCATGGTGGTGGGAGTGTCATGGTCTGGGGCTGCATGAGTGCTACCAGCACTGGGGAGCTACAGTTCATCAAGGAAACCATGAATGCCAATATGTACTGTGACATTCTGAAGCAGCGAATGATCCCCTCCCTTCTGAAACTGGGCCGCAGGACAATATTCCAACATGATAAGGACCCCAAACACACCTCCAAGATGACCACTGCCTTGCTGAAGAAGCTGAAGGTAAAGGTGATGGACTGGCCAAGCATGTCTCCATTGAGCATCTGTGGGGCATCCCCAATGGAAGATAAGGGAGTGCAAGGTCTCTAACATCCACCAGCTTTGTGATGTCATCATGGAGGAGTGGAAGAGGACTCCAGTGGCAACCTGTGAAGCTCTCGTGAACTCTATGCCCAAGAGGGTTAAGGCAGTGCTGGAAAATAATAATGGCCACACAAAATATTGAACCTTTGGGCTCAATTGAGACATTTTCACTTAGGGGTGTACTCACTTTTGTTGCCAGTGGTCAGTTTGGGGATGAGCCCCTTCCATCCTGGAAAGCCCCTGTCTTTCTCAAAGGTCTTATGATTCAGGATCAGGAAGCACACAAGTAAGACCATATTCGTAGGAGCCTGTTGGGCTTATCAGGGCAAAATGGTCACTCGGACTAAAACCCATTGTTAAATTTTGTCAACTATATCTAGGTTACAGTTAAGAAAACCAAGTCATTGTTGTAGGGGGTTATATGTTTCTACCACTGGGCTGAAAAACAGGGGGGGTGAAATATGACAGACGGTTACTCTGTTACTGTGTAAAGATGCACAAGTGACATGGATAGAGCATAGGTTAGCATGCAAATGTCTCTGAACAGGTGTGTGACTAATTGTAAAGTGGACGTTTCTCCACAAAATAGAATCAGGCTAGTCAGGGCTCCTTCCTCGCTAATTAGGCTGTCAGGGAGTAGCATGTATACAAACACATGTGGAATGTGTTTGTTTTGTGGCCAAGCTGTTTTCTTAGAGAGACTGTGTTTAAACAGGCAGGGACCCTGTACAGCCTAAGCTGGGCAACTCAAGGTACACCTTCAGAAAGGTGGGTTGTGTCCTACTGAAATATCGGTATGATGTAAAAATTTTGTATGCTACTTTGCACCTTTGGTTAATATTATACAAGTATAAAGCACCAACATGAATCATGAAAAACAAACAAACAAAATAACACTCCAACACATCACTAGTACTTTGTTGCACCACCTCTGGCTTTTATAACTGCTTGCAGTCTCTGAGGCATTGACTTAATGAGTGATAAACAGTACTCTTCATCAATCTGGCTCCAGCCTTCTCTGATTGCTGTTGCCAAATCATCTTTGCAGGTTGGAGCCTTGTCATGGACCATTTTCTTTAACTTCCACCACAAATTTTTAATTGGATTGAGATCTGGACTGTTTGCAGGCCATGACATTGACCTTATGTGTCTTTCTTCAAGGAATTTTTTCACAGTTTTTGCTCTATGGCAAGATGCATTATCATCTTGATAAATGATTTCATCATCCCCAAACATCCTTTCAATAGATGGGATAAGAAAAGTGTCCAAAATTGCAATGGAAACCTGTGCATTTATTGAAGATTTAATGACATCCATCTCCCCAGTGCCTTTACCTGACATGCAGCCCCATATCATAATTGACTGTGGAAATTTGCATGTTTTCTTCAGACAGTCGTCTGCATAAATCTCATTGGAACGGAACCAAACAAAAGTTCCAGCTTCATCACCTTGCCCAATGCAGATTCGAGATTCATCACTGAATATGACTTTCATCCAATCATCCACAGTCCACGATTGCCTTTCCTTAGCCCATTGTAACCTTGTTTTTTTGTGTTTAGGTGTTAGAGATGGCTTTCTTTTAGCTTTTCTGTATGTAAATCCCATTTCCTTTAGGCGGTTTCTTACAGTTCGGTCACAGATGTTGACTCCAGTTTCCTCCCATTTGTTCCTCATTTGTTTTGTTGTACATTTTCTGTTTTCAAGGCTTTCAATTGCTTTAAGTTTTCTGTCTTGACGCTTTGATGTCTTCCTTGGTCTACCAGTATGTTTGCCTTTAACCACCTTCCCATGTTGTTTGTATTTGGTCCATGTTTTGACACAGCCGACTGCGAACAACCAACATCTTGTGCAACACTGCGTGATGATTTACCCTCTTTAAGGGGTTTGATAATTCTCTTCTTTTTTTCAATTGACATCTCTGGTGTTGGAGCCATGCTTCATGTCAGTCCACTTGTTGCAACAGCTCTCCAAGGTGTGATCACTCCTTTTTACCTACATACTAACAAGCAGATTTAATCTGATGCAGGTGTTAGTGTTTGTAATGAAAATTTACAGGGTGATTCCATAATTTTTTCCTCAGAATTGAGTGATTCCATAATTTATTCCCTGTGCTTGTTCTATAAATCTAACTGTTACTGGCCACTACAATTATTTTTCTTGATTTCTTTTAGTGTTTCTTAAAGCCAGAAAGTTGCCATTTGAAATGCCTTTAGTTTTTGGCCATGTCTGTGATCTGCTTTTTTTCTACAACAATAAACAACTGAAGGAACATTCTCAGGGACTGGTGATTCCATAATTTTTGCCAGGGGTTGTAATGCTGTGTGAGCGCACCGCAATGACTTTTAAAGGCGGTGACCCTGCCCCCTTATGACGTCACAGTCCTGGGGCATGCTGGGACTGTGACGTCATAAGGGGACATGGTCATGCCTTCCGATGACCACACCCCCTTGTGACGTCATAGTCCCGTCATGTCCCGGGACTGTGATGTCATAATGGGGCGTGGTCATGTCATCCGATGACCACGCCCCCTTGTGATGTCACAGTCCCAGCATGCCCCAGGACTGTGACGTCATAAGGGGGTGGGGTCACCGCCTATATAAGTCATTGCGGAGAGCTTACACAGTATTACAGCAGGAGAGAGCGTTGTGTCAACATCGGAAGAAAAGAAGAGGGAAGAAGATAACGTAGAACAGCAGGCCACCACTAGCAAAAGAGCGGCAGAAGATAGTGGAGGAGCCGGCAGAAGAACCAGACACCGGGAAAGAGGCCAGAGAGAGCGGAGAAGAACCGGACACCGGGAGAAGATGTCGGAGAGAGCGGAGAAGAATCGGACACCAGGAGAAGAGGCAAGAGAGACCCCCGAAGTCAGAAGAAGACCCCCAAAGTTGGAAGAAGACCCCAGAGCTGCCTAATAAATTACCTTAAAAACCTGTGTAGTGAGTTTTTTTTATTACCACTTTTTTTTCCCTAGGTGAATAGGTAGGGGTACGATGTACCCCATACTTATTCACAAAGGTTGGGGGTCCAGGATCTGGGCGCCCCTTATTAAAGGGGGCTCCCAGATTCCAATAAGCCCCTCGCCCGCAGACCCAACACACAACCAATTGCAGGGTTGTCGGCAAGAGGCCCTTGTCCTCATTAACATGGGGACAAGGTACTTTGGTGTGGAGGGGCTGCAGGGCGCCCCCCTCCCACAAAGCACCCACCCCCCATGTTGAGGGCATGCAGCCTGGTACGGTTCAGAAGGGGGGGGGCTCGCTCGTCCCCACCACCTTTCCTGACCGGCCGGGCTGCGTACTCAGATAAGGTCTGGTATGGTTTTTGGCGGGCCCCACGCCATTTTTTCGGCATGGGGGTTCCCCTTAAAATCCATACCAGACCGATGGGCCTGGTATTCCGCCAGAGGGGAATTCCTTCTCACGCCCGCTGCAGTAGGAAAATGTATTTTTCCTATTGCAGCCAGCGCGAGATGTACAGTACCCTGTCGCTGAGAACCAGCGTGACGGGATGGCACTGGAAACATTCTCGCAGCTGCCTACTGTAGTTTGTACAGAAGTCCGATGGTTTTGTGTACACACGATCGTACTTTTGTTGCTGGAAAGTTTGTGTGTTCTCACTGCCAACAAAAGTCCGATGGAAACAGAAAAAGTTTGTCCGATGGAGCGTACACACGGTCGGATGTTGCTCCAAAACAGCTAATTTGCATGTTTGTTGTCAAAGAGTCCGATCGTGTCCGATCGTGGGCCTTATGCACTGGGTTTAGCTAACTATGCAATTAACCTTTTATACCCCAAGCCACCAGATAGCTTATTGGTCTATCAAACATTCATAATAACAACTGTGATGTTTAACCACTTCAGCCCCGGAGGACGGGAGGACTTTTTACAATTTGGCACTGTGCTGCTTTAACTGGTAATTTTGCAGTCATGCAATGTTGTACTCAAACAAAATTTGCATCTTTTTTTCCCCACAAATAGAGCTTTCTTTTGATGGTATTTGATTGCCTCTGCAATTTTTATTTTTTGCGATATAAATGGAAAAAATACCAAAAATTTTGAAAAAAATGATATTTTCTTCTTTTTGTTATATAAAAAAAAAATAATGAACTCAATTTTAGTCATACATTTAGGCCAAATGTATTCAGCCACATGTCTTTGGTAAAAAAAAATGTCAATAAGCGTATATTTATTGGTTTGCACAAAAGTTATAGCCTCTACAACCTAGGGTACATTTTCTGGAATTTATGCAGCTTTTAGTTTATGACTGCCTATCTCATTTCTTGAGGTACTAAAACCCCCCAAATGACCCCATTTTGAAAAGTAGACAACCCAAGGAAATTGCTGAGAGGCATGTTGAGCCCATTGAATATTTTATTTTTTTGTCACAAGTGATTGAAAAATGACAAAAAAATACAATTTGTTGCTTCTGCTGAGTATGGGGATAACTCATGTGTGAGACATTTTGGGAGCCTACCTGCGTACAGGACCCCGAAAACCAAGCACCGCCTTCAGGATTTCTAAGGGTATAAATTTTTGATTTCACTCTTCACTACCTATCAAAGTTTTGAAGGCCATTAAATGGCAAGATGGCACACCCCTCCCCCAAATGACCTAATTTTGGAAAGTAGGCACCCCAAGTTATTTGCTAATAGGCATGTTGAGTCCATAGAATATTTTATATTTTGCCACAAGTTGTGGGAAATTTTTTTTTTTTTATTTTGCACAAAGTTGTCACTACATGATCTATTGTTCAAACGTGCCATGGGCATATGTGAAATTACACCCCAAAATACATTCTGCTGCTTCTCCTGAGTACGGGGATACCACATGTGTGAGACTTTTGGAGAGCCTAGCCATGTACAGGACCCCGAAAACCAAGCACCGCCTTCAGGCTTTCTAAGGGCGTAAAATAATGATTTCACTTCCTCACTACCTATCACAGTTTCAGAGGCCATGAAATGACAAGATAGCGCAAAACCCCCCCAAATTACCCCATTTTGCAAAGAAGACACTTCAAGCTATTTGCTGAGAGGCATGTTGAGTCCATGAAATATTTTATATTTTGCCACAAGTTTCGGGAAAATTACAATTATTTTTTTTTGCACAACGTTGTCACTAAATGATATATTGTTCAAACATGGTGTGGTTATATGTGGAATTACACCCCAAAATACATTCTGCTGCTTCTCCTGAGTATGGGGACATCACATGTGTGGAACTTTTTGGCAGTCCAACTGCGTTCAGGACCCCGAAAATAATCACCGCCTTCAGGCTTTCTAAGGGTGTGCATTTTTGATTTCACTTCTCACTGCATATCACAGTTTCAGAGGCCTTGAAATGCCCAGATAGCACAAAACCTCCCCAAATGACCCAATTTTGGAAAGTAGACACCCCAAGCTGTCTCCTGGGAGGCATGTTGAGTATTTTGTAGATCTCACTTTTTGTCACAAAGTTTTGAAAATTGAAAAAAGAAAAAAAAAACACATTTTTCTTTTCTTTCTTCATTTTCAAAAATAAATGAGATTGCAAAATACTCACCATGCCTCTTAGCAAATACCTTGGGGTGTCTTCTTTCCAAAATAGGGTCATTTGGAGGGTTTTGTGCTATCTGGACATTTCAGGGCCTCCATAACTGTGATAGATAGTGAGGAGTAAAATCACAATTTTACGCCTTTAGAAAGCCTGAAGGCGTTACTTGGTTTTTGGGGTCCTGTACATGGCTAGGCTCCCAAAAAGTCTCACACATGAGGTATCCCTGTACACAGGAGAAGCAGAAGAATGTATTTTGGGGTGTAATTCCACATATAACCATGCCATGTTTGAACAATATATCATTGAGTGACAACTTTGTGTAAAAAAAACTGTAATGCCCCATACACACGGTCGGACTTTGTTCAGACATTCCGACAACAAAATCCTAGGATTTTTTCCGACGGATGTTGGCTCAAACTTGTCTTGCATACACACGGTCACACAAAGTTGTCGGAAAATCCAATCGTTCTAAACGCGGTGGCGTAAAACACATACATCGGGACTATAAACGGGGCAGTGGCCAATAGCTTTCATCTCTTTATTTATTCTGAGCATTTGTCCGTCGGATTTGTGTACACACGATCGGAATTTCCGACAGCGGATTTTGTTGTCGGAAAATTTTATATCCTGCTCTCAAACTTTGTGTGTCGGAAAATCCGATGGAAAATGTGTGATGGAGCCTACACACGGTCAGAATTTCCGACAACGAGGTCCTATCACACATTTTCCGTCGGAAAATCCGACCGTGTGTACGGGGCATAAAATTTACCATACCTGCAAAGCAAATACAATAAAACATAAAGTAAAAATAAAACATTGCAATCTGTGCCTAAAAAAATATATGCCGAAGCATGGGGGGAATCCACCCCGAATGTTAGAAGCAAATCGCTCCTCCACCCCTGCCCCCATGCTTCGGCATATATGCTCTTTTTTTTAACTGTGGTGGTGAAATCACCTCTGACAGTGCTGGAGTCACGGCTTTATGTATCGTGGGAGCAAACGCTGCTGCTGTCAAGATAAATAAACCATGCTGCAGCTGAATGGTGCACCTGCTAAGCAAATGATGGTTAACAATAAAACAAAGTAACATTACAGTATACCATACCATACCTGCAAAGCAAATACAATAAAACATAGTAAAAATAAAACAGAGAGAGAAAGATAGATATAGAACAATAGTGAGTGAACAGTAGAGAGCGAACATAAGAGAGAGAACAATAGAGAGAGAGAAGAAAAATACAACCACAACTATTTTGGTATTTTTTTATTTTATATTTTTTTTGTGTTTTTGTGTGTTTTTTTTTCACTTTTTTCACTTTTATAAAAACTGTAAAAAAAACTGTAAACTGAAGGTTGCAGATTAGGGTCTCTCAAAATATGATGGCCATCACATCTTTTGAGACCCTGTGTACGTGTGCCTAGGACTGTGTGTTGCTGTACCCTACGCTAATACTCCACTAGTGTGTGGTAGCATTGGAAACAGTCACCGATGCAAAGACCAGGTTGGTCAGGACAAGAGGGATAATTAGATTGCACAGTGCCACATGCACCATTTCCGCAATCAAAAAGGTGACTAAAAAGTGGCACGCTTGTGTAATAATTGTCCACGTACAAGTGGTACCCCTTTCCGAATAAGGGTGACACCAAGTCCAACAGTGACTTACCAGCGCTCTCTATGTAGTCTGGGAAGTTCTCCGGCTCTACGTGACTATCTCTTCCCTCATAAACCACAAAACTATATGTATAACCTGTTGCCCTGTCACAGAGCTTATACATCTTGACCCTGTATCTGGCACGCTTGCTGGGAAGATACTGTTTGATAGACAAGCGGCCAGAAAACATAATCAGGGACTCATCAACGCAGACATCTTGATCAGGAGTAAACAAGGCTGCAAAACATTGGTTGAAGTGGTTTACGAGGAGCGGAATTTTGTAGAGCCGATCAAATCCATGGTCACCCCGAGGATGACAGAGTTCATTGTCGCTGAAGTGCATGAACCGCAAGATCTGCTCATATTGTGTCCTGGTCATGGAGGCAGAGAACACGGGCGTATGGTGAATTGGGTCAGTGGACCAATATGACCGCAACTCACTCTTTTTAGTTATGCCCATAAGGAGGGATAGGCCCAGAAAGGTCTTAAATTCGGAAACCGTAATTGGTTTCCAATCTCTGGCAAGGGTCACCTGGGGATTAGCGGCGATTAATTGACTAGCATACAAATTGCTTTGGTCCACAATAGATCTATAGAGATCTTTGTGAAAAACAGCGAATATAAATCAAGTGACGTAAAATCAACTGTTTCCACCTGAATTCTGGGTTGGGGGAAGTATGGGTGCTGCAGAAGTGGTGGGTTCCCAATTAGGATTGGTAAATGCAGCAGGAAGGGCACTATGGGCTCAATGGGCCTATCTTTGTCTTCTTCTTGGTGGCAGCAGGACACTACTCATGCTTGCCACCTCGTCAACTTGAACTGCACTTATGGGACTCGCCCAACGTCAAGTGTTATTGCAGTGCTGGATGTATGATCAGAATGTACTAGGCTGCTGGTGCTTGCCAGTTCACCAGAAGGATGAGTGGCGCTAGTACTGGCTCTCTACTCCATACGAGGGAACTGCGGTTCTTGCACCTCAACGACAGCAGAAGAACGGGGTCTGGTATGCCTGACCTTGGCAGGGACCACAACTCCATCGTCAGAGCTATTTGTCAGGGTGGCGCTGCTGTCTACTGGTTCGTATTCTGAGCCTGAATATGACAGATGAGTGACTTCCTCTTCACTATCTGCAATGCTCAGAAACGTGTAGGCCTCTTCACTACTGTACCTTCAATTTGACATTTTGGTCTCTAAATTTACTGGTACAGTAGTGAGACTCATATTAAATTGCTGGGGATGCTAGTATAGATGGGATTAGATTAGATATCGATCCGTTCAGACACTATACTACTAAAGGGAGGTGTATGGTGCGTGCGTGGGTGTTAGCGCTACTGGCACTGATCTGACGCTGCCTGGATCGATGCAGACACTATCTGATGCTAAAACCTAACTTTGTTCACCCACTGGGTGATCAGGGGGTTAAACCCTTATTGGGTAAAATACAGCGAGTGCCCTGACGCTATAAAAAATAAACTAGCTAAACTGCGTCACCCGTGAGACTTATACAGTGATCACTGGTGACAGGGGGTGATCAAGGGGTTAAACCTTTATTGGGGGGGTTAGGGTGGGTCCTTAGACCTATCTGGGCATAAGACTAATTACCCTAATGCTGATTTTTGTCACTAATGACACCAGTACAGCAATCAAAAAAAATCTGAATGCTGTACTGGTGACAGGTGGTGAAGGGGTTAACTGGGGGGTGAACAGGGGTGAATTGTG
This sequence comes from Lithobates septentrionalis, assembly GCA_037952835.1. Classification (NCBI taxonomy): domain Eukaryota; kingdom Metazoa; phylum Chordata; class Amphibia; order Anura; family Ranidae; genus Lithobates; species Lithobates septentrionalis. The sequence continues at coordinate 14,250,580 of JBBDGP010000082.1, read as the reverse complement.
TGCCTACGTGACCTGGTGTCAGTGTGGGTGCAATTCACTGTTAGATGTTATCTCTCCTCAGCCTGGAACGGAAAAGACAGACACGAGGAGAGATGACATCACTTCCCCTGTCAGTGTCTACAGTTACACGACAGGGGAAGGATCTCATTCCCCAGGACCGATCACCAGGTCCAGGCCAGATTTAATTGGCCTGGGCCTGGAGATTGATTGGTTCCTGATCGAATCCAATTGATGCGGCCGGCGGGGGGAACGCACACGGGCGCCCCCCAGCCGGCCACGCATGCGACATATAGCTATGACGCTTCACGCAGCCGGACCAACCTGCCGCATTACACTGTGGTGGCTGGTCCGGAACCAGTTAATAAATGTCTGTAATACACAACTGTAATGTCAACAGACAGAAATATCCAATCCAATTTATCCAGTTTAGGTTTCCATTTAGTACATAAGAGATAAGGATAACAATTAAAAAAATATATTTTCTAATAAGTAAACTGGTAAAACATTGTAAACCATATATTTACAGAAACATTTATTACAAAGCAAAAAAGACAATAATGCAACAGAATAACAAAAAGGGTTTAAGCACTTGACTTCCAGAAGATTCATCCCCCTTCATGACCAGCTGCTTTTTTGCAGTACGGCACTGCATTACTTTAACTGACAATTGCATGGTCATTCGACACTACCCACGTAAAATTGATGTCCTTTTATTTTCACAAATAGAGATTTCTTTTGGTCGTATTTGATCAGCTCTGCGTTTTCTATTTTTGTGCTATAAACAAAACATTGGTAAGGGGCGGGGCCACCAGGCTATGTCACTCTGTGGCACTGCCCCCTTCTGATGTCACGGACTGGTGCATGCTGGTGAACACCCCGCAAATTCAGGTGTTCGGTGAATGGACGAACAAGCAAATGTTCAGCCCGAACTCATGCTTGGGCAGAACCGTTCGCCCATCCCTATTGCCCAGCATAAAATTGAAATTGAATGAACACAAATATGATGGATATCAAATGCCTATTTTACCTAGGAGATGTAATTTGTCCAACCTGCCTCCAGTAACTCCTAATATAGTGGTATTTTGTGTAAAGTGCTGCTAATTAATTCATACAGGTAAAGGTATCCCTATTCTGGCTGTACTGTTATCATCACAGGAGTTATGAAATACACTGACATTTTGATTCTGTGGGTAGAAATAGTTAGCCAGGAATGTGTATTTGCTAAACTATTTCAGCTAAACTGGACTATAGATAGCTATTCTATTCAGTAGGATGAAAATCTGCTTATTGTTCTAATTACTTAAGCCTGGAAACTTGAAGGTTTTCTCATGGCTATTAGAGCTATGGCTATTGTCCTGGTAATGGGCTAAATCAAAAGGTTATATGTTTGCCGTGCTTTGTTTTGCTGGTTAACATATTTAATAGGTTCTGCTGTTTTCTATCAATGGATGGATGAAAATGTTTTAAGAATGTTTTTAAATGCAGCTAAACATTTGTTAATTGTAGAAGATGCAGTCCTGATGTATCCATGTCCTAAAAGTGGGTCACTGCTGCTAAAAAAAATATCTTGTTTCAAACATCATGGCTGCCCTGTATCTCCTCACACCAGTTTGGGTGTCCAGTTCTTGTTATCTTTACAGGGTGTTCCAGAGAAAAATAGAGGCTCTGGAGAAATACTAGATGTGAACATGAGAGGAGGTGATGAGGGGGCTAAAGAGCTGGGGGCTTGGGATGAACAAAGAGGTGGCTTGAGTGATGTTTTAAGATAGGTCTGTGATGTTGTTTTTGGATGGCTAGATATGTTGTAGTTAGTATTTCAAATTTTATGCATTGAACATGCAGAAGCCAGTGGAGGGATTGCCAAAGAGGGTTAGCAGAAATTGAATGGTAATTTGGTGGATGAGTCTGGAAGCAATATTCATGATAGACTGAATGAGGGATGGCCTGTGTCGAGATAGGCCAACAAGGACAGAGTTCCAATAGCTAAGCAAGAGGTAGATTTGCTGAAGGCGCATTGAGATAGGTAGATTGAGAATCAGGAAAAAGCTAAATCTATGAGGTTAAATTGTAAATATATGATTAGCTCAGTCAAGAAAACAGAAAGGTAAATATTTGTCAATAACACAGACAAATATAACAGATGTTTGAAGCAGCATTTACAAAAGTATGTGTTTTATCAAGATAGAAGATTCGGTCATACACAGTAGATAGAGTCAACATTTACCTGTGGAAAGCAGAGGAAAGAAAATATGATGAGATTTGAGTGTCCTGTACTATGCAGAGATGTACTAAAGTCCTTTGAGTGCCTAGAATCTCTGCTACTAGCATCTTTTAGTGCACCAAGGCAGTGACCCTATGATGAGTGTGGGTACAAACCCAGTTGTAAAGCATTGCAGCAATATATTTAAATGTCATAAAATTATTTATTAAAAGCTAACTACAGCTTGACAAGTCCGTGCTCATTTTTAATCTTTTTTTAAAAATAAACCAAACAGTAACCCACAAACAACTATAGAAATAAAATGGCATAATAATTTCATTTTTTTTGTACTCTACAATTAAGGTTGCTTTAGAGTGTTCTTGCTCAAAAAAATGTCATGAGGAATAATGGATTATACTGTACACGATTTATATTTGTGTTTATTTATTTCTATAAAAGAAACAGCCTGTTACGAAAAATCGGTCTACACTGGGCATTATTGGGATTTATTACTTTTCAGTGTATGCTAATCTGTTTGTGTCTACAGATGACACAAAATGCAAAGAGTTGTTTTATTCTATTTTTCCTTTTTTGCATAACCTATACAATATCTGAAGCATTCAATTGTTTCTAAAATAATATCTGTCATTTTCCATGATGTATGCTTGGGTTAAATGTAATAATTACATTTCTATGTTTTAAACTTGGCATGCTTTTCACAGTAGGGCCTTTTATTTTTGCTCACAAATGTATTTGTAATTGAAATTACATTTATTCTTTTTATTTAGCAGCTAGGCAGCCTTTAAAAAGGGATCTGAAATAAATCTTTGAAAACTATCTAAGGAAAAGTTTGCATTTTTAGAGCCTAAAGTAGCAATTATCTTACATGTCATTCGTTTTTTATTATACTGTATCTATGCCCCAACTATGCCTGTTGTATTTGATCATAATGTTCATGTTTTTGACAAGGTCTCCATCACACTTTCAGGATCTTGGAGCAAATGATCATCCATATAGATTACTTATCAGCAGTCAGATTAGAATGATATATTTTATTGCAATTCCTTTGATCCGTTCACCGTCTGTCTGGAATATTAGCTGTCCCTAGATTAGCTGCAATTTTAAAATAAAATTATTCATGAATGACGAGGAAACAAAATGATTCATTTAATCAATTGTTTTTGTAACATAGAGATCATTTTAGAAGAAGTATGCATAAGAAGTGTATTGGTAGAAAATTACAATATATTACAGGAAGCCTGTTGTTGAACAAAACAAAGATGGTTTCTTTGTTAAATATATTTATTGAGTTTTCAGAAAGAAAGAAAAAAGAATAAAAGAATATAATACATGGATACATATCACATATTTCCAGAAGCTTTACAGTATAATATTATACATAGAACCGTCTTACAACTGTTATTATGTTATACACATTTTAAGTATGGCATAGAAATAAAGGAAAACATAAAATGATTTGGCTAGATATAGTTGTCTAGTTGTAAGATGAGCAATAGAAAAAGTATGAAAAGAATATGTATCTCATATATTCAAACAGTATATACCGTAGAAAATATTACACAACAAAAAAAAGAAAAGAGGGGGGGGGGAGAAGAAAGAGAGAAGGAAAGGGAAACCTGGGGTGGCGTCCTGGCTCATGGCATATATACAATTAAATTTAGTGAATATATTATATAACCTAGTGTGGTAATAACAAAGATTGGTCAAAGTCAGCAGGAAAGTAGTGTTTGACCCATGGTTGCCATATCTTATTAAATAGATCAATTTTATTATCTTCAATAGCTGTCATCTTTGCTTGTATGAGTGCTTTATTCATTCTGTGTTTAGCTTCGTTCACGATTAGAGTTTGAGACTTCCATGCCTTGGCAATGGTTTGTTTGGCTGCAGTACTTAGTTGGATAAATAAAAGAAATTGAGTGTGAGTGAGCATGGTAGGTTTTAGGTTTAGAATAGCCATGGTGGGATCTGGAGGAATTGTGATTTCCAAGGCTTTAGAGGCCATAAGAAATATGTTATTCCAGAATATTTTAACAACAGGACATTGCCACCATATGTGATAATGTGTACCGGGCATGTCGCAACCTCTAAAACAATTAGGAGAATATGAGGGAGCGAATTTAGCTATTCTAGCTGGTACCATGTACCATCGCATTAAAACTTTATAATTCGTTTCTACAGCAAAACAGTTAGGAGAGGAAGTTTTGGTGGCTAACCATATATTAGACCAATCTTTATTATCCAGTTTTTGATTAATATCCTGTGCCCATTTAATAGCATATGAGGGTAGAGTTTCTCCTGAAGTCACATTACATTGGTGATATAATAGTGAGATAAGACCTCTGATGTGCGGGTCGCTCATACAGATACGTTCAAATTGAGTCATTTGATTGAGAGTAGAACCTGTATTAAGTAGTGGTTCATAAAAAATTTTAATCTGTAGATAGCGAAATATTACTTTTTTAGGTAAACCGTAAGTTTCACATAATACAGGAAAGGCATGAATATTAGATGAGGATGATAGATTACATAAATAAGATTTACCGTGGACCATGCAGAGAATGATCTTGGAAATTTCCAAGCAGGATAAAAGGCTGGATTATGGAGAAATGAAAGCAGAGGATTATGTGACGATTTAAGATTATGTTTGAATTTATCCCAAATAGTCAAGGTATGTTTTGTTATTGGATTAGTAAGGTGGATCCTATCAGCAGGGTTTAGCCATAACATATTTGCCACTGAGATAGGATCACTGTCTACCGATTCAACAGCAACCCAAAGGGGTGTTTCAACCATAGCGTGATATTTGGGTAGAAGTGCAATTTGCGCAGCATTAAAATAATAAGAAAAATTGGGTATCCCCAAACCCCCATTCAGTTTATTCAAATACAATGTAGATTTAGATATGCGAGGTTTGGTGTTACCCCAAATAAATTATATAACTCTACGTTGAGTAAGTCTTAGAAAATAGGATGGTATTGGTATTGGAAGTACCCTAAATAAATATAGAAATTTTGGTAGTATTGACATCTTAATAGCGTTAATCCATCCCAACCAGGATAACGGAAGAGAAGCCCATTGTTTCATGAGAGCAGTAATTTGTTTTAGAAGAGGCAAGTAGTTAACTGCAAAAAGATCTTTAAGGGAAGTTGTGATTTGTATTCCCAAATATGGGAGTTGTTTCGAAACCCAGTTGAAAGGTAAGGAAGTTTGGGCTTGTTGAAGTTCAGTTTGGGATAAAGAGATATTTAACGTATTTGATTTTGTAGGGTTGATGTATAGACCTGAGATTTGGGCGAAGTTTTCAAGTGTGAGTAATAAATTAGGGGTAGATATATGTGGACGTGACAAAAATACGAGAATATCGTCTGCGAAGAGACATAATTTATGATGGTGACCACCTAATTCAATACCTTTGATATCGGGGGTATTTCTAATTAATTGTGCTAAAGGTTCAATTAATAAGGCAAAAAGTAATGGGGAAAGGGGGCAACCTTGTCTGGTACCTCTTTTGATGTCAAACATTGTTGACTTATAACCGGAATATTTAATATATGCTCTGGGATTATTGTATAAAGAGGAAATCCAGGATAGAAAGTGATCACCAAAACCCCATTTTTGGAGAGTATATTCCATGTATGGCCATGTGACAGAGTCAAATGCTTTCCTTATATCTAGAGACACCAGGCAAGCTGGGATCTGTCTAGATTTAGCTGCATGGATAAGTAAAAGTGTATGTCTGATATTATCACCTGCCTGGCGTTTTGGCATGAAGCCTGTCTGATCTTTATGAATTAGATGTCCTATAATAGAATTTAGTCTGGTGGCCATGATTTTAGCCAATAGTTTTATATCTAGATTAAGAAGAGATATAGGACGGTAATTAGTCCAAGAGGTAGAATCAGAGTGTGGTTTGGGAATCATTTCTATAATAGAGGTAAGCGTTTCTGTTCTAAAGGAATGCCCTTCAAGAATCGAATTAAAGGCTTTGGTTAAGACTGGTGTTAAGATGTGTGCATACTGTCTATAATAAGCTGCTGAAAAGCCATCTGGGCCTGGTCTCTTATGTAATTTTAAGGATTTTATAGCTTTCAACACTTCATTGTCAGTAATCGTGTTTTCTAGCTGATCTCTCTGCAGCTGGTCGAGGTTAGGAAGTGTAATATTAGAAAATAAAACATCAGCTTTGGACTTATCAAAATTAGGAGATGAGGAATATAATTTGGCTAAATTAGAACGAAATATCTCGAGAATCTTTACTGGATTACTGGTATATGCTTCTCTGGATATTTTTAGCTTTATGGGTGTTTGATTGTGTTGTGAATTCTTCAGGATTCTAGCCATAAGCGTATCGGGTTTATTTGCTTTAAGGTATTGAATATGTTGGCGCTTGCGTATGAGTTTGTCTGCTGAATCGGTCAGAAAAAGATCTAAATCTAGGCGAGCTCTTTCAAGTTTAGTGCTGTTGTTAGCATTCGGAGAGGATTGAAATGTCTGGTAACAGTCATTAAAGGTGGATTCAAGTTTTGCAAACAGAATTTTACGTTCTCTTTTGAGAATAGTAGCTTGTTGTATGAGTCTACCTCTAATAACCACTTTATGGGCTTCCCATAATGTAAGAGCAGAGATATCACCTGTGTCATTAGACGTTATATAATCTGATAATGCTTTTTCAATCTCAACACGGTGAGAGGGATGAGTCAGTATAGAGTCGTTTATGCACCAAGTTGTGTCATGTGATCTGGGAATTGTGGAAGCAATAGTAGTAATTACTGCGCAGTGGTCAGTCCACGGAAGAGGAACAATTTTGGATGAAATGATTTCTGGTAACATACTGGATGAAGTAAAAATATGATCTATTCGTGAGAAAGACTTATGTGGGTATGAATAGTGAGTAAAACGTCTACTGGCAGGATTCATCTCTCGCCAAGTGTCAACTAAACCATGCGTGTTAAGTAGGTGTTGAAAAGTCAAGTTTTTAATACCCGTGTTAGGTTTTGAGGGAGAGTTATCCAGAAATGGGAATATAGTTGCATTGGAATCTCCACAGATAACAACTGTACCACTCCTATGAGCTTCAATTACATGTAAAAGATGAGACAAGAAGGCAGTTGGATGTTTGTTAGGTGCATAATATGAAACAATTGTAATAGGATTATCAGAAATAAAACCTGTTAAAAGTAAATAACGTCCCTCAGGGTCAGATAATTGTGATTTCAGATTGAACGGAGTGGAACGGTGAAAACCAATCAGAGTTCCACGCTGTTTAACCGTGGCAGAGGCTGTATAAAATTGTGGATATGAGGATGAAAGAAACTTGGGATAAATCTTATCAGTGAAATGGGTTTCCTGTAAGCAGATAATGTTAGCTCTCTTTAATGCAAATGAGCGTAATGCTTTTGTACGTTTATGTGGAATATTAAACCCTTGTACATTTAATGAAAAAACATTTATAGGGGCCATAAACCAAGTAGAATAAACAATATATCATAGTAGATAAGGTGCTTACCAAGAGCCAGGATGACCAGCCGGAGGATCAAGGGGGAATAGAAAAAGTTAGAAAAAGAAGAAGTAAGAGAGTACAAAAACAAAAACCCCATATGTAGACCAAGTATCATTAGACTAAAGTTAGAGTATGGGGTATGGGAGCATCTCAGGAGAGTATATAATACTCCCTGAGAGGATCCTGGACCACCCGCAGAGTCCCCCATAGAAAGAAATAGAGGGTCTCTGTAGGTGGTAAAAAAAGGGCAGCAAAAAATTCCTATGGGATTAACAACACCGGAGGACCACAGGAATTATTAGAATATTAATATATTATTAAATAACTAATAGTTTTATTACCATTTTTTACCTTTTTATTTATTTATTTATTTATTTTTTAACAAAAAAAAAGGTAGAGTAAAGAGGAAAAAGAGAAATGGGGAAAAAAAATCAACAAAAAAAAAAAAAAATCATTTTACTCAATTTTTCCCCTTTCCCTTCCCCCTCCCCTCACACACTAATATCATAACTAAACCATATAGTCAGAGCTCATTTTATTCATGAGCTTAACACTTAAAGGAAATTAACCAGCATAAGAAGCTGGGAATCTGAAGAAAGTATGAGGAATTTGTGTGAACTGGAAAGTCAGTCCATTGAGTCCACAATGGTGGGAGGTGAATGTTCATAACGACCACGCTTGCTGAGATTTTGATATGACGAGGATGCAGAACTGGATTCTGTGGCTTTATTTTGCTGTGATGATCGAGAGATGAAACTTCTGCTGGGCTGGTTCTTTGTCAGGGTTTCTTCGGCTAACCCTATGTTGATTAGGATCGATTGTAAATCTTCTGAGGAGCGACAAACGTATTTGGTTTCCAGATGTGTGAAACGAAGAGAGAAAGGAAATCCCCATTGGTAAGCAATTTGATTGCGCTGAAGTATCTGTAATTGAGGTTTGAGTGCACGTCTCTTAGCCACTGTAAGTGGGGAAAGGTCAGTGAAAAGCTGGTAACTGTGGCCCTGAAAGCTGAGGAGATCTTTACCTCTGGCTGCTGTTAAAAGCTGTTCTTTGGTTCTGTAGTAGTGTAATTTGGTAATGATATCTCTAGGAGGGCCATTGGATTTGCATGGAGCTAAGGCTTTATGTACTCTGTCAAATTCAAGCCTGTCAATGGGAATTTCAGGTATTAATTCCTGAAACAGCGCTGTGACTGTTGTCTGCAAGTCTAAATAAGATTCAGGGATCCCCCTGATGCGCAAATTCGATCGACGATTTCTATTTTCCTGATCTTCCAAACGTGACTGAAGTGTGAGGTTTTCTTCCTTCAGTGACATAATTTCAGTCATACAATTGTGAGTGCGTGTATCAATTTCATCCATTCTCAATTCTAGGTCTGCAGTCCTTTGACCCAGCTCTCTAATTTCTCTAGTTAACATATCTGTAATGTGGTCAGAAGTCTGTTTAAGAGCTTTCTGGAGCATATATTCAAACTGTTTGAACATATCAGGCTGTGTTGTAATTTGTGAAACATTTTGGTCACACACTGACTCACCCTTAGAAGCCTGTGTTATTTTGCTGTGAGGCAGAGGCTGTGTCCTGTGTGAGCTGCTGCACTGTGAGGGAGAGGAAGATGCTGCCATCTCAGACGTCAGTCTGTGTATCTTTTCTTTAGAAATACCTTTTTTAAAAGTAGATTTCTGACCTCTTAGGACCATTATTTAGGTTTCTGGCTGAGTTGGGGTGAGCAGTGACCCATTTTTTGTAAATATTAGTGGCACTGGGACCTGTAGTCCTCCGCTTAACAATCCCAAGGAGCGGAGCTCTAAGGAGACATTACCGCCACCTCAGGCTGCCGCCTCACTGCCAAACAAAGATGGTTTCATTCCCATTCTCTTTCTATCTATGGCTTTAATACTGCCTGAAACTCTCAACTGAGCAGGAAGAATAATAAGACAATGAGTCAAAACCTGATATGGGCCTGTAAAAAGTAATGAAAGGCTGAGAGGAGCCATCTCTGTTCACATGTATCTACATACCTAACAGTTAGCCATGGTTAGGGATGAATATCCAAACCTGGGCACATCTGTCTGCTTCCAGATAGAGTTGGGCAAACGGTTCGGCCCGAGCATGAGTTTGGGTCGAACATTGGCTGTTCGCAGAACACCAGAATTGTCGGCCCGCTGAACAACCACAATGCACCACGCCCCCACATAGTTCATTGGAAGCCCTGATTGCCAAATCAGGGCACAGAGCACTGTCAGAGCCATGATTGGAGAAAGTAATGATGACTGTGCCCAATCATGGCTCATTGCTCTTAGTCACACCCCACACTAAAAAAATATTCTCCCCATAGCAGCCATTTGCAGTGTGATATTGGCATGGAGAGAGATAGAACAGGGCTCTGTTCAGTGCTAATAGCGCATTAGTGTGCTATTGTGATTCTATTGTCAATGTACAATAGGGATGAGCCGAACACCCCCCTGTTCGGTTTGCACCAGAACATGCGAACAGGCAAAACATCTGTTTGAACACGCAAACACCATTAAAGTCTATGGGATACGAACATGAATAATCAAAAGTGCTAATTTTAAAGGCTTATATGCAAGTTATTGTCATAAAAAGTGTTTGGGAACCTGGGTCCTGCCCCAGGGAACATGGATCAATGCAAAAAAAGTTTTAAAAACGGCTGTTTTTTCGGGAGCAGTGTTTTTAATAATGCTTAAAGTGAAACAATAAAAGTGTAATATGCCTTTAAATTTCGTACCTGGGGGGTGTCTATAGTATGCCTGTAAAGGGGCGCATGTTTACCGTGTTTAGAACAGTCTGACAGCAAAATGACATTTCAAAGGAAAAAAAGTCATTTAAATCTACTCGCGGCTATTAATGCATTGCCGGTCCGACAATACACATAGAAGTTCATTGATAAAAACGACATGGGAATTCCCCACAGGGGAAAAAAAAATGAGGGGGGGTCCCCCTAAATTCCATACCAGGCCCTTCAGGTCTGGTATGGATATTAAGGGGAACCCCGGAACCCCGGCCAAAATTTAAAAAAAATTACGTGGGGGTCCCCCTAAATTCCATACCAGGCCCTTCAGGTCTGGTATGGATATTAAGGGGAACCCTGCGCCAAAATTTAAAAAAAAAAACAGCATGGGGTCCCCCCAAATATCCATACCAGACCCTTATCCGAGCACGCAACCTGGCAGGCCGCAGGAAAAGAGGGGGGATGAGAGAGCGCCCCCCCCCCCCCCGAACCATACCAGAAAGAAGAAAGAAGAAGCATTTAAATAAAGGAATTGTAAAAAAACTGACTCTTGTCATTTTTAACATTTTTGACAGTTTTTTAGTGAAATGGTAGGGGTACTTTTGTACCCCCTTACCATTTCACACAGGGGGGAGGGCCGGGATCTGGGGGTCCCCTTGTTAAAGGGGGCTTCCAGATTCCGATAAGCCCCCTGCCCGCAGACCCCCACAACCACCGGCCAGGGTTGTGGGGATGAGTCCCTTGTCCTCATCAACATGGGGACAAGGTGTTTTGGGGGGCTACCCCAAAGCACCCTCCCAATGTTGAGGGCATGTGGCCTGGTACGGTTCAGGAGGGGGGGCGCTCTCTTGTCCCCCCTCTTTTCCTGCGGCTTGCCAGGTTGCGTGCTCGGATAAGGGTCTGGTATGGATTTTTGGGGGGACCCCACGCCATTTTTTTTAAATTTTGGTGCGGGGTTCCCCTTAATATCCATACCAGACCTGAAGGGCCTGGTATGGAATTTAGGGGGACCCCCACGTCATTTTTTTTTTATTTTGGGTGGGGTTCCCCTGTGGGGAATTCCCATGCAGTTTTTATCAATGAACTTCTATGTGTATTGTCGGACCGGCAATGCATTAATAGCCGCAAGTATTTTTAAATGACTTTTTTTCCTTTGAAATGTCATTTTGCTGTCAGACTGTTCTAAACACGGGAAACATGCGCCCCTTTACAGGCATACTATAGACACTATAGAGGGATATTACACTTTTATTGTTTCACTTTAAGCATTATTAAAATCACTGCTCCCGAAAAAACGGCCATTTTTAAAACTTTTTTTCCCATTGATACATGTCCCCTGGGGCAGGACCCAGGTCCCCAAACACTTTTTATGACAATACCATGCATATAAGCCTTTAAAATTAGCACTTTTGATTTCTCCCATAGCCTTTTAAAAGGTGTTCCGTGGCATTTGAATTTGCCGCAAACACCCCAAATTGTTCGCTGTTAGGTGAACTTGCGAACAGCCCATGTTCGAGTCGAACATGAGTTTGACTCGAAGCTCATCCCTAATGTACAATATCAGTTTAGTGTTCATCTAATGATTTAATGCAGTACATTTCAGTGTGTTGGTGCATGTTTAACGCAGTTTATTTCAGTGCGTTACTGCACATTTAACACAGTATATTTCAGTGCATTGCTGCACATTTAACACAGTATATTTCAGTGCCTTAGTGCATGTGTAATGCAGTATATTTCAGTGCATTAGTGCACGTTTAATGCAGTATATTTCAATGTGTTAATGCACGTTTAACGCAGCATATTTCAGTGCATTCTTGCACATTTAACACAGTAGATTTCAGTGCATTAGTGCCAGTTTAATGCAGTATATTTCAGTGTGTTAGTGCCTGGTTAATGCAGTATATTTCAGTGCATTAGTGCACGTTTAACGCAGTATATTTCAGTGCTTTCGCACATGTTTAATGCCGTATATTTCAGTGCATTACTGCATATTTAATGCATTATATTTCAGTGTGTTACTGCACATTTAACACAGTATATTTCAGTGCAATGCTGCACATTTAGCACAGTATATTTCAGTGCCTTAGTGCATGTGTAATGCAGTACATTTCAGTGCATTAGTGCACGTTTAATGCAGTATATTTCAGTTTGTTAGTGCATGTTTAATGCAGCATATTTCAGTGCATTCTTGGACATTTAACACAGTAGATTTCAGTGCATTAGTGCATGTTTAACACAGTATATTTCAGTGCATTGCTGCACATTTAGCACAGTATATTTCAGTGCCTTAGTGCATGTGTAATGCAGTACATTTCAGTGCATTAGTGCACGTTTAATGCAGTATATTTCAGTGTGTTAGTGCATGTTTAATGCAGCATATTTTAGTGCGTTCTTGGACATTTAACACAGTAGATTTCAGTGCATTAGTGCATGTTTAATGCAGTATATTTCATTGCATTAGTGCGCGTTTAACGCAGTATATTTCAGTGCTTTAGCGCATGTTTAATGCATTATATTTCAGTGCATTACTGCACATTTAACATTTTATATTTCAGTGCAATAATGCACACTTAATGCAGCATATTTCAGTGCATTCTTGCACATTTATTGAATCATATTTCAGTGTGTTAGCACGCGTTTAACGCAGTATATTTCAGTGCACTACTGCATGTTTACCGGAGTATATTTTAGTGCATTCTTGCACATTTAACAAATTATATTTCAGTGTGTTAGCACACGTTTAACGCAGTATATTACAGCGCACTACTGCATGTTTACTGAAGTATATTTTAGTGTGTTAGTGCATGTTTAACGCAGTATATTTCAGTGCTTTACTGCACATTTATTGCTGTATATTTCACTGCATTAGTGCACATTTAATGCAGCATATTTCAGTGCATTCTTGCACATTTAATGCAGTATATTTTAGTACATTAGTGCATGTTTAACGCATCATATTTTAGTACATTACTTCATGTTTACTGCAATAAATTTCAGTGCATTAGTGCATGTTTAATGCAGTATATTTCAGTGCCTTAGTGCATGTGTAAAGCAGTATATTTCAGTACATTAGTGCACTTTTATGCAGTATATTTTAGTGTGTTAGTGCACGTTTAATACAGCATATTTCAGTGCGTTCTTGCACATTTAATACAGTAGATTTTAGTGCGTTACTGCACATTTAATGCAGTATATTTCAGTGCATTAGTGCATGTTTAGTGCAGTATAATTCAGTGTGTTAGTGCACATTTAACGCAAAATATTTCAGTGCGTAGGTGCACGTTTAATGCAATATTTTTCAGTGCAGTATATTTCAGTGCATTAGTGCATGTTTACCACAGTATATTGCAGTGCATTAGTGCACATTTAATGCAGTATATTTCAGTGCGTAGGTGCGCATTTAACCACTTTAGCCCCGGACCATTATGCTGCCTAAGGACCAGAGGACTTTTTCCAATTTGGCACTGCGTCGCTTTAACTGCTAATTGCGCGGTCATGCAATGCTGTACCCAAACAAAATTTGCGTCCTTTTCTTCCCACAAATAGAGCTTTCTTTTGATGGTATTTGATCACCTCTGCCGTTTTTATTTTTTGCGCTATAAACAGAAAAAGACCGAAAATTTTGAAAACAAATTATATTTTCTACTTTTTGTTATAAAAAAAATCCAATAAACTATATTTTAGTCATACATTTAGGCCAAAATGTATTCGGCCACATGTCTTTGGTAAAAAAAATGTCAATAAGCGTATTGGTTTGCACAAAAGTTATAGCGTCTATAAACTAGGGTACATTTTCTGGAATTTACACACCCTCCCAGTCTCTGGGAACGCGTTGCACAGACCTTTTTGCAAGGCCTCCCGAAGATGTTTCATCCTCTGCTCCCTCTGCGATGGCAAGATAAGGTCCGCAACCTTACCCTTGTACCGTGGATCAAGGAGGGTTGCCAGCCAGTATTGGTTCTTCTCCTTGATACCACGAATATGAGGATCCTTACGCAGGCTTTGCAGGATCAGGGAGGCCATGCAGCGTAGGTTTGCTGAGGCATTCGGTCCGGAGTCCTCTGGGTCACTAAGGATGACATGGTCCGCAGCCACCTCCTCCCAGCCACGTACAAGTCCATTTGTTTCTTGGGACTGATCCCTTTAAAGACTGCTGCTGATGCTGAGTGCCAGGCTCCACCTCCATACTGACACAATCTTCCTCCTCCTCCTCGTCCTCTTCCTGTGTGATCGGTGGGCACGCAGGAACACTGTCTGGATAAAGGGGGCCTTGAGAGCTAAGGAAATCCTCCTCTTCCTGCCTCTGTTCTGCCTCAAGTGCCCTGTCCATTATTCCACGCAGCGTGTGCTCCAATAGGTGGACAGGGTCACTGATGCATGCACTGTCACTGCTCACCATCCTTGTGGCCTCCTCAAATGGTGACAGGACAGTGCATGCATCCCTGATCATGGCCCAAAGGCGTGGGGAAAAAAAAACAGGCTCCCCTTACCCTGTCCTGGTGCCATAGTCGCACAGGTACTCATTGATGGCCCTCTGCTGCGTGTGCAGCCGCTGCAGCATGGCCAATGTTGAGTTCCACCTGGTGGGCATGTCACAGATTAGGCGGTTCTTGGGCAGGTTAAACTCCTTTTGGAGGTCCGCCAGCCGAGCACTGGCATTATATGACCGGCGGAAATGCACACAGACTTTCCTGGCCTGCCTCAGGATATCCTGTAAGCCTGGGTACCTGCCCAATAACCGCTGCACCACCAAGTTAAGGACGTGAGCCAAACAGGGCACATGGGTCATTTGTCCCTGTCGGAGGGCAGAGAGGAGGTTGGTGCCATTGTCGCAAACCACCATTCCTGCCTTAAGTTGGCGTGGCGTCAACCACATCTGAACCTGCCCCTGCAGAGCTGACAGAGCCTCTGCCCCAGTGTGACTCCTGTCCCCCAAGCACACCAGCTCAAGCACCGCATGGCATCTTTTGGCCTGCGTACTTGCATAGCCCTTGAACGGCTATGGAGCACTGCTGGTTCCGAGGACAAAGCACAGGAAGAGGCCATGGAGGAAGAAGAAGAGGAGGGGGTGGAGGAGAGAGGTGTGTCACAATCATTAGCATTTTGGAGGCGTGGTGGCGGAACAACCTCCAACACTACTGCACCTTGTCCTGCATCCTTCCCAGCTGCCAGCAGAGTCACCCAATGCGCCGTGAAACTTAGGTAACGTCCCTGTCCATGCCTGCTGGACCATGAGTCAGCGGTAATATGCACCTTACCGCTGACCGCCCTGTCCAGCGAGGCATGGACATTGCCTTCCACATGCCGGTAGAGAGCCGGAATCGCCTTACGTGAGAAAAAGTGGCGTTTGGGTACCTGCCACTGAGGAACCGCACATTCCACAAACTCACGGAAGGGGCAGAGTCTACCAACTGAAAAGGCAGCAGTTGAAGTGCTAGCATTTTTGCCAAGCTAGCATTCAACCGCTGCGCATGTGGATGGTTGGGAGCAAACCAAAGGTGCAGCAGCTGGGGCAGGGAAATTTGCCTGGTACAATCTGACATCGGTGTACCAAAAGCAGATTGCCCACAAGTACTTGGCTGTGACACACCTAATTCTACACCTTCATTCCTCTCAGTGCAGGTCTCAGAGAGGACTGAAGGTATAGTGGGGTTGGAGATCTCAACTGATGAGGAGCAAGGAGAGGTCCTCTTTGTTCTTTGGTGTGGGTCTTTTAGATACGCTTGCCAACGAACTGCATGGCAGGTCAACATATGTCTGGTCAAGCATGTGGTACCCAAGCGGGAGATGTTTTGGCCACGTGAGATACGCTTGAGACATATGTTGCAAATAGCAGCGGTGCGATCTGATGCACTCGTCTCAAAAAAGGCCCACACCAAAGAACTTTTTGAATAACACGCAGAGACTGCAGCGCCCTGCACATGTGGAGCTTTGGGGTGTGATGCAGTCAATGTGCTGCCCTTAGGCTGGCCCCTGGAGGGCATCCCGCCTCGTTGGTGATGTGCCGCCTCCTCCTCCTCCTCATCCTCCTCTCTCCTATCAGGCACCCATGTTGAGTCAGTGACCTCATCATCCCCTCCCTCCTCATCACTGGAGCAAACCTGGCAGTATTCCTGCAGCAGGGGGAGCATGACTGCCAGATTGCTGTCCTTCTTGGGCACCCCCTCTGTCCGTGCTCATGTTACTGCCTTCATCGAGCTCAGTATCATCATCAGAGCCTTCCAAACGCTGGGCATCCTCCTGGAGCATGTACCCAACACTGTGGTCAAACAGTTCGAGGGAATCCTCAGGAGGACATGGTGGAGCTAGGGAAGGAGTCACTGATGACATTGAGCTGAGGGAAGAGGCCGCTGCTTTGCCAGACAAAGCACCCTGGGCATGGTTGAGAGAGGATGAGGAGGATGAGGACGGCTTGGTCATCCACTCGACCAAGTCTTCCGCATGTTGCGGCTCAACATGGCCAGCTGCCGAAAAAAAGGCCAAGCGTGTCCCATGGCCACGTGCTGATGAGGATGCACCGTCTCCACGACCAGCACTAGACACAGAGCCTGCTTGCCCTCTCTTATTGGATTGTGACTGTCTGCCTCTCATTCTTGGCCTTCCAGACATACTAATGGCCTGTAGCTGCTCTAAGCTGGGATATATATATATATATGTACTGATACTGCAGCTAGCAAAATCAACTGCCTGCCTGTAGTATGAGAACACCACCAACCTTGTACAGGTAGCTTTAGCTGAACATAGTGCAGAGCTTGCAAAAAACTAACTTGTAGCTTTTTTAGCTGCCTCCGGTAGTGATAGAATCAGGAAAACACCACCAACCTTCTACAGGTAGCTTTAGCTGAACACTGTGCAGAGCTCGCAAAAAAATAACTTGTAGGTTTAGCTGGACTCTGTGAGGAGGACGCACCACACTAACTTGTAGTTTTAGCTGAACACTGTGAGCAGGACGCACCGCACTAACTTGTAGGTTTAGCGGAACACTGTGAGGTGGACGCACCACACTAACTTGTAGTTTTAGCTGAACACTGTGAGCAGGACGCACTGCACTAACTTGTAGTTTTAGCTGAACACTGTGAGCAGGACGCACCGCACCGCACTAACTTGTAGGTTTAGCTGAACACTGTGAGGTGGACGCACCGCACTAACTTGTAGGTTTAGCTGAACACTGTGAGCAGAACGCACCACACTATCTTGTAGTTTTAGCTGAACACTGTGAGCAGGACGCACCACACTAACTTGTAGTTTTAGCTGAACACTGTGAGCAGGACGCACAGCACTTACTTGTAGTTTTAGCTGAACACTGTGAGCAGGACGCACCGCACTAACTTGTAGGTTTAGCTTAACACTGTGAGGTGGATGCACCACACTAACTTGTAGGTTTAGCTGAACACTGTGAGAAGAATGCATGCACTAACTTGTAGTTTTAGCTGAACACTGTGAGCAGGATGCACCACACTAACTTGTAGGTTTAACTGAACACTGTGAGGTGGATGCACCACACTAACTTGTAGGTTTAGCTGAACACTGTGAGCAGGACGCACCCCACTAACTTGTAGGTTTAGCTGAACACTGAGAGCAGGACGCACCCCACTAACTTGTAGTTTTAGCTGAACACTGTGAGCAGGACGCACTGCACTAACTGTAAATAGTCTAGCTGCCTGACTGTGGTACTAATAGGATCAAAAGAACACCAGCAATTTTCTTCAGGTAGCTGTAAAAACTGTAACAAGACAAGCCTGCCTGTCAGTAAGAAGATAACAGGAACGGATCTAGCTGAACACTGTGAGCAGGATGCACTGCACTAAATTGTAGCTTTAGATGAACACTGTGCAGAGGTCTCACTACACTAACTTGTAGGTTTAGCTGAACACTGTGAGCAGGACGCACAGCACTAACTTGTAGTTTTAGCTGAACACTGTGAGCAGGATGCACCACACTAACTTCTAGGTTTAGCTGAACACTGTGAGGTGGACGCACCGCACTAACTTATAGTTTTAGCTAAACACTGTGAGCAGGACGCACCACACTAACTTGTAGGTTTAGCTGAACACTGTGAGGTGGACGCACCACACTAACTTGTAGGTTTAGCTGAACACTGTGAGCAGGACGCACCCTACTAACTTGTAGGTTTAGCTGAACACTGTGAGCAGGATGCACCCCACTAACTTGTAGTTTTAGCTGAACACTGTGAGCATGAAGCACTGCACTAACTGTAAATAGTCTAGCTGCCTGACTGTGGTACTAATAGGATCAAAAGAACACCAGCAATTTTCTTCAGGTAGCTGTAAATACTGTAACAAGACAAGCCTGCCTGTCAGTAAGAAGATAACAGGAACGGATCTAGCTGAACACTGTGAGCAGGACGCACTGCACTAACTTGTAGCTTTAGATGAACACTGTGCAGAGGTCTCACTACACTAACTTGTAGGTTTAGCTGAACACTGTGAGCAGGACGCACAGCACTAACTTGTAGTTTTAGCTGAACACTGTGAGCAGGACGCACCGCACTAACTTCTAACTTGTAGGTTTAGCTGAACACTGTGAGGTGGACGTACCGCACTAGCTTGTAGTTTTAGCTGAACACTGTGAGCAGGACGCACCGCACTAACTTGTAGGTTTAGCTGAACACTGTGAGGTGGACGCACCACACTAACTTGTAGGTTTAGCTGAACACTGTGAGCAGGATGCACCCCACTAACTTGTAGGTTTAGCTGAACACTGTGAGCAGGACGCACCCCACTAACTTGTAGTTTTAGCTGAACACTGTGAGCAGGACACACTGCACTAACTCTAAATAGACTAGCTGCCTGACTGTGGTACTAAAAGGATCAAAAGAACACCAGAAATTTTCTTTAGGTAGCTGTAAATACTGTAACAAGACAAGCCTGCCTGTCAGTAAGAAGATAACAGGAACGGATCTAGCTAAACTGAATACAGTGTATATATATATATATATGCAACACCTGGGATGCATATATATACACAATACACTGTAAGTGCAGCTAACTGACTGACTGTTCTGCCTAATCTATCTAACTCAAATCAAATGACACTGTCTGTCTCTCTCTCTCTCTCTATCTATGAATGCCGGAACACACACTACACAGGGCCGCCGTGGAGGCGGCCTTATATAGTGTGGGGCGTGTACTAAATCCCCTGAGCCATAATTGGCCAAAGCCTCCTTGGCTTTGGCCAATTACGGCTCTCTGTTCAGACGGCGCTGTGATTGGCCAATCATGCGGGTCATAGTGCATGCTTGGCCAATCATCAGCCAGCAATGCACTGCGATGCCGCAGTGAATTATGGGCCATGACGCGCCACACGAATTTGGCGTGAACGGCCCATATCGTTCGCAATTCGGCGAATGGGCGAACAGACGATGTTCGAGTCGAACATGGGTTCGACTCGAACACGAAGCTCATCCCTATTGCTCACACAGGCCATGGGCATATGTGGATTTGCACCCCAAAATACATTTAGCTGCTTCTCCTGAGTATGGGGATACCACATGTGTGGGACTTTTTGGGAGCCTAGCCGCGTACGGGGCCCCGAAAACCAATCACCGCCTTCAGGATTTCTAAGGGTGTAAATTTTTGATTTCACTCTTCACTGCCTTTCACAATTTCGGAGACCATGGAATGCCCAGGTGGCACAAAACCCCCCCAAATGACCCCATTTTGGAAAGTAGACACCCCAAGCTATTTGCTGAGAGGCATGGTGAGTATTTTGCAGCTCTCATTTGTTTTTGAAAATGAAGAAAGACAAGAAAAAACTTTTTTTTTTCTTTTTTCAATTTTCACAACTTTGTGACAAAAAGTGAGGTCTGCAAAATACTCACTATACCTCTCAGCAAATAGCTTGGGGTGTTTACTTTCCAAAATGGGGTCATTTGGGGGGGGGGATTTGTGCCACCTGGGCATTCCATGGCCTCCGAAACTGTGATAGGCAGTGAAGAGTGAAATCAAAAATTTACGCCCTTAGAAAGCCTGAAGGCGGTGCTTGGTTTTCGGGGTCCCGTACGCGGCTAGGCTCCCAAAAAGTCTCACACATGTGGTATCCCCGTACTCAGGAGAAGCAACAGAATGTATTTTGGGGTGTAATTTCACATATTCCCATGGCATGTTTGAGCAATATATCATTTAGTGACAACTTTGTGCAACAAAAAAAAAAAATTTGTCTCTTTCCCGCAACTTGTGTCACAATATAAAATATTCCATGGACTCGACATGACTCTCAGCAAATAGCTTGGGGTGTCTACTTTCCAAAATGAGGTCATTTGGAGGGGTTTTGAACTGTCCTGGCATTTTATGCACAACATTTAGAAGCTTATGTCACACATCACCCACTCTTCTAACCACTTGAAGACAAAGCCATTTCTGACACTTTTTGTTTACATGAAAATTTTTATTTTTTTTGCAAGAAAAATTACTTTGAACCCCCAAACATTATATATTTTTTTAAAGCAAATGCCCAACTGATTAAAATGGTGGGTTTTTCATTTTTTTTTTTACACAGTATTTGCGCAGCGATTTTTCAAACGCATTTTTTGGGGAAAAAACACACTTTTTTAAATTTTAATGCACTAAAACACACTATATTGCCCAAATGTTTGATGAAATAAAAAAGATGATCTTAGGCTAAGTACATAGATACCAAACATGACATGCTTTAAAATTGCGCACAAAAGTGCAGTGGCGACAAACTAAATACATTTTTAAAAGCCTTTAAAAGCCTTTACAGGTTACCACTTTCGATTTACAGAGGAGGTCTACTGCTAAAATTACTGCCCTCGATCTGACGTTTGCGGTGACACCTCACATGTATGGTGCAATTGCTGTTTACATTTGACGACAGACCGACGCTTGCGTTCGCTTTTGCGCGAGAGGGGTGCTTTTTTTTTTTTTTTTCTTTATTATTTTTTTGCTTTTTTATCTTATTTTTAAACTGTTCCTTTCATTTTTTTTAATCATTTTTATTGTTATCTCAGGGAATGTAAATATCCCCTATGATAGCAATAGGTAGTGACAGGTACTCTTTTTTGAAAAAATTGGGGTCTATTAGACCCTAGATCTCTCCTCTGCCCTCAAAGCATCTGACCACACCAAGATCGGTGTGATAAAATGCTTTCCCAATTTCCCAATGGCGCTGTTTACATCCGGCGAAATCTAAGTCATGAAATGCTCGTAGCTTCCGGTTTCTTAGGCCATAGAGATGTTTGGAGCCACTCTGGTCTCTGATCAGCTCTATGGTCAGCTGGCTGAATCACTGGCTGCATTCTCAGGTTCCCTGTTGAGACAGGAGAGCCAGAGAAAAACACGGAAGACGTGGGGGGGGGGGGGCATTCCCTCCCACTGCTTGTAAAAGCAGTCTAGAGGCTAATTAGCCGCTAGGATTGCTTTTACATAAAAGCCGACCGCTGGCTGAAAAGAATGATACCAAGATGATACCTAAACCTGCAGGCATCATTCTGGTATAACCACTCAAAATCGTGAATGACGTACCTGAAGACAAAAAAATGGTTAACAATAAAACACAGTAAACGGTAAAGTATAAAAAATTGCATACCTGAAAAGCAAACATGATAAAACATAATAACAATAAAACATTGCAGAATAGAATACAGTAAAAAAGAGCAGAACAATAGAGAGAGAATAGAGAGAGAGAGAACAATAAAATGACAACTATTTTTTTTTATTTTATATATTTTATTTATTTTTATTTTTTTTTTACACTTTTTTTTGTAACTAACTTTTATAACTGTAACCGGCTCCAGGTTCGGGTCTCTCAAAATGCGATGGCATCTTGGGAGACCCTGTGAAAGTGTGCCTAGTCTGTGCAATGCTGTACCCTACACTAATACTCAACTAGTGAATGGTAGCTTCAAGAAACTATTAGATAAGCACCTGAATGACCACAACATACAGGGATATACAATGCAATACTGACACATAATCACACACATAGGTTGGACTTGATGGACTTGTGTCTTTTTTCAACCTCACCTACTATGTAACTATGTAGTGTTCAAAACATTCACCAATGCAAAGACCAGGATTGTCAGGACAGGAGGGGCAATAATAGCGGGTGTCACGCCTATATCCGCGCTTGCTGCAGACACAACATCTTTTTTTGGGGGGGGGTTCGCTGGGTAGGGGTACTCGGGAGGACATAAAAATGCCTCTCATGCAGCTGACTGCATTTGGTTGGGGATGTGAATGGAGGAAGTACGGGCGCTGCAGAAGTGGTGGGTTCCCAATTAGGATTGGCGAATGCAGCAGGAAGGGCACTATGGGCACGACGGGCCTGTGTTTGTCTTCTTCTTGGTGGCAGCGGGACACTACTTGTGCTTGCCACCTCACCAGCTTGAACTGCACTTATGGGACTCGCCACGTCACCAAGTGTTACTGCAGTGCTGGTTTGACTACGACCGGGGTGTACTAGGCCACTGGTCCTTGTCAGTTCACCAAAACGCTACCAAAAAAACTGTTAGCGATCGCAGGGATCAGGCCTGACTCTGCGAACACTGCAGTTATGTGTTTAGTGTTTTGTAAGTGACAGTTATTGATCGATACTGCACTTGGGTGGGCTGGGCGGAAGGGCAAAATGCAGGTGCTAGCAGGTGTCTGGGCTACCCTAAACTGGGAACCCTAAACTGCTGGGGACGCTAGTATAGATCTGATCGGATCAGATATTGATCCGATCAGATACTATACCACTAAGGGAGGTGTACGGTGCATGCGTGGGTGTTAGCAGTACTGGAGCTAACCTGACGCTGCCTGGGCCTGGTGCTTGCCAGTTCACCAAAATGCTACCAAAAAAACTGTTAGCGATCGCAGGGATCAGGCCTGACTCTGCGAACGCTGCAGTTATGCGTTTAGTGTTTTGTAAGTGACAGTGATCGATCGATACTGCACTTGGGTGGGCTGGGCTGGGCCGGGCGGAGGGGCAAAATGCAGGTGCTAGCAGGTATCTGGGCTTATCCCGCTAGCACTGCGTTTTTGGGAACCCTAAACTGCTGGGGACGCTATTATAGATCTGATCGGATCAGATATTGATCCGTTCAGATACAATACCACTAAGGGAGGCGTATGCTGCGTGCGTGGGTGTTAGCGGTACTGGCGCTAATCTGACGCTGCCTGGGGCGATGCATATCACCGCCGGGCGATCAGGGGGCTAAACCTTTATTCGGCAATAAACGGCGGGTGCCCTGACACTATAAAAAATAAACAAACTAACCAGCATCACCCGTAACAGTTATACGGTGATCAGTGGTGAAAGGGTTAACTAGGGGGCAATCAAGGGGTTAAAACATTTATTAGGTAGTATATGGGGGTCCCTGTCGCTATAAAACGCTGACGGCGAACCTAAATATTTACCTCCCTAACTAGCGTCACCAATGACACTAATACAGCGATCAGAAAAATGATCGCTTAGTGACACTGGCGACAGGGGGTGATCGAGGGGTTAAAACTTTATTAGGGGGGGTTAGGGGGGTACCCTAGACCTAAAGGGGGCTAACCCTAACTGCCCTAACACAGTAACTGTCACAAACTGACACCATGCAGTAATCAGAAAAAAAATAAAAATAAAAATAAAAAAACTGCTTGGTGTCAGTGTGACATGTGACATGGGGGGGGTTAGGGGGTGATCGGGGGGGGGGGGTTGGGGGGTAAAGGGAGGTGTTTTGTGTGCCTGGCATGTTCTACTGTGTGTGCGTGTTTTACACTCACATTGCTGTCTTTTCTCCTCGGCGCCGGAACGGAAAATACAGAGCCGAGGAGAGATGACATCATTTCCTTTGCTGCTTTTTAGCATACAGCAGCAAAGGAATGATTTGATTGGCCGGTGGCGATCGCGAGGGGGGGCCACAAACGGATGGTCTCCCCCTCATCTCTGATCGTCGCTGGTCAGAAGTGGACCACCTCTGGCACTGGGACCCCCCACCCGCGGAAGGCAGATCACGTATATGTACGTGATTCTGCCTGTCTGCGCCACCTTGCCGACGTAAATCGGCGTGAGGCGGTCCTTAAGTGGTTAATGTATTATTTTTCAGTGCAGTATATTTCAGTGCGTGCTTACCACAGTATATTGCAGTGTGTCAGTGCAGTTTTACTGCAGTATATTGTAGTGTGCCAGAGGAGTGCATCTGTGTAGTGAGTACTCAAGTTAAAGTGCACCAAACACCACTTTCCATTGATTAAAGTGCATTCACATGTACATTTCCACATATTTATAACTTTTTTAAAAAGCACCCCCCTCTCATGTCTGGGAGGCCAGCAAGAAGAGGCAGACATTCCCATGACACTGTAAGTTGGCCAGCAGCGTCTGTGTCCACATGCAAAGGTGGATGTGATCCATCCTCTGTTTAGTGATGTTGCCCTGCTATCCAGCCACATCATGCAGAGGAGGTGGGCACTGTATTTAAAGGATTTTTTTCATTTTTATTGTTTTATTATTTCTAATTTTTATGATTTCAGGCCCAGAAGGATTTAACCCCTCAATGACCAGGCCATTTTTTACAATACGGCACTGCGTTAATTTAAATGACAATTGCGTGGGCATACAAAGCTGTACCCAAATAGAATTTATGTCCTTTTTTCCCCACAAAGAGAACTTTCTTTTGGTGGCATTTGATCACCTTTGCAGTTTTTATTTTTTGGGCTATAAACAAAAGAAAACTGACAATTTTGAAAAAAAAAATATTTTTTACTTTCTGCTGCAATACATATCTCCAAAAAATTTGTAAAAAAACATTTTTTTTCATCAATTTAGGCCAATAAAATCCCAATAAGTGTATATTGATGGGTTTGCGCAAATGTTAAGGCGTCTACACCTTTGGGGGACCAGTGACAACAATACAGTGATCAGTGCTAAAAAAATGCACTGATCACTGTATAAATGACATTGGCAGGGAAGGGGTTAACATCAGGGGTGATCAAAGGGTTAAATGTGTTCCCTGTTTGTAGGTTCTTACTGTGTGGGGGAAGTACTGACAGGAAGAACACAGAGATCATTGTTCCTGATTACTGGGAACAGACCATCTCCATGTTCTCCCCTGTCAGAATGGGGATCTGCCTTGTTTACATAGGCAGATCCCCGTTCTGCCTCAGTGTGAAGTGTGCGCAGGTGGCCGGCGGATATCGAGTCCTCAGGACATGCGCATCGGCTCCTCCTCTGTGCAGCAGGTGGAGGAGGAGCGATGCGTTGTTTTGCGCAATAGACCCGCCCTGCTGCAGTATATATGCAGTGGGCAGTCCTAAGCATCAGTAAATCACTGCTCATTTAAAAATGATGTTTTTTTTTTTTTTTGATGGCAGGAGGCGGAGCCTAGCGGAGCAGACATGCATTGTTAGAGCTCCACACCGCTGAGGAGAGAAGAGAAGGACAAAGCGGAGCCTGCAGGCTCAAAAGGTATCCATTTGAACCTTTTTGCCCCAGGGAACAAACTGTGAAAGTTTGGGCAGGAAATATGGTACTGGGAGGAAACCGTGGCAGAAATAAAAATCACCTCACAAAGAGCTCACAGGCACTCACTGCAGCTGAAGCAGCTCCAGTCACCTCACAAGATACAGCATCAGGGCGCTCTCACAGACAGAAAATGTCACAGCAAGACTCTCCATTTGAGTCAGATACAGAACAAATCCTCTCACAAACTTCTCCACAAGCCTCCTCAGTATCCCCAGTAATATTATTACAATTTGAAAAGATGCTTCATAAGGCTTTAAAACAAACCTCAGACCAAATAACAAAAAGCCTAACCAAAGAAATAAGAGAGCTGGGAAACCGCACCGCAGCCTTAGAAATAAAAATGGATGAAATTGAAATTACAACCCAAGAAAATATAACAGAATTGGAACAATTAAAAAAAGAGAATTTAATACTTCAAACTAAGCTCGAAGATTACGAAAATAGAGCCAGACGTTCAAACTTGCGCATAAGGGAAATACCTGAAACTGTGACAGACCTGCAATCTACTATTACTGCTCTATTACAAGAACTAAAGCCAGATATCCCTATTGAACGTTTAGAACTGGACAGAGTACATAGAGCCCTCACAGCCAAAAAGAAAGATGGACCCCCACGTGATATAATCACAAAATTTCATTATTACAGAATGAAAGAACAAATACTAATTGCTGCAAGAGAAAAAAAGGAACTTAATTTTCAAGGACACAATTATCAAATTTTTGCTGACCTATCCCAACTTACTATTACTAAAAGACGATCCATGAAACCCCAACTAATGGAACTGCAACGCCACAACATTATGTATCAATGGGGCTTCCCCTTTTCAGTCAGATTTAACTACCAAGGTACAATTTACAGAAGCAGATCAGCAGATGAACTACAACAAACCCTTTTAAAATTAAATCTGACAGAACCCACAAGCAGCAACACTCCCGCACGCAGAAAAATGGCATCATCTTCACCTTCAGGCAGCACCCAGAAAATTTCAGAACAAAATGGGAATCATCATTCTCACAAAAGAGGCCGTTATGCCACATCATCCATGGACCAAGAAGATTCAATGGACTGACATCCTAATTCCTGATATCTCTTCATTTATTATACTAAGAGATGGTTCTCTATAAAAAACCTATATTTATAACTGAATGTAACTGCATTCTGATAGTCACACACTGTGTGGGATCATGTTACATTCCAGTTATATTTCTTATTACTTCTGATTCATATAGCCTTAGAATATATAAGTGAAATAAGGAAATTCTTGTTCAGTTATATATTATCAGGTAATAACAATAGATTTATTACTTTTTAGGACAAATATGTTCAATAATCCAGAAGTAATGGAAGCTTTTTCTTTCTTTTCTTAAAACAAATATATTATTACCTAACTAGTTCCTAGAACTATGTTTTTGTTTATTCTAATCTGAAGCAATACAACCACAATTTTATGAGTTAACATATCTAAACAGTTACATATGAATAAAATATGTAATTGTTTACTCTAAAAGGGTTAAAATCCCAAAATAATTCAAACTATCTTCATCAATACCAAAGTTATTAACAGTACCTTTCTAACTGAATTATTTAGCCTAGGGCAAGACTAACCATATACAACCACCCTGGAATAAATAATTTCAACAAAAACTATATTCCGCACTCCAATTAATGAAACATCATTTTGATGTCTTTTGACATAGCACTTCTCTCCTGTAAGCGGAAGATCCGTGTACCCCCATTAGCCCTCCTCATTCTCCCAACCATATTATGTGGGAGTGTGACGAAGGCACTTATTCCCCTGAGAGAGATATTTATTCTCTTTCACGGGTAAATTGTGATTACTTGCAAAAAATAATTTATACAATGTATCATCTAATCTCATATGTTTTTTGTTTACTCTTTACTCCAGAATTCACTGGTTTCTTTTCTATTCATCTATTCATCTCTTCAGTCCACACAGGTTGATCTGCGCAGTCAGCTCTGCATAACAAAAAGTAAGTCAAAACTATTTGATCTATTGCCATGGCACCACTGAATATACTTTCCCTGAATGTTCAGGGAATAAATGTCCCTCAAAAAAGGACCAAAGCCTTCCGTACTTTCCATAACAAGAAGGCTCACATAGTATGCCTCCAAGAAACACACTTCACCAAAGATTCTACTCCAAAATATATTTCTCCTTTTTATCAACAAATTTACACGGCTTCTGCCTGTACCAAGCAAAGGGGAACTCTAATTGCATTTCACCGATCCACACCATTCACCTTATCATCAGAAATTAAAGACCCAGAAGGTAGATACCTGATACTCATGGGTTATATAATGGATACAGCAATCACGGTGATTTCCTACTACGCTCCTAACAAACAACCTACACCATTCCTCTCACATATATTACAAGTGATTAATACACACAAAATAGGAACAGTGATAATGTGTGGGGATTCGAACCAGGCCCTCCTCCCATTTCTAGATAAATCACCTTTTACACCATCCAAAATAACCTCTAGATTACCTTTTTCTCAACTTCTTTCCAAATACAATCTGGTAGATTCGTGGAGAGAAAGTAACCCAATGAAAAAGAAATTCACTTATTTCTCGCACCCTCATCAAACCTTCACCAGAATAGATCATATTTTTCTAACAATAGGAATGATACCAGAAATTATTGCATCAGATATAATTCCGATTCCGTGGTCTGACCATAATGCAGTATACACTACTATAGCCTCAGCCATACCAAAAGCGCATGACCCAACGTGGTACTTACCGGACATAATGCTCAAACACCCACTACATCAGATGGCCATTGAACAAGCTTTAAAGGAATACATATCAATTAATAATACAACAGACATCTCCCCAATAACACTGTGGGAAGCTCATAAGCCTGTCTTGCGTGGTACAATACAAAGACAAATGGCACTATTTAAACGGGAACGCAAAAATCTAGCAAAAAAACTAGAACTCAATTTTAATGCAGCCTACATATCATTTCAAGATAATCCATCTCAGAGTACAAAATCTCATCTGGAAAAATCTAGATTGGAATACAATCTATTTCTCACTGAGTCAGTTGATAAATCCCTCAAACGCTCCAAACACAATTTCTACATGAATACAAACAAACCAGGTACATATTTGGCTTGGGCATTAAATTCAACTAACAAATCTTTCAAACCAATACGTTTGAAATTATCAAAAAATGTTTACACTTGTAATCCAGTTAAAATAGTCCATAAATTTCACTCACATCTCGCAACTTTATACAAGACAAACAATGAATTTAATCCTACAGAGGCTGAATCCTTCTTCTCAAAAATAACCTTACCTGAGTTATCTCAGAATCAAAAAAGCAGTTTGGATGAGCCTATAACTATAGATGAAGTTGCTAACGCCATAAAAGACCTAAAACTTAACAAAAGACCAGGCCCAGACGGCTACTCGGCTTTATACTATAAAACGTTCTCAGAAATACTCTCTCCCATTCTCACTGAATCTTTTGACAAACTTCTAGATGGGCATTCTTTTCGGCAAGAAACACTAATGGCAATTGTTTGTATGATCCCAAAACCCCTTTCTGATGATACTTCCTGTGTGAATTATCGGCCTATCTCTCTGTTAAACCTCGATATTAAATTATTAGCAAAAATAATAGCAAAATGCCTCAATAGCATTATAGGAAAATTAATACATAGAGATCAAGTAGGCTTCATGCCAAATAGACAGGCAGGCGATAATATACGCAGGGCAGTGTTATTGGCACATATTGCTAAAAAACGGAAAATCCCTTTATGTTTTCTATCTCTCGATATTAAGAGGGCATTTGACACAGTATCCTGGCAATATATGCAATATTCATTACAAAAATGGGGTTTTGGACCCCACTTTTTAACATGGATCAAAGCATTATATAATAAACCCAAAGCCTATATAAAATATGCTGGATACAAATCTGAAGCCTTTAATATCGAAAGAGGTACCCGACAGGGTTGCCCATTATCTCCCTTATTATTTGCCCTTATACTCGAACCCATGGCCCAATACATCAGAACAAACCAAACTATAACTGGCATTGAAGTAGGAGGTATTACACACAAACTATGTATATTTGCAGATGATATATTACTTTTTCTATCATCACCACAGGTCTCTGGTCCTAACTTAATACCAGCTCTTGATGGATTTGCAGCCCTATCCGGCCTTATGATTAATCCTAAGAAATGCCTAGTGCCTAATATTTCACTCACAAACATGGAATTGATCCCGGCTAGGGCTGCACTCCCATTCACATGGGCAGAAAAATCAATCCCATATCTTGGAATTCATTTAACAGCATCTCATTCTGACTTATTCTCAACCAATTATCCTCCTGTATTAAGACAGATCACAAATCTAATAAAACAATGGTCGCAACTTCCTTTATCCTGGATAGGGAAGATTAATGCAATCAAAATGACTATTCTACCCAAATTGCTTTATCTATTCAGAGTCCTCCCTATTCCAATTCCTTCCTATTTTTTGAGAATAGTACAAAAAAGAGCAACTTCGTTTATATGGGGCTCTTCTAAACCACGTATACCTATACACACACTACATCTTCCCAAAAATAAAGGAGGCCTGGTATACCCTAATTTTACTAACTACTACAGAGCAGCACATTTGGCCAGTCTGTCCAAATACCATGCAAAACAGGAAATCCCATTATGGGTATTTATAGAGGCTTCAGAAAATGACCCTCTATTAATATCAAATTTATTATGGCTTGATCCTAAAGACCGCTTTAAAATTCATAATCCCATAACTAAACACTTCTTATCTCTCTGGGATAAACTAAAAACCAAATATCAGTTACAATCTCCACACAATCCTCTCCTTTCTTTTATCAGAAATCCGGCCTTTTATCCGGCATGGATCTACCCAAATTCTTTTAAAGCTTGGACAACATCAGGCATTCAGACACTAAATGACTTCATAGCATCTAAATCATTCCTTTCATTCCCATCGCTTAGAGAAAAATATGATCTACCAAACTCTGAGATATTTAGATATCTCCAAATCAAAAATTTCTATACACCATTTCTAAAGGGGGATACACCATTATCCCAATTATCCATTTTTGAATCAATCTGTACAAAAGATCCATTTGCTAAAGGTACAATTTCATCACTTTATAATCAATTATATGGAGTAGCAAATCTTAATAGACCCTCTTACGTTCAGAGGTGGGAGGAGGACCTGGGACGAACTTTAGAAGACACGGACTGGTCTAACATATGGCTCACATCTAAGTCATCTTCACCCAACATCTTAGCACTGGAGACAAATTATAAAGTCCTAACTCGCTGGTACCTTGTACCCGCTAGAGTGGCAAAATATTCACCTAATACCTCAGCTCTTTGTTTTCGAGGATGCCCAGAAATAGGCACATATTTACACATATGGTGGACGTGCCCAGTAATCCAAACCTTCTGGAAGGAAGTCTTCGTGATTGCATCTAAAATATTTAAAAAAATAATACAACCAGATCCATATTTAACTTTACTTAATCTAAAACCGGAATGGTTAACACTCTCTCAATTCAAACTTATGATCCAACTAATAACGGCTACAAAACAAACAGTGGCCAAGGCATGGAAATCTCCTACATTGGTACTAGCAGAAACAATTCACAGAATGAATAATACAATGTCCCATGCTAAGATGGTAGCCATCGATCAAAATCAAATTCCAAAATTTGAAAAACTTTGGCATCCTTGGATAAAACAACAGTTCCTGTCAAACTTCAATGACTCTGTCCTGTTGCCATGGTAACAGATTAAATGACTTACAGAGACACCCATTCTAAGGCTTCAAAGAGAACTAAAAAGAATAATAAACTGACGAGCGGGACAACCTTGTGGACCATACCTCTACCTTTCAACCCTTTTTCTTCTTTCTCTTTCCTTTTCTCCACCTTACGATTAAAGCTCATTATCAGAATTTATTTGACCTATATACACTCTACTTGTAAACAATATGTATAGTAGGTATAAATCATTTAAATACCTACAAAAGTAACTAAGGAAATGATATATATCTTTAATTTAGGTTTACGTGAACCTGATGTTTAATATTTGAAATTCCATGATATTTACCTATATAAACCCTACTGTAAAACAATGAGCTTACTTTATAGATCCTTGTAAACTTACTTTACTGTATGTATCTTTATAACATTGTATACTCAATAAACTTCTTTTGACAAGGAAAAATGATGTTTTTTACAAATTTTTTTTCATTGATACATCCCCCAGGGCAGTACCCCCCCCCCCCCCCCCCCCCATAACCATTGTACACCCAATTACTTGCATATAAGCCTTCAAAATGGGCACTTTTTAATTTTTCCATTACAGGTCCCATAGACTTCATTGGGGTTCGTTATTCAGTTCCGAACATTTGCAATGATCAAAACTTCTGCTGCAAACTGAACAGGGGGTCGTTCGGCCCATCTCTACTTCCAGAGTCACTCATCTATTCCTAACTCTGTATTCATAGAAGGTAAACATACATAAAGGATCATTTATTTCTGCCTATTTTGCTGAAGAAATGAATCCATAGATTCCATGCCCCTGCCTTGTATCTGCTATTAAAGCTATCATGATATTGTAATAATTCAAAGGAAGTATACTTTGTGGGTGGAAACATGGTTTAAAAGATATTTCTCTCAATATGTTAAGTTCCTCCTGAATACAAAACTACATATGTTACATTTCACAGCCTATATCTTCAGTCATGGATGAGATCGATTTTGTATGTTACTTGCAGGCATCAAAATGCCTTCATCAAGGTGTAGGTTTCAAAAGTGTCTGGTCCTCACTGGAGCAGCTAATGAGGCTGTTGCAGTCTGGCGTGCAGTTTTCTGTTTGTGAAATTCTTACCTCCTTGCTGCAGTGGTTTTGCTAGATCTGTGATACCATTCACATGTGCTGCTTGCTCCTGTGTTCACCTATGAGTATCACATGCTCTACTATGGATTTATATCCCTCTCCCTTTTATCTCTTCCTAGCAGTGGCGGCCCGTCCATAGGGGGCGCCTGGGCGCCGCCCGTCCCCCCCCCCCTGCTGTAGTCACAAAAAAAAATTTAAAAAAAAAATTTAAACTGCCCCTTTAAGAAAAAAAAAAAAAAATGTCCTTTAACCAAGTGCACTGTGCTCGGCGGGCGCCGGACACACAGTGCACTATGGGAAGCGCCACGTCAATGCAATCACGAGATTGCAGATGCGGTGCTTCATTGGCGGGGCTTGGAGATGCTTTGCAGCGCAATCGATTGCACCGACCAGCATCCGCCCGGCCGGATGCTTTGTTCTCAGTGTGAGAACAAAGTAACTTCCGGCGGGCTACAAAAAGATGGCCGCCGTGAGGACTAATCCTGTGTGTTCAGTGGAGAGGGGAGGCCCCTCCCCTCTCCACTGAGCACATGAAGAAAACCAGAAAGGAATGGATGGGCCGTCACACACGTCACTGAAGCTGCTAGCAAGTAAGATTAAGCAACTGTTGTGCTCTCAGACCTGCAGCAGCTTCCTGTATAGTGGTTCTGGGGAGGAGGAGGGGGAGTGCAGTGAAGGGTTGATTGAGAAGCTTTTAGCACATTCCGGAGACAGTAAATCTGGATGGGGCTGCTAGTGTTAAATGTGTGGCAGGTAGGGGGAGGGGCAGCCTGGCACGCAGTCAATAATGGTAGATGTTATGCTAGTTGTTCAGGCTGTCCTCTCCTCTCATCCAGCTGCATTTACACCCAGTCTGAGAGCAGAGACCAGAGCTTCTCCCTGGCAGGGGGGATCTGATAATACTGGATGGTGACATTGTGCTGGGAGGACAGGAGATGACAGCAGGAGGGGAAGACGAGCTTCCTTCACTGTACACTGATCTGTGATGGATCAGAACACTGACAGGAAGATCTACCATCTCAGATCATTAAATATTTCCATCCTCGCTGCACCCATCCACCCATCCATCCGTCCCACCTATCCATCCTATCCATCCCATCCTTCCACCCCATCTATCCATCCCACGCATCCATCCACCGCATCTATCTATCCA
The DNA here is from genome assembly GCA_037952835.1 of Lithobates septentrionalis. Lineage (NCBI taxonomy): Eukaryota > Metazoa > Chordata > Amphibia > Anura > Ranidae > Lithobates > Lithobates septentrionalis. Next base: position 14,216,560 of record JBBDGP010000082.1, on the reverse strand, counting down.
CCCCACCCATCCATCCACCCCATCCATCCATCCATCCACCCCACCCATCCATCCACCCATCCATCCACCCCATCCATCCACCCCACCCATCCATCCACCCCATCCATCCACCCATCCAGCCCACCCATCCATCCATCCAACCATCCATCCATCCATCCATCCACCTATCCATCCATCCATCCACCCACCTATCCATCCACCCACCCACCTATCCATCCACCCACCCACCTATCCATCCATCCACCCACCTATCCATCCACCCACCCATCTATCCATCCATCCACCCACCTATTCATCCACCCACCCACCCACCTATCCATCCATCCACCCACCTATCCATCCATCCACCCACCTATCCATCCACCCACCCACCTACCCATCCACCCACCTATCCATCCATCCACCCATCCATCCATCCACCTATCCATCCACCCACCCACCTATCCATCCACCCACCCACCTATCCATCCACCCACCCACCTATCCATCCATCCACCCACCTATCCATCCTCCCACCCACCTATCCATCCTCCCACCCACCCACCTATCCATCCACCCACCCACCTATTCATCCACCCACCCACCTATCCATCCATCCACCCACCTATCCATCTACCCACCTATCCATCAATCATCCACCCACCCCATCCATCCCACCTATCCATCCCATCTATCTACCCCATCCATCCACCCCACCCATTCATCCACCCCAACCATCCATCCATCCACCCCACCCATCCATCCACCCACCTATCCATCCATCCACCCACCTATCGATCCATCCATCCACCCACCTACTCACCTACCTGTCCATCCATCCCTGCACACCCCTTCCTGCTGGTTGTGTATATCCTGTCTATCCCTCCTCTTTCCTATATGAAATCAGTTTATTTCTTGGTATTGTCCTAAAGCTGACCATACTCTGTCAAATCCCCTTTTTCATCAGACCATGCACAATACAGTCTGTGCAATCTCCTATAGGTCTGCCACCTACTATGTAGTGCAAGAGCCTGCCTGGGGGGGGTGAGTGATGGGGCCAGGTCTGTTTTGCGCCCCCCTAAAATTTTGACCACCAGCCGCCACTGCTATCTAGTCTGCCTCCCAGTGAGCTTCTCTTTATAAAGACATGCTCGGTGGAGCCTGGGTTGCCTGAGCAACTTTCTTGTTTCTCTGTGCTCCTGCTTTGCCTTGTACTCCTTATTAGGGATGAGCTTCGAGTTCGAGTCGAACTCATGTTCGACTCGAGCATTGGCTGTTCGCAAGTTCGCCGAACAGCGAACAATTTGGGGTGTTCGCTGCAAATTCGAATGCCGCGGAACACCCTTTAAAAGTCTATGGGAGAAATCAAAAGTGCTAATTTTAAAGGCTAATATGCAAGTTATTGTCATAAAAAGTGTTTGGGGACCTGGGTCCTGCCCCGGGGGACATGGATCAATGCAAAAAAAGTTTTAAAAACGTCAGTTTTTTCAGGAGCAGTGATTTTAATAATGCTTAAAGTCAAACAATAAAAGTGTAATATCCCTTTAAATTTTGTACCTGGGGGGTGTCTATAGTATGCCTGTAAAGGGGCGCATGTTTCCTGTGTTTAGAACAGTCTGATAGCAAAATGACATTTTGAAGGAAAAAACCCATTTAAAACTACCCACGGCTATTGCATTGCCGACAATACACATAGAAGTTCATTGATAAAAACGGCATTGGAATTCCCCAAAGGGGAACCCCGAACCAAAATTTAAAAAAAAAATGACGTGGGAGTCCCCCTAAATTCCATACGAGGCCCTTCAGGTCTGGTATGGATATTAAGGGGAACCCCGGCCAAAATAAAAAAAAAATGACGTGGGGTTCCCCCTAAATTCCATACCAGACCCTTCAGGTCTGGTATGGATTTTAAGGGAAACCACGCGCCAAAAAAGACCAAAAAAAAACGGCGTGGGGTTCCCCCAAAAATCCATACCAGACCCTTATCCGAGCACGCAACCTGGCAGGCCGCAGGAAAAGAGGGGGGGACGAGAGTGCGGCCCCCCCTCCTGAACCGTACCAGGCCACATGCCCTCAACATTGGGAGGTTGCTTTGGGGTAGCCCCCCAAAACACCTTGTCCCCATGTTGATGAGGACAAGGGCCTCATCCCCACAACCCTGGCCGGTGGTTGTGGGGGTCTGCGGGAGGGGGGCTTATCGGAATCTGGAAGCCCCCTTTAACAAGGGGACCCCCAGATCCCGCCCCCCCTGTGTGAAATGGTAAGGGGGTACTTACCCCTACCATTTCACTAAAAAACTGTCAAAAATTTTAAAAATGACAAAAGACAGTTTTTGACAATTCCTTTATTTAAATGCTTCTTCTTTCTTCTATCTTCCTTCATCTTCTGGTTCTTCTGGTTCTTCCTCCGGCGTTCTGGTCCAGCATCTCCTCCGCGGTGTCTTCTATCTTCTTCTCCATGGCATGGGGGGAGGCTCCCGCTCTTCTCTTCTTCTTTTCTTCTCTTCTTCTCTTCTTCATTTTTTTTCTCCGGGCCGCTCCGCACCCATGCTGGCATGGAGGGAGGCTCCCGCTGTGTGACGGCGCTCCTCGTCTGACAGTTCTTAAATAACGGGGGACGGGGCCACCTGGTGACCCCGCCCCCCTCTGACGCACGGGACATGACGGGACTTCCCTGTGGCATTCCCCGTGACGTCACAGGGAAGTCCCGTCAAGTCACCTAATGTAAAAAAAGGAGGTGCGCAAGCAACAGGGATAACCGGAGCCTTGAGAGGATTGTGAAGCAAAGGCCATTCAAGAATTTGGGGGAGAGTCACAAGGAGTGGACTACAGCTTATATTGGTGCTTCAAGAGCCACCACAAACAGATGTATCCAGGACATGGGCTACAACTGTCGCATTCCTTGTGTCAAATCACTCCTGAACTATAGACAACATTAGAAATGTCTTGCCTCGGGTGGGAGAATCTGTCCACAGGACAACTATTAGTTGTGCACTCCACAAATCTGGCCTTTATGGATGAGTGGCAAGAAGAAAGCCATTGTTGAAAGAAAGCCACAAGAAGTCTCATTTGCAGTTTGCAAGAAGCCATGTGGGGAACACAGCAAACATGTGGAAGAAGGTGCTCTGGTCAGATGACACCAAAATTGAACTTTTTGGCCTAAAAGCAAAACGCTATGTGTGGCGGAAAAATAACACTGCACATCATCCTGAACACACCTCCCCCACTGTGAAACATGGTGGTGGCAGCATCATGTTGTGGGGATGCTTTTTTTCAGCAGGGACAGGGAAGCTGGTCAGAGTTGATGGGAAGATAGATGGAGCCAAATACAGGGCAATCTTAGAAGAAAACCTGTTAGAGTCTGCAAAAGACTTGAGACTGGGGCAGAGGTTCACCTTCCAGCAGGAAAACGGCCCTAAACATAAAGCCAGAGCTACAATGGAATGGTTTAGATCAAAGCATATTAATGTGTTAGAATGGCCCAGTCAAAGTCCAGATCTAAATCCAATTGAGAATATGTGGCAAGACTTGAAAATTGCTGTTCACAGACACTCTCCATCCAATCCGATAGAGCCTGAGCTATTTTGCAAAGAAGAATGGGTAAAAATATTACTCTCTAGATGCGCAAAGCTGGTAAAGACATATGCAAAAAGACTTGCAGTTTTAATTGCAGTGCAAGGTGGTTTTACAACGTATTGACTCAGGAGGGCTGAATACAAATGTATGCTACACTTTTCACATTTATTTGTAAAAAATATTGAAAACCATTTATCATTTTCCTTCTGCTTCAAAATTCAAAATGCCACTTTGTGTTGGTCTATCACATAAAATCCCAATAAAATACATTTATGTTTTTGGTTGTAACATGACAAAATGTGAAAAATGTCAAGGGGTATGAGTATCACTACCTAGGGAAGGACATTCCACATATTTGCTGCTCTAACAGTACAGACCCAATTCTGGAAATAATCCTTTTTTTTCTAAGGGGTGGCAGTGTATCTTCTTCAGTCACATTAGAGTAAAATGCAAAAACAGAGTTGGGTGGATTTGTCTATAGGCTTCTTGCTCTGTGATTGACAACTTATAGTAAACAGTTTTTTACAGTTATGGGGTCACCTTTGATAAATTTGTACATTCTGATCATATCCCCTCTGAAGCATCTCTTCTCCAGACTAAATACGTTTAATTTATATAGGTATTCCTCATAGCTGAGGTCCTCCAGTCCTTTTAATCATGTTGTAGCTCTTCACTGAACTCTTTCTAATTCAAGAACATTCTTCCTAAGGAGTGCCAATCAAACTGAATTGCATAACCATTATGGGGCCATATCAGTGTTTTGAAATGGAGTAGAATGATTGATTTGTCTATTTAATATATTCTCTTTTAAAAGAGTATTCTGCTTGCTTTGTTAGTCACGGGCTGACATTACATGCTACAATACATGACATTAGTCTTTGATCCACAAGCACCACTAGGTCATTTTTCATTAAAAAAAAAAGAACTTTACATACAAAAGCTTGATAAAAATGTTCTTTTGCAAGGAATATATATATATATATATATATATATATATATATATATATATATTCCTTAATAATAATTATGCTACCAAAATGAGTGTGTACTGTAAATTGCCTCCAGCATTGTTCCTTTTTCTTCTTGCTAAAAACTGCCATTTTACTGAAGCCCAGAGCCCATGAGCAGCAGTAAATCTTTAGACTCTGAGCAGATTGGCCTCTAGTGACTCTGATTCTCAGCACGGTGCCTAGAAACGAGAACAACTGAGGCTGTGCAGAGTGGGATGAGACCATGCCATACTGGATTTTAAACTGTATAGGCTCTTATTTTTAATGTTTTACATAACTATACCTGCAAAAGGGGCCAGCATGAAGTAATCTATCAGGACTTAATTTTCTGACTAAAGTTCCACTTTAACCACTTCCCGCCCAGCCTATAGCAGATTGATGGCATCCTGCATCCAGCAGGATAACATGCTGGCACACGCCCGCGGGGGTATGCAGCAATTGCGAGTGCAGCATGTTAGTCTGACAAGCCGCATTTCTGATCATGGTAAGGAGCCCCTAACAGAGGCTTTTTACCAATTGATCAGCTGTGACCAATCACAGCTGATCATCTCGTGAACCAGGAAGTGCCGATAAACAACATTCCTCAGTTCCCGCTGACAGGGAGAGCCAATCGGTGGCTCTCCCTGTCAGAGGGGGGTCTGTGCTGATAATCAGCACATTAATTATCAGCACAGCCCCCATCAGATTTGCCCATCAGCTGCCAATCAGTGCCCATCAGCTCATCAGCTGTCAATCAGTGCCCAACAGCAGCCAGTCAGTGCCCCTCGATAAAGTCACTCAGTGCCCACCACAATGCCAATCAGAGCCCACCACAGTGGCAATCATAGCCCACTACATTGCCAATCAGTGCCCATCACAGTGCTAATCAGTGCCCAGCAGTAACGCCTGTCAGTACCTCTTCATAAGTGCTGCCCATCAGTGCCATCTATTAGTGTCTATCAGTGCCATCTGTCAGTGCCGACTATCAGTGTCCATCAGTGCTGCATATCAGTGCCGCCTATCGGTGCGCATCAGTGCTGCATATCAGTGCTGCCTATCAGTGCTCATCAATTCTACATAAGAAACTAAGAAAAACGTTTTTTTTTTCAAAAATGACGGTCTTTATTAGTTTGTTTAGCAAAAAAATAAAAACCCCAGAGGTGATCAAATACCACAAAAAGAAAGCTCTATTTCTGGGAAGAAAATGATAAAAATTTAGTTTGGGTACAGTGTTGCACGACCGCGCAATTGTCTTTCAAGCTGCGACAGCACTGAAAGCTGAAAACTGTCCTGGGCAGGAAGGGGTGAAAGTGCCTGGTATTGAAGTAGTTAAACAGCATTGGATCCAAAACAGAAGCATGGGGTACACCACTCACAACTTTAATCCATTTAGATGGACAATCTACCACTACTCTCTATGACTGTTCATGCAACCAGTTTCCTATTCATGTACATACAGTTTCCTCAACCTTGGTAGACTGTATTTTATGAATTTAACATTTTTGAGGTACAATACCAAATGCTGTGGCATTCCACCGCTAGCAGTAACTGCAGCGACAGCTGAGGAGTGGATTTGGGTCTATACATTACCGCTGAGGCTCTTCTCCCATCTGGGCAGCATATCCAAACACCGTAAGCCTTCTAAGCTTCCCCAGCAGCTCACTGATTTATATCCCCGGCCGGCCAGTGAGACAGACAAGATGGCACTGGTTGCATGCCTGGAGGAGCAGCCCGCGTGTATCCTGGCTCTCACACTAGGCTCCAACATCACAAAAAGCCCCCTCAGGCTATGGGTGCTCTTTCTCCCCCCTCCACCCCATCAAATGCAGACCAGTCAAATCTAGGCAAAGGAGAGAGGAGGACACAACCCCAGCTCTGCAGTCTCAGGCTGACACTGGGGGAGATATGCATGAGATGCAGCACAGATCCAGCACAGATCCTCTGCAGCCAAGGACTTCCTCTCCTCTGATAACCTAACCCTACACATGTGGAAGATACCGAGCAAGCATAGATTCCTATCATTGCTGCAAGTCGATGGACTCACTCCTACTACTCTAGCATATATTTTTCATCAGAAATGCCTTGAAATTTATCTCACTCAATTTCAAAGGGCTTAATAGCCCATTCAAACGTATCACCTTTATGAAAGAAGCTCACTCTCTCAAAGGGGACATTCTCTTTGCTCAAGAGACACATTTTGCATCCCCAAAATGTCCTCAATTTCAATTTAAGAACTACCCCCATGTATATATGGCTAATGGCTCTAAAAAATCTTGCAATACTCTCATTGCTGTCAGGGAATCGAATGCATTCTGCCATATTGCTGAACCACAAGGCTGCTTTATTATTCTCATTTGTGAACAACTCGGTGTGTACCTTAGTGAACCTCTATGCTCTGAAGACAAAACAAAAGAAATTCCTAGCCTCTCTTCTACCTCAAGTCATTGAGGTGTGACAGGGTACCCTGATACTAGGTGGAGATTTCAACTCTATCATTAACCCAACCTTGGAATCGTCCTCGGATAAGAGAAGTCCAACCTGGTCCATTCTTCCCCTGCTAGACAAATACGATATCTATCGTAAATGGTGATGTCTGCGTGGCTCTAAAAAAGGACTTCACTTTTATGTCTGTACCCTATGCTTCATTTTCTAGAATCAATTTCTTTCCCATGGATAAGAGGTCTTTGCAGAACGTGTTTCGCTCAGATATTGGTATAATCTTTTGGTCAGAACATGCACCTGTGGCCTTCATGTTTAATGACAAACTAAGTAATTCCCCCCTGCCTCTTTGAAGACTTAATATATCCCTTTTGGAAGACCAGAGATCATACCAACAAATAGGGCATGCACACCAATTGTCTTTTGAGTCCCCTGAAACCAATTGTTTCACCTTATGGAACATGTACAAGACCTTTATGCATGGTGTTCTGATTAAATTAGATTTTACTGTTAAGAAACAGAGGATGCGGCAGTTAGATGACCTGCTCCATTCTATAATGGAGTACAAAAGGCTAAATAAATCCAGTTCTGATCCTTAACGCACACTAGCTCTTAACAAAGCTGGACAGCCTACTTCTTTATAAATATGAGAACCATCTGAAATATCTCAAAGCTAATTCATGAGGTCTTAGAAATAGAGCGGCAGCATGGAGAGCAAACAAAAAAATTCCCATATCATACACCCTGTATCACAAAGTATGCTTTCAAACCCACGAGTCATAGCAAAGCCTTCAGCGTTTACTACCAATTATTGTGTGATCTACAATCATACCCTGCTCTTTCAAAAGAGCAGTTGGCTTCCATATCCCAACCCTTCAAAATTCAGGGAATATGCTCTGCTACTAAACTGCTTCCCCGTCAAAAGTCACCTGGAGAAGATGACTTTTCCAACAAGTTCTTTAAATGTCTGATTTAATTGGCCCATATCTGCTATCAGTTTTTAATCGTGCTGCCTCCTCTGGTTCTCTATCACCCAAAATGCTAAGGGTTGGTATCGTGACAATCCCTAAGCCCAACAAAGACCTGGCCATAGTTACGAACACACTGATTTCATACTGCTTGAAAAGCTTTTGAACCTTCGGTTGCAAAGTGTCCTGTCCCTTATTCACCCAGATCAAGTGGGCTTTGTCCCAGGTCGACAAGCGGTTGACGGAACGTGGTGGCTTCTGAGCCTTATTACACAAGCTGATCTCTCATGAATGCCTTATCTGTTCCTCTCTATGGATGCAGAGAAGGTGTTTGAAAGAGTCCACTGGGAATTCCCAAAATAAGTCCTCTGTAAATTTCAAATTAATGGTTGGTTACAGTCAGCTATTCTATCCCTTTATTCATTTCCCTCAGCTACAGTTCTCACTTCAGGCATTATGTCTAATTAAACTCACATCACCAATGAAACAAGGCAGGGGTGCCCCTTCCCCTAATTATCTTCACACTCCTTATGGAACCCTTAGCGGAACACATTAGGATGCACCCTCACATTACAGGTATATCTATGCCCGCCGCGAACATAAGATCAGTTTATTCGCAGGTGACATCATGCTCATAGTGTCTAACCCTAAAAGGTCTCTACCGGATATACACGATATCCTATCCAACATAGTAAAGCCTCTTTTATAAGCTAAATGCCACTCCCATTGCATTTGGGACTGAAGTCTCAAATCTTGGGATTGAACATTACAAGTCTCCGTACCCTCATACTGTCACATACCTGGTCGAGGCCCAGCTAACAAGAGGGCTTCCCCTTACACCTCCTGTCCTGTTTCTCCCAAAGGTGATGACAGGATATAACTGGGCAAGCAGTGGCACAGGTGCCTTGTAGGAGAACTTGGAGATTCTTGCAGCAGGTGCCAAGCAGCAGACATACTGGAATGCTGGCCGATGCAAAGACACAGGAGCAGGTGTAGAACTGTGGGCAGAAAGCTGGCTGGTAAGCTAGCAGATACAGGATACTCTGGTAGATGCAAAGGCACTGAAGCAGGTGCAGAACGGCAGGTGGCAGGAAAGCTGGCATGCATCTACATCGGCGAACATTTGTTTTTTATTAAGAATTGTCAAAAACTGTGTGTTTTTATTTCTTTTTGACATTTTTTCTGGTGAATGAGTAGGGGTACAATGTACCCCTACTCATTCACATGGGGGGCTTCCAGATTCCGATAAGCCCTCTGCCCGCAGACCCCCACAACCACCACCCATGGTTTTGGGAAAAATGCCCTTGTCCCCATCAACATGGGGACAAGGTGCTTTGGGGTGGGGGGGGGGGGTCTGGTATGGATTTAAAAAAAAAAAATGTTGCTGTTTTTTTTTTAAATGTTTTTATTGCTGGATTTTTTATTTTTTATTCAGCTGCCAGTGGGGAAGCCCACTGATGGCTGATGACATATCAGTTGTTAATGATGCAGTGACTGGCTTCCCAGCCTGCTCCTTAACAGCCAGCAGCTATTCACCCCGCCCCAAAAATGTGGGTGTTCGTAACTTATGCTCGGCCCAAACTGCTTGCCCAAGATTAAATGTAAACAGAAAGAATTCCGGCAATAGAAAAAAAAAAACACACCAAAAAGAAAATGGTGTGGGGTCCCCCAAAATTCATACCAGACCCGTATTTGAGCATGTACCCCTTACAGGGATCTGAGGGCCCCCATGTTAAAGGGGGCTTCCAGATTTTGATAAGTCCCCCACCCCAAAGACCCCAACAACCGCAGCCCAGAGGTGTGGGGAAGAGGCCCTTGTCACCATCCACATGGGGACAAGGTGCTTTGGGGTGGGGGAACAAAGCCCTCCATCAATCTTCATGTTCAGGGCATGTGGCTTAGTATGGTTCAGGAGGGGGGTGCTCACTTGCCCCACCTTTACTGGCTGGGCTGCATGCTTGGATAAGGGTCTAGTATGGATTTTGGGGGGCCCACATCATTTTTTTCAGAATCTTTTGCCAATATTCTTTTGTTTACATTTCAGGGAAGCCTGCTGAAAACTGATGAGCCATTGGTTGTTAAGGACGAGGTGGCCTGCTTCCTGGCCCACTTCTTAACGACCAGCTATTCTCCACACAGAATTTGAATCGGTCAATCCAACTGATCCGAATTTTAATTGTTCCAAAAATTTGAAATTCATTATAAAATGAATAAACAAAATGAAATTTCATGAAATTAAACTAAACACATTCTGAAATGAATCAATAAAATTAAATTAGTAACCTAACAAATATATCCAAAACAAAACAAATTTTTCCATTCTGCACATGTCTAGAACCAAGTGCAGGATCAGGTCACAGACAGTAGAGGCTGACAACCACTCAGCAACCCTCTAGTCTGTGGAGCCACTTTAAATAAGTAAGTGGACACCAAGTATTCCCACTCTCTAACGTTAATACATGCGCGAGATAGTCGAGTATAGAGTCTTCTCTAACCCCACATTGTGATTTACTCTCTACTCTTATTGCGATCAGATTGGCATTACCCTGTATACCATCCCCCTTCCCTACAATCATTGCATCACTACAGGTTTGGTCAGCACTGCAGAGGATATCCTTAGCCCCGACAGTTAAACAAAAGCCCACTGACATAATGTCCCACTTTATCCCACACCTTCCCTTATCTCAGTGGCCCATGAAAGGACTAGTTTCCCTTTATGACTTTTTTTAATGGCTCTACACTGTGCCCTTTTAAGGACATATCCTCCAGTCATGGCTTAGGACCCTCAGATTTCTCCCATTACCTGTGCCTCAGATCATTCCATCACAAACATTCCTTACCCTTAGCGATCAAAGTCCCAATACTGAGTTAGTGATTCTTCCACTATTCCTCCTCTAAATTGAGAGGCATCTCATTGTTTTATAACCTTTTGAAGGGTGAAGGTAAAGAACTGGGTGCCCCAATCTCTGATATATCCTGGCCCCGGGCCTTGACCTCCACTTATTCCTCTTCACACTGTATGAAACATTGGGAATTGTTCCAAAAAACAATTCATTGCTGGTATCTCACACCCTTCAAACTTTCTAAGATTTACCCTTCTTACTATGATTCCTCCTGGAGACAGTGTGGAGTGTCTGGTTCCCTGTACCATGTGTTGTGGCTGTGTAAGTCTCTTAGATCCTACTGGAATAAGATTTTTGTCCTGGTCTCTGCGTTTTGGCTATGTTAGTTCTCCTGATCCCTGATTTCCACCTAATGACAGAGTAGTACTTATTCACCTCTTATTAGCTGCCAAACTATGTGCAACCTCTTTTGAACACCTCTACAACTACAGCCTTTACAGATGTGCTAGCCACTCACTGTAAAATAGAAAAATAGTTGTCTGTTATAAATCTTTCCTATGAGAAATTTTGCAAGATCTGGTTGCCTTGGCTCACTAATCCCAACTGTACTGTTAAGACTTAGGTATGTATTCATTATAATTGTGTGTATTACATCTGATTATGTTGTATTGCTTTGTGGTGTACCTATTGCATTTTTGACTGTCTCTAACTAGTCACATTTCTCTTTTACTTGGCCACTTGTTTCTCTTGCTTTATTCCCTTTTTCTCTGTCCTTTACCCCATCATCACTTCCCTCCCCCTCCCTGCTTTTCCTTTCATTTCTTTGTCCGAAAGAAAAAGTCAGACGGGAGCTTTACATCATATATTCCGATTGTGTGTATGCCTCATCGGACTTTTTACGTGGAAAATTCTGATGGACCTAGAAAGAGAACATGTTCTAAATATTTCCGATGGAACCAATTCCTAACGGGAAAACCGCTCGCCTGTATGCTGTTCCGATGAACTAAAAACGACGCATGCTCTGAAGCAAGTATGAGACGGAAGCTATTGGCTACTGGCTATTGAACTTCCTTTTTCTAGTGCCATCGCACGTGTTGTACGTCACCGCATTCTTGACGGTCAGACTTTGGTGTGATCGTGTGTACGCAAGACAGTTTCAGCGGAATTCCGTCGGAACTCCGTTGGAAAAACCTTCAGACTTTATTCCAACGGGAAAACTGGTCGTGTGTACAGGGCATCAGTCACTCGAGGAAGGATTCAAATGGACTGTAGGAGGACTCGAGTGTATTTTACCTGTACTATTGACAGACACACTGTTTTCTTTGTCTACTCTCTAATGATTTTACCTATAAAGCCTTACCTCTATGCTTCTTTATCTGCTTGTTAAAATTCTAATAAAGAAATATTGAAACTAAAACGTTTACAGGTTGGTCTGACAAAATGTTTTTTTCATAAATTCATGCTGTTTATTCCTCATTTCTGAATAAATTCCTTTACAATTCCCTCAAATGCTTTACATGCTATTGATGTTAGGTTGCCTGATCTGTGGTTTCGTAATATACTGTACATCTTGATAACTTTTTCAATATTGTTACCAGATTTGTCCTAGCCCAATCAGTTTGTACCATTTTTGTCAGTTAGAAATAGTGGCTTGGCAATAACTGAGCTAAGCCCCCTAAGGACTCATGGATGTAAGCCATCTGGATCTGGGGTTTTGTTCACATTAAGTTTCTCTACACTGTTTTGTACCTGGATTTCTGTCAGTCACTATAAAAACTGAAGAGAAAAATATGTTTAATACATTTGCCCTCTTCCTGTTGTTTGTGATCAACTTTCCACTTTCATTTTTTATGGGGCCTTTGTGTTCTTACTTTACCTTTTTACTATTGATATATTTGAATTTAATGGTTTGTCTTACTATAGTAATTTGTTTCTCGTGTTATATTTCAGTTGCCCCGATTGCTCCCTTGCACCTCTTGTTGCATTCCTTGTAATTTTAAAATGTCACTAAATCCCTTTCAATTTGTATTTTTTAACCACTCACCAACCGCCCACAGTACATTTACTGTGGGTGGGTGGCATGTACAGGCAAAACAATGTACCCATATGTAATTTTGCCTGTACAAACACCAGACACAGTGACATGCAGATCCCGATACTCGGGGCCTAGTTATCATGTGATCGCTGTGTGATCACAATGTTAACAAAACTGTTGTGATTGGCCCAGGTACCTGGGCCAATCACAGCACCCTGTACCATGTGATTAGCTGTAACCAATCACAGATAACTAGTATTCACAGCTGTCATGAACAGTTGAAAGCATTGCTGGTATAATAATTTTCATTGTGCCAGCAATCAAAGTGAAAAAAAAAAAAAAAAAAAACCCTGATCAAGCCCTCCTCCCAGAGTAATACTGTTACTATTGTATAAAAAAATGTAAAAATAATGTTAAAAAAATGTAAAAAATATATTTAAAATATTGAAAAAAAATTATTTGAAAACTTTTTTTAACATGCTGCCACCAGTCAGCGTCCCTGATCACCACCACACCAGTCATATCATGACACTGTATGGTGCTGGTGACAGTATGTAAAAAAAAAATGTGAAAAAAGAAACACATTTTATTTCCTTTTTTCTTCATTTTCCAAAAAATTTACATTCCAAAAATGGGTAATTTGTACTGTCCTGACATGTTAAGGGCTTCAAGGAATGATTGATCAATTTTCAAATACATACTTATACTGTATTTTGTGGACGCTATAACTTTCCTACAGACTAAATACACTTATTGGGATTTTTTTTACCAAAGACATATAGCAGTTCTATGACAGGAAGTAGAAAATATTACTTCAATAACCCATATACAGCCAAAAATTGCCAATGGTGGGTGCCAGCCCCAATTAATGTATAACATTGTCCACATTGGGAAAGGTCTTTGTGACACCCAAATATTAAGTGATCATACAAAATAATGAAAATATAAAACAGACATTTATTGAAAAAGCTAAAATCTCACCTCTATTGAAGTAGTGGACAACACTGAACAACAAAAATGTACATTTACCATGTATAGAGCTACAATACAGTAAATAGATATACTAAATTGTGCATTTTGCCCAAGCTTCCCCGATGCGTTTAAACCAGTGTGGTCTTCTTTAGGGGATTTCCCTTGGATAGCACAATGGAGGATTCTCTAAAGTAAACACACACAGTAAATATACTATATATCCAAATATAAACATATCCAGAAAAAAAACAACATATGCTGAAACAAATATAAACTTACGTAGCTGAAGAAATGTACAAAATGCAATTGACTGGTGATGCCGGAAATCATCCAGAGTGGAGGTAGAGCAAGGAGGAATCACAAGGAGGAAAGAAGACACTAACAGCCCATGTTTCCCAGACGCAAAGGGATAACAACCAAATGAAAGCAATATACCTAACAAAAATATATTAAAATGTATATAAAGAAAATAAAAATAATAAGATGGAAAAAGTAATACTGTGTACATACAGACAGAGTAGTGGTCATACCTTCATGGACAGATGGAAAACTGATCATGTGACCCAGCAAGACAAGGAAAAGGAGGCGCCTCTGGGTGCAGACTTTTAAAACAATTTATTAAAAAACAGCAACAGCTGGTAATACACTCACATTTGAGTAGAAAGTATCAAGCATTGAACATGTCCCAGGGCAATCCAGGGGATCCGTGGAGTCATCTCTCGGCTGGTAGGTGTTGAATAGCTCTGGGCAGTCTAAGAACGCTGGATGTGGACGGCCGAGACACACATCCGGAGACAGGCACCAAAGAGAGGCTTGGTTAGCAGCCGATCCAGACACGGGATGATGACGTCACACGATGTGCGACGCGTTTCCTGAGCTGGCACGCCGTGAGTGGTGTGACGGCGGCACTCCTTTGTCAAGCTCTGGGCTTCATCCCATGTCTGGGCTTCATCCCGTGTCTGGATCGGCTGCTAACCAAGCCTCTCTTTGGTGCCTGTCTCCGGATGTGTGTCTCGGCCGTCCACATCCAGCGTTCTTAGACTGCCCAGAGCTATTCAACACCTACCAGCCGAGAGATGACTCCACGGATCCCCTGGATTGCCCTGGGACATGTCCAATGCTTGATACTTTCTACTCAAATGTGAGTGTATTACCAGCTGTTGCTGTTTTTTAATAAATTGTTTTAAAAGTCTGCACCCAGAGGCGCCTCCTTTTCCTTGTCTTACAGTGCATTGGGATAATGGCTTTCACTCCCTTCGGAAGGCTGCCCTGAATGTGGATTCTACACATTACCCCTGCCTCTTCCACCTGCAGTTCTCATCACGGACTTACCCTCCACTTATTGCTATTAAGAACTGTTAACCCTTTCATTCATTATTTTATTACTTTTTTATGTGCATCATTGTATTATTGGATTTTGCTGTCCATTGTTGCGCCGAATACTTGTTATATATATATATATATATATATATATATACACATGTGACCCAGCAGCTGGTGGTTGCAGGCCAGACAAAATTATTAAGAAAATATAGGGATGCCAGAACTGGCGTTTACGCATAGGATTAGGTGTAGGAATAAAGAACAGATTAAAAAACAGCCCAATCAGGGCTTAGAATGCACTGTGCCGTGCGCAGTGCATTGTGGGGTGCTGAACAGGCGACCCGCCAAGCACCCCAGAAATTCGGGTGTTCGCCAAAAATGGGCAAACAGGTGATGTTTGGGCCGAATTTCTGCTCAGGCTGAACCGTTCGCTACCTATTAGCTTACAAATGGCTATTACTGTGTCTTAACTTTTAGGTCTCATTGATTTCAATGGTGTTCAGATTCAGCACCCAAACTTTAGTCATGTTCTGCAAACTTGCCTCAAACTGAAACCAGGTATGTTCATCAAATTCTTAATGAGGGCATAAGGCATTGTATGGTCCAGAAGAGGAGTCACATGCTGGTAGCTGCAGGCTTCCTAACAACCAGCCTGAGGGGAAGCTGTAAAACCGAGCAGCGGTAACAATACCACTGCTAAATGTTTTTCTTCCCACTTGCCTCCGGAGGTTCTACTCAACTAAACACAAATTTAGTTCTGTCATTTACCAAACCTCTAAGCAAACAAAACATGAAGCTTGTGCCTACTCAGGACTAGTCTCTCCAACACTTTTCCCTACCCTGTCTTCTAACTGTAACGCAGCTACCTAACTTTGGCATCTGTACCTCCATTTCACTACCATGGTTTCCAAGTTGGCAATGCTTCACAGTGTTCCTAACAAAAATATTTCCCACATCTTGTACAACAGTATTCACCCTTGAACAGTTGTTGTATATACCATTATATGCACTACACTAAATTGTGTTTCTAATCATGGAAGACACGTTTACCTCCAGCTTTATGGGTATGATTCAAAATGTTAGCTTTGTGTGTGAAAATTCAATATTTTGTGACTATATCTCTCCATATCTGGAAGTGACAAGCTATTCCTTCACCAAATTCCCCATTCTTTTTCCTTTTTTTGCCTACTTTAATGATTTGTTGTGCCTCTAGGTAAACATGCTTTGGTGATAATTCACAATTAATGCAGTACAAGTATACAAGCATAAGTAGGTTTTTAGCTGTCACTGATGACCAGTAAAACATCCGAAATTGGCAACAAAGGTTAGATACTGTATGAATATGTTGTGAGAAAAAGGATTTAACACATCTGCAGACTCTATAAAAAAAAAAAAAAATTTGTGTAAGTAGTGCTATCGGCAAGCAACATGTAGTACTGGAGGGGAGCACAGACATAACATTATTTAGGGTCCAGCATTGTACAATATTTATATTACCTTTTTCCTATTGCTAATAAAGGAGAGACATAAGATAATATGTTATGTTTATTGATTTTACTAAAATCAAAGTACTTCTTTGAGAATATTGGCCTGTTTCTAAAATGTTAATCAAACATATGAAAATATAAAAAGCATTTACTAAGACATCAGATGGATCATAGTTTTCACTGGCATCATAAGAATCTAAGATGCCTTTTCCTTTATACATGTAGGTCAGCAGTATTTGATGACTAATGTAAAATAAATGATCATAGACTTCACTTTCATGTACATTTTCAAGCGTGGAATTTCCAACAGATGAAAATGCTTAAAGAAATAAAGTATTTAAATCAAAGCAGATACAATATTAACATGTGCCTTTCTGTCACATCTTTTATCAACAAATGTTGGTTTGTATTAAACAACTTTCCATCGTTAGGCAGATGGATAGAAATATACATAGCTAAATCTATAACATTACTTTGTTTGGAAACCATGTTGCCTCAGAAACATGTCTTTTGTTGCTATGAATTAACGATAATGTGTAAATAGCCATTATATTCTTCTGCTGCTGATTTTTACAGTCCACCAGAAAAAACATCCTGAAAAATCAAAAGAGATGAGATTTTGTGTATCTCAAGGTATGATTGGTTTGCAACTTTTGACACTCATAGTGCCTCTTTGATTTGTTTTAAGGATAATAGTTCCTGTGGCATCAGATGTCAAACTCTAATAAAGTAGGAATCTTGAAGAACCCCCATCAAAATGTATTGTTTTTTTACTAAATACAGTATTCCTGGACAATATAACTGCCTTGTCACAGGGACTGGTAAGCTATAATATTTTACATTCTTGCTCTTGAGTTCAGATGCACTTTAAGTGCTTGCCGACCATATACTGTACATATACTGTACATATGCTGCGGCTAGTCGACTTCCCTGTGCAGAATCACATACCTTCATAGGTGTGCGCAGCCCATTGCATTAGGGTGTGCACCCCAAACAGAATCTCAAACACACGTATATATATATATATATATATATATATATATATATATATATTTCATACAAACCAAACACACAGAACTCTGTGTACATAGGAATAGTGATCTGGTTCTTTCTTGTCCCTGAAGACCTGAAGAGCAGGGAGAAAAACAGCCAGACTAGTAGGTAAAAGCAGAATATAAATAAAAAGAAAAAAAAACGTGCTATAGAGCCAAAATATATAACAAATCAATAGCTGCACCTAGAAAACACCAATATCTGCGTATAAATAGTTATTAAAAATTGAAAAAAAGTGCACTTAAGATCTGTGATAACATGTGATGATGCAAATAATTAAATATGCAAACCCAAAAAGAACGTGACAAAGTGTATTGCATCAATACACACCAATGTGAGGTAAGTGAAGTAAATAACAACAAGTGAAATATAAACCAATCAGAAAATATTAAAACAATATCAGTCCATGAGGTGAATCAAAATAAAGTTCATCAGTAAACTGAACATCAATCCGCTTAATGAAAGCCCGTGCCTCTCAAAGGTGGATCAAAAGGGGAGAGCAATATGCAGGATGATGTGACTCGACTTGTAGTGACTCCAAGATGTGAAATCAAAATAAAAGATGTGCCCTTACCAACCGTGTTGGACCTCCTCACTGGCGAGGTCAATCGAGCAAGCAGACTTCGCCCTCTGCGGGGACCTTATCCTGATGGTATCTGGAACAGCTGACAGGAACAGTGTCTCCGATCCGGACTGGTCCAAGTTGTGAGCATGGAGGGGGGGAGAGGGTTCTCTTGCTCCAGGAAAGGCAAAGAGAAAAACGAAAAAAACAAAGCTCCAAATAGTGTGAATAAGTTACGGTTTTATTAAAAAAATAGAGCAATAACGGAGGGTGCACACTCCGTATGCATTTAAAAACAATAAACTATGCCGGCATCAAAATAAAACACAACCCGTGCAGTACATGGGGCAATCGATGTGACGGCTTACAACACGTAGCCACGCCCTACATGTTTCGTCATAAGCAGACGTCTTCCAAGGGGAATTTTTTGAATAAAACCGTAACTTATTCACACTATTTGGAGCTTTGTTTTTTCGTTTTTCTCTTTGCCATTCCTGGAGCAAGAGAACCCTCTCCCCCCCTCCATGCTCACAACTTGGACCAGTCCGGATCGGAGACACTGTTCCTGTCAGCTGTTCCAGATACCATCGGGATAAGGTCCCCGCAGAGGGCGAAGTCTGCTTGCTCGATTGACCTCGCCAGTGAGGAGGTCCAACACGGTTGGTAAGGGCACATCTTTTATTTTGATTTCACGTCTTGGAGTCACTACAAGTCGAGTCACATCATCCTGCATATTGCTCTCCCCTTTTGATCCACCTTTGAGAGGCACGGGCTTTCATTAAGCGGATTGATGTTCAGTTTACTGATGAACTTTATTTTGATTCACCTCATGGACTGATATTGTTTTAATA
The DNA here is from genome assembly GCA_037952835.1 of Lithobates septentrionalis. Lineage (NCBI taxonomy): Eukaryota > Metazoa > Chordata > Amphibia > Anura > Ranidae > Lithobates > Lithobates septentrionalis. The sequence goes on along the minus strand of JBBDGP010000082.1, from coordinate 14,197,484 downwards.
TTTTCTGATTGGTTTATATTTCACTTGTTGTTATTTACTTCACTTACCTCACATTGGTGTGTATTGATACAATACACTTTGTCACTTTCTTTTTGGGTTTGCATATTTAATTATTTGCATCATCACATGTTATCACAGATCTTAAGCGCACTTTTTTTCAATTTTTAGTAGGTAAAAGCAGCACACTTTTTCAGTTAGACTGACAGGTAACCCCTTGCTGTTACCCCTTTCCCAGCCAGTGTCATTAGTACAGTGTACAGTATTATCAATGTACACTAGTGACACCAGTGTCAGTTTGTGACCCCGCCAGCCAGTGTCAGTTAGTACCAGATTGCCCGCAGAGGGGCACAGTGCACCCTGACTTTAGAGCATGGCACAGTGCCTCCTTACATTTGAGAATGGCACAGTACCCCTTACATCAGAGCATGGCACAGTAGTTTTCCCTGACATCAGAGCATTGCACAGTGCCCCTTTACACCACAGCATGGCACAGTGCCCCTTACATCACATCAGAGCATGGCACAGTGCCCCCTGACATCAGAGCATGGCACAGTGCCTCCTGACATCAGAGCATGGCACAGTGCCCCCTGACATCAGAACATGGCACAGTGCCCCTGACATCAGAACATGGCACAATGCACCTTGACATCAGAGCATTGCACAGTGCCCCCTGACATCAGAACATGGCACAGTGCCCCCTGACATCAGAACATGGCACAGTGCCCCCTGATATTAGAGCATGGCACAGTGCCTCCTGATATCAGAGCAAGGCACAGTACCCCCTGACATCAGAGCATTGCACAGTGCCCCCTGACATAAGAGCATGGCACAGTGCCCCCTGACATTAGAACATGGCACAGTGCCCCCTGACATGAGAGCATAGCACAGTGCCCCCTGACATGAGAGCATAGCACAGTGCCCCCTGACATGAGAGCATGGCACAGTGCCCCCTGACATCAGAGCATGGCACAGTGCCCCCTGACATCAGAGCATGGCACAGTGCCCACTGACATCAGAGCATGGCACAGTGCCCCTTGACATCAGAGAATGGCACAGTGCCCCCTGACATCAGAACATTGTTATACCTGAAAGGTTCCACATGTACTGTCACTTTAAGGCTGGCTCCACCGAGGAGTGATGACAAGGGTCTAGGGGTATAGTAGCCATCTTAGAGCACATGTAAGGAAGCATATAAGATGTACCTGTCCTGAGATGCATGTTGCAGTGTACAGTGTGTACTGAAATAAACATCCATTGTTCCAGAGTCTTGTGTCTCTCACAACTCAGAGGATATAACAGTGGCGACGAGGATGGGATTTACAAAGTGTCTATCAGTCTGAGAGAGAGACAAAGGCAGTGTAGATTGTCATCTGGATAAAAGCAATCACAGAGCCTAGGAGGAAAATGTCATTGATCGGGACATTAGGTGAATTTGATGGGGAACAGACATCCTGGAGTTCCTGGGTTGAGAGACTGGAACAGTATTTCAGTGCAAATGCCATCCCAGACAACAGGCAAGTAGCAGTATTTCTGACAGTGGTTGGTGCTAAGACATTTGACACTCTTAGAGATCTCCTTTTCCCTGTAAAGCCAGCAACTAAGACATTGGCAGAGCTCCTGACACTGTTAGAGGATCACTTCCAGCCTAAACCATTAGAGATTGCAGAAAGATTTCGATTTTATCAGCGGCAGCAGCAGCCAGGTGAAGAAATTAAAGCTTATGTGCTCGCCCTTCGCAGACTAGCCTCTACCTGTTCTTTTGGGGAGTATCTATCTACTGCACTGAGAGATAAGTTTGTAATGGGACTGAATTGTGAGTCTAGCCAAAAAGAGACTGTTAACAGAGAAAGATCTTACCCTTACAAAGGCAATTGAAATAGCTTCAGTGATGGAAATGGCTGTGAAAGATACAGAGGAATTGAACCCCCAGGGCAGAAAAGAAGAGGTGAAACAGGAAGTTTTCAGAACAGCAGTCAAGCCAACTGCCGCAAATTGGAAATACAGACCCCCACCAAGCCGGGAGTCAGCCTGCTACCGTTGTGGAAATACAGACCATGACCACAAAGTCTGCCGGTTTAAGGATCAGACCTGTCATAATTGTGGTAGGACAGGCCATCTTAAATGAGTTTGCCGCAGCAAGAAGGTGCGAGATAAACAACCTCTGAACCCCAAGACAAAGACATATATGGTGGGAAGATATACATCATCATCTGAGTCAGAGGATGAGGAAGTGCTCCACAGATTAGACATACATCATATGCATTCAGCACCCTCCGCAATGACTGTAGAGGTAACTGTGGAGGGAAAGAAACTCAAGATGGATGTAGACACAGGAGCAGCAGTTTCAGTTATCACCCAGAAACAATGGAGGCAACTTCAGACCCAAACAACTGTCCGCCCAACACCAATCAAACTGCAGACATATTCAAAGCAGAGACTCCACCCACTGGGTTATGCGAAAGTACAGGTATTGTACAAGGGTCAGACAAAGAGACTGCCATTATACATCCTAGAAAATGGGGGACCCCCTCTCTTTGGGAGGGACTGGATTGCTCACTTTGGTATGCCAGACATCACCATAAACCCCTGTAACACTGTTACAATTCCATTAGGAGATAATGAGGGATGGGTGGTGTCCCTGAAGCAGCGTGTCCCAAAGATCTTTGATGACCACTTGGGGAAAATAAAGCACGACTGTGTAAGACTCAAGCTGAAACCCAACGCTCAGCCTAAGTTCTTCAAAGCTCGGACAGTACCTTTCGCACTGCGAGCAGGAGTGGAAGCAGAACTAAGTCGGCTGGAGGAACAAGGTGTCATCTCCAAGGTAGAGCACAGCGAGTGGGCATCACCAGTTGTACCAGTAAAGAAAGCGAATGGGGACTTACGCATTTGTGGCGATTTCCGCATGGCACTGAACTCCCAACTGGAGATAGACCAGTATCCTCTATCCAGAGTAGATGACATTTTTGCCTCTCTTGCAGGGGGCCAAAAGTTCACCAAGCTTGATCTCAGACAAGCATATTTACAGTTTGAGGTCCATCCTTCTTCCCGCAAGTTTCTAACCATCAACACCCACAAGGGACTGTATGAATACAATCGGATGGTGTTTGGTGTAGCCTCCGCCCCAGCCATTTGGCAACGAAAAATGGACGAGATTTTGGCGGACATTCCTTTCACGCAGTGCCTGCTAGATGACATGCTCATCACAGGACGGACAGAGCAGGAACACAAGCGGAACGTGAAGCATGTGTTGGCGAGACTCCAAGAACAGGGTCTAAAAGTGAACTTAGCAAAATGCCAATTCATGGTGCCTAAATTGGAGTTTTGTGGCCACCTTGTGGATGCAGAGGGTATACACACCACGGAAGCCAAGGTTGATGCTTTAGTCAAAGCTCCAGCCCCAACCAACGTCCAGCAGTTGCGATCATACCTTGGCTTGCTGAACTATTACCACAAATTCCTGCCAGATCTGGCACACACCTTTTTTCCGCTGAACAAGCTTTTGGAAAAACATTCAAGATGGGACTGGTCGGCTGCATGCCAACGGGCTTTTGAAGTCTCTAAGCGGAAGCTGTTGGTGTCACGCATGCTCGTGCACTATGACCTCCAGAAGCCTCTCACCTTGGCTTGTGATGCCTCACCCTATGGTCTGGGTGCTGTACTATCTCACATCTTACCAGATGGGTCAGAAAAACCAGTGGCATTTGCCTCCAGGTCTTTGACAAAAGCAGAAAGCAATTACTCACACATTGACAAAGAGGCTCTAGCGCTGATATGGGCAATTAAGAAATTTCATCTTTACCTGTATGGTAGGGAATTCACCATACTGACAGACCATAAACCACTCCTTCAGATCTTTAGCCCTGACAAAGGCATCTCTCAGACTACTGCGGCCCGCCTCCAACGCTATGCCCTATTCTTGGGAGCATACAGCTACAAAATCCAGTATCGCGGTCATGATGCCAATGCGAATGCGGACGCAATGTCCCGACTGACAGGGAAGTCGATGGACTCTTCTCCACCGGTCAAGAGTTGTCGTTACACCAGCCTGTCCTTCTTGTCTTCTGGGGAGATAGCAGCCCATACAGCCAAGGATACCTTTCTGAAAACAATACTCTCCTGGGTACGGTCCGGTTGGCCTGCAACCGTCACACAGGATTATGAACCTTATTTTCGTAGGCGTATGGAATTAACTGTGGCTGGCAACTGTGTTTTATGGGGGGACCGAGTGATCATTCCATAGACCCTCCGGAGACACATTCTGGGCTTGCTACATACTGGTCATCCCGGGGGCACACGTATGAAACAAAAAGCCAGAGGCTATGTGTGGTGGCCAAACCTAGACTCAGATATCACAACATATGTGAATGCTTGTGCTGGATGTGCACAAACTGCAAAAGACCCTCTTCGAGGGTGTGTCCAGCCCTGGACTTGGCCCACGGTTCCTTGGTTTCGCCTACACTTGGACTTTGCAGGCCCGATCAGAGGACACACCTTCTTGATCATAGTGGACGCCCATTCAAAGTGGCCTGAGGTAATTCCTGTTACTCAGCCAACGACTAAGGCAACGGTTTCCATACTGTTACATCTCGCTGCTACGTTTGGATACCCCAGAGAGATCGTCACTGACAATGGTGCACAATTCACCAGTCAGGAGTTTCAGCGTTTCCTGACTGCCCACAACATCAAGCACAAGTTGACTATACCTTACCACCCGGCTACTAATGGTCAAGCAGAATGGTTTTTGCAGACTTTTAAACGCTATTTCAAAGCTACAGTGGCTGCAAGTAAACAACAGTCCCTGTCACCCCAGCAGCTGGACTCCTTCCTTTCTGCTTACAGAAACACACCACATGCAACCACCGGGAAAACTCCAGCAGAACTCCTTCTGTGTCGGCAGCCATGGACTGTTTTGGACATGCTCCGTCCTCAAACAGTCCAGGAACATGTACTGCAGTCGCAAGACAAGATGGTCAAACATGGTGAGCTCCCTCAATTCACAGCCCAACAAAAGGTATGGGCCCGATCTTATGGGGCTTCCAACGCCCGGTGGCTTCCTGCTGTCATTGCAGAGACTTTGGGACCCAAGATGTATAGGGTCTGCCTGGAAGATGGTTCCATTTGCAGACGGCATGCAGACCAACTGCGTCCTCGTTTTCAATTGCCCGAATCCCTGACGCCACCAGTGTCACAAGGATCTACTCCCAACGGATCAGAATGCATGGGGACTGATGATGGGGGGACTCTGAACTTTTGAACTCAGCTCCAACAGAGCCCTCCAGCCCTGGTCCGGAGGTCTGTTCACCCGCTCAGCTGGTGGATCCCTTCTTGGCCCCGCTGGTGCCCATTCCGGCCAGCCCTGTTTCCTCCAGTCCCGAGTCGCTGGGTGCCCGACCTCAACGACACTGTCGCCCCCCCTGATCGGTTTCAGCTTCCAGACCGGTTACGAGACTTTCGACGGGGCCGCCGAAAGTGATCCGATGACATTGTATCCCCGCAACTGTCCCTGGAAGCTTGGTCTCACATCTGGATGCAGGAAATATCCGGCGCATCTCCTGTGTTTGGAGGACTGTTATTGGACAGTTATTAGTTAATGTTTTGTGCCTTTTCTCGTTTTGTTGTATTTTTTTTTTTTTTTAGGGATGGATGGAAGGTGTTATACCTGAAAGGTTCCACATGTACTGTCACTTTAAGGATGGCTCCACCCAGGAGTGATGACAAGGGTCAAGGGGTATAGTAGCCATCTTAGAGCACATGTAAGGAAGCATATAAGATGTACCTGTCCTGAGATGCATGTTGCAGTGTACAGTGTGTACTGAAATAAACATCCATTGTTCCAGAGTCTTGTGTCTCTCACAACTCAGAGGATATAACAAACATGGCACAGTGCCCCCTGACATCAGAACATGGCACAGTGCCCCCTGATATTAGAGCATGGCACAGTGCCTCCTGATATCAGAGCATGGCACAGTTCCCCCTGACATCAGAGCATTGCACAGTGCCCCCTACCATAAGAGCATGGCACAGTGTCCCCTGACATCAGAACATGGCACAGTGCCCCCTGACATGAGAGCATAGCACAGTGCCCCCTGACATGAGAGCATAGCACAGTGCCCCCTGACATGAGAGCATAGCACAGTGCCCCCTGACATGAGAGCATGGCACAGTGCCCCCTGACATTAGAGCATGGCACAGTGCCCCCTGACATCAGAGCATGGCACAGTGCCCCTTGACATCAGAGAATGGCACAGTGCCCCCTGACTTAACAGTTAAGTCATCCCTATGTGCTAGCTGGACAAGAAAGCAACTTGGCAGCTCCTGGAGGGGGGGGGGCAGATGGGGGAGAGAGGGAGGGAGAAGAGGGACTGCTCACTTACCTGGCTGGTATCTGTAGGATCACACAGGATAATCAGTGTAGCAGCCCCCATGGATCTTCCAGCTGCTGTACATAAACTCTCCCGCCCCCCACACATCTCCTTTCTCAGACACAGGCTGCACACAAGGATTGCAGTGCGGGCAGGGCAGACACAGGGTATGGGGGCAGGAGGAGCCAGAGAGGATCGAGCCCTTTCTACTCTCCTGTTCAGGCAGTGTGGAGGAGGGGGGAGGAAGGGGGATTTCTGCTGGAAAGAGCATTCTAAATTTAGTGAAATCTATCCTCCTATATTCGGCTATGCTCCCCACTAGATGCTGCTTACCTCCTATCCTATGGCAGCAGAAGAGACACTAGAGGGCAGGTGGAGTGCAGCTGTATCACTCTGCCACCTACAGTAAGAAATCACTTGTCGGAACGATAGAGGGAGCATCGGGAAATGCGGTCAGCTGTCAACTTACTCCGCGGCTGTAGTTCTCATAAGGGGAGTCTAGGGGGTATACTTGCTAATCAAAATTGTCTCACTGGCAGCACTGTTGCTGCCAGTGAGTGTCCATTAGCAAACCCAGCATTTTCCCTAGAAAAAAGCCCTGGCTGTCACAGGGGGATTAGGGTGTGGGATTAGGGTGTGCATACCTGAATGTGATTCTGCACTTCCGGCACGCCACCAGATTGCCATTCTGTGAGAAGAGGAGGTAGAGATCCTGTGTTTCTGCTAAGCAGGAACACAGATCTCTGCCTTCTTCAGTAAAAGCACCTCTCCCACAGTTAGTAATCACTCACTAGGAACACATTTAACCCTTTGATTGTCCTTGATTTTAACCCTTTCTCTGTCAGTGTCATTAGTACAGTCACAGTGCATATTTTTACCACTGATCACTGTATGGGTGTCACGGGTCCCCAAAAAAGTGTCACTTAGTGTCCAATTTGTCTGTTTCAATGTTGCAGTTTCGCTATAAGTCTCTGATCACTGCCATTACTAGAAAAAAATAATTTGTAAATCTATACCAAAGTTTGTAGAAGTAATACCTTTTGCACAAACCAATCAATATAAACTTATTGGTATTTTTTTCCCAAAAATATGTAGCAAAATACATATTGGCCTAAATTGATTAAGAAATTTGATTTTCTACATTTTTTTTTGGAGTTGTTTTATAGCAGGAAGTAAGAAATATTGTTTTGTTTTTTTTTTCAAAATTGTCAGTCTTTTTTTGTTTATGGCGCAAAGAAAAAAAATGCAGAGGTGATCAAATACCACCAAAAGAAAGGTCTATTTGTGGGAAAAAAGGACATAAAAGTTATTTGTGTACAGCATCGCAAAACTGCACAATTGTCAGTTAAAGTAACGCAGTGCCACATCACAAAAAATGGCCTGGTCATGAAGGGGGGTAAACCTTCAGAAGCTCAAGTGTTTAAAGCAGTATTAAACCCAAAAGCAAACATTTCCTATATTGCAGCTTACCAATTCTTAGATGTAATGGCTGTTTTAGTTTCCTTTTTTTGGGCTTCCTTACCTCTATTTTCATCTGGTGATCTCACCAGCAAGCCTGTTTTTCAAAAGCCCAAGCTCTCCAGAAGAATGTATCAGTTTAAATAGATGAGACCAACCACCTAACACTGGCAGGGTGATTTAAATCATCCATTTTTACTTATTCATGCAAAACATTTATCCCAAAAGAAAAACAAATGTTTGCTGCAACTGCTTATAAAGTGTGAGCTGGGCTTTGGCTTCAATTTGTTAGTGTATCAAAATCTGCTAATACATTTGAAGGAGTTTTAAAAGCAGAAGGTTTTTTATCTTAATGCATTCTATGCATTAAGATAAAAAAACCTTCTGTGTGTAGCAGCCTCCCCAGCACCACTCTAATTACTTACCTGATCTGCATATCTCTCCAGCGTTGTCCATGATTGTCTAAGCCATCCAGGACACTCCTCCGGATTGGCTAAGACAAAGCAGCAGTGCCACTGTCAATCAAATTCAGTCAGCCAATCAGGGGAGAGAGGTAGCAGGGTCGAGTTGAGGCTCCATGTCTGAATGGCCACATGGAGCTATGACTCGGCTCCAATACCCCATAGGAAGCTGCTGACTGTGGGGGCACTTGATAGGAGGGAGGGGCCAGGAGCAGCAAAGAGGGACCTGAGAAGAGGAGGATCCAGGCTGCTCTGTGCAAAACCAACTGCACAGTGAAGGTTAGTATACCATGTTTGTAATTTAAAGAAGAAAAAAACAAGACTTTACATCCACTTTAACACTAAGCCCCCCCCCCCCCTGAGGCTGAGGACTCTTGAGAGGAATACCAAGGAAGGGTGTTGTGATGTCTCCAGGAAGTTGAGTACAGCACCCAGTTGGCCCCTCCCACCAGTCATTATCCACATGCTTTGCATTAGATCTGCCTTAATCTAAAATACAGTATGTGATAAAAACTGAAAGGTTTTATTTAAAATTTATATTAGCATGTTAAAAAGGGAGAGGAAAGAACAAGGGAAGGTAAAATATAAGCAGAAACTTTAAGCTTTAATCACTTAGTCCACGCGTCACATTTAGCCTCCTCCCATCTGAACCTTAAAATGTTTGTAGCGCTATCACCTCGCAGGAGCAGCTGAGTTTTAGATTTAGGTTCTTTCCCATGCAGTGCAGAGGCAACACAGCAACACTCCATTCTCTCTGGGTCAGAATTCAGTCTGGGGCATGTCTTCTTGAAGTTTATTGCTAAATAACTTGTAACTGGGGTATGGGATACTCCAAAACACCAAAGCACAAATCTTGTAGAGGATACTTTCTTTGGGTGATAGCAACACAGCCTTTCACTCCCATCTGTGAATCAGGAGAATGTTAGGCACAGAATAAGCAGATGCACTTCTCCACTTGGTAGTAGCAACACAAAGTAGGCTGGAACAGTCTAACGCCCTGTACACACGATCAGACATTGATCAGACATTCCGACAACAAAATCCATCAGATTTTTTCTGACGGATGTTGGCTCAAACTTGTCTTGCATACACACAGTCGCACAAAGTTGTCGGAAAATCCGATCGTTCCGAAAGCAGTGACGTAGAACACGTACGTCAGGACTATAAACGGGGCAATAGCCAATAGCTTTCGTCTCTTAATTTATTCTGAGCATGCATGGCACTTTGTCCGTCGGAATTGTCCACACACGGTCGGAATTTACGCAAACAGATTTTGTTGTGGGAAAATTTTATAGCCAGCTGGCAAACTTTGTGTGTCGGAAATTCCGATGGAGCCCACACACGGTCGGAATTTCCGACAACAAGCTCCGATCGCACATATTCTGTCGGAAAGTCTGACCGTGTGTACAGGGCATAAGTTTCCTTCAGCTGACAACCACAGGATATGTTTGTGCAGATAATAGGAGCAGACTGGAATAGTCTGAGTTCTTGCAGCTGAAAGGATATGTAAAGGTTTGTTTTTAAAAAAACAAACATGTCATACTTACCTCCTCTCTGCAGGGCCCTTAGGACCACTCTACAGTTTTGAATACAGTCATCTCAATTTGTTTTCATATTCAATTTCTATCGGTGATGTATACAATGTTTTTTTAGCTTATCTGTATAATAAAATGTTGATATTTTTGTACCCTTGTGTTCTATTGTTTGCCTTTAAAGTCCCACTAGTATCCGGGGGTACTTTTTCCTCTGTATATCCTCTGTGCAGTTGGTTTTGCACAGAGTGGCCCCGATCCTCCTCTTCTGGGGTCTCTCAGCAGGGCTCCTGGCTCATCCTTATCTCAAGTGCCCCATTGGAGAGCCATGTCCAATGACACAGACAGCAGGACTCGGCCTGGCTCCCACGTCATTTGATTTGATTGACAGCAGCAGGAGCGCTGCTATCAATCTATCCAATCAGGACCCAAGACACCGGCTGGAGCTGGTGTGCTCATCCCGGTCACTGGAAACACTGGGTTCAGGTAAGTAAAAGGGGGGCTCTGGGGCTGGTGCATCACAGGAGGTTTTTCACTCTAATGCATAAAAAAATATATAAATACAGCGCTGCGCTAGAGGATGGAAGTAAATCGCAGCCAACACACCTATAGACCCAGGGTAAAGACGATATATACAAAAAAGTGTAGCGCTATAAACCCCCCAAAAATTAAGTGAATAAAACAATATACAGTGTATATAAAACTGATATCACAAACTTATGATGTATCCTTTAGAGTACAAAGTGAAACAAAGTGATGTGCTGTGAACTAAAACCATTACTTTGTGTACCAAAAAATATTAATTAATACGTTTAAAAAATGGCTGGTAAAGAACAAAGATGAAGTCCAAAAGGAGGCCCAATGGGATTAACACCATTAGGAGTTCTTTATCAAAAAAGTCCACAAATGTTGATTGCAGAAGTGAAGAAAGACCGCCACCAGGGGTCTATGGAGGCTTACCAGAGGCAGAGGACCAAAGTCCACCCAAACATTACAGTAAAAGGGATCAACTGGATCAGGCAGGTAAGTGGAAGTGTAAAAACACCAAAGGTGAGCAGAAGGACTGTTGGTGATTCAGAAGCTGTCACCGAAGGCATCAAGAGGCTTACCAGAACTTATTGACTTGAGAGGACGTACGTCATACAAGTCAAAAAGGCTTAATGACCAACAGGTCTGGATAATACGTCTCTTCAGTTGTCTTCAATAGTTTGCAACTGGAGATGGCGATACGACTTCCACAATTATCCACACAACATAAACAATCCAATAGAGGCCATACGAATGTTCATATGCCATGCGAGAAATAAAAAAAATTAACATAGCGTGATAACGTTATCATAAAAGCACAAAATTCAAGTAGCGGTGATTGTGAGGGATCCACCACGATTATCGCTACTTGAATTTTGTGCTTTTATGATCTTCTAACATGTGAGTCTATTTTTATTATTATTTTAATAAACCAGTGTTAACGTTATCACGCTATGTGAGTTTTTTTCATTTCTCGCATGGCATATGAACATTCGTATGGCCTCTATTGGATTGTTTATGTTGTGTGGATAATTGTGGAAGTCGTATCGCCATCTCCATTTGCAAACTATTGAAGACATCTGAAGAGACGTATTATCCAGACCTGTTGGTCATTAAGCCTTTTCGACTTGTATGACGTATGTCCTCTCAAGTCAATAGGTTCTGGTAAGCCTCTTGATGCCTTCGGTGACAGCTTCTGAATCACCAACAGTCATTCTGCTCACCTTTGGTGTTTTTACACTTCCACTTACCTGCCCGATCCAGTTGATCCCTTTTACTGTAATGTTTGGGTGGACTTTGGTCCTCTGCCTCTGGTAAGCCTCCATAGACCCCTGGTGGCGGTTTTTCTTCACTTTTTTACTTCTGCAATCAACATTTGTGGACTTTCTTGATAAAGAACTCTTAATGGTGTTAATCCCATTGGGCCTCCTTTTGGACTTTATCTTTGTTCTTTACCAACCATTTTTTTTTTTAAATCAAACAGATGTTTTATTGATCAACTGGTGCATACATGTTATGTTCGCTTTAACACATAAACTTGGTAACTGGTACATTGATTGTTGTAAAGACAGTACATATGATATTGAGTACATTGTTCATGTGAGGGTATTCCATATGTATATATTTAACACGTAAAAACTACACATCGAGGTACACATCCAAGAAATCATTCCATACCAATAGAATTTCTTTATACACAGGTAGCAGACTCTTGAAGCCAACGATCCCATATCTTATTGTACTTGGCAGGGCAACCTCTATTAATATATATGCATTTCTTATACGGCAGGGTATTATTCACTTCCACCTTCCATTCCACTATTTTAGGAGGCGCTTGTCTCATCCATTTTTTGGCTATAACCTTTCTTGCTGCAAAGCGTGTTTCATGGAGAAATGTTTTTGTGTATTTATCAATTGTGTCTGGAATTATACCCAGAAGGAATTGTTTTGGGTCTAGAGCTAGGGGTGAGCCCATTGTATCGTGCAGGAATTTCACAATTTGTTCCCGCATGCCTTGAATTTTAGGACATGTCCAGATCAAGTGGAAAAAAGTACCTGTCTCCTTCCCACACATCTGGCATGTGGTAGATTGTGTACGCTTATATCTTGCCACTCTAAGGGGTGTAAGATATGCCCTATGAAGAATGTAAAGCTGCAACAGACGGTCTGATAATTTGGGAGACACAGCCTTACAAGACTCCAGTGTCTCCCCACCACTCCTCATCCTCTATTGGTCCCACTTCTCTCTCCCATCTTGGTTTGAGATCATATGCAATTTTAGTAGAGACGGGGGTTGAGAGCATGTTATAGAAAGCTGAAATCAGTTTATGGGGGTCTGTGCTCTTAATTACTGCCATAAGAACATTAGGCGCAGGGCTCAGGAGGGAATCAGGAAATTGTGATTGTGCCGCGTGACGGATTTGTAGAAATCTAAAGAACATCTGGTTCTGAATCATAAATTCTTCTTTGAGTGAGTCAAAAGTTTTGAGATGTCCGTCTTTTAGTAAGTGATGCAGATAAAATACTCCCTGCATGGACCATAAAAATGTGTCATGAAATTTGTTAAATTCAGGAAGGTTCTTGTTATGCCATACTGGCGTGTAATCATTGAACTGTGGAATTTCAAAATAGAGTCCCATATTTTCCTGTAATGATATATCATGGTATGTCTGTTTTCTCCCAGTTCCATCCCCCCTGAGCCCGACGCTGTTGCATATATGGAGTCCTTGGTGTGCTGTGCCCACTTTGGGCACAGGAGCGTGAGAAATCTCTTGCTGTCCGTTTTATCTAGGTGAAAAAGCTGTGACAGTTGTGATGCAATGTAATATAAGTTAAAGTCAGGGAGAGCTGTGCCACCAAGGTCAGTTGGATTCTTGAGAGTTTGCCATGCTAGTTTGTGTCTGTTAGTACCCCACACAAGTGGCTTGAGAAGGGACTCTAAGGATTTGAAGTGTTTCAGTGGTAAATAAACTGAGGTATGCCAGAGAACATACAGTATTTTAGGGAGTAAGATCATTTTAATTAAATTTGCGACCCCAGGTCCCAAGTGGCAGTTTGGACCATACCCGTACTTTATTTTTAACCATGGAGATGAGAGGGTCTATATTGAGGGATACATAGTCCGCAGGGATCTAGATATATATGGATCCCTAGATATTTAATAACATCAACTCTTTGAAGCGGTAGTCTGGCTTGGGATTCTGGGGGTGGGAAGCTATCAATTGGTAGAATTTGAGACTTATCCCAATTGATTTTCAATCCTGAAAATATTCCGAATTGTTCGATCATGTGGAGTGCAGTACATAATGATGGGCCCGAATCCGCTAAATATAGTAGCGTATCATCTGCATACATACTAATTTTTTCAGTTAGAGAGCCCAGTTTTATTCCTTTAATCTCCGGGTTCGCTCGGATGGATATCGCAAGGGCATACAATGGGGATAAGGGGCAGCCCTGTCTCGTGCCTCTACTGAGGTCAAACATCTGAGACGACCACCCATTAGCCACCACTCTGGCTCTGGGTGCCTGGTATAGTAATTGGACCCATTTAATAAATTTAGGGCCAAAGCCATAAGCATCTCCAGAGATACCTCCACTCCACCAAGTCGAAGGCTTTTGCTGTGTCTAGAGTCACCACAACTCGTGAGCCTGTAAATTAATATATAGTTTTTGAAGATTAAACGAGGTGTTGCGATAAGGCATGAAACCTGCCTGGTCTGTATGTATTAGTGATAAGATGACCTGATTAAGCCTAATTGATAGTACTTTGGCTAATATTTTGATGTCAACCTGTAAAAGGGATATTGGACGATAGGATTCTGGGTATCCCAGGTCCTTTCCTGGTTTGGGGATGAGGACTATTGTTGCCTCTGTCATGGATGGGGGTAGAGTCCCAGTTTCAAAGAGATGATTGTATAAAGTTAGCAGTTTAGGGGTTAGTATTTCGCTAAATTGGGAATAAAACTCAATTGGGAGTCCGTCTGATCCTGGGGATTTAGACCTAGCGAAACTGGCAATAGCAATTATAATTTCATCTGTGGTGAGGGGTGCCTCTAGTAGGTCTATCTGTTCCTCTGTCAGCTGTGGGAAAAATCACCTTCTCAAGAAAAAGAGACATAGATTGTGTCTCAGTGGGAGCTGTCGTTTTGTACAAGTCAGAAAAAAAATCTCTGAACATAGAGGTTACTCTGGGTGGGTCTGTTATTTGTTGTCCACCAGGGCCATGTAGTGTGATAACCACTGGAGGTCTATCTTCGCTATGTACCAAATATGCCAATAACTTGCCTGCTTTTTCCCCATATTCAAACATTTTTTGTTTGGAGAAAAAAAGTTTTGTCTTGCTTTCTGGTATTGTAGCTCGGTAACTACTCTAGTTTGTAATTTAAGCAGGTCTGCGTTTGTAGGGATCGGGGTGGTGGCAAAGTCACTTTCAGCAGAGGATAGGTCTTCCAGCGCCTTACCGAGGGCACTGGAGGAATTTGTCTTAATTTTATTAATGGCAGTGATTAATGTGGAACGAGCGAATAGCTTAAAGGAGTCCCATACTGCGGAGGGCGATGCTGATCTGTCATTCTCCACAAAGTATAGTCTCCATTTATCCATAAGCTCATCATCCTCCGGTAGAAGAGAGAGCCAAAATGGGTTCAAGCGCCATGACCGTGGTGGTTTTGCTATAGGGATGCTTAATGTAATCCAGTAGGGACTATGATCTGAGAGTATTCTAGGGCAAAATGCAGCCTCTGATAGTCTTGGTGTCAATCTGTGGGAGATGAGTATAAAGTCTATGCGAGACATAGAGTTATGAGAAGATTAAAAGCACGAGTACGATTTAGCCTGTGGGAACTTGTGGCGCCACGTATCTATTAGGTGGAAGGTGGAAATGAGCTTAGAGAACCTAGTTTCGTTGGTAGTGTTAAGGGTAGGCGGAGTAAGTTGCACTCTGTCTAGAGTCGGATTTAGTGTGGTATTCAAGTCACCTTGCCAAACTGCAGATATAGCCGAGTGGCAGGCCATGAATGATAATCCCTCTTTAATCATAGAGATGTTAAATGGGGGTGGTACATAGAAAGCCAATATGAGTAGGGGTTCTTCATATAATTTAGCAAGGATAAATACATATCGGCCCTGTGGGTCAGTGGACAATTCACACAATTCAAAATGCACCGATTTGGCTATCAAGACTGAGACTCCCCTGGAATGGGATGTGTGGGTAGAATGATACGCCCACCCAACCCATGACTGGCGAAGTGCCATCTGGATGCTCCCTTCAACATGCGTCTCCATCAAGGCTATTATATCAGCATGTTGCTTCTTGAGGAATGTGAAGACTGCTGCACGCTTAAATTTCTCGCGCATTCCCCTCACGTTCCACGTGAGAAATTTTAGGGATGCCATGAGCAAAACCTTTTGAAGTCTAATAGGTGAAAAAAATACCCCCAAGTAAGGTTGTGGGACTTTAACGGCAACAGCGTAATGTAAAAACAATTTTATTCCATAGAAAAATGTATATATGTATACAAAACATTAGCATAGTAAATAAACATAACATAGTGAACACAATAAAAAGCTGAAACACAGCTGTACTGATGTGCATTGGATAAAGATGCTTGTAATGTCTTCCACGAAGGCCGGGATGGATTCTATCCAGGATCAAAAATTGAATTCCTGGAAAGATCCCATGATGTTCATGAATTACATGCCTTCCCAGAGGGAGATCTGGGTTTGCCTTTTTCATGGAAGTGATGTGCCTGGAGGCTCGCAGGGAGAACTTCAGTTTGGTCTTCCCAACATAGAAACGTTGGCACTGACAGTTAAGAAGGTATATCACCCCCTCGGTCTTGCAGTTGAAAAAGTGATGGGGTTGGTATGGTCGGCCATTGGGGAGAATAATATTTTTACTGGTGTTCATGTATCTGCATATAGAGCAACCACCGCAGGTGAAGGTCCCAAACCTTTTACATGGATCGTTTCGGAAGTCGCCTACAAATTCACTCTGGACCAAATGGTCTCTTAGTGAACTAGTGCGTCGATATGTAATGGCCGGACGTGCAGTTAAATGTGGGCGTAGCATGGGGTCATCATATAAGGTATGCCAAAATTTGTTAAGAATTAATTTTATGGATTCGTGTTGATTGCTAAACCTCGTAATGAGCCTGACTGTAGGGTAGTCATCGGACTTCCTTCGATGGCTAAACAGTAGCTCGCGTCTGGTATGTCCATTGGCTCGCTTGAATGCCTTTTTCAGAGAGGAAAGAGAGTAGCCTCTACGAAGAAGTCTGTCTCACAGTGCGGAAGCCTCACGTAGGTATGATTCCTGATCAGAGCAATTCCGCCTTAACCTCAGATACTGGCTGTAGGGGATGGCACGGAGAAGGGGCTGAGGATGGGCGCTCAAGGCATGCAAAATAGTGTTGCCAGCCGTGGGCTTCCGAAACAGCCCACTTGATAGGCTGCCATCCTCATTTTTTGTAATGGTAGTGTCTAAAAAGGTGACACTGGTCTCACTATAGGTGAAAGTGAACTTCAAATTGAGAGTATTCTGTTGCATGGAGCAAATGCATTCCTCCAGCTCCTTCTCCGAGCCATCCCACAGCATCAAGATGTCGTCAATATATCGGAACCAAGCTAGTACATGTTGTGTATACGTTCTGAGAGACTTGTCAGCAAGAAATGACTTTTCCCATTCCCCCAGGTACAGATTGGCGTACGATGGGGCACACGAGGTCCCCATCGCAACGCCCTGTACCTGGAGTAAATGGGAGCCGTCGAAGGAAAAAACGTTGTGGTGGTGAACGAACTCCTATGCCATGATAATGAACTCCAATAGTTTTTTATCGTCTCTATGTGTCTGCGTAATGACACGTCTAATAACGGCCAGGCCTAACTGGTGAGGAATGGAGCTGTATAAAGTTTCTATGTCGATCGCCACCAACAAGGAGCGCTGTGGAACATGAAGCCCATCTAGACTTTGTAGGAGATGGATAGTATCCCGTACAAAGGAGGGTAAATTTTGAACAAAGGGTTTGAGGTACGAGTCGACATACAAGCTAAGGTGTTCAGTAATGGCCCCATTCCCCGATACGATGGGTCTTCCTGGTGGAACCAAGGGATTCTTGTGGACCTTGGGTAGGCAGTAGAATGTTGGGATCTTAGGATGTTTTATGCGCAAGAATTCCCAGGTATCTTGATCTATGATTCCCTGAGAGAAGGCTCCATCCACAAGAGCATAAAACTGAGTTTCAAATCTGATGATACTGGCTCTGGGGATGGATTTATACCAGTCTCGATTTGCCAAAACTTTTTTGCACATTATTCTATATTGGTCATTGGACATAATGACTATGTTGCCCCCCTTATCAGAGGGCTTGATTGTTAGAGAGTGGCATTTTTTTAAATTTTCAAGCGCTAATCGTTCTGAGGGGGATAGGTTGTCCGCCTCTGTGTATTTTCAATTTCCTGATTTCAGATGTCACCGAGGAGACAAAAGACATCAGGTTCGGATTTGAACTGATAGAGGGAAATTTATCTGATTTGTTTTTCAACTTTATAGACCGAGGGGGGGATGGTTCAACCGTCAGTTGCTCCTGAAGTAAGGATTCTATATCGATAGAATTGATTAGGTCTGTTGGGTCCTGCTCATCAAGCAGGGACAACAGCACATCGAGATCTTTTTCGTGCTGGATATTAGGAGTTTCAAATTTGTCTTTGTTCTTAGAGTACATAGTCTTAAGCAGTAATTTTCTCGCAAAGAGATTCAAATCTTTAATAATCTCGAATGTATCAAGGTTAGATTTTGGGCAAAAGCTTAGTCCCTTAGATAGCAGCATTCTTTCCTCAACAGACAGGCTATAACTGGACAAGTTGATAATATTCATATCTTTCATTTCTATTTCTCCAAATTGTCCAGCCCTTATGTGTTGGGGAGAAGTGTCGATCCCTGTGGAAAAAAACTACTTTTACATGCGTCATCATTGGACGCCATAGCGGAGCCCGCGCTCAGTTGGGCCGATTGTACACCCATGTGATGAGATAGCACAGAATTACCACCCGAAATACCAGAGGAGTTAGTAAGAGTATCACCGCGTGTATTATAGTTACCAACGATTCCAGAAACAGGATGAGCAAGAGAAGGTGGATGATCTGTAATTAATTTCTTCTGCGTGTTAGAGTCCCCACCCGACAGAGGACGTTTAGGTTTCTTCTGTCTATTCCTGTTGCGATTCCGGGAAGAAGAAGAAGCAGAGACAGAAGAGTTAATTGAGGAATCTGACCCTCTGTCCATAGTAGCTTTGGTTAGATTTCTATTTCTAGAGTTTGATGTATAATTATTCTGGAGCCATTTATAGGCCTTTCCTTCTTGGAATGACATTTTGTCACGCCAACATTTTTTGTCCTTCTTTCTCAAAATGTCAACAGTTACTCGGTCTAAATGGGTCTTAATCCTCTCTTCATGTGCTTTCAGGGCGGGAGGCTTTTAAACGTTTGCAATTTGGTGTATACTAAATCTATCTCCTTCTCAAGCCCCAAAATCTGAATCCTATACTCTTCAATGAGCATTTTCATCATGTTACGTATACATGTCTGTAAATTGTCCTCCCATTTCTTTTTAAACTCAGGGCTAACCTGGTCAATCAGAGGAAAAATCTAGATACGAAGTCCATACGGATTAATATCCCCTCTGATATATTTCTCAAAGTTCTCTCTCTGCCAGAACAGGGAGGCTTTTTTCTCAACTAACCTGCCCAACTGGCTACACAGGGAGGAAAGTTCAGACTGAACTGCTTCTCCCTCGCCATGGCTTTTAGAATAATCTGCCATAAGGGTTACCCAGTTCTGACCCTGAAACATATTGGCCAGGACAGCCTCACAGGTGTGGAACCACAAACTAAATGATCTACAATACTAGACAAAAACAAATGCTTGTGACTAGAAAAGGACAGATAAAACAGAAAAAACAAATATATTGTAGCTTATAAATATGATGTAGTTGGATGGATGTGGGGGGGTGTCCGTGGGTATTTGCTACCCTGATTCAAATTCTAATAGAAAAAGGTTACCATCCAGCTAGATCATATATGTTGCCAACATCCCTAGATTGATAGGTGAAAAAAATACCCCCAAATAAGGTTGTGGGACTTTAACGGCAACAGCGTAATGTAAAAACAATTTTATTCCATAGAAAAATGTATATATGTATACAAAACATTAGCATAGTAAATAAACATAACACAGTGAACACAATAAAAAGCTGAAACACAGCTGTACTGATGTGCATTGGATAAAGATGCTTGTAAGGCCGGGATGGATTCTATCCAGGATCAAAAACTGAATTCCTGGAAAGATCCCATGATGTTCATGAATTACGTGCCTTCCCAGAGGGAGATCTGGGTTTGCCTTTTTCATGGAAGTGATGTGCCTGGAGGCTCGCAGGGAGAACTTCAGTTTGGTCTTCCCAACGTAGAAACGTTGGCACTGACAGGTAAGAAGGTATATCACCCCCTCGGTCTTGCAGTTGAAAAAGTGATGGGGTTGTTATGGTACGCCATTGGGGAGAATAATATTTTTACTGGTGTACATGTATCTGCATATAGAGCAACCACGCAGGTGAAGGTCCCAAACCTTTTACATGGATCGTTTCGGAAGTCGCCTACAAATTCACTCTGGACCAAATGGTCTCTTAGTGAACTAGTGCGTTGATATGTAATGGCCGGTCGTGCAGTTAAATGTGGGCATAGCATGGGGTCATCATATAAGGTATGCCAAAACTTGTTAAGAATTAATTTTATGGATTCGTGTTGATTGCTAAACCTCGTAATGAGCCTGACTGTAGGGTAGTCGTCGGACTTCCTTCGATGGCTAAACAGTAGCTCGCGTCTGGTATGTCCATTGGCTCGCTTGAATGCCTTTTTCAGAGAGGAAAGAGAGTAGCCTCTACGAAGAAGTCTGTCTCCCAGTGCGGAAGCCTCACGTAGGTATGATTCCTGATCAGAGCAATTCTGCCTTAACCTCAGATACTGGCTGTAGGGGATGGCACGGAGAAGGGGCAGAGGATGGTATAAAACAGTATGTTAAGCAATTGCTCTTTATGTATGAGGCACATAGCATCCTAGTATGCAAACATAGCTGCGTCAATCTTGTATCACACAACATATATGAACATTCACATGAACATAGCATTCGAGATGTTACTTGTTTTCTATGGTTAGTATGCACAATCAATTTTAACAAAACTATAAACAAATAAACTCCCGCCCCCCTCCCTGCCCTGCACTGTCCCAAACTGGTGCGGGCATATTCCCTTAACTTGTGTCTAACTGGGAAACATTCCATCTTCCAGGTTATAGGTAGGATGTAAAATATCTGGCTATGTCCTTGGGGTCTGGGTAGAGCAAAGGTTATCATCCATACTAGTTGTACAAGGTACGGCATGGTTTCCCAATCCCCTTGCTTCCAATTAACTGCAACGAACAAGTTCCAGAAAAGATTCCAGTAATCATGGTACTGTTTCCCAGTGTTGTGTGGGGTAAAGTCTCGCTGCATGATGCATGTGGTCAGTAGGACTTCTGCCCCTCCGGAGCCCCGGAGAGTAAGTGGACTCTTATGCTGTAAATGTCCAGGATTGGTACTTTGTACTTGCGCTGGTTCGTGAATCATTTCATGTCGTATTCATACAGTTTTTGTGTATAGTAAAAAAAACAAAAACAAAAAAAAAAACAGTTTGCATCAAAAAGTGCGTGGTTTCCAAACATTGTAAATGTATGTGGACATAGTAGTTGAACCTTTATGTATATATAACTGGGACTTGATCAATCAGCTCTTTCAGGAATAGATTGACGTTCCAACCAGGAAATCACTTCCTCAGGATCTTCAAAGAAGACTGCACGGCCATCATGTTCTATTCTGAGGCGGGCAGGAAAGAGCATGGAATATTTGTATTGTAAGTTCCGCAGTCTGCGCTTGGCTTCTGTAAAGCTCTGCCGACGGCGTTGTACCTCTGCTGAGAAGTCTGGGAAGATAGCTACTTTAACATTCCCTACTGGGATGTTGCCCTTCTCCCTCGCCATCCTCACAGCGGCATCTCAATCTTTATAATTGAGAAGTTTAGCTATGAAAGTGCAAGGGGGGCTCCCTGCGGGGGGGGGGGGTCTGGCTGGCATACGGTGTACCCGCTCCACTGTGAACATAGGGGAAAAGGCTTCTCTCCCATAGGTGTTAATTAGGAGTTGTTCCAGGAACATGATAGCGTCCTTGCCCTCGGTCCCCTCTGGTAGGCCTATCAGGCCTATATTACATCTTCTCAGCCTATTCTCCATATCCTCTTGTTTGGTAAGGAGTTGGTGTATTTGTCGTTGCACGCAGTCTGAAGTTGTTTGCAGGGGTGGAATGGCATCCTCCACCGTACTCAGTCTGGTCTCAGCTTCCCTCACTCTGTCCCTGAGCTTTTGAAAGTCTTGCCTAATAAGGGAGATATCCATCTTGACTTCCTCAATTTGTGCTGTGAGGGAAGTTCTGCATAAAGTGATTGCTTCAAGCAATTTGTCAGTGTCACTCGCTGTTCGTTCCCCCCCCTGTTTTCTCAGAGGCTCCATCTTCCTCCATGTCCTCTTTATCTTGTCAGCGGTACTGGTCAAGTCTTGCTGCTGAAGCCTTCTGTGATTTGGTTGGTGACATGCTGCAAGGGTCAGGGGTGTCACTCAGCAAGTCCCCAATCTTGTATTGGCAAAACTATTAGCCTGCAGGACAGGAGACAGTGCTGTCTTATGTCTCAGAGCCATCAAGATGTCCAGGAGTGCAATCTGTACGAATATGGCAAATGTGTGCCAGACTTTCGCTCCTTTTGGGGTGCTGGTAGTCTGAATGTGCTTTGTGGAGTATAATAAATCCCCAGAAGAGGTTTTCCAGATACAGCAAAAAGGCAGCAGGGTGAGGATGCAGCACAGGCCAGATGTATGGGTGTGCAAAGATGGCCGTTATCCTCCACGTGTAGGCCTAAGCCACGGGCTTGCCTAAATGCGGCCTCCGCTCCTTCTGGAGTACTGGGGAACCAGGGAGACTGTGTGTGTGGAGAGGGAAGTGTTCCAAGCCTCCAAGAAGGTTTCTCCAGAGCCAGACAGTATTAGGGTGTAGCTACTCTGAAAGAGGCCGGGTGTACAGGAGGACCAAGATGGCCGCGGGCCTCCAGGAACAGGCCGAAGCCGCGGACTTGCCTGAATCTGGCCGCCGTGTGGAGGATCGCCGCTCCGTTCGGGCCGCCGCCGATCCGCTCGCCCCAAGAGACAGCCCAGAGGATGATAGAAGTCCCAGGTGAGTTTAACACAGCGGTTGATAGAGCATAAGGAGTCGAGGATTAATTATAGCAGGAGTAATGGACGGAGCTCAGGATATGCACGTCCTACTCCATGCTGCGTCAGGCCACCACCAACCATTTTTTAAACGTATTAATTAATATTTTTTGGTACACAACGTAATGGTTTTAGTTCACAGCACATCACTTTGTTTCACTTTGTACGCTAAAGGATACATCATAAGTTTGTGATATCAGTTTAATATACACTGTATATTGTTTTATTCACTTACTTTTTGGGGGGTTTATAGCGCTTCACTTTTCACTCTAATGCATAGAATGCATTAAGGGGAAAAACCTGGAGGGGGCGCATGGGTGGCTTTCCAAGATGGCAGATACATGATTCGTAAGCTCCTGTCCCGTGATCCGCGGCCCCTGACAAGCTACAATAGCCACCGATCGATCCAGGGGTAAGCCTCCACGCCCCCTCAATCCTCCCCAGCACTAAATGGGCAAAATTGGGATTCAGCGATCCTTTTATCGTGCCTCACAGCCTCCGCAGCCCTCCTCCACTATGGACCGCTTTCTAACTAGGCCTCAATCCCCGCCCTCAATTACACAGGGAGATCTGGAGGAATATGTTAGCACACTGATGGCAGAGGATTCTTCCCAGCAGATTCCCCCTCTTCACATACCCCCCT
The DNA here is from genome assembly GCA_037952835.1 of Lithobates septentrionalis. Classification (NCBI taxonomy): domain Eukaryota; kingdom Metazoa; phylum Chordata; class Amphibia; order Anura; family Ranidae; genus Lithobates; species Lithobates septentrionalis. The sequence goes on along the minus strand of JBBDGP010000082.1, from coordinate 14,174,156 downwards.
CTCCTCAGACGACACTAACACCTGAGCTGATGGATCTCAAACTTCAGGCCCTGGCCCAGCAAGTTACCAGGGACATTGCCCAGGAGATGGGGAAGATATCCAGGGAACTTAGAGGGGAAATAGACGCCCTTGGTAAGCGCACAGCAATCCTGGAAACAAATTTTGACGAGACTTTGCAGTATGTACAGGGTCTTGAAGAGGAGAATGCTCTCCTAAAAAACTCTGTATCTCAATTACAATTACAACAAGAGGACCTTGAGAACAGAGAAAGGCGCCAAAACCTTAGAATATGTGGTGTCCCTGAAAAGGTAGCTGACAACAACATAAGGCCATACCTCCTCTGCCTTTTTAACTCCCTGGCACCTGACATAATGGACATAGATTGGTGTCTTGATAGAGCCCATAGGTCATTGGCCCTTAATCCCCCTGCGGGAGCCAGGCCCTGTGATATAGTGGTGTGTTTCCACTTTTATGAAGGTGAAACGCAATAGGTCCAACATTGAATACAAAGGAGAGAAAATCCAACTATTCAGTGACCTTTCTCCTATCACACTTGCCAAACGACGCTCTCTAAGGCCCATCACCACTCACCTCCAACAGCATAAGGTCCCTTACTATTGGGGCTTTCCTTTCCACCTAAATGTCACTATGGAAGGGGTCCAACACACCCTACACGACCTTCAGGAAGAAGATGCTTTTCTTAAACATCTGGGTCTACCCCTGCTCCTTGCAGAGTCTGACCAGACCTTCCCCGCCACCCTGCGTCACCTCTGGGCACAAACTAAGATTTGGACACCAGTGAGAGGAAGAGGACTGAGGGCCTACTCCACTCCTCAACTCTCTCAATGCTCCAGACCACCCACTTGATAACCTGAAGGGACCACATCAGTTCTTCTCCTTTCTTACCTGGTTGGACCACGCTCCCCCTGACATTAGATCTTAGCCTCTCCGCTGCATTTCCCAGGAAATGTCATTGGAGACTCAATGAATCTCTGATAAAGCACCCCGAAACAAACAATAAACTTTCTGCTGCCTTAAATGAATATTTTCTATTAAACACAGGTTCCGTGAACAGCCCGTCCACTCTCTGGGAGGCTCACAAGGCATTCTTCCGAGGGCAGTGTATTGCTGTTGGCTCGCAAAGGAAGAAAAACACAGCCCTCATGAAATCTTCTTTACTGTCTGAACTTTTAGTTGCTGAAAGATCTTTACTCCGCTCTCCTACGGTGGGCCGCCTGCGCACAGTAACCTCTTTACGACACCGGATAAAATCTCTTGACATGTCAGCTATAGATAAATTGATCCTATGGGCTAAACAAAAGTTCTATGAATTTTCAAACAAGCCACACAGGATGCTGTTCTCTAGACTCAACCCAAAGCCCTTTCTCTCCTTTCCGGACCACATCAAACACCCTGATGGCACACCCACCTATTGCCCACAGACCATGACTCAGGTGTTTTGTGAGTTCTATGACAAGCTCTATAACTGTCTCACCCCCAACCACCATCCCCCATTTGACATGGCAGCTTTTGAGGAGTTTATGTCTAATCTGAGGCTACCCAAGCTAACAGAGTCTGACCTGCAAATATTAAATGCCCCCATTACAGAAGAGGAATTGACTAGTACTGTCAAGACCCTGCCAACTCACAAAGCCCCGGGCCCGGACGGTCCCCCATGTTCCTACTATAAGGCCTTTCTTCCAATCCTGTCACCGCACCTGGTATCCCTATATAACTTCCTCCTCCAGGGTAAATCCCCCCACCAACAGTTTCTCCACTCCTACATCACAGTCATACCAAAACCGGATAAGGGCCCTGCGCTCCCAGACAACTATAGGCCAATAGCACTTTTAAAATTAGACTACAAGTTATTTACAAAAATTTTGGCCAACCGCCTCTCCCAATTCCTAACAAAACTAATTGACAGAGATCAGGTGGATTTTGTCCCCACTAGACATGCGGAAGACAATACCCGGCGAACCATAAATCTTATTGACATGTTGAACAGAGTCCGACGCCCCACCCTGATACTAAGCCTTGATGCCCAAAAGGCATTTGATAGGCTAAGCTGGCCCTATATGTTTGCAACCCTCACTAAATTTGGACTTCGGGGTCCCTTTCTCCTAGCCCTGTGATCCCTCTATTCCAACCCCACATCGCAGGTCCAACTAGCTTCCTTCACTTCCCGATCATTCCCCATGTCAAATGGAACTAGGCAAGGATGCCCCTTATCCCCACTCCTTTTTATCCTTTGCCTGGAGCCTTTGGCAGAGGCTATCAAATTCCATCCTGACATAAGAGGGGTCCTCATGTGTCAAAGGGAGTACAAACTGTCTCTATTCGCTGACGATATACTCCTCACCCTGACTAACTCTCATACTTCCCTCCCGTCCCTGCAGGCCCTATTATCCCAATTTAGCTCCGTATCTGGTTACAAGATTAACACATCAAAAACAGAAGTTCTACCCTTGCACCTGCCTCCAGATGACCTCCTAATACTTATACTCCTAATACTTAAAAGTTCATATCCCTATCGTTGGTGCACTTCATCTCTCAAATACCTGGGGGTACATATTACGCCAACATATACCTACCTTTACTGGACCAATTACCTCCCCTTGTTCAAGAATATCAAGGCCATGCTGACTCATTGGAATCCCCTTCCGATATCCTGGATAGGAAGGATTAATGTGTTAAAGAAGTCTGTTATGCCGAAATTATTATATTTCTTCAAATCACTTCCAGTCCCCGTCCCAATGGCTCAGTTAAAAGCACTGAAAAGGTGGTTTCTCAACTTTATCTGGAGAGGCAGAGCCCATAGAGTGGCCAGCTCGGTTGTCTTCCCTAAAGGTCAGGGAGGTTAGGGTGCTCCAGATGTTCATAAATATTATTTGACCCCCCACCTTCATGGCCTGGTCCAGTCTGAGGCCCCCAAACCATTGGGCGGAGATAGAGATGGGTTCCCTGTTCCCGACCCACCCATGCTCCCTAGTCTGGTCCCCTGAGTTGGCCTCAGACTCCAAGATTCAGAACCTCTGCCTGAGCCCTGTGTTGTTCTCACTCAGGATCTGGCGTTCTTGCCTCTCCAAATTCTCTCTTTCATCCCCATGCCCTCTCGTCTCTAATGTACTTTTTAATCCCTGACAGCCTCTCACACGTTCGAATGTTCCCCTAGGCAAGGGGGGGTTTGCTCCAACTCCGCCACTTCGTGAATCCAGTGACATGCAAATTTCAATCCTTTCAAGACCTCCAATCAAATAGCCAAATTCCAAAACACTTGCTATATTCATATCTCCAAATAACCCACTTTCTATTGAAACTCTCCCCCTCCCTTACCCTCACCAAGCCAACACCCTTTGAACTCATATGTTCCCAGGGACCTCACCAAACATGACTCATTTCTAGTATATACCAAATTCTCCAGGAGAGTGTCCCACTCTCAGCGGAACCTCACTCTTACATGCGCAAATAGTCGAAACACACGCAACAACAAATTTCAGCCCCACAGTGGGCTAAAATCTGGTCCTCAACCTCTAAAATATCTAGATGTGTGGCCCAGAGAGAAACAGCATATAAAGTTTTATACTTTTGGTACAGGACCCCTAAGGTTTTACACCGCTATGATCCCTCTCTTTCTTTCCCACTCAATACCACATCTTCTGGCAATGTGAACTGATCGTTCCCTTTTGGTCCAAGGTGTTAATGATGCTTTAGCAGACATTTGATACCTCTTTCCCAATGGACCCGGTGCATCTCCTTCTAGGCCTTCCACTCCCAGGCTTGGGAAGGACCTAAAACAAACTTGCTTCCTTTATCCTACTAGCAGCAAAAAAGAGCTATCCCTTCGTGCTGGTTATCCACACAACCCCCAACCCAAGACCAGCTATTGCAAGGTATCCAGGACATCCGTAGAATGGAGCTCATAATGGCTATGGTAGAGGATACGATTGACGGGTTTGACAAGATATGTGCTTTTTTGGGATAACTAAGCCTTTGGCTCGTCTCCTTAGACTATACTGTCCCTTGTCATCTTGTCAACGACCATCTCCTAGCTCCCTCTGCGGACCTAACTTCCCACTGTTACCTGCTTCTAGTTCATCTTTCTTGCTCCCCTTCCCCTGCTGAATGACCACTCACCCTACATCCAATCCTTTCTGATCACTGTTCCCTCTTTATAATTGGCCATTTCTGCCAGACAATCAACATACAGTTTATTTTTTTATATCCCTGTCCTAACTATTTGCTACATATGTCCACAAGATTTATCTGACTATGTTTTTTTCTTTTGTTTTATTTGCTTTTTTGTTTTAATTTCTTTGTCTTCATTTACATTTACCACTGAATGTACAGATTTCTTTACACAGCATACTTATACTGTTAGATATGTATCCATTTTTTCAATAAAAAATACAATAAAAAAAAGAAAAACCTGGAGGGTTCACAACCCATTGAAGACCACAAGATGAACAGTACACTAGGTATACTAAAACAGTCTGTAACATCCACAGCTTGGGACCATAGATAAGCTTTAGTTCAAGAGATTGGTCTCTACTCATGATGAATCCCAGCAAGTCCATGGGCTTGATTCAGGGGAGGGAATATCTGCCCCTGAAGCTCACAGTTCCAGCCTTTTTACCCTTTCTCTTACCACCTATTGGGCACACCTCCCCAGGTATTGGCCAGAGGGTGGTAAATATTTAGATGAGAGATTTGAATATCCTTCCATGATCTCTGGAAGGTTCTCAACAGTGATGGGGAAGTAATTAATCTCACTATCCCAGGAAACCGTGAACAGACCCAAACAATCAACAACTGCTCTACTGATTACAGAGGAGACAAAGAAGAGCTACATTTGCCTAACATCCTAGCAAGCAAATTAGAAGGGTGCTACATTTTATTTAACTATTAAATTTAAATGAAAAGAAAAAAATATTATACTGTGTAGGATAGCATATGTTTAAACAAATCTGTGGGTTGCCCTTTTCTTTAATCTAACCGTTTACCCTTTAAAATCTATGCTTACTCAGGGGCATGGCTGGTGCATGGACAGTAAGGCTGCTTGAGCACACAGCTCCTGACACCGAGTGGAAATACTGGGGCAAAGTTTAAGACTGACATGCTACAAAGGTTAGCTCAATTAGCTTTTCTTATGATGACACCAGAGAGCTGCAGAATTGAATAGCCTCATTTCCTACACAAAATCAACCAGTTATGGACACGAAATGAAAAGATATGCTCATTTCCCTGCACTCCTCACTTCATACTGATATTGTGTTGCTTATTCAGAGATTTTCTAAAGAAGTGAATTTCATAGGAGACAGGGTGGATCATGTCAAGCATAAAATGGAAGAATTTTTGACCACAATAAATGATTTAGTGGACACACATGAGGAAAGTGTGGAAGACTGTGAGTGTCTGAGAGCTAAACTGGCAGACTTGGAAGGTCAGTCATGCCGTAACAATGTGAAATATGAGGGGAATCCCATAATATGTCCAACCTTCTGAACTTAGGGGTTATGCACATGATCTGATCCATGCTCTACTACCTGACTTGAATAAAATGGAGATGACTATAGATCACATCCACCGCATTGCTATACCCTCTTTCATCCCTGAATATCTACCTAGGGATGTATTAATCAGAGTTTGCTTCTTCTATGTGAAGGAAATGCTGATGGATAAAGTTAAATACCTGGTCAAAGTTCCAGCTCTGTACGCTTCAGGAGAGTTGTTTATTGCCTTATCACAATATATGCCGCAAAAGCAGAAAAACTCACTATCATCACTAAAGCATTAAAAAATAATAGTATTGCTTATAGGTGGAATTACCCATCCAGGCTTTCCATCATAAAAGATGGTTAATCCCACCTCATCACTTTTTTAGACATGGGCCTGAGTATTCTCCAATCCTTGGATAACATCACTGAACTTAACACAGCTACCAATGATGAACTATCAGGGCTGGGCTCAGCCCTTCCTTCTCTGAGCTGGCCGCTCAGCTGACAGCTAATTACCATCTCCCATCTCTCTCCACAGTTACTCAGCTGTTGATGATATCCTGCTCGTCAGTCCTGCCTACCTAAGCCGTGCAGTTCAGAGGATCTCTGCCTTCGCCTTGGTTAACACCACAGAGATGATCTCCTGCGTTCCTGTTTAAAGACTTGCTTTGTTGACATCCCTTCTGGCTCCACATCCTGCTTGCTGTTTCACTATGTTGATCCCTGTCTTCTGGCTTGGCTGACTATCCATTCTGGTTACTGAACTTTGGCTATGTTTTGACTACCTTTTGTTCTTTTTATTTTTTTAATTAAACAAGTGTGATTTAACTGTACTTCTGTCTCGGTCTGATTTCATGGTTTCTGACAGTAGGCAAAGGCCAAGAATTCAGAAGATGCAGTCAATCCACTTGTTTGTAATATTTTTTCCAGATTGAATGAACTGGATCACCGTATGGATCAGTTCGCCATGGCGTTACAAGCACTCCTGAGTAGAATAGCTCACCTGGACTCTCACACTGTGGCCGCCCCTGTACAACCTATGTTGCAGGCCAACCCTGCTGCTGCTCCAGTCTCTGTGCAGGCACCCGCCTCCAGTAATACCTCTATAATAGGTGTGTCTGGTTCCGCTCCGCTTCCCCAGCGATTTGGGGGCGGTCCAGTCCAATGCAGAGGGTTTCTCAACCAGGTTCAGATATACTTTGATATGCTGCCTCAGGCGTTTCCCGCGGACAGAAGCAAAGTAGGTTTGTGATATCTTTGCTTTCTGAGAGAGCCTTGGCCTGGGCAACCCTCTATGGGAGATGCAAAAAACTGTTGTCTTGAGCTACCCTGAGTTTGTGGCTTAGTTTAAAAGGGTATTTGACGCTCCCGCATGCCGCTTCTGCTGCCAAGTGCCTCATGTCCATCAAACAGAGTTTGAGAACTATTGCCGACTACGCCATTGAATTCCGTACTCTGGCAGTAGAGGTTGCGTGGAACAATGAGGCCCTCATGGCTGCTTTTTCTCATGATCTCTCGGATACCATCAAGGATGAGATAGCAGCCTGAGATATACCCACTGAGCTAGAGAAGTTGATCACATTTGCCATCCTTATTGACTCCAGACTCAGAGAAAGACTCTCTTTTAAGGAACGCTTGCGGAAGCCTCCTGTATATTTGTCTCCGAGCTTTGCAGTCCCACCCGTGCCTCCCTCACCTCCAATGCCTCCTGGTATCGAGTCGGTCTATGAAGGTGAACCCATGCACTTGGATTTCATGCGTCTCTCTGCGGATGAGAGAACCCTTAAGAGGAGGGAGAGATTGTGCCTTTATTGTGGCCAGGCAGGTCACTTTTTGAAGTCTTGTTCCTAACCGTCCAGGAAGTGCTCGAACCTTGAGGTCCTGCACGGAACCTTGAGGTCCTGTCATGGACAGACCTTAGGTGGCATTATTTCATCCCCAGTTATCCAGAAGGATAAGCCCCTGGTTTTGGTTACCCTTTCGTGGGCTGAGTTGTCCGTCGAGATACAGGCTCTAATTGACTCTGGGGCTGCAGGCCTGTTCATTGATGCTGCCTTTGTATCAAAGCACACGATTCCACTGCAGCTGCGTGACACTCCACTTGCCATTGAGGCTCTTGGTGGGAGACCTCTACAGCCTGCCTATGTGACTCATGAGACGGTTCCATTGTCCATGGCCGTAGGGGCTCTTCACCATGAGATAATCCAATTCCAAGTTATTTCCTCACCTAAGTTTCCGCTGGTTATTGGTTATCCTTGGTTACAGAGGCACAAACCTTCTTTTGATTGGTGCCGTGCTGAGGTTCTCACCACTATGCAGTAAGACATGCTTCCAGAAGGTAGCCAAGGTTCTGTACACCTCTTCACTCTCCTCCCTGCCGGAGGAGTACCAAGATTTTAGCGATGTCTTTGACAAAGGTCAAGCAGGTAGTTTGACTACACACCAGCCATATGATTGCAGACGCACTTTCTGGGGGTTTTATCCGCAAATCCTCATGTATAAAACATCCTATGAGCCTCCACTAACTGAAAAAATCATAAATCACACCATGAAACAGCTGCAAGCATTAAACAAGTCTCATAAAGCATGCAGAAATAAGCAAATCAGATATATATGCTGCGCTTCCAAAAACTAAATAAATTATATGCAAAGTGCAAGTGCTACACAAAGTTAATAAATATACTGAAAAAACATACAGTGGTATACTCAATAACTACCCACTGTGAAAAGTGACAATAGTGCAATATATAAGAAATATAAAATATAAAATAAAACATATGTATATTGCTTGTGATTAATAAATGCGCATAAAAATCAGGAATAAATGAATACGTTTATATAAAGTGATAATGTGCATCCACGTGACAAGTAAATATATAAATAATGAAAAATGTCCACGGGATCATATGTAATAAATGATCCACCAATAGGTAGAAACTCAAATCAAAGTGCTTCTGTGTGTTTGTGCACTATCCAATTATGCCAAGACAAGAGTGCTCCAAAGTCCATGCGATTCAGCTATTGCAGTGTGGGTGATCCAAATGCAAACTGCAGTGTTCTCACTCAGGTGCTCCCCTCTAGGTAGTAAGTGCTCACCTCAGAGCGTGTGACTTTGCCCTTAAAGGGGTTGTATGGGTTTGTATTTTTTTAAAATAACAAACATGTTATACTTACCTCCACTGTGCAGTTTTTTTTGCACAGAGTGGCCCCGATCCTCCTGTTCTGGGGTCCTTGGCGGCTGTCTCGGCTCCTCCCCGCAATAGCTAACCTCCCTCTGGGAAGCTCTATCCCGAGGAGGTTAGCTTGCGGGCACGCTCCCTGTCATACACGCTGCGTCCATAGACACAGCGTGTATGACTCAGCCCCGCCCCCCGGCAGGCCGCATCATTGGATGTGATAGACAGCAGCGCGAGCCAATGGCTGCGCTGCTATCAATCTATCCAATGAAGAGCCGAGAAGACCAGAGAAGCCGGGGCAACGATCGAGCACGGGATCGAGCGAGGGACTTTCAAGGGCTCAGGTAAGTAAACTGGGGGGCTGGGGGGCCGGTAATCATCAGATCTTTTTTCACCCTAATGCATAGGATGCATTAAGGTAAAAAAACATGACCCTTTACAACCCCTTTAAGCTATGGGTTCAGCAGTATAACCGGAATCCTGGACTGGTCAGCTCTATGCCTCAGTACATTAATGGAAGAAAAAGGACTTGATAGTGTAATATTGCATAAACAGATTATTAAATCACAATAAGAACCCCACACAGGGTACTCACATCAATCAGGCGCGTCAGTGCGCCACTTTACATCAAGCTGAAATGTGCGGGAATACCGGATCGGTATCGGGATGGTATGATGTTATTGACTGATCTTAAGGGCAAAGTTGAGGTGAGTGCTTACTACCTAGGGGGAGCAGCTGAGTGAGAACACTGCAGTTTGCATTTGGATCACCCACACAGCAATAGCTGAATCGCATGGACTTTGGAGCACTCTTTTATTGGCATAATTGGATAGTGCACAAACACACAGAAGCACTTTGATTTGAGTTTCTACCTATTAGTGGATCATTTATTACATATGATCCCGTGGCCATTTTTCATTATTTATATATTTACTTGTCACATGGATGCACGTTATCACTTTATATAAACGTATTCAATTATTCCTGATTTTTATGCACATTTATTTATCACAAGCAATATACATATGTTTTATTTTATATTTTATATTTTATATTGTTTATATTTCTTATATATTGCACTATTGTCACTTTTCACAGTGGGTAGTTATTGAATATACCACTGTATGTTTTTTCAGTATATTTATTCACTTTGTGTAGTACTTGAACTTTGCATATAATTTATTTAGTTTTTGGAAGCGCAGCGTATATATCTGATTTGCTCATCCGCAAATCCTCATCTCGTGCTGGTGCTGGTTTCTTCTTTGTGAAGAAGAAGAGTGGTGAACTGAGACCTTGCATTGATTATAGGGGTCTCAATCATTTCACGATTAAGAATGCCTATCCAATTCCGTTGATTATGGAGTTATTTGACCGCCTCAAGGGAGCAACGGTTTTCACAAAGCTTGATTTGAGAGGGGCATACAATCTCGTGAGGATTAAGGAGGGCAACGAGTGAAAAACTACGTTTAATACCAGAACAGGCCATTATGAGAACCTCGTAATGCCTTTTGGTCTTTGTAACGCCCTGGCAGTTTTCCAGGAATTTATTAACAATGTCCTTTGAGATTTGTTTCAGTTATGTGTAGTGGTTTATCTCGATGATATCCTCATATTTTCCAAATCCCTGGAGAACCACCACACAGATGTCTTTCGTGTGCTTCAGAAACTAAGAGAGAACAATCTCTATTGTAAACTGGAGAAGTGCGAGTTCCATTGTGAACAGGTTAAATTCCTGGGCTATCCACTGCTGGTTTTTGGATGGACCCAGAGAAACTTTCGGAAGTCCTACGGTGGCCCCGACCCATGGGTTTACATCCTCTGCAGCATTTCCTGGGCTTTGCCAACTATTATCGGAAGTTTATTCATAACTTCTCATCTCTTGTCAAGCCCCTGACTGATATGACCAGAAAGCACGGTAACCTACAGAGTTGGTCTCCAGAGTCCATTAAGGCCTTTGAGAGTCTCAAGGCTGCCTTTGTTTCTGCTCCTGTGTTGGCACATCCTGATCCTACGTTACCTTTTATCCTTGAGGTTGATGCTTCTGAGACTGGTGTTGGCGCCCTTCTGTCTCAACGTCCTACCTCTGAGAGCGCTATGCATCCTTGTGGCTACTTTTCCAAGAAACTGTCACCTGCGGAGTGCAATTATGAGATTGGTGACAGAGAGCTATTGGCGATCATTTTAGCCCTGAAAGAATGGAGACATCTCCTTGAAGGTACCGCTGTGCTGGCTCTCATTCTTACTGACCATAAGAATCTCAAATTCATGTCTGAGGCTAAACGCCTCTCTCCTAGAAGGGCATGATGAGCTCTTTTCTTGTCAAGTTTGAATTACATTGTTTCATTCTTACCCAGTACTAAGAATGTAAGGGCTGACGCCTTGTCAAGACAATTTTCCTCCACTTCCAAGTTGGAGTCGGTTCCGGTTCCTGTGATTCCTCCTGATCGTATTCTGGCTACGGTTCGCACCAGTCTCACTTCTCCTTTGGCTGAAAAAATTCTTGCTGCTCAGGTCCATGCTCTGCCTGAGAAACCTTGTGACCGCTGCTTTGTCCCAGAGAATCTCTGTACTGCTGTGCTCCAGACTTACTATTCTCCCAAGGCTGCTGGCCACCCTGGGAAGAATCAACTCGTTTGGGCCATTTCCCAACAATTCTGGTGGCCTAGTCTACATGCTAATGTAACTGCCTTTGTAGCGGCCTATTCCGTGTGTGCTCAGAGTAAGACTCCAAGACACCTTCCAGTGGGCCTCCTACAACCCATACCCAATGGAGAGAGGCCCTGGACCCACCTGTCTATGGATTTCATTTTGGAGTTACCCAACTCCCAGGGAAAGACAGTTATCCTTATGGTGGTTGACTGGCTCTCAAAGATGTGTCATTGTATTCCACTTAAGAAGTTGTCCACTTCTAAGGAACTGGCTTCTATTTTTGCTCGGGAGATCTTTTGCTTACATGGGCTGCCCAAAATGATTGTCTCAGACAGGGGTAGTCCGTTTGTGTCCGGGTTCTGGTGAGCCTTTTGTGCACAGTTGGGAATTTTATCTTGCTTTCTGCTCTGCATATCACCCGCAGTCTAATGGGGCTGCAGAATGCGCCAATCAGTCCTTGGAGAAATTCCTGCTATATTTCTGACCATCATAATAACTGGTCAGACCTATTACTGTGGGCAGAGTTTGTTTACAACAGAGCCTTGAATTCTGCTTCCCGATTGTCTCAGTTTATCGTGAATTATGGTTTCCAACCTTCCATGTTGCCTGACTTGTTTGTTCCGCAGAGTGGCCACCAAAACACTAACACGCAGTCCCGGAAGCTACGGGTGTTTGCTTAGAGAAAGCCAGCTCGTACACTAATTGATGCCATACAAATTTGGATTTATGTAAGTGCATTACCTTTTTATTAATAAAAGTTTTATACGTTTTTACACTATGGGAGCCCTTCTTTCTTATATGTGACTGGCCATTTGAGATGCTGCCTGGGGGACATTTAAGAAAATTAAAGAGGACTTGATCTGATGGTATATCTATCTCATCCTGAGACTGTGGCTGGGTTATAAGCCAAAAGGCGTATATGATCTCCTGACCAGAGATCAAGGGAGCTGGTAAGAGGCAGTTGTTTTAAAGGTGAAGGACTGTCCTATCTTCAACACTAATTTCTGCGGTGATTTTAAGTGTGATGTCACCTTTGCTTGGGATGACGATTCATGTCATATGGGGATCTCCTACAGAGTGATAATCAACACCCGTTCAATGTTTTTGATGGACTCAAAAATTATGTTTGCATTTATTTGTCTTTGATCTTATTTTTAGCGCAGTTGTTTTTCTGTTATACTATCTTGTTTAGTGTGGGTATCTCACATTTTTTAACTGCAGCTTAATAATTCAACTCTTTCCACTCATATTTTAGACAGTGGATTATGTTTTACATGTCTTAATATTTTTGCTGACAGCGCTGTATTTCTTACATATTTTGCATATCCTCTTGTATATTATTTTAATGTCAAAAGAACAAATACAATTCCATTTTCTAATGGGTCTTTGCTATTAATATAGACTTTACTTGTATCTTTAATTTTATTTTTATTTCAAAGATTATTATATTTACATAGCTAATTCATACTTAAGCCATTCAAGTTACTGTTACAAATTGCTCCACCATCCCCAACGCCCTCACATCTGCACTGGAAGGGTTAATTGTGATCTACATTTAAACCAGAGGTAGGCGTTACCAAGCAGGCTAAGGAAGGCGAGGTCGCCCTTTTACATCACCGAGTGGCCCCGCCCTCAGCTATATAACAGCTGTCATCCAGAAGAAGCGTCACTCAGCGGGAGCCTCCCGTGGAGGCGGAGCTGTTGCCACTTTTTTTTCTTTCTTTTTTCGGCTCATCGGGCAGCGTGAGATGGATCTACATCGCGGGACATTTTTATTTTTTTATTTTTTTAATAAAGGACTTGTCCCAAAGTGTCTCCTGTCTTTTTTACTATTTTTACACTTTTTTTGTGAAATGGTAGGGGTACAAGATACCCCTTACCAATTCACATGGGGGTAGTCCAGGACCTGGGGGTCCCTTTGTTAAAGGGGGCTTCCAGATTCTGATAAGCCCCCCACCCACAGGCCTCCACAACCACCAGGCAAGGGTTGTAGGGATGAGGCCCTTCTCCCCATCAACTTGGGGACAAGATGCTTTGGGGGGCTACTCCAAAGCACCCTCCCCATGTTGAGGGCATGTGGCCAAGTACGGTTCAGGAGGGGGGCGCTTTCTCTTTTCCTGTAGCCTGCCAGGTTGTGTACTCAGATAAGGGTCTGATATAGATGTTGGGGGGACCCCTACACCATTTTTAAAAGAAATTTGGCGCAGGGTTCCCTTTAAAATCTATACCAGACATGAAGGGTCTGGTATGGATTTTGGGGGGACCGTTACGCCTTTTTTTTAAATTGATACAGGGTTCCCCTTAATATCCATTCCAGACCTGAAGGGCCTGGTATGGATTTTTGGGGGGACCCCCACGTAATTTTTTTTTTGGTTCGGGGTTCCCCTTATAATTCATACCAGACCCAAAGGGCCTGGTAATGGACTGGGGGTTAACCCATGCCATTTTTTTCAATGAGCTTTATCTATATTGCCGAGACCCGACAATTCATTACAGCCGCAATCAGTTTTAAATTACTTTTTTTCCTTTGGAAATGTCATTTTTCTGTGGTACTGTTCTAAAAACGGGAAAACTGTGCCACTTTCCAGGCATACTATAGACCCCCCCCCAGGCGCGATATTTAAAGGAATATTCATTTTTATTGTTTCACTTTAAGCACTATTAAAATCACTGCTCCCGAAACATGGCAGGACCCAGGTCCCCAAACACTTTTATGACAATAACTTGCATATAAACCTTTAAAATGAGCACATTTGGTTTTTCATGTTAGTATCCCATAGACTTTAATGAGGTTCCGCGGCTTCCGAATTTGCCGCGAACACCGCATAATGTTCGTTGCTCACCGAACGTCCGAACAACCAAAGTTTGGCCCAAACTTATGCTCGGGCTGAACCGTTCGCCCATCCCTAGTCACCAGTATGGTATTTGTAAATTGAGATCATATCCCCTCTCAAGAGGGGATAAGTTCAGTGCTCGTAACCTTTCCTCATAACTAATGTCCTCCAGTCCCATTATTAGTTTTGTTCTGTTTTGCCCTTATCTGTACTCACTACATTTCCAGCACATCCTTCCTGAGTACTGGTGCCCAGAACTAAACAACATACTTCAAGTAAGGCCGGACCAGAGTCTTGTAGAGTGGGAGAATTATCGCTTTATCTCTTGAGTTAATCCCCTTTTTAATGCATATCAATATTCTGTTTGCTTTGTTAGCAGCAGCTTGGCATTGCATACCATTGCTGAGCCTATCATCTACTAGGATCCCCAGGTCCTTTTCCATCCTTGATTCCCCCAGAGGTTCTCCCCCCAGTGAGTAGATTGCATTCATATTTTTGACACCCAAATGCATTATTTTACATTTTTCCACATTAAACCTCATTTGTCATGTAGTTGCCCACTCCATTAATTTGTTCAGATCTACTTGCAAGGTTTCCACATTCTGCTGAGAAACTATTGCCCTGCTTAACTTAGTATCGTCTGAAAATACATAGATTGAACTGTTTACCCCATTCTCCAGGTCGTTTATGAACAAATTAAATAGGATTGGTCCCAGCACAGAACCCTGGGGGACCCCACTTTCCACCCATGACCATTCTGAATACTCCCCATTTATCACTACCCTCTAAACTCACCCTTGTAGCCAGTTTTCAACCCATGTACTCACCCTATGGTCCATGCCAACAGACCTTACTTTGTACAGTAAACGTTTATGGGGAACTGTGTCAAATGATTTGCAAAATCCAGATACACCACATCTACGGGCCTTCCTTTGTCTATCTTCTAGCAAGGTTTCTCAGTTTAGGGAAGTTGGCTCTTTTGAAATTCAGTTTCTTTGTATTCCCTTTTTTGTGTGATTTATACTGAAGCTAATTGACCTGTGATTGCTGTTTCCTAAATTGCCCCGTATTTCACCCATCCGTGATCAGGTCTGTATTGTTGGTAATCAGTAGGTCTAGTAATGCTTTGTTTCTAGCTTCTACCATCTGACCTATGAAATTGCCTTGCAAGACATTTAGAAACTGGCGAGCCTTAGGCGAATGTGTGGTTCCTTCCACCCAGTCTATGTCTGACACTTCCCATCCTTGCCACTGATCCAAATTGTGATAGGAGGTCCATCTCCCCCTCCTCCTCCAGGTTAGGGGGTCTATAGCATACTCCCAGTATTACTTTCCACTTAATTTCATCCCTTTGGAGCGCTACCCATAAGGATTCCACCTCCTCCCTAGCTCCCTTAGTGATAGGGACAGAGTTGAATTCTTAAGTTTTTCCACTGTGGCTTCTTATGTACTCAAAGAAAACAAAACAGACATCATTGTGCCAAATTCCACATTTATTTTGATTTGTGAAAGGTTTAAACGTTTACACTAACGTGCATATGTGCCTTAGACTGGCACTGAGTCTGTCCAGCGTTCCGTTAATGGCCGCTCTGTATGCAGGGAACCAGTGTGCGGTTCAAGCCCCAATGTTCATAGGCAGGATGTGATGTCAGTGTCGCACAACTAGCCTCAACACGTTTCGCATGAGATATGCATCATCAAAAAGCTCAGACAATGGTTAATATTAGCCCTGCTGTCCACTGTGAACTTTACATTGTGATCCCTTTTAGATTGTAAGCTCTTATGAGCAGGGCCCTTCTAAGCCTATTGTAAAGTGCTGCGCAAAATGTAGCATTGAGCGGCCCTGGGCTTATGTGATCACTATGCGTTCACCGAATCACAATGTCTACAAAGCGTTTATAAAATTAATCTAATTTATAACAGCTTTGCTTCCTATAATAGTAAGCTGTGATTGGCCCACAGCTATCACATGGTACCTGGGCCCATCACAGCATCCTGTACCATGCGATTAGCTTTAGCCAATCACAGATCAGTAGTAATCACAACTGTCATGATAACAGTTCAAAGTATTGCTGGTACAAAGATTTTCATTGTATTACCAATCAAAAATGGACTCCCCCACCCAGACTAGTACAGTGTTGCTATGGTAAAATTGAACTACTCCGATGAAAGTATGTTACATAATCTAAAAATTTATTTCAATAAAAAATCTTTAAGTTATTCGTACACACATTTTTTTTTTCAATTTTAACACACTGTCCCCAGTCAGTGTCCCTAAGGGCTGTTTCACACCACATAATCACACTCCAGATCTTTTAGTGATGCATTTCTGTATGCACATTTTAAATGCATTTTGGATGGGTTCCGGTGCATTTTTGATGCATTTCCAGATGCATTTCCGGATGCATTTCATATGCTTTTTTTCTTATTTTTTCCTGTTTTTTTTCATTGTACTGAGGTCTGGTGCATTCCAGCAAATTTTTGATGTGTTTTACCACGTTCCAGTACAGTCCAGTGCAGGAAAAATGCAGCATGTTCTACTTTATTTTCAGAAACTGGAACACCCTATTAAAATGCGTTTGGAAGACTGTTGCGCAAATACCGCATGACATAAAATAGAGCAACAATCGGCATTTTATTCTCGAAGGTCTCTGATGAAAAATTCAATATAATGTTTGGTGGTTCTAAGTAATTATCTAGCAAAAAAATACTGATTTTAACTTGTAAGCAACACATGTCAGAAATAGGATTAGGCATGAAAGGGTTAACTTGGTTCCTAGCTGCCATATGAATTCCACTCCCGAGAGGACACACCACTCCATTTTTCTACAACCATTTTTGCACAAGTATGATCTATGCGACACTTGGAGATGTCATCATGTGTCTGAAAAGGACTACCTTTTTTTCCCCTCTAAACTTAACACATACCCCAGGACTGATTTATTTTTAGTGGACAAGGAGCTGATTTCTTGTGTTTCCGAAGCCAAGATCCATGACATTACCTGGTCGGATCATGAGCCCATCAGTCTGGATATAGAAGACGAACCCCTGACTGGTTCCACTCGCTTATGGAGATCAAACCAGGCTTTGCTAGAGAACCCTTTTTGCTGTGATCTTCTGCAGTGGTGCCTGACAAAATTTTTTCACCATAATGCATCATCAGTAAAGGACCCTTCATTCAAGGAATCATTATACATTAGCAAAAACAAGTAAGAAATGGCAATTAGATATAAAACACATGGAAGCAAAAAATAAAATTAACCCCTCCCCTATTACTAGCGCCTTGTTAACTAAAGGTAGGTCTGACCTATAGGTCCTACTACTTGGCTCCTTTGAAAAGTCTGTAAGGAGACTGAAAGTGGCTTACTAGGAGGGTTATTTACTAAAGGCAAATCCACTTTGCACTGCAAGTGCACTTGAAAGTGCACTAAAGGTGCACTTGGAAGTAAAGTCACTGTAGATCCGAGGGGGATATGCAAGGAAAATAAAAAACAGCATTTTAACTTGCACATGATTGGATGATAAAATCAGCAGAGCTTGCACTCATTTCAGATCTACCCCTTAAATTTAGAGCGACTGCACTTCCAAGTGCACTTTCAGTGCATTTTCAAGTGCACTTGCAGTGCAAAGTGGATTTGCCTTTCGTAAATAACTCCCTATATCTCTGTTAACAAAGCAGGGAAACTCCTAACGAGGATACTGAAAGGCTGTTATAGTAAATCTAAAATCCCCTTTTTATACCACCCTCTAAAGCCTAGTTGCATAATCCTCAAGACATTGCAAACACTTCTAGTGATTATTACTACTCTTTATACATCCTTAAACACAATGTCTCCTTTTACCATCTTCCTCTGATTCTATACAACAATTTTCATCAAAAATCCATTTACCTATCCTTTCCCAAACTCAATTACATGACTTGAATGCCCCCTTTACACTTCCCGAAATAGCCAAAACTATCGCCCAACTTCCTAACAATAAATCATCAAGGCTTCATGGCTTTGTAGATGAATATCATAAACAGCTTAGTATATTTTGTGCTTATACTCAGAATATGTGTTTAATTAGGCCGCCTCTTCCTCAAAATTTCCTAGTGAAATGTTATTGGCATTAACTGTTACTCTCCCAAAACCAGGTAAAGAACCTACCTCGCCCCATCTCATTACTAAATTTGGATTAAACAATGTATGGCAAATTAATAGCTAATCAAATAGTACTGTAGATATCTTACCATCCCTTATCCATCCTGATCAATCCCCTGACAGGTCGCAACAAGACGTTTGCTCAGCTTTATTCACCTAGCAGAACACTATCAGACACCTTCTCTTCCCCTCGCAGTAGATGCAAAGAGGACATTCAACAAGGTCTATTGTGAATACCTTGCACAAATCTTAAGGAAAAAGTGTATTTTGTGGTCATATATATACTATACTCATATAATGGCCTTGTATTCCTGCCTCTCTGCAAGGGTTTATACCATAGCTGTACTATCTAATCCATTTTTATTTACCAATGGAACTAGACAGGGGTGCCAATTATCCCTCATGTTTTTAAATATAATGATGGAACCTTTAGCCTCATACTGTATATACATGATATATGTATAATGTATATATAGATATATATACTGTATATACATTATATTGCCAAAAGTATTGGGATGCATGCTTTTACACACACATGAACTTTAATGGCATCCCAGTCTTAGTCCACAGGGTTCAATATTGAGTTGGCCCACCCATTGCAGCTCTAACAGCTTTAACTTTTCTGGGAAGGCTGTCCACAAGGTTTAGGAGTGTGTCTAGGGGAATGTTTATCCATTCTTCCAGAAGCGCATTTGTGAAGTCAGTTGTAAGTGTTGAACAAGAAGTCCTGGCTTGCAGTCTCCGCTATAA
Organism: Lithobates septentrionalis; assembly: GCA_037952835.1. Lineage (NCBI taxonomy): Eukaryota > Metazoa > Chordata > Amphibia > Anura > Ranidae > Lithobates > Lithobates septentrionalis. The sequence goes on along the minus strand of JBBDGP010000082.1, from coordinate 14,155,104 downwards.
TTCTGTCAGAAATCATGAAATCAGACCGAGACAGAAGTACAGTTAAACCACACTTGTTTAATAATAAAAGTAAAAAGAACAAACGTAGTCAAAACGAATAGTCAGCCAAGCCAGAAGTCAGGGATCAATGTAGTGGAAGAGCAAGCAGGATTTGGAGCCAGAAGGGATGTCAGCAAAGCAAGTCTTTAAACAGGAACGCAGGTGATAGACTCTGTGATGTTGATCAAGACAGAGAACCTCTGGGCTGGACGTCTTAAGTAGGCAGGACTGACCAGCAGGATATCATTAACAGCTGAGTAACTGTGGAGAGATAGGAGCTGGCAATTAGCCGACAGCTTAGCGGCCAGCTCAGAGAAGGAAGGGCTGAGCCCAGCCCTGACAAATTCATCCCAAAGGTGTTCTATTGGGTTGAGTTCAGGACTCTGTGCAGGCCAGTCAAGTTTCTCCACCCCAAACTCACTCATTCATGTCTTTATGGACCTTGCTTGTACACTGGTCCAATTCATTTGATGGAGGGGGGATTATGGTGTGGGGTTGTTTTTTCCAGGGGTTGGGCTTGAATCCTTACCTCCAGTTGTCCAAAATGTCTTGGTATGCTGACACCTTAAGAGGGAACTCTTAAGGTGTCAGCATACCAAGAGATTTTGGACAGTTTCATGCTTCCAAATTTGTGGGAACAGTTTGGGAGGGCCCCTTCCTGTTCCAACATGACTGCCCACTAGGGATGATCTTCGAGTTCGAGTCGAAACTCATGTTCGACTCGAACATCGGCTGTTCGCCAGTTCGCCGAACAGCAAACAATTTGGGGTGTTCGCGGCAAATTCGAATGCCGCGGAACACCCTTTAAAAGTCTATGGGAGAAATCAAAAGTGCTAATTTTAAAGGCTTATATGCATGGTATTGTCATAAAAAGTGTTTGGGGACCTGGGTCCTGCCCCAGGGGACATGGATCAATGCAAAAAAAGTTTTAAAAACTGACGTTTTTTCGGGAGCAGTGATTTTAATAATGCTTAAAGTGAAACAATAAAAGTGTAATATCCCTTTAAATTTTGTACCTGGGGGGTGTCTATAGTATGCCTGTAAAGGGGCGCATGTTTCCCGTGTTTAGAACAGTCTGACAGCAAAATTACATTTCAAAGGAAAAAAAGTCATTTAAAAATACTCGCAGCTATTAATGAATTGCCGGTCCACCAATACACATGGCATGGGAATTCCCCACAGGGGAACCCTGAACCAAAATTTAAAAAAAAAATGACATAGGGGTCCCCCTAAATTCCATACCAGGCCCTTCAGGTCTGGTATGGATATTAAGGGGAACCCCGGCCAAAATGAAAAAAAAAAACGGCGTGGGGTCCCCCCAAAGATCCGTACGAGACCCTTATCCGAGCACGCAACCAGGCCGCAGGAAAAGAGGGGGGACGAGAGAGTGCCCCCCCTCCTGAACCATACGAGGCCACATGCCCTCAACATTGGGAGGGTGCTTTGGGGTATCCCCCCAAAACACCTTGTCCCCATGTTGATGGGGACAAGGGCCTCATTCCCACAACCCTTGCCCAGTGGTTGTGGGGGTCTTCAGGCAGGGAGCTTATCGGAATCTGGAAGCCCCCTTTAACAAGGGGACCCCCAGATTCCGACCCTCCCCCTGTGTGAAATGGTAGGGGGGTACCTACCATTTCACAAAAAAACTGTCAAAAATGTTAAAAATGACAAGAGACAGTTTTTGACAATTCCTTTATTTAAATGCTTCTTCTTTCTTCTATCTTCTATACTCTTTCTTCTATCTTCTATCTTCCTTCGGTTTCTTCCTCCATCTTCTTCTTCTGGTTCTTCTGGTTCTTCCTCCGGTGTTCTCGTCCGGCATCTTCCTCCGCGGCATCTTCTTATCTTCTTCTCCTCGGGCCGCTCCGCATCCATGATGGCATGGAGGGACGTTACATAACCCCGCCCCCTTCTGACATCACGGGGAATGCCACAGGGAAGTCCCAGTCCAGCTCCCGTGCGTCAGAGGGGGCAGGGGTTATCGGGTGGCCCCGCCCCCCGTTATTTAAGAACCGTCAGAAGAGGAGAAGCGTCACACAGCGGGAGCCTCCCTCCATGCCATCATGGATGCGGAGCGGCTCGAAAAGAAGATGAAGACAAGAAGATGAAGAGAAGAAGATGAAGAGAAAAAGATGAAGAGAAAAAGATGAAGAGAGAAGCGTCACACAACAGGAGCCTCCCTCCATGCCATCATGGATGCGGAGCGGCCCGAGGAGAAGAAGATAAGAAGACGCCGCGGAGGAAGATGCCGGACGAGAACACCGGAGGAAGAACTAGAAGAACCAGAAGAACCAGAAGAAGAAGAAGATGGAGGAAGAAACCGAAGGAAGATAGAAGAAAGAAGAAGCATTTAAATAAAGGATTTGTCAAAAACTGTCTCTTGTCATTTTTAACATTTTTTACAGTTTTTTTGTGAAATGGTAGGGTACCCCCTTACCATTTCACACAGGGGGGAGGGTCGGGATCTGGGGGTCCCCTTGTTAAAGGGGGCTTCCAGATTCCAATAAGCCCCCCACCCACAGACCCCTACAACCACTGGGCAAGGGTTGTGGGGATGAGGCCCTTGTCCCCATCAACATGGGGACAAGGTGTTTTGGGGGGCTACCCCAAAGCACCCTCCCAATGTTGAGGACATGTGGCCTGGTACGGTTCAGGAGGGGGGGCGCTCTCTCGTCCCCCTCTTTTCCTGTGGCCTGCCAGGTTGGGTGCTCAGATAAGGGTCTAGTATGATTTTTTGGGGGGACCCCACGCCGTTTTTTTTTTAAATTTTGGCGCGGGGTTCCCCTTAAAATCCATACCAAACCTGAAGGGTCTGGTATAGATTTTGAGGGGGACCCCATGCCATTTTTTTTTTAAATTTTGGGGGCCTGAAGATCTGAAGGGCCTGGTATGGAATTTAAGGGGACCCCCACATCATTTTTTTTTTAACTTTGGTTCGGGGTTCCCCTGTGGGGAATTCCCATACTGTTTTTATCAATGAACTTTTATGTGTATTGTCGGACCGGAAATTCATTAATAGCCGCGAGTAGTTTTAAATGACTTTTTTTCCTTTGAAATGTCATTTTGCTGTCAGACTGTTCTAAACATGGGAAACATGCGTCCCTTTACAGGCATACTATAGACACTCCCCAGGTATGAAATTTAAAGGGATATTACACTTTTATTGTTTCACTTTAAGCATTATTAAAATCACTGCTCCCGAAAAAACGTTAGTTTTTAAAACTTTTTTTTTGCATTGATCCATTTCCCCTGGGGCAGGACCCAGGTCCCCAAACACTTTTATGACAATAACTTGCATATAAGCCTTTAAAATTAGCACTTTTGATTATTCATGTTCGTGTCCCATAGACTTTAACGGTTTTCGCGTGTTCGAACAATTTTTTTGCCTGTTCGGGGGTGTTCGGCTCATCCCTACTGCCCACCACTGCACAAAGCAAGGTCCATACAGACATGGATGAGCGGGTTTGGGGTGGAGGAACTTGTCTGGCCTGCACCTGACCTCTACACAATAGAACAACTTTGGGATGAATTAGAGCGGAGACTGCGAGCCAGGCCTTCTCGCCTAACATCAGTGCCTGACCTCACAAGTACGCTTCCAGAAGAATGGTCAAACATTCCCATAGACACACTTCTAAACCTTGTGGACAGCCTTCTCAAAATATTTGAAGCTGCTATAGCTGCAAAGGGTGGTCTAACTCAATATTGAACCCTACGGACTAATGCCCCGTACACACGGTCGGATTTTCCGATGGAAAATGTCCGATCGGAGCGTGTTGTCGGAAATTCTGACCGTGTGTGGGCTCCATCGGACATTTTCCATCGGATTTTCCGACACACAAAGTTGGAGAGCAGGAGATAAAATTTTCCGACAACAAAATCCGTTGTCAGAAATTCCGATTGTGTGTACACAAATCCAACGGACAAAGTGCCACGCATGCTCAGAATAAATAAAGAGATGAAAGCTATTGGCCACTGCCCCATTTATAGTCCCGACCTACGTGTTTTAAGTCACCGCGTTCAGAACGATCGGATTTTCCGACAACTTTGTGTGACTGTGTGTATGCAAGATAAATTTGAGCCAACATCCGTCGGAAAAAATCCTAGGATTTTGTTGTCGGAATGTCCGAACAAAGTCCGACCGTGTGTACGCCCTATAAGACTGGGATGCCATTAAAGTTTATGAGCGGGTAAAGGCATGCGCTTTAATACTTTTGACAATATAGTGTATATATAATATACATATATTAGCCTTTTTGCCAAGGATGCCATTTTAATTTTGACTGACCTTCAGTTGAAGGAATGGTTCTGCCTTACTCTGACTACATTATGGGGCTCTTTGCAAGCTCATGTCGTCCCAGGAAATAACTTACTTCCTCGGTTGACTAGCTTTTCGCTTAGAGAGCAAAAGGTGGATCACTTTCCTTTAACTATGCAGGCATCCATAAGAGCCTGGAAAGTAGTGATGATGTCGTTGGTGGGCAATAAGCCAAAAAGTCTACAAATCCCTATCTCCACACTTTTGTTATGTATCCCAGATCTAATATTGCATACTTGGTCCACTTATGGAATACAGTGGCTTGATGACATTTATGATAAGGCAACCTTGAAACCTTTTTTGCCTCTCCAAAAAAGAATTTCAGTTACCTACTTCAGAATATATTTTGCAAATTTCTACCTTCCTTAAACAGCATTTCAAAGTTCATATTACCCTCCACATTAGTGCATGGTTATATTTCTTTTTTGAACATTTTAGTTTTAGCGGTATCTCTCTCTTCTGTGATCTCCTCCAAGAGAAATCAGTGCTAATTAAATCACTAACTATGGGACATTGGGAGAGTCATCTTAACACCTCTTATACCTTGTCACAGTGGTTCACAGCAATCAAGGCGACCTTTAAACCTACAACTAATGTCAACGTATGGGAACTATCTCAGAGGATGCTATTACAGTATCTCACACCATCCCGGTTCTCCAAATTTGCTCCCCATGTATCCCAGGAGTGTTGGAGAACATGTGGGGACAAAGGTACTATATATTATGGGCCTGTAAAGGAATCACAGATTTTTGGTCCCAGATATTTTGTGTTATAACAGAAATTTCAACTCTAAATATTTCAACTTTACCTGGATTAGTTCCTATTAAACCTGGGTATAGCCTTTTTCCCTTACCACCTACGTACAATTGTAACACACATATTATAAGTGGCTAGACTGATGAGAGCTAGGAACTGGAAATCTACTCAGGCCCTGAGTTTGTTGCAAACGATAAACGCAGTTCACATACATTGTCAGCATGAGCTGATGTGGGCTTTGAATAAAAGTAAATACAGAAAGGCACTTAAAGACTGGTAATCTTGGTTAAACTGGTACGCTTCAAAATTAATTTAAACATTTTTGGAAATGTTTCTAAATATAGGCTGATGACACCTAGATGTCATGGGACACAATTGTTTATCTGGAGATCAAGACTCCATGTTTGGTTTATTAATGTTCTATCTGAATGCCAATGTCCCTAAACCCTTTCCTCTGGTTTTATATGATGTCTCTAATACTTGCAGGATATCCTTGAAATTCTGACTGTTGTGGCTTATTTGGTGATTTTGTATTTGACTATGGACGTTTTTCTTCTTATGTTTTGTACATGAAAAATGTATTAAAAATTATTGAAATTAAATCTATACTTACCTTATTTTTTAAAGGAAGTGTTGTTCATGCAGTATGTTTTGGAAACAATCTGAAAATCACCTAGGCTTTGTGAAAAAAAAAATGATAGCACGAGCTGGTTTCTCCCAAAACAGGGTGATTCCATGGACATTGTTGCATAGTATTTTTTTCTTTTTGTTTATCATTGCTGTTATTACTGTAATCAGCTATTTATATGATCCTCACTATCCCAAAAATATGAATATATACTTCTGATCAGTGTTATGTCTTTAAAAAGAAAGGATTGATTAAAGTGAAAAAAACAGAAAAAAATGTTTTAGAAATAGGAATTACCCATTAGGATGAAATATACCCCCATGCACAATATTTGAAAAACTCCAAAATTGTGGTTCCCTGATATATGTTGGTTTCGGTATGAATAAAAGCACAAATGCAACATTCTAGGCGTAGGGATACCCAAGATGGGATCATATGGGGAGGAAGATCTTTCATTTGTAATTTTAACATAACTTCTTAAAATGTTGTAAGGCCCCTTTCACACGAATGGACCGTTCAGGTCCGCCTGTCAGTTTTGTCAGTGGACCTGAACAGGCACTCCATGTAAGGTCCGATCCACCAAAATCAGACAGATGGCCCTACATTCACATCTGTCCCTGGCGGATTGGGTGAGATCTGATGAAAACGGACATGCTGTCCGTTTTCGTCTGATCTCTCCATAGCAAGCGAGGGCGCTCGACAAGCCCCTCCCCGCTCAGTGAGCAGAGAGGGACCTGTCATCTGCCGGTTCAGTGGAGATCAATGGAGAGATCTCTCGCTGAGCCAGCAGACAGATGCAGATTCTGAGGCAGCGGATTCTGCCTTAAGACAGAAATTCTAATGTAAAAAATATGACATAACATTAGAATCTGGAAAAATGCTGATGGAGTAGAGCTGTAAAGGTTTGTTAAACCTCTATTCACAATAAGGTTCCATCCAACAACAAATCCTTTCACCCCAATAACCTTTATGTTGATCTAAGATGGTTGATTCTGTCGTTGGAGACAAATTGCCAGCAACAGAATTGCTAAAAAGGTTGCCTGTCTGTTCCTATGAAATTATTCCTTCTGAAGCCAGATGCAGGAAGATGTTGTTCTGTCGTGGGCCAGAATGCTATTGACTCTTGATCATTAGTGATGAGAGGGACATCCCTCAGCTTCAGATTCAGAGGGAGTGATTCCATAGGGACAAACAGGCAGCTTCATAGCGATCCTGTCACTGGTAATTTTGAAAAATTGCCAAAGGCAGAATCACTAGTGGCAGAGTTGCTCATCTGACAACAGCCCTATTCTGGAATTTGATGTTTAATTATTCAGTGCACAAAGCGCTGCATTAAACAATAAAAATGAAATACAATGACCATAATGCAGCATATAGAGTATGTTTACTAGTGGTTTTTCCTGAGACAAGAATTTGCCCTAAGCTATGAAAAAGTCATTGATTTTTTTTTTCTTCTCTGAGATTTGTTCTTTTTTTCTGCATGAATGATTTCCAAAAGTGTCTATCTGCCTGTGTTGCTAAGATAAATATCCATCTCTCCTGACCTATTTCAAACTTAATACATAAATGCTGTTAAAATCACATCTTAGTTTGACTGAGGCTTGTCAGATTAGCTATATTTTGGCTGTTCTTGTCACAAAGATGAGAACTGCCCTCTTTGTTATGAACTAGTTAACTTTTCTCAGCAATTCTATAATATTTACTTACAGAAAAAAAAGTTATTGAGAGGGTGACGATTACTTTTATTGCAGTGGGACTCGGAGGATTTTTTATTACATTTTCCATTACTGCTAGAAGCACGCACAAGAAAACTAACCATTTTGGTAAGCTCATTGAGGTGCTCAGAGCACAAGCACAGCTTATTGGGTAGACTTTCTATGTTGTGCTATTTACAGTTCAACTGCAGCTGCTCAACTTAAAACAAATCACTAGTATTAAATTGCCCCATTAAACACATCTATAGATTAGACGCTTGTTAAAAACACTGCATGAGTCATGCCATATTTTGAAGGTTGCAGTAACCAAGTGCCTGCCACAGCCTGAAATTGGAAAGAGGTTGTAGGTCTCTAATCTAGAGGAATGCATCAACATTCTTAATATAGTTCTTGAGCTAAGGTATTTTTGGCATCTGGATGCATAAGCATGTACTTATCAGTGTTATGTTTAAACATTGCAAACAGAACACTTATCTATGCTCAGCTTAAGGTCATGCTTGCTTGGTTGAGTCAACACAGCAGCTTAGTGTAGAATATAAAAAACAATGCAAGAAAAAAATATTAAACTATGCTGATAGCCAACCAATAGAGATCCCTCTGTTAATAAACTACCAGTGCAGACATGCCTTGACAGCTACTGGGCTAAGCATTTCCAATCTTGGGTGGCATAATATGAGTGAAATTGTATTTACAAAACACCTACCACAAAGTTATTCTGTGCCATAAAAATATATATTACCATTTGCATATTTCCCATGGTCACTGGGGCCAAGTTGTACCTCTGCTTTTAATAGTTGGTGCTCTTTTTCTAATATTGAATTAATAAATCAGTTTAAGTAACCAAGTAGGGCAATGAAATTTGCTAGGATCATCATTTTAGATTCTTGGTAGTGCTGCGCTGGCAAGCATGGGTTTTACATACCAGCAAATAATGCATTTATTAACATGCCAAAGATATTGAAAATGTGATAAACATGATTAAAAATATATAACATATAACATACCTAAATCTAACAAGGATCCTGCGCTGTGTTCACGTTACAGGCCAATTTTTCTGATCAATCTGGATCTTTAAATATATGCTGAAATCATAAATAACCACCTTGGAGCACATATCCAAGCTCTGATCCATCTTGATCAGATGAGCTTCATCCTGAACCGTGAGGCCAGGTATAATACCATCAAGTCCTTTTCTTACTAACCAAGTGAATACTACCAGCTACCCCCTGTGCCTTCTCTATGTAGATGCAGAGAAGGCCTTCACTCCCCTATCCTCGCAATTCATGTCTACTATCCTAACACAAACTGGCTTTCCATCCTCACTCTACAGCAAAATTATGTCTTTATATGATGCTCCTTCTGCTTGCATATAGATTAATGGTATCTTAATGGTATCAATATTTATAAAGGCATATGCCATTATGCTTCACATGCCTGACATAAGGGGTCCTGCGTGGCCCCTTCGTCACGTTAGGGGCCCTACGTGGCCCCCGAAACATTGCACTACTCTGTGATGTGATCATGCAATAAAAAATCAGTTTGAACACTACCTTGTTGATTCATGGTGTGCTGGCAAATATCTTCATTGTGACTTTTTGAACCAGTTTAAAGCTGGTCATTGCTGCAGCACCCAAATCCTTTAGAGCTTTATCCAGGAACAGGTGCGATGGGAATATGGAGTAATATTTATAATGGCATTCGCCTGCTATCTCCCTATCTTTACATGCTGTCTATGGAACACTTAGTAGTCACTATCCACAACAACCAATCTATAAAAGGCCTGAACATCAGCCACTGAGAACATGAATTAGGTTTGCTGATTATCTACTGTTCTATATCTCAAATCCTGGTGTGGCCTCTCCCAATTTATTTTCTGAATTTCAAAAGTTTGGCCTGTACAGTAATTTCAAACTTAACATGACTAAAATGGAGGCACTAAACATCACCTTACCTTCCTCTGACATGTCTTTACTAGCATGGGCATTCCCCATCTCATGGCACAAAACAGCCATTAAATAACTTGATATTTACTTGCAGTCAACTCTTTCTGTCCTCTTTGATCTAAACTACAAATCACTATTAAGGCAGATGTCTGATAACTGTATAAAAATGGATATGGCTACTATAATTCCAACTAAGAGACTTTTATAGTTCACTCTGCCAACAAGGTGACCCACGCCATGCTCTTCAATATTTTGAATCCATTTTTCTGCAAATGAAAGCCCCTACCCACTTAATTTGCCTTATTCATAATCTGCTATTACTTACGTTGCAACCACTAAAACCCCAGTACTTTCTTGAGTGGGAAAAGGGGCTCAATTGCTCCCTCTCACGGGAATAAATAGTTAAATCTTGCCTTCTAACACACAAATTTGCCAAAGCCAGCACTGCACAGGAAAAAACTTTAAAAATCTAATGAAGTGGTTCCACTGCCTACACCTCCTACCCAAAATGTTTCCCAATACTCCTGACACATGCTGGTGTTGCTTAGCCTCAGTGGGCACTATGACCCACATTTGGTGGGAGTGCCCATAGTTAAATCAATTCTGCGATACAGTTTTTGACCTATACACAAAAGTAACTTCCAACTTAGTCCCTAAAACTCTGCCAAAAGGACTTCACTCCATGGTCCCACATTATCTTGACAAAGACAAGACAGGGCTTCTCCATTTCTTCCTCATTGCAGCTTGTGCTGTGATTCCCTAAAACTGGAAATCAAAGCATCCACCTTCTATAATCAGTTGGCAAGTTAAATGCTTTGATACAGCTGAAAGAACGTACAGCACAACTACACAATGGATATTCACAATTCTCTGAAGATGGCTCCCATAGATAATGTTTTGTAGCTGCTCTGATTTTGTGATGTAAGAAACCTATTCTCATCCTCAATTCGTCCTACTACCTTATGTGTTGGCATTCTCAGCCCTCAACCTGATGCACTAAGTGGATTAATGTGTTCTTCATACTCCTAATGCTCTCTCTCTCCCCTGCCTTTCTCCCTACTGTTCTGACTTCCTATTCTAACTTTGCTTACACCCTTGATTCATCCTCTTGCTACTTGATGGGCCTGCATGGGTGTCCACAAATAGGGGCAAGGCAGGGCAATTGCCCCCCCCCCTGGAATCATCAGGTTGTTGTTGGCTTGCAGACTGTGTGTTAAATTGTCCGCCGCAGCTGCAATCGCAGCCGTCGCAGACTTTTTTTCCTACGTCTGTTGTAGATAACTGTCTTTTTGTGCTTGGGTGGGGGAAGAAGAGGAAGGCTTTGTCAGCCACTCAACTACCTCCTTCATGTGTTATGACTGTATAGCACAGTTACTCTGAGATAGAAAAGGCAGACATGCCCTGCCATTAGATATTGAGGCTCAACCTGCAGAACCTGCTAGACTCCAACGAGATCTGCATGCAGAACCTCTGCCCATGGGCGTCCACAAATAGGGGCAAGGCAGGGCAACTGCCCCCCCCTGGAGTCATCAAGTTGTTGTTGGCTTGCAGACTGTGTGTTGAAATGTCCGCCGCAGCCGCAATCGTGGCCACTGCAGACTTTTTTTCCTACGTCTGTTTCTCTGCTGGCAGCTCTGAGCTCTCTCTGATCAACCACCGCGCTGCGGCAGCAATGGTCTGGTCTATGTTTTTCTCCTCACTCCTTCCACCACTGCTGCTCTGCCGAGCCAGGCCTGTTACCATTCTCCGCCCGAGCGGCGCAGCTGCTACCGCACACTGTGTCTTCTGGACCTGGTGTACCTGAGCAAGCCGCCCTCCCTGCCAGTGTCCTCTGAGGTGAGCTTGTGATAAGGGGGTGTGGGTTGGCCTGGTGTTCGCTACCCTCAGCTGGTGTGCTGTGAGAAGAGGATGGGGTGTTTGTTTCTGCCTCCCTGACTTGGTCTGATAAGGGGGGAGGCTGCTGTGTCCACCACCGTCCACTAATGTACTAACTCACTGCTTTTAGTTTAAAGGATGATTCAGTGATTGGTGTGCAATAATTTTCAATACAATTTTACCTGAGAGTCATTTTTTGATTTGACTTTACTTGCTTGCTGTTCCATATTTTGCTTGTTGTTTTTCCAATGCAGCTTTGAAAATGCCTGCTGGATTCCTGTGCAACTCCATGCGGTGCAGTTTTCAGCTCATTCATTTAACTGGGATGAAATCACATTGGATTGCACAAAAATGCAATGCACACACTACTTTTTCAAAAGCATACTGCACCAAATTGCATGGTACTATGGTACCAGGAGATCTGGGGCAGGCAAAAGCACTGCAATTGTGATCTGTGTTTGAGGTGTCCTTAGAAAAATATATATACACCTGCAGGAGATCACATACCCAGTACGTTTTGAACACAGTGTGGGAAACGCACACGGAACATGGATTTCCTGCACCACCTTCTGGTATAAATGAGTCCTTAAAGTGATACTAAAGGTTTTTTTAAAAAATAACAAACATATCATACTTGCCTCCACTGTGCAGCTTGTTTTGCACAGAGTGGCCCCGGACATCCTCTTCTGGGGTCCCTCGGCGGCTCTCGCGGATCCTCCCCCCACATTAGATAACCCCCTAGGAGAAGCACTCTCCCGAGGGGGTTACCCTGTGGGCGCGCTCCTGATTCATTCATTCGGCGTCCATAGACGTCAAGTGTATGACTTGGCCCTGCCCCCAGCACCATTGTCGAAAAGGGACCAAGCATGGGTGTCCATAAAATTATGCCCCCCCTGAAAAAAGTTCTGCGGACGCCCATGTGGGCCTGGGACTTACTGTATAGATTAGGGTTTAGCTTGGAAATCCCCTAAGATCCTGTTTATACAGACATATAGTTTTTGAAAGCATTAGCCTGAAGATCTTCATTTACAAAAGGCATTTACAAAGTGATTCACAAATCTTAATCATCTTTCTTGAGTAAAGTACGATGGATCACTTCAACTCAAGAGTGCAACCAGGTAAGAAACTTGTTTAAAGTTACAGTCAAAATTCCTATGTAGATGCACAATTCAGTCTGCTTGAGCTGGAAAGTGCTTTATTAGTTCCAAGAAAGCTTTAAATGGTGCACAAATGTGTGAGAAATCAATGCAGTACACAGCACAGAAAATTTACCTATACACTGTTTCCAGCATTTAGACAAAAATAGAGGACTTTTGTGGGCTGGCCCATTGGTTGGTAACCAAGATGGAGGAAAGGCACACCAAGACCAAGTAAAGTGGCACAGTAATTATTGGGATAAGTCTAAGTAACAAATAACAGGTGGAGAACAGCAACAAGGTATTTGCCTAAAAGTCTCAAAGCAAGTTGGTAGCAGCGTCTAACTAACAATAGATTTACAGGTGCAGAAACTCTCGGCAATGTTTTGGCAGAGTGGAATAGTTCCAGCACTTACTGTATAGTATCACCCTGAAAAGGCTTAAGTTACCAAAGCAGCATTTGATGACTGTATAAGCAACACTTAACAGACCAATGGCCCGATCCTTCTCACGGCTCCAGAGATGTCCCTCCTCCTCATGAACCTTCCCCTAGGCCTATACATTTTGTCCCTAACCAGCATGCATCCTGTCCCTTTCTTATCCACTTTGCTAATGCGCACCAACTGCAGTGGAGCAGTGCTATTTATTAGCAATGCCCTCACCAAAGATGGCCACAGAAGTCATATGATGTTGCACAGTTCAAATGGACCACTTGTTCCCTGGTGATTGGTGACACCTACAGAGGCTTCAGAGGAACAAAGTTCCTCTAATCCTCCATTACCTCTGTGCAAAGGCCAGCAACACAGGGCCATCTAATGAGGGGGATGGTCTCTGAAGGGAGGGGATCATGCTCTGCTTCAGTATGTCACAGTACATGTTGGCATTCGTGGTTCCCTAAATGAACTGTAGCTCCCCAGTGATGGCAGCATTCATGCAGCCCCAGACCATGACACTCCCACCACTATGCTTGACTGTAGGCAAGACACACTTGTCTTTGTACTCCTTACCTGGTTGCCGCCACACGCGCTTGACACCATCTGAACCAAATAAGTTTATCTTGGTCTCATCAGACCACGGGACATGGTTCCAGTAATTCATGTCCTTAGTCTGCTTGTCTTCAGCAAACTGTTTGCGATCTTTCTTGTGCATCATCTTTAAAAGAGGCTTCCTTCTGGGACGACAGCCATGCAGACCAATTTGATGCAGTGTGTGGCATATGTTCTGAGCACTGACAGGCTGACCCCCCCACCCCTTCAACCTCTGCAGCAATGCTGGCAGCACTCATATGTCTATTTCCCAAGCACAACCCCTGGATTTGACACTGAGCACGTGCACTCAACTTCTTTGGTCGACCATGGTGAGGCCTGTTCTGAGTGAAACCTGTCCTGTGTTAAACTGCTGTATGGTCTTGGCCACCATGCTGCAGCTCAGTTTCAGGGTCTTGACAATCTTCTTATAGCCTAGGCCATCTTTATGTACAGCAACAATTCTTTTTTTCAGATCCTCAGATAGTTCTTTGCCATGAGGTGCCATGATGAACTTCAAGTGACCAGTATGAGAGTGTGAGAGTGAGTAACACCAAATTTAACACACCTGCTCCCCATTCACACCTGAGACCTTGTAACACTAATGAGTAACATGACACCGGGGAGGGAAAATGGCTAATTGGGCCCAATTTGGACATTTTCACTTAGGGGTGTATTCACTTTTATTGCCAGTGGTTTAGACATTAATGGCTGTGTGTTGAGTTATTTTGAGGGGACAGCAAATTTACACTGTTATACAAGCTGTACACTCACTACTTTACATTGTAGCAAAGTGTTATTTCTTCAGTGTTGTCACATGAAAGGATATAATAAAATATTTACAAAAATGTGAGGGGTGATCTCACTTTTGTGAAATATCCTCTTTAATTTTTAATGTGCTGATGATAAAAGGTACACAATCAAGGGTCATGACTGAAGACAAATATCTGTAAGAAATGTGAAAAAAGCTCTGCTTGTTTTTTCCTGCTAAAATAAACAGAAGAAACATGAACGATTTGTGCTGTAATTACTTGCATTTTAATGTATTTTTTTTTCCCAATATCTACTTTACAATAGTAAGCTATTTTATTTGGCTTTCTTGCTATCTCTCCACTTCCATTATTTCATGGTGACATTCTTGGAACACTGCAGCAAGTGCAGACAATGGTTGAAGTAAACTGGTAGCTTTATTCATTCAAAATGCACCAGAAAAGCTGTTTTAAATATCTGTCAATAACTTGTTTGATTTAAAAAGGAAGAAAATAAGGCATGTGTCAGGCTGAATAGAAGGAAGATTATTATCAGTTTCAGATCATTATGTCTGCCATAAATAGATTTTGTTCTTTAGCAAAGCTGAATACAATGCAAGGTTTTGCCATATTTGGTTGCATGCAGTACATGTATTTCCACAAACCTATTTACATACCAATGTGTTCACACATAAAAAATATTAACATCCTAGGTAAAAGTGTAATATAAGCAAAATGCAATAAATGCAGTGGTTTTGATTTTGTTCTGATTTTATAAAGTGTGAAGTGGGGTGAAGTGAAGTGTACAAACACACTTGAGGAATTAAAGCCTAACACCAGGTTTTAGTGAGCTGGTCAAAATTATCTATTTTCTGCACTAACATATGAAGCAGCTGTGTGCAGTATATATATACACTGTATATAGCCTCAGCTGGAAATGATAAACAGTGCTCTGTTCCAGCAGTGGGCTGGAGAATACCCATCCTGCTCTCAGGCAAAATCAAGTCGGGCTGGGAGCTGCTTAACCACTCATAGGAAGCTTTGAATTCTTTGAATAAATATAAAGCTTCCCCTGATTGGCTGATGGAGAGGCAGGCAAATAGTATCATGATCTCATACTCGGTTAATCAGAGGAAGCTTTGTATTCATTCATACAATACAAAGCTTCTTGTGAATAACTGAGCAGTGCTCATCCTGACTTGATTATGTTCCGGGAGTGGGAACATAATAAACTTTCTGTCCTGTTGCCGTAACACGTCACATCCACTTCATACTGTATTTAGCAGATGCTACATACAGTTTATATAGTGCACAAAGTTGCTGAATCTGTTGCTAAATCATCCAGCCTGGTCCAAACAAACTATTTAAACTTCACTAAAACCCAGAGTTAGTCTTTAAAAAAGTAGAGTTTCTTCAGACCAGGTTTTCCTAGGTTTTGTAAATGTTTGGTGATTGTAAAGTTTTTTTAAAAATAACAAACATGTCATACTTACCTTCTCTGTGAAATGGCAGCCTTTTCTGGTCCCCCACTAGCTCTCCCGGCTTTTCTGATTGCCCCATAGCAAGCCCCCTGCTATGGAGGCACTCATGCTGGCTTGATCCTGAGCTGCACTGTCTGCGTCTATTGACACACAAAAAGCGCCTCAACCCCATCCCCCATTCTCACCTCACAGGCTGTGAATGAAAGCAACAGAAGCCAATGGCTCCAGCTATGTGGCATGTTCACTAATGCCAGGAGCATGGCGGACAAGATGGGTGAACTAGAGATACTGTTGTACAAGGAGGATTTGGATTTTGTGGGAATTTCAGAGACCTGGTTCAACAGCTCTCATGATTGGCTGGCAAACATTCAAGGATATACCCTATACCGCAAGGATAGAGAGGGTAAAAAAGGGGGAGGGGTATGCCTATATATCAAGAATAATGTACAAGTGAATGTGAGAGATGACATCACTGAGGGAGCTAGGGAGGAGGTGGAATCTTTATGGGTAGAGCTCCAAAGGGATGAAGCTAAGGGGAAAATAATACTGGGAGTATGCTATAGGCCCCCTAACCTGAGGGAGGAAGTGGAGATGGATCTCCTATCACAAATTGGATTAGCAGCAAGGATGGGAAGTGTTATCATAATGGGGGACTTTAATTATCTAGACATAGACTGGGCGGAGGGAACCGCGCATTCATTTAAGGCTCGCCAGTTCCTTAATGTCTTGCAGGACAATTTTATGGGTCAGATGGTAGACGCACCAACTAGAAATAAAACATTACTGGATCTACTGATTACCAACAATACAGACCTGATCACAGATGTGGAAATACGGGGCAATTTAGGTAACAGCGATCACAGGTCAATTAGTTTCAGTATAAATCACACAAATAGGAAACATGAAGGGAACACAAAGACACTGAATTTCAAAAGAGCCAACTTCCCTAATCTACAAACCTTGCTAAAAGGCATAAATTGGGATAAAATATTAGGAACAAAGAATACAGAGGAGAGATGGGTTTGCTTTAAGAGCATATTAAATAAGGGCATTAGCCAATGTATCCCATTGGGTAATAAATTTAAAAGAGCGAACAAAAATCCATGATGGCTTAACTCCAATGTAAAAATGCATATAAAAGCAAAGGAGAAGGCCTTCAAAAAATACAAGGTTGAGGGATCATCCTCCGCATTCAGACTTTATAAAGAATGCAATAAGAAATGTAAGGGTGCAATTAGGACGGCTAAGATAGAACATGAAAGACACATAGCGGAGGAGAGCAAAAAAAATCCCAAGAAATTCTTTAAGTATGTAAAAAGGAAAAAAGGGAGGACAGACAATATTGGCCCCATAAAGAATGAGGAAGGACATCTGGTTACAAAGGATGGGGAGATGGCAAAGGTATTGAATTTATTCTTCTCCTCAGTCTTCACGAGTGAATCGGGGGGCTTCAGTAACCAAAACTGCAGTGTTTATTCTCATGACACAACACAAGAAGCACCTACATGGTTAACAGAGGACGGAATTAAAATTAGACTTGAGAAACTTAACATTAATAAATCACCGGGACCAGATGGCTTGCATCCGAGGGTACTTAGGGAACTCAGTCAGGTGATTGCCAGACCGTTGTTCCTAATTTTTACAGACAGTCTATTGACTGGAATGGTACCAGCTGATTAGAGAAAAGCCAATGTAGCACCAATATTTAAAAAGGGCCCAAAAAACATCCCTGGGAATTACAGACCAGTTAGCCTAACATCAATAGTATGTAAACTCTTGGAGGGGATGATAAGGGACTATATACAAGATTTTAGTAATAAGAATGATATCATTAGCAGTAATCAGCATGGATTCTTGAAGAATCGTTCTTGCCAAACCAATCTATTAACCTTCTATGAGGAGGTGAGTTGCCATCTAGATAAAGGAAGGCCCGTAGACGTGGTGTATCTGGATTTTGCAAAAGCATTTGACACAGTTCCCCATAAACGTTTACTGTACAAAATAAGGTGTGTTGGCATGGACCATAGGGTGAGTACATGGATTGAAAACTGGCTACAAGGGTGTGTTCAGAGAGTGGTGATAAATGGGGAGTACTCGGAATGGTCAGGGGTGGGTAGCGGGGTCCCCCAGGGTTCTGTGCTGGGACCAATCCTATTTAATTTGTTCATAAACGGGGGGGCGTGGCTTAGCGCATGGAGCTGTAGGACGCACATCGCGGCAGCTCCCGGTCCTGACGATCTCCACGGGGCCCTATCTCCTCTACCATCACCCATCCAGCTACCAAGACTGCCCAGATGGGTAAAGGAAAGCCCAGGGACCACTCGAAGCCCGCCGGTGACCGGACACAGAGCGATTTGGGGAACTTTGTGACCCGTTCCTCCGCGGCCTACCAGAACCAGAGAGCCTCCAAGATGGCGGCGGCGCCTCCGTCTCCGGCCCGCTCCTCACATGCAGACGCCGAACAGGTACGATCTAGAGGCCGCTCAGCCTCCCTCACAGACCTGGAGCCCCCACTATACCACCCACACAGCCCCCAAAGCCTCTCACAGGCCTCCCTGTGCTCCGGGGACGGATGGGACATAGAGTCGCAGATGCGATCCATGCATGCCTACCTCCGCTCTTTACCCACTAAAACTGACTTTGAACATTATGTCTCCCGCATGGAGAAGTCATACAGGAAAGAGATTGCTGAGCTTAAGAGGGATCTAGGGACTAGAATGGAAGATGTAGAAAATACCACTGACGGCATGTGCAACACTTTACAGTCCCATGAAGAGATCCTTAATACCCACACTAACATACTACAACAACTCATGTACCACCAGGATGACATCGAAAACCGTAGCAGACGGAACAATATTAGAATCCGTGGCATACCAGAAGCTATAGATCACAACGATTTACATGGAGCAGTCACTGCCATATTTAACCAAATCCTACAGCAACCCAAAGATACCCCTATTGAGCTGGACAGAGTTCATAGAACCTCAGGCCCGCGTAATACTGATTCCTCTTTTGTTCGGGACACACTATGCAGGGTGCACTTTTATAAAGTTAAAGAGGAGATCATGAAAGCAGCCAGCACACAGGACTCCATTCGGCTGAATGACACCCCAGTAATGCTGCTGCCTGACCTATCACGCCAAACTCTGGCCATGCGACGCGCACTTAAACCGATTACATCTGTCCTCCAGGAAAGAAAAATCAAATATCAATGGCGGTTCCCTTTCCAATTACGGGTTCATCATGAAGGCAAAACGGCCCTTTTCCGCACATTAGGAGATCTACCAAGGTTCCTGAGCACCCTGGAGCTACCCCAGATCTCCCTGCCAGACTGGCCCCTTCCCTCTGCTACTCCGGGACTTCCATTCCACACACAATGGCAGAAGACGAACAAGAACAAGCGACCAAGAAGCTCTCCTCAGAAGTCTCCAGACGGCTGACCGGTCTCTAGATCCTGCAGACACCACATCTTTACCTTACCACCGTGACTATTATATTGTTCTTTTTGATCTCTTCTCCCTTTTTTCCCTTTTTTTTTCCTTCCCCTCAAAGAAGGAAAGAAGAGGAAAGTGGTGCAGGCCGCATACCCTTGAACCACTTTTAAGTGGCAAAAAACTCCCTGGACTACCTACCTGTCTACTACATTAGTAGTGCTACAGATCCAACACCCCCCCTCCCCCCCCCTCTTTTTTTTTTTTTTTGTTCCTTTTTTTGCATCAACATTTTTGCAGATGCCTATCTGTCCCCCCACATTATCCTAATTGGATGTCCTTTTCAGGATGATCCTTTCACCATTTTTTCTCTATTATTATCTACTGTTTATTTTATTTTTAATATATATTTTTTCTCTTTTGTGGGGACAAGGCTGGGGTGGATGGGTCCTTTAATTATGACTTATCCCCCCCACCCATATAGGAACTCGCTCCTAACTACGACTTAATATGTGAAAGTCTTATAGCAGCGCTTACATGTTTTTTTTTTTTTTTGTTTTTTTTTTTTGTTTTGTTTTGTTAGGGAGGATGTGGGGGCACACCCGTTATATGTGACAGGTTGTTATCTATATGTTTTTACCATGTTACCTTATGACAACAAATTGATGGTTATATAATGTTTTCACCAGCTTCTACTCCCCCCGTGGACCCCGGGACCGGGAGGCGCTCTAGGTGCTCACCACATTCCCCCCCTTAGGACTTGTAGTGCCTGTTTGCGCACTTTATTGATGCTAGTTTATAAGCACTTTACAGAAATATTTCTACATTAAAAAGATTACCTAATGCTACCACCCAGTGGCTTACCTTTTTACCTATTTCTCTTTCTCACTTTATCCCTCTCTTTACCTCTTTCCTTTTCCACTTCTTCTTCTTTCCCTACCTACCCACTTACTTCACTCCTCTACCCTTGGGCTGGATGGACCTCGGCGCGGCTGCTATTAACATATGCTGTTACCTCTCCTCATTCCCACTATGTCGTCACTTGAGCATCTAACTCTATCGTCCTATAATTGTAGAGGCTTCAATACCCCCGAAAAAAGAAGCCAGGTGTTATACCACTTTCATAAGACTAAAACTAAAATCCTTCTTCTACAAGAAACGCATTTCCGGGGTTCAGAGATTCCATCCCTCAAAAACCCTCACTTTCCCCAATGGTTCCACAGTACGAACCTCCATACAAAATCCAAAGGGGTGTCTATAGCTTTTCATAAATCATTCCACCCAGAAGTCTTAGACTCCCTGATAGACCCGCTAGGGCGTTATTTATTCCTCAAACTTAAATTTAATTCTTCTATCTTTACAGTGGCTAATGTCTATGGACCAAACCAGGAGCAGGGGAACTTTCTGTCCAAGGTTCTAAACAAATTGCTATCATTTGGGGGTCCTTGTGTCATCCTAGGTGGTGACCTCAACACAACTCTTTCTCCAGCCGTGGACACTTCTTCGGGTAAGTCAGCCATGTCCCACACGACCCTTACACACATCAAATCCCTTCTACACTCGGCACAGCTCGTAGACATATGGAGGATACAACATCCCCTAGAGAGAGACTACAGTTGTTACTCAGTAGCCCATAAATCCTATAGCCGTATCGATTACTTTTTAATCTCCCAATCCTTACTAGACATACCACTCAAGGCCTCCATAGGAAATATCCTTTGGTCGGACCACGCTCCCGTACACCTCAACCTAGCACATCCACCAAAATCCCGCACTAAGACCTCATGGCGACTTAATGACAATTTATTGACTGACTCGGTATGTGTTGCAGCAGTTAAAAAAACGATTAGTGACTTCATTACAGATCACCGCCAAGATGATACTAATCCCCTCACCAAATGGGAAGCTCTGAAATGTGTAATCAGAGGGACACTAATCCAGCATGGCTCTCGGCTAAAAAAAGCCAGAATGGCCGATATCTCACGTCTCTTATCTCTGATTAAAACGCTTGAAGTTACACATAAGCGAGACTTAGACCCTGCAACATATACTGACCTATCTAATGCACGCAGAGACCTGCTCCGTTTACTCGATGCTAATTCCCTTATAGCCAGAGACCAAGGACGCAACCGACATTACACTCTAGCCAATAAATGTGGACAACACCTTGCGAGAGTTCTCCATCCTCGCCCCCCACGCCGACCTATTCCACAAATCTGTACATCTGACCAACGAAAAATTAATAATCCCAGTGGCATTTCTGACGCATTTAAACAATACTACTCAAACTTATACAATCTCCACACTCCAAACGGGACGACCCCTACTAACGACACACACCTATCCTCCATGCAAGACTACATCTCTGACACAGCTCTACCACATCTAAACCCTGAACAGACAGCTACCATGGACGACCCCCTTACAACAGAGGAATTCACTGCCGCTATTAAAAACCTGAAAAATGGTAAATGCCCTGGCCCCGATGGGTTCTCCCCGAGATTCTACAAATACTTTGCTCAACATCTGACCCCGTTACTAACTAGCGCGTTTAACTCTATAGACGATAACCATCTTCCCTCTAGAGACCTCCTAGCAGCTAATATTTCAGTAATACCCAAACCTGGTAAAGACCCCGCTCAATGCAGCAGTTATCGCCCCATTTCACTCCTTAACCTGGATATTAAACTTTACGCCAAGGTCCTGGCTAACCGTCTATCCCCTATTCTACCATCACTAATACATAGAGACCAGGTGGGATTTGTCCCTGGCCGAGAAGCCAGGGACAATACCACAAAAACTATTCACCTCATTTCCTATATCCGAAAACACAACTTAAAAGCTTGCCTGCTCTCGTTTGATGCCGAGAAGGCCTTTGACCGGGTCAATTGGGACTTTTTACGCCTCTCTTTGCAACAGATTGGACTTGGCTCCACTTTTGTCTCTAGGGTCATGGCCCTATACTCACGTCCCTCAGCGTCAGTTCTGGTCAATGGTTCCTCCTCCGCTTCATTCCAGATTTCAAATGGCACACGACAGGGCTGCCCCCTGTCTCCCCTCCTTTTTGTTTTAGTGATCGAACACCTAGCCCAAGCCATTAGACAAAATACATCTATAGTAGGAATTCAGACACCCTCATCTCAACACAAACTCTCGCTTTACGCAGATGATTTATTAGTCTACATACAACACCCTCACACTACTCTGCCCTCCTTGATGTACGAATTTCGTAGATTTGGACAGTTTAGCAACTTCAAACTGAACATGTCTAAGACTGAGGCCTTAAACATATCATTACCCAGTACCACCCTTACCCAACTACAGACTAATTTTCCCTTCCAATGGGGTTCCAGAGGCATCTCCTACCTAGGGATCACGATTCCTGCCAATCTCTCTGATCTCTATACTTTAAATTATATACCCCTTCTGACCAGGATTAGAAAGGAATTAGACTCATGGAACCCCTCCACATTACCTTGGTTTGGGCGCATTAATACATTGAAAATGGACACCCTACCAAAATTGCTATATTTATTTCAAACCGTACCTATTCTGGTCCCTAAACAATTTTTCACGTCTCTTCGCTCTATGTCCATAAGATTCATATGGCAAAATGGCATGTCCCGCATTCGCCACAACTTACTCACATATCCCAAAATACAAGGCGGAGTAGGCCTACCTGACTATGAGCAGTACCATAGAGCTGCACTGTTATCCCGGGTCTTAGAATGGTTCCCTCACCCTTTCCCCAAAGCATCCACCATGGTGGAACAGGATCTAACCACTTTGGATCTCAGGGCCTTGCTTTGGGGATACGGACGACATTTACATGTCGTCTCCTCTACTTCCCCACTGACGATTGCAGCTTTACACTATTGGTATAAGAAAGGCATACAGACCCTCCTATCCTCAGACCCTTCTCCACTCACTTCCCTATTTGACCACCCCGCACTCCCTCAGGATGAAGGCTCTACCACAATCGGCCCATATTTACGCTCTATATGGCCTGTAGCGAGATCATTTGTAAACCCTACCTCTGGGGCACCCATCCTTCCAAATACACAAGGTAATTGGCTCACAGCCCTCTGTATATCTTCCTATTGCTCTGACCTGTTCTCCACATCCAAAATCCACAGACCCTTAACGGAATTTGAACAACTGTGTTCCCTAGCGGAAACCCCCAGACATTTACTTTCCACCCTATACACGATACAAATTACACTACTCCATAACCGACCCCCCTCATACACCAAGAAGTGGGCCACGGAACTGGGAAGAGAACTTCATTCAGAGGATTGGCAAAAATCATATTACTTTACACATAAATCCTCAATTTCCTGTTATACACAGGAAAAAAAATTTAAGATTCTTTCCCGATGGTACAAGGACCCCCAATCCCTCAACAAAATTTTCCCCTCGGTCCCATCCTCCTGTTGGAGATGTGGCTCAGAAGATGGAAGTTACCTACATATATGGTGGAACTGCTCATCTATTCAACCGCTTTGGTCCCAGATTTTCTCCATTTACAGTAGTCTCTATGATCAACCCCTGCCACCCTCCCCAGAAATAGCATTACTGTCCATGCTCCCTGGTTCCATCACTTCACAGAAACGTTCCCTTTTACGCTTTTTTTTATCGGCTGCCAGGCAAATCATACCCTTATTTTGGAAAACCCCCACTAGACCCCCACTTACTTTGTGGGTGACGACAATGAATGACATTATGCGCATGGAGGAAAGGTTGGCCTTGGATAACGATACTTTTGATAAATTCAAAACTTTATGGCTTATCTGGATTGAATACTCAACATCAGACGCCTTGAAAACTTTATTGACTACCTGAGATTAGACACATTTGTTCATCTTTAATACTTTTTGCATATACTGCCGTGCCGAGGTCTGCTCCACGCCCCTTCCCTTCCCCCATATCCTATCCCTCTTTTTCCTTTTCCTTTCGTTTCTCTTTTCCCTCTCCTTGCTTTTCTGAACTCTGTTATGACCTTATAGTCAGTGATTACAGTCTCTCCTAGACTAATTTATAAGTCTTTATAGACAGTCTATTACTATATTGTATTACCGGTTGATGATAGTCCCCTTCCACGCAAGATTTAACCAAACACTGTACGCTGGACTAAGAAATATTCAATGATGTCTTTGTCATCAATAACTGACTACCAATGTTTGTGTATAAATATTCTTTGATATTGTTAATAATAAAAAATATATTTGACACTAATTTGTTCATAAACGACCTGGAGGATGGGATAAACAGTTCAATCTCTGTATTTGCAGACGATACTAAGCTAAGCAGGGCAATAACTTCTCCGCAGGATGTGGAAATCTTGCAAAAAGACCTGAACAAATTAATGGGGTGGGCGACTACATGGCAAATGAGGTTCAATGTAGAAAAATGCAAAATAATGCATTTGGATGGCAAAAATATGAATGCAATCTATACACTGGGGGGAGAACCTCTGGGGGAATCTAGGATGGAAAAGGACCTGGGGTCCTAGTAGATGATAGGCTCAGCAATGGCATGCAATGCCAAGCTGCTGCTAATAAAGCAAACAGAATATTGGCATGCATTAAAAGGGGGATCAACTCCAGAGATAAAACGATAATTCTCCCGCTCTACAAGACTCTGGTCCGGCCGCACCTGGAGTATGCTGTCCAGTTCTGGGCACCAGTCCTCAGGAGGGATGTACTGGAAATGGAGCGAGTACAAAGAAGGGCAACAAAGCTAATAAAGGGTCTGGAGGATCTTAGTTAGGAGGAAAGGTTGCGAGCACTGAACTTATTCTCTCTGGAGAAGAGACGCTTGAGAGGGGATATGATTTCAATTTACAAATACTGTACTGGTGACCCCACAATAGGGATAAAACTTTTTCGCAGAAGAGAGTTTAATAAGACTCGTGGCCACTCATTACAATTAGAAGAAAAGAGGTTTAACCTTAAACTACGTAGAGGGTTCTTTACTGTAAGAGCGGCAAGGATGTGGAATTCCCTTCCACAGGCGGTGGTCTCAGCGGGGAGCATTGATAGCTTCAAGAAACTATTAGATAATCACCTGAATGACCGCAACATACAGGGATATGTAATGTAATACTGACACATAATCACACACATAGGTTGGACTTGATGGACTTGTGTCTTTTTTCAACCTCACCTACTATGTAACTATGTAACTATGTAGCTTCTGCATCATGTGATGAAGGGAAGATTGAGCAGTGCCGCTGCTCACGGGCACAACACTGGGTTGAGATTGGGGTCAGGTAACAATATGGGGGAGGGGTTGAGCTGGTCACAAATGTTTTTTAACCTTAACACATAAAATGCATTAAGGTAAAAAAATAACCTTCTGCCTTTAGAATCACTTTACGTTTACTGTAGTACAGTTACCTCTCTTCAAACTTGAGTAAATCAAGTCTTTTGTATCTGCTACATCTGTAGAAACTAGAATATAGGGCACTTTAGAGATTAATAGACCATTCAGCTCATGACAGACTGATATTCAGCACAAGTGTGAAGTTTTTTTAAACAGAACTCTAGACTGTAGCGACAGTAATTCAAATGAGGCTACATTCACCAAGACAAAGTCAGATCTACATTAGATTGTCCTTAATTTTAAAGAATATCTAAAGCTACAACCTTTTTTAATATTAGATAGAGCAGGGATGGCCTAAAGCTCATGACAATTTTTTTTTCTAAACTTCTTGGCATTTGGGAGATTTCCTTCCTTTCGTGTCCTGGAGACACAACAGAAAGTTAGTGGAAAGTGAGGAAAATTCTATTTTAGACACTGGAAAGGGTATCCCCAATGATAAATTCTTTCTTGCCTTGCTTTGATGACAACTGTAAAATGTGGATTTTTTATTACTTTATGATCCAGTGGCAATAATCACCATGAGAAAATGGGGAGGGTTAGAATTCCACCAGTAGAAACACAGACAGCAATGCAAACGGGATTGTCATAACTGTCATAACTACCATTAAATTCAGGTAATCCCATTTTTAAAAAATGTAATGTAGGCCTAAAGGGTGAGGCAGAGGCATGGGCATCCACAGAACTTTTTTCAGGGGGGGGGCATAATTTTATGGACACCCATGCTTGGTCCCTTTACGACAATGGTGCTGGGGGGCGGGGCAAAGTCATACACTTGGCGTCTATGGACGCCGAATGAATGAATCAGGAGCGCGCCCGCAGGGTAACCCGCTCGGGAGAGCACTTCTCCTAGGGGGTTATCTAATGCGGGGGAGGAGCCGCGAGAGCCGCCGAGGGACCCCAGAAGAGGATGTCCGGGCCACTCTGTGCAAAACAATCTGCACAGTGGAGGCAAGTATGATATGTTTGTTATTTTTTAAACAAACTTTAGTATCACTTTAAGAACTCGTTTATACCAGAAGGTGGCACAGGAAATCCATGTTCTGCATGCGTTTCCCACACTGTGTTCAAAACGCACTGGGTATGTGATCTCCTGCAGGTGTATATATATTTTTCTAAGGACACCTCAAACACAGATCACAATTGCAGTGCTTTTGCCTGCCCCAGATCTCATGGTACCATAGTGCCATGCAATTTGGTGCAGTACGCTTTTGAAAAAGTAGTGTGTGCATTGCATTTTTGTGCAATCCAATGTGATTTCATTCCAGTTAAATGAATGAGCTGAAAATTGCACCGCATGGAGTTGCACAGGAATCCAGCAGGAATTTTCAAAGCTGCATTGGAAAAACAACAAGCAAAATATGGAACAGCAAGCAAGTAAAGTCAAATCAAAAAATGACTCCCAGGTAAAATTTTATTGAACATTATTGCACTCCAATCACTGAATCACCCTTTAAACTAAAAGCAGTGAGTTAGTACATTAGTGGATGGTGGTGGACACAGCAGCCTCCCCCCTTATCAGACCAAGTCAGGGAGGCAGAAACAAACACCCCACCCTCTTCTCACAGCACACCAGCTGAGGGCAGCGAACACCAGGCCAACCCACACCCCCTTATCACAAGCTCACCTCAGAGGACACTGGCAGGGAGGGCGGCTTGCTCAGCCTCAGGCACACCAGGTCCAGAAGACACAGTGTGCGGTAGCAGCTGCGCCACTCGGGCGGAGAATGGTAACAGGCCTGGCTCAGCAGAGCAGCAGTGGTGGGAGGAGTGAGGAGGAAAACATAGCCCAGACCATTGCTGCCGCAGCGTGGTGGTTGATCAGGGAGATCTCAGAGCAACCAGCAGAGAAACAGACGTAGGAAAAAAAGTCTGCGGTGGCCGCGATTGCACACAGTCTGCAAGCCAACAACAACCTGATGATTCCAGGGGGGGGGGGGGCAATTGCCCTGCCTTGCCCCTATTTGTGGACGCCCATGGGCAGAGGTTCTGCATGCAGAGCTAGTTGGAGTCTAGCAGGTTCTGCAGGTTGAGCCTCAATATCTAATGGCAGGGAATGTCTGCCTTTTCTATCTCAGAGTAACTGTGCTATACAGTCATAACACATGAAACAGGTAGTTGAGTGGCTGACAAAGCCTTCCTCTTCTTCCCCCTCCCAAGCACAAAAAGACAGTTATCTAAAACTGCTAGTAATGTGCCTTCTTCTTTCTCCCTCTCTTCTTCTAAACCTGCTGTAGCCCCAGAAGCTGGCATTGAGGTGTTGGCAGAATTGTTTGATCACACAATCACTGATGTGCTATAGGAGGATAATCTCGGTCATGTGCAAATATTTCTCATTTCAGATATCAAGGATTGGGAAGGGGCAGCAAAAGCGATTATGCTCTAGAAGCTGACGTTTACTTGAGATAGGGCTCCAGTGATGAGAAGGGGGTGAATGTCTAAAGGTGTCACTGACTGTAAAAGGAGGAAACTTCAGAGAGAAAGTGAAATCAGCAGAGAAAGGCAAATTCGTCCAGGGACAGCTTGCGGAGGACTGAAGTGAGCATTCTTCCTAATCCATGTGGTGGCACTGTCCCACAGGTACAAACCACTGCTACCCTCAGGACCAGTCTACAGTGCTCCACAGAACTGGATAGGAGAAGCACCTCAAGAAGGGAAATCAGCAGCAGAAGGCTTGTACTTTTCCTCTTCATTCCTCGCTTTCCACACCTTAGCCGCTCCAAGATTTTTCTGCTTCATCCACCACAACATCTGCAGCCTCCAGTTACAGGTAGTAATAGATCTGATTTTTGTTTCATTTGGTGCACACATTCAAAATTCCATGAAATGTTGATAATTGACTTTCTCTATTTTCAAAGCTCATAGTCAAAAACTTTTCAAACAAATGGCATTGCTATGGGATACAATGTATTTTTTTTTCTAAAATTCTCATTTGAGAGTGAGCAAATGATAAGACTTGACTAGGGAGCGCCGAAGACAAAGATAATACTTCAGAGACTGGTTGAACTGACCCAACAATGCTTCCTTCTGGTTCCAGACCTGATTTTTATCTCCAGGGTTAAGTACTTTGCCGGACGGCATGTTATAATTACCGCACGATATTGAGGTGGGGAGAGACAGTTTTTGTTATTTGTGTTACACCTCCCACCTTTTTTCTTTATCGCTTTTTGAATGTTCCACGCTGCACTAGGCACTAGGCACTTGGTTGTCCCCCTCTCAAAGTCTTTTACCTAGCTGGATGATAAGAGTTTTGGACATTACTGTTCTATTATGTAGGAATTTTCTTCAGTCGGTGAGGCCTCTCCCCTCCCGACTCTATCGGAATAAGGATTCATGTTTTTGTTTTCTTCTTCTTCTGCATTTTTTTTTTTTATTTTATTTTTATGTGGTATTCTAATAAATGTCATTAAAGGTTTACTGTAGCTTTATCAATTACTCAAAATTGTGGTAGGCCTCTCAGGTGTATAGGTGACACATTCCATCTGATGAGAAATTTCACCCTAAAGTGGTGAGGGCCCTCAGCAGACCGCTCCTCGAGGCCTTACCCTATCAGTGTTCACTCAGATATACAATGGGTATTAAGGTAATATCTCATAATATCAGGGGCTTTAACTCCCCTCAGAAAAGGAAAAAAGTCTTTTTCAATTGAAGGTGGATATCTTGCTCCTTCAGGAGACCCACTTCTCAGAATCTAATCATCCGTCATCTTTCAATAGGTCTTATAGAATGGGCTATTATACCACTTTTGGATCCAGGTCTCGAGGGGTGGCGATTCTTAAAAGGAATACAATAGTGTTCGATGTGGAACATGTTTATAAAGACCCATTGAGAAGATTTCTTATTATTCAGGGCATGCTACAGGGTAAGGCGGTCACTATTGCCAATGTACAGTGAGGCAAAAAAGTATTTAGTCAGCCACCAATTGTGCAAGTTCTCCCACTTAAAAAGATGAGAGAGGCCTGTAATTGTCGTTATAGGTATACCTCAACTATGAGAGACAAAATGTGGAAACAAATCCAGACAATCACATTGTCTGATTTTTGAAAGAATTTATATAAATAATTGTGTCTGCGCTGGGAAGTAGATAATATAAAAAAGTGAAAAAAAGTATGTGATAAATAATAAATATCAATAATTCAATAAGAAAACTATAAATGTCAATAATCAAAGAAAATCAAAAATATATACTAAGCAATAATATGTGCAAACCGTCTGTGATATATGACCAAAGTGCAACATGCAAAAAAAATTATTAATATAAAATCCAAGTGCTGATTGCATAACAATAGAGTATCCACGTCTAAGTTCAAAAAAGTTCATAAGTAACAAACGTAAAGTGCATAAATATAGTGTCCATAAAAACTGGTATCCATCATGCTCATCCTTAACAGTGTGCAAAATAAAGCATGCTTCAGTGCTCTCCTGTGACCCCCAACCGCGTATGCGCTCACCTCTGAGCGTGTGACACAGTAACTAAACAGTGTCTAAACACGCATTGGAGCCACTCCTGGGCTCATACAGGGTATGCTGATGCTGATCTCCAACTCGCTCAGATAACATCAATGATTTCACATATAAGAAAGAAGAAACTGCATAGCGTAATATAGTCAGGGATTTATTAAATAAACTAAACAATTCCCCTCATGAGGGTACTCACAATGTACAGGTGCGTGAGTGCACCATCCTATCCAGAGTATAATATGCAGGAAATGCTCGTATGGCGTGCGGTGTGGTGTGTTAGTCTCCTCTGCTCCTCCGTGCTGACAGCTCCGTCCTGGCCCCTCCCCTACGCATGTTCGGCACAGGGATCACGTGCCTTCATCTGGGGGATTTATTTGCAAATTATGGTGGAAAATAGGTATTTGGTCAATATCAAAAGTTCTTCTCAATACTTTGTTATATATCCTTGTAAAGTAGTGAGTGTACAGCTTGTATAACAGTGTAAATTTGCTGTCCCCTCAAAATAACTCAACACACAGCCATTAATGTCTAAACTGCTGGCAACAAAAGTGAGTACACCCCTAAGTGAAAATGTCCAAATTGGGCCCAATTAGCCATTTTCCCTCCCCAGTGTCATGTGACTCATTAGTGTTACAAGGTCTCAAGTGTGAAGCAGGTGTGTTAAATTTGGTGTTACCGCTCTCACTCTCTCATACTGGTCACTTGAAGTTCAACATGGCACCTCATGGCAAAGAACTCTCTGAGGATCTGAAAAAAAGAATTGTTGCTGTACATAAAGATGACCTAGGCTATCTATAAGAAGATTGTCAAGACCCTGAAACTGAGCTGCAGCATGGTGGCCAAGACCATACAGCAGTTTAACACAGGACAGGTTTCACTCAGAACAGGCCTCACCATGGTCAACCAAAGAAGTTGAGTGCACGTGCTCAGTGTCATATCCAGGGGTTGTGTTTGGGAAATAGACGTATGAGTGCTGCCAGCATTGCTGCAGAGGTTGAAGTGGAGGGGGGGTCAGCCTGTCAGTGCTCAGACCATACGCCACACACTGCATCAAATTGGTCTGCATGGCTGTCGTCCCAGAAAGAAGCCTCTTCTAAAGATGATGCACAAGAAAGAGCGCAAACAGTTTTCTGAAGACAGGCAGACTAAGGACATGGATTACTGGAACCATGTCCTGTGGTCTGATGGGACCAAGATAAACGTATTTGGTTGAGGTGGTGTCAAGCGCGTGTGGCTGCAACCAGGTGAGGAGTACAAAGACAAGTGTGTCTTGCCTACAGTCAAGCATAGTGGTGGGGGTGTCATGGTCTGGGGCTGCATGAGTGCTGCCGGCACTGGGGAGCTACAGTTCATTGAGGAAACCACGAATGCCAACATGTACTGTGACATACTGAAGCAGAGCATGATCCCCTCCCTTCAGAGACTGGGCCACAGGACAGTATTCCAACATAAGAACCCCAAACACACCTCCAAGACGACCATTGCCTTGCTAAAGAAGCAGAGGGTAAAGGTGATGGACTGGACAAGCATGTCTCCAGACCTTAACCTTTGAGCATCTGTGGGGCATACTCAAACAAGGTAGAGGAGCGCGAGGTCTCTAACATCCACCGGCTCTGTGATGTCGTCATGGAGGAGTGGAAGAGGACTCCAGTGGCAACCTGTAAAGCTCTGGTGAACTCCATGCGCAAAGGGGTTAAGGCAGTGCTGGAAAATAATGGTGGCCACACAAAATATTGACAATTTGCGCCCAATTTGGACATTTTCACTTAGGGGTGTACTCACTTTTGTTGCCAGCGGTTTAGACATTAATAGCTGTGTGTTAAGTTATTCTGAGAGGACAGCAAATTTACACCGTTATACAAGCTGTACACTCACGACTTTACATTGTAGCAAAGTGTCATTTCTTCCGTGTTGTCACATGAAAATGCAATGCACCATAACCAAACAAAAAAGGTTGGGTACAACACAATGAGTGTGCATGACATAAACAAAAAGTACACAGGGGTGTGAAGTGATGCGTTCTTCCCGTAAGAGTATCTTTGATTAAATGGGAGTAGTAAAATGCTTGTCTGTAGTCACTTTCAGTAACACTTCAGAGAAAAAAAAATACTCTTGCCAGCTGTGGTGGACCCTGAGTGTCATACGACAAATGGGTCATACAGGCTTGGGATCCTGAAGGTATTGATCAGATACTGCTCAGGTACTGGACGCAGGAGGGTCAAACGTGTACAATATGGTGTCCCCAGCTCTCGGTCCGAGGAATCCACAGGAACTCTGCAACCAAACGATCGTCTCCCAAAGCACTTCCTCGTAGGCTCCAAAGAATGACCATATAAAAAAGGGAAGGAGGACTCCAATAGTGCAGGTCAAACAGGGTGGTTTTATTGATACAAGGTCAGATATCAAATAATGGTATATTAAAAGTGATCACAAAAAGGGTAATAAAAAAGGTAAAAGCAATGTGGGGTACAATGAATGCTGGCCAGCCGGCGTTAATGAGGTGCAAGGTTGATAGACCCCTTATGTGTGTGTTCATATATTCAATCCCAATCGTCTTTAGACAGCTCAGCTGCTAAGTCTTTTCCCCAGTACTGGTATGTCTGAAGGTTGGGAGTGTTGTTAGAGGTTAATGCCCCGTACACACAGTCGGATTTTCCGACAGAAAATGTGTGATAGGACCTTGTTGTCGGAAATTCTGACCGTGTGTAGGCTCCATCACACATTTTCCATCTGATTTTCCGACACACAAAGTTGGAGAGCAGGATATAAAATTTTCCGACAACAAAATCCGTTGTCGGAAATTCCGATCGTGTGTACACAAATCCGACGGACAAAGTGCCACGCATGCTCAGAATAAATAAAGAGATGAAAGCTATTGGCCACTGCCCAGTTTATAGTCCCGTGTTTTACGTCACCGCGTTCAGAACGATCGGATTTTCCGACAACTTTGTGTGACCGTGTGTATGCAAGACAAGTTTGAGCCAACATCCGTCGGAAAAAATCCTAGGATTTTGTTGTCGGAATGTCCGAACAAAGTCCGACCGTGTGTACGCCCTATAAGAGTGCAGAGAGCTCTGAGATCAAATGACTCTGGGGTTCTGTGCTATTACAGATGTGTTCAAAGGGGACTAAGTCCCTGTGCCATTGAGCGAGTGGTTGGGTACTCTGGAAAAAATGTCTGAGTTGAAGAAATTTGAAAAAGGGTATGTTGAGCTCAGGAAATTTAGAGGACATGGTCACGTGTGAGAGGAGAGTGTCACCATGGAAGAACTGATGAGCTCTGACCGGGGGGTCACTGGGAGGGGCAGTTAAGTCATGCACTTGCAGGCCTGGCAGGAACTCAGGATTTTGGGCAATTGGCATCATTGGTCCATGAACTGGTGTCAGGTTCAGAGGTTTGCACAATGCTCTGAAATTATATAATGTTGGACCTATTAATGGGTGAGAGGAACATTCTTTAGGGACTGATTGTTGATTGATCAAGGGGAAATGAAAGAGTGGTACTTGCGTGAAGGCGTTTTCTACCTGTATCCAGTCTTTGTTACTTTTGTGAATGTGCTAATCCACTATTCTTGTGAGTTGGCTCGCCCTATAGTACGTGTGTATATCTGGTAACCCTATGCCCCCTTTCCGCTTAGGAAGTATCAACTTTTCCCAGCTCAATCTAGGAGGGTGTGTAGACCACAGAAGGTTTCTGCACATTCGTTTATATAAAGCAAAAAAGAGGGGGGGGGCGTTTGATTGAGATTGCTTGCAGCAAATATTGTATTCTAGGGAGAACATTCATCTTTAAAATTGCCGCTCTATCGAACCATGAAAAAGGACCCTTATTCCAAATGTTTAAGTCTCCCAATATTTTCGCGAGTGTGGGCAGAAAGTTTTTTGCGTACAGTTCAATCAGTTTGGTGGGGGGTTTAATTCCTAAGTAGGTTACTTCATGTGGCTCCCAGCTAAAAGGGAAATTGTTTTGGCACTGAGAGACTGTTGTCCTTGGGAGTGTTATGCTGAGGGCTTTGGATTTATCTAAATTGATTTGTAAGTTGGACAGTTTTTTAAATAAAAGGAAATCCTTGGGGATGGTGGTAATGGAATCTGAGAGAAATAGTAAGATGTAGTCTGCATAGGCAGCTATTTTATTTTGCTTGTGTTGGATATTAATCCCTTTAATATCTGGACTCTCTTTCAGTCTGCGGAGGAAGGGTTCCATAGTGAGAACAAAAATGAGAGGTGAGAGTGGACATCCCTGTCTTGTGGCATTGGCAATGGAGAAGGCGTTCGACAGTTGGCCGTTTACTTTGATCCTGGCAGTAGGGGATAAGTACAAGGCCACGATCATTTGTAAAAGGCGTGTGGGGAATCCTAGTGCTTGTAGTGCAGCGGACATATAATTCCAGGCCACCCTGTCGAACGCCTTCTCCACGTCAAGGGAAAGAAAGAAACCTTTAGTTGCAGTGGACGTTAGCCAATGGTGTATGTTTATGGCCTTGGTGGTGTTATCCCTGCCTTCCCTGCCAGGGATAAAGTCGACCTGATCAACTGAGATTAATTTGGCAAGCATGGGGAGCAGACGGTTTGCCAAGATTTTTGCATAGAATTTCACATCTAGGTTAAGTAGGGAAATGGGGCGATAATTGGAGACTACTGTGGTGTCTTTACCCGGTTTCGGGAATCGTGTAATGTGAGCTGACAGGATATCTTTAGTGTTTAGGGGGGAGGAGGGTAGATCATTAAAGGCCGTAACAAATTGCGGAATTAATATGTCAGAAAAAGATTTATAAGAGCTCGTCGATAGTCCATCCGGGCCCAGACTCTTGCCAGCCTTCAACTGTTTCAGGGCCTTGAGGGCTTCCTCTATGGAGATCGGTAGGTCTAAATCTGTCAGTTCCTCTGAGTTAAGTGGAGATGGGCTATATCTGGCTAAAAAGTCATTTAAGATCCTGGCTCGGCTAGGGGAGGGGTCCCTCGAACATGCTTTGGGCAAGGTATATAATTTGGAGAAGTAGGTCACAAAATGGCTAGCTATATCATCTGTATTGGCTATAATCTCCATGGATGGGGTTTTGATAGCATGCATGGTGTTAGCTGATTTTTTCTGTTGTAGGGCTCTGACCAGTAGTTTCCCTGCCTTATTACCAAATTCATAAAATAATTTATGGGTTAGAGCATATTTACGTTTCAAAGTCTTTTGAAGTTCCTCTAATAATTCCTCTCTTGCTT
This sequence comes from Lithobates septentrionalis, assembly GCA_037952835.1. Lineage (NCBI taxonomy): Eukaryota > Metazoa > Chordata > Amphibia > Anura > Ranidae > Lithobates > Lithobates septentrionalis. Next base: position 14,119,950 of record JBBDGP010000082.1, on the reverse strand, counting down.
TCAGCAGCTCAGTGAGAGAATTAGTAGCTAGGGAGAGTTTGTGTGCACTTTCCAGTGCTTTTATACGGGCAGACAGTTCCTCAATTCGGGCCTTCCTAGGTTTGTTTCTTTTGGCCGTTAAAGAAATTAGTACACCACTAATGACGCATTTATGGGCGGCCCATGTAACAGTAGGCGAAGTATCCCCTGTGACATTTTCAGTGAAATATTGAGTGAGATGTTTAGCTAAAGGTAGGGTATTGTCTGGGTCTAACAGAAGGGAGTCGCCTAGGCGCCAAATCGTGGATCTATTGCACATTAGCGGGAGCGTTAAAGTCATTGTGATGGGGTGATGGTCCAAAAGTAACATGGGTTCAATTGTGGCCTCCGAGAGCATTGTAAGGTCATTTTGTGCAATGAAAAAATGATCAATTCTGGAGTATTTATTATGTGGAGGGGGAAGAAGGTAAAGTCTTTCACATTTGGGTGTAATGTGCGCCAGGAGTCATGGAGAGTCAAGGTGGTAAGTTGGGATTTTATTGCGTGAAGGGCTCTGTACGTTAGGCATGAGGACCTGTTGGACGTGTCCTGAGAGAGGAGGAGGAAATAAGGAAGAAGCGTGTGGATAATGGAAAAAGTAAGGTATAAATGAGAAGACACCTAAAAAGATGTGTCTGGGAAACTAATGTGTTCGCTAATGCAAAACACTGCGTGAGAGATCACGCTTTAGGCACAAACCGTGCCTGTCCTATTGCGGGGGAAAGATTGAGATGAATGGACCTGAGCCGTGGTCCCGACAGCATACCAGGCATGCAAATAATATGTATGGCCCACTTAACATTTAATACTAAAGGAGTGTGGGGCATAAGGCAGCTTAACAGCAACAAGTGGTAACAGTCCACCAAATATGTGCATTGGATTTAAATGATTGACCCTGGGGTAAACATAAAACAATATATGGCTCTGGCATATAAAGAAGGTTATGGAGCCAAAACAATATTGTGGGTACATGGAAGGTATAAGGTGCGGGGGGGATCCCCCCGAGGGGGCAATCCTCTGTCCCATGCGTAGCGCCCCTTAGACCTGTATAATCTAAAGCAGAGACTGTGTAAAGCCCCCCCCAGGGCTGCACCCCCCACCCCCGCCACACATCCCCCACTGCATATAATATCAGGAGAGGGTGGGAGGAATCAGTCTGAGACAAAACAGAACATCTTTAAAGGATAACAAAAAAAGAGACATAACATTGGTATACATTTGCTTTACCTGACGTTCGTCAAAGTGAGAGGCATAAAAGTGACTTCGATCTATGTTCTCACCCGAACCCCAGCCAAATAGTATATTGGCAAAGAGCAGGGAAAGAGCCAGTAGATACGAGCCCTGTATTCACTATATCCCCTACCAGGTTTACTGGAGGTCTTAGCTTTCAAGTAGAAAAAGCACAGTTGAGGGATCAAGAAAAAAAACAAAACACATCATGCCGCCTGAAAAATGCAGCAAAACTACCGGGAGCCCTTGGAAATATAATTGGCATGGTAAGACAAGACAAGCCATCAGTCTCCAAATAGCTTGGAGTTAATCTTCTGGAGAAGTAGGTCTTCTTATCCCTGGGACGGAAGAAACTGATCTAGACCTAGGACGTCTGCGGCGCTGTAGAAGTGGGCCAAGTCCCAGCTGTCTTGATCTATCCTCTGGAGGGTCTAACCAGTTTAAGACGTCTACTGGTTCTTGTTCAATAAAGAGAAAAAAGTCGGGCAGTTGATCTGGATCAGAGAGCGTGAACCTGCTGTCCAGGTTCCATGCCTTTCGCATGATCTCTTCTTTTAAGGTGAAATAGTGGACCCGACATAAAACATCGCGGGGGCGACCATCTCGGGCCCCTCCTGGCCCTCCCACCCTGTGAACACGATCCAATTCAATTGATGATGCTGCCTCTCTTCCCAGAACTTTATTGAGGATAGTTATGACAGTGGGTTTCAATTCTGCTCCAGATGTTGCCTCCGGTATGCCTTGCAGTCTGATGTTATTTCTGCGACTGCGATTTTCGCTGTCTTCTATGCGGAGTTGCTGGTGGCGTAGGCGCCGCACATGCGTCGCGGATGAGGATTCAAGGGCTGTTATACGTGCCTCATGGTCATCTTGAGCATTGGTTAAGACCGATACTGCTTCCTCATTAGCTGTGACTTGTTGCCTCAGAGCGTTCAACTCCACATGTAGGGAAGCTTCCATTTTGCTAGCCCATGATTCAAAATCAATTCTGAAAGCAGAGAGAAGGGCAGCAGCTTCCGTTCTAATGGGTTCTCCTGATAAGGGATGCGTAATTGACTGAGATTCCCCGGCGCCAGTGTCAGGTGGTGTGACTGACCTCGCAGAGGAGGCTGATGGCTCTCCCTTGGAATTCTGGAGTTTCTCATTATTGTCCTCTGCCGTGCAGGCTGCTGCTGTAACGGAAGCGGGAGGCTTGGTCTTCCCCGGGTTGCGGCCGGGCGCCATCTTGTCTTTGGGAGTCCGGGGATCAATCGGCGCTGTTCTAAGAAGATACCTCTGTATGGTGCCTTGTTGGGGGTCAGTAAGCTCCGTGGAGTGTGAGCTAGCTGCCGCCATGTAATATGCAGGTGTGCTATGCTATGGAAATAAGCCTGTAGCTGTCGGGATAGCACGTAACTCAGGGGCGCGGGTCCTCAGCCATCCATATTTGGTCACTCTCCATCAAAACCCAGCCTCTATAGGCTTAAGGGGACTGGGGAGGAGGGGCAGGCCTGAGGAACAGCGGCGTCACCCTGTCAGCATGGGTGCAAAGCTGAAACACTGTACGTGCGGGGTTCGTAGGGGAAACCACTGTCCAGGTAGGGTACAGTATCTGAGGGTGCAGGCCCGTCTTGTAGGCTAGGCCGCAAGATGGCGGCCGTCCCTGGATGTCTCTGAGAGGACCTTTTCTGAGGTTTCCGGGGTCAGTGAGGGGTCTGTGCAGGCTATCAACTTGCCGGTTATGCCCAGGGGGTGGTCACTGTATGTGGGGGTGAGTGGAATGTCCCCCTTTCCTCCGGTTGCGGCACCAAGGATCGGCGATGCTGTAGGCCTCACAGGCCTCGGGCCTGCTGTAGGCCGCGGGTGTCCGGGCCTGCTTTCCCTATGTTAACTGGGGTCCCCTCACGGTCCGGTCCGCTCCTGATGCAGCGCTCCTATCCGCAGGCCGGTCGATCAACTTCCGTACCGCCGATCGCGGTACTCGAGGCCGGGGATCCTGTGTGTCCCGTAGGCCGCAAGATGGCGGCCGGCGTCTGTGGAGTGAGGCCGGCCGCGGCCTAAGAACAGCCCAATCCGCTGGCAAATTTATTCAAGATACCCCAGGGGAGACTCTGCTAGTGTCCAGTAGCCGTCAGGTAGAGATTGGGGCAATCTCAGAAGCTTATATGCTCCGGATGGCTGTAGATCGCAGAGGGCTAAGCGGAGCTCCTCTGCAGTGCGTCCATTCACCTCAGCGCTCGGACACGCCCCCCTCGAGGGGGGAGATCTTAATGTGTGTTAGAGGTCAGTAGATTGTTTTGAGTGCGATGGCTATCCCGATGAGGGGGAAGAATGATTCAAACCGTCTCAAAGTGGGGCTCAAGAGGTACAGAGCGTAGAGGGTGGGTGTGCGCCAGCCGGCGCATTCACACCACTATACTCTACTGTGTGGGGGTTGACAAGTACAAAGCTATGAAGGGGTTCCAAATATAGATACGAGTATAAGTAGAGGTATGAGGTGGCCCGCCACCCCAGGGTTTCCTAGGTGGTTAGTGAGGAGGTACATCCTCTGGTGGAGGTAAGGGAAGGGGGAGATACAGTGTGAGAATCAGAACATACCAGGTAAGGGGGAGTGTGGGCCTACTATAAGGCCCCTTTCACACTGGGGAGGTTTGCAGGCGTTATTGCGCTAAAAATACCGCCTGCAAACTGCCCCTAAACAGCCTCTGCTGTTTGTTCAGTGTGAAAGCCCGAGGGCTTTCATACAGCGCGGGATGGAAGAGATGGAAGGGCTGTGATCCTGGTGCGGGTTGCGTGACATGGTTTGGTATCTGTGACCCAATGGGGATCATCGCCTCCGATACCCGATTTCCTGAGCTTCCATGGGTGCTTCTGGTGGCTTGTGCCTTCTGCTAACTGCCTGTCTAAAGCTGTCATACCAGTTAGGAACTTCCACAAGGGGGATGCCCAGGGTATTACAGAAATGAGGCAAATCTTCTGGCACTTTGAGCAATGCGGCCCTGAAGCGTGGCAGACAGGCAGAAAGGAAATTTCCACTTGTAATGGATACCCTTAGCATGAAGTGTGGTTTCAGATCTCGTCTGTGTTGTAACGTGATGCCCGATAGATCTTAAAAAATTTGCATGGATGCCGTTTCATATGTGATTTGTAGTCGGCCCCTTGCTTGTCTCAGGATCTCTTCTTTAAGTTTATAGTCCATTAAACAGCAGACTATGTCTCTGGGGGGGATCCGTGTCTCTGCCCTTGGATCTTTCCATGTCGATCGTAGCCTGCAGTGGTCTGTTGAAGAGGCTGGTTACAGGTTGCAGGATTTGTTCCTCTTCAATAGATTCCGGCATTCCCCTCACCCTCAGGTTATGTCTCCTTCCCCTGTTGTCCAAGTCCTCCATGTGGCGCTGCATATCTCTGAGCTGAAGAGTGTGGGCACCAATCTTTCTGGTGGCTCGGCGGATGACCGTGTCATGCCTGTCTGTTTCTGTCTCAAGTTGATGTACTCTGTCTGCCAGTGCATAGATTTCTATGCGGAGTTCTGAAATGGCTGCCGACAGCGTGTCTTTGATATCCGCCGTGATGGCTCTCAGATCTTGTATATTCAGCTGTGGTTGAGGGGGGGGGCATCCATCCTTCTATTCCCCAGTGTGTTCGGTTGGGAAGGGGCAGATGGTGTTTCAGTCAGGAAGATCTCTGTGAGAGGTAGAGAATGCACCTGAGAGCGTCCCTGATTGTGGCTGGGGCGGGAAGATGCCATATTTCCTCTATTGGTCCTGAACATCTCAGAGATTTTCTGGCTCAAACCCCCATTCTGTTCATGGGGGGAGCGGGACAGGGATGCTGACGAGTGCTTGGAAGCAGTCCTCATATTTTGAGCTGTTTTTTGGGTGAGTGTACCTCCGTGATTGAGTGATGAAATTCTGAGGTGGCGGGAGCTCTCAGCTCAAGTGTCCATCTTCCAGCTAGGTCAGGCCACGCCCCCTCTAGATTATGTAATATATCCTTAGGGGTTGCAAAATGTTCAAACATGCTATGTACAAATGTTTGTATGAGTTTTTTCTTGTCAATGATGATGTCTTTGGGGGATGCTTCTTTTACTCTACAATAAAACAATCATTGGTATTAAAAAAAAAGACTTGAGTAGTTAAACAGTAAAAATGAAAAATTCCCTTAAATAACATAATTGGGGATGTTTTACACCTGTGACTGTGATGTGGTGCACCTGTAGGATGTACTAAAGCAAAATTGACACTTAGCAATAAGACATGGCCTAACTCATACCAGGCCATCTGCCCTCAACATAGGAAGAATACCTTGCGGGGGGCATGGCTAGCCGGCACTGAAGATGGATGCATAGCTCTGTAGCTCCGCTGCGAGGGAGAACACTGGAGCAACACAGGCCAGTCCGGCGCCACACAAACCTTCCATCTACACTCCGCAGCCTTGTCTCCGGGAATGGAGGAATCTCAGAAAACTTGAGCAAGGTGATTGATTCGTTCTTACAGCCATTTGTTACGAGTATGCCCTCGTTCCTTAAGGACACAATGCACCTACTTCAATTGATTCAGGAGGTATCTCTTCCACCAAATTCATTCTATGTGGCCATTGATGTTGAAGCCCTGTACAACTCGATCCCCCACAACAAGGGGATCGAAGCTGTACGGGCACTCCTTCTAAGAAACCATAAATATGATGGAGCCTTGAATGAGTTCATCAACAATGGCCTTGAATATATCTTGAATCATAATTTTTTCATCTTTGACAACTCCCACTACCTCCAGGTGCAGGGCGTGGCTATGGGCACTTATTGTGCCCCGGCCTACGCCAATCTGTACCTGGGGGAGTGGGAGAGGGCGCTCAGAGAGGATGAGGGCCTCGCCACATACATGAGCCACATACGTATGTGGCGACGATACATCGATGATGTCCTCCTTGTCTGGGAGGGGCCTGAAGAATCTCTATTTAAGTTCTTTGATCACATTAATCAGAATGAACGCAATTTAAAGTTCACTATGACTTATGATCGTGATCAAATAAACTTCCTGGATGTACAGTTGAGACGTACTTCTGAGGATCTCATTTCTAGCACCCTGTTTCGGAAAAGCACCGCAGGAAATACCATCCTCCATGCGGATAGCTTTCACCCTACAGGCTTGAAGAGATCCATTCCATACGGACAGTACCTGCGTTTACGTAGGAACTGTTCTGATGAGGTTCTCTTTAAACAGGAAGCACAGAAATTACAAACTAGATTACTAGCACGAGGTTACAGCCGCTCGTGTTTACGCAGAGCGTATAATCGAGCGGCTGCACAGTCTAGACACACATTGCTGTTTGGGGAGAGAGCCAGGGGCAACCCTGGTATGGACCCCACCAGGGTGATTCTGCGCTTCTCCAAACAACATAATGAGATCAGAAATATCATCCGTAAGCACTGGCCCATACTCCGAGATGACCCGAAAGTCAGCAGGTTCATTACAGATACCCCCTCGATCACCTATAGACGAGCAACCTCGCTAAGGGATAAATTAGTTCAGAATGAGTTCAAAACCGCACAAAAAAGACGTAAGCATTGTTCTGTCCTGGGATCCTTCCCCTGTGGACACTGTTCTTGCTGCCAGTATATAAAACGTGAAAAGATTTTTAACCTTCCAAATGGGACAATCTTTAAACCGGCACATTTCACTAACTGTCAAACACGTGGCGTAGTGTACCTCATGTCCTGTGAATGTGGAGCACACTACGTCGGAAAGACCAAACAAGAGTTTCATCGGCGCATATCTAAACACATTTATCATATGCAAATCAGTAACCCATATTTACCGCTTGGGCGACATGTGATGGAAACCCATAATTACAGAATGCCCAAAGTATCTTTCGCCGCGCTCGATCGAATCCATATACCAGCGCGAGGCGGCGACTGGAACAAAATTTTACTGCAGCATGAACAGAGGTGGATATTTAACTTAAATTCCACCTCGTTCCCGGGATTGAACGATGCTATTTTGTTTGCTCCATTCTTAAAGGGCTTTGTCTCTGGCAAAACACAATAGTCATGTTCTTCTCTGGATTGGCTCGAATAGAATACAATCCAAAAAAGCAAAAACAATCAGTATCGCTGACCATGTCCTGTTCCCCTTTCCCCTTCCCCCTGCTCTGGTTCAAATCTACTTTATTCTTCTGATTCATTAGATTTATTATTTTTAATTTGATGTTGTGAAGTTATCAATGCATATGATTGAGTTTTCTCCTATTTTCCACTGATGCTCTTTACATATTTATATATACACAAGATATGTAATAATGGTGTTAATTCTGAATTGTGAAGAGTAGACAATATGTCATAAAAGTAAAGAGCCTTCGCGCTATTAAAAGTGTTACAACAAACTGCTAAACATCAAAGTGAAGTGATAAAAAGGTGTAAAATGCATAAAAATGTAATGTGATAAATAAAATCACAGCTGTCTGCAGCAGAGCCTAAAGTGTATCACAATCCACTCACAGTATAATATAAGCTAAAAAATGGTCCCGCGCTACAGCAAAAATAAATTAAATTAAAACTAATGAATAACCTTAAGGTGTCTAAAGGTGAACAAATGGTGAATCCTCTTAAAGTGAATAATAAAAAAATCCAAAAACCACTGACAGTATAAATCGTCTCTTAAAAACAACAATAATATATGGAGCACAAGTGCATACACAAGTGTCTGTGCAAAAAATGTCAAGAAGGTCCAAAATGAACAATGTGCAAGGAGAGGTAGGAATCCAGGGATGAGCTCACAAAACCCTCACCTTCATAGCTTGAAAATCAGGCATATAGTGAGCAGGAATTCGTTGTGTGGTTCCCTCTTCAGCCACCAGGGGGCCCTTTGTTCCACTGTATAAACGGCCAGTAATCACTCTCGGCCCATAAGGAAGGGGATGATTCTGGTGTATAATCAAACAGCCACCACTAGGGGGATCTCTACATCACTCTCAAAACGGCCTCAGATAGACATCCCATCAAGTCCTCATCCGAACCTGGTCAGTATATCAGCCTTGAGCGTACACAATGCTCCTTTGCTATTAGACTTTTTTATACTTTTTTATACTATTTTAATGTGGCGATTAGCCATAGGGACTTTGTGCATCTGTGGGAGTCTAGGCACCTGCACCCTGTTTGTTATATGCTTGTCTACGTCTGCCATTGTCTGACATTTTTGTGTATCTGACAAATGAGCATATTGGGCGCACCCAGCACCCGATAGGCGAGTTTTTCCATGTATGGTGGATCATATTTATTTGTATAACTGTTGGTGTAATTATTGCCAATTTTAACATATGTTACTCCAATAAACTTTATTTAAATTTTAATACCACTCTCCCATCATTGTCCATTATATCCTTAGTAACTGTCTTTGGGCCCGAGAGAGTAACTTCCTTGTGCCTCTCTTTGACCCCTCAACCTTCTCACAAACCCAACCTCTCTAGCAAAAGTCCAAAAAGCATTGAACTGGTTTAGTAAAGTATCATACTATCGCCTGAATACGACCAAATCACGCATACTAGACCTTAAACTTGACGCCACTACCAAAAACTTACTGCAGATCCAGTACCCATTTGCATGGTCTGACCACAGTGTATCCTATCTTGGGGTTCAACTTACCAGATCGGCCAAACAACTTTTCTCAGCCAACTTTAAACCCCTTCTTACCAAACCCCACACAGAAACCCAAACCTTAACACAACACAAACTTTCCTGGTCTGGTAGACTCGCAGAATTTAAAATGCTTTACCTCCCGCAAATTCTATACCTATTCAGAACTCTACCCATCCCCATCCCTAGGCATTTCTTCAAATCCCTGCAAACCTTACTCAACAGATGCATTTGGAAAGGAGACAAGCCTAAATGTGCACATGCGACACTTAGGAAACATAAATCAGCAGGGGGAGCAGGGACCATTGATTTTGAGGATTACCACTTGGCCTCTGTATTGGACCAATTGGCTGACTGGTTCCGCTCTGAGCCACATAAACTGTGGAGCAGACTTGAAGGCTCATCGCTACTTCGCCCAAACCTGATGTGGTGGCTGATGAACACCCCCCAAAGTCGACACATACCGGCGACATTACCCCCCATGAAATCAGCAGCACATGCATGGAAAACTCTAGCTCAACCCATCCATAGATCACCCACCACCCCCCCGATACCTATCCCGATCATAACACTGCACCACCTCTCACCAGATTTATCCTTATCCAATTGGTCACCCCAGGGGATTAAATCCATTCAGGATCTACTTCAGGGCTCTTGTCCGAAACCCTTTTCCCTCCCACAATGCAAATTTATGCTTCCACCCATGGAGCTATTCACTTACATCAGGGTCAAACACTGTTGCGCCTCCCTCTTTACTCAATTCCCCCAAAAGCATGGGGCCTTCTTTCTGGGACATCCCCAAAGCCTAAAAGAATATCACTATTCTACAACCTATTACACCACAAACTCAGTTTTACAAAAACGCCCCCCCCACATACATTGGGAAAAAAACATACATAGGCCAAACTTACACTGAACAACAATGGCAACGAGCACTACTATCTACATACAAAGCAACTTAATGTTCTTCTCTGTGGGAACTCACTCAAAAATTGTCACTCAGATGGTATCTAACCCCTTCAAAACTTGCGTCATTCAGCTCAACTACACCCGAAAAGTGTTGGAGATGCTGCTTAACCAAAGGCGACATGTTCCACATTTTTTGGCAGTGTAGGAATCTTTGTAAATATGGGGATATTATTTTCCAAATCATATCAGACATTGTCAATACACAGGTTCCACCCTCACCTGACCTTCCGATCTTGAACCTCAATATAGATTCTATACCGCAGCCCATCAGACATGTTACCACCCATATCCTACTAGCTGTATAACAAGGTTGTGGAAAACAGAAAAAGCCCCTTCCATCTAACACACACTTGAACTGGTAAACCTACACTACAGTTATGAACTAGTGATGGCCTCCAGTGGAGGCACTCTCAGTACAATGTTGAAGGCATGGTTGCCATGTAAAAAGTGGTCTGGAGCTGTTAATTTTCTTATAATGGTGTAATAGTTATACTTTGACATGATACAGCAATAAGTTTGGTTTAAGTATCCTTGTGTTTGTGAATATATGGTCCATCAGTAACATCTGCTTTAAATCTCCCCTCTTGGAGGAGTAGCAACCACACATTCTGAGGGACTATATATATATATATATATATATATATATATATATATATATATATATATATCTTTCACCTCCTCTCTTTACGACATACAGATCATACATAATGAAGTTTCTGTTTGTTTTCTCCATAGTCAACGCAATACGTCTTTATATGTATTCACTAAAATGTACCTCGACGTACAATGTTTACATTGTCTTTTTCTGTTTTATCACAAAAGAATAAAAATTAGTGAAAGAAGAATACCTTGCCAGAGTTACCCCCTGGCAAAGCTCCTTGTCCTTGTGCCCCTTTCCCCAGATCCCTGGCTCAATGTATGCTGGGTTCTGTGGGGGGGAATTTTTAGAATTTAGAAGCCCCCTTTAAAATTGGGGCCTCCAGACATCCACCACTCTCATAAATGAGTAGGAGGCACATAGTAAAGGGTACAAAAAATAAAAATGTAAATAAGCAATCTCCACATTTGATAAAGTCCTTTATTTAAATACTTCAATACTGGGCACTCTCACCCCCTTCCTGCCCAGGCCAATTTTGAGCTTTCAGCGCTGTCACACTTTGAATGACAATTGCGCGGTCATGCCACATTGAACACAAATAAAATTGGTAACATTTGAAACATATAGAGCTTTCTTTTGGTGGTATTTTATCACCACTGGGTTTTTTTTATTTTTTGCTGAATATACAAAAAAAGACTGAAATTTATGAAAAAAAAAGTATATCCTAATTTCTAAATAAAATTTAGAAAAATAAGCAATTTTCCTTTTTCACTGATGTGCGCTGATGAGGCTCCACCGATGGGCACTGCTGATGTCCTAGAAACCAATGACAATATACTAGCTCTGTGTGTTGCCTCTAGAGAGGATGGATCCTCTGTCCTTTGCCTCAACCTTTTTGAGAACCTCAGCCCCTCTGACACACCAGATTGAGTGTAAAAACATAAAATATCACATAAATTTACTGAACGTAATACTTAGTACCCGATAGTAATACTATATCAAAGAAAACAGACACCAGACCGGGTAGTACAGGCAAACCTAGTATATTGTCACCCAATATGGTTGATAACTAGGCAAGCATAAAATGTATTAAAATTAAGAGCGTTGGTGCACATAATGACAGTCTCGGTTAACCCGCATGCAGTATAGCTACAGTATAGTGTTGGTGCAATGTGGATGTGGTTCAATGTGGTAAAGGTTCAGTATAATGTGGTATAGAGTTGATTAGTTGCAGTCTAGGTTTGGAATAAGTGCAGTATAGAGTGGAGTATGGGTGCAGTATGGATTGGGTACAGTTGGTGTCCTGCTTTCAGTGGATCAGTCCCCGCTAGCAGTATCAACAATGGGAAAATAGCCCTTTTACCAGTCCCCAGAATGCTGCAGTGACCTCTCACTGTAGAAAGGGGGCCGACTCGGTCTCTCTCAGAAAGTCTACAGTGATCTGTGGGGGAAAGCAGAAAGTGAGTGGATGCTCCAATCTTCCTGCTTCAGCAGTGCAGGTGCTGTGATGTGGGCAGTGCTGCGCTTCCCCTGGATATCCTCACTCCTAGTCTCAGGCTCAGATCTTCACTGGTATGGTCTTCTGCTGGCAGGTGAATACGCATATAGAGGTGCTCTCTCTTCAACCCCCTCTGTGCCAAGAAGAAGCACATTCCTGGGTAGTTTAATTAAAATCATCCCTCCACTCCTCCTACTGCATAGTGCATATTGGATCTGTTGTGTAAGAAGTGCATTCGTCCCATTATATGGCTACTGTCTCAAACTACAACTCTCAGGATACTCAGAGCTCTAAATATAAGTTCTCATTAACAGCTACGATCAAGGGAATCTGATCAATTATCGGGGGGGATTTTCTTAGTGGCCATGGATGTAGGAGTGGCCCACATGGGTGTGTCAGGGGGTGAGTGCAGGTCGCCACTACCAAATTTGCGGTAAGGAGGGTCAGCTTATCAATAGTCTGTTTCATTGTGTAGATGACTTCTTCTGAGTTTTCTCAGGTGTAATATGTCATTCTCTTTGGGGGTCGAATGGCTCACTTGGCTCATGGTTCCTGCGATACAGTAGTTTTGGCATCATCTATTTCTATTGTTACCTGTATGGCATCTTGATCAGTTACTACATCCTCTACTGTTGATAACTTTATGAGGTTCTCTGGGGCCTCTAATGGCCAACTTTGAGGCATGAGCTCTGGCGTCTCAGATCTGGGGACCATCAGGTCTGTTTCTTTGGTTAGTGCAGATGTAGTAATCTATTCAGGTAGAGAGGGCCACAGCCAGTCTTTGCCCATTGCTTCTTCCTCACTGAACTCTTCATGCTTGTTTGGAACAGTGTCTTGAGGTTGAGTTAGTGGGCAGGGTCTGCTAGAAACAGTCCAAGTGGGGGTAGCATCAGTCTGTGTAAAGTCTCGTATTATTTTAGTTAAAAATAGCAAACATGTCATATGTCATACTTACCTGCCCTATGTAATGGTTTTGCACAGAGCAGCCAGAGCCTCGTCTTCTAGGGTTCCTCTTCAGTGCTCATGGCCCCTCCTTTCTGTGGAGTGTTTCCACAGCAATCAGTTTGCTAGGGGGCACCCGAGCTGAGCCACAGTTCACTGTGTCTATTCAGACACAGAGCCGTGGCCAGGCCCTACCTCCTTTCTCTCCTCATTGGCTGACTAACTTTGATTGACAGCAGCGGGAGCCAATGAAGAGGGGAGTCCTGGGCAGCTGAGACATTCCTGCAACATTGCTGGATCTAAATTGACCTCAGGTAAGTTTTAAGAGGGCTAAGGGGGGCTGCTGCACACAGAAGGCTTTTGATCTTAATGCGTAGAATGCATTAAGATCAAAAACCTTCTGCCTTTATATAGTAAAACATAAGTGGTGATTAAATACCTTTAAAAAATTCTCTATCTGTCTAAAAAATTATATAAAATTAATTTAGGTATAGTGTTGCATGACCAAATAATTATCAGTCGCAGTGCTGAAAACTGAAAAATGGTCTGGACAGGATGGATATTTAACATGTCGATTTTCAAATGGCCAAGCAGGATCTGTAGAGTCCTGTGTAAATTAAATCCAGGAAGATTCACTCATCTCCAATTGTCATCAGGCATTTATATTGAAAAAAAATTGAAACTGAGGACTGTTCTAGTGTCAGGGCTGGGCTCAGCCCTTCCTTCCCAAAGCTGGCCGCTCAGCTGTCGGCTAATTGCCAGCTCCTATCTCTCCACTGTTGATGATATCCTGCTCATTAGTCCTGCATACTTAAGCCGGCCAGTCCAGATGATCTTTGCCTTCGCCTTGGTCACATCTCTAGAGATGCTCTCCTGTCTTCCTGTTAAAGACTTGCTTAGCTGACATTCCTTCTGGCTCAAGATCCTGCTTGCTGTTCTACTACACTCATCTCTGGCTCCCTGACATTTTGGCTTCTCTGACTATCCGTTCCAGTTCCTGAACTCTGGCTAGGTTTTGACTACGCTTACTCTGTTTACCTCTTATTATTATTATTATTATTATTAAACAAGTGTGATTTAACTGTACTTCTGTCTCAGTCTGATTTATGGTTTCTGACAGTAGGCGAAGGCCATGGAGGAGTATGTTGCCGACGCACTTTCTCAAGGTTTCATCTGCAAATCCTCGTCTCCTGCTGGTGCTGGCTCTTCTTTGTGAAGAAGAAGAGTGGTGAACTGGGACCCTGTATTGATTATAGGGGTCTCAATCCTTTCACGATTAAGAATGTCTATCTGATTCCGTTGATTACGGAGATATTTGACCATCTCAAGGGAGCATCTGATTTCAGAAACCTTGATTTGAGAGGGGCATACAATCTCGTGAGGATTAAGGAGGGCGACAAGTGGAAAACTGCATTTGATACCAGAACAGGACATTATGAGCACCTCGTAAATGCCTTTTGGCCTTTGTAATGCCTCAGAAGTTTTCCAGGAATTTATTAACGATGTCCTCTGAGATTTTTTGCAGTTATGTATGGTGGTTTATCTTGATGATATCCTCATATTTTCCAAGTCCCCGGAGAGCCACCACACAGATGTCTGTTGTGTGCTTCATAAACTAATAGAGAACAATCTCTATTATAAATTGGAGAAGTGCAAATTCCATCGTGAACAGGTTAAATTCCACTGCTGGTTTTTTGATGGACCCAGAGAAACTTTCAGCAGTCCTACAGTGGCCCTGACCCATGAGTTTACATCCTCTGTGGCGTTTTCTTGACCTTGACAACTATTATCGGAAGTTTATTCGTAACTTCTCGTCTCTGGTCAAGCCCCTGACTGATATGACCAGATAGGATGGTAACCCACAGAGTTGGGCTCCAGAGTCCATTAAGGCCTTTGAGACTCTCAAGGCTGCCTTCGTTTCTGCTCCTGTGTTGGCACATCCTGATCCTATGTTACCTTTTATCCTTGAGGTTGATGCTTCTGAGACTGGAGTTGGCACCCTTCTGTCTCAACGTCCTACCTCTGAGAGCGCTATGCATCCTTGTGGCTACTTTTCCAAGAAATTGTCACCTGCGGAGTGCAATTGCGAGATTGGTGACAGAACTGTTAGCGATCATTTTAGCCCTGAAAGAATGGAGACATCTCCTCGAAGGTACCGCTGTGCCGATTCTCATTCTTACTGACCATAAGAATACCACATTCTTGTCTGAGGCTAAATGCCTCTCTCCCAGAAGGGCGCGATGGGCTCTTTTCTTGTCTAGTTTCAATTACATTGTCTCATTCTTACCTGGTACTTACCTGGTATTAAGAATGTAAGGGCTGACGCTTTGTCATGACAATTTTACTCCACTTCCAAGATGGAGTCAGTTCCAGTTCCTGTGATTCCTGCTGAACGTATTTTGGCTACGGTTCGCACCAGTCTCACTTCTCCTTTGGGTGACAAAATTATTGCTGCTCAGGTCCATGCTCCTCCTGAGAAAACTCCCAGAGAGTCTCCATCCTGCCGTGTTCCAGACTTACCATTCTCCCAAGGCTGCTGGCCACCCTGGGAAGAATCAACTCTTTTGGGCAATTTCCCAACAATTCTGGTGGCCTAGTCTACGTGCTGATATAACTGCCTTCATAGCTGCCTGTTCCGTGTGTGCTCAGAGTAAGACTTCACGACACCTTCCAGTAGGCCTCCTACAACCCATACCCAAAGGAGGGAGGCCCTGGACCCACCTGTCTATGGATTTCATTGTGGAGTTACCCAACTCCCAGGGCAACACACTTATCCTTATGGTGGTTGACCGGTTCTCGTATATGTCCCCCTTCTAAGGAGCTGGCTTCCATTTTTACTCGGGAGATCTTTCGCTTACATGGGCTACCCAAGGTGATTGTCTTGGACAGGGATAGTCAGTTTGTGTCCCAGTGCTGGTGAGCCTTTTGTGCACAGTTGGGAATTCAGCTTGATTTCTCTTCTGCATCCCACGCAGTCCAATGGGGCCGCAGAACGAGCCAATCAGTCCTTGGAGCAATTCCTACGTTGCTATATTTCTGACCATCATAACAACTGGTCAGACCTCTTATTGTGGGTGGAGTTTGCTCGCAATAGTGCCTTGAATTCTACTTCCCGATTGTCCCCGTTTATGGCGAACTGGTTTCCAACCTTCCATGTTGCCTGACTCATTTGTTCCGCAGAGTATTCCTGCATTAGAGGAGCATCTCCGTGGTCTTCGTTCCGCTTGGGTACAAGTCCAAGAGGTTTTGCTACATGCTAATGAAAGGTACAGACTCCATGCTGACCGCAGATGCCTGCCTGCACCTTCCTACCAGGTTGGGGACAGGCCCTGGCTGTCATCTCACAACCTCCGACTTCGTGTTCCCTCTCTGAAGTTTGCACCTCGATTTATTGGGCCTTTCCATATTCTTTGCAGGATTAACCCAGTGGTATACGCATTAGACCTGTCTTCTAATATGCGTATTTTGGATGTATTTCATGTCTCCTTATTAACCACTTGAGCCCCGGACCATTATGCTGCCTAAGGACCAGAGGTCTTTTTCCAATTTGGCACTGCGTCGCTTTAACTGCTAATTGCGCGGTCATGCAATGCTCTACCCAAACGAAACTTGCGTCCTTTTCTTCCCACAAAAAGAGCTTTCTTTTGATGGTATTTGATCACCTCTGCGGTTTTTATTTTTTGCGCTATAAACGGAAAAAGACCGAAAATTTTGAAAAAAAATGATATTTTCTAGTTTTTGTTATAAAAAAAATCCAATAAACTCAATTTTAGTCATACATTTAGGCCAAAATGTATTTGGCCACATGTCTTTGGTAAAAAAAAATAAGCGTATATTTATTGGTTTGCGCAAAAGTTATAGCGTCTACAAACTAGGGTACATTTTCTGGAATTTACACAGTTTTTAGTTTATGACTGCCTATGTCATTTCTTGAGGTGCTAAAATGGCAGGGCAGTACAACCCCCCCCCCCAAATGACCCCATTTTGGAAAGTAGACACCCCAAGGAAATTGCTGAGAGGCATGTTGAACCGATTGAATATTTATTTTTTTTGTCCCAAGTGATTGAATAATGACAAAAAAAATTTACAAAAAGTTGTCACTAAATGATATATTGCTCACACAGGCCATGGGCATATGTGGAATTGCACCCCAAAATACATTTAGATGCTTCTCCTGAGTATGAGGATACCACATGTGTGGGACTTTTTGGGAGCCTAGCCGCGCACGGGGCCCTGAAAACCAATCACCGCCTTCAGGATTTCTAAGGGTGTAAATTTTTGATTTCACTCTTCACTGCCTATCACAGTTTCGGAGGCTATAGAATGCACAGGTGGCACAAACCCCCCCAAATGACCCCATTTTGGAAAGTAGACACCCCAAGCTATTTGCTGAGAGGCATGGGGAGTATTTTGCAGCTCTTATTTGTTTTTGAAAATGAAGAAAGACAAGAAAAAACATTTTTTTTTCTTTTTTCAATTTTCAAAACTTTGTGACAAAAAATGAGGTCTGCAAAATACTCGCTATACCTCTCAGCAAATAGCTTGGGGTGTCTACTTTCCAAAATGGGGTCATTTGGGGGGGGGGTTGTGCCACCTGGGCATTCCATGGCCTCCAAAACTGTGATAGGCAGTGAAGAGTGAAATCAAAAATTCACGCCCTTAGAAAGCCTGAAGGCGGTGCTTGGTTTTCGGGGTCCCGTACGCGACTAGACTCCCAAAAAGTCTCACACATGTGGTATCCCCGTACTCAGGAGAAGCAGCAGAATGTATTTTGGGGTGTAATTTCACATATTCCCATGGCATTTTTGAGCAATATATCATTTAGTGACAACTTTGTGAAAAAAAAAATGTGTCTCTTTCCCGCAACTTGTGTCACAATATAAAATATTCCATGGACTCGACATGACTCTCAGCAAATAGCTTGGGGTGTCTACTTTCCAAAATGGGGTAATTTGGGGGGTTTTGAACTGTCCTGGCATTTTATGCTCAACATTTAGAAGCTTATGTCACACATCACCCACTCTTCTAACCACTTGAAGACAAAGCCCTTTCTGACACTTTTTGTTTATACATGAAAAAGTTTTTTTTTTTGCAAGAAAATTACTTTGAACCCCCAAACATTATATATTTTTTTAAAGCAAATGCCCTACAGATTAAAATGGCGGGTGTTTCATTTTTTTTTTCCACACAGTATTTGCGCAGCGATTTTTCAAACGCATTTTTTGGGGAAAAAATACACTTTTTTAAATTTTAATGCACTAAAACATGCTATATTGCCCAAATGTTTGATGAAATAAAAAAGATGATCTTAGGCCGAGTACATGGATACCAAACATGACATGCTTTACAATTGCGCACAAACGTGCAGTGGCAACAAAATAAATACATTTTTAAAAGCCTTTAAAAGCATTTACAGGTTACCACTTTAGATTTACAGAGGAGGTCTACTGCAAAAATGACTGCCCTCGATCTGACCTTCGCGGTGATACCTCACATGCATGGTGCAATTGCTGTTTACATTTGACGACTGACCGCCGCTTGCGTTCACCTTAGTGCAAGAGCAGGGGGCGTTAGGGTGCTTTTTTTTTTTTTTTTAATTTTCTTTATTATTTTTTTGCATTTTTATCTTATTTTTAAACTGTTCCTTTCATTTTTATTTTTTTTTAAATCATTTTTATTGTTATCTCGGGGAATGTAAATATCCCCTATGATAGCAATAGGTAGTGACAGGTACTCTTTTTTGAAAAAATTGGAGTCTATTAGAACCTAGATCTCTCCTCTGCCCTCAAAGCATCTGACCACACCAAGATCGGTGTGATAAAATGCCTTCCCAATTTCCCAATGGCGCTGTTTACATCCGGCGAAATCTAATGCCGCGTACACACGAGCGGACATTACGGCGGACTTTGCCCGGCGGACTGGATTTCGTCGGACAATTCGATGTGTGTGGGCTCCAGCGGACTTTGTTTTCTCAAAAGTTCGACGGAATTAGATTTGAAACTTGTTTTAAATTTATCCGTTGAAATCGAGTCCGGTCGAAAAGTCCGCCGTCTGTATGCTAGTTCGACGGACAAAAAGCCACGCTAGGGCAGCTATTGGCTACTGGCTATGAACTTCCTTGTTTTAGTCCGGTCGTACGTCATCACGTACGAATTCGACGGACTTTGGTGGATTGTGTGTAGGCAAGTCCGTTCATTCACAAAGTCCGTCGGAAAGTACGTCGAAAAGTCCGCCGGGCAAAGTCCGCCGTAATGTCCGCTCGTGTGTACGCGGCATTAGTCATGAAATGCTCGTAGCTTCCGGTTTCTTAGGCCATAGAGATGTTTGGAGCCACTCTGGTCTCTGATCAGCTCTATGGTCAGCTGGCTGAATCACCGGCTGCATTCTCAGGTTCCCTGTTGAGACAGGAGAGCCAGAGAAAAACACGGAAGACGGTGGGGGGGGGCATTCCCTCCCACGGCTTGTAAAAGCAGTCTAGAGGCTAATTAGCCACTAGGATTGCTTTTACATGAAAGCCGACCGCTGGCTGAAAAGAATGATACCAAGATGATACCTAAACCTGCAGGCATCATTCTGATATAACCACTCAAAGTCGTGAATGGTGTACCTGAAGACAAAAAAATGGTTAACAATAAAACACAGTAAACGGTAAAGTATAAAAAATTGCATACCTGAAAAACAAACTTGATAAAACATAATAACAATAAAACATTGCAGAATAGAATACAGTAAAAAAGAGCAGAACAATAGAGAGAGAGAATAGAGAGAGAGAGAGAACAATAAAACAACAAATATTTTTTTTTTTTTTTATATATTTTTTTTTTTTACACTTTTTTTGTAACTAACTTTTATAACTGTAACCGGTTCCAGGTTCGGGTCTCTCAAAATGCGATGGCATCTTGGGAGACCCTGTGAAAGTGTGCCTAGTCTGTGCAGTGCGGTACCCTACACTAATACTCAACTAGTGAATGGTAGCGTTCAAAACATTCACCAATGCAAAGACCAGGATTGTCAGGACAGGAGGGACAATAATAGCGGGTGTCACGCCTATATCCTGCTATATTGCTGCAGACACAACATCTTTTTTGGGGGGGTTCGTTAGGTAGGGGTACTCGGGAGGACATAAAGAAAATGCCTCTCATGCAGCTGACTGCATTTGGTTGGGGATATGAATGGGGGAAGTACGGGCGCTGCAGAAGCGGTGGTTTCCCAATTAGGATTGGCGAATGCAGCAGGAAGGGCACTATGGGCACAACGGACCTGGCAGCGGGACACTGCTTGTGCTTGCCACCTCACCAGCTTGAACTGCACTTATGGGACTCGCCATGTCACCAAGTGTTACTGCAGTGCTGGTTTGACTGCGACCGGGGTGTACTAGGCCACTGGTGCTTGCCAGTTCACCAAAACGCTACCAAAAAACTGTTAGCGATCGCAGGGATCAGGCCTGACTCTGTGAACGCTGCAGTTATGCGTTTAGTGTTTTTTAAGTGTCAGTGATCGATCGATACTGCACTTGGGTGGGCTGGGCCGGGCGGAGGGGCAAAACGCAGGTGCTAGAAGGTATCTGGGCTGATCCCACTAACACTGCGTTTTTGGGAACCCTAAACTGCTGGGGACGCTAGTATAGATCTGATCGGATCAGATATTGATCCCATCAGATACTATACCACTAAGGTAGGTGTATGCTGCGTGCGTGGGTGTTAGTGGTACTGGCGCTAACCTTATGCTGCTTGGGGCTGGTGCTTGCCAGTTCACCAAAATGCTACCAAAAAAACTGTTAGCGATCGCAGGGATCAGGCCTGACTCTGCGAACACTGCAGTTATGCATTTAGTGTTTTGTAAGTGTCAGTGATCGATCGATACTGCACTTGGGTGGGCTGGGCTGGGCCGGGCGGAGGGGCAAAACGCAGGTGCTAGCAGGTATCTGTACTGATCCCGCTAACACTGCGTTTTTGGGAACCCTAAACTGCTGGGGCTGCTAGTATAGATATGATCAGATCAGATATTGATTCGTTCAGATACTATACCACTAAGGGAGGTGTACGGTGCGTGCGTGGGTGTTAGCGGTACTGGCGCTAACCTGACGCTGCTTGGGGCTGGTGCTTGCCAGTTCACCAAAATACTACCAAAAAAACTGTTAGCGATCGCAAGGATCAGGCCTGACTCTGCGAATGCTGCAGTTATGCGTTTAGTTTTTTGTAAGTGACAGTGATCGATACTGCACTTGGGTGGGCTGGGCTGGCGCTAATCTGACACTGCCTGGGGCGACGCATATCACCGCCGGGCGATCAGGGGGCTAAACCTTTATTCGGTAATAAACGGCGGGTGCCCTGACACTATAAAAAATAAACGAACTAACCACCGTCACCCGTAACACTTATACGGTGATCAGTGGTGAAAGGGTTAACTAGGGGGCAATCAAGGGGTTAAAACTTTTATTAGGTAGTATATGGGGGTCCCTGTCGCTATAAAACGCTGACGGCGAACCTAAATATTTACCTCCCTAACTAGCGTCACCAGCGACACTAATACAGCGATCAGAAAAATTATCGCTTATGCCGCGTACACACGAGCGGACTTTACGGCGGACTTTGCCCGGGGGACTGGATTTCGTCAGACAATTCGATCGTGTGTGGGCTCCAGCGGACTTTGTTTGCTCAAAAGTTGGACGGACTTAGATTTGAAACTTGTATAAGATTTATCCGTTGAAATCGAGTCCGGTCGAAAAGTCCGCCGTCTGTATGCTAGTTCGACGGACAAAAAGCCACGCTAGGGCAGCTATTGGCTACTGGCTATGAACTTCCTTGTTTTAGTCTGGTCGTACGTCATCACGTACGAATTCGACGGACTTTGGTGGATTGTGTGTAGGCAAGTCCGTTCATTCAGAAAGTCTGTCGTAAAGTACATAAAAAAATCAGCCGGGCAAAGTCCGCCGTAAAGTCCGCTCATGTGTACGCGGCATTAGTGACACTGGTGATGGGGGGTGATGAAGGGGTTAAAACTTTATTAGGGGGGTTAGGGGGGTACCCTAGACCTAAAGGGGGCTAACAGTAACTGTCCCACCACAGTAACTGTCACAAACTGACACCATGCAGTAATCAGAAAAAAAAAAAAACTGCTTGGTGTCAGTTTGTGACAGGAGGGGTGATCGGGGGGTGATCGGGGGGGGGGATCGGGGTGTTTTGTGTGCCTGGCATGTTCTACTGTGTGTGTAGTGTTTGTGCACTCACATTGATGTCTTCTCTCCTCGGCGCCGGAACGGAAAATACCGAGCCGAGGAGAGATGACATCATTTCCTTTGCTGCTGTTTAGCATACAGCAGCAAAGGAATGTTCCCATTGGCCGGCGGCGATCGCAAGGGAGGGGCCACGAACGGATGGCCTCCCCCTCACCTCCGATTGCCGGGGGACAAAAGAGGACCGCCTCGGGCACTGGGGGGGTTCCGATCGGACCCCCCACCCGCGGGAGGCAAATCACGTGTATGTACGTGATTTTGTCTGCCCGTGCCGCCTTGCCGACGTACATCGGCGTGAGGCGGTCCTTAAGTGGTTAAAACCTTTGGTCTGCAACCGATTTACCACCTCGGTGCCTCGTCCTCACCCTGTACAGATTGAGAACCATGAGGAGTATGAAGTACAGTTGTTGACTCCCGTAGGTTCCGTGGGAGTATACAGTAACTGGTGCATTGGAAAGTGTACGGTCCGGAGGAACGCTCTTGTGTCTCACCCTCGGACATATATGCCCCTGTCCTCCTCTGTGATTTCCATAGACAATTTCCCCTCAAGCCTGGTGGTCCTCTGAGGGACTCAGCCCTTCCTTCTCAAAGCTGGCCACTTAGCTGTCAGCTAGTTGCCAGCTCCTATCTCTCCACAGTGACTCACCTGTTGATTATATCCTGCTCGTCAGTCCTGCCTACTTAAGCCGCCCAGTCCTTGACCTTGGTCACATCTCTAGAGATGCTCACCTGTGTTCCTGTTAAAGAATTGCTTGGCTGACATTCCTTCTGGCTCCAGATCCTGCTTGCTGTTCTACTACGCTCATCTCTGGCTCCCTGATGTTTTAGCTTGTCTGACTATCCATTCCAGTTCCTGAACTCTGGCTATGTTTTGACTATGCTTACTCTTACTGTACTTTACTTTTTGTTATTATTATTACACAAGTGTCATTTAACTGTACTTCTGTCTAAGTCTGATTCATCGTTTCTGACATTTAGTCAGTTTTTATTACTTGTGTAGTAGGGTTGCATGTGTAAATGATTCATAAACAAATTTTACTATCACATGCCTTTATTTATATTTTTCTCCATACTGATATGCAGACCAAGCTATCCAGTAAAAGTGAGTTAGGGGTCTATTAAAAAAAAATTACTGAACCAGACATGTGGGGGACAACACTAGACGTACTATTGATCTCGTTGATATGCTTAACAGAGTGAGTAGACCTGCTCTGATCCTTAGCCTCGATGCCCAAAAAGCATTTGATAGATCAAGTTGGCCCTACATGTTTGCTACCCTTACTAAATTTGGTTTTCATAGTCCCTTTATCTCGGCCTTAAAAACTCTCTACTCCAATCCCTCATCGCAGGTTCAAATGGCCTCTTTTATGTCTCGGTCCTTCCCAATGTCTAATGGCACTAGACAGGGCTGCCCTCTTTCCCCACTTATTTTCATCTTGTGCCTAGAGTCCCTGGCAGAGGCTATAGGATCCCATCCTGACATCCGAGGGGTCCCCAAAGCGTCATAGAGAATATAAGTTATCTCTATTTGCGGATGATGTACTTTTGACTCTTACCAACCCTGATATTTCCCTACCATCCTTGCATGCTCTCTTATCCCAATTTAGCTCTCTATCTGGATACAAAATTAACACATCTAAAACGGAAGCCCTACCACTACCTGTACATATATCACCTGCAGACCTTTTATCGCTTCAAAACTCATACCCTTATCATTGGTGCACCTCCTCTCTCAAGTACCTGGGTATACAAATACACCATCCTACTCATCCTTATACTCAGCCAATTATACCCCCCTGTTTAAGGACATTAAGGCCATGTTGGTGCACTGGAATACTCTCCCAATATCCTGGATAGGCAGGATCAATGTGTAAAAAATATCAGTTTTGCCAAAATGACTGTATTTTTTGAGAGCCTGCTAATCCCTATTCCTATAGCTCACTTAAAATTGCTCAAACGATGGTTTCTTAATTTTTTTTGGAGGGACAGGGCCCATAGAGTGGCAAGCTCTGTGATTTTCTCTCCCAGAAGTCGCAAAGGCCCCGGACATCCACAAATATTACCTGGCCTCCCACCTCTATGCGGTGGTGTCCTGGTCCAGTTTAATGCCGCCAAATAGGTGTTCAGAGATTGAGATGGGCTCTATGTTCCTGCCTCTTCTGTGCTCCCTTGTTTGGTCACCTGCATTGTTTTCAGATCCCAAGCTCCATAATCTAGGCCCTATGCTGTTTTGATTGAGGATGTGGTGCACATGTTTCACCAAATTCTCTCTCTCTTCCCCGTATCCCCCTCTCTCTAATGTAGACTTTAATTCCTTAATTTCAGATGGCCTATCCCACTCCCGAATGCTCCCCTGGGCACTTGCTGGCCTGTTCCAACGCCGCCACTTTGTCCAACCGGTTACATGTAAACTTCACCCTTTTGCAGATCTTCAATCCAATCACCTGATACTGAACAATATGTTCTATTCCCACCTCCAAAAAACTCACTACTTATCAACTCTCTCCCCGTCCCTTATCCTACGCAGACCGACAACCTTTGAACTCATCTGTTCTCAGGGACCCCAGCAAATGCAGCTAATATCTGCTATTTACTAGACATGTGCATTCGTTTTTGTCCGAATGCATTTTCGTCCGAATTTCAGGTATTTTCGTTAATACGAAAACCGAAAGATCCGACATAGACAAATGCTTTATTTTAGTTTTCGTTGCGACAACAGTTTGATATAGATAGGAGATTTGACATGACGCTGACAATAAAAATCTGTGTCTATCGAACCTGTGGTCGAATGTGCCTAACCTTAGCTCTATTAGTCCAAGATTATTCAACATAGAGAGAAAAGATTTGACATAGAGAGAAAAGATCGCTGCTGGAATTGGGTGGGGGATGTAAAATAAAAATAATGATGATGATGAATGTTATTGGCCAATTGTAACCAAAGAGGGGCAGTAAAATAGCTAGAACTAAGTACACACATACAGCCAACTTACTTTCATTTACGATTTGCTAGCAGAGAGAGACACACACACTGAATCATTTCAGAAGACGGTCAATCTTAGCTGGTCTGTTTGTCAGAGAACATGAATTATTTAGCAATTAAGCATAAGCACAGCAGCAGAACAATAGTGAAACAAGCTACAGTTCAACTTAACTTTTTCATAATAATCTGCTGCTATTGTGTTAGTGTTGTGAACTTGATAGTGATACTAGTGTTGCTAGTGTTGTGATAGCCTCAGAGGCTGCCCGTGTTGTGGGGGGGGATTTATTATTATAGATTCTATATTATAATGCCATATCAATATCTGACACAACGTCAGATGCCGCTCCCACCATTGCACTTGGAGATTGAGAAACGAATGTGAAAATTGGCTGACTGTTGGGATAGAGTAGACCATTCAACATGAACAATGAAGATTCGACAAAGCAACGAAAAACATACAAATGTCGAATCTTTGGCTTATGGTGTCTGTCGAAAGTTCTAAGAAGATTCGACGGAGCAGCTAAACTGTACGACGCTACAATCGTACATTTCCGGTCAAATGCATCCGCCCATAGGCTATAGAAAAATTCTAATGTTGTTTGACTAGTAAAATAATAAATATAATTATTACTAGTCATACAACATTAGAATTCTACTACAGCTAGCTTGTAGGTGGAAAATTCAACCGGAAATGTACACGTACAGTTTAGCTGCTCCGTCAAATCTTCTTTGAACATTCGACAAACACCATAAGCCTTCAATGACAGATTCGACCTTAATTAATTTGGATTTTCGGATGAATGCAATTTTTAACGAAAAACAAAATTAATAAAAATGAATTTCGGGAGTAACTAAATAAATTCGGACGAAAACGAAATTCCGAAAAGAAATATTTC
Source organism: Lithobates septentrionalis (assembly GCA_037952835.1). Classification (NCBI taxonomy): domain Eukaryota; kingdom Metazoa; phylum Chordata; class Amphibia; order Anura; family Ranidae; genus Lithobates; species Lithobates septentrionalis. The sequence goes on along the minus strand of JBBDGP010000082.1, from coordinate 14,093,978 downwards.
AGTGTGCACATGTCTACTATTTACCAATTGCTTCAGGAGACTCCCCCACTCTCTGTAGACTCCCACACTTACATGCGAAAATTGACTCAAAATATACAACAACTAATCCCCCTCCCTCATTGGGCTAAAATATGGACTTCAACTTCCAAAATATCCAGGTGTGTGGTGCAGAGAAAGACAGCATTTAAAGTGTTATTTTTATGGTACAGGACCCCTGAGGTACTACACCGTTTTGACCCTTCTCTCTCCTCTTTGTTGGAGATGTGGTAAAACTAGAGTGAATCACTACCATGTCTTTTGGCAGTGCGAGTTAATTGTACCTTTCTGGTCCATGGTTTTGTCCCTGCTCCAACAAATTTTTGAGTCCCCTCTTTTGTTGATCCCGTTGCATCTCCTCCTGGGCCTCCCATTCCCTGGTCTAGGAAAAGCTTTGAACAGATTGGCTTCCTATATCTTACTAGCTGCTAAGAGAGTTATTCCATTGTGTTGGTTATCTCCCTCCCAAACCCAAGACCACCTTCTACAAGTTATTGCAGACATACGTAGAATGGAGCACATGACAACCATAGTAGAGGATGCTGTTGACAAGTTTGACAAGATCTAGGACTTGTGAGATCAATCTGAGTATGGTTCTCCTTCCTGAATCCTGCTGATACCCCACATACAGCATCATGTCTTCCTGTCATCGCTCAACCTCCCTACCTATATGCTGATCTAGTTACAATATGCAGCCCAATGCTTGATACGTCTTTGGTATATGTCTTTGTTGTTCACCTTTTTGATACTCAGTTGTCAATTGACTATAGCATTTTCAGTTGTTATTCCTGTTTATGATCAACATGTTTTTATTTTATTTTTTATTTTTCTCTTATGTTTGATGCCTCTGTCTTTACTGTGCGTATTATGCTTTATTTGTACTCCAACAAAAGGTGAGCAGGCAGTTCACACTGAGGAGGTGGTGACTTTTTGTCTGCACTTTTCCAATTTAGTTTTTTTCACAGAATATGTATTTTTGATACAGAGTTTACCTACCAAAGTTTTTTTCAGTAATCATATGTTTATGGACAATTTATTATATGTGGTTATGTTGCACTGTGGATTAGTATTATAGGTTCCAGCACACTAATAATTATTATTTTTACTTTAAACAGGTGAAGCTCTCGATACGGTGATCCTAATCATTATCACTCGTGCACCACATACCAAGAACGGCACCATGTGAGTAACACTCCCCTTAGGGTATACACTCATCAGATGTTAATATTTCATACACCTTAAGGTAATCCTTTGCTGTCACTCCAAAGGCAAGTCATTCACTGATTCTGTCAGGGTGAAGGTATAGATGGCTCCAATGCAGCAAGATCATATAGGAAAGTAAAAATGCCACATAGCGTAATCCTGCATTGCAAAATGTTATTGTAGCCAAATGCCCCCCAAACAGAATATACGTACTAGCTTGTAAAAACAATAGAGCAATATATATAAAACGTACTGTAGTGTAGTCACTGGTCCACTGTGTAGGAAGCTGCCTGTGTAATACAAACAGTTGCGCTGTTTCTTCCCAATAGTACCCAGATGACCGTGACACACAAACGTCACTTCCGTCATGGAGAACACACATTTCATCACTTCCGACTTCAACTGAGGGTGTGATCTCACGACGTTACGATCCGGTCTAAAATAGGATCCATGGCTCAGCCTATTTATCCCATATGTGCCTATCGTTCCTCCTCCTATGCATGTAATGTACTATAGTTTGGCACAAAAGGGGGAAAGACACAGGTACTAACAGCTGAGAGATGGAATACTAAAATATTTTTTGTTATTAAAACAATACAATATAAAATAGCCACCTTCAGTGACTAATGTGAGCATCATATATTGTTCAATAAATCTGCATAGACAAATAAATAAAAATCATACATATGCATTACCACATTATAAATGAGTGAGTATTAATGATGGAGCGATTACATGTAAACAAACCGGCGTCATGTCCAGTTCTTCTCTCCCTTCTCCATACAGTGTGAGCGGAGAGGGGAGAGAACAGATGCAGCAGTGCTGTGGGCTAGATGTGTAGTGCCCACAGCGCTGCTCAGTGACAAATCCAGCACTCATCCATCCATCCCTCTGTATAAGCCATCCACACTCAGCCATCCCGCCATCCACACTCAGCCATCCCACCATCCACGCTCATCCACCCCTCCATCCACGCTCATCCATCCCGCCATCCACGCTCAGCCATCCCGCTATCCACGTTCATCCATCCCACCATCCATGCTCATCCATCCATGCTCATCCATCCTGCCATCCACATTCAGCCATCCCTTCATCCACGCTCCGCCATCCCGCCATCCACGCTCATCCATCCCGCCATCCACGCTCAGCCATCCCGCCATCCACGCTCAGCTATCCCGCCATTCATACTCATCCATCCATACTCATCCATCCATACTCATCCATTCATGCTCAGCCATCCCATCCATCCCATCCACCCCCAGCCATAATCAGCCATACCCAGCTGTACCCAGCCATACTCAGCCATACTCAGCCTTACCCAGCAATACTCAGCCATACCGAGCTGTACCCAGCCATGCTCAGCCATACTTGGCGATACCCAGCCATACTCAGCCATACTCAGTCATACTCAGCCGTACCCAGCCATACTCAGCCGTACCCAGCCGTACTCAGCCATACTCAGCCGTACCCAGCCATACCGAGCTGTACTCAGCCATACTCGGCGATACCAAGCCATACTCAGCCGTACCCAGCCGTACTCAGCCGTACTCAGCCATATCGAGCTGTACCCAGCCATGCTCAGCCATACTCAGCGATACCCAGCCATACTCAGCCATACTCAGCAATACCCAGCCATACTCAGCCATACTCAGTGATACCCAGCCATACTCAGCCATACTCATCGATACCAGCCATACTCAGCCATGCTCAGCCATACCCAGCCATACTCAGCAATACCCAGCCATACTCAGCCATACTCAGTGATACCCAGCCATACTCAGCCATACTCATCGATACCAGCCATACTCAGCCATGCTCAGCCATACCCAGCCGTGCTCAGCCATACCCAGCCGTATTCGGCCTCTGTATGTGGCCAGGCTGTGAAAGTCTCCCACATGTGGTATTGCTGAACTCAGGAGGAGTAGGAGAATTTATTTTGGGGTATCATTTTTGGTATGTATATGCTATGTGTTAGAAATATTATATAAATGGACAACTTTGTGTTAAAAAAATGCGTTTTCATTTTCTTTCAACATTTTCCAAAAATATGTAGAAAAAATAATATGTTCAAAAGACTCACTATGCCTCATAGATTATACATTGGGGTGTTTACTTTCCAAAATGGGGTCATTTTTGGGGCGTTTCCATTGTCCTGGTGCTTCAGGGCCTTCAAAAGTGTAAGAGGTAGTCAGGAAATTAGATGTGTAATTTATGCTCCAGAACACCTGATGGCGCTCCCTGCATGTTGGGCCTCTATATGTGGCCACACTGTGTAAAAGTCTCACACATGTGGTATCGCCTCGGGAGGAATAGCAGAATGTCTTTTGGGGTGTAATTTGTCGTATGCATATGCTGTGTGTGAAATAACCTGCTAATATGACAATTTTGTGAAAAAAAAAAGAAAAAAAATCTTAATTTTGCAAAGAATTTTGGGAAAAAATGACAACTTCAAAAAACTCACCATGCCCCTTTCTGAATACCTTGGAATGTCTACTTTCAAAAAAGGGGTAATTTTGGGGGTATTTGTACTTTCCTGGCATGTTAGGGTCTCAAGAAATGAGATAGGCCGTCAGTACGTCAGCACCATAGCTTGTGGACTCTATAACTTTCACAAAGTCCAAATAATATACACCAATTTAGGTTATTTTTACCAAAGATATGTAGCAGTATAAATTTTGGCCGAAATTTATGAAGAAAAATTACTAATTTGCAAAATTTTATAACAGAAACAAAGAAAAATGCATTTTTTTTTACAGAATTTTCAGTCTTTTTTCTTTTATAACGCAAAAAATAAAAAACCCAGTGGTGATTAAATACCACCAAAAGAAAGCTCTATTTGTGGGAAAAAAGGACAAAAATTTCATATGGGTACAGTCTATATGGGTGCATGACTAAGTAATTGTCATTCAAAATGTGAGAGCACCGAAAGCTGATTGGTCTGGTTAGGAAGGGGGTTTAAGTGCCCAGTGGGTAAGTAGTTAAAGAAATCCAACCATTCTTGCATAGAACCTGGGTCATCCAGTCCATCCTGAGGTATCACCTCCCATCCTAAAATTCTTCTTATTATTTTATCTTTGATGTAATGTTCTAAAGTGCATATATCCCACCAGGTTCTCACTTGTTTCTCTAATACATTGCCTAATGCAGTTATAGCACCATTGTAATTAACTTGAGCAGTAGCTTGTTCATTAATAGAAATGAAAAGGCCCATTAGTAAATTTGATGTGTAAATAGATGTACACAAGTAGATGGGGAAGCTTAATATTATAAAATATTTTCTGAGTAGGAATCTGAATCCTGTGAATACCAATAGCCACACTTCAGGGGTAGTAGACAGTGGCTTGAGAAACAAATCACTGTTCAACCTGTTGAATGCGGCTAACCAGCATTTGGAAGTGTTTAAGGGACTGGTCTTACATAATCTTGATCGTTTGGCTCCTAAAAAGAATGTAAAATGCCAGACATATACAGGAAGGAATTGAAATGTTGGAAAAAAGAAAGGAGATAATAATAAGGCCTGTGGACAAAGGAGGAGGAGTGGTTATTCTGACAAAAGATTTCTATCATGATCAAATTTCAGAAATGCTCTCCGACTCTGAGACCTATAGGAAATTGGACAGGGATCCAACCTCCCAATATAGAGAAGAGCTGGAGATATTAGTTGATTTGGGTTACCGAACAGGCGTTTTATCTAACAAAGAAAGGAAATACCTAGTACCCAGCAGTAGTTGCATACCGACAATTTACACCCTTCCAAAAATACAGAAAGATTCTTTACATCCTCCAGCTAGACCTATTGTTAATAGTATTGGTGCAGTGATGTCCAGTATGGGGTAATGTCTAGATCAGTTTCTCCAAAAAAGAGTCGTACAAACTAGGGCCTATCTTGAGGACACTTAAAACTTTTTGAACTTTTCCAGACACTATTCTCTGATGTGGTAAAAGAAAAAAAAAACAAAAGAAAAAACTTTTTGAATCTTCTGCAGGATGTGGATTTAGCAGGAAAAGACCAGGTATCTCTTGTAACTGCTGATGTATCATCTCTCTACACAATAATACAGCATGAAGATGCACTTTTGGACGTGAATTTGGCTTTAAGTCAGAGAGATGACCTTCCACATAATCAAAAAGTTTTTTTGAGAAACGTTCTGGACTTTTGCTTAGGCCACAATTATTTCTGGTATGGTAACAATTTTTTCTCCCAGCAGAGAGGTGTCGCTATGGGCACAAAACCTATACCCATTACTGTGAACCTCTTTATGGGAGAATGGGATGATAAAGTAATTTTCAGTGAAAAGAGAGAAGAACTAATCTTTTATATGCGATACATTGATGATTTGTTTTTCATATGGGTAGGATCAACAGAATCTCTCCAACAGTTTATTCAGAAATTAAATGTGAATAATAATAACATTAAACTAACAACTCAGTGAAGTAAGGAGGAAATACATTTTTTAGGTGTTAATATATACCATCAGAATGATAAATTAGAGACAAAAGTATTTTTCAAACCAACGGATCACAACAGTTTGTAAAACAGAAAAAATGTGTATACCGCGCTACCTGATAAGGAAAAATTGTAAAAAAGCTGTAGCTCAAAAATGTGAGATATACACAAATAGAATAATAATTATAAAAACGTGAGCAGCGCTACAGAAAGTGAGTACAATATATAAAAATTATATTGATAAATATAAACCGAGGATGCATGATGGACCCAAAGAATACACAATATGAGTGCCAAAAAACAATAACATAAAAAGGTGATAAAACATAAAAGGGTGGTAAAAATTAGTCCCAACAGTGAAAAATTTAGAAATGATGAATCCGTAAACAGAATCATCCAAAAAGTGTTCAAACCAAATAAAAGTGAGGTTAATCGGTCACACAGACAGCGAATTGTGAGAAGATTCACCACCGTATGTGCTAAACGCTTACCAGACGGCAAGCTTTGGATAGCTTGCAGGTAGCCTGACAATCAATGGTAAGTAGTGTCACACCGCGGCTTCTCAGTGAAGAGCCAGAAACACACAGGGTTGCTCCATCCAATAGGCGATCAGTAGGCAGGACCTGGGTTTATTACTTGAACACTATTTTGATTTTCTGCCTGTGTTGCTCCTCCAAACATCCACATGCTCCCTGGATTTCCAGTTGAGATAAAGCTGGCATGCTCATAACGTGGTGACAAACCATCCCAGTTCAGGCCATACCATTCATAGGTATCTAGATTTATAACGTGAACATCAGAGAAGCAGCAACCAGGATTAGCTCCACCAACAATAACTATTTGTCCTTTTCCACTGTCTTCACATGCAGGTAAATACATACATGTCTGACCAACCCGTGGACTTGGAGCAGTTCCACCAGGTTCAAAAGCATACCACAGCAGACGCCGTAATCTACGAATCTGTAAAAGCAAGCCGACAAGTGCAATATGTGACAATCCACTCTGGTTAAAAAACATTCCTAAGGGTCAGATCATGAGAGTGAAAAGAAGCTGCTCTCAGACTGACAACTTTATTTCCCAGTCAAAAGAATTGAGAGATAGATTTGAGGCTAAGGGACATAACTCGTAGTTTTTAGATAACATAGTAGATGAGGTACTAACAATACCAAGAGAGGATTGTCTAAGGGAAACAGCACTGATTAGACAGAATAAAAAAACGGAGTGGGGCTTTATTTCAGGGTTTCATTCACAGTTTAGAGAAGTGGAATCAATTTTTAACCACTTGCCGACCGTGTCACGCAGATATACTGCGGCACAATGGCTCTCCTGGGCGAAATCCCATACGGGTACGTCCTACCTGTTTTTGGCCACCAGAGGCTGCACGGCGGGGGACCCAATGCACGTGGCCGGTGGACATGATCACCGCCGGCCATGCGCAATTGTGTGCACAAGTGCCAGCACGGGGATTTATGTGTGTAAACACACAAATCCTTGTGATGTAAGAGGAGAGGAGCCATATCGTTTCTTCCTCCTAAGTAGGAAAAATGATATGGCTCCTCTCCTAGTCACTCCAATCCCCACACAGTTATAACATGCAGAAGGAACACACATTTTACCCCTTGATCACCCCCTAGTGTTAACCCCTTCCCTGCCAGTGACATTTAAACAGTAATCGGTGTATTTTTATAGCACTGATTGATGTATAAATGGCAATAGTCCCAAAAAAGTGTCAAAAGTCTCTGATCTGTCTGTCGCAATGTCGCAGTACCGCAAAAAATCGCAGATCACCGCCAAAAAGAAAAATAATAAAAATGCCATTAATCTTCCCCATAGTTTGCAGACGCTATAACTTTTGCGCTTATTGCGTTTTTCTTACCAAAGATATGTAGAAGAATATATATTGGCCTAAACTGATGAAGAAATTAGTTTTAAAGAAAAACTTTTGGGGATATTTATTATAGCAAAAAGTAAAAAATATTGTTTTCTTTTCAAAATTGTTGCTCTTTTATTGTTTATAGCGCAAAAAATAAAAACCGCAGAGGTGATCAAATACTACCAAAAGAAAGCTCTATTTGTGGGAAAAAAAGGAGGCAAATTTGTTTGGGTAAAACGGCTACGCAATTGTCAATTAAAGCGATGCAGTGCCAAATTGTAAAAAGTGCTCTGGTCAGGAAGGGGGTAAAAGCTTCCGGGGCTGAAGCAGTTAAAGAGCACTGGCATGTACTGTACTACTTTTAGATAAAAAGCTCAACACTGTACTCCCATCTATCCCCAAATTAATTTATAGGAAAGCGCCTAACTTTGGAGATAGGGTAATAAAAAAAGTATTAGATCCACCTACTAGACCCCCCCTCCTTTTGGGATAGGGAGGGTTTTTTGCATGTAGAAGATGTGAAGCTTGCAGGGAAGTCGCCAGACCTATAAGGGGTCTGGAAAATTTTGTAACCACCTCCAATAATAGGAAACTTTGATATTAGGCAATTTATCACCTGCAATACAACACATGTGGTATACACCCTAGAATGTCCATGCAGGCTTATGTACATAGGACGCACAAAGCGATCCTTAAAGGTTAGAATAGCTGAACATATTCGGAATATAAAAATAGGATTCAAGGACCACAATGTCACCTTAAATTTTAAATTGAAACACAACCAAGACCTGTCAGCAGGCTATTTTACATTGTATTGTTTTAATAACAAAAACATTTTAGTATTCCATCTCTCAGCTGTTAGTACCTGTGTCTTTCCCCCTTTTGTGCTGAACTATAGTACATGCATAGGAGGAGGAACGATAGTCACATACGGGGTAAATAGGCTGAGCCATGGATCCTATTTTAGACCAGATCGTAACGTCGTGAGATCACACCCTCGGTTGCAGTCAGAAGTGATGAGATGTGTGATCTCCACGACGACTGGAAGTGACGTTTGTGTGTCATGGTCAGCTGGAAACTACTGGGAAGAAGCAGCATGACTGTTCGAATTACACAGGTGGCTTCCTACACAGTGGACCAGTGGCTACGCTATGTTTTATATGTATTGCTCTATTGTTTTTACAAGCTAGTATGTACAGTGGGGACGGAAAGTATTCAGACCCCCTTAAATTTTTCACTCTTTGTTATATTGCAGCCATTTGCTAAAATCATTTAAGTTCATTTTTTTCCCTCATTAATGTACACACAGCACCCCATATCGACAGAAAAACACAGAATTGTTGACATTTTTGCAGATTTATTAAAAAAGAAAAACTGAAATATCACATGGTTCTAAGTATTCAGACCCTTTGCTGTGACACTCATATATTTAACTCAGGTGCTGTCCATTTCTTCTGATCATCCTTGAGTTGGTTCTACACCTTCATTTGAGTCCAGCTGTGTTTTATTATACTGATTGGGCTTGATTAGGAAAGCCACACACCTGTCTATATAAGGCCTTACAGCTCACAGTGCATGTCAGAGCAAATGAGAATCATGAGGCAAAGGAACTGCCTGAAGAGCTCAGAGACAGAATTGTGGCAAGGCACAGATCTGGCCAAGGTTACAGAAACATTTCTGCTGCACTTAAGGTTCCTAAGAGCACAGTGGCCTCCATAATCCTTAAATGGAAGACGTTTGGGATGACCAGAACCCTTCCTAGAGCTGGTCGTCCGGCCACACTGAGCTATCAGGGGAGAAGAGCCTTCGTGAGAGAGGTAAAGAAGAGCCCAAAGATCACTGTGGCTGAGCTCCAGAGATGCAGTTGGGAGATGGGAGAAAGTCGTAGAAAGTCAACTATCACTGCAGCCCTCAACCAGTCGGGGCTTCATGGCAGAGTGGCCCGACGGAAGCCTCTCCTCAGTAGAAGACACATGAAAGCCCGCATGGAGATTGCTAAAAAACACCTGAAGAACTCCAAGATGGTGAGAAATAAGATTCTCTGGTCTTATGAGACCAAGATAGAACTTTTTGGTCTTAATTCTAAGCGGTATGTGTGGAGAAAAACAGGCACTGCTCATTACCTGTCCAATACAGCCCCAACAGTGAAGCATGGTGGTGGCAGCATCATGCTGTGGGGGTGTTTTTCAGCTGCAGGGACAGGACGAGTGGTTGCAATCAAGGGAAAGATGAATGCGGCCAATTACAGGGATATCTTGGACGAAAACCTTCTCCAGAGTGCTCAGGACCTCAGACTGGGCCGAAGGTTTACCTTCCAACAAGACAATGACCCTAAGCACACAGCTAAAATAATGAAGGAGTGGCTTCACAACAACTCCGTGACTGTTCTTGAATGGCCCAGCCAGAGCCCCGACTTAAACCCAATTGAGCAACTCTGGAGAAACCTAAAAATGGCTGTCCACCAATGTTTACCATCCAACCTGACAGAACTGGAGAGGATCTGCAAGGAGGAATGGCAGAGGATCCCCAAATCCAGTTGTAAAAAAACTTGTTGCATCTTTCCCAAAAAGACTCATGGCTGTATTAGATCAAAAGGGTGATTCTACTAAATACTGAGCAAAGGGTCTGAATACTTAGGACCATGTGATATTTCAGTTTTTCTTTTTTAATAAATCTGCAAAAATGTCAACAATTCTGTGTTTTTCTGTCAATATGGGGTGCTGTGTGTACATTAATGAGGAAAAAAAATGAACTTAAATGATTTTAGCAAATGGCTGCAATATAACAAAGCGTGAAAAATTTAAGGGGGTCTGAATACTTTCCGTCCCCACTGTATATTCTGTATGGGGGGCATTTGGCTACAATTAAATTTTGTAAAGCAGGATTACGCTATGTGGCATTTTTACTTTCCTATACAATCTTGCTGCATTGGAGCCATCTATACCTTCACCCTGACAGAATCAGTGGATGACTTGCCAGCAAAGTATTACCTTAAGGTGTATAAAAATATTAACATCTGGTGAGTGTGTGGTGGTGGTATGTGGTGCATGAGTGATAACGATTAGGATTACCGTATCGAGACCTTCACCTGTTTAAAGAAGTAGTTTCACCATTTTTCTTATATGCGGAATCATATAAATGCTTGTCACAAGTGGATGGACTGACATGAGTGCTGCTAGGGCATTTTAAGGACATAAAATGTGTTAAACTTTTTATATTACTAAGTATAATTAGGGCACCTATGGATTTTACTGTAAATTTCCATGTTGCTAATTGAGCTTCTTTCTTTTTTTCTCTCTTCTGTACATTTCTACAAATTTCTATGATGAAAACCTCAATAAACATTATTAGAAAAAAAAGGAGTGAATAACCCATTGGAATATCAGGAAATCTAAACTATTATACCAACCATTTATTTAGTCAATATAAGACTGACATGCCAACTTAATTAGCATAAAATGTACTGGTTAAACATAAACCACATTGACTTGAATAATTTCCTAAGTCCTTTTAAAGTGGTTCTAAAGGCAGAAGGTATTTTACCTTACTGCATTATAATTATATTATATGCAGTAAGGTAAAAAAAATTATGGGTGAAGCCCCTCCAACCTCCCCTCCTTATAATTACCAGATCCTCATCTTGATCCAGTGATGTACATGAGAGCAACAGCTCTCCCAGTCTCTCTCTCCTCATTGGCCCGCACAGCCATTAGCTCCTGCTGCTGTCAATCACAGCCACTGAGCCAATGATGAGAAGTTGGGGGGGGGGGGGCAAGAGGCGTTCTGTGTGTGAATGGACAATACACAGAAATGCAGCTTAGGAGGCTTACTATTGGGGGCTTAAAGCAGGGGGGAGGATCCAGGACTGATAGCGGAGGACCCAAAAGGAAGAGGAACCGGGCTGTTTTGTGCAAAACTATTGCACAGAGTAGGTAAGTATAACATGTTTGTTCTTTATAATCACTTTAAATTTGTGTATAGGTTTTTAACACAATAACATTTTCAATGAAGGTATGGATTACATAGTGATAAAACAAATGACAATTTATTTACCGTCAAGTCACAAACAATCACGTAAATATGTCTGATTTATTGCAAAACACAAAATCACATTTAGATAAATAGAACATTGCTTTATCAGTAATATATATAATCATACAGTATATATTGGGGTTGTTGAACTTGTTCATTCAGTACTGTAGCTATATTAACTACCATCTCAGAATAGAAGTAATTTAAACTATGCTGGTAGACAACAACCTTCACATAATTAGTCCATCTCCTTGAATTCACTGCAGCAGATTGCAATGATTGAGTCTATACTACTACTGTAGATACGCTGACACAGCTCGACTTAATTACTTTGATTCCTTAAGTAGAGATGACACCTTTGAATATGATTTAACACCCAAAAAATCGACCAAAACCTATGAAGGTTCAACTTCAGTCAGATTCAAAAGTGAGATGAAATTTTGCAGTGGAGAGATTAATTTATACTTTACCGTGCAAATATAGCCATATTGATTACCCTAATATTTAGTTAGATGTTGATCATACCTGTCCATCAGATAGTGCTCTAAGACCAGGAATTCCTACTTTGAGTCTCTGAAAACAAATTTGGATTTACTCAAATTTACCCTATCTGGTACATTATATTTGTATCCATGGGTTAATTCTAGATACATTATCCTCACAATAGTATGGTTTATGTTCCTTGTGTGGATAATATCACTTATGCTGTTATTCTAATGTTCTTTAATTTTAATCATGGGATATTTGGGAACGATGCAGAGGCGTAACTAGAATCTTCAGGGCCCCGATGCAAGAAACCATTAAGGACCCCCCTGAACCCCCGACAGGGCTCTTTTCTCTGAGCCCGATGGCGGAACACCAGGGTCCGGTCGCAAGTGGGTGGCTGCATGTAAAGGAATAGATTTCTCCCCCCCCTGCTTCTCCTCCTCTCCCTCCCACATGCATTCAGCGGCTGCAGGAGGAAAATGGAGAGATGGGTTCCTCTATGTCGGTGTTTCTCAATCTTTTTCCAGTCAGGGCACCCTTGAAGTGGCTGAACTGCAACCACCCTGCAACTGTCTGCATTGCATGCAGTTGCAGCATAGTGATGATGCATTTAAGGGGTTAAAACAGGCGGTCAGGAGGCAACATATTGCCTCTTTACCGGCTGCCAAATGCCTCTGAAAAGCGATCTGAGCATGGATCACTTTTCAGAGGAACAGCATTTTTTTTTTTTGCTGGTACTATGAACAAGCAAAAAAAAAAAATTGGTTCTAATGGGACACATATAGGGGGTCAGGATTAAAAGCGCCTACATAAAATGTGCATATATACATGTAAACACACATACATACACACACACACACATACATACATATATACACACACATATAAACCAGTGGCAGATGGTGCTCCAAATTTTTTGGGGGGCGCAAGCAAACTGAAAAATTCTTTAAAAAACGCATCAATTGCAGCCTCACTGTACTCATCAAACACAGCCACTGTGCACATCAATTGCCACCACTGTGCCCATCATATGCAGCCACTGTGCCCATCAAACGCAGCCACTGTGCCCATCAAACGCATCCACTGTGCCCATCAAACGCAGCCACTGTGCCCATCAATTGCCACCACTGTGCCCTCAAACGCAGTCACTGTGCCCATCAAACGCAGCCACTGTGCCTATCAATTGCCACCACTGTGCCCATCAAACGCAGCCACTGTGCCCTGAAATGCAGCCACTGTGCCATCAAATGCTGCCACTGTGACCCGCCCGCCCGCTCGCAGTATGCCCGGCACTTACCCTGTCTCGGTGGGGCAGCGGGTGACGTCGACGAGCAGGGTCCTCCATGCGTCTCCTCCCATCCCCTCCTCCTGATAGGCATCCAATAGCGGTGCCTGTCGTTTCAGCCAATCAGGTGACGGGTAACAGACCCGAGCACCTGATTGGTGGAGAGGCAGTTCAGTGTTAGGAAAGCGAATATTTATTCGCTTTTCTAACACACCTGGGTGGACTGTGAGCGCCAAGCATGGCACTCGCAGTTCACATATTTTGAAGCTTATTAGTGCTTTAAAAACACCCCTGCCGGTGTAATTCAGGCGTCCGGCGTCCAAAAAGGGGCCAGGCGTCTGAATAGGGGGGGGGCAGTGGCGGCCATAGATAGATTCACGCTATGCATGAATCTATCTATTTGTGATAGAGGGGTGCCTGGAGAGAGGGGGCAGCGCCCATGCGCCCCTATGGACGCACCGCCACTGATAAACACATACATACATACACACACATGCACATATACATAGATGCACACACACTCACACACATACATGCACACACAGATGCACACACACATGCACACACACACATACATATATGCACATACACATAAACACACATACAGTAGATAAAAAACGGCAGACCTTTACCTTAGCTCTTCCTGCCGGGTACTGCACTGTAGGGGGAGACAAAGAGCACAGCACACACTGCTTTCACTTTGTAATCAATGTGAGCAGCTCCCTGCACAGTGCCGAATACAGTTCAGCTTAGGATCGGGGAGCTTGTCTCCGCTCCCCCTATCAAAGTACTGTATATAGCGGGCCCTCAAGGGCCCCTGCAGCAAGGGGCCCAGTCGCCATGGCAACCACAGCGACCCCTATAATTCCGCCACTGGAACGATGCATACCTTATAAAGATATTAATTTTGGGATAATAATTATTGACCTCCAAAGGACATCTGGGTAAGTATTGCATTATAATTTTCCCTCTCACTTCTGGATCATTCATACCATGAAATCAGAAGTAAACTTTACGACAATACAAATACTTGAAAACATTATTTTTATCATGATTTTGTCCTTCATATGGTATGATGCACTGTAGATAAGTAAATTGAAAATTGTTTGAACATTTTACATTTTGTCTGAATCCCATGGTGTCCCAGAGGTCTCTATTCTGTTTTATTATGAAACTGTTCATAGTCAATATATTGAAAAGAAATTCAGTTCACCCCAATTTGACCTCTCTCTGAATTGTTCCATTTGCAGAGAAGTTTCACTCTGTTAATGACTTGTAGGGTGAAAACCCAGTTTGTTAGCAGTTCTGTATACTGAAGCAGTGAGAGGAGCTGATAGTATCATGAACATGCCAAAAGTGTTGTTTCTAGTCAGACTAGAGTGAAGACTTTGCATTTCCCAAGTGATAAAACTGGTTATTGTCTGTTTGAATAGTAAAGCTACTCATTGTTCACCAGAGGGTGAAGGTCCTTGGTTTGTTTGGAGCGCATATAAGCCTCTCTTGCTAATAAGTCCCTCAGGATCTTTTAGTTTTGAAATTAGTAAACACTTGAAATTCTGAGTACACGTGAAGTTAGACTGCAGATTCCATTGATATTCATATCATTGAGAATGTTATTTTAGAAAAACCCTGACAGGGTATCTCACCAAAATGCCAAAATTTACATTTCTGTTCCAGAGGAAGTCTAAAATCTAACTTGCATATTTGTTCAGACTTCTGGGAAAAACAGTGAGCCAATCACACAAGCAATTATATTTCTGGGGAGGTTCTGTACACAAACTGTGTACAGAAGGCTTACGGGTTGCCATTTTGTATTGAACATTTACAGGAACATCCAAATATGATATGGCATGTGTAGCAACTGTATATGCAATATTTTTTATTTAATGAGATGTTTTCTTCCAATAAAAGTGAAGTTACCCTTTAAAACTTTTCTGGCCCTCAGTCAGCCCCATATCACAAGAGAATAAAATAATGTGGGACACATTATGGGAGGTTGCAACTCTGTGCATCCACTTAATGAATTCATAAATAACAGGGAGAAAGAAAAAGCATCCACAGAAACCCTTGAGTGCATGGGCCATTAGTGATGATCTGGGCTGGTTGTGCTGACTGAGCTGCTTAACCACTTCAGCCCCGGAAGGATTTACCCCCTTCCTGACCAGAGCACTTTTTACAATTTGGCACTGCGTCGCTTTAACTGCTAATTGCGCAGTCAGGCAATGCTGTACCCAAACGAAATGTGCGTCCTTTTCTTCTCACAAATAGAGCTTTCTTTTGATGGTATTTGATCACCTCTGCTGTTTTTATTTTTTGGGCTATAAATGGAAAAAGCCCGAAAATTTTGAAAAAAAAGATATTTTCTACTTTTTGTTATTAAAAAAATCCAATAAACTCAATTTTAGTCATACATTTAGGCCAAAATGTATTTGGCCACATGTCTTTGGTAAAAAAAAGTCAATAAGCGTATATTTATTGGTTTGCGCAAAATTTATAGCGTCTACAAACTAGGGTACATTTTCTGGAATTTACACAGCTTTTAGTTTATGACTGCCTATGTCATTTCTTGAGGTGCTAAAATGGCAGGGCAGTACAACCCCCCCCCAAATTACCCCATTTTGGAAAGTTCGAAGAAAAAGGGGTTCCCCTAAGTGGATTTTTCCGCCATTTGCATACAATTTTTTATAAAGTGGAGGGATACAAACTAATATGAAAAATAGTATTTTTATTTATTCAGAGATTCTCATATATTAAAAACATTGCAAACATTGCAAACAACGAAAGTAGACATAATTCAGAGCAATTTCTTAGCTGTTTCTATTAAAAGATAACACTTGTGTGATGGAACTCTTTTCAGGCCCGACACATTTCGGGGTACATTCTATTTCAGTCCTTCTTCAGGGGCATAATTGAAAAAGAGGAGTTCATCTAAATTAATTAAAGAAATATAATTGATAGGTTGCCATATATATCTATATGTCAATGATCATTTACAGGTTGAATGATCCAATGGTCACCTACCTGTTGTGTTATCGTTGGTTTTTATATAATAAAAACTACAAAGAGAAGCAAAAGATGCTTGAGAAAAGGAGATGGCGGTTAGCTGTTATTTGTAGGTGCGGAATGCTGTTCTCTGGGTACTCTATCGTCTATACATTGGTTCCCCAAGAGGGGAGGTGTGTATGTAAAGCTTCAATAAATAATGATATTTGAAGCGCTTCACAATGTGCATGAAAATGAATATATAAGAATAAATATAAATAGTCAAATAAATCCAGCGGTGAGTAAAAATTCCTAAAAAATCCAGCAATCAAAATAGTGTAAAATTATAAAAAATTAGTGACACCAAATGTGTAAAAAATTCACATAAAAAAATCCACATAAAAATAAATAAATAGATAGGGATGTATTCAGAAGGTTCAATTATACAGGTGTAGAATCCTGATTGGTATAGAGCTTTTGATCACTAGCAAAGCTGTTTAAAAACACTTGCTTAATTAAGGTGCTCATTGATAGTACCAATGTGTTTTTTGCTTCTATTCACAACCAATGTGAGAATCATAAACAGGCAGATAAGAGAAAAAACCAATCATTGTGCAATAGTTAGGATACCAAGGTACACAGGCAAACTTCAATCCACTCACGTGTGCCTTATAATGATAAGGCATATGCAGGTTTTACTATAGCAGTCAGCCGCCTAAGGCTCGATTCACACCTATGCATGTTGCTTTTGAGCGTTTTTGGAGGTTTTTTTTTTCATGCTTGCCACGTTTTTGAGCCGCGTTTTTGCTGCGTTTTTGCAGCGTTTTTGCCGCGATTTGCGTTTTGCGTTTTTTTTTTTTTTTTTTACAGTTTTTTTTACAGTCTAAAAAAAAATGTAAAAAAAATTTTAAAAAAATGGCAAAAACGCACCAAAAACGCAACAAAAACGCATCAAAAACGCTGCAAAAACGGTGCACTTGCGTTTTTGATGCTTGTCCATTGAAATCCATTACATGCAAAACGCTGCATTTTGCATGAAAAAAAGTCCCCGACCCTTTCCAAAAACGCAAAGAAACAAAAAAGCATTGATGTGAACATGTTCCATAGGAACCCATGTTAAAAAATTCCCGTGCATTTCTGCAAAATGCAAAATGCATCAAAAAACGCGCTAGTGTGAATCGAGCCTTAGACAGGAGCAGGGGTCCCGTATGCGGTTAGGCTCCCAAAAAGCCTCACACATGTAGTATCCCTATACTCAGGAGAAGCAACAGAATGTATTTTGGGGTGTAATTTCACATATTCCCATGGCAATATATCATTTAGTGACAACTTTGTGCAAAAAAAAAAAATTTGTCTTTTTCCCGCAACTTGTGTCACAATATAAAATATTCCATGGACCCGACATGCCTCTCAGCAAATAGCTTGGGGTGTCTACTTTCCAAAATGGGGTCATTTGGGGGGGGTTTGAACTGTCCTGGCGTTTTATGCACAACATTTAGAAGCTTATGTCACACATCACCCACCCTTCTAACCACTTGAAGACAAAGCCCTTTCTGACACTTTTTGTTTACATGAAAAAAATATTTTTTTGCAAGAAAATTACTTTGAAACCCCAAACATTAGATATTTTTTTTAAAGCAAATGCCCTACAGATTAAGATGGTGGGTGTTTCATTTCTTTTTCACACAGTATTTGCGCAGGGATTTTTCAAACGCATTTTTTTGGGAAAAAACACGCTTTTTTAAATTTTAATCCACTAAAACACAATATATTGGCCAAATGTTTGATGAAATAAAAAAGATGATCTTAGGCCGAGTACATGGATACCAAACATGACATGCTTTAAAATTGCGCACAAACGTGCAGTGGCGACAAACTAAATAAATTTTTAAAAGCCTTTAAAAGCCTTTACAGGTTTCCACTTTAGATTTACAGAGGAGGTCTACTGCTAAAATTACTGCCCTCGATCTGACCTTTGCATACCTCACATGCATGATGCAATTGCTGTTTACATTTGACGCCAGACCGACGCTTGCGTTCGCCTTTGCGCGAGAGCAGGGAGGGACAGGGGTGCTTTTTTTTTTTGTTTTGTTTATTTATTCTTCTTTGCTTTTTTATCTTATTTTTTTGTTTACAAACGTTTTTATTGCAGGAAAATATAACATCTGGGTGTACAGGCAAAGTGGCGACAAAAATTATGGTGGCCAGAAAGCCCATAACAGTTAAATGATATATCACACACAATGCAAATAATAATTCTCATAACAGTACAAAATGAGCCCATGAAAACAGAAGTAACAAAACATAAAGGAAATTAAAAGAAAATCAGATAAAAGAAAAAGGGAACTTACAGTTGTGACAAATGTTCACTTCTAGTAAATTGAATATGCCATCAAACAACAAGGATGTTATTTTCAGTAATACAAAGAGCATAGATGCTATGGAGCATTTGAGGCATCCTACAAATATGTTCTATCAAGTAGGATTATGATCTGGTTTATTGGGAGTCAGCTGCGGGCACCGAGGGATCTTCTAGGCTGTCACTAAGCAGGTGGGCTGTCCAGATATTCCACTTTCGGTCAAATATGTGCATGGAGTCCAGGAGAGTATGGTGTATTCTTTCCATAGTCCTGATGGACTCCATACGGGAAATTACCTGCAACCAAGAAACGTGGGGGCGTTTCCAGTTCATTGCTATTGCCCACTGGATCGCACTAAAAAGTGTGTGGATTAATTTTTGTATGGGGAGGGGAACAGCTGGAAGCTCTGCAAACAGCAAACACATTTGGCAAGTCAATGTAAGTGATACTCCGGAGAGAAGCGTTATGAGAGATGTAGTCTTCTGCCAAATGGCGTCTAAGGCTTTACAACTCTAGAACATGTGTAGTAACGTACCCCTGTCCTGGCATCCTCTGTAACATGCGCCAGAAACCAGGGGATATATTCTATGGAGACGCTCTGGGGTGTAGTACCACCTAGTGTGAAGTTTGAGTACCGTTTCCTTAATGGACACAGAGTGTGTACATTTGTGCATGTTGTCTATCATGTCCGGCCAGTCCTCAGCAGGGACCTCTTGGGCCATCTCTACCTCCCATGCCTCCATTGCTGTGGATTTTTGAGGGGAGTTATAATCATTGAGGTATCGATAAAGTATGGAGATGGACCCCTTATCCCTCGCAGCTTCACCACACAGAAGTTCAAATGGAGTCTTCGACATCTCCATTCCACCCACAATAAGTGCCGAGTAGAAGTGTCGAATTTGCAAGTATTGGTGAAACTCGAATCTGCCCATATTGTAGGTCTGCTTCAGGTGAACGTAGGAACAAAAGGAGGCGTTCTGCAGCAGAGACTCGAGGTTCACCAGGCCCTTTGCAGTCCATTTAAGGAATGGCAATTTAGAGGAAAAGGCAGGGGGGAATGAGGGTTCTCCTAAAAAGGAAGATAAAAGGGGCACGTCTGATTGTAACTTAAATTTTTTACAGTAGAGAGACCATAAATAAAGTGATTGGCCAACTATATTATTTAATGGGGTGACATCTTTAGGAGAAATTGAGCGGGACCAGAGAAGACCCGGGAGGTAGTAAGGAGTCACCGAGATCTGCTCAAATTGTAGCCATGGTATAGAGGCAGGGATGGTATGCCACTGCGCCAATTGGATAAGACGTGATGCCAGGAAGTACTTCCACAGGTCTGGGCATCCCAAGCCACCCCTCACCTGAGCTCTATACATCTGTATACGTCCCATTCGCGGTTTTTGTTTTGCCATATGAATCTGAGCAGATCTGTTTGAATCCTCTGTAGAACTGAGCGAGAAACATATAGGGGTAGGGATCTAAAGAGGAATATGAGTTTGGGGAGGATGTTCATATTCACTGCCTGAATTCTCCCTAAAAATGATATGCGATATGATGACCATTGATTTAAAAGGTGTTTGACATATTCAAGGAATATAACTGTTTCAAAGAGGGGGCTAGTTTAATACCTAGATATTGCAGAGAGGCATGATTCCATGAAAATTTAAATTTATCTTTAAGAGTAGTCAATAAAAGTTGTGGGAGGTGAATTGGTAGAGCCGAACACTTGGAGGGGTTGACTCCCAGGCCAGTTAATTTATGGAAGGAGTCAAGGGAGGACATGAGGTTGGGGAGGGAGAGTAGAGGGTCAGAAATAAATAAAAGTACGTCATCCTCGTAGAGGCTAAGTTTAAATTCCCGATCCCCTTTTGTGTAACCCTTAATGTTTGGGTCATTGGAGATGGATCCAGACAGGGGCTCCATGGCTAGCGCAAACAAAAGCGGGGATAATGGACACCCCTGTCTAGTACCACATTTCAGGGAAAAATAGTCTGAGTTACACCCCGGAAGCTTAATACGGGTCTTCGGGTTATGGTAAAGGGCTTTGAAGCCATGTATAAATGCCCCACTAAATCCAAATTTGGATAGCACTGTGTCCAGATATGTCCAGAGGACACTATCAAATGCTTTGTTTATGTCTAAACTCAAAAGTAGTACTTGGTTCGAGTTCATATGGGCGTCCTGTAGTATATTGGTGGCTAAACGGATATTATCTGTGATCTGCCTCGAGGGGATAAAGCCGGTTTGATCGGGTGATATCAGGGTCGTTATAACTTTGGCCAGTCTGTCTGCCAAGATCCTCCCAAATATTTTTAGGTCATTATTTATAACAGAAATGGGGCGGAAATTTTGGGGGAGGGTATGATCCTTGCCTGGTTTGGGAATGAAGGACATGTTTGCTAGCAGCATTTCTTCCGGGAATCGCTTTCCTTTGAGAATATGGTTATACATATTAGTCAGTGTGGGAAGTAGGGATTCAGCAAATTTTTTATAGTAAACGGCAGAGAATCCATCAGGGCCTGTCGCTTTGGAGGGTTTAAGAGAGGAAATGATAGAGGCAACTTCCTCTGATGAGCAGGGGGCATTGAGGATACCCAATTGCTCCTCTGAAAGCCGAGGAAGCGAGAGGGTATCTAGCCAGGACTGCATGGGAGGAGGAGGAGAAGGATCTGGGCCAGAAAAAAGTTTCTGATAGAAGGAGGAGAAAATTTTTAGAACATGTTTGGGATGGGAAGTGAGGTTACCGTGATGATCTTTTAATTTGTAAAGGTGAGTCGGTTGGGTGGACTGTTTGAGCTTTCGCGCAAACATCGTGGAAGTGGAGTTACAATAAAGGAGGAAACGATCTAAGAGATTTCTCAATGTGTCCTGAAAGTATGTCATCTAGGGCCCTCCTCTTTTCAGTGATCTTGAGGAGCAACTCCTGCGAAGGGGTCTGAGTGTGTCTATGGTACAGTTGTTCTAATTCTAGGGTGAGTTTATGAGTATCCTGTTGTTTTTGGCGTTTTTGAGTCGTGGAAATTTCAATTAAGTGGCCCCTCATCACAGCTCTATGGGCTGCCCAAAGGGAGATGGGAGAAATATTCTCCACATTATTGAGCCTAAAATATTCTTTGAGGCATTCGAGCAGCTGTGCAATGATCACAGGATCAGTGAGTAGTGCGTCGTTAAGGCGCCAGGACCTGGCTGTATGTGGAAGGCCTAAACAGGAGATATGGGTGGATACGATGTGATGGTCTGACCAGGGGAAAATATGTATGTTAGCTGAAGTAGAGTTCACTGTCAGAGAGGGGGTGCAGAAAATATAATCCAGGCAGGAGTAACTATCATGAGGGTGGGAATAGAAAGTGTATTCCTTAGAGCCGATATTGTGGGCTCTCCAAACATCTATAAATTAAGAGGACTTCAGGGAATGTTGAAGGGATTTGGGGAAGGCCTTAGAGGTTGGGCATGTTCGGCTTCTATCAAGTCCTGAGTGGGCCACTAAGTTAAAATCACCTCCAATTAACATATGGGGGGAGTGGAACCTATCTAGGGTCTGGAAAAATTCTTTAAAGAATGTAGCCTGTGAGGCATTTGGGGCATACACTGAGGCCAAGGTTAGTTGTTTATTCTGGATGGAACCCTGAATTATTACAAATCGACTGTCAGGATCTTTATAGATCTGTTGAGCCTGAAACATCACAGAGTTCTTAATAAAGATGGCCGCCCCTCTTGACCTGGACCCATATGTGGTGAAGTAGCTTTGATTAAAAGTTTTATCAAAGTATGATGGGTGGTTATCTCTGGAGAAATGAGTCTCCTGAAGTAGGATAACATCCTCTCCAAGAGATTTATACATTTTAAATGCTTTTATCCGCTTTTGAGGGGTATTAAACCCTTTTACATTATGGGAAATTATTCTAATACCCATGATATATTAAAGGTGGAACAGTTAGGATCAATAAGGGGTCCAGGCCGAGAGGGGGCAGCCAAACAGCAACACAACCCTTCCAAAGGTGTGACACAGCCATGGCGCTCAATCCCGCAGGAATGTGTGCATTATCAATCTGAGTTAGTAACACATATATCACTATGACGGAACCATCTGATAAGTATAACACAAAAAAAAAGCAAAAAAATAAAACCAGAAACAAAGAGTAACAAAAAAACTAGAAACCTGAAAACCAGGCCAAAAAATGGCCAAACATAGCTCAGGGGGGTCATGGGGAAAGACATCCCATAAACCCAAAAAGAATTGTTTGTGTCCGTGTCATCCGTACAAATGTGGATTTGTCGGAAGAGTTTACCTGTGGGAAGTCAACCAGCTCAGATGTCACTAAACAGACGGAGAGCCAGCCAGCCCCCAATATTGAAGAGTGTAGGGACAATCAGGCGGACGCAATCGGGAATCCGTAATGAGCCGGGAGAGTCCAAATTCCTCTGGGCATGTTGGGAGATGTTCATAGTTCGCTACCTTGAGGGAGAAAAACAAAAAGAAAAAAGGGTAGAGGGAAAAAAACAAAAAAGGAAAAAAATGAGCATTGCTGTCAGTCACAGCGTTGATCTCGGCGATCTCTTCTGGGTGGAGGGGTAGCCCAAATAGCTGAGTGACGTGGGGTGGAAGGTAGTCTGGGCAGGGAAGCCGCATCAAGGAGGCCCAACTTCACCAGCAGTTCCTTTCTTTCTGTCAGCATGGTCACGGTGTAGGTCGTGCCATTATGGGGCACTTGAAGCTTGAATGGGAAGCCCCAGCGGTAGCGAATACTGGCTGATTGAAGGACTGATGTAACCTCTTTCATCTTCCTGCGCTTATCTAGGTTGGTAGGGGAGATATCCGGGTAGATTTGAATCGGAGTGCCCTCCAGGCGAATATTAGGGGTTTTTCTTGAGACTCTGAGAATTTCCTCTTTGATCAAGAAGTCCTTAAGGCAAAGCACTATGTCTCTTGGCGGTTTCTCAGGAGGAGGGGGAGGGCGTAGGGCCCTATGAATCCTGTCACAGGAAAAGGCCGTCAACGGGGAGTCTGGCAAGAGAGATTGAAATATCTTCTGTACAGTGGGTTGTAGATCAGTGACCGATTCCGGCACTCCGCACACCCTAAGACTATTGCGACAGTTCCTGTTGTCGAGGTCCTCAATGTGGGCTTGGAGTTGCAGGACCGTTTCAGACAGGGACTCATGCTCCTTTCTGAGATCAGAGTACACTAAGGAGAGCTCGTCATGTTTAGTCTCCAGTAAATCAGTTCTACTGCCTAATGCTGCGTTCTCAAGGGACAGTGTGTTGGTAGATTTGTGAAGCTCTGATTGAAATTTCTGGGCAATCTTGTCGTACATTAAAGTAAGACTCTCATCCAGATCAGCCTTAATAAGTTGTAACGTGTACTCAATGTCTCCCAGGGAGTGTGGTGGTGAGGAGGCTGCTGTAGGAGAATGTGCCTCTGACTGTGTCTTCTGGGCGCCATCTTGGGCCTGCATGTTTTTCTCCTTCTCTCTCAGCAGATAGGTCGTTAGTGATCTTTGGGCCGGTTTTCCACGATGATTTTTAGGTCCCGTCATGCTCTGAGTGTTCCGCCGGGGGTGCGGGGATGAATTAGGTAGAAAACCTGTGTTGATCGCACCGGGGAAGTGCCGTTAGTCTCCACGGCTCACGGAGCTCTCAGCCCTTGCTTCCTCCTCGGTTCGCGGCGCGCATGCACCCCCTTTTATCTTATTTTTAAACTGTTCCCTTCATTTTTTTTAAATCATTTTTATTGTTATCTCAGGGAATGTAAATATCCCCTATGATAGCAATAGGTAGTGACAGGTACTCTTTTTTGGGGTCTATTAGACCCTAGATCTCTCCTCTGCCCTCAAAGCATCTGACCACACCAAGATCGGTGTGATAACATGCTTTCCCAATTTTCCAATAGTGCTGTTTACATCCGGCGAAATCTAAGTCATGAAATGCTCGTAGCTTCCGGTTTCTTAGGCCATAGAGATGTTTGGAGTCATTCTGGTCTCTGATCAGCTCTATGGTCAGCTGGCTGAATCAAAGGCTGTATTCTCAGGTTCCCTGTTGGGACAGCGGAGCCAGAGAAAAACATGGAAGATGGTGGTGGGGGCATTCCCTCCCACTGCTTGTAAAAGCATTCTAGAGGCTAGTTAGCTGCTAGGATTGCTTTTACATGAAAGCTGACTGCTGGCTGAAAAGAATGATACCAAGATGATACCTAAACCTGCAGGCATCATTCTGGTATAACCACTCAAAGTCCAGCAACATACCAGTATGTTGCTGGTCCTTGTTGGGCATATATTGTAAACTTTTTTTTCATGCAGCCTGTGGGCTGAACGAAAAAAAGATATTGATCGGTGGGTATGCCCACCATTAGAATACCTCCCTTCATCCACCCACTTCTAATGATGGGCATACATACACCGTTTATATATGCCGAAGCATGGGGGCATCCTCCCACAAAAGGTAGGAGCAAATCGCTCCTCCACCCACTGCTGCCCCCACGCTTCAGCATATATGCTGAAGTATGTAACTGTGGTGGTGAAATCACCTCCAACAGCGCTGGAGTGACGGCTTAATGTATCATGAGAGCAAATGCTGTTGCTGTCAAGATAAATAAATCTGCGCTGCAACTGAATGGCGTACCTGCTAACCAAATAATGGTTAACAATAAAACAAAGCGGGCGGCACAGTGGTGTAGTGGGTAGCACTCTTGCCTAGCAGTAAGAAGGGTCACTGGTTTGAATCTCAACCACGACACTACCTGCCTGGAGTTTTCATGTTCTCCCTGTGCCTGCGTGGGTTTCCTCCGGGTACTCCGGTTTCCTCCCACACTCCAAAGACATGCTGGTAGGTTAATTGGATCCTGTCTAAATTGTCCCTAGTACCTATGAATGTGAGTTAGGGACCTTAGATTGTAAGCTCCTTGAGGGTAGGGACTGATGTGAATGTACAACCTATATGTAAAGCGCTGCGTAAATTGACGGCGCTATATAAGTACCTGAAATAAATAAATAAAACAAAGTAACATTACAGTATAACAGTAATGCCGCGTACACACGGTCGGACTTTTCGTCTACAAAAGTCCAACGGACGCTGACGGACTAAAGCTGGCTGGTAATCCGATCGTGTGTGGGCTTCTCCGGACTTTCAACGTACTTTTTTAGCCTCAAATCCGACGTACTTTAGATTTGAAACATGCTTCAAATCTTTACGTCGTAACTACGACGGACCCCGAAATCCGCTCGTCTGTGTGCTAGTCCGACGGACAAAAAGCCACGCTAGGGCACCTATTGGCTACTGGCTATGAACTTCCTTATTTTAGTCCGGTGTACGTCATCACGTACGAATCCGTCGGACTTTTGTGTGGTCGTGTGTAGGCAAGTCCGTTCGTTAGAAAGTATGCCGCAAGTCCGCCGCAAGTCCGCCGAAAGTCTGCCGGAAGTCTGTCGGACAGGCTGTCTGACTTTTGTAGACGAAAAGTCCGACCGTGTGTACGCGGCATAAGACTTACCATACCTGCAAAGCAAATACAAAAAATACATAGTAAAAAATAAAACATTTAACACAACCTGTGCCTAAAATATATATATGCCGAAGCATGGGTGCATCCTCCCGCAAAAGGTAGGAGCAAATCGCTCCTCCACCCACTGCTGCCACGCTTCGGCATATATGCTGAAGTATGTAACTGTGGTGGTGAAATCACCTCCTACAGCGCTGGAGTCACGGCTTTATGTATCGTGGGAGCAAATGCTGTTGCTGTCAAGAGGGATAAATCCGCTCTGCAGCTGAATGGCGTACCTGAAATAAAAAAAATGGTTAACAATAAAACACAGTAAACAATAAAGTATAAAAAAATTGCATACCTATCAAGCAAACATGATAAAAACATAATAACAATAAAACATTGCAGAATAGAATACAGTAAAAAAGAGCAGAACAATAGAGAGAGAATAGAGAGAGAACAATAAAACGACGACTATTTTTGGTTTTTTTATTTTATTTTTTTTAATTTTTTTTTTTTTTTACTTCTTTTTTTTTTTTTTTACACTTTTTTTGTAACTTTAACCACTTGCCGACCGCCTCACGCCTATATACGTGAGCAGAGCGGCACGGGCAGGCAAAATCACGTACCTGAAACGTGATTGCCTTCCCGCGGGTGGGGGGTCCGATCGGACCCCCCCCCCGGTGCCAGCTGCGGTCGGCATTTGGCTGGGAGCATTGAGAGATGAGGGGGAGGCCATCCGATCGTGGCCCCCCCTCGCGATCGCTCCCAGCCAATGAGAAACATCCCCTGCCTCTGTATTGTACACAGAGGCAGAGGATGTGATGTCATCTCTCCTCGGCTGGCCAGTTTCCGTTCCAGCGCCGAGGAGAGATGACATGTAAGTGCACCAAACACACACACACACACAGTAGAACATGCCAGGCATACATTACACCCCCGATCCCCCCCCGATCGCCCCCCGATCCCCCCCCAATCACCCCCCCCCTGTCACAAACTGACACCAAGCAGGTTTTTTTTTTTTTTCCTGATTACTGCATAGTGTCAGTTTGTGACAGTTAGCAGTGTTAGGGTAGTGACTGTTACCCCCCTGTAGGTCTAGGGTACCCCCCTTACCCCCCCTAATAAAGTTTTAACCCCTTGATCACCCCCCCTCACCAGTGTAACTAAGCGATCATTTTTCTGATCGCTGTATTAGTGTCGCTGGTGATGCTAGTTAGGGACGTAAATATTTAGGTTCGCCGTCAGCGTTTTATAGCGACAGGGACCCCCATATACTACCGAATAAATGTTTTAACCCCTTGATTGCCCCCTAGTTAACCCTTTCACCACTGATCACCATATAACCGTTACGGGTGACGCTGGTTAATTCGTTTATTTTTTATAGTGTCAGGGCACCCGCCGTTTATTACCGAATAAAGGTTTAGCCCCCTGTAGGTCTAGGGTACCCTGCTTACCCCCCCTAATAAAGTTTTAACCCCTTGATCACCCCCTGTCGCCAGTGTCGCTAAGCGATCATTTTTCTGATCGCTGTATTAGTGTCGCTGGTGACGCTAGTTAGGGACGTAAATATTTAGGTTCGCCGTCAGTGTTTTATAGCGACAGGGACCCCCATATACTATCTAATAAATGTTTTAACCCCTTGATGGCCCCCTAGTTAACCCTTTCACCACTGATCACCGTATAACCGTTACGGGTGACGCTGGTTAGTTTGTTTATTTTTTATAGTGTCAGGGCACCCGCCGTTTATTACCGAAAAAAGGTTTAGCCCCCTGATCGCCCGGCGGTGATATGCGTCGCCCTAGGCAGCGTCAGATTAGCGCCAGTACCGCGAACACCCACGCACGCACCGTACACGCACCGTACACCTCCCTTAGTGGTATAGTATCTGAACGCATCAATATCTGATCCGATCAGATCTATACTAGCGTCCCCAGCAGTTTAGGGTTCCCAAAAACGCAGTGTTAGCGGGATCAGCCCAGATACCTGCTAGCACCTGCGTTTTGCCCCTCCGCCCGGCCCAGCCCAGTCCAGCCCACCCAAGTGCAGTATCGATCGATCACTGTCACTTTTTTTTGTAGCGTTTTGGTGAACTGGCAAGCACCAGCGCCCTAGTACACCCCGGTCGTAGTCAAACCAGCACTGCAGTAACACTTGGTGATGTGGCGAGTCCCATAAGTGCAGTTCAAGCTGGTGAGGTGGCAAGCACAAGTAGTGTCCCGCTGCCACCAAAAAGACAAACACAGGCCCGTCGTGCCCATAGTGCCCTTCCTGCTGCATTCGCCAATCCTAATTGGGAACCCACCGCTTCTGCAGCGCCCATACTTCCCCCATTCACATCCCCAACCAAATGCAGTCGGCTGCATGAGAAGCATTTTCTTTATGTCCTCCCGAGTACCCCTACCCAACGAACCCCCCCCCCAAAAAAGATGTTGTGTCTGCAGCAAGCACGGATATAGGCGTGACACCGGCTATTATTGTCCCTCCTGTCCTGACAATCCTGGTCTTTGCATTGGTGAATGTTTTGAACGCTACCATTCACTAGTTGAGTATTAGCGTAGGGTACAGCATTCCACAGACTAGGCGCACTTTCACAGGGTCTCCCAAGATGCCATCGCATTTTGAGAGACCCGAACCTGGAACCGGTTACAGTTATAAAAGTTACAGTTACAAAAAAAAAGTGTAAAAAAAAAAAAACACAAACAAAAATAAAAAAAAATAGTTGTCGTTTTATTGTTCTCTCTCTCTCTATTCTCTCTCTATTGTTCTGCTCTTTTTTACTGTGTTCTATTCTGCAATGTTTTATTGTTATTATGTTTTATCATGTTTGCTTTTCAGGTATGCAATTTTTTATACTTTACCGTTTACTGTGCTTTATTGTTAACCATTTTTTTGTCTTCAGGTACGCCATTCACAACTTTGAGTGGTTATACCAGAATGATGCCTGCAGGTTTAGGTATCATCTTGGTATCATTCTTTTTAGCCAGCGGTCGGCTTTCATGTAAAAGCAATCCTAGCGGCTAATTAGCCTCTAGACTGCTTTTACAAGCAGTGGGAGGGAATGCCCCCCCCACCGTCTTCCGTGTTTTTCTCTGGCTCTCCTGTCTCAACAGGGAACCTGAGAATGCAGCCGGTGATTCAGCCAGCTGACCATAGAGCTGATCAGAGACCAGAGTGGCTCCAAACATCTCTATGGCCTAAGAAACCGGAAGCTACGAGCATTTTATGACTTAGATTTCGCCGGATGTAAACAGCGCCATTGGGAAGTTGGGGAAGCATTTTATCACACCGATCTTGGTGTGGTCAGATGCTTTGAGGGCAGAGGAGAGATCTAGGGTCTAATAGACCCCAATTTTTTCAAAAAAGAGTACCTGTCACCACCTATTTCTATCATAGGGGATATTTACATTCCCTGAAATAACAATAAAAATGATTTAAAAAAAAATAAAAAATGAAAGGAACAGTTTAAAAATAAGATAAAAAAGCAAAAAAATAATAAAGAAAAAAATAAATAAATAAAAAGCACCCCTGTCCCCCCTGCTCTCGCGCTAAGGCGAACGCAAGCGGCGGTCTGGCGTCAAATGTAAACAGCAATTGCACCATGCATGTGAGGTATCACCGCGAAGGTCAGATCGAGGGCAGTAATTTTAGCAGTAGACCTCCTCTGTAAATCTAAAGTGGTAACCTGTAAAGGCTTTTAAAGGCTTTTAAAAATGTATTAATTTTGTTGCCACTGCACGTTTGTGCGCAATTTTAAAGCATGTCATGTTTGGTATCCATGTACTCGGCCTAAGATCATCTTTTTTATTTCATCAAACATTTGGGCAATATAGTGTGTTTTAGTGCATTAAAATTTAAAAAAGTGTGTTTTTTCCCCAAAAAATGCGTTTGAAAATCGCTGCGCAAATACTGTGTGAAAAAAAAAAAATGAAACACCCACCATTTTAATCTGTAGGGCATTTGCTTTAAAATAATATATAATGTTTGGGGGTTCAAAGTAATTTTCTTGCAAAAAAAAATAATTTTTTCATGTAATCAAAAAGTGTCAGAAAGGGCTTTGTCTTCAAGTGGTTAGAAGAGTGGGTGATGTGTGACATAAGCTTCTAAATGTTGTGCATAAAATGCCAGGACAGTTCAACCCCCCCCCAAATGACCCCATTTTGGAAAGTAGACACCCCAAGCTATTTGCTGAGAGGCATGTCGAGTCCATGGAATATTTTATATTGTGACACAAGTAGCGGAAAAGAGACACTTTTTTTTTTTTTTTTTGCACAAAGTTGTCACTAAATGTTATATTGCTCAAACATGCCATGGGAATATGTGAAATTACACCCCAAAATAAATTCTGTTGCTTCTCCTGAGTACGGGGATACCACATGTGTGGGACTTTTTGGGAGCCTAGCCGCGCACGGGACCCCGAAAACCAAGCACCGCCTTCAGGCTTTCTAAGGCCGTAAATTTTTGATTTCACTCTTCACTGCCTATCACAGTTTCGGAGGCCATGGAATGCCCAGGTGACACAACCCCCCCCCCAAATGACCCCATTTTGGAAAGTAGACACCCCAAGCTATTTGCTGAGAGGTATAGTGAGTATTTTGCAGACCTCACTTTTTGTCACAAAGTTTTGAAAATTGAAAAAAGAAAAAAAAAATTTTTTTCTGGTCTTTCTTCATTTTCAAAAACAAATGAGAGCTGCAAAATACTCACCATGCCTCTCAGCAAATAGCTTGGGGTGTCTACTTTCCAAAATGGGGTCATTTGGGGGGGGGTTTGTGCCATCTTGGCATTTTATGGCCTTCAAAACTGTGATAGGTAGTGAGGAGTAAAATCAAAAATGTATGCCCTTAGAAATCCTGAAGGTGGTGCTGGGTTTTCGGGGCCCCGTACGCGGCTAGGCTAACAAAAAGTGCCACACATGTGGTATCCCCATACTCAGTAGAAGCAGCTGAATGTATTTTGGGGTGCAATTCCACATATGCCCATGGCCTGTGTGAGCAATATATCATTTAGTGACAACTTTTTGTAAATTTTTTTTTTTTTTTTTTTTTTGTCATTATTCAATCACTTGGGACAAAAAAAATAAATATTCAATGGGCTCAACATGCCTCTCAGCAATTTCCTTGGGGTGTCTACTTTCCAAAATGGGGTCATTTGGGGGGGTTTTGTACTGCCCTGCCATTTTAGCACCTCAAGAAATGACATAGGCAGTCATAAACTAAAAGCTGTGTAAATTCCAGAAAATGTACCCTAGTTTGTAGACGCTATAACTTTTGCGCAAACCAATAAATATGCGCTTATTGACATTTTTTTTACCAAAGACATGTGGCCGAATACATTTTGGCCTAAATGTATGACTAAAATTTAGTTTATTGGATTTTTTTTATAACAAAAAGTAGAAAATATCATTTTTTTTCAAAATTTTCAGTCTTTTTCCGTTTATAGCGCAAAAAATAAAAACGGCAGAGGTGATCAAATACCATCAAAAGAAAGCTCTATTTGTGGGAAGAAAAGGACGCAAATTTCGTTTGGGTAGAGCATTGCATGACCGCGCAATTAGCAGTTAAAGCGACGCAGTGCCGAATTGTAAAAAGTGCTCTGGTCAGGAAGGGGGTAAATCCTTCCGGGGCTGAAGTGGTTAACTTTTGTAACTGGTACCAGGTTTGGGTCTCTCAAAATGCGATTGCATCTTGGGAGACCCTGTGGAAGTGTGTCCTTGTCTGTGCAGTGCTGTACCCTACGCTAATACTCAACTAGTGTATGGTAGTGTTCAAAACATTCACCAATGCAAAGACCAGGATTGTCAGGATAGGAGGGACAATAATACTGGGTGTCACGCCTATATCCGCGCTTGCTGCAGACACGACATCTTTTTTGGGGGGCTCTTTGGGTAGGGTACTCGGGAGGACATAAAGAAAATGCCTCTCATGCAGCCGGCTTACTGCATTTGGTTGGGAAAGGTGAGGTGGAGCACCGTCTGGAAACAGAAGGGCTCTGACGATCTCTTCCTGGAATTTAAGGAAGGATCCAGTCCGTTCTGAAGCTCTGTATAGCACATGAGCGTTCAGCAAAGCCAATTGAAATAAATAAAGAGACACTTTTTTGTACCAGCGTCTGGCCTTACTGACAACTAGGTACGGTACCAACAACTGGTCGTTGAGGTCCCCCCCTCCCATGTTAAGGTTATATTCATGGACACAGAGGGGTTTCTCCACAACACCAGTCGCCATAGTAATTTGGACCGTCGTGTCTGCATGAAGGGAGGTAAGAATGAAAACATTCTTATTATCCCTTCTTATTGTAGTCAGGGCAGTTTGTCGGCTCTACGTGACTATCTTTTCCCTTGTAAACCATAAAACTACATGTATAGCCTGTGGCCCTGTCACAGAGCTGATACATCTTGACCCCGTACCTGGCATGCTTGCTGGGAATGTACTGTTTGAATGACAAGTGGCCAGAAAACTTAATCAGGGACTCATCAACGCAGACAACTTGATGGGGAGTAAACAAGTCTGCACAATGTTGGTTGAAGTGGTTTACGAGGGGCCGAATTTTGTAGAGCCGATAGTATCCAGGGTCTCCACGAGGATGACAGAGTTCATTGTTGTTGAATTGCATGAACCGCAAAATCTGCTCGTATCGTGCCCTGGCCATGGAAGCAGAGAACACGGGCATATGGTGAATTGGGTCAGTGGACCAATATGACTCTTTTTGGTTATGCCCATGAGGAGGGAAAGGCCCAGAAAGATCTTAAATTCGGAAACCGTAATTGGTTTCCAATCTCTGGCAAGGGAGGACTGGGGAATAGTGGTGATGTGTTGACCAGCGTACAAATTGCTTTGGTCCACAATAGATCTAAAGAGATCTTCGGTGAAAAACAGCGAATAAAAATCCAGTGACGTAAAATCAACTGTTTCCACCTGAATGCCGGGTTGGCCAGTGAATGGGGGAAGTACCGGTGCTGCAAAAGTGGTGGGTCCCCAATTCGGATTGGCGAATGTAGCAGGAAGGGCACTATGGGCACGACGGGCCTGTGTTCGTCTTCTTGGTGGCAGCGGGACACTACTTGTGCTTGCCACCTCACCAGCTTGAACTGCACTTATGGGACTCGCCACATCACCAAGTGTTACTGCAGTGCTGCATGTATGACCAGGGTGTACCAGGCCGCTGGTGCTTGCCAGTTCACCAGAAGGAATAGCGGCGCTAGTACTTCTCTGCTCCATACGAGGGACCTGCAGTTCTTGCACATCAAGGACAGAAGAAGAAGTTCCAAAAAAGGGATTTTTCCCCCAAAAACGAAGGGGTTTTCTAGGCAGCAAAAAACGAATGCAAAAAGTATAAAATATTAATAATTTTATTTAAACATAGGACAGTAGAGCAAAAAACATGAACTGTGTACAAAAATTGTAAAAAGCACAGGAGCATGTACAGGGCTACACATAAATGATGCAAAAAACAGGCGCTTGGATAGGTTCTGACGCGTTTCAACCCCATCGGGTCTTCTTCAGAGGAAATGCATGCGCTGTTGGAAAATTGTATGCATAAAAATAATATCAATACAATAATGCACAGTTATATATAGTAATTGTAGGAGTCTTAGACATAGTTACCAAAAGTATGCGTGTAGCCAAGTCTCCTGAGCCTAAAACTTTCAAAAAGCCTCCACCGTCCGTTTTTGAAAGTGTTAGGTTTAGCAGACTTGGCTACATGCATACTTTTGGTAACTATGTCCAAGACTCCTACAATCCTATGGATGTTGGCTCAAACTTGTCTTGCATACACACGGTCACACAAAGTTGTCGGAAAATCCGATCATTCTGAACGCGGTGACGTAAAACACGTATGTCGGGACTATAAATGGGGCAGTAGCCAATAGCTTTCCTCTCTTTATTTATTCTGAGCATGCGTGGCACTTTGTGCGTCGGATTTGTGTACACACGATCGGAAATTCCGACAACGGATTTTGTTGTCGGAAAATTTTATAGCAAGCTCTCAAACTTTGTGTGTCGGAAAATTGAATGGAAAATGTGTGATGGAGCCTACACACGATCAGAATTTCCGACAACAAGGTCCTATCACACATTTTCCGTCAGAAAATCCGACCCTGTGTACGGGGCATTACACTTTTTAAAGTGTAGCATATGGAGATTTTTAAGTACCGTAGTTTGTCACCATTCCACGAGTGTGCACAATTTTAAATCGTAATATGTTCTATTTCTATTTACTTGGCATAACATCATCTTTCACAACATACAAAAAAAATTGGCTAACTTTACTGTTTAGTTTTTTTTACGTTCAGTGAAGTGTATCTTTTCAGAAAAAAATACGTTTTAAAGACCATTTGATGTATGCACTGGTTCTAAGTAATTTCCTAGCAAAAAATAATGATTTTAACTTGTAAACAACAAGTGTCAAAATAGGCTTGGTCCAGAAGTGGTTAAAATGGATCTTTTTATGCTGAAGGATAACACTGATTTACTGCTTACTGAGGAGACACAAGAGCAGCTTCTAAAGAGATTAAGTATTTAGAGTTGCATTTTCATCTGATAAATCTCTACTTGCCATGTGATTTAATTATGAAATTGATTAATCAATTGAACAAATATCAGAACTTACCCTTAAGCTTATTAGATGTCCATCTATTTAAGGCTGTCATTGCGCCTAAGTTACTGTATTTATTTCTTAACCTTCTTCTACCTTTGTCAGGGCATAGGATTTGATTTTGCTTTATTCTAATAGGATATTTTGCAATGAAATAGACTTCACAGAATGATATTAAGTCATTTAGAAAAGACTAAGGTGAGAGGAAGCCTTGGCCTGTCGGATTTTAAACTGTGGCCCTTTTAGGTTTTACTACGGAATGGATAGCTGACAAAGATATGTAATGTTCTTGTACAGGATAGAAAACACAATCCACCTGTTTATTTCTTTAGATTTAGTAAATTTATCACTAAGAATATAAAGTATCATCCCTATTTTAAGACCCATTGCTCTTGGGACTGTAAAAAAGAAAGCATACTGTGACAGACCCAGCCAGGGCAGGGGCTTTTGTGGGGGGACTGCATGGGGACCTCTTGCCTACTAACTATGGGTCCTGGCTTTTAAGGCAACACTACTCTTTGGGATGTGTGTGCCTGGGGGACTCTTCTGCCTCCTACACACAGTCGGATTTTCCGATGGAAAATGTTCAATGGGAGCCTTCTGTCGGAAATTCTGACCGCGTGTAGGCTCCATCGGACATTTTCCATCGGAAATTTCCGTCGCACAAAATTTGAGATCTGGTTCTGAAATTTTCCGACAACAAAATCCGTTTGCGTAAATTCTGATCATGTGTACACAATTCTGACGCACAAAGTGTCACTCATGCTCAGAAGAAATTACGAGACGAAATCGCTCAGTCTGGTAAAACTAGCATTCGTAATAAAGATAGCACATTCATCACGCTGCAATTTTAGAAGAATGAAGTTGTTTTGCTGCTCATATTCACACAGAGTTCTCACAAACTGATTTCTTTATTATTTCTCGTGATCTCATGAATAATATTATTTTTTTTTTCCGTCACATTTCCATAATAATGTTTATTTTTTGTTCTTTTATTTTTTTGTTTTTTTTTTATCAAGATGTGCATTTTTTATTTTTCTAGTGTTCTCCATAATATTATTTCTCATTTTGTGTGTCAAGTTACCACAACACAATTATTATCTTGTATTTTTTTTTACCTCAAGGAGGTTGGTTGGTGTCCCTTGTTAATTTGACCTTGTATTTTTGAAATGTACCTGCCTACTCACAAACAAACTGTCCTTTTTGAAGTAAAACACATAGGCAAGTGTTTGTGAAAAATAAATAGCCATTTATTATGGGTCATAACAAAATAAAGAGGAAGGCAACGCTGGAGAAACTGGTGAAATTTGCGAAGCCTTTGTACCCCAGGGCAGACATCAATCATTTTACAGTAAAAATTGGTGGCCCGAGGAGTCCTTATAATAGGGAGCACAATCCAGTCCAGGACTGCAAGAGATCAGGAACAGCAGCAGATGACATGTATGTCCCCAGGCTGTGGTTATACACAGCTTGCATGTTTTGCCAGACCAGACTGAACCCAGGCCATCACACTCTTGCCTTCCTTAAATGCTTCCTTCTAGGCTGTGGCTCTGGTGTTGGAGTTGTGGCAGGAGGTCGAGGAGGAGGAGGAGGACCATGGTTGAACTCACAAACGTGGCTTTGGCTTGTGAGTTTGCCCCTCAACCCCTTATTTAGGGCTTGTAACATCACTTCCTCATATAAGAGGCATTGGCCCTCCTCCATTTCCAGCATTTTGCAGGCTGTCATGTAGGCATTGTCCTCTTGAACACTGAGGGCCGCAATAGCCTTCAGAAATAGGTCAATTGCTGCCTTCTTCAGGTTACTCCTCTTCCTGGCACTTTTTTGTGGAAGGCCGAGGGGAGGGACCTGGGATTCTGGCAGGCTACTGGGCCCAGGCCACCTCCTGGCTGCCACTTACCCCTGCTACCTCCTGGTTGCCACTTTCCATGGCCTCCTCCTGGCTGAGACTTTCTTGTGTATGAAAAAGGGACATAATTTTAGTTTTTATTTCATCAATCACACACAATTTTCAGCTCATGACTGTTGCAAATTGAATGGTAATAAATAGAAAAGACTATAATTCTGACCCCAGCATTTTTCATTCTTGTCACAATCATTTGTGGCCACTACTGTCTATTGATATGTAAACCACTTTGTGAAATCAGAAATTAGTTATCAAAACTAACATATATTTGAGAAACAGAAATATTTAATTCAATCTTATTTTATTGAGAAAGAAAAAGTGTACAGTATACAGTAATGTAATACAAAAACACATAAAAGTAGAAATAGATATCATTGCGATATTGGTAACATATCATCTTATGTCTTAAGCAATTTGTGAGCTTTTATTGATTTGGTTTGATATTTAGCCTGCGTAGCTATACCGTCTAGACTGAGTAGAGTGCAGGTGAGCACCACTATCCACTCACTGAGTGGCGTCCACCTATTGCAAACAAGCTAGGGCTATTGTTGCTGTGCTAAATGTTTTTTCTCTGATGGGGAAGCTCAGTGTGTGTCACATTACTTGTCTGATGAGATTAGAGAGAATGATTTAGGTGATCGTATAGCGTTGTAACATATAAGGGGAGAAAGAGAAAAAGAGGGGTGGGAATAGAGGGGACAAGGGAGAAAGGGAATACAGATATTAAGAGAAAGACATTCCACCCTGGTCACACAGTTGCATTGGTGGAGTCCTCTGTAGCCCATGGAATAAATTCAGCGGAATAGCGGAAGATAGACCACGAGGTCCAGGTCTTGGAAAATTGTTCCTCCTTACCCGTTTCCTGCGACAACATCCGTTCCAGACTATTAATTTGGTCCACTTCAATTGCCCAATCTCCCAGGGAAGGCATGCTCGTCGACTTCCAATGTCTGGGCAGTACCGTTCTAGCTGCCGCTAAAAAGTGACGCAGAACGTCTTTTTTGACCGATTTAAGCGGGCCAGGGAGCATAGATAGCAGGGCCACCTCAGGAGAGGATGCAACCGAGGTCGCCATGAGTCTGCAGTACAGATCGAGGATCTTTTGCCAGAACCTCCGCACAGGGGGGCACTCCCACCAAATGTGGAGTAGGGTTCCCTTTGATGACAAACAACGCCAGCAGGTATCCGGGAGTGTCGGGTTTATCCATCGTAATGTCGAGGGGCATCTATACCAACGGGTCAGTAATTTGAATCCCTTTTCTTGTGATTTGGAGGCTAAGGATATTTTATGAGTCAAAATGAAGCATTTTTGCCAATCTACAGGTGAGATGGGGTGACCCAATTCTTCCCTCCAGGCCTGTGTGTATGGGGGGAGGTCAGGATTATAGACTATATGTATGAGAGAGTATAGTTGAGAGACCACATGCGTAGGAGGGTCAATCTGGAGCAGCATGTTCTCCAAGTCTGTTGTATCAGTAAGTACATCAGGTAAGGATGGGAAGGTTCGAATAAGAGATAGCACCTGTTGCCTCTGCAGCCAGTGCATCGAAGCATGGGAAGGTGGGCCGGTGGGAACGTCTTGAGTCAGAGAAGGATCTGAACGCAGGACTTGGGCAAGTCGTCTGTGGTCCTTCTTGCACCAAGGGCCAAAACTCTCTACTTGTAGGGCTGGTGGAAAAGCCGGAGTTCCAAACAATGGAGTCATGGGTCCTTTCAGAGGAGATAGGGTCTTGGAGGAATTCATTCGGGTCCAAATTTGTATAGTTTGTCGGGTGAGGTCGCTCAGGGGTGATCCCCCTTTTAGGAATTCAGTAGGCGTCCACGGTAGTGCGCGGAGATCTATTGAATTGAGATGGCTCTCTATTTGTACCCATAATTTGGTGGAGGAATGATGGAACCAGTTAACTATACGTGTTAGTACTGCTGCTCTATAATATATAGAGGCATCCGGAGCTCCAGCTCCACCACGAATCTTGGGAAGCGACAGCGTCTCATAGCGTATCCGAGGACGAGCCCCCGCCCAGATAAAGGAGGAGAACAGTTGGCGGAGTTTCTTAAAGAACCAGGAGGGTATTGAAATGGGAATTGTCTGGAACAAGTAAAGAAACCGAGGGAGGACGTCCATTTTTAGAGCATTCACTCTACCTAGCCATGATAGGCGTTTTTTCGTGTAGTTTGATAGATCAGTCTTGGTTCTAAGCAGAAGGGTAGCATAGTTCAGAGAGAACAATTGGGACCTTTCTGTGGGTATTTGGATTCCGAGGTAACGGATGGAAGTGGAGCCTGTTTTAAAGGGAAACTTGATGGAGACTTGGCGGAGGGCCTCCTGTGATAAAGAAATTTTCAGTATTTCTGACTTAGTATGATTCACTTTGAAATTGCTCATCTTCCCAAACCTTGTGAATTCCTGCATAATATGTGTTAAAGATAGGTGGGGTTGGGTTACAAACATTAGTAGGTCATCCGCAAAGAGAGCCAGTTTGGAATGAATAGGGCCTATCGATACACCAGAGATGTTAGGATTATTGCGCAAGGCAATTGCCAGGTGTTCCATAACAAGGACATAGAGAAGGGGAGATAAAGGACAGCCTTGTCGTGTCCCGTTATGGATGGGAAATGAGGGTGATAATGAGCCGTTCACCCGTATTCTAGCAGAAGGAGAGGAGTAAAGGGACATAATTCGGGATAGCATTTTGGGGCCTAGACCTATCTGTTTCAAAGACATCTGGAGGAATTGCCAGTCCACCCGGTCAAATGCCTTTTCCGCATCGACCGTCAAAAGACATAGAGGGACATCATGGGTGCGTGCATAGTCGGTAAGAAGCAGAGTTTTCAGGGTGTTATCTTTTGCCTCACGACCACTTACAAAGCCCACCTGGTCCAGGTGTATGAGGCGGGGGAGAAGCGGCTTCAACCTAGTGGCTAAAATTTTGGCGTATATTTTCAAGTCCACTCCAATTAACGATATGGGCCTATAATTAGCGCACACAGTAGGGTCCTTATCTGGTTTTGGGATAATAGTAATGTGGGCTTCAAGCGTTTGTGGAGGAAACGCCAAGCCTTCTGATATAGAGTTGAATACTCTAGCCAAGAAGGGTGTCAATAGGGGAGCAAATGTCTTGTAAAATTTAGGGGTGAAGCCGTCTGGCCCCGGGCTTTTACCGGACGGGGTGGCCGCTATCGCCCCCAAGACCTCATCTGTTGTAATTACCTGTTCTAGCTCTTCTACAGTATCGCCGTCCAATGTAGGGAGCTCCGTCTCCTCAACATAAGACTGTCTATCGGTGTCAGGTGTAAGGGTAGGGCTAGAAGAGACGCCGGGCGAAATATTGTATAGTGTGTGGTAGAAATCTCGGAATGTTTGTGATATCTTGGAGGGCTCACTGAGCATTTGTCCAGAGGGGGCCCGAATCTGAGGTATAAATGTGGAAGACGTGTTTGGGTGAAGGGTGCGAGCTAACGGTCTACCGCATTTATCTTGGAATCGGTACTGATGTAATGCAAGTCTGTCCGCATAGGTGCGAGCCGAAGCCTCATATAAGTCCTTGAGTTGGGATCGAGCCGTTGAGACCTCTGTAAGAGTCCCCACCGTTGGAGCTCGTTTATGTTGGGTCTCAAGGTCTCGAAGCTTTTGCATTGCTGAGGTTATTGCGGCTGAGCGAACCTTTTTCAAGCGGGTCCCCATCTGAATAAAGGTTCCTCGCAGGACAGCTTTAAGTGCCTCCCATTGTATGGGTAGCGAGGTAGTGTCTGATGCATGATCTTTTAAAAAATTTGAAATGGTTTCTGAGACCTTTTGGGAGCAGTCAGAGTTTGTGAGGATGGAGTCATTCAGCCTCCACGTCCACTCCCTCCCAGAAAATAGTCTATACGACTATAAGAGTGATGGACCTGTGAGAAGTGGGTATAGTTGCGTTTTTTGGGGAACAGAACCCGCCATATGTCGATTAGACGTAAATCATATATAGCGCATTTAAATGCCCTTAACTTAGTAAAGGAGATGGATGAGCGAGATGTTGATGAGTCTAAGAGTGGATCTAGGGGGGCGTTAAAATCCCCGCCTATGATTATTTTACCCTCTGCAAATTCCAACAAGATCCTCATGTACCGCAGAGCAGACGATATTTGATTAGTATTTGGTAGGTAGAGATTGGCAATAGTGAATTTCGTGTCCCCATAAGGAGAACTTTACGAACACATACCTTCCCTGGGGGTCCGAGACTTGGTCTATCAGGTAAATCGGAAGCGTTTTGTGGAAGGCAACAGAAACGCCTTTGGTTTTCTGAGATGGGTTTGTACTGTGAAACCATCTGTTAAAGTACCTGTTGGAGCAGGAAGGGGTGGAGTTTGTGTGGAAATGAGTTTCCTGTAACAGTAACACATTGACCTGTTGTTTATGCATTTGGTAGAGGATTTGTCCTCTCTTGGATGCTATATTGAGGCCATTTACATTATAGGAGCAAAATTTCAGGCGAGGATGGGATAGTACTGTGTGGGCCATAGTGGAATGAGAAGAAGAGAGTCAGCTTAGAGACAGCAGAGGGAGGAAGAGGGATGGGGGGGGATTATAAGGTGGCAAAAATATATCAGGACAGAACTAGGTAGGGGGGACACCTAAATAAGGAGCCTAACAAGTCTAAGGGGTCCACGAAAACGGGACACCACGTGAAAAATCACGTATAAAGGCACTATCCGTGCCCGGCCTATTGAGGGTGGGAGGTCGAAGTGGAGAGTCTGAGCCGTGAGCCCAGTAGCATGACAGGCATATGTAGCTTACTTGAGGCACATCAGTGTAACAAACATTTAAACAGCAGAACACACATCAGATCGTCTGTGAAGGAGGGTGGCGGTCCGCGTGGGCAAATGATTCCGCACAAGCCCACCCTCCCTCCTTCACAGAGGAGACATCAATCCGCAAAATAACTTCCTGGGAAGGGGGAAGTAAACATTTTCAACATATGCTATCCATAGACCCCAACAGGGGTCCCAGAGACAATTCTGTGTAATAATACTGAAATCAGTAACAATGTGTAATAACATTTTAAGGTCAGACTAAGCAGTGTATGAGAAACCATATACGGAGAGCTAGAGGTGTCCATGTGGATAATGGCAAGAGACCGTGGACCCATCCAGTCCATCCATCGGCCCCTCTCCCTGTATCCAGGTGGAACATTTCCCCTAGGTACCTAAATATAAGGCCATTGTGGTAAAATATGTTAGAAACCCAATAATAGCCTAACCAAATCAAACATCAGAAATTTGCAGTCCTTTAGCCTCTCCCGAACCCCAGCCAGGTACAATACACTAGCGAAGGGCAGGGAGAAGGCCTGCCTATGTATTGCTCCCTCTATCCTGAGACATTGGGTTACGGAGCAGGTCATCTTGTCTCTTAGTGTAACATAGCTTGCTGAAATCCGGTGGAACAAAGGAGGAAAAATGTAAAAAGGGAAAAACAAAAAACAAACAACAACAAAAACTCCAAAAATTCTGTAGAGAGGTGGTGGGGATTCCAAACCTTGACCTGATCAAGAGACAAGAGAGGGGCAGCTCACTTAGAGGGTGCTAGTCATGTGGGGAACGTTGAAATGTCTTCAAGTAACGTCTTAAAGGTACCTTAAGCTTCTGGGGAGGTAGGCCGACGTATTCTGGGGCCTATAGAATGTGATCTGGACCTCGGCTGCCTGCGTCGTTGTGGGAGAGGGTCCCGTATTTGCACCCTAATGCGGTCATCCGGCGGGTCCAGCCAGTTCGGTACCTCAATTGGGTCTTGTTCCAGAAAGCTGAAAAAGGCTGGGAGTTGATCCGGGTCGGAGAGGATAAATTTGTGCTCAGCTCTGGTTACCTTAATACTGAAGGGGTGTCCCCACGTATAAGTTGCTCCTGTTTGGCGTATCAGATCTAGTAGTGGGCGGACCATTCGGCGCATGTGGAGAGTGTTGCGAGAGAGGTCTGGATATAAGTTGATAGCAGAACCATCAAAGTCCACGGGACCCAAACGCCATGCCTTGCGCATAAGTTCTTCTTTAAGGGTGTAATAATGAACCCTGCAGAGGACATCGCGTGGGCGGTCACTTTGTTCTCTCCTCGGCCCCCCCACTCTGTGCACCCGGTCTAATTCAATGGGAGATGAAACCTCTCTGCCCAGGACTATGTTGAGGATGGCAATGACGGAAGGTTTTAAGTCTGTACCCGCTGTGGCCTCCGGTATGCCCTGTAACCGTATATTATTCCTGCGGCTCCTATTTTCTCCGTCTTCTATGCGTAATTGATGTTGTCTTATACGGTGCAAGTGCTCCCTGGAGGCCTGTTCAAGGGATGTGATGCGAGCTGCATGATCAGATTGAATGTCAGTTAAGGCAGACACTGCGGTCTTATTAGTCGAGACCTGCTGTTGGAGGGCCTGGAGGTCTTTGTGGAGTGAGGTCTCCATTTTGATCTCCCAGGACTCAAACTCCGCTCTAAAGGCTGCCAGAAGGGTCGAGGCCTCGGATCTATTCGCTCC
Source organism: Lithobates septentrionalis (assembly GCA_037952835.1). Lineage (NCBI taxonomy): Eukaryota > Metazoa > Chordata > Amphibia > Anura > Ranidae > Lithobates > Lithobates septentrionalis. The sequence goes on along the minus strand of JBBDGP010000082.1, from coordinate 14,050,797 downwards.
TCCTGAAGCTTGAGGCGCCGCATCTCTAGGACCCGTGTCCGAAAGAGGGGCAGCAGGGGTCTCAGACCTGGATGCCACAGCTGATAGGTCCGATTGCAGGACGGAAGGACCATCCGAATCCTCGCTGCTGTCTGTCGCCAGCTGAGTGGGAGGAGGAGGCTTGCTTTTCCCCGGGTTTCGAGCGGACGTCATCTTATCTTTGGGAGTGCGGGAATCAGACTGGGATGTGCAGAGCAGGTATCGTTGGATTGTGCCCTGTTGTAGGTCCGTGGACTCAGTAGATCGAGCACTGTGTGTGGACATGCTTTTCAAAGATGTGCGACGACTGAAAAATAGCCTGTCAGCTCCGGGCAGTTACGGAGCTCAGCAGCTCATTGCTTAGCCATACATGGTCTGTCCTGCTTCTCTGCAAAGTTGTATGGATGGGGACCACTGGTGGGCGCCGACCCCGCTGGGCCTCTCTTGTGGCTGTGTAGAGAGCGATCCAGGCTCAGAGGGGTAAGAATACCAGGAGCCTATGTAGATACAGCAGCTTGGGTGGAGCAAGATGGCCGCCACTTGTGTTCAGGGCCGTGGTGACAGTTCATGTACTTATGGGGGTATATGCTTGCTAGTGCCCCGTCTAGGGCCACAGTCTGTCAGATCAGGGTGTCCCCAGGTGGTGGGTGAGGCTAAGATTAGGCCCAAAGGAGACAGGGGGCTGCCAGGGTGTAGCAAGATGGCCACCACATTCAGTCTCTGGAGCCAGGGCAGCACCACAAGTACATGCTGGGGTGATTGTTCACTAAATACCCTGTTGGGGGTATCAATTAGCCAGGCCAAGGTATTTCTGTGGTTGGCGGGGGCTCAGATTGGGCCTAGGAGAGTTAGATAGGCCGCTGGGTGTAGTAAAATGGCCACCGGCACTTACCAGGTCCCTCTGGCAGGCCTCCTAGAGCGGTATGGAGGGGAGCACAGGCCCCCAGTAGCAGGCTGGATGTCCCCAATGTTTGTGGAGGAGGTAGGGCATGTGTAGCGGCCGGGGACAGGGCTGGCACGGTCTCTGGGTGCAGCAAGATGGCCGCCGTTCCCCGTGAGTAGGCCGGAGCCGCGGCCTTTCCTAACAGTCGGCCCGGAGCTCCGCGATCGCCGCGGACGCCGCAATCTCGGTGTCAAACAGCTCCCTCCTTGTCTGCACCGCTGTCTGAGGCACAAGCAGGGTCGGTGCTGGTCTGTGGGTGAGTATATCTCCAGGTGTGCTCTATGCCTGGAGGAGCTCACCCCAGGCACGTCTGCTCAGATCTCTGTTCGGCCACGCCCCCCCCCGAGAAACAGAAATATTTAGAAGTATGCTATACCTGACTCAAGCTGGGCTCCTCCACATTTTGCTGCCTGGAAGGCCCAGGTTGGTCGTTGGAAGCCTCAGCTGGGGGGGAAGGAAGCCTTGAAGGAAGACTGGAGAGTGCTGGCCTGGGTTCAGTCTTGTCTGACAGAAAATGCAGTCTGTCATAGTACCACAGCCTGGGTACATATATGTCATCTGCTGCAGCTCCTGATCTCAGGAAATCCTGGACCTTAATGTTCTCCCTATTATAAGTGCTCCTCATGCCACCAATTAGGGCCTTCAAATAGGGGACGTCTGCCGTGGGGATCACCGGCTTCACAAATTCCAGCAATTGATCCAGCGCTGCCTTCCTCTTTGTTTTATTGTCATAAAACGGGTGGTTTACCTGCCACAGACAGGGCAGCTCCCTGTACATATCAATGAATATGGGGATAAAGTCCTCATTGTTGAATAGATCCATATTCTCTGCAAGACACAACACAGAACAAACCCTAATGTCAGGCAAAACTCTCCTAATCTTGACACAAAATAGGCCTCAATCTATAAGGAATATAGGCTACTGATGCACCAACTTAAAATTGTACCTTCGTTATAACGATCTTCGCTTCCGTTACTTCGTCCTCCGCTCACAGATCGTACATACGACGCATGTGTGTTACGCTTTATATACACTGCAAATGCGTCAAACTCCGCCCGCCCCTGACGTTATTTGTATTCTATTCCCCTCCCCGCCCCTTCTCTTTCAGCGCAGTGGGAAAGCACATGGCGGAGAGACAACATGTGCATGTAGAGGAGAGCAGCAACGACAAAGGCCGGAGCCCCGAACCTCACGATCCCGGAGGAGATTGAAGGCCTCAAATATGTCCTTTGTAGAGATGGTGGACATCTTGAAAAGGCCTGATTATGATGGGAAGCGTGGACCTTACCCAAACCCAAATGTGAAAAAGGCCAAGATCATGCTTAAAGTTGTGAAGAGTCTGCAGAAGAATTTTGGGGTATGGCGATCGAAGGATCAACTGAGGAAACGCTGGTCAGACCTGAAATTGAGGGAGCAGGATCAGTACAGAAGATTCAAGAGAGTGCTGCAAAAAAGTAAGTATTTTGTCATGTGTTCCTATTTATATTATTACGTTCGTGCTGCCCCATTACTGTGCTTTTCTTTACTGTTGTACATTTTAAAATGGCTACTTTGATGTTCATGGGCACAGTAATCGGTCGTAGGAAACATTGTTCGTTCGCTCACTTTAAGATGTTTTTGGTAGATACAGGTTAACTACATTTGTTCAGGCCTATTTGTATTAAAATAAGTTTGTTGTCTAGATGGGTTTGTAACTACAATGAAATGTAAACTTGATTGTGTAAGGAGAGGACACTCAGCAGCTGTTTACACATCTGGACGCAGAAGCACTATTGTGGGACACCAGAACAAACTTTTTTTGGGTGTCCCACACAGGTGCTCCAGTGGATACTAGGGGTGTCTCCATGTGTGATATTTTTACAAAAAAGAAAAGTATTCCTGCTTGAGAAAGGAAATAAAATGTTCTTCAGCTTGGAACTCTGCCAAAACAGACAATTGTACAACACTTCCAAGCAATGTTTTATATTCCTATTTCTGGCATCAAATATATGTGTGCTAAGTATACCTATTTTTTATTCACATAGGGGAGAAAAGACTCAGGACATCTGAGGACACCAGGGACACCCCACCTCCTAAAGAAGGTCACCAAAACACAAGCAGAGGATGCGGAGGGAGATGTTTATGAAGTGAGCGAAATTGTCACCACAGCAGGTGAGTGTCTGAGACCACAGCTTCAGGTAAGAGATCTATGCCTGCATATTTATAATACATGGTTTGTTTTTTTCTTTTAGGTGATGTGGATGTTGTGGAAGAAGAATCAAATTTCACAAGTGAAAGTGCCCAGATCCTCACCGGGGAGAGAATGGGGTGCAATAGTGATTTAGAAAATATAAAGGAAAACATCAATGATGTTCAAAAAAAAATGAAGAACATTGATGTTTTAGGCAGAATATAAAAAATAACAAATTTGTACCATTTTATTGTGTATATCTGAATTTAAAAAAAGTTGTAAAGTATTAGAAAAGCAAATTTTGAAGATGCACAAAGTGTGTCAACATGTGCTATCTGCCATCAGGGGATATCAATGTACACGTTTTGTGGGTGCAACCCCTTCCTCCCAACTCAATTATATGAGAGGAAGGGGTTGTACCCCCGAAACACGTCCATTGATCCCCCATGATGGGAGCTAGCACATTTTGACATTAGGCATGGGATCAGGAGGGAAATCCTGATTTTGACTCTCAATTTGTGTGCATCTTCAAAATTTGGCTTTTACAGAGGTGACATCACCCCATCTGATGAAGGCAAGATCAACACAGTTTGTACATACTAATGTCTGATATTGCCTTCACTTTATCAAAGTTGAACTTTGTAAGTTCCTGAGTTGTGTATGTTATGCTTTAAAACATGCCTGTTTAACCAAAAAAAGAATCTTTACAATGTGAAAAAAAAATACACCAAAGATGTTGGTTTGTTCAAAAAACATTTTCTAATGCACATGTGAATGGGCTTCGAGTAAAAATGTTTTCTACTCAACAATGTGCGGCTTCTTCTTTCAATGCTCAATAGCAATTTTTGTAGTAAGTTGGTATTTACAGTGACAATGGGGGCTATTTACTAAAGGCAAATCCACTTTGCACTACAAGTGTACTTTCAGTGCAGTTTCATGTGCACTTTTAAGAGTTGGAGTGCAAAGTGTATTTGCCTTTAGTAAATAACTCCCACAGTGCTTTATAATTTGCCACAATCATGCCATTTTCATGACTCCACAAAATTCATTCATGGTGCTGAAAATGATGAATATTTTTGTCAGTAATGCACTACATTCATTAACAACAAAAACAAGGTGTGTGTAGCAGACCCACAACATAATAATAGTTAGCTGAAGAAGAGATTGTCACCTCATGTATCAAATAAATGAAATTTGCACTATTGAAGAAAATGTCCAAAAAGAAAAGCCCATTGGAGAACCTAGGAGACAGCTGAAAAAAACTCAGGCAGTAAATCAAAGGAAATCTTCTTTCAGTTTAAGTTCAAAATTTGTTGATAAAATGTTTCTTAAACTATTTCTGTCATATTAATGGCCCCCCCTTCCCGCAAAGTACTCAGCATACTCCTGTCTTACTTCGCAGGCGATTTGGGGGGGCAAGCCAGGACGGCCAGCTTCAAGCGCTGTCAGGGTTTCTTCTTGAACTCCGGCTTCAGGCCCAACTGAGGCCACATAGTTCATTGAATTTCTCCTTAAATAGTTGTGTAGAATGCAGCATGCAAGGAATATATGGTTAGGTTTATATTCCGCCATGTTGATTGGCCTAAGGAATAGGCGGAACCGGCTGGCCATTATCCCGAAAACGTTCTTCACCACTCTTCTGGCTCTGGCCAGATGGTAGTTATAAACCCTCTGGTCTGAGGTGAGGGTCCTCATGGCTTCAAAATGGTCGGCTGGTCAGAACGAACTAACAGAAAGCACTGAAAAACAGAAAGGCCGGAGCTAAAAATTAGAAATGAGCGGACAAGAATGCACTGAAAAACAAATACGTAATAGAAATATGAACCCACAAACACAAACCGAAGAGCAGTAACGATCGGAAAAGCAGGAGGCTGAAAAGCGTGAATCGTCTGTCACCAAACTTCTACTAACACGAGATTAGCAGAAGGAGCCCAAAGGGTGGCACACTTGGTATTGAACTTCCTCTTTCTAGTGCCATTGTACGTGTTGTACGTCACTGCTAGGGATGAGCCGAACACCCCCCGGTTCGGTTCGCACCAGAACCTGCGAACGGACCAAAAATTAGCACGAACGTTAGAACCCCATTGACGTCTATGGGACTCGAAAGTTCGAAATCAAAAGTGCTCATTTTAAAGGCTAATTTGCATGGTATTGTCCTAAAAAGGGTTTGGGGACCCGGGTCCTGCCCCAGGGGACATGTATCAATGAAAAAAAAAACGTTTAAAAACAGCCGTTTTTTCGGGAGCAGTGATTTTAATGATGCTTAACGTAAAAAAAAAAGTGAAATATTTCTTTGAATATCGTACCTGGGGGGTGTCTATAGTATGCCTGTAAAGTGGCGCGTGTTTCCCGTGCTTAGAACAGTCCCTGCACAAAATGTCATTTTTAAAGGAAAAAATTCATTTAAAACTGCTTGCGGCTTTAATGTAATGTCGGGTCCTGGCAATATGGATGAAAATCAATGAGACAAACGGCATGGGTACCCCCCAGTCCATTACCAGGCCCTTTGGGTCTTGTATGGATATCAAGGGGAACCCCGCACCCAAATTAAAAAAGGAAACAGCAGTATACAGGCTCTGTACTCTGAACAGCAGTATACAGGCGGTGCAAACAAGACAGGGACTGTAGGTTTGTTGTTAAGTAGAATCTGTTTGTAATTTTGAACTGGTACATTTTTAACGTGTTTAGCTCCAGCCAAAAAATCTATTTTAAGCTTTTTGGAAAACATAGGGAAGGGTTATCACCCCTGTGACATTTGTTTTGCTGTCTGTGCTCCTCTTCAGAAGATTTCACCTCACTTTTTGTCCCAATGACAAATGTTTTTTGAAAATTTGGGTTTTTTTGTGAAACAAGGATTGGTGATAAAGCATCAGTGGAAAGGAGAAATGTTTTTCCCATATTAACTCTTACAGGAGAGAATTTCCCTTCCTAGGGGTAGATTTCATCTCACTTCCTGTTGAATGTTTGAAAGTAGGGGCCTGCCCTATATACTCAGCAGAAATTTGGGCCTTAGGTGTTGTTGTGGCCACAACACTGTAAGCCCTCACAGGGCCCTGCTGTGAAATATTAGATCAAGAATTGTAATTACATGCCCCTGTTGAACAGGGGCAGAAAAATTGGGCCTTTGGTGGTGGTGGTGCTGGTGCCACAACACTGTAAGTCCTCACTCGCTCTTGGTGGGCGCAGAAACGGGCCCTGCTGTGAAATATTAGATCAAGACTTGTAATTACATGCCCCTGTTGAACAAGTTTTAAAAACGTCAGTTTTTTCAGGAGCAGTGATTTTAATAATGCTTAAAGTCAAACAATAAAAGTGTAATATCCCTTTAAATTTCATAGCTGGGGGGTGTCTATAGTATGCCTGTAAATGGGCGCATGTTTCCCGTGTTTAGAACAGTCTGACAGCAAAATGACATTTCGAAGGAAAAAACCCATTTAAAACTACTCGCGGCTATTGCATTGCCGACAATACACATAGAAGTTCATTGATAAAAACGGCATGGGAATTCCCCACAGGGGAACCCCGAACCAAAATTAAAAAAAAAAAATGACGTGGGAGTCCCCCTAAATTCCATACCAGGCCCTTTAGGTCTGGTATGGATATTAAGGGGAACCCCGGCCAAAATTTAAAAAAAAAATTACGTGGGGTTCCCCCTAAACTCCATACCAGACCCCTCAGGTCTGGTATGGATTTTAAGGGGAACCCAGTGCCAAAAAAAAAAAAATGGCGTGGGGCCCCCTAAAAATCCATACCAGACCCTTATCCGAGCATGCAACCTGGCAGGCCGCAGGAAAAGAGGGGGGACGAGAGTGCGCCCCCCCCTCCTGAACCATACCAGGCCACATGCCCTCAACATTGGGAGGGTGCTTTGGGGTAGCCCCCCAAAACACCTTGTCCCCATGTTGATGAGGACAAGGGCCTCATCCCCACAACCCTGGCCGGTGGTTGTGGGGGTCTGCGGGCGGGGGGCTTATCGGAATCTGGAAGCCTCCTTTAACAAGGGGACCCCCAGATCCCACCCCCCCTGTGTGAAATGGTAAGGGGGTAATTACCCCTACCATTTCACTAAAAAACTGTCAAAAATGTTAAAAATGACAAGAGACAGTTTTGACAATTCCTTTATTTAAATGCTTTTTCTTTCTTCTATCTTCCTTCATCTTCTTCTTCTTCTGGTTCTTCTGGTTCTTCCTCCGGCGTTCTCGTCCAGCATCTCCTCCGCGGCGTCTTCTATCTTATTCTCCTCTGGCCGCTCCGCACCCATGGCATGGGGGAAGGCTCCCGCTCTTCTCTTCATCTTCTTCTTCATCTTCTTCTCTTCTTCCTTCGCCCAAGAAGAAGAAGATAGAAGACGCCGCGGAGGAGATGCTGGACGAGAACGCCGGAGGAAGAACCAGAAGAGCCAGAAGAACCAGAAGAAGAAGATGAAGGAAGATAGAAGAAAGAAGAAGCATTTAAATAAAGGAATTGTCAAAAACTGTCTCTTGTCATTTTTAACATTTTTGACAGTTTTTTAGTGAAATGGTAGGGGTAAGTACCCCCTTACCATTTCACATATGGGGGGGCCGGGATCTGGGGGTCCCCTTGTTAAAGGGAGCTTCCAGATTCCGATAAGCCCCCCTGCCCGCAGACCCCCACAACCACCGGCCAGGGTTGTGGGGATGAGGCCCTTGTCCTCATCAACATGGGGACAAGGTGTTTTGGGGGGCTACCCCAAAGCACCCTCCCAATGTTGAGGGCATGTGGCCTAGTACGGTTCAGGAGGGGGGGGCGCACTCTCGTCCCCCCCTCTTTTCCTGCGGCCTGCCAGGTTGCGTGCTCGGATAAGGGTCAGGTATGGATTTTTGGGGGGACCCCATGCCGTTTTTTTTTTTGGGCGCGGGGTTCCCCTTAAAATCCATACCAGACCTGAAGGGTCTGGTATGGAATTTAGGGGGAACCCCACGTCATTTTTTTTTTAAATTTTGGCCAGGGTTCCCCTTAATATCCATACCAGACCTGAATTGCCTGGTATGGAATTTAGGGGGACTCCCACGTCATTTTTTTTCTTAAATTTTGGTTCGGGGTTCCCCTGTGGGGAATTCCCATGCCGTTTTTATCAATGAACTTCTATGTGTATTGTCGGCAATGCAATAGCCGCGAGTAGTTTTAAATGGGTTTTTTCCTTCGAAATGTCATTTTGCTGTCAGACTGTTCTAAACACGGGAAACATGCGCCCCTTTACAGGCATACTATAGACACCCCCTAGCTATGAAATTTAAAGGGATATTACACTTTTATTGTTTGACTTTAAGCATTATTAAAATCACTGCTCCTGAAAAAACGGCCGTTTTTAAAACTTTTTTTGCATTGATCCATGTCCCCTGGGGCAGGACCCAGGTCCCCAAACACTTTTTATGACAATAACTTGCATATAAGCCTTTAAAATTGGCACTTTTGATTATTCATGTTCGTGTCCCATAGACTTTAACGTTGTTCGCGTGTTCGAACAAACTTTTTTCCTGTTCGCATGTTCTGGTGCGAACCGAACAGGGGGGTGTTCGGCTCATCCCTACACAACACCTGGGATGCATATATATACACAATACACTGTAAGTGCAGCTAACTCACTGACTGTCCTGCCTAATCTATCTAACTTAAATCAAATGACACTGTCTCTCTTTCTATCTCTTTCAACGCCGGAACACACACTACACAGGGTCGCCGTGCAGGCGGCCTTATATAGTGTGGGGCGTGTACTAAATCCCCTGAGCCATAATTGGCCAAAGCCTCCTTGGCTTTGGCCAATTACGGCTTTCTGTTCAGACGGTGCTGTGATTGGCCAAGCATGCGGGTCATAGTGCATGCTTGGCCAATCATCAGCCAGCAATGCACTGCGATGCCGCAGTGAATTATGGGCCGTGACGCACCACACAAATTTGGCGTGAACGGCCCATATTGTTCGCACTTCGGCGAACGGTCGAACAGACAATGTTCAAGTCGAACATGGGTTCGACTCGAACACGAAGCTCATCCCTAGTCACCGGGTTCTTGATGTTCGGAATTTCTGACCAACTTTGTGTGACCGTGTGTATGCAAGACAAGTTTGAGCCAATATCTTTCGGGAAAAAATCCATGGATTTTGTTGTCGGAATATGCGATTGTGTGTACGAGGCATTCGAGTGGTCTTGCTTTGGATTCACGTCCATATCTTCCCAAAACACACAGACTCTGGGAACGGGAGGTTACATATAAATATTTGGGGCCTCTATACCGCAAACCAGCAATGACTGTAGATGTTACTGTAATCAGCTCAAACCACTGTGGTTGCCTGCCATAATGTGTTTATTGTAAGTAGGTCTCTCCCATAGTGTGCCTAAGTGTCTTCCTCCCATTGTTAATTGGATCCCCTATTGTTTCTGTCTGTTTCCTCATCTATGTGTTTATACTTGCAATAATGAGTATTGTACAGTACTTTGTATTCAGGGTTGTAGGAGCCAAATGGTCTGGTCACCTAGGCTGGTTAAAGTGCCTAGTTAGTTAGCTCATGTTAAATATACCACTGTCAGCTATTATTTAGGTGTGGATTAGCATATAGTATATGTTGGTTGTTCCTTAGTTACTGATTGAATTATTTATTGAAAAGTTTAAATGTAAATTTGTCTCATGTAACTGGATATATAGTTTACCCTACCCTGTGTCACTATGCAAAGAAGGGGGGATTGTCCCAGAGTGTATATCGCTTTGTGCCTGTGTTTCAATAAACATGTTTTTCACCACCCTACGATGTGTCCCGACTAGTGACTGGGTGCGGGATATGATATTGTTCTGTTACCAGGCAAGGGAAGCTTATACAGCGGACATACTCCTCTTGAGTATCGGGGTCCATCACATTGGTGGCAAGCGGTGGGATAGTGCTTCCTTGCTGTGAATTTGTCAGAAACCATGAATCAGACTGAGACAGGAGTACAGTTAAATCACACTTGTTTAATAATAATAAAAAAGGTAAACAGAGTAAACATAGTCAAAACATAAATAAATATGAGATACAACAGTCTGTCACATTAGACAAACAAATGTGAAAAGACACATAATATCAAAGCGGCGCTCCTGTCAAATTGCTGAGAATTGACACAATTCCATATAGGGTAAATGCACATATAATCGCTAAACAGTAAATCGCAGATCTGACAAGTGGATAAACGTGACGGTAAAGTTAGTCGCTAGCTTCATAAGTGAATAAAGAAGTGGAGATGGTCGGATAGTGCACCAATCACCGTATTCAAACCCGTGCTCCACACGCCCCTTTGGGGTTCAAACTCACCACAAAGTTGCAGATAATAAGCATTCACGATCTCCCACTGATTAACTGCTGGGCCGGCTTGGAAATCCACATCATCAGCGTATATAAGGAAAAAAGATAGGCTCCACATAGAGTAGTACTATTTTCCAAAGTTTTTATTATTAGAGGTGTGTTGTCCAAGTTGCATAAAAAAAGCCTTGCTGTTTCACATAACTGCGGTCAATATCCTCTCATCCAGTGACTTGATGTCAAGTTTCAAAGCTGACAGTGTTCAGCCAAAGGGACAGAAATGGATCGGAAATGGCCAAACACCGTGCGGGAAATATGAGGGGGTTTTTGGGACTTTAAATGAGGCACAGTTAAGTGGCTCCATCCCGGTAATTGGTACAATTAAACAGGAAGTTGGGACTTTAAATGAAGCGCTTGGGTAGTGGAGGTAAGATAAACCATATTTAGAGATGCATTATGAAATGTTTATTGATTATACACAATGGCAAACAATAAAAAAGTATTCATTTCATATACAGTAAAAAATTCATAACATATATGTATAGGAGATGTACACATAGCATAAGCATAATAAAAAATATATACACATATAGCAGCACATGTTCTAATATAAATAGGAAAAAGTAATAAAGCATAATTGCTAGCAATAACATGCCTGGCGGTGACACGTGCACCCACATGGTAAATGTACATTTATTAAGTAAGAAACGATTAATATAATTGTAAGGAGTAGAAGATATAAATAACTATGGTTCCATATAAGATGTAGCTAGGGCATCAAAAAATATTAAAGCTTGACGCGTTTCGTGGGTATTCCCCCACTCATCAGGAGCTGATGCAATAAAATTTCCTATGAAATATATATAGAAAAAAGTATAATGAACCATAGTGTCCATATAAAAAAGTAAAAAGTAAATAAATGAACATTAAATCTATATAGCTGTTATTACCAAACACACTCACCAGCTCAGGCAGCAAGTGCAGTGCGCGGGGGTGGGTGCAGGGTGGGCCAGGAGCATAGCCTCTCCACGGGAGCTGAGGCGGCATAAATATATTTAGATGCGACATCGGACAGGAAAGAGAAACAAGATGGAGCAGAGTGTGTCCACAGGCGGGAATGTATTTGTTGTGGGAACATATAAATCTGGGAACAGAATAATATAATCCATTGAGTGTTTGTATGGTTTATAATAGTATTTTGTAGATAATAATTGAGTAATAAACAATGAACCCAGTGAGTTCCAAGGCAGATGGTAATATAAGTAGATAGAGGTATATGTGTAAAGGGATCTATGCCTATGAGTAAATGACATAGGAATAAGTGTGAAGGTAACCAAAGTAGGTAGGAATGTGCTGGCAGATAGTGCGTGAAGAATTACAGATAAGAAGTGACAAGTGAGTATAAGTGGGGCAAGATCACCAGGAAAATGGACACAAAACCCAAGGGAAAAGAGGAGCAATGTAGGGGGAGAAGGAGGAGAGAGGAGACAAAAAAACCTACCCAAATGTGGCATCAAGAGGCACCAACACCGTGCGGGAGACACTGTGAACCAGTGAGCCGCTCACTGCAAATCCTTCCCAAGTCTATGCTGGATAATAAAGCGCAGTATATGTAGGTCTATTCAATCCGCCATGAGATTGTTCCCTGATCGATTTCGTCTTTCTGACTTTATCAAAGGGGTTTGATCTCATGGCATGGCGTGTCAGAATAAATAGTGTTGTGTGAAGGCAATTAGTGTTAACTCCTTGTGTCCCTCTCAGTTGCCATGTTAAATGGGTGCACTCCACAACCTGAGAGTTCCAAAGGAAACAAGGAGGTCAAATAGATTACGAAGTTGGACCGACATTAAGTCAGAGGATCACAAAATCTACAAAAATCATGTACATCTTTATTGATAACACCTCTCTCACACAAAACTCTATACACATAAAACAAATTCATTAAAATGCATTAAAATAGATATTACGCATAACTCTTAATATTCCTAGACTAAAATAAAGTATATGCTCACTAGGATCGTTCACAGTAAAACTTATATCGAAAATAGAAAATAAAAAAACCTCTCTTATTATTTCTGAATAACTAGAAAAAAAGGATTTACCGTATATACTCGAGTATAAGTAAAATTTTTCAGCACATTTTTTTGTGCTGAAAGTGCCCCCCTCGACTTATACTCGAGTGAAGCACTTTTCTGCAGCAAAAAATTTCATTTTCCGAACCTATTTTGGGACCCCGTATCTGAGGGCCACTTGGTACTAGGAACCCCGAATTTGGTGTGCAAACCCAGTGGAACTGATACCATAACATATCCAAAGCTGGGGTTCCTAGCTCTAAGTGGCCCCGAGATACGGGGCCCCAAAATCGGTTTGGTAAATGTCATTCTCTGCTGCAGAAAAGTGCTTTACATTTTCTGAACCGACTTTGGGGCCCCATATCTCAGGGCCACTTGATGCTAGGAACCCCCAGCTTTGGAAATTCTATGGTGTTAGTTCCACTGGGTTTGCACACCAAATTTGGGGTTCTTAGCACTACGCGGCCCCGAGATACAGGGCCCCAAATTCGGTAAACTGTGTCCATCTGCAGCAATGTCATTTCGGGACCCTTTGGGTTCAGAGACCCCAAATTTTGGCTGCAGCTAGGGGTCATCGAGGAACACTTAACTACTGAGTTTGAAGTTCAGGGAACCTATGGCTGCAAATGGGCACAGTGAGGCATGCAAATGGGCACAGTGATGCTGCAAATGGGCATTGTTGACCCTCTTTTCCACTTACAGTAGCTGTGCATTTCTCACCCCTGTCTTATACTCGGGTCAATAAGTTTTCCCATTTTTTTTGTGGTAAATTAGGGCCTCGACTTATACTCGGAACGACTTATACTCGAGTATATACGGTAATCAGAATAAAAAATGCAGTGTCCAAAACATTAAACATAATCAGCCCCGTGTCAAGAAAAATGGAATAAAAAAATTAAAATCTAAAAAATTTATAATCGCTAATAAAACAGTTCAAATCAGGATCCACATTTAACCCTCTAGGAGCAAGGCTATCTGTTAAATAGATCCACTCCGTTTCCTTTTTGGATAATTCTCTCACCAAATTGGTACCCCTCCATGAGGGTTTAATGTGGTCTATACCCCAAAATTTAAGACCAGCAGGGTTCTGATTATGGTAGATTTTAAAATGTAAAGATAAATTATGATCTTTAAAACCAATGCGTATATTGTGAATGTGCTCTGCTACGTGTATCCTCAAAAGGCGTTTGGTTCTTCCAATATATAATAAGCCACAAGGGCAAGTTAGGGCATACACTACATGTGTCATATTGCATGTCATAAACTGTTTAATCCTGAACTCTTTGTTATTGGAAGGGGAAACAAAGGTCTTTACCCCTCTAAGTGGTCTGCTCACTTCCCTGCAGGCTTTACATCTCCTGCAGGCAAAGAACCCCTCTTGATCACAAAAAGTGGGAAGATGGCTGGGGGGGTCAAGGATCTTTTTTACTACAGCATCTCCGTAACTACGACCTCTAAGGTATACAAACTTTGGTTTAGCTGGAAGAACCGTAGCCAGAGATCTATCCAAAAACAAGACATGCCAGTGTGTATTAAAAATATTTTCAACTTCTCTAAACTGAGAGTGAAACGAAGAAATAAACGCCTATTCATGTTCCGTATTTTTAGGTCCTGAGGTATTTTCCTTCAAACACTCATCCCTAGGGATCAGTCCAATTTCTTCTACTACTGCTTCTAAATGTTGTTTTTCATATCTTTTCTCCAGAAATCAATTTTTTAACACTTTGGACTGTGTTAGATAATCCTCAGGTGTTAAACAGTTCCTCCTCACCCTCATCATCTGGCCCTTAGGAATATTCCTGAGCCATAGGGGGTGATGCCGACTGTGTGTGGGGAGGAAACTGTTCCTGTCAGTGGGTTTGAAAAAGACTCTAGTCTGTAATTTATCCCCGGCTCGGTAAATAGTCACATCGAGGAAGTTAATTTCTTCCTTACTACACAGGCTCGTAAGTTTTATATTGTTTACATTCTTGTTCAGATAATCCAAAAACGCACATAATGAAGGTTCAGGGCCAGACCATATCAGTAGGAGGTCATCGATATACCATCTGTAGAAGAGGAGTTCACTCCTTCTATCATGAAAGACGGTTTTGTCCTTCCACTCCCCCATAAAGAGGTTGGCAAGACTGGGCGCAAATTTTGCGCCCATAGCCACACCTTTTTTCTGGGTATAGAACTTACTTTCGTGTGGAAGATCATCCCTCTTACTAAGGGCCCAATTCAGAGCCAAGAGGGCATCCTCGTGTTGAATAATTGTGTACAGACTTGTCACGTCAGCTGTTACCAAATACACTTCCTCCTGTCTTGTTAGTGTTATCTCCTGTAATGACTGGAGCAGATTTTTTGTATCCTTAAGATAAGCCCTAGTCTCCACCACGCTTTTCTGTAAGAATATATCTAAATATTCACCCAACCTCGAAGTAACAGACCCTATTCCATTCACAATGGGTTTTGGGGGGGGATTTTGGGGGTCTTTATGAATTTGGGGAAGGGTATAGATGGTAGGTATACGGGAGTTACTAGGTAATAAATATCTTTTCTCCCTCACATTCAAAACATGTGACTGATACCCCATTGTGATAAGTGACTCCAATTCTAATCTATACTGTGTGGTGGGGTCACCATTTAATTTCTGGTAGGTGTTACTATCCGATAATATATTCGGACAACTGGTCATTATAGTATTGTTTGGCCATAATAACCACCCCACCCCCCTTGTCCACAGGTCTGATCACTATATCCTTCCTGGATTCAAGGGATTCTATTCCTTCTTTAATATGTTTAGGGTTTACATTTTTCTTGGGAGTAAGTGCCTCCAAGTCTCGTAATACCAGCCCTTTGAAAACCTCAAGATGTTGTGTAGTTGTATTCCGTGGGTTGAACAGTGACTTATTTCTCAGTCCACTGTCAACCGCAACTGACATATTACCTTCTCTGCTTACAGGGTTTGAAGTTTTTTTAAGGAGGTCTTTTTTAATACTAATTTTTCTCATAAAGTTATGTACATTAATATATGCATGAAACTTACACAGAGGTCTCCTCAGACCACATTTGAGGCCTTGGTGCAAAATATTCATTTCTTTATGAGAGAGTATGGCTTCACTGATGTTAAAAACGCCACCTAATCTGTTACCCTCCTTCTTTTTCTGGACTCGGGATCCTGCTCTGCAACCTTTTCTTCTCTCCTTGGGCCTTGGGATTGGAGGTATTGTCCTATCCTTTGTGGATAATTTCTTCCTTGGGTTTCCCTGTACCCAGCATTCATTGGGGGTAAGACTGGGGTGGCCGGCCCGTTTGAGATGAGGGACCCCGACCCCTCCGTTGTGTTCCCCTGCCTCCCCTAAAAAAGGACGGGGAGAGTAAATTCCATTCCCACTGTAGTGGTCCCCCAAGGGTTCATACCTATTAGCAGTGGGTATATGATAAGGATCACAGTTATAGGGAGGGATGCTGCTATTTGGTCTAGCCTTTCCTCTAGTCCCTCTATTCTGATTTTTATTTCCTCTGATAGGGGTCCTTGGGTTTCCTTGATGTTGGGGATTTGAACTTGTCCCTGATGTTGATATTGGGGACCCACAGGAGTTATTTGAGGATCTACTGCCTGAGTAGGGGCTGCTATGCTAACCATTTGTTCATCTGTGGTCATTTGAATATTTGCAGAGTTCTGCCATAAATACATACTATTGGAGTTAAAATCTTTCAGATCCCCATAAAACTTTTTAATTTTTTTCTTTTGAGTCTCTCTATCTACCTTTTCTAGTTTTTTGGTAATACGGTTCCTAAAATCCAAATAATGTTGAGATTCCTTAATTGGGTCCAGTTATAACTGTAGCTGGCGAATTCTATCCTCTAATTTGATCATTTTCTGTTTTTTCCTTTGTAATATCAGATCTTGCAATTTAAGTCCTACCCCATTAAAGAATCCCAACCACTCATTTCATAGACTTTGAGTCATCCAATGCCCAAAAGCCGTGCAGGAGACATGAATGGGCATTTATTTCTTTGTTTAACTCTCAGTTTAGAGAAGTTGAAAATATTTTTAATACACACTGGCATGTCTTGTTTTTGGATAGATCTCTGGCTACGGTTCTTCCAGCTAAACCAAAGTTTGTATACCATAGAGGTCGTAGTTATGGAAATGCTGTAGTAAAAAAGGTCCTTGACCCCCCCAGCCATCTTCCCACTTTTTGGGATCAGGAGGGGTTCTTTGCCTGCAGGAGATGTAAAGCCTGTATAGTCTTGCTCCTAGAGGGTTAAATGTGGATCTTGATTTGAACTGTTTTATTAGCGATTATTCATTTTTTAGATTTTAATTTTTTTATTCAATTTTTCTTGACACGGGGCTGATTATGTTTAATGTTTTGGACACTTCATTTTTTGTTACGAGTACATCCTTTTTTTCTAGTTATTCAGAAGTTATAAGAGAGGTTTTTTTATTTTCTATTTTCGATATAAGTTTTACTGTGAACGATCCTAGTGAGCATATACTTTATTTTAGTCTAGGAATATTAAGAGTTATGCGTTATATCTATTTTAATGCATTTTAATGAATTTGTTTTATGTGTATAGAGTTTTGTGTGAGAGAGGTGTTATCAATAAAGATGTACATGATTTTTGTAGATTTTGTGATCCTCTGACTTAATGTCGGTCCAACTTCATAATCTATTTGACCTCCTTGTTTCCTTTGGAACTCTCAGGTTGTGGAGTGCACCCATTTAACATGGCAACTGAGAGGGACACAAGGAGTTAACACTAATTGCCTTCACACAACACTATTTATTCTGACACGCCATGCCATGAGATTAAACCCCTTTGATAAAGTCGGAAAGACGAAACCGATCAGGGAACGATCTCATGGCGGATTGAATAGACCTACATATACTGCGCTTTATTATCCAGCATAAACTTGGGAAGGATTTGCACTGAGCAGCTCACTGGTTCACAGTGTCTCCCGCATGGCTTTTGGGCATTTCCAATCCATTTCTGTCCCTTTGGCTGAACCCTGTCAGCTTTGAAACTTGACATCAAGTCACTGGATGGGAGGATATTGACCGCAGTTATGTGAAACAGCAAGGCTTTTTTTATGCAACTTAGACAACACACATCTTTAATAAAACCTTTGGAAAATAGTACTACTCTATGTGGAGCCTTTTTTTTTTCCTTATATACGCTGATGATGTGGATTTCCAAGCCGGCCCAGCAGTTAATCAGTGGGAGATCATTAATGCTTATTATCTGCAACTTTGTGGTGAGTTTGAGTATGGAGCACGGGTTTGAATATGGTGATTGGTGCACTATCCGACCATCTCCACCTCTTTATTCACTTATGAAGCTAGCCACAAACTTTACCTTCACCTTTATCCACGTGTCAGATCTGCAATTTACTGTTTAGCGATTATATGTGCATTTACCCTATATGCAATTGTGTCAATTCTCAGCAATTTGACAGGAGCGCCGCTTTGATATTATGTGTCTTTTCACATTTGTTTGTCTAATGTGACAGACTGTTGTATCTCATATTTATTTACCTTTTAGTTTAAGTGGCAGACAGATTATATTTTCTCTTATATTGTGACTAATCACAGTGCTAACATGTGTTAATCTGTTTGGAAACTCATTGTGCCGTGTTGGAAGGAGATAAGTGAGCCTAGTTATATTTCTTTCCACTTTTTTTCATAGTCAAAACATAGCTAGAGTTCAGGAACTGGAACGGATAATCAGACAAGCCAAAATGCCAGAGAGCCAGAGATGAGCGTAGTAGAACAGCAAGCAGCATCTGGAGCCAGAAGGAATGTCAGCCAAGCAAGTCTTTAACAGGAACACAGGAGAGCATCTCTAGAGATGTGACCAAGGCGAAGGCAGAGATCACCTGGACTGGATGGCTTAAGTAGGCAGGACTGATGAGCAGGATATCATCAACAGGTGAGTCACTGTGGAGAGATAGGAGCTGGCAATCAGCCGACAGCTGAGCAGCCAGCTTTGAGAAGGAAGGGCTGAGCCCAGCCCTAACAGAACACATCCAAAACCTCCACCGGGATCTGAGGTCCAGTTAGCAGAAAAAGAGGTACAGATACCAGCCGCCATGGAAGAGAAATCCTTAAGGAGAGTGCAAGAGATGCAGGTGAAACTTCTGGGATGATATGATTCTGTCTGTCGGCAACTCTGGAAGAAAGAGCTGGGCTGAGGGCAGCTCTGCCAGGGAAAAATTCTCTTTTCCACCCAGGAAAGGTACTGTTCTCAGTATGGATTGTGGGTGCTGTTTTTGGGAGAACAACCACACAAGGAGTGGACAGCTGAGTTAAGCAGGCTGGTCCAGGTAGAGATACAGCTGGATGAGAGCTACAGAGACCTCCAGTGGCATGTAGCCCAAGCATGCCCTTGGCAAGTGGACAACAGCCCAATAGAAGGCTTTGGCTACAGCAGCCTGGGGCTGTTGTATGGAAGCTGTCAGGTGACCTTGACTTTGGGAGCAATCTGGAGTGGCGGTTGGAGAAAATCTTTAATTACAGAGAACAGATGCTGTGCATCTCGGAAGTGAGCTGGGCACTGGAATATATGGCGTTTCTGGCCATTCAGGATTGGGAGCTGGAGATCGCCTACAGGCAGCTGCTAGACTCTGCTCAGCAGCAGGGGGGGCTCCCTTTGCCTGGGACTATCTAGAAGTACCAGTCTACAGTTCTGAAATCCTGACTAAGAAGAAAAGGAAAAATCCCCTATGTGGTGGACTTTTAAGGCACGATAGTTTTTCAAAAGATTTTAGTAGAATGTTTTTATAATTTCAAAAAATATTTATTAGAAAAGTATATAGAAAAAATATATATAAAAGAGCATGGAATGTTTTAACACATTTTTTTTTTGTTCAAATAATTTTTATTGTAAGATTTTTTTTTTTTTAATACAAATACACATATATGCAGTCATACAGGAAAAGATTGATTAACAATCCTTTTTTTCGAAAGTATTCAGTAATTTTTAAACATTAAATATGTCTGTAGCATTCTTCTGAGTGTCGTAATGAATGCTACTTTATTATTGTAGAGAATCTGTGATGTATGAGTGATTGATTGAGCCTCATGACTGGCAATTAACATATCATATGGAGTCCAAGACTTGTACAATGGGGGAGAAGATCCCGGGGCACCCCTATGGGAACACACTGTGCTCACCTGGGATCCCTCCCTCCCCGTAGTGTGATGGTAAATCATTAAACAATTCAAGTATTAATTGCATATGTTACCAGCTACAGCTAGAACGAATGACTACATGAAATAATAAAATATTAAAATAAATAATTGGAAGAAAGAAATAGTTTCCATGGATACCAGTTGTATTCAAACTTTGAAAAGTTTCCATCTCTGTATGCCATAATTTTCTCATATTCTATTATGGTGTTTATTTTTATTTTTATGTCTTTAGTAGTAGGTATATCAATAGATTTCCACCTGTATATCAGTTCCATTCTTGCTGCCAGCAAGACTTGTTCAGGTTTATATTGGTCCAAATTTAAACCTAGAACAGCTTGTTCTATTTTTGGGATTACTGTGCACTCAGTTAATTTAGAAAGCATGTCATAGACCTTCCACCAGAATTTTTTGACTCCTGAGCATGACCACAGCATATGTGCTAGGGTTCCTATCTGTCCGCACCCTCTCCAACATAGGTTTGAGTTGTCTCTAGAGAATTTTGCTGTAATATATGGTGTGTAGTACCATCTTAACATTAGTTTTTGTGTAAGTTCCTCATAGTTGGCACATCTGGAGAATTTACGATTATTAGCAATCGCCTTTTTCCATTGTAAATCTGTGAACTCTTTGCCTATTTCCTTTTCCCATTTAATAATCTTATTATTTTTTGTAAAAGCATCTTTAGAGTGGAGAGAATTGTAGATCACTTTTATTCCTTTTATATTTGGGTTTTTGGATTGGAGGAAGGTCCATACTTTTTCTGTTATGGATACATGTGTGGCCTTAGTCGCTTGGAGGTATGAGTTAATCTGGGTATACGTTAAGAATTCAGAATTATTGAGATTGAATTTCTGTTGTATTGAGCTAAACGGTAACAGCTTGTTGCCACACATGATATCCACCACAGTTAGTATTTTTGCTTTATACCAGTTGTGAAGGTTAATATTGGGAATTGTCCATTGCAGTGTGTCAAGGGGGATGGGTATCCTTGTCGTAGGGTAAAATTCGTTCCCTGTAATACAACTCTCTTCCCAGGATTGTAGTACTGCTTGTATTGTTAGCGGGAGGGGTCTTCTACTTTGTTTATGTGTTTTTGCAGCGATTAGAAATGATAATGGTGACAATTTGTTTAATCGTGCAATTTCCAAGTGGCACCAGGGTTTGGCAATAGGGGTAGAGAACCAGTTTTTAAGTTGGTCCAGAACTGCTGCTGTGTGATAATCTTTCAAAATTGGTAAGCCCATGCCTCCAACTGTTTTGTTTTTGGTTTGTATTTCAGGGGAGCACCTTGGTCTTTTCCCTGCCCATACAAAGTTGGATAATTGTTTTTGCATTAATCTAAAGAATGATGTTGGGGCTGGTATTGGTAGAACTCTGAATATGTATATTAGTTTCGGCAGAATGAGCATTTTGTACGCTGCTAGTCGGCCTAGCCACGTCAAGTGGTGTTTCCCGAGTCTAGATAGTTCTGGTTGAAAGGAGGAGAGGAGTGGGGTATAGTTGATGTTGTATATTTTCAAAACCGGGTAAGTGAGTTTAATACCTAAGTAATTAATTGATTCCTTTGTCCATGGGTATGGTAGGGAGTGTTTGAGGTGGTTTTCTAGTTTTTTATGTATATGCATTCCTAATATGCTGGATTTAGATGCGTTGACTTTATAGTAAGATATTTTGCTGAATTGTGCAAGGACATCATGTGCTGTGGGTAATGATTTGTCTGGGTTGGATAGGGATAGAATAACATCGTCTGCAAACAATGAAATCTTGTGGTGGCGTTCTTGTGATGTAATACCATGTATTGAGGGATGGGATCTTATTTTTTCAGCTAGTGGTTCCATAAGCATGGTGAAAATTATGGGGGACAGAGGGCATCCCTGTCTTGTTCCATTTGTAATGATAAATGGCTTAGAGAACATGCCTTCTGTGTAAACAAATGCGGAGGGTGAGGAGTATAGCGCCAGTATAGCTTTTTGCAATGGGCCGACCAGACCAAATTTATCCATAACTTTGGACAAGTACCCCCAGTGCACTCTATCAAAGGCCTTCTCTGCATCCAAGGCCAGAAGCAGAGAAGGCTCTTTGTTTTCCTCCACCAAATGAAGAAGATTTAACATTCTTCTGGTGGCATCTGTGGTCTGGCGACCCAGTACAAACCCCACCTGATCATAGTTTATTAGTTTGGGTAGAATATTGGATAATCTGTTTGCTATCAGTTTAGCATGTAGTTTAACATCTACATTCAATAAAGATATTGACCGAAAGTTTTGTGGAAGATTGGGATCTTTGCCTGGTTTGGGTAGAGTTATGATTGTGGCTGTCAGCATTTCTGAAGGGAATTTTGCTGTAGTTGTCGCAGCTTCAAATACAGGAAGTAAGTGAGGGGTCAGAATGGAGGAGAATAACTCATAATATTCTGAGGAGTATCCATCTGGACCTGGGGCCTTATTGCGTGGGAGACGTTTGATAGCGTCGTTTATTTCTTGTAGTGTAAATGGTTGGTTTAGGTATATTAAATCTTCTTGTGAAATTTTGGGGAGATGTATTGACTCCAGAAATGCTGAGATCACCTCATCATTGGGTTGAAAAGTATCTGGGTCTTTTTTAAGGTTATATAGTTGCTCGTAGTAATCACTAAAGGCATCGGCTATTTCTTGTGGGTTGTTAACTTTTTTGTTAGATTTGGGGTTAAGGAGGTAGGATATTTTTTGTTTAATGGTTTTCTCTTTTAATTGTGTGGCTAGTGACTTCCCTGCCTTATTTCCGTATCTATATGTCTGTGCTTTAAGTGATCTCAATTGGTGGTTATGGTTTGATATTAGAAGTGATCTCAGTTCCTGCCTGGACTTAAACAGTGCTTCTCTTACAGTCTGCGTAGAGTGTTGTTTGTTTGATTTTTCTAACCGTTGAATTTGAGCTAGTATAGTGTTGCACTTTTCCAATCTCTGCCTTTTTGCTCTAGCACTCATCTGTATGAGTAAACCTCGTACGTAAACTTTATGTGCGTTCCATAGCGTGAAGGGATCGCTCACCGAGGGGGCGTTGATGGCAAAAAATTCTGTAATTGCTTTTTTGATTTTCGTTAAATTTTGTGGTTGAGATAGTGTGAAAATGTCATTGCGCCATCTGTTAGCCCTGGTCTCGGCGCAACAATCCCCCACGACTACAGATATCGGAGCATGGTCCGACCAAGTAATGCAATGCAGTTCAGATTTTGTAATCTGTTGTAGGATAAATTTATCTACTAAAAATAAATCTATTCTAGAATATGTGTGGTGAACGCTGGAAAAAAAAGTAAAGTCCTTTTCGGAGGAATGTTGGCACCTCCACACATCATACAAACCGGAAGATGAGATGAAATCGTTCAGGGACAGTCTGTTTCTCGAATGTTTGGTGTGGCTGGATACATCTAGGTCTCTATTGGGGACAGCATTAAAATCTCCACACATGATGGTATAACCTTGTTTCATCGATGAGACTTTCTTCCATACTTTTTTTAGAAATGATAGCTGTTTAGAGTTTGGAAGGTAAATGTTCACTAAGGTGAATTTCTTGCCGTTAAGTTCACATACTAAGATAATGAATCTGCCCGCATTGTCCAAATGGATATCTAGACTTTGGAATTGTACAGTGTCTTTAATAGCTATGGTGACACCTCTTTTTTTTGAGGAGTAGTTTGCTTGAAAAATGTGCGGGAACTGGCGATTTTGAAAATTAGGTGAATTATTTGTTGCAAAGTGGGTTTCCTGGAAGCATATCACATCACAGTGAAGATTTTTGGCTTCTTTCCAGGCCATTTGCCGTTTGTAGGGGCTGTTCAAGCCTTTTACATTGAGGGAAACAATTTTGATTGGCATGATGAGGATTCTGGCTGTGCTTAGGTATAAGCCTTGACAATAATGTATATGCTGTTTACCTTGAGGTTGATGGACGTCTCGATTCTAGTCTGGTAGGTGATGTTCAATCCTTGGCAGTGTGGTGGTCCTTGAGATGGAACTTGTGGTTGAGGGAATTCACAGGTGGTAGCTGCTGCAGATAAGCTGTGTTGAAATACTGCAGGTGGGGTTTCTGTTCAGATGGTGTAGTTGATAGTTCCTGGAGTACACAGAGATGGATCCGATTCTTGGAAACTTCTTGAAGAAGAAAGGAAACAGTTAACAGCAACAAACAGAACTTGTGATTCTTAAAAGAATCTGTGCGGTAGGAATAACCGCTCAATCGAGGGGTGTTTAACAAGTAAACGAAAGGTGGCAGTCCCCGGGGCCATCAGGGATGTAATAGTAGTAGAGATTGCCTCAAAGCAGGTTTGGTTTGTGAATCTCTTTCTTTTTTTAGCCATGGTTGTCTTGGACGTCTGCTTCAGGTAGGATGATTTGCCAATCTCGCAGGAGACGGAGGCCATCTTTGATGTTAGAGATCACATGTGTGGTTCCTTCTCTTATTATCATGAGTTTTGCTGGGTAAATCCACCGATAGATAATATGGTGGTTGTTCAGTGGCTTCGTGATAGAAGCCAGTTGACGCCTCTGTTGCATGGTGAAAGCAGATAAATCAGCATAAAAGGATAGTTCTTGGAACTCCTCTGGTAGGGAATCACGGTTTCTTGTAGCTGCCATAAACTGATCTTTGACATGGTAAAAATGTATCCTGACAATAGTGTCCCTGGGCAGGTGAGCAGCTATGTGTTTAGGTTTAGGCAGTCTATGGATACGATCCACTACTAGTTCATCTTGGGGGACTTCTGGAAGGGCAGATTTCAGCATTTGTATAAAGTGAGGTTTCAGGTCAGGATTTTTAACAGATTCGGGTATCCCACATATTTTAACGTTGTTCCTCCTGGACCTGTCTTCCAGATTTGCCAGCTTTAGTTTCATTTGCAGCATGTCGTCATCTCTATCATTGTGGGCATCAACTAAGTCATTGAAGGTACATGCAAATTCACCCATCTTTGTTTCAACATGTGAGATTCGTTTGTTCACTGATGATATTTCAGACTTAAACTGTCTAGTCAGTGATTGAATATCAGCATGCAATGTGGACCTGAGAGATATCAACATATCTTTAAGTGTAGTGTCCATTATTGGTGTGTTAGCGGTGGGGAAGTCAGTTATGGAGTCCTGCAGTTCTCTGGTGTCATCCTGAGATGAGTGCAAGCTTACCTCCTCATCATCCTCCTCTGTGTGATCCAGTTTTGGTTTGCTTTTGGCTGGGCTGGATGAGGCTGAGGGAGGCAGGGAGTACTGCTCAGCGGTGGGTGAACTGTAAGCTCTGCTGGACCTTCTCCCCTGTGCAGCGCCGTTCTGTGTGTGAGGGCCTCGTGTGCCTTTCCCCTGCATGCCGCCGCCATCTTGCTCAGGAGACCGCCGCTGCCACATGAAGTAATCTGGCAGTTTGTTGGGATAGATATCCTCTTTTCTTTTCCTGGATGTCATCCTTGATGTTCCCCCAGCTGAACCGCTCTGTTGGCTGTAAATTTTTAGGCTGTAGGTCGCTGTAAAAGTGTCTGATGGCCCTTGGCAGAGAGGAGCTCTTTCAGTGAGCGTCCATACACCGCGCCGGCTAGCCACGCCCCAGCATGTTTTAACACATTTAAAACTTATACACCGTCATATACAATGTGATACAATACAGTCTATACTTCTTGCACCCGACACATTTCAGAATACTAAGTTGTCTCCTTCTTCAGGGGTATTTAGCAACAAGACTATGTTTCTAGAATTCTTTCTGTTTATTCTGTCTGTCTAACAGAGTTTTTTTCTGACAGTGTGAAACATACAGTTTTCTTTTGTAAGTGTTGTTTTTTAATTGAAGTTTGATAAATGTAAAGTGTTACCTACATACATTTGTAACAACCCCTAAAGTTGACCACACAATGTAAAGGCAAAAAATAATATGTCATGTTAAACATTTACAACTGTATAATAAGGTCAAGATTATTAGTATTATTATTTTACGGGATTTATATAGCGCTGACAATTTATGCTGCACTTTACAACATAAGGACAGACAGTACAATTACAATACAATTTAATACAGTAGGAATCAGAGAGCCCTGCTCATTAGAGTTTACAATCTAAGAAGGAGGGTCAAAAGATACAAAAGCTAATAAATGTGGGGGATGGGCTGATGGAGAAAATAAATTTACAGTTGTTAGGTGGGGGGCCGGATAGGCTTCTCTCAAGAGATGAGTTTTCAGGGATCGTCAGAAAGCGGACAGAGTAGGAGAAAGTTGGACAGATTGGGGTGGGGAGTTCCAGAGGTTGGGAGAGGCTCTAAAGCGGTCCTGGAAGTGAGCATGGGATGAGGTGACAAGGGAGACAGAGAGCAGGACATCTTGGGAGGAACAAAGAGACCGATTTGGTTGGTATTTTGAGACTAGGTTAGTGATGTAACTGATGCCAGAGTTGTGGATGGCTTTGTAAATTGCTGCTAGTAGCTTGAATTTAATTTGTTGGGTGAGCGAAAGCTAGTGGAGGGATTGACAGAGAGGGGTAGCAGACACTGAGCAGTTTGTAAGGTGGATGAGTCTGGCAGCAGCATTCATGATGGACTGGAGGGGGATAGCCTATGAAAGGGTAAGCCAATGAGGAGGCAGTTACAGAAGTCAATGCAAGAGATGACCAGTTAGTGAATTAGAAGCGTTGGGGTGTCATTGGTTAGGAAAGGGCATACTGTATCTTGGAGATGATGCGCAGGTTAAGGTGGCAAGATTTGGACATTTATTGGATGTAGGCCTATAAAGGACAGTTCAGAGGCCAGGATTACACCTAGGACCTTGGCATGGGAGGACAGGTTGATGGTTGAGCCGTTGATTTTGACAGAAAAATCAGGGGGAGGGGCACGTGGGGGAGGAAATATTATGAGCACCGTTTTGGATTGATTGAGTTTGAGGAAGTGGTTTGACATCCAATAATAATTAGCAGGAATTGGTGATTGCATTAATAGGGAGAGGACAGAAGGGAGGTGATATATATATATATATATAAGCTGTGGGGTGGAGAATAGGGGTGGAAGAAAGAGATTTTAAGGAGAGAGGACACAACTGCCAGAAGGAGTGGTAAAGAGCATGTTACAGAGTGGTAGGAGTGCTGAATACATGCAGCTTGTTTGGTGCTTTTCATAGTTTGCTATGTATGTTTACTTTGTGTAGAACTTGAAGTGCATATCACTTGTATAAAGAAACACTTAGAGAAAGAATCACTAAAAGATACAGTAGACTGAAAATCTTTCTTTTCTTCCTTTAAATAACTTTTTAACAAAGTTGGTTTTTATTGGAAAAAATATATAAATTAAGTTGGTACGATACATTTTTGCTGGACAGTAAATAAATACAATCATAATCATACAAAGATTATATCAATTTGAAGATATTGGTACAAAACGTCAGGCGTCATGGATAGTAGAGTAACCACACAATAATTCAAAAAGTACACAGTATATGGAGGGATAAGGGGGTGGGAGGGGAAAGGGGGGGGGGGATAGGGGAGGAAAACATCACAGGATCACCTCAAGAAAAAACGAGTACACCTGCAAGCCTCAACAATTATGGGCAGGTGCTATATGTGGGATCCGTCCACGGCCGCCAAATCCGCTCGTACTTCAAAGGACATCCTCTACTCATGTAGGTTAGCTTATATAATGGTAATATTGCGTTAACTGAGTCCTCCCATGATCTCACCATGGGGGGCAAATGAGAGGTCCATTTCAATAAGATTTCTTTTTTGGCGTAAAAAAACAATAGCAAAATCAGTATCTTAGTGTATCTAGGTCTCTGCTCGTCATCCTGGATACCCAGTAGGGCCAACTCTGGTGTCACTGGGATATTCAGCTGAAGGTGAATATTAATAGCTTCCCCCACCTCAGCCCAGTACCTCGATAGTCGAGGACAGGTCCAAAACATGTGAGAAAAGGTGCTGTCCGGTGAGTGACACCGTGGGCAATTTGGGGAACGTAGCAGATAGATTCTATGCAGTCTCTGAGGCGTGTAGTATATCCTGTGTAAGAATTTTGTTTGGATTAATTTGTCTCTAGACGGAATCACAAATTTAGAGCTATTCTCAAAACAGTCCTCCCTGATCTAAATCAGGTAAGTCTGCTTTTTATTTATTCCATAGGGCTTCCATTTTGGGTGAATCCTTTTGAATGAGAGCTAAATACAATGTAGACATAATCTTAGCAAGGGATTCCTGTGCCAGCAACTCCTCAATAGGGTCTGCTTTGAGACTGGGAGGCCATGGGAACTGTGCCCTAGCTCCATGACGCATCTGAAGATACCTAAACTGCATCCAAGCAGGGAGGGCAAATCTATCTGCAAGAGCCCTAAACGAGAGAAGAGATCCAGCCTGGACCACATCTCTCAGCAGTTTAATGCCATAACAGGCCCAAAGTTGTGGATCTGGGATAGTTCTAAAGTGAGGGAGAGAAGGATTGCCCCACAAGGGACAAAAGGGGGACCACCTATTAGGACACATAAACCGTCGCCTGGCCATAGCACACACCCGTAGGGTCTCCGCAGTCGAGGTCGGAAGGGAGGGATACGCTGAGGAGCCCCTATACACCAAATTGCCCAGCTCCGTAAGAGAACCCACTATGGCCGCCTCCAAACACACAGCTGCATTTGCTCTAGATTGCTGAAACCACCACCTCACTGTAACAAGCATAGCTGCCCAATAGTACACCAATAAACTGGGTAAGGCAAGGCCACAACAACTTACAGGAAGCTGGAGAGTTTGTCTGGCCAACCGAGGGGAAGCACCCTGCCACAGAAAAGAACTAATGCTACTGTCTATGTCATTAAAGAAGGACGGGGATAACCAGACGGGACAATTCCTGAAAATATATGTAAATTTGGGAAGGTAAATAATCTTCAGAATATTAATGCAAACAAAGAGAATTAAGCGGGAGATTAGCCCAACGAAAGCAATGATCTCTAAGACGCTGGACCACTGTCTGGAGATTAAGGCTCTGGAAGGAGCCCAGATCCCTTACATAGTTACATAGTAGGTGAGGTTGAAAAAAGACACAAGTCCATCAAGTCCAACCTATGTGTGTGATTATGTGTCAGTATTACATTACATATCCCTGTATATTGCGGTCATTCAGGTGATTATCTAATAGTTTCTTGAAGCTATCAATGCTCCCCGCTGAGACCACCGCCTGTGGAAGGGAATTCCACATCCTTGCCGCTCTTACAGTAAAGAACCCTCTACGTAGTTTAAGGTTAAACCTCTTTTCTTCTAATTGTAATGAGTGGCCACGAGTCTTATTAAACTCTCTTCTGCGAAAAAGTTTTATCCCTATTGTGGGGTCACCAGTACAGTATTTGTAAATTGAAATCATATCCCCTCTCAAGCGTCTCTTCTCCAGAGAGAATAAGTTCAGTGCTCGCAACCTTTCCTCATAACTAAGATCCTCCAGACCCTTTATTAGCTTTGTTGCCCTTCTTTGTACTCGCTCCATTTCCAGTACGTCCCTCCTGAGGACTGGTGCCCAGAACTGGACAGCATACTCCAGGTGCGGCCGGACCAGAGTCTTGTAGAGCGGGAGAATTATCGTTTTATCTCTGCAGTTGATCCCCCTTTTAATGCATGCCAATATTCTGTTTGCTTTATTAGCAGCAGCTTGGCATTGCATGCCATTGCTGAGCCTATCATCCACTAGGACCCCCAAGTCCTTTTCCATCCTAGATTCCCCCAGAGGTTCTCCCCCCAGTGTATAGATTGCATTCATATTTTTGCCACCCAAATGGATTATTTTACATTTTTCTACATTGAACCTCATTTGCCATTTAGTCGCCCACCCCATTAATTTGTTCAGGTCTTTTTGCAAGATTTCCACATCCTGCGGAGAAGTTATTGCCCTGCTTAGCTTAGTATCGTCTGCAAATACAGAGATGGAACTGTTTATCCCATCCTCCAGGTCGTTTATGAACAAATTAAATAGGATTGGTCCCAGCACAGAACCCTGGGGGACCCCACTACCCACCCCTGACCATTCTGAGTACTCCCCATTTATCACCACCCTCTGAACACGCCCTTGTAGCCAGTTTTCAATCCATGTACTCACCCTATGGTCCATGCCAACGCACCTTATTTTGTACAGTAAACGTTTATGGGGAACTGTGTCAAATGCTTTTGCAAAATCCAGATACACCACGTCTACGGGCCTTCCTTTATCTAGATGGCAACTCACCTCCTCATAGAAGGTTAATAGATTGGTTTGGCAAGAACGATTCTTCATGAATCCATGCTGATTATTGCTAATGATATCATTCTTATTACTAAAATCTTGTATATAGTCCCTTATCATCCCCTCCAAGAGTTTACATACTATTGATGTTAGGCTAACTGGTCTGTAATTCCCAGGGATGTTTTTTGGGCCCTTTTTAAATATTGGTGCTACATTGGCTTTTCTCCAATCAGCTGGTACCATTCCAGTCAGTAGACTATCTGTAAAAATTAGGAACAACGGTCTGGCAATCACCTGACTGAGTTCCCTAAGTACCCTCGGATGCAAGCCATCTGGTCCCGGTGATTTATACTTTAATACCTAAATAATTGAATTCCTCCACCCATTGCAAGGGGGTCCGTGTCCCATTCACCTTGGCCTGCTCATCCAAAGGGAATAAGGCAGATTTGGCCCAATTAATGCGAATTCCTGAAGATCTTCCAAATTCCTCAAAGGCTGCCAAGGCAGCATCCAGTGACGATTCAGCATCCTGCAGGTACAGCAAGGTGTCATCTGCATATAAGGATATTTTCTCCTCCAGAGGGCCGACCCGAAGACCTACAATACGGTCAGATTCTCTAATCAGGACCGCCAGAGGCTCCAGCGCCAAGGCAAACAGGCTGGGTGATAAGAGGGCGCATGGTAGAGCAGGCTCAGCCAGTGGAGGAATTTGGGTTCAAACCCGAACCTTCGCAGAACCTCCCACAGGTATCTCCACTCCACTGAGTCAAAAGCCTTCTCCGCATCCAGAGAGTCTATGACTCTTGTACCGGCATTACTATGGGAGGTAGACAGGTTAAGAAATAAGCGACGGATATTAATATCAGTGCCCTTACCCACCATGAACCCCGTCTGGTCTGCATGGACAAGATCATCCATTACTCTTCTGAGCCGGGTGGCCAGTATTTTTGCCAGCATTTTGGCATCAGCATTAATTAACGATATCGGCCTGTAGGAGGCGCACTCCTCAGGGTCCTTACCAGGCTTGGGCACCAGCATCACTATTGCATCATACATTGAATCAGGTAGACATCCCAGAGCCGTGAATTGCTTCAGCAATGCCGTAAGCCTGGGTGCCAGCAATTCCTGATAGGTGGAATAAAATTCTATAGGGATCCCATCTGGCCCCGGGGCCTTCCCAGATTGCATAGAACCCAATGCCTCTTGCACCTCCTCCAAGGAAATGTCTTCCTCCAATTTTTCTCTTTTGTCTGCTTCAAGGGAGGGGAACTGGATTTGGTCTAGATAATGAAGTAGGTCTACGTCATTACAGGAGACCCTAGAGGAGTACAGGGCCTGATAAAAACTCAGGAATCTCTCATTAATATCCGCTTGTAGCACCAGAAGACGACCGTCAGGTCCCTTCAGATGCCCTATGTGGGTTACTGATTGTTGTCCTTTGGCTAACCAGGCCAACAACCTGCCATTTTTGTCCCCAAATT
The DNA here is from genome assembly GCA_037952835.1 of Lithobates septentrionalis. Taxonomy (NCBI): domain Eukaryota; kingdom Metazoa; phylum Chordata; class Amphibia; order Anura; family Ranidae; genus Lithobates; species Lithobates septentrionalis. The sequence continues at coordinate 14,019,455 of JBBDGP010000082.1, read as the reverse complement.
CAAAGACCCTTTGGGCACCATCGATGCTAGATTTCTTGGTGATATCTAATCTAAGCAAGGATAGGTCCCTCAGCGTGTGCTGCCAAGCTATGCAATTACTCTGCACCGGTCCTCGCACAAACGCTGCCTCACATAACCTCGCCTGTTCCTCCATTTGCCGCAGAGCCTGCACAGACTGTCTTTTCCGCTGAGCGATCCGGGTGATAAATTCCCCTCTAAGCCATGCCTTAAAGGCTTCCCAGAGCACCATAGACTCCGCAGAATCTGCATTGTCTATCCAAAAATTGCAAAGTGCTTCTGGCATTACCGCCTGAATCTTCGGGTCCGCAATCCAGCCCCCGGACAGCCTCCACACTCTCACACCCTCCTCTGGAGAGGTTCGAATGGTGACAGACAGTGGAGCATGATCGGAGATACCCCTAGACAGGATCTCCATAGAGATCACTCTCTGCAACATTGCTGGGAAGGCAAAAGCCAAATCTATCTGTGACATGGTCCGGTAGGACGTGGAGAGGCAGGTGTATGCTCTGTCCGAGGGATGGAAATGCAGACACCGGTCATGTGGAAGGTGGTAGCCCAGTGAGAGAGACCATGTGAGGGGGCCAGAGGCATGCAGCCTATCCAGTTCCCTGGACGGCACCAAATTGAAGTCCCCTAATAATAACACATTATCTACATTGTACCCTTTAAATAACTTTAGATGCCCCTTCAGTAGGGCTAAACAATAGGCTAAGGTTAATCAAGAAGAATAATTGGTGACAAAATGGAAAATACAGTAAGTGTGTGTCAATAGCTTGTTTTACTAAACATCGTGTTTTGACAGCCTGAGCCAAGGTTCCCAAATTGAACAAAACATATTTTGTTTTTTTAATATTTTTTTTGCAATATGTTATAAGATTATAAAAAATATTCTATCAGACTCATTAGGGGATGAACGTTTATCGTTATTACAGTGTTTAGGAATAATAGATTTTGCAGTGATTAATATTCACCACTTGCCCACTGGGCACTTAAACCCCCTTCCTAACCAGTCCAATTTTCAGCTTTTAGTGCTCTCACATTTTGAATGACAACTACCTGGTCATGCAACACTGTATCCATATGAAATTTTTGTCCTTTTTTCACACAAATAGAGCTTTCTTTTGGTGGTATTTAATTACCTGTGGGTTTATTATTTTTGTGCTATAAATAAAAAAAAAAACATTTTGTAAAAAAAATCATTTTTCTGTATTTCTGTTAAAATTTTTTGCAAATCAGTAGTTTTTCTTTCCTAAAATTTTGGCCAAAGTTATATTGCTACATATCTTTGGTAAAAATGAGACATGTGCAAACTGAAATATTTCATTTTGGAATTTCGTTTTCGTCTGAAAAATAAATTTATTTAGTTACCCTCGAAATTCGTTTTTATTGATTTTGTTTAGTTAAAAAATGCATTCGTCCGAAAATTCAAAATAATTAAGGTTGAATCTGTCATTGAAGGCTTATGGTGTCTGTTGAATGTTCTAAGAAGATTCGACGGGGCAGCTAAACTGTACAACGCCGCAATTCTACATTTCTGGTCGAATGTTCCGCCTACAAGCTATAGTAGAATTCTAATGATGTATGACACTAGTAATAATTATATTTATTATTTTATTACTAGTCAACCAACATTAGAATTCTTCTATAGCCTATGGGTGGAGCATTTAAGCATAAATGTCAACTCGCGGCGACTGCTTCGTCAAATCTTCATGTCGAATCTTTTCTCTCTATGTCAAATAATCTTGGACTAATAGAGTTAGGTTTGGCACATTTGACCTTTTTTGCTATTGTCTCTATAATGTCAAATATTTTCTCTCTATGTCGAATCCTTTCTCTCTATGTAGAATAATCTTGAACTAATAGAGCTAAGGTTAGGCACATTCGACCACAGGTTCGATGGACACAGATCGCTATTGTCAGCGTCATGTCGAATTTCCTATCTGTATCGAACTGTTGTCACAACGAAAACGAAAATAAAGCATTTGTTTATGTCGGATCTTTCAGTTTTCAGATTCTGGACGTTCGTTGTTAAAACGACAACGAAAATACCCAAAATTTGGATGAAAATGCATTCGGACAAAAACGAATGCACATGTCTATTAAAAATAACCAAAATCAATGTATATTATTTGGTCTGTGTGAAGGTTATAGAGTCTCAGGCTATGGTGCCATTCATTGAAAATTGATCACATCTGATGTATGAAGGGCTATCTCATTTTTTGAGACACTAATAAGCCACGACAGTGCAAATACCTTCCAAATAAATAGAAAAGGGATTGAATGAGTTGAAACAACTCTATCAATGAAAAAGCGGATTTCGTGGGCACAACACGAGGCAGTATTATTTAAACATACAGTATATACATCTTTATTACAAAATATACTAGTTAAAATGACATTTTGACAAACAAAAACACCCTACTAACTGACAGGATCAACAGATACCCAAAAGGATAGGCATGGAGATATGGATATAAATAAGATCCACATGGACATAAATACTATACACAATGTATCAATGAGAAGAGTCCATAAACTTCTCCATGCGCTCTTGTCAATGCGTTTCACAAAATGCTTCCTCAGGACATTACTGGGTAGGTGGTAATACAATATTAAAAACAATAAAGAAACACCATAAGTATACATCGTAGTGTGATATATATATCATAGTGAGCAGTGTATATTGATCTTGGAACAAAACATAAGACAACATGCAAACATGTAAACACACAGATTTTACATATGTGCTTGCCTGATGAACCTCAGAATCAGGTATTAGGGGCACCATAAAAGGATAGATTTGAGACCAGAATATGTCCTATCCATTAAACGAATTAACAAATAGTGAAAAGTGAATTGCCTATCCCGACACTTGGATTGAGGAAAGAAAAGTTCCACTTCTGCTGTAACCAAGGTCATTGGCAGTTCTAAAAATAAATAATGTATTGTAGATACCTCCTCAGTTATGATTTCCCAGTAATCCATTTACTGTATATAGGATATAGAGTATACCTTTACCTCAAATCAAAAATCAGATAGATTCAAACAAAATTGATTATATAGGTGAGGAGGAGGGACTACACGTCACGCATATCCATCAATATCTTTAAAGTAATGGATAAATATGTGTATTAGACAAAAAAAGGGGAGGTCAAAGGAGTGAATTTTCAGGTGGAAGAGCCATATAGGTACATGCTTACCAATAGCTATTGATACACTGGCCCCCAATAAGGGGGAGACGGCTCAAATTGTAACTAGATGTATCCACCCAAGTGTACTTCCAGTCCTCAGCTTAGTATGCTAGCTGGAGCCTAAAATGTATATCAAGTTGTATTAAGCAAGGTATTTGGCATTGATAGTTACTGTATATACATACAGTATATCTAGGATCTAGCATATTCCTTAATCTTACACACCTTATGTATACGTATCCAAGACTTCCTCCTATTAGGGGGACTAAGGAAATATATAGCCACACCCATAGATTTCCAAGTTGGATATGGGAGTCTGGAACAGAGACAAAAAACAAATGGGGCAAAAGAAAAATATATTAGTCTAATATGCAGTTGTAAACTGCTATGAATACTTCCAATTAGGGTGTTAGCATCCAAAGTGGTGGTTGTCAAGACATGATCTCATCATCCTATGTAGCTCACCTAATATCCAAAGATGTGTACTGCCACAGGTGTCCTTGCTGGTTCAACAGTAACTTTTGAATGGACACTTCTTATATCTTTCATTTGGTGCAGAAAATCACGGCAACCTCCCAGACATGGGCGGAGCAGCATTACACTTGGCACCAGACTTGCGGCATCATGACGTTGCGTGGCACTCTCCAAACATGGGCGGGATGACGTGATGTTGTGGCACAGTGTTCGCATCACATCCGCATCATGGACGACCCGCGCTGGGCCGGAAGTAAACAAAGGAGAGCATGAAACTGGTGGTGGAAGGAGATTCCTTCCACACAGAGGCATGGCGGTGCCAGATCACACAAACAACAGTGCCAGCCTGGGTATCACATCGAGGGGACAAGTCAAACAAATAGTTGTCCAGATCATAGGAGAGCCGGGCGCCACCTCCGGTCTCACAGTGCAGCCCCTGCACCAAATCTTGACCCAAATCAACGCATCTTTGATTAAAACATTGTGCCACTCACAGATTTGTCAATAGACAAGCATTATGCAAAATGGACCACATATATACAAATGACAAAACAAACACAGACACCACAAAAACCACATTGCGCTACAAAATCGTGAGAAAATGGAGAACAGTTCTAATGGTAAAATAGGTGTTACCAAAAATTACTCCTAAATGTACAGGAGAACAAAAAAACAACCAACAACAAAACCACCCACAACCCAAATATTATAAAAATGGTTTGTAGCTCATAACATCATTAAGGCCTCAGGGAATGACAGCCCTTAACGTGTGGATCCATCGCATCTCTCTTTGTAAAATCTTTTTATCAAAGTCACCACCCCTCATAACGATGTGTTCCAGGGCTGCAAATTTGATAACCACATTGTTTCCTAAGTGTTGGAAGTCTACATGGAGACCTATTGGCGTATATAGCAAATTGCTTCCAGTGTAATAAACATGATCCTTTATCCTACGCCAAAAGCAACGTTTGGTTTTGCCAAAGTAAAAACTCCCACACTCTCAAAACATGATATACACCACGCCAATTGTCTGGCAGTAACATGGTGTGAAATGGAATGTAGCTTTCCATTGGGAAGATACCCCCCCAAATGACTCTTTTTTGGAAAGTAGACAGTCCAAGGCATTTAGTAAGAGGCATGGCAAGTTTTTTCACGTTGTCATTTTTTTCCCACAATTCTTTGCAAAATGAAGATTTCACAAAATTGTCATATTAACAGGTTATTTCTCTCACATGGCATATGCATACCACAAATTACACCCCAAAACACATTCTACTACTCCTCCCGAGTATGGCAATATCACATGTGTGAGACTTTTACACAGCCTAGCCACATACAGAGGCCCAACATGCAGAGAGGCATTCTAGGAGCATAAATTACACATATACTGTAATTTCCTAGCAACCTGTTACACTTTTGAAGGTCCTGGAGCACCAAGGCAATGGAAACTTCCACAAAATTACCCCATTTTGGAAAATAAACACCCCAACGTATAATCTATGAGGCATAATGAGTCTTTTGAACTTGTCATTTTTTTCCACAAGTTTTTGGAAAATGTGGAAAGAAAATGAAAATGCATTTTTCTACCAAATTGTTACACATTTTTATGGCACTAGCGGGCGCTGATGAGGATCTACTGATAGGGTGGCACTGATTAGCACTTACTGATGGGCACTGTATTGGCACTAATGGGCACTTTAGTGGCACTGTAGAGCACTGCTGTGGCACAGATGTGGCACTCCTGTGCACATATGTGGCACTCCTGGGGCACAAATGTGGCACTGCTTGGCACTGATGTGGCACTGCTGGGGCACAGATGTGGCATTCCTGGGCACTGATGTGGCACTCCTTGGCACTGATGAGGGACTCCTGGGCACTGGTGTACCACTGCTTTACCCTCCTTGGCAATGATGGGGCACTGATGGGCTCTGATAGGGCACTCCTTGACACTGCTGGGATCTGATGGGCACAGATGGGGCACTCCTTGGCACTGCTGGGGCACTCCTTGGCACTGCTGGGCTCTGATATGCACTGCTGGGGCACTCCTTGGCACTGCTGGGCTCTGATGGGCACTGCACGGGCACTCCTTGGCACTGCTGGGGCACTCCTGAGCACTGATCTGAGCACTGATGGGGCACAATTCTGCTCTCAAGCAGCCTCACATTGCAGCTTCATCCTCCTCTCCTCACACGACTGGTGTAAAGAGGGAGAGAACCAGACATGATGCCGGTTATTTGACAGTGATCGCTCCGTCCAGTTGGACGACACGATTACGTGGTAAAGGGCCACTGGGATTGACTCTTTACCCTGACCCATGATGCGCCGGGTCCCGAGAACCAGGTGGTTACGGAGATTCCCAGGTGCACATCCCAGGGGGCGTGCGGGAGAATGATTTTGGAAGGACATCATAGTACGCCCTGCAAGAGTTATCCGACTGCACTGTAGCCACCATTCGGGTATGGCCCGGTCGGCAACTGGTTAAATTTATAGTGATGAATTCCTGTAATGTGTCTAAACACCCCACGCAACAGTAATTTATATCCTCTGTGAAGAATATAAGAAGAATTTATTTAAATATGTTTTGTACCATCTATTATAAATATGTTTTTTTGATTAATTCCATACACTCTATACGTGTTTTGGGCATCTCAGCTGTTTTATGGAATGTACTGATGCCCCTCATTGGGAGTGTCCGGTTGGCTCTATATTTGAGCGTTTACACTTTAGTGTGGTGAAGTACGCTCCCCTTTTTTAATAATAATTATTTTATATAAACTCATGTTTATCTAATACTTTTATGCCTAAATGTAATCCATTTAGACATTTCCTATAAGTTTTTAGGCATACACTATATATACTGAACCTTCCAGGCTTCCACATGTTTTACTATCATGCTTCTCTGTATCTGTCCACCTTTGGTGACACCTTGGCAGCTCTTCCGGCCCCTTATCGAGGGCGGGCTCTACTTCCTGTAAAGCTGCGACCCTATCAAATGGGGCTGTAGGCGGACTGATAGAGAGGCTTGGTAGATGAAGCCTGGAGCGCATCGCAGTTGCCATTGTGACTTGCGCGTGACGTCATCGCGCAATACGAAAGTGAGGCTTGACACTGAGTGTGGAGCGCGGCGGTGCCGCCACGCTCCCACTCACTATGTTATTGTAACCTGCGCGTGATGTCATCACGCAACACGAGAACGAGGCTTAGCATTGGGTGTGGAGCGCGGCGGCGCCGCTACGCTCCCACTCACTATGTATTAGGTACTGACAGTGAGGCTTGGTTTCCGGATTAAGCAACCGGACCAATGCCAAACTGTATTAGCTAGTTTTTATTATAAATCGGGGCTCAAAATACATTATGGGTTCCTATGTACACAGTCCCTCTTAGTTTTTAAGGAACTATTAGCATATTTGTTTTATATGCCCCTATGAACCGGAAGTGGTGGCCATCCGAAGTACTTCCGGTTTCAGACACTTCCAGTGGGGGTCACCATTTATTTATATAAAGAGCGGTGGGATGAGGGGGTCCACACCCCAGATGATGACTGTTTAGTTGAAACATGTCGGGTGGACCTCTCATGACTACCGCTACACGATCTACATGCTGTTTTTATCTTCTAAAAATGTGAGTCTGTTTTTATTCGCTTTTTTAATAAATCCAAGTTTAAAAACGTTATCACGCTATGTGAGTGTTTTTATCCCTCAAATGCCACACATATTATTCGCTTGGCTTATGGTGTATCCATTGAAGAGGAAGCCGTGCTGATTCCTTCCCCCCCTTTCTGTGTGATGATGACATCTGACCAGATATAATACTCAGACCTGTCGGTCATCAAGCCTTTTTGACCTGTTTTGGCATATGCTATTTCAGGCCACTATCTCTGGTAAGCCTCTATGATTCCTGGTGATGGCCCTGGCACCGATTTCAATCTTCTGTGCACGTTTGGTCTCCCTGCGGTCCATTCACCTACCAGGTTGCTGGGTCTAAACAACCCCTCTGCATGCTCAGGAGACACTTGTTCATCATCGTTTATGCACCATTATCACAGATTTTTTGCTTATATATTTTTTTCTCACTCATTATGATATGGACTTTATATTTAATACTATTTTGTGATGTTTTTTCACCTATCATTGGATTTAGTGAATGTATTTAAGTGTTATTATTTTGTCTACTAGTCACATTCTTTTCACGTAAGCACTTTTTGGTTCACACTGAAATGTTTGCTTTGTAATCACTTAATATTTAAGAGTGTTTTATTATTTAGATTCATTTCATTTATTTCTTACTTACGGAGTTTATAGCGCCACACTTTTTGAATTTCCATTGTTAGTTTAATCCTGAGTCTACGGGTGTGTCGGCTGCTGTTTACTTCTTCTAGCGCAGCGCTGTACTTAACTTTTGTATACCAATTTATTACACCTATATTATCACTATGAATAGAATAAGAAGCTGCGATTACCCTGGAAGTAATTTCACAGGGATATAATGTTAATTATTATATCCCTGTGTCAAAAATCAACACACTAATTCATAAATTTTATACAAACAATTGATACATATATAACCGATTTTTTGAAGTTGCAAATGTCCATAAAGTGCAGTCCATTAAAGTGTAATGGTGCAAATAAACGTACAATACACTTGTGCTACAATTCTTTTAAAATAAAGTGACTTGTGCTCTGTGTGTGCTCCACTGCAACCGATTCCACTTGTGTCACCACCAGTAACTGACGTCATCAATGGTTGTTGACCCCCCTGAACGTGTGCTTAGGAATGTCAATACAGGCTTTTTGTCAAAGACCTACTGTACCACTGTACTGATTAGGCCAACAACCATGGAAACTCTATATGTTCACCCATGCACCGACAGGAAAAAAGCCAGGAAACAATTCTCATAGTGTAAAACTGTTTACTAAAATCCCTCAAAATAAAACATAAAATACACTCACAAATAAAGTGCCTCTCCTACCACTCAAATAGATCTGCCAAATGCTATCACAGGGACACCGGCACTCTGATCCGCATAGGAGCCAATGTGCATTCCAAAGAGCTGAAAATTGCATTACCGGAAGATCCCTCTCCTACGTGTTTCATCATCAGGAGGACACACAGGTTTTGAATGACACCGCAGGAGCCAATGGTTCTCGCTGCTCTCAGCCTAACCTGTGATACAGGGAAGAGGGGAGAAGAGCTGCTGCAAACATGCACAATGATGGATCAGGCTCAGGTGAGGAGAGCTACTATTAAAAGATTTTTTACATTGATGCAAAGAATGCATTAAGGCAAAAAAAGCTTTTACCTTTATAACCAGTTTAAGAGAAAAATATAAGCTGTGATTGTTGACCTTTGCTTCTGAAAAAACAGCTGCTTGGCTGTCTGTAGACTCATAATTTTCTAAATCATTGATAGTGATGTCCTTAATGTGCCTGGACCAAACAAAACAGTGATTTCCCCCAAAAATTCTTTGCCAAATACCGCTATACCTGCTTTGGTATATACAGTGCTGTGAAAAAGTATTTGCCCCTTCATGATTTGTGTTTTTTTTTTTTTTGCATAGTTCTCACACTTAAATTATTCAGATCATCAAATAAATTTTAATATTACACAAAGATAACCCGAGTAAATCCAAGATGCAGTTTTTAAATTATTATTTAATTTATTAAGGGAAAAAAGCTGTTCAATCCTGCCTGGCCCTATGTGAAAAAGTAATTGCCCCCTCCCATGCTGAATCATGAATCAACTGTGATTAACCACAATTTTTTGGAAAGCTGAGTTAAATTTCACTTGCCACACCCAGGCCTGATTACTGCCAGACCTGTTGAATCAAGAAATCCCATAAATAGAAGCTGTCTGACAAAGTGAAGCACGCTAACAGATCACAAAAAGTCACACATCATGCCACAATCTAAAAAAAATCAAGAACAGATTAGAAACAAAGTAATGTACATGTATCTGTCTAGGAAGGGTTTCAAAGCCATTCAAAGGCTTTGGAACTCCAGTGAATAACAGGGAAAGCCATTATCCACAAATGGAGATAACTTGGCACATTGGTGAACCTTCCCAGGAGTGGCCGGCCTACAAAAATTACTCCAAAAGCCTGACGACGACTCATCCAGGGGATCATAAAATAACCCAGAACAACATCTAAAGAACTGCAGGCCGGGGCGTGGCTTGGCGCCGGACTTTAATGGACGCCTAATCCCTGAGCTCCGGTCCTCAGAGGGTTTCACAGCAGCCTCAAAGAGCCATCCGTTAGCCAAAACATGGGGAAATCTAAGGGGAACCCGTCGCCATCCCGTTCCCGATCCCCGCGGAGACCCGACTCACAGGCAGGCCGCAGCATTCCGGAGATCTTCCGGACGCAGGCACGCGAGGCCCCGGCTTCATCTCAGGCCTACTCGGCCACAGCGCGCTCCTCCAGCCTCAGCCCCTCTGGCGGGCACAGGACTCAATCGCCCGCTCGGCATGGGGTCACAGCACACCCCCTGAACATGGGGGACCTGAGAATAGTGGCAGAGGATATCAAAGCCACCTTCGCATCGGTCATCTCAGACCTGAGGAGAGACATCCACTCCATGACGGTCCGCATGGACACCGTAGAAGAAGCAACAGCTCAAAATGAGAACTCCATCCACAGGCTCCAGGCATCATCCCAGGCACATTCCGTCCAGCTCAGAGACCTGCATAGATACATGGAAGACCTGGACAATCGCGGCAGATGACACAACTTACGGGTAAGAGGCATGCCAGAATCGATCGATCACACACAACTTACCCAGGCAACCGTAGCTGTCTTCAACGATCTCCTAGGCAGACCCCCCGAGACCCCTATTGATTGTGAACGCTTACACAGGGCTCTCAGGCCCCGGGGTAGAGACACTGACCCTCCCAGAGATGTGGTATGCTGCCTAGTTAACTTTAAGCTGAAAGAAGAAATCCTTCGCAGGGCCAGAGATCGTCGCAATCTTTCATGCCAAGGCTCAGAAATAAAAATCTTTCAAGATTTATCACCTATCACCCTACAAAATAGAAGAGACTTACGCCCTCTCCTTGATATACTACGCACGAACGGAATTCAATACCGCTGGAAATTCCCTTTCTGCCTTTCAGCGTCAACACAAGGGCGAACGGCTAACCTGAGAGTGCCTGAAGATCTCACCTCATTCTGTGAGACTCTGAACATACCTTGCATTGAACTGCCCGACTGGTACCGCTCTCTCAGACCTCCACAACTCAGAAGGTCCAGCTCCATGGATGCCATCCCTGTGCGCGACGAGTTCCACATAAGAAGACGCAGAGCCAACTCTCCCAGGGCCAACACTTCCACAGGACCCAGGAACCCAACAGACAACAGCCCCACAGCTTCTCCTGCCCACAGAAGACCTCGCCACGGCGGTGCCGACTAATGGGGTGACCCACCCCTATCTTCGATTGATCGCCTGAACTCATTTCACCCCCTACACTACGAAGGCCTTCGCAAGACAGACGTCACTCCACAGTATAACCATCCGATTTCCCACAATTGGTCCCCCTACAACCCAGAAGCAAGACGGCTGGACTCAAAGGACCACCACAATCCCTCACCTCCCCCGCATCTAGCCCAAGATGGACGCTTTTTGTTCAGCCCCACAGACTGGCCCTACCTGTGAAAACATCCCCCACCCCTCTACCCCCCTCCTTAGTACCAGTCTGCTCACCTAGCTAATTTAACACAGTCTTCAAGCAATGGAACATTGGACACGCAAGTATAGCAGGAACCTGCACGAAGTTAACTATTGTTTGTGACAGTTATATAACCCCCCAAATTACAATAGCTCCTTTCCTTATTCTATCTCCACCTCGCCAATATGTCACCCCCATAACCCATCCCCCAAATGGGTCGTTTTGAACCTCCCCAGGCGAGTGCCATTCCCTAAGGTGACAGACATATGTCACATTCCCAGGCTAGAACCCCCCCCCCTATCTTAACTGGCACCCTTGCTGAAAAACGAACCGAGGCTGACACTTGCTTGATGATGATGTTGTTTGTCAGTAATGTTGATTCCTCCCTAGAGGGGCGGTTCCACACAGAACCTCATCAACACCCTTAATTCCGCCCAAGCTCCACATACCCTACCCTTACTCTTATACCCCCAACATTAAGAGCTGACTCTCATATGCTCGGGTACCCCCCCCCCCCACCTAACCAAGAGATCACCCAAATGATTAACGGGTATCTAAACCTAGGCATCCCCTAAGATGATGATTAAGACATAGCCGGCATTCCCCAATGCCCATAGTAACAACACTACTCTGTGTGGAACCGCTCATCCGGTTGCTATATGGCCGGAAAGAGTTATCAAGTTATCTTCAGTTAAGTTGAAACCCATAGGAAGCTAATGTTCCAGCTAGGAGATACTAGTATCATTACTGTTATTGTCATTATCTGAATGTTCGTAACACAATGTCCTAAGGTTTATGGTGAATCTTGACAGACACCTCACCAAATGTATGGCTGACCCCGCATAGGGCAAGCCTAAGACCAGAGCACGTAACTTGTTATGATTTCTCATTCTACTTTTTTACCTTTTTTAATACTCTCGTTTCGTTATTAATAGTTCAACACAACATGACATGTTTGTCTTTTGGCAACCAAGCAAAAGAACCCGAGGGGGACCTCCGGCATGTGTGAAAGACCCCATACTCCGCCTGGTCATGGGTCTCGATACTACCGCATCCTGATGTATAGACACATGAGTAAACCGGGCCGGACCACCTTTATGGTGAAATCTCAGACTATCTGTTCTTATACAGTGTGGGATTCGATCGCACAGGCTGGAGGCCTACCCGGAGAGTAAGGCAAGCATAAATAACGCTAGAATTGTTTACTAAATATATAGTCTGGTTATTGTTATAAGGTTGATGGTACAGATGACCCCTTACTTGTCTCTCGAATTATCTAAACGACTCACAACTAGACGTCCGCTCCAATTTCCCCGCAATAGCTAGGGCCGACTTCCCCTACTCAGGCGGACTCACTCACCTGCCCTAAAAGACCTCACACGATACTTTATCTTAGGCAATGACGCTAATTTAAATCTAAGACCCCCCCTCATCTCATTTGATCCATAACCCCCAAGACTAATACTATAACCTACAGGCTCACTCCTCTATCTTAACCACTTGCTTACTGGGCACTTAAACCCCCCTCCTGCCCAGACCAATTTTGAGCTTCCAGCGCTGTCGCACTTTGAATGACAATTGCGCGGTCATACAACACTGTACCCAAATGAAATTTTTATCATTTTTTTCCCACAAATAGAGCTTTCTTTTGGTGGTATTTAATCACAGCTGGGGTTTTTATTTTTTGCTAAACAAACAAAAAAAGATGGAAAATTTTGAAAAAAAAAAAATCATGTTTAATAGTTTGTTATAAAATTTTGCAAACAGGTAATTTTTCTCCTTCATTGATATGCACTGATGAGGCGGCACTGGTGGGCACTGATAGGCTGCACTGATGGGCACGGATAGGCACAGATAAGGCGGCACTGATAGGCACAGTTAAGGCGGCACTGATAGGCACAGTTAAGGCGGCACTGATAGGCACAGTTAAGGCGGCACTGATGGGGACAGTTAAGGTGGTACTGATGGGCACAGATAAGGCGGCACTGATGGCCACAGATGGGCGGCACGGATAGGTGGCACAGATAGGTGGCACAGATAGGTGGCACAGATAGGTGGCACTGATGGGGGGGCACTGATGGGGGGGCACTGATGGGGGGCACTGATGGGGGGCACTGATGGGTGGCACTGATGGGCAGTGATGGGTGGCACTGATGGGCACTTATGGGCACTGGTAGGTGACACTGATGGGCACTGATAGGTTGCACTGATGTGGGTGCTGATGGGTGGCACTAATGTGGGTGCTGATGGGTGGCACTGATGTGGGTGCTGATGGGTGGCACTGTGGGCACTGATGGGTGGCACTGTGGGCACTGATGGGTGGCACTGTGGGCACTGATGGGTGGCGCTGATTGATGGCACTGTGGGCACTGATGGGTTAATATGGTGGGCACTGGTAGGCAGCACTGCTGCCTATTGCTTTTTGTTAGAAGATCGCCGTGATCGGGACTGATGTCCCGATCACGGCCGCCGGTGATCGGGTTTTTTTTTCCTCCTCACGCTGTCAGCGCGAGGAGGAAAAATAGCCGATTACCGGCTCTGTTTACATCACATGATCAGCTGTCATTGGCTGACAGCTGATCATGTGGTAAGGGGTTGGGACCAACCCCTTACTCTGATCTGTGATCAGGCGAGTCTCATAGACTCGCTGATCACCGAGCGCGCCGCGCGCGCCCTGCAGGGGGCGCGCAGGCCGCTCGTGCACGGGACGACGTCAATGGACGTAGTCCCGGCAATTCAGATCCACGCTGTTGCCGTCATTTGGCAATGGCCCGGATCTGAAGCAGTTAACCACCCACACCCCTCTGAGGACCAGAGGACTACACTCTATCTCTAACCCGTCACCACCGGCTCCCTCCACCTCCCCACACAACGGGAACCTATCTTCCCCGTTGACTTATACCGGATAACACTTTATCCCATAAGAAGGGTCTCTGAACCCTTCTTTACCTCCGGTACACCCAGATCCCACATATCCTTCTTGATCTTTTTCTAACCTTTCTCCTTCCTCTCCCCCCCCCCTTTTTTTTTTTTTTTTTTTTCCTCTGCCCCATCTCATCCCTTCTTCTCCCTTTCCCCCTCTCCCCTCCCCTTCCTCTACCCTTACAGCCCCCTTTCCCCCTCAAACTTTCTAAGCCCATTTTCATTTCCCGCACACCCCTTGACTGCCTCCTCGGTCTCCGTCTCCTCCACTTCGCCTCCGCAACTCCTCCTGATCCATCTATACTCCCACGATCCACCCCTAACATACTCGAAGAGATAGACTGACTAAACCGACAATAGAGCACATCCTTTTAAAGCATGTCGCACACACCACCTACCACCAAACACGACACACTAAAAGTGACATCCCTAAATGTAAAAGGGCTCAACATACCAGAAAAACGCAGCCAAGTTCTGTCTATGATGCACAAACTAAAATCCGACATAGTTTTCCTCCAGGAAACCCATTTTCGTGCAGACAAGGTTCCTAAGCTTACAAACCACTGGTTCCCTCACTCCTACCATTCTACCAACCCACAAGCAAAGACTAAGGGAGTTTCAATCCTGATCTCCAAAAACTTAACATGGGAACTCAATGACTCACTTATTGACAAGGAAGGCAGATATATCGTTTTAAAAGGCAAGATACAGGGCCGTCCTGTAACTCTGGCTAATATTTACAGCCCCAACTCTGCACAATCCAGCTTCTTTAGACAGATCTCCCAACTTTTATCAGGCTTCTCTGCCGGTCTAACAATACTAGGAGGAGACTTTAATGTAGCCCTATACCCAATTCTAGACACCTCTTCAGGATCCACATCACTGCCATACCGAACTCTGCGCCGAATCAAACTGCAATTGAACGACCTGCTCTTACATGACACCTGGCGCACTCTTCACCCCAATGTCAAGGACTATACATTCTTCTCCGCCCCTCACGACAGATATTCCAGAATTGACTATCTTTTCCTCTCCCAACCAGACCTTCCATTCCTTTCCCATGCGACAATTGAACCAATGGTCCTATCTGATCACCACCCCATCACGATGACACTGACCTTCCCTGAACATCAGAATGTTTAAAAAATCTGGCGCTTAGACTCTACACTCTTGACCTCAGAAGGAGATATCACAGACATTAGACAAACCATACACAACTTCTTTATCGACAATGACAACGAAGACACATCTACACTAACACAGTGGGAGGCCCATAAATGCGTCTTAAGGGGCAAGCTTATTGCCCTCAAAACGTCGCGGAAAAAAGCCCACCAAGCCAGTATCCTAAACCTGATCCAGAAGATTAAAACCCTAGAACTAGCTCACAAACAGACTCAGGCCCAACAAACATATCGAGAACTTACACAAACGAGAGAACTTCTACTCACAGAACTGTCACAAAAAACAAAACGTAAATTCATCCTACAACAGAAATTGTTTTATGAATTTGGAAATAAAAGCGGAAAGTATCTGGCCCGAGCCATTCAGAAAAACAAAGCACGTTCCAATATCCACACGATCAACGACGCCCAAGGTAGAGCGAAAGTCACAGCCCCAGACATAGCCTCCCAATTCGAAGCGTACTACTCCACACTGTACAATCTCGGCACAACTACCGACGGTGCATCCAATAACAAAGATAGACGATCCCTCATTAAAAGCTTTCTAAAGGAACATTGCCCTAAACCGATTGACAGAGAAGATGCTCGCCAATTAGAACTCCCCATTTCAGAAGCTGAACTCAAAAATGCAATCAAACAGTTAAAAGCCGGAAAGAGTCCGGGCCCAGACGGCTTCACAGCGTATACTTTAAGACCTTCATAGAGACACTCACAGGCCCCTTTCTCAAAGCCTTCAACTCCCTGACCTCCTCCACGCTCCCCTTCCATAGACTCCTTGAAGCCCACATTACAGTTATACCAAAGGAGGGAAAAGACACGACCCTAGTAAGTAATTATAGGCCGATCTCCCTACTAAATGTCGACATAAAATTGTTTGCAAAAATCCTAGCCAACCGCCTGCTTCCCCTGTTACCATCACTGATAGATGGAGACCAAGTCGGTTTTATTCCGGGTCGAGAGGCAAGGGATAACACCATTAAAGCCATAAATCTCCATCACTGGATGACAACTAATAAACATAAAGGTTTCTTTCTATCATTGGATGCGGAGAAGGCGTTTGACAGACTGGCATGGGACTACATGGGGGCAGTGCTACGACACTTAGGCCTCCATAATCGCATGTTTAACTCGATCATGTCGCTATACACGACACCCACGGCCAGGGTTAGGATTAACGGACATCTGTCAAACGCCTTCTCCATAACCAACGGAACGAGGCAAGGATGCCCACTTTCCCCTATCCTCTTTGTGTTGACCCTTGAACCTCTCCTGAACTGCCTCAGGAGAAATGAGGATATTAAAGGCATACCCATAGCAGGCCACACTTACAAGTTAGCAGCCTTTGCCGACGATATCCTGCTTTCCCTTAGCGAGCCCCACATTTCTATTCCAAACTTATTAAAAGATTTCCACCTCTTCCAACGCATCTCTAATTTTAAAATAAACTTCACCAAATCACACGCCCTAAATGTCACTATCCCAAAAGAAACAGTTGCGCAGTGTGAATCCAACTTCCCTTTCCAATGGCGACAAAACGCAATTAAATACCTTGGCATTTACCTTACAACGAACCTATCAGACCTTTTTGCACAAAACTATCTTCCCATCCTCAGAACGATCTCTGCTGATCTCAAAAATTGGAACAAACCCCAATTTTCCTGGTTCGGGCGGGCAGCGATTATTAAAATGAATATTCTCCCCCGCATTCTATATATCTTACAAGCTATCCCCATCAAACTCCCCCCTTCATTTTTCTTATCCTATAGAAGGCTTTGTACTGAATTTCTATGGAAACAAAAATCTCCGAGAATCGCACATGATCTTCTGACAAAACCCAAGACAAAGGGGGGCATTGGGCTTCCAGATCTGAAAAAATATTATTGGGCCTGCCACCTTACCCGTATTGTGGACTGGTCATTACACACCCAACTCAAAGACTGGGTCAGACTGGAAGGATCACTGTCCCCCTTTCCACTAAAATCCGCACCCTGGCTGGCATCGACACATATCCCCTCCATTCTCAAAGAACACCCTCTCATTGGACCGACCCTGGATTGTTTCAGGGAAACATGCCGTAAGCTACACATTTCATCCTCCCCGGGCCCTTTGACTCCTATAAGACAGAACCCTGCCTTTCCTCCGGGCATGTCCATACAATTCCTAGCGAATCAATGGCAATCCCCCGACATGCTGGCACACCAGTTCTTCCGAGACGGATCTTTTCTAGATCGCCTCACACTAACACCCGCCACCACCAGGGACCCTTTACCGCTCTGGACTTACTTTCAAATTCGACATTTTTTAAAGGAAGCCAACCGCGACTCTTCTATATCCAGAACACTTACTCCTTTTGAGCATTTATGCTCTCAATCCAATTCCCAACAACATTTAATCTCCAGTATATACGCTATACTATTTACTGAAACCTCCTCCAAAGAAGGGAAAGCCTGCAAATCCTGGGAAAGAGAATTACAAACAGAACTAGAAGAAGACCAATGGGAACACATATTCACGATTGCCCATAAAGGCTCCCTGAACGTATCCATTCAGGAAAATAACTATAAGACCCTGACACGATGGTACCGAACCCCAGCTATCTTGAATAAAATTAACCCCTCATTCCCCAACAAATGCTGGAGATGTGGGGATGAACCAGGCACACTGTTACACATCCTGTGGTCATGTCCAGCTATTCAATCATTCTGGACGCAAGTCCGAGAATTCACGGAATCAATTTCAACCTATAACTTAGACCACACGCCAACACAATGCCTGTTTCATCACTCAGATTTGTCCACGTCGTACTACCGTAAAACATTGATCTTACCCCTTCTAAATGCAGCGAAAATGTGCATACCTAGACATTGGGGTACACCTCATTCTCTGACCATCCAAGAATGGCTCACACAAGTTGATAAAATAGCAGAAATGGAAGAACTTATTTCCATCTCACGAGACTCCCCAGCTAGATTCTCTAAGACGTGGGCATGCTGGACCCACTTTCGGTCAACCGACAGATACCTAACACTGATGACATAATTGTTGACCTGGACCCACCCATTCAAACTCACCACCCACCACCCTCAATATGTATTGCACAGCCCTCTCAGCCTCACCACTCCTATACCTATTCTTCTCCCCCGGCTGACATGGACCCCCCACCCCTAAACAAGGGACGAGTATGGGGGGCCACACGTCAAAATTAGCCCAATTTCACTTTCCAAGAGTGGAGATCGAACAAACCTGACCTGCTCCACCATAAAACAACACCAAACCGAACCTATACCACAAGTGGCGGAGACCGAGGAGACAGGCACTCCTCTAGCCCCCTTATCCTCCCCCTCCTCCCCCTTCCCCCCCCCCTTTGTTCCCTTCCCCCCCCTCAAGTCTCTTAGTCACCCCCCCTCCCCCCCCTCTCTCCTCTTTTACTCCCACCCCCCCATCTTCTTTTTATTTTTTCTTCCTTTCCTCCCTTTTCTTTTCTTCTTTTATATATTTATCATTGTCCACCTACAACCCCTTTTGGCCCCTTGCACGGTTTGGATCTCCTAGCAGAGCTCCCAACCAACACCTCTACCTTAGACGTGGATTGAATTGTCATACAATTCCCTATGCCATCACCCAATGATTGGGAATCCTCCTCTGAGAAACATGACAGCGACTTGGAGGAAGGGGGAGGGAAAAGGAGAGGAGAAAAGGAAGAAGAAACATCTTATGCCACAATATTAAACTTCAACCTCTCGATAGTCATTTCAATATGTTACCAGATTTAATATAAAACCCCTCCCGCGCTGACATAGTATATCGTAAATCATCAACAAGAGATTCTCTGTTATTAGTCAATTCACGGTTACATTTGTCCCAATCGTAAGAATCTATGTCTATTCCCCATCTTTTGTACAACTGTATGATGATAATGTGATACTGTCATATTGTACTATTTTTCTTTCAATAAAATCTATTTTGGAAAAAAAAAAAAGAACTGCAGGCCTCACTTGCCTCAGGTAAAATCAGTGTTCATGATTCAACAATAAGAAAGAGACTGGGCAAAAATGACATAGATGAGAGAATTCCAAAGTCAAAGCCACTGCTGACCAAAAATAACACAAAGGCTCATATTACATTTACCAAAAAGCATCTTGATTAACCCCAAGACTTTTAGGCAAATATTCTGTGGACTGATGAGATAAAAATTTTACTTTTTGGAAGGTGTGCGTCTCTTTACATCTGGCATAAAACGAATACAGCATTTCATAACAAGAACATCATTCCTGGACGACTTACCATAATCGATGGAACCATGAATTTTGAGCTCAACCAAAAAATCCTAAAGGAGAATGTCCGGCCATCAGTTTGTGACCTCAAGCTCAAGTGCAGTTGGGTTATACAGCAGGACAATGATCTGAAACACAACAGCAAGGCCACCTCCAAATGGTTCAAACAAAGCAAAATTTAGGTTTTGGAGTGGCCTAGTCAAAGCCCGGACTTAAATCCAATTCAGATGCTGTATAATGACCTTACACAGTTCGTTCATGCTGGAAAACCCTCCAATGTGGCTGAATTAAAACAATTCTGCAAAGAAGAGTGAGCCAAAATTGCTCCACAACAATGTAAAAGACCAATTATTGCAAATGCTTGATTGCAGTTGCTGCTGCCAAGAGTGGCACAACTGGTTATTAGGTTTAGGGGGCAATTACTTTTTCACATTAAGCCAGGCAGGTTTGGAAAGCTTTTTTGCCTTAATAAATGAAACCATCATTTAAAAAACGCATTTTGTATTTACTCGGGTTATCTTTGTGTAATAATAAAATTTGTTTGATGATCTGAGTCATTTAAGTGTGACAAATATGCAAAAAAAATAAAAAATCATTAAGGGGACAAATACTTTTTCACACAACTGTATATGCCCACATTTAGGAAGAAAGTGAATGTACAACTTCAACACAAATATAAGGTTATCTTAACAGGAGTGTTCAGCATTCCTCTTCCAATACTCTCCAACAATAAAAATACAAATGTCTCATTCAGCATCCTGGCTTAAACCTGGTACACATGTTACGTTTATTTTTTCATTCAACCCACCGGGCTGAACAAAAAAAAAGCAGAGAGAACACCATACAAACGAAGCGATGTTGGTGCAGGGATCTCCCCCTGCTGTGCTATTGTGTTCTGCGGGAGGTGCCTCCTGCTAGAACACACTGATCAGCGCTCACAGTCTGCAGGCTTCTCTGTTTGACAGTTCTTTTATAGGGAAGGGGCGAGCCACCTGTCTACATCACCTGGTGGCATTGTCCCCCTTCTGACATCACAAACCGATGCATGCTGGGAACGATTTTTTTTTTTTGGGTCGACAGGCAGCGTGATTGATGACGGATCTACATCAGGGACACACTGTTTTTTATTTTTTAAGAAAGGATTTGTCAAGCTGTCTCTGTGTTTTTATAATTTGTTGACACTTTTTTGGTGAATGGGTATGGGTGCTATGTACCCGATACCCATTCACATGAGGGAGGCGGGATCTGGGGGCTTCCAGATTCCGATAAGCCCCCTGCCCACAGACCCTGACAACCACAGCCCAGGGTTGTCAGGAAGAGGCCCTTGTTCCCATTAACATGCCCCAACATGCCCTGCCCTAAAGCACCCACCCCTCCATGTTGAGGGCATGTGGCCTGGTATGGTTCAGGAGGGGGGACACTCACTCGTCCCCCTCTTTCCTGATCTGCTGGGCTACATGCTCAGATAGGAGTCTGGTATGGATTTTGCGAGGGACCCCAAGTAGTTTATTTTTATTTTTTGGCATGGGGGGACCCCACGTCGTTATTTTTTTTACATTTTTCTATTGCTGGACAATGCCGACATTCTTTTCTTTACATGCATCTGTCAGTGGGGAAGCCAGCTGACAGATGATGACTTATGGTTGTTAAGGACATGGGCATCCGGCTTCCTGGCCTTCTGCTTAACAACCAGCTATTTCTTCACACAGAATTTGAATCGGTCAATTGTTTTTAGACCAATCCAAATTCTAATTGTTCTGAAAAGTTGGAATTTGTTAGAAAATGAATAAAAGATACGAATTTTAATCAATAAGAAACTAAATTAAATGAATTCCAAAACCAAGCTAAACGAATTCCATAATGAAATGAAATTAGTAACAAAACAAAACAAATTTTTCCATTCTGCACATGTCTAGTAAGTATCAATTTTGCTATAGTAGGTTGTATACATCACCCAGATTCATCACTTCACAGGAAGGTTAAGGGTATCCCCCAGGCATGTCATTTAGGATACTTTCACACTGGGGCGGGGGTACGTTAATTTTAGCAGCGCTTTTCGGATGCTAGCGGGGTGCTTTTAACCCCCACTAGTGGCTGCATAAAGGGTTAATAGGGCCCACAAAGCGCCGCTGCTGAAGTGCTTTGTAGGTGCTTTGGCAGTGGTCCCCATTGATTCCAATGGCAGGGGCGGTGCAGGAGCGATGTATTCACCGCTCCTGCACCACCCAAAAGATGCTGCTCACAGGACTTTTTCTAACGTCCTGCAAGTGCACCTCTCCAGTTTGAAAGCACTCGTGCTCTCACACTGGGGCTGCAGGGGAGGCGTTTTTCAGGTGCTTTACAGGTGCCATTTTTAGCCCAAAAGCGCCTTAAAAACACCTCAATGTGAAAGGGGTCTAAAGATTAGGTTCACATCTTAGCAGGTTGAGGTTGATGTGTTTTTTAGACGCATTTTGCTTTACGTTTTGAATTTTTGAACATGTGTCTTTGACGCGTTTTTTGATCAATTTTGCATATTGTTGGTTTTTTGGCTAATAGGAAAGTATGACAGTTCTGTTCATGGAGTGCAACTTTGGTGTAACTTTACATGTTCTTGCATTCAAGTAGCATCAAAGTTGCATCAAAGTAGTGCAGAAACCTTTATATGTTCAAAGTCCTATGTTAGGGTTAAGGGCTAGGGTTTGGTTTAAAGGCTAGGGTTATGACTAAATGTTAGGGTTAAGAGCTAGGCTTAGAGTTAAGGTTAAATGTTAAGGTTAGGACTAGACTTGGAGTTATGCCGCGTACACATGAGCGGAATTTCCGTCAGAAAAATCTTGAATGGTTTTTCCGACGGAATTCCGCTCAAGCTTGGCTTGCATACACACAAACATTTGCATGGAACACAAAAGTTTGCTGAACTTTCGACTGTCAAGAATGCGGTGACGTACAACACTATGACGAGCCGAGAAAATGAAGTTCAATGCTTCCGAGCATGCGCCAAATTGTTTCCGAGCATGCGTAGGAATTTTGCGCGTCGGAATTGGTACAGACGATTGGAATTTTAGATCGGAACTTTTTCTGACTGAAAAATTGAGAACATGCTCTCAATCTTTTGCTGGCTGGAATTCCGCCAGCAAAAGTCTGATGCTCGCGGAATTTCCGCTCGTGTGTACGGGGCATTAGAGTTAGGATTAGAGATAGGCTTAGGGAAAGGGTTAGGGTTAGAGCTAGACTTAAGGTTAGGGTAAGCTTAAGGTTAGCAGTAAAAATTAACCATTTGACCTCTGGAATATTTACCCCCTTAATGATCAGGACATTTTTTTGTGATGCAGCAATGCCTTACTTCAACTGACAATTGCGCGGTCATGCAACGCTATATCCAAATAACATTTATATCATTTTTTCCCACAAATAGAGTTTTTTTGGTGTTCTTTTGTGTGCTATAAACAAAAAAAGCCTGACAATTTTGAAAAAGAAAAATATTTTTTTACTTTCTGCTTTAAAACATATCCAATAAAAAAATGTAAATCTAATTTCTTCATAAATTTAGGTCAATATGTATTCTGCTACATATTTATGGTAAAAAAAAATCACAATAAGCTTATATTGATCGGTTTGCGCAAAAGATATAGCATCTACAAACTATGGTATATATTGTATATTGGAAATGTTATTTATTTATACCAGTAATGGCAACTTCTGCAACTTACAGTGGGACTGCAATATTGTGACAGACAATCGGAAACATACTGAAACTTTTGACTGCGATCCAATGACACTAATACAGTGATCAGTGCTAAAAATATGCACTGTCACTGTACTAATAACACTGGCTGGGAAGGGTTTAAACATTAAGGGTGATCAAAAGGTTAACTGTGTTTTTGTGTAAACTGTGTGCTGCTTTTACTAAGAGAAGTGATGGATTTTATTCCCTGCTTTGCAGGGATAAAAAAATCTATGACTTTACCCCTCAGAACAGAGCTCTGTCTCGTTTACCTTTTGCATTTAATATTTAACCCTAGCCCTTAATCCTATCCCTAATATTTACCCTAACTCTAGTAGTTAACCCTAGCTTTTAACCCTAACCCTATCATTTAACCCTAACCCTAGGCCTTAACTCTAACCCTAGTCCTTACTTCTAGCCCTTTACCCTAACCCTAGCCCTTAACCCTAACATTTAATCCTAATCCCAATGATGTCAATCGTGATGAAACGCTTACACTTGTGACATCACAATACAGCCTAAATCAGGACACTGTTGGATCTGAACCTTGGACTGGTACTTTTTATCTAAGTGCTTGCTTATGTTATTAATCTTGTGAGTAGCTAGCTTCTTTTTTACTTAATAAATTGGTATGCAGTTTTACACTATGCGAGTCCCCCGGTTCAGTTGTTTTGTATGTCATGATGGAGCACCCTATGTTATTGCTTGGGAGACTGCAGTGACCATTGATAATGGATAGGAGAGAATGGTTCCCATCACAGATGACACATTGTTTGATACAGCTTATTTGACTCTTCTTAACTAAAGGGTCCACGTGTTTCAATAAGATTCCATTTTGTCTTAACCCTTTCCTGCCCAGCCTATAACAAAATTAAGGCTGGGTGGGACTTGCATTGATCCGAGTGGATGTCATCTGATGTCTTTCTGGATTGTGCCTCATTTGCACCGGCGGGGCAGTGTTGCAGTGCGATCTGTCATTGGCTGTGTCCCATTATAGAGCACAGGTGTTCCTTTGGACTCCACTGCCTTACACCATGAGATTCACTCCATGTTCTGAACAGGTATTAAAGTACTTTGATCTGGTCCTCTTATACCCTTTGAGAGATAGATCATCTACTTTGTACCATATTGTATTACTTCTTCAACTTAATAAGACAATCACCAATCTCTTTTTTAGGCAAGCCCCCCAATAAATAGATGGCTAAGATAGGACCTTTCTCACACTCCAGTGTGTTTTTGGCACTATTCACTCTGGCTGAGTGGATTGCTTGCCCCCTATACTAACAAATATATGTAAGTGCATATTTTTCTAATCAATTTAGTATATTTGCTAATTTATACGTCCAGATATGCTAATTAAATGTATACTTTTCTCATTAGTAACAAACAAATGGCTCCTGCCCCACCTATAACTGGCCTTCACAACAAGGAGCACATGGAAGGGCAATCACATGAAAGACAAAAACAGAACATTCCATAGCTCAACTCACCAACCAGTCTGCCAACTGACCAAATAAACCTGTCCAACAGTCTGTGTTAAAAACAGGGGTTTAGTTAGCATGCATAACACACATCTTGGTCAGTAACGATCTTTGTTACATGATGTTATGCTTTTGCTGTTTATTTAATATTTTTTTATCTTACTATGTATTTCTTTTACATGAATATATTTGTTATATGGGACACTAAAATTAATTTGTTGTATTCTTCAATTATAGTCTACTGTATAAATCCCCATTTTGGCACCCCTGAGGAAGAAGGAAGAAGGTGACTTTGAAATGCTTCGGGTGCCTTCCTCTTTTAATCCAAGCTCATTGACTGGCATGATATGAGCTATTTGTGCGATTTATTATACTTCAGCCACGTCATTTTAATATATTGTGGTACTGTGTATTTCAATGTAGCCTATAACAGTCCCCCCCCAAGGTGGTTCTTAAGGTATTCTATATATTCTGTTCTTGGAATGTTGGCTACACTTTAGCACCATGCTTTCAATTTTCTACATCCGTTGTTAAGGACACAGTGGCTGGCTTCCTGGCCTGCACCTTAACAACCAGCTATTCACTGTGCCCTGATTGGGCAAAGCCTTGCACCTGAACAGCGGTCAGGTGCATTGCTTTAGCCAATCAGGTCTTATGCTCTGTACACACGGTCGGATTTTCCGATGGAAAATGTGCGATCGGAACTTGTTGTCGGAAATTCCGACCGTGTGGGGGCTCCACTGGACTTTTCCATCGGATTTTCCGACACACAAAGTTTGAGAGCAGGCTATAAAATTGTCCGACAACAAAATCCGTTCGTGTCAATTCCGACCGTGTGTGGACAATTCCGACGCACAAAGTGCCACGCATGCTCAGAATAAATTCCGAGACGGAACTGCTCGGTCTGGTAAAATTAGCGTTCGTAATGGATATAGCACTTTCGTCAGGCTGTAATGTTTTAAATTGTTTAATGCAGCGCACTCTCTTCTTCTTTATAATGCTAGAAGAATGAAGTTGTTTTACTACTCATATTCACACAGACTTCTCACAAACTTCTTTCTTTATTATTTATCATTTTATTATTTATCGTGATTTCATGAATATAATATTTTGATTAGTCACATCTCCCGAAAAAAATTAAATTTTTGGATGTTTTTAGAATTTTTTTTTTTTTTAAATCCTGATGTTATTTTTTGTAAAACATTTTTTTTTTTACTCCAGAATAGTTTTGGGTGCGTTTTGTGTGTCAAGTTACCACAACACCATTATTATGGAGGTTGGTTGGTATTAAGGAGGTTGCTTGGTGTCTCTTGTTAATTTCACATTGTATTTTTTAAATGTCCCTGCCTCCTCACAAACTGTCCTTTTTGAAAGAAAACACACATAGGCGAGTATAATCGAACTAAAAATACCTTTATTAAGGGGTCCTAACCAAAAAAAGAGGGAGGTAATGCTGGATAAACTGCAGAAATTGGCGAAGCCTTTGGCCCCCAGGGCACACATCAACTATTTTACTGCAAAATTGGTGGCCTGAGGAGTCCATATATAAGGAAGTAGTCCAAGAGATCATGAACAGCAGCAGATGACATACATGTCCCCAGGCTGTGGTCATACAAGAGCCTGCATATTTTGTCAGACCAGACTGAACCCAGGTCATCACTCTCTGGTCTTCCTTAGACGTTTCCTTCCAGGCTGTGGCTCTGGTGTTGGAGGTGTGGCAGGAGGAGGAGGAGGACCATGGTTGAGGTCACAAGCGTGGTTTTGGCTTGTGAGATGGCCCCTCAACCCCCTATTTAGTGCTTGGAAGATGATATACTCACATATTAGGCGTTGGCTCTTCTCCATTTCCAGCATTTTGCAGGCTGTTATGTATGCAAAGTCCTCTTGAACACTGTGGGGGGTTCTGAGCCTTCATAAATAGGCCAATTGCTGCCCCCTCCTGGTTTCTCCTCTTCCTGACACTTTTTGGTTGAAGGCGGAGGGGAGGGACCTGGATATCGGGCAGGCTACTGGGCTCGGCCACCTCCTGGCTGAGACTTTCCTGTGTATGAAAAAGGGACATCGTTTTAGTTTTTGGTTCATCAATCACAATCAGAAATTAGGAATCCAAACTAACATAGATTTAACATCATTAATTTGACCAACAAAAATATTTAGAAGAATGCAATACCTGGCTCAAGCTCGGCTGCTCCACATGTTGCTGCCTGGAAGGCCCAGGTTGGACGTCAGAAGCCTCAGCTGGGGGGAAGGAAGAGTAGAGAGTGCTGGCCTGGGTTCAGTCTGACCTGCCAGAAACTGCAGCCTGTCATAGTACCACAGCCTGGGGACATAAATGGCATCTGCAGCTGCTGATCTCAGGGAATCCTGGACCTTCTTGCGCTCCCTTAGATAAGTGCTCCTCATGCCACCAATTAGGGCCTTCAAATAGGGGATGTCTGCCGTGGGGATCACCGGCTTCACAAATTCCAGCAATTTATCCAGCGCTGCCTTCCTCTTTGTTTGATTCTTATAATGTGGGTGGTTTACCTGCCACAGACAGGGCAGCTCCCTGTACATATCAATGAATATGGGGATAAAGTCCTGATCATTCAATATATCCATTTTCTCTGCAAGACACAACACAAGACAAACCCTAATGCCAGGCTAAAGTCTCATAATCTTGTCCCAATATAGGCCTCAATCTATAAGCAGTATAGGCCCAATTTTAAATGTTACCTTCGTTATCGCGCCTCTTATACTCCTTCCTCCGCTCACAGATCGTACGTACGCGCATGCGTGTTACGCTTTATATACACTGTGCATGCATGAAACTCCGCCCACCCCTGACGTTCTTTCTACTCTATTCCCCGCCCCTTCTCATTCGGCGCAGTGGGGGAGAGCACATGGCAGAGATAGAGCAGGTGCGTGCTAATTACAGCAACAAAGAGGAGGAGGAGGAAAGGCCGGAGCCAGAAACGTCACGATACCGGAGAAGATTTAAGGCATCAAATATGTCCTTTGTGGAGATGGTGGAGATGGTGGACATATTGAAGAGGGCTGACTATGACGGGAAGTATGGACCTTACCCCAACCCCAATGTGAGAAAGGCCAAGATCATGGCGAAAGTTGTGAAGAGTCTGCACAGGAATTTTGGGGTACGGCGATCCAAGGATCAACTGAGGAAGCGGTGGTCAGACCTCAAATTAAGGGAGCATGATCAGTATAGGATCAGGAGAGTGCTGCAAAAAAGTAAGTAGTTGTGCTGTGTTCCTATTCGTTATTTTTATAACGTTCGTGCTGCTTCATGTGCTTTTCTTTACTGTTGTACAATTTAAAATGGCAACTTTCATGTTCATGGACACATTATTCTTTCGTAGGAAACATTGTTCGTTCGGCCAATAAAACACCATGTTCTGTCCAGATGCAGTTCAATACATTTTTTCAGGCCTACTTCTCTTAAAATAATTTTGGTGTCTAGATGGGTTAGTAACTAGAATGAAATGCAAACTAGATTCTGTGTAAGGAGAGGACACTCAGCAGCTGTTTACACATCTGGACGCTGGAGCACTAGTGTGGGACAAAAGAACACCCTTTTTATTAGGGGGCCCACACAGGTGCTCCAGTGTATACTATAGGGGTGACTCCATCTGTGAAGCTTGTACAAAACAGGTAAGTATTCAAGCTTGACAAAGGACAAAAGTATTTCTTCATCTTGGAACTCTGCCAAAACAGACAATTGTACCCCACTTCCAAGCAATGTTTCATATTCCTATTTCTGCCATCAAATATCTGTGTGCTAAGTATACCTAATTTTTTTATATAGGAGAGAAAAGACTCGGAGGACACCACTCATCAGAGGAGACAACAGACCCCCCACCTCATGAAGAAGTGGAAATCCCCCAAACCCAAGCAGAGGAGGAGGGAGACGTGGTGGAAATTGTCACCACAACAGGTGAGTGTCTGCGACCAGAGGCTCAGGTATGAGATGGATGCCGGCATATTTAGAATACATGGTGTGTTTTTTTTTATATATATTTTTAGGTGATCGTGATGTTGTGGAAGAAGGTCATTTCACAAGTGAAAGTGCCCAGATCCTGATCGGGGAGATAATGGGGTGTAATAGGGACTTGGAAAACATCAAGCAAAACATCAATGATGTTCAAAACTAAATGAAGAACATCACTGATGTTTTAGGGAGAATTTAAAACCCCTAGAAATCCCTAACTTATTTCTGCTTTGTGTTTTTGTTTTTCTTACAATTTTGTGACAATTTTGTGACATATTATAGAAAAGCCAAATTTTGAAGATGCACACAGAGTGTCAACATATGCTATCTGCCATCACGGGAGATTAATGTACGCATTTTGGGGGTGCAACCCCTTCCTCAATAATAAGGTAGCTGAGAGGAGGGGGTTACACCCACAAAACACGTCCTTTGATCCCCCATGATGGCAGCTAGCACATGTTGACATTCAGCAATTTGTGTGCATCTTCAAAATTTGGCTTTTCAAGGGGTGACTTCTCCCCATCTGCTGAACGGAACATCAAACACAGTTTTTATAAATACTCATGTCTGATATTGCCTTCAATTTCTATAAAAGTTGAACTTTGTAAGTTCCAGAGTTGTGTATTTCTTGTTGGTTTTAAACATGCCTGTTTTACCTTAATTTCTACTTTTTAATGTGACCTAAATAATTGTCGTACAACAAACATGTTGGTTTGTTCTAAAAAACCTTTTATAAATGCACATGTGATTGTGCTTTGATAAAAAAGATTGAGAATCAACAATGTGTGGCTTCCTCTTTCAATGCTCAAAAGTATTTTTTGTAGTAAAGTTGGTGTTTGCAGTGACAATGGGGGTTATTTACTAAAGGCAAATCCACTTTGCACTACAAGTGCAGTTTCAGTGCAGTCTCAAGTGCACTTGTAGGGCAAAGTGTATTTTCCTTTAGTAAATAATATCCAACAGTACTTTATCATTTTATACAATCATGCCATTTTCAGGACTCCCCAAATCTCAGACATGGTCAGCTAAAAGAAAGACAAGCAGTAAATCTAAGCAAATATTTGTTCAGTTTAAAATATATTTTTATTTAAAAAATGTCTCAGACATTGTCTGGCATATCGATGCACCCCCTACTAGGGATGAGCTTCGTGTTCGAGTCGAACCCATGTTCGACTCGAACATCGTCTGGTCGCCCGTTCGCCGAATTGCGAAGGAAATGGGCCGTTCGCGCCAAATTTGTGTGGCGCGTCACGGCCCATAATTCACTGCGGCATTGCAGTGCATTGCTGGCTGATGATTGGCCAAGCATGCGCTATGACCCGCATGCTTGGCCAATCACAGCGCCGTCTGAACAGAGAGCCGTAATTGGCCAAAGCCAAGGAGGCTTTGGCCAATTATGGCTCAGGGGATTTAGTACACGCCCCACACTATATAAGGCCACCTGCACGGCGGCCCTGTGTAGTGTGTGTTCCGGCGTTCATAGATAGAGAGAGAGAGAGACAGACAGTGTCATTTGATTTGAGTTAGATAGATTAGGCAGAACAGTCAGTCAGTTAGCTGCACTTACAGTGTATTGTGTATATATATGCATCCCAGGTGTTGCATATATATATATACACTGTATTCAGTTTAGCTAGATCCCTTCCTGTTATCTTCTTACTGACAGGCAGGCTTGTCTTGTTACAGTATTTACAGCTACCTGAAGAAAATTGCTGGTGTTCCTTTAAACCTATTAGTACCACAGTCAGGCAGCTAGACTATTAGTGCAGTGCAGTGCATCCTGCTCACAGTGTTCAGCTAAAACTACAAGTTAGTGGGGTGCATCCTGCTCACAGTGTTCAGCTAAAACTACAAGTTAGTGGGGTGCGTCCTGCTCACAGTGTTCAGCTAAAACTACAAGTTAGTGCGGTGTGTCCACCTCACAGTGTTCAGCTAAAACTACAAGTTAGTGTAGTGAGACCTCTGAACAGTGTTCATCTAAAGCTACAAGTTAGTGCAGTGCGTCTTGCTCACAGTGTTCTGCTAAGACTACAAGTTAGTGCAGTGCGTCCTGCTCACAGTGTTCAGCTAAAAGTACAAGTTAGTGGGGTGCGTCCTGCTTACAGTGTTCAGCTAAAACTACAAGTTAGTGGGGTGCGTCCCGCTCACAGTGTTCAGCTAAAACTACAAATTAGTGCGGTGCGTCCTGCTCACAGTGTTCAGCTAAAACTACAAGTTAGTGCGGTGCGTCCTGCTCACAGTGTTCAGCTAAAACTACAAGTTAGTGCGGTGCATCCTGCTCACAGTGTTCAGCTAAAACTACAAGTTAGTGCGGTGCGTCCTGCTCACAGTGTTCGGCTAAAACTACAAGTTAGTGCGATGCGTCCTGCTCACAGTGTTTAGCTAAAACTACAAGTTAGTGCGGTGCGTCCTGCTCACAGTGTTCAGCTAAAACTACAAGTTAGTGCGGTGCGTTCTGCTCACAGTGTTCAGCTAAAACTACAAGTTAGTGCGGTGCGTCCTGCTCACAGTGTTCAGCTAAAGCTACAAGTTAGTGCAGTGCGTCCTGCTCACAGTGTTCAGCTAAAACTACAAGTTAGTGCAGTGCATCCTGCTCACAGTGTTCAGCTAAAACAACAAGTTAGTGTGGTGCGTCCACCTCACAGTGTTCAGCTAAACCTACAAGTTAGTGTAGTGAGACCTCTGCACAGTGTTCATCTAAAGCTACAAGTTAGTGCAGTGCGTCCTGCTCACAGTGTTCAGATAAAACTACAAGTTAGTGGGGTGCATCCTACTCACAGTGTTCAGCTAAAACTACAAGTTAGTGGGGTGCGTCCTGCTCACAGTGTTCAGCTAAAACTACAAGTTAGTGCGGTGCGTCCTGCTCACAGTGTTCAGCTAAAACTACATGTTAGTGCGGTGCATCCTGCTCACAGTGTTCAGCTAAAACTACAAGTTAGTGCGGTGCATCCTGCTCACAGTGTTCGGCTAAAACTACAAGTTAGTGCGATGCGTCCTGCTCACAGTGTTTAGCTAAAACTACAAGTTAGTGCGGTGCGTCCTGCTCACAGTGTTCAGCTAAAACTACAAGTTAGTGCGGTGCGTTCTGCTAACAGTGTTCAGCTAAAACTACAAGTTAGTGCGGTGCGTCCTGCTCACAGTGTTCAGCTAAAGCTACAAGTTAGTGCGGTGTGTCCTGCTCACAGTGTTCAGCTAAAACTACAAATTAGTGCTGTGCGTCCTGCTCACAGTGTTCAGCTAAAACAACAAGTTAGTGTGGTGCGTCCACCTCACAGTGTTCAGCTAAACCTACAAGTTAGTGTAGTGAGACCTCTGCACAGTGTTCATCTAAAGCTACAAGTTAGTGCAGTGCGTCCTGCTCACAGTGTTCAGATAAAACTACAAGTTAGTGGGGTGCATCCTACTCACAGTGTTCAGCTAAAACTACAAGTTAGTGTGGTGCGTCCTGCTCACAGTGTTCAGCTAAAACTACAAGTTAGTGCTGTGCGTCCTGCTCACAGTGTTCAGCTAAATCTACAAGTTAGTGTGGTGCGTCCACCTCACAGTGTTCAGCTAAACCTACAAGTTAGTGTAGTGAGACCTCTGCACAGTGTTCATCTAAAGCTACAAGTTAGTGCAGTGCGTCCTGCTCACAGTGTTCAGCTAAAACTACAAGTTAGTGGGGTGCGTCCTGCTCACAGTGTTCAGCTAAAACTACAAGTTAGTGCGGTGCGTCCTGCTCACAGTGTTCAGCTAAAACTACAAGTTAGTGCTGTGTGTCCTGCTCACAGTGTTAAGCTAAAACTACAAGTTAGTGTGCTGCGTCCACCTCACAGTGTTCAGCTAAACCTACAAGTTAGTGTAGTGAGACCTCTGCACAGTGTTCATCTAAAGCTACAAGTTAGTGCAGTGCGTCCTGCTCACAGTGTTCAGCTAAAACTACAAGTTAGTGGGGTGCGTCCTGCTCACAGTGTTCAGCTAAAACTACAAGTTAGTGTGGTGCGTCCACCTCACAGTGTTCAGCTAAACCTACAAGTTAGTGTAGTGAGACCTCTGCACAGTGTTCATCTAAAGCTACAAGTTAGTGCAGTGCGTCCTGCTCACAGTGTTCAGCTAAAACTACAAGTTAGTGTGGTGCGTCCTCCTCACAGTGTCCGGCTAAACCTACAAGTTATTTTTTTGCGAGCTCTGCACAGTGTTCAGCTAAAGCTACCTGTAGAAGGTTGGTGGTGTTTTCCTGATCCTATCACTACCGCAGGCAGCTAAAAAAGCTACAAGTTAGTTTTTTGTGAGCTCTGCACAGTGTTCAGCTAAAGCTACCTGTAGAAGGTTGGTGGTGTTCTCATACTACAGGCAGGCAGTTGATTTTGCTAGCTGCAGTATCAGTATATATATATATATATATATATATATATATATATATATATCCCAGCTTAGTGCAGCTACAGGCCATTAGTATGTATGGAAGGCCAAGAAGGAGAGGCAGACAGTCACAAGCCAATAAGAGAGGGCAAGCAGGCTCCGTGTCTAGTGTTGGTCTTGGAGACGGTGCATCTTCATCAGCACGTGGCCGTGGGACACGCTTGGCCTTTTTTTCGGCAGCTGGCCGTGTTGAGCCGCAACATGCAGAAGACTTGGTTGAATAAATGACCAAGCCATCCTCATCCTCCTCATCCTCTCTCACCCATGCCCAGGGTACTTTGTCTGACAAAGCAGTGGCCTCTTCCCTTGGCTCAATGTCATCAGTGACTCCTTCCCTAGCCCCACCATGTCCTCCTGAGGAGTCCCTCGAACTGTTTGACCACAGTGTTGGGTACATGCTCCAGGAGGATGCCCAGCGTTTGGAAGGCTCTGATGATGATACTGAACTCGATGAAGGCAGTAACGTGAGCATGGACAGAGGGGGTGCCCAAGAAGGACAGCAATCTGGCAGTCATGCTCCCCCTGCTGCAGCATACTGCCAGGTTTGCTCCAGTGATGAGGAGGGAGGGGATGATGAGGTCACTGACTCAACGTGGGTGCCTGATAGGAGAGAGGAGGAGGAGGCGGCACATCACCAATGAGGCAGGATGCCCTCCAGGGGCCAGCCTAAGGGCAGCACATTGACTGCATCACACCCCAAAGCTCCACATGTGCAGGGCGCTGCAGTCTCTGCGCATTATTCAAAAAGTTCTTTGGTGTGGGCCTTTTTTGAGACGAGTGCATCAGATCGCACCGCTGCTATTTGCAACATACATCTCAAGCGTATCTCGCGTGGCCAAAACATCTCCCGTTTGGGTACCACATGCTTGACCAGACATATGTTGACCTGCCATGCAGTTCGTTGGCAAGCGTATCTAAAAGACCCACACCAAAGAACAAAGAGGACCTCTCCTTGCTCCTCATCAGCTGAGATCTCCAACCCCACTATACCTTCAGTCCTCTCTGAGACCTGCACTGAGAGGAATGAAGGTGTAGAATTAGGTGTGTCACAGCCAAGTACTTGTGGGCAATCTGCTTTTGGTACACCGACGTCAGATTGTACCAGGCAAATTTCCCTGCCCCAGCTGCTGCACCGCCGAAAGAAGTTTGCTCCCAGCCATCCACATGCCCAGCGGTTGAATGCTAGCTTGGCAAAATTGCTAGCACTTCAACTGCTGCCTTTTCAGTTGGTAGACTCTGCCCCCTTCCGTGAGTTTGTGGAATGTGCGGTTCCTCAGTGGCAGGTACCCAAACACCACTTTTTCTCACGGAAGGCGATTCCGGCTCTCTACCGGCATGTGGAAGGCAATGTCCATGCCTCGCTGGACAGGGCGGTCAGCGGTAAGGTGCATATTACCGCTGACTCATGGTCCAGCAGGCATGGACTGGGACGTTACCTAAGTTTCATGGTGCATTGGGTGACTGCTGGCAGCTGGGAAGGATGCAGGACAAAGTGCAGTAGTGTTGGAGGTTGTTCCGCCACCACGCCTCCAAAATGCTAATGATTGTGACACACCTCTCTCTTCCACCCCCTCCTCTTCTTCTTCCTCCATGGCCTCTTCCTGTGCTTTGTCCTCGGAACCAGCGGTGCTCCGTAGCCATTCAATGGGCTACGCAAGTACGCAGGCCAAAAGATGCCATGCGGTGCTTGAGCTGGTGTGCTTGGGGGGCAGGAGCCACACTGGGGCAGAGGTTCTGTCAGCTCTGCAGGGGCAGGTTCAGAGGTGGTTGACGCCACGCCAACTTAAGGCAGGAATGGTGGTTTGCGACAATGGCACCAACCTCCTCTCTGCCCTCCGTCAGGGACAAATGACCCATGTGCCCTGTTTGGCTCACGTCCTTAACTTGGTGGTGCAGCAGTTCTTGGGCACGTACCCGGGCTTACAGGATGTCCTGATGCAGGCCAGGAAAGTCTGTGTGCATTTCCGCCAGTTGTATAATGCCAGTGCTCGGCTGGCAGACCTCCAAAAGGAGTTTAACCTGCCCAAGAACCGCCTAATCTGTGACATGCCCACCAGGTGGAACTCAACGTTGGCCATGCTGCAGCGGCTGCACATGCAGCAGAGGGCCATCAATGGGTACCTGTGCGACTATGGCACCAGGACAGGGTCAGGGAGCTTGGTTTTTTTTCCCCACGCCAGTGGGCCTTGATCAGGGATGCATGCACTGTCCTGTCACCATTTGAGGACGCCACGAGGATGGTGAGCAGTGACAGTGCATGCATCAGTGACACTGTCCCCCTTGTCCACCTGTTGGAGCACACGCTGAGTGGAATAATGGACAGGGCACTTGAGGCAGAACAGAGGCAGGAAGAGGAGGACTTCCTTAGCTCTCAAGGCCCCCTTTATCCAGACAGTGTTCCTGCGTGCCTGCTGATCACACAGGAAGAGGACGAGGAGGAGGAGGAGGAAGATTGTGTCAGTATGGAGGTGGAGCCTGGCACTCAGCATCAGCAGCAGTCTTTAAGGGATCAGTCCCAAGAAACACATGGACTTGTACGTGGCTGGGAGGAGGTGGCTGTGGACCATGTCGTCCTTAGTGACCCAGAGGTCTCCGGACCGAATGCTTCAGCAAACCTACGCTGCATGGCCTCCCTTATCCTGCAAAGCCTGCGTAAGGATCCTCATATTCATGGTATCAAGGAGAAGGACCAATACTGGCTGGCAACCCTCCTTGATCCACGTTACAAGGGTAAGGTTGCGGACCTTATCTTGCCATCGCAGAGGGAGCAGAGGATGAAACATCTTCAGGAGGCCTTGCAGAAAGGTCTGTGCAACGCGTTCCCAGAGACTGGGAGGTTACAAACTCCTGTTTCTGGACAACGTGTTGCTGAGGCTTCGGTCAGTCAAAGAAGGAGCGGTGGAGAAGGTGGCCGTCTGACCGATGCGTTCAGACAATTTTTTGGTCCGCAGCCCCAAGGTATGATCGGTTCCAGCAACCATCGCCAGCGTCTGTTTTACATGGTGCAGGAATACCTAGGGGCAAGATCTGACTTGGACACCTTTCCCCGAAAATCCTCTGGGTTACTGGGTCTTGAGGATGGATCACTGGCCAGAGCTTGCACAGTATGCAATTGAGCAACTGGCCTGTCCTGCATCCAGCGTTCTTTTGGAACGCACATTCAGTGCTGCTGGAGGCTTTGTAACTGATCACAGGGTGCGTCTGTCCACCGACTCGGTCGATCGACTGACCTTCATAAAAATGAATCAGTCTTGGATCACCACCAGCTACCAAGCACCTGATGCTGATGTAACCGAATAATTTTTTTTGAAATCTCAGATCCCTTCAAAGACTGCCTATGCTGATGCTGAGTGACTATCCCTGAGTAATTATCCTCTTCCTCCTCAATGATCACGCTGATAGCTTGTAAGAACATTTTTGGTTCTGGGCGCCACCACCAGTGCCTAAGGCCCAATTTTTCAGCCCTTGTTTAACAGGGGCGTGTAATTACAATTTTTGATGCAATACTTTGCAGCAGGGCTCATTTCTGCGTTCCAACTAGAGTATCTGTGAGGGGTTGCAGTGTTGTGGCACCAGTGCCTAAGGCCCAATTTTTCAGCCCCTGTTCAACAGGGGCATGTAATTACAATTCTTGATCTAATATTTCACAGCAGGGCCCATTTCTGCACCCTCCAAGAGCGAGTGAGGACTTACAGTGTTGTGGCACCAGCACCACCACCACCACTACCACCAAAGGCCCAATTTTTCTGCCCTTGTTCAACAGGGGCATGTAATTACAATTCTTGATCTAATATTTCACAGCAGGGCCCATTTCTGCACCCACCAAGAGCGAGTGAGGACTTACAGTGTTGTGGTACCAGCACCACCACCACCACCACCACCACCAAAGGCCCAATTTTTCTGCCCTTGTTCAACAGGGGCATGTAATTACAATTCTTGATCTAATATTTCACAGCAGGGCCCATTTCTGCACCCACCAAGAACGAGTGAGGACTTACTGTGTTGTGGCACCAGCACCACCACCAAAGGCCCAATTTTTCTGCCCTTGTTCAACAGGGGCATGTAATTACAATTCTTGATCTAATATTTCACAGCAGGGCCCATTTCTGCACCCACCAAGAGCGAGTGAGGACTTACAGTGTTGTGGCACCAGCACCACCACCTCCAAAGGCCCAATTTTTTTGCCCTTGTTCAACAGGGGCATGTAATTACAATTCTTGATCTAATATTTCACAGCAGGGCCCGTTTCTGTGCCCACCAAGAGCGAGTGAGGACTTACAGTGTTGTGGCACCAGCACCACCACCAAAGGCCCAATTGTTCTGCCCCTGTTCAACAGGGGCATGTAATTACAATTCTTGATCTAATATTTCACAGCAGGGCCCGTTTCTGTGCCCACCAAGAGCGAGTGAGGACTTACAGTGTTGTGGCACCAGCACCACCACCACCACCAAAGGCCCAATTTTTCTGCCCCTGTTCAACAGGGGCATGTAATTACAATTCTTGATCTAATATTTCACAGCAGGGCCCTGTGAGGGCTTACAGTGTTGTGGCCACAAAAATACCCATAATAAGGCCCAAATTTCTACTGAGTATATAGGGCAGGCACCTACTTTCAAACATCTAACTTACAAAGGACTCCTACTTGCAAACGGAAGGAGACAACAGGAAGTGAGATAAAATCTACCCCTAGGAAGG
This sequence comes from Lithobates septentrionalis, assembly GCA_037952835.1. Lineage (NCBI taxonomy): Eukaryota > Metazoa > Chordata > Amphibia > Anura > Ranidae > Lithobates > Lithobates septentrionalis. Next base: position 13,981,461 of record JBBDGP010000082.1, on the reverse strand, counting down.
GAAATTCTCTCCTGTAAGAGTTTATATGGGAAAAAACATTTCTCCTTTCCACTGATGCTTTCCAATCCTTGTTCCACAAAAAAACCCAAATTTTCAAAAAACATTTGTCATTGGGACAAAAAGTGAGGTGAAATCTTCTGAAGAGGAGGACAGACAGCAAAACAAATGTCACAGGGGTGATAACCCTTCCCTATGTTTTTTCAAAAAGCTTAAAAAAGATTTTTTGGCTGGAGCTAAACACGTTAAAAATGTACCCGTTCAAAATTACAAACAGATTCTACTTAACAACAAACCTACAGTCCCTGTCTTGTTTGCACCACCTGTATACTGCTGTTCAGAGTATATAGGGCCTGGTTGCCCCACACCTTTCCTTATTTTAATTTGGGTGCAGGGTTCCCCTTAATATCCATACAAGACCCAAAGGGCCTGGTAATGGACTGGGGGGTACCCATGGTGTTTGTCTCACTGATTTTCATCCATATTGCCAGGACCGGACATTACATTAAACCCGCAAGCAGTTTTAAATGAGATTTTTTCCTTTAAAAATGACATTTTGTGCAGGGACTGTTCTAAACACGGGAAACACGCGCCACTTTACAGGCATACTATAGACACACCCCAGGTACGATATTTAAAGAATTATTTCACTTTTTTTTTTTTTACTTTAAGCATCATTAAAATCACTGCTCCCGAAAAAACGGCCGTTTTAAAAAGTTTTTTTTGCATTGATACATGTCCCCTAGGGCAGGACCCGGGTCCCCAAACCCTTTTTAGGACAATACCATGCAAATTAGCCTTTAAAATGAGCACTTTTGATTTTGAACGTTCGAGTCCCATAGATGTCAAATGGGTTCTAACGTTTGTGCGAATTTTCGGTCCGTTCGCAGGTTCTGGTGCGAACCGGACCGGGGGGTGTTCGGCTCATCCCTACCCCCTACCCGCAAAGTATTCCATGTATCTTAGACGGACCTCTCGGGCACTCTGGGGGGCAAGATAGGACGGCCAGCTTCAAGCGCCGTCAGGGTTGGTTCATTAATATGAATTCTGGCCTCAGGCCCAACTGAGCCAGCATAGTTCCAGAAATTTCTCCTTAAAAAGTTGTGGAGAACACAGCCAGCCAGGATGATGTGATTGAGTTTATATTCCGTCATGTGTATGGGTGTAAGAAATAGGTGGAACCGGCTGGCAATTATTCCAAAGTGTTCTCCACCACTCTTCTGGCTATGGCCAGCTGGTAATTAAAAACCCTCTGGTCCGGGGTGAGGGTCCTCATAGGGAATGGCTGCATAAGATGGTCCCCCAGTGCAAATGCTTCATCCGCAATGAAGACGAATGGGAGTCCTTCCGCATTGTCTTCTGGAGGTGGCAAGTCCAAGCTGCCATTCTGGAGACACCCATGGAACTCCGTCTGGGCGATGACTCCACCATCCGATATCCGGCCATTCTTCCCCACGTCCACATACAGGAACTCGTAAGTAGCCGACACCACGGCCAACATCACAATACTATTGAACCCCTTGTAGTTGTAATAGTATGACCCCGAGTTGGGTGGTGGGACAATGTGGATATGTTTCCCATCAATTGCCCCGACGCAGTTAGGAAAGTCCCACCGCTGGGCAAAGTGGGAGGCTACAGTCTGCCATTCCTGTGGGTTGGAAGGAAACTGTGGAGTCAAACAAGAAAAATAAATTAATAATTTTGCACATAAACATGGAAAGCAGATTAGACACAAACATTCTTGGCCAACATCAGGATAACATTTATTTTAGGGAGTATTTAAAGACAAAGGTATAAGGTCCACCTGACAGATTCCTCCCCCCACCCTCTCATGGGCCATTTAAAAAATTTTAGGGGGAAGATGTTTTGGCCAGGTAACCCTCTCCACTTCATTGAGAGATGAATGCCTAAATAATGTGTATGACTTTGGCCAGCCCCTCCTTACTTTACACTATTGGCAGCCCACTGGACAGGTAAGAAGTGTCATAATACAAGGAGATAAATACACACTGTACACATTTTAGCACATTTTTACATTCTGATATTACCTATCAAGATAATAATAGGATGCAAAAACTTGAAACAGTACAATTTGAAAGTATACAGGCAGGCCCTTGCACTACATGCTTTGGTGAATTCATCCATAAATATGACCACAAAAGAGGTGGGTATAGTGTGTATGGGTTTGGCAAAGTCAGCAGATAGAGGATTGGTATCAGCTGAGTTAGCAGTTGGGGGAGGGAGGGTTCCAAATGATTTTGGGACCCAAAAAAATAAAACTTCTGGCACTCTGCCAGAATTTAAAGCACAAATAACAATTTTACACATTTTAGTGGGTATTTAGAGTAAAGCACTACTATGGAGCTGACCAAATACTTTGTTAATTGAGTAGACGAGGTGGATATAGGTCCAGGAGAGCATGCTGGGGAGATAAGTGAAGGCAAACATGTATGAAGGACAAAAAAAATTAATAAAAAGTCCAGCATGCATGAGGACAAAGGGGACATTCACAGCATATTACAATCATGGTAATTAGGGAATAAGGAAAGAAATACATTACATTAGCAAACATTAAATACAATAAAATGTAATATAAAAGGATAAAAATCTTACCTTAATATACTCCTTCTGCAGGACCTGAATGATGGCAGAACAGGTCTCCGGGATAATGATCCCCAGAGCCTGGGGGGAGATGCCTATTGAGAACTTGAGGTCCTGCAGGCTTCTCCCAGTTGCCAAGTACCGCAGGGTGGCGACGAGCCTCTGCTCCGGAGTGATGGCTTGCCTCATGCAGGTATCCTGCCTGCTGATATAAGGGGTCAGCAAAGCCAACAAATGGTGAAATACGGGTCTGTCATCCGGAGAAAGTTCCTGAAATCGTCAGGATTATTCTCATGGATCTCACGAAGCAAAGGCATGTGGCAGAATTGGTCATGCTGGAGCAACCAATTCTTGGTCCATGAACTCCTCCTCGCCCTGTTCATGGACTGGGCTTGTGTCAAAGTAAGGACCCCAACACCAAGCCCCCGCACAGCACGAACTCTACGATGAGTACGTACACATAACATGGCTAGAAAACGGTCGGCTGGTCAAGACGGAGTAACAGAACGCACTGAAGAACAGCAAGGCCTGTGAAGAGCGACCTGAAAATCAGTAACGAATGGATAAGAACACAATGACAAGTCAATGGGAACTCACTGCACGCACTGAAGACCAGATACAAACCCACAAGCACAAACTGAACAGCAGAAATACGATCTGAAAACCACGAGTCTGAAAAAGCGCAAATCGTCTCTCACCAAACTTTTACTAACACGAGATTAGCAAAAGGAGCCCAAAGGGTGACGCACTTGGTATTGAACTGCCCTTTTATAGTCTCGTCGTATGTGGTGTACGTCACCTTGTTCTTGGCGTTCGGAAATTCCGACAACTTTGTGTGACCGTGTGTATGCAACATTTTCTAACAGAAACAAAGAAAAGAAGTTCTTTTTATAAATTTTCAGTTTTTGTTGTTTATTTAGCAAAAAACAAAAAAACTCAGTGATGATAAAATACTACCAAAAGAAAGCTCTAGTGAAAAAATGATAAAAACTTAGTTTGGGTAGTGTTGCATGACCACTCAATTGTCTTTCAAAGTGTAATAGCACTGAAAGCTGAAAATTAGTCTGGGCAGGAAGGGGGTAAAAGCAACCTGTACTGAAGTTTTTAAGGTGATGGTTCACCTAGCTGATTTACACCTTAGATTGGAATGTTTTCTTCACATTTGATTCTCTCACTACCCTGGATAAAATTGGGAGTTTTATACTCTTTTTTTAAAATTCTACACATCAGACTTTTTTTTCACCCCAATGGACTTATTTTGGGACTTATCTTATGTTTTTTTAGTTCACTTTTTTATTGTTTTTCACAATGATTTATTGTATTAATTACTACTGTGGCAATGATTTGTGTATATATTGGTTTACAATCCTAACTCTAGCCTTTAACCCTAACCCTTAACCCTAGCCCTTCACTCTAACCCTAGCCCTTAACCCTAACCCCAACCCTTAAACCTAACATGTGACTTTGGACACATAAAGGTTCCTGCTCTACTTTGATGGAACTTTGGTCCATCTTTGATGCTACTTGAGTGCCAGAGAGTGTAAAGTTGCATCAAAGTTGCACTCCATGAACAGAACTGTCAAAAAAATGCAAAACACAAAAAGCATCAAGTACGCATAAAAAAACACAAAACTTGTGTTTTTGGTGCTGGTCCATTAAAGTTTATAACACTCAAAACACAATCTGCTGCTGAAAAATACTACCCGACCCTATCCAAAAAACGTACCAGCTGAAAAAGCAAATGCACAGATCTAGATTCATAGGAAACCATGATAAATGGACTGTAGTGCGCGTTTGTAAAATGCACAAAAAATGCATGTGTGTGAACTAAGGGTTAAGGAATTTTTGCATTTTTAATGTTTCACTTTAAGCATTACTGAAATTACTGTTACCTTCTAAACTGAGTTTATTTTGCTTTATTTTTTCTTTAGTACATGTACCCCAGGGCAGTGTCCAGCTCCATATCATTTGTTTGTAAACACCTTGCCTTTTAGCCTAAAAAACTGCCATTAATGTTTTTTAACATTTGTCTCGCTTTGACTTCAATGGGGTTTGAATCCTGTGTCCAAACTTTAGTTATGTTCTCTGAACCCATCCCAAACTGAACCCAGGTATGTTCAGCTCATCACTAATCATTGACTTGGAAACAGTATTTTATTTGCGAGAATCTGAGTGAATTCAGAACATTTAACCTTCATACTTCTTACAGGGCAGTGCCTTTGAAAACAATGATCAACATGACAGCCTAGCAACTAGCATTTCCTGAAAGAAAGGTCAGTGATTGTAACCTTCACATTTGCTTATTACAGGTTTATTTTAAAAATGTATAAACTTAAAACTTATATAAACCTAAAAAAAAACCATAAAAATTAACCTACAACTATTATAGTTTCCTTTCAAAACATGGTATTCTTTTTACTTTTAGTATGTTTAACGTGTCAAACAAACAAGTGTGTGAAAAATAAACATATCACATATTTGGGTGAATTTTAAGCTGCTTGTGTACTAGCTTTTGAGTAATATGATACCCATACACAATACTTTTATCAATAGACTGTATATTAAATGAGAATACTAGAACTGCTGCAGAATTAGATGACACAGCAAAGCGTAAGAGGTCACTTATGCTATTATCACTGTTCCAAAGTTTTGTGTGAGCTCAAGCTTCAAGGTTTCAATGCCTAATTTCTCTTTCACTAATACCAATTTCAGGCTTTTTAGAGAGGAACATGGGAGTGAAAGGTGAGATTGATTTTTCCAGCATTGAACTTTTTGTAATACACATTTTTTTACACTGAATAGATATTAGTCTTATCTGGACTATCTTTTCATTTATGCATTAATAAAATGCCATCTATATCTACAGTATACAGTATATTTTTGCAACCAAGTACAGGGTAGAGATTTTTGTCAATGATTTTTGTCAAGTGTTTTGGTTCCATAGAACAATATAACATATTTTACATTTTTAATGTTAGTCGGTCAAGATTATTTTTCCATGACAAAAACTAATTAAAGTCCTTGATAATCATTGCTGTCTACTGCTGTGCTAGCTTTTGCAATAGGCATATGGAATTAGTAGCTCAAGTAATCGAAAATATACACATTTTTAGTAATTTAAATGATTAGTTCACTTTTAATGATGTTTTCCACAAAACAGTCATATGAATTACAGTTTCCTCAGTACATTAATATGGAGTCCTTCATTTTGTAGAAGAATGCTTACTTGTCATTCTCAATACATTTTTATTGGAATATTTTCAAAGAATAGGCTATAGCAAAAACATCACGTAAAGATGACCAGAATGCTACTGATCGCAAAAATTGTTGTCATGGATGGTGAAAGGCTATACATACTGTATATATACAGTACTGTATATAAATCCCTAGGTCATCAAATCCAGTAGAAGGAAAGATGCTCAAATTTGTTTTAACAGTGAAAGAATTTTATTCCTAAATTTGGAGGGCAGGCCAGCAGCATATTTGGTACTGGTCAAGACAGTGTAAAACCAAGTGCATAGAAACTACTTTTAAAATAGCTACTGAAATTACAAATTAAGTGCAGCCTTTTTCTTATGTTGAAGGCAACACTCATCTGCCTCTCACAAAAGATTTTTGCTAATTGAATTTGTTACATGGTTGAAAACACTTTATTTATTTGACATCTGTCTTAGCTTTGAAATCTTCACTTCATTCAAAGGGGGTTTCCTAAAACTTCGCACTGACAACAATGTCATGTAGGGCAAACTTTGTAATAAATACAATGTATTGTGGAAGATAACGAAAGCTGGCTTAGAAAAAAAGTAATCACCATCTCACTGACAGAATAATATCAGCATATTTTTGTCAGTGATTTACTTAGTATAAATTCCAACCAGGTATCAGCATATCTATCTCTTTGTAATGCTCCCAGAATCTGCAGGATGTGAGGACCATTATAGAGATTTGTCTGAAAATGATATATATTTCACACGATGGTAAAACATTAAAATTTGTCCTTCTATCTCCCAGTCTTTCTAGAGATTAACCTTGCAATTTGTCATGACATTACAAAATGAAGAGACAGCTTTATCTGAGGAACGCAAAAGATGGAAGATGGAAGAGTAGGAAAACAGATTAAAGAAATATACAGATCAGAAAAGGTAAAGCTTTCTCTAAGTTGTCAATTGAATTTAGCTTGGATGGTTCACCAAAATAATTCTTGACCAAAAACACTATGGCTGCATTTTTATATAGTCCCCTTTTATGAAATGATAAACAGAAAGGTATCTTATGAGCCCAGAATTTTGTAACCATAGGACAACTATCTGATTCAAAAAAATGTGAAATGAATGCAAATGTGCTTTATGGCTTTTAAAGAAAACACGAGATTTTCATCTTGCATCAGCAACCGTATCAAATTATGATAATGTATATCACTTTCATTTTTCAATTATTGGATCTTGAAAATAACTACGTACCCAGACAGAGAAGTATCAGCACAAAACAAAAATTGATAAAGCATTGTAAAACTAGGATTCTGCTGTGTTATTAAAAATTTACAACATACAAATGCAGAAGCCAAAATGTGTTTTTTTTTTCCAGTGCATTATCTTGTGTGTAACCTACAGTAAGAAATACCACATCATTCAAAATATTACATTGCAAATTCCCAAACTGGATATTTATTATCACTAAAAGGACATTTCTTCCTTGATCAAGAAACTAAGAAACTATTTCTGTGGGCTCTTTAACTATCAAAGCATCATTTGCCTTCAGTCTGCTTTTTCTTTTACAGCTCAACACCAACCTTAGAAAGCAACTAATTTTTAAGAAATGTATCACAAATGAGCAATGCATTAGGTTACAAAACTATTTGTACAAACCACTCAACTTTGGAAATTCAATAAAATACTTAAAAGCCTCTAAGCAGTCGTAATAGATTCTTAATGCCCTGTGGTTGATTGATATTGAAGTACTGGGCAAATAGCAGTACTTGTAAATCTATTGAATGTTTGACAAAGGCAGTGACAGGAATGAACAGAAAAATTAAAGCAAGTTGAAAACAATTCTTAGTAAAAATTGAGGCTGGGAAATAAATATACAGATATAAACATAGATTGAAAACTACAGAGGCATACATAAAAATATGGAATTCACTCTAAAATAAAACGTTTAGCCTCCACGGATGATTGCCTTTGTAGCTCCAAACCTAGTCATTCTCTGGACAAGGTTTATCATCTTAGAAGCCTAAATGAATGCTTGATTGACATCACTGCTAACATTACCTTTCTGTAATAATCCTAGAAATAGACCTGAGTATATTAAACAGCTCCTAAGTGGTTAAACATACCTACTGTATTAATTACCAATTAGCTATATTTAGAGATAAATAATGTGCCTGGGTTTGATTCAGAGGTAAATTTGTAAATTGCAAACTTAAATTTTAACCTCAGTGATGTCTGTAGGGGTTGTTGGGGGGAGGGTGTTGAAAAAAAGGGGTGTTGAAAATCAATTTTTAAAACTAATAGGCAAGCTATTTGCACAGACACAGAAAGGAATTGCATAACGAGTTGGGGACTAACATTGGGAATATGCACCAATTAAAAAATAAAATTTGAAAAATACTATACAGCAAGGAGAGGGTAATTTTCTATCCTGTGGTAAAGCTCAGCTCCACCCAAAAGGTGAAGCTCTGCTTATCTGCCTCCTCCCCCCTCTGATGCCACATTAGGCACCTTTTGGGGGGGAACGGGTACCTGGTTTTGACAGGTACTCGCTCCCACTTTTGGCTGAGTTTGCCACGGAAGTTCAGTCCCCCTCCTTCTTCCCCCGCAGCTGGCCTATTTGCAAAGTAGGGATGAGCCGAACACCCCCCGGTTCGGTTCGCACCAGAACCCGCGAACGGACCGAAAGTTCGCACGAACGTTAGAACCCCATTGACGTCTATGGGACTCGAACGTTCGAAATCAAAAGTGCTCATTTTAAAGGCTAATTTGCATGGTATTGTCCGAAAAAGGGTTTGGGGACCCGGGTCCTACCCCAGGGGACATGTATCAATGCAAAAAAAACTTTTAAAAACGGCCGTTTTTTCGGGAGCAGTGATTTTAATGATGCTTAAAGTAAAAAAAAAAAAGTGAAATATTCCTTTAAATATCGTACCTGGGGGGTGTCTATAGTATGCCTGTAAAGTGACGCGTGTTTCCCATGTTTAGAACAGTCCCTGCACCAAATGTCATTTTTAAAGGAAAAAATCTCATTTAAAACTGCTTGCGGGTTTAATGTCATGTCGGGTCATGGCAATATGGATGAAAATCAGTGAGACAAACGGCATGGGTACCCCCCAGTCCATTACCAGGCCCTTTGGGTCCTGTATGGATATTAAGGGGAACCCCGCACCCAAATTAAAATAAGGAAAGGCCCTATATACTCTGAACAGCAGTATACAGGCGGTGCAAACAAGACAGGGACTGTAGGTTTGTTGTTAAGTAGAATCTCTTTGTAATTTTGAACGGGTACATTTTTAACGTGTTTAGCTCCAGCCAAAAAATCTTTTTTAAGCTTTTTGGAAAACATAGGGAAGGGTTATCACCCCTGTGACATTTGTTTTGCTGTCTTTCCTCCTCTTCAGCAGATTTCACCTCACTTTTTTGTCCCAATGAAAAATGTTTTTTGAAAATTTGGGTTTTTTTGTGGAACAAGGATTGGAAAGCATCAGTGGAAAGGAGAAATTGTTTTCCCATATTAACTCTTACAGGAGAGAATTTCCCTTCCTAGGGGTAGATTTCATCTCACTTCCTGTTGTCTCCTTCCGTTTGCAAGTAGGAGTCGTTTGTAAGTTAGATGTTTGAAAGTAGGGTCCTGCCCTATATACTCAGCAGAAATTTGGGCCTTAGGTGTTGCTGTGGCCACAACACTGTAAGCCCTCACAGGGCCCTGCTGTGAAATATTAGATCAAGAATTGTAATTACATGCCCCTGTTGAACAGGAGCTGAAAAATTAGGCCTTAGGCACTGGTGCTGGTGCCACAACACTGCAACCCCTCACAGACACTCTAGTTGGAACGCAGGAACGAGCCCTGCTGCAAAGTATTGCATCAAAAATTGTAATTACACGCCCCTGTTAGACAGGGTACAGAAAAATTGGTCCTTAGGCACTGGTGCTGGTGCCACAACACTGCAACCCCTCACAGACACTCTAGTTGGAACGCAGGAACGAGCCCTGCTGCAAAGTATTGCATCAAAAATTGTAATTACAAGCCATTGTTAGACAGGGGCAGAAAAATTGGGCCTTAGGCACTGGTGCTGGTGCCACAACACTGCAACCCCTCACAGACACTCTAGTTGGAATGCAGGAACGAGCCCTGCTGCAAAGTATTGCATCAAAAATTGTAATTACACGCCCCTGTTAGACAGGAGCAGAAAAATTGGGCCTTAGGCACTGGTGCTGGTGCCACAACACTGCAACCCCTCACAGACACTCTAGTTGGAATGCAGGAACGAGCCCTGCTGCAAAGTATTACATCAAAAATTGTAATTACACGCCCCTGTTAAACAGGGGCTGAAAAATTGTGCCTTAGGCACTGGTGGTGGCGCCCAGAACCAAAAATGTTCTTACAAGCTATCAGCGTGATGATTGAGGAGGAAGAGGATAATTACTCAGGGATAGTCACTCAGCATCAGCATAGGCAGTCTTTGAAGGGATTTGAAAAAAATTATTCAGTTACATCAGCATCAGGTGCTTGGTAGCTGGTGGTGATCCAAGACTGATTCATTTTTATGAAGGTGAGCCGATCGACCGAGTCAGTGGACAGATGCACCCTGTGATCGGTTACCACGCCCCCAGCAGCACTGAATGTGCGTTCCGAAAGAACGCTGGATGCAGGACAGGCCAGTAGCTCAATTGCATACTGTGCAAGCTCTGGCCAGTGATCCATCCTCAAGACCCAGTAACCCAGAGGATTTTCAGTGGGAAAGGTGTCCAAGTCTGATCTTGCCCCTAGGTATTCCTGCACCATGTAAAACAGACGCTGGCGATGGTTGCTGGAACCGATCATACCTTGGGGCTGCGGACCAAAAAATTGTCTGAACGCATCGGTCAGACGGCCACCTTCTCCACCGCTCCTTCTTTGACTGACCGAAGCCTCAGCAACACGTTGTCCAGAAACAGGAGTTTGTAACCTCCCAGTCTCTGGGAACGCGTTGCACAGACCTTTCTGCAAGGCCTCCCGAAGATGTTTCATCCTCTGCTCCCTCTGCGATGGCAAGATAAGGTCCGCAACCTTACCCTTGTAACGGATCAAGGAGGGTTGCCAGCCAGTATTGGTCCTTCTCCTTGATACCACGAATACGAGGATCCTTACGCAGGCTTTGCAGGATCAGGGAGGCCATGCAGCGTAGGTTTGCTGAGGCATTCGGTCCGGAGTCCTCTGGGTCACTAAGGACAACAACGTCCGCAGCCACCTCCTCCCAGCCACGTACAAGTCCATGTGTTCCTTGGGACTGATCCCTTAAAGACTGCTGATGCTGAGTGCCAGGCTCCACCTCCATACTGACACAATCTTCCTCCTCCTCCTCCTCCTCCTCATCCTCTTCATGTGTGATCGGCGGGCACGCAGGAACACTGTCTGGATAAAGGGGGCCTTGAGAGCTAAGGAAGTCCTCCTCTTCCTGCCTCTGTTCTGCCTCAAGTGCCCTGTCCATTATTCCACGCAGCGTGTGCTCCAACAGGTGGACAAGGGGGACAGTGTCACTGATGCATGCACTGTCAGTGCTCACCATCCTCGTGGCCTCCTCGAATGGTGACAGGACAGTGCATGCATCCCTGATCATGGCCCACTGGCGTGGGGAAAAAAAACCAAGGTCCCCTGACCCTGTCCTGGTGCCATAGTCGCACAGGTACTCATTGATGGCCCTCTGCTGCGTGTGCAGCCGCTGCAGCATGGCCAACGTTGAGTTCCACCTGGTGGGCATGTCACAGATTAGGCGGTTCTTGGGCAGGTTAAACTCCTTTTGGAGGTCCGTCAGCCGAGCACTGGCATTATATGACCGGCGGAAATGCACACAGACTTTCTTGGCCTGCCTCAGGACATCCTGTAAGCCCGGGTACCTGCCCAAGAACCGCTGCACCACCAAGTTAAGGACGTGAGCCAAACAGGGCACATGGGTCAGTTGTCCCTGTCGGAGGGCAGAGAGGAGGTTTGTGCCATTGTCGCAAACCACCATTCCTACCTTAAGTTGGCGTGGCGTCAACCACCTCTGAACCTGCCCCTGCAGAGCTGACAGAACCTCTGCCCCAGTGTGGCTCCTGTCCCCCAAGCACACCAGCTCAAGCACCGCATGGCATCTTTTGGCCTGCGTACTTGCGTAGCCCCTTGAACGCCTACGGAGCACCGCTGGTTCCGAGGAAGAGGCCATGGAGGAAGAAGAAGAGGAGGGGGTGGAGGAGAGAGGTGTGTCACAATCAGCATTTTGGAGGCGTGGTGGCGGAACAACCTCCAACACTACTGCACCTTGTCCTGCATCCTTCCCAGCTGCCAGCAGAGTCACCCAATGCGCCGTGAAACTTAAGTAACGTCCCTGTCCATGCCTGCTGGACCATGAGTCAGCGGTAATATGCACCTTACCGCTGACCGCCCTGTCCAGCGAGGCATGGACATTGCCTTCCACATGCCGGTAGAGAGCCGGAATCGCTTTCCGTGAGAAAAAGTGGCGTTTGGGTACCTGCCACTGAGGAACCGCACATTCCACAAACTCACGGAAGGGGGCAGAGTCTACCAACTGAAAAGGCAGCAGTTGAAGTGCTAGCAATTTTGCCAAGCTAGCATTCAACCGCTGGGCATGTGGATGGCTGGGAGCAAACTTCTTTCGGCGGTGCAGCAGCTGGGGCAGGGAAATTTGCCTGGTACAATCTGACGTCGGTGTACCAAAAGCAGATTGCCCACAAGTACTTGGCTGTGACACACCTAATTCTACACCTTCATTCCTCTCACTGCAGGTCTCAGAGAGGACTGAAGGTCTAGTGGGGTTGGAAATCTCAGCTGATGAGGAGCAAGGAGAGATCCTCTTTGTTCTTTGGTGTGGGTCTTTTAGATATGCTTGCCAACGAACTGCATGGCAGGTCAACATATGTCTGGTCAAGCATGTGGTACCCAAGCGGGAGATGTTTTGGCCACGCGAGATACGCTTGAGACATATGTTGCAAATAGCAGCGGTGCGATCTGATGCACTCGTCTCAAAAAAGGCCCACACCAAAGAACTTTTTGAATAACGCGCAGAGACTGCAGCGCCCTGCACATGTGGAGCTTTGGGGTGTGATGCAGTCAATGTGCTGCCCTTAGGCTGGCCCCTGGAGGGCATCCTGCCTCGTTGGTGATGTGCCGCCTCCTCCTCCTCCTCCTCTCTCCTATCAGGCACCCACGTTGAGTCAGTGACCTCATCATCCCCTCCCTCTTCATCACTGGAGCAAACCTGGCAGTATGCTGCAGCAGGGGGAGCATGACTGCCAGATTGCTGTCCTTCTTGGGCACCCCCTCTGTCCGTGCTCATGTTACTGCCTTCATCGAGCTCAGTATCATCATCAGAGCCTTCCAAACGCTGGGCATCCTCCTGGAGCATGTACCCAACACTGTGGTCAAACAGTTCGAGGGAATCCTCAGGAGGACATGGTGGAGCTAGGGAAGGAGTCACTGATGACATTGAGCTGAGGGAAGAGGCCGCTGCTTTGCCAGACAAAGCACCCTGGGCATGGGTGAGAGAGGATGAGGAGGATGAGGACGGCTTGGTCATCCACTCGACCAAGTCTTCCGCATGTTGCGGCTCAACACGGCCAGCTGCCGAAAAAAAGGCCAAGCGTGTCCCATGGCCACGTGCTGATGAGGATGCACCGTCTCCACGACCAGCACTAGACACAGAGCCTGCTTGCCCTCTCTTATTGGCTTGTGACTGTCTGCCTCTCCTTCTTGGCCTTCCAGACATACTAATGGTCTGTAGCTGCACTAAGCTGGGATAGAACACCTGTAATTTTCTTCAGGTAGCTTTATATACTGTAACCAGACAAGCCTGCCTGTCAGTAGGAAGATAACAGGAACGGATCTAGCTGAACACTGTGAGCAGGACGCACTGCACTAAATGTAAATAGCAGGAACGGATCTAGCTGAACACTGTGAGCAGGACGCACTGACTGCACTAAATGTAAATAGCAGGAACGGATCTAGCTGAACACTGTGAGCAGGACGCACTGACTGCACTAAATGTAAATAGCAGGAACGGATCTAGCTGAACACTGTGAGCAGGACGCACTGCACTAAATGTAAATAGCAGGAACGGATCTAGCTGAACACTGTGAGCAGGACGCACTGACTGCACTAAATGTAAATAGCAGGAACAGATCTAGCTGAACACTGTGAGCAGGACGCACTGACTGCACTAAATGTAAATAGCAGGAACGGATCTAGCTGAACACTGTGAGCAGGACGCACTGACTGCACTAAATGTAAATAGCAGGAACAGATCTAGCTGAACACTGTGAGCAGGACGCACTGACTGCACTAAATGTAAATAGCAGGAACGGATCTAGCTGACCACTGTGAGCAGGACGCACTGACTGCACTAAATGTAAATAGCAGGAACGGATCTAGCTGAACACTGTGAGCAGGACGCACTGCACTAAATGTAAATAGCAGGAACAGATCTAGCTGAACACTGTGAGCAGGACGCACTGCACTAAATGTAAATAGCAGGAACGGATCTAGCTGAACACTGTAAGCAGGACGCACTGCACTAAATGTAAATAGCAGGAACAGATCTAGCTGAACACTGTGAGCAGGACGCACTGCACTAAATGTAAATAGCAGGAACAGATCTAGCTGAACACTGTGAGCAGGACGCACTGCACTAAATGTAAATAGCAGGAACGGATCTAGCTGAACACTGTGAGCAGGACGCACTGACTGCACTAAATGTAAATAGCAGGAACAGATCTAGCTGAACACTGTGAGCAGGACGCACTGACTGCACTAAATGTAAATAGCAGGAACGGATCTAGCTGAACACTGTGAGCAGGACGCACTGACTGCACTAAATGTAAATAGCAGGAACGGATCTAGCTGAACACTGTGAGCAGGACGCACTGCACTAAATGTAAATAGCAGGAACAGATCTAGCTGAACACTGTGAGCAGGACGCACTGCACTAAATGTAAATAGCAGGAACGGATCTAGCTGAACACTGTGAGCAGGACGCACTGCACTAAATGTAAATAGCAGGAACAGATCTAGCTGAACACTGTGAGCAGGACGCACTGCACTAAATGTAAATAGCAGGAACAGATCTAGCTGAACACTGTGAGCAGGACGCACTGCACTAAATGTAAATAGCAGGAACGGATTTAGCTGAACACTGTGAGCAGGACGCACTGCACTAAATGTAAATAGCAGGAACAGATCTAGCTGAACACTGTGAGCAGGACGCACTGCACTAAATGTAAATAGCAGGAACAGATCTAGCTGAACACTGTGAGCAGGACGCACTGCACTAAATGTAAATAGCAGGAACGGATCTAGCTGAACACTGTGAGCAGGACGCACTGACTGCACTAAATGTAAATAGCAGGAACGGATCTAGCTGAACACTGTGAGCAGGACGCACTGCACTAAATGTAAATAGCAGGAACAGATCTAGCTGAACACTGTGAGCAGGACGCACTGCACTAAATGTAAATAGCAGGAACGGATCTAGCTGAACACTGTGAGCAGGACGCACTGCACTAAATGTAAATAGCAGGAACAGATCTAGCTGAACACTGTGAGCAGGACGCACTGCACTAAATGTAAATAGCAGGAACAGATCTAGCTGAACACTGTGAGCAGGACGCACTGCACTAAATGTAAATAGCAGGAACGGATCTAGCTGAACACTGTGAGCAGGACGCACTGACTGCACTAAATGTAAATAGCAGGAACGGATCTAGCTGAACACTGTGAGCAGGACGCACTGCACTAAATGTAAATAGCAGGAACAGATCTAGCTGAACACTGTGAGCAGGACGCACTGCACTAAATGTAAATAGCAGGAACAGATCTAGCTGAACACTGTGAGCAGGACGCACTGCACTAAATGTAAATAGCAGGAACGGATCTAGCTGAACACTGTGAGCAGGACGCACTGCACTAAATGTAAATAGCAGGAACAGATCTAGCTGAACACTGTGAGCAGGACGCACTGCACTAAATGTAAATAGCAGGAACGGATCTAGCTGAACACTGTGAGCAGGACGCACTGACTGCACTAAATGTAAATAGCAGGAACGGATCTAGCTGAACACTGTGAGCAGGACGCACTGCACTAAATGTAAATAGCAGGAACAGATCTAGCCTAATCTATCTAACTCAAATCAAATGACACTGTCTGTCTCTCTCTCTATCAGCACACCGGAACACACTACACAGGGCCGCCGTGCAGGCGGCCTTATATAGTGTGGGGCGTGTACTAAATCCCCTGAGCCATAATTGGCCAAAGCCACCCTGGCTTTGGCCAATTACAGCTCTCTTTACTGACGGCGCTGTGATTGGCCAAGCATGCGGGTCATAGTGCATGCTTGGCCAATCATCAGCCAGCAATGCACTGCGATGCCGCAGTGAATTATGGGCCGTGACGCGCCACACGAATTTGGCGCGAACGGCCCATAACGTTCGCAATTCGACGGACGGTCGAACAGCCGATGTTCGAGTCGAACATGGGTTCGACTCGAACACGAAGCTCATCCCTATTGCAAAGCACAGCGTGATTCACGCATACACAGTAGGGAACTGGCTGTTGAGCCGCAAGGCTTCTCTGCTGGTTTTCCTTAGTGGAGTTGGATGCGGCAGCACCCGCTAGCCATTTGAAAGATCAGCTTGAATAAAGACACTGCTGGATTCCTGGACAGGTAAGTGTCCTAATATTAAAAGTCACCAGCTAAAGTATTTGTAGCTGCTGACTCTTATTTTTTTTTTCAGGAGCCTGGAGCTCCTCTTAATGACCCTGAAATCAATGGTGGAAGTAGCAGCCAGACAAATCAAAATGCTATGGAAAAGTGTACTCTTTAAGCTAAAACCCTCAACTTTGTACCTATTGGCCAGAGCCAAAAGACATTCATCTTACAGTTCATGAGCTTCTTTTTTTTTTTTTGCAGCTGTCCACTGTATTATCTTAAAAGAGTATTACAATTTCAAAACAGAGTGCACAAAAACATTTACATTTTTTTTTAGATATGATGCAGTTTTTTTTAGATATGATGCAGTTTTCTCCTGAAATAAAATATAGAGTTTATTTTTTCACAGTCGATTAGCAGAATCAGTGTACAGTTGATTCAAAATATATGAGCAGATTTTTAAAGTGTTTGTAAAGGCTGAAGGTAAAAAACCTTCTCTGTGTAGCAACCTCCCAAGCCCCCCCCCCCCCCCCAATACTTACTCGAGCCTGATCTTCCTCCAGTAATGTGCACAAGAGCCTCAGCTCACCAGAGAATCTTCCTCCTTATTGGCTAAGACAGCAGCAGGACCCATTGGCTTCCACTACTTTCAATCACAGCTAGTGAGCCAATGAGGAGAGAGAGGGGGTGAGGTGGAGCTGTGGCTCTGTGTGTGAATAGACACACAGAGCTGCAGCTTGGGAGCAAGCCTGCTCGGGTGCCCCCATTGCAAGCTGCTTACAGGAGGGAGAAGCCAGGAGCACCGGCAGGGGGACCAGAGAAATGGAGAATTGGGGCTGCTCAGTGCAAAAACACTGCACAGAGCAGGTAATTATGACATGTTTGTCTTTTGTTTTTCATTTTGACTTTAATATCTCTTTAAGAGCCATGATGTAAGAGGAAAATACAAAGCAAGTTTTATTAAAAAAATAAATGTAGAGTGTATTATTTCACAGACAATACCCACAATTGTCGCACAGTCAAAATACAGTATGTTAGCAGCTTTATCAGCCCACAATTTAGGTGGAAGAGATGAGCTAGCTTTTATCAAGAACTTAAAAATGGAGTGTGTTATTTCTGTAAAAATAGCCAGAAGTATTGAGAGTCAATGCACAGTATGTGAGCAGCTTTATTAGGCTTAATTATGAGGCATGTTTATTCAAGAAGTAAAATCAAAGAAAATATACATACATATTGTACAGTTTATAAACAATATGTGCACAGCTTTATTAGGTCACAATGTAAGTGGGGGGTGGCAAAATAATATTAGTAATCATATTTTATTAAAATTTTCGCATAATCTGTGATCCAGGGGTGGATAAAGTTTACACAGCAAGTCTGCACACCTCTAATCACTGCATAGACTGCCTATAATTTGGGGTCTCTACGGGCTGTAAAAAGCTGTGTGTGTGACAGGGTAAAGGGAGCCACAGGTGAATACACAGATGTTCATGGATGGACTTTTATTGTTTCTCAGATATGGTGTTAATTTCAATGGAATATGTTGAACTATTAACCTTCTTAAGGTGTTAATGGTATATGTATCACCTCTGACTTGATGTATCACATTTGGCACTTAATTTATTGTTTGCATAATATTTTGACATCTGCAACTGGTGTTTTTTTTTATTTGCTTTTTCAGCGCAACAGGTTTTGAACACAGTATTAGCAATATTTGTATTTCTTTTTTTTTTTTTTTTTTTTAGTTAAAACATTTTATTTTGTTTTCAGTAACAATACATGCATGTGTAAGGTGTTGAATGTTGTCTGTGATAGTATACATATTACAGAGAGATACAATAATGGTTACAGTGTACAGTGACAGTAACAAGCTTATTTGAAACTGAATATAACATGCAATGGTATGCAAATGTTGCTTTGTATCGCCCGCCTCCCCTGAACACCCCATCTGGGAACTAACTGTGTTCCATAGGGGGGGGGGGGATACAGTACACCTGATTCGTAATTTGCGGCAGTGTCACGGAACGCCCCACACTCCGCTTGAGTGCTTCCGTCATATACCGCTTCCTAAGTTCTGGAACACGAGTCCAATGGATCTGGCTATAGGAACCCCAAGAACTAGACAACACCAGTCTTGGAGTACATCAGAACTAACTTTTTATTTGAGATCTCACAGACCTTTATACAGCAGGGATGATTCAAAGCTAACCTAATTAACATGAGCTAATTTACTACAAAATGTACCCAGACCAGGTGACAGTCTTGTGGGCACCGAGCTTCACACATTAATATAAACACAATAGCTGGAGCTAATTACAATTAACAATACAAACAACAATCTCCCCCCTCCTCAGCCTAGACCATTCGTCTCCTAGCCAGTGCTGGTGGCTAATGTGATCGGCTCTCTCAATTAACATAAACACATGTTGATAACACCAGCATCTCCTCACAGGATGTGTCCCAACAGAATGAACCAGTCTTATCAGCAGGGGGCTGCTGGAGGAACCCCCCCTCCCTCTTCAGGGACACAAATCTACAGTAAGGAGTCCCCATACAATATATACATATATACACGACTGAGTCCGATTAATACAGTTCAGACTGGATTTCTCATTCACCTCACAAAGAGTATTGTTCCATTGAAAATCCAGGGCCCATAATCAAAAGGCAACAGGCTTGCATACAGTCCTCTCCAACAGCCTCTGTTCTGGCTATGTCTGTCACATTTCTCCCCTTTCGGCAGGAGACTTACACAGGAGGAGACCCCAGACGGGTTGACTCCGAAGTTAGTCCATAGTTCCAGTCCTCTACTGCCTGTACCCACACAGTACCCCAAACAAACTACCCCAAACAGTGTATCACTCACCCAGCCATCCTCTGCCTCTCTCAGAGAACATATCTGCCGCTGGGGAGAGGCCCAGACTGGCCCTTCTCCCTGGAATCCTTTCTGCCGCTGGAGAGAAGACAGGGGGACTGGGCTCACTCCATCCTGCTGTTGGGGATCTGGGCCCACTGCCCAGCATCCCTGGGGTATACAGGTGGGGACTGAAGCCCCATCAACCGACACCAGATCAAGCTGCAGTTGTGAGGTGATGACTGCATTCTCTCCTTGGATCCTGATCTGCAGCTCGCGATAGACTGCCACCTCCTCACCTTGGGCCTCCACAATTGCTGCGGGTGTGGGGCAGAGGTCTTGGACCCTCTGTCCGGTTGCCAGCACTTCTGCTGGGGGTTTGCCAGGTGGTTCCTCCTCTACAGAAACGTCTATTAAATCCCCAGTCTCTGGAATTGGTAAAAGTGTGGGACAGAGGTCTTGGACCCTCTGTTCAGTTACCAGATCTTCAGCTGGAGAAGTTTGTTTTAACTCCATAGATGCTGCTGGCAGAAAATCACATGTCCCTGTCAGTGTTGTGGGAGAAAGGCCGACTACCTCTTCTCTCAGGAAGACCGAAGCCACTGTTGGTGCTGGGCAGAACACAGTGAACTTTGGCCCTGATAGCAGCTCTTCTGCTGGAGGCTCATCAGGTTGTTTTTCCTCAGCAGAAAAGTCTATCAAATCCCATGTCTCTGCAACTGATGTCTGGGAATAGAGGTTCACCATCTCCTGTCCATGGAACCCAGAAGATGTTATCATTTCTGGACAGAGGTTAGCAGAGCTCTGCCCTGTTGTCAGCACTTCAGGTTTGGGGACGGCAATCTCCGGATTTTCCACTGCCGATTCTCTGGCATGCTGCTGAACTTGTTCTAGCAGTTTCCTGTATGCCCTTTCCAGATGCTGTTCCTTCCTTAGCAAATGGTCCAGATCAGGTTTGAGCTCTGAGACCCCTGCAAGACCGAGCATAGACTCTCTATAGTCTCTCATGTCCTCAAGGTCAGGTTCCCCCTCATCGCCAAACATAAAAAGATCTGTAAGGTTCTCCCACAGCAATCCAGGGCCGCCAAAGTCATATCCCTCCGGAGAGCAT
The DNA here is from genome assembly GCA_037952835.1 of Lithobates septentrionalis. Lineage (NCBI taxonomy): Eukaryota > Metazoa > Chordata > Amphibia > Anura > Ranidae > Lithobates > Lithobates septentrionalis. The sequence goes on along the minus strand of JBBDGP010000082.1, from coordinate 13,961,008 downwards.
TCTGTTGTCTCCCCTAAATATCCCTCCTCTGCGTGCCATTGCAGAGCCCGATAACGATTGTCCAGCTCTATCTCCTGCTGGACCAACCTGTCCAACTCAGTCACCCATTGCTCCTGGGGCTGCTCTCCCAGGAATGCCATCCGCAATGCCCGTTGGTCACTGGCCCGTTGCTCTTGGGTTGGAGAGCACTTGCCCTGTTTTATACCAGCGAGACGGAGGGCTGCAATCCAGAGCTCCACCCGAATCAGCTGCCTGAGCTCCAGGCATTCATCCTCAGACACAGTCCTGGTGTACGTTGAAAGGATGATCCGCAGCAGCCCCGGGAATTCTGATGCCAGGTCCATATCTCCGCTGGGGTGACTGAAGTCTGCTATGCTGATCTTGGATCCAGTTGGAGGTTTGGATGTCCCAGACTTCAGACTTCAGGAAGCTTTCCCGCTGCTTGCCACCAATGTCACGGAACGCCCCACACTCCGCTTGAGTGCTTCCGTCATATACCGCTTCCTAAGTTCTGGAACACGAGTCCAATGGATCTGGCTATAGGAACCCCAAGAACTAGACAACACCAGTCTTGGAGTACATCAGAACTAACTTTTTATTTGAGATCTCACAGACCTTTATACAGCAGGGATGACTCAAAGCTAACCTAATTAACATGAGCTAATTTACTACAAAATGTACCCAGACCAGATGACAGTCTTGTGGGCACCGAGCTTCACACATTAATATAAACACAATAGCTGGAGCTAATTACAATTAACAATACAAACAACAATCTCCCCCCTCCTCAGCCTAGACCATTCGTCTCCTAGCCAGTGCTGGTGGCTAATGTGATCAGCTCTCTCAATTAACATAAACACATGTTGATAACACCAGCATCTCCTCACAGGATGTGTCCCAACAGAATGAACCAGTCTTATCAGCAGGGGGCTGCTGGAGGAACCCCCCTCCCTCTTCAGGGACACAAATCTACAGTAAGGAGTCCCCATACAATATATACATATATACACGACTGAGTCCGATTAATACAGTTCAGACTGGATTTCTCATTCACCTCACAAAGAGTATTGTTCCATTGAAAATCCAGGGCCCATAATCAAAAGGCAACAGGCTTGCATACAGTCCTCTCCAACAGCCTCTGTTCTGGCTATGTCTGTCACAGGCAGGGGTATGGTCTGATTGGAATGTCAGATATTAAGAAAAAGAGAAAAGAAGAAGAAAAAAAAAAAGAAAGTAATGAACAGCGGATAGTGGTAGAACAATATTAAAGACCCTTATCTACTAGGAATTACAGTCCAGTGAACCTTGAGACGTAATAAAAAGAGCAAGTAAGTCATTAACAGAAATGTTGTTGGTTGAATCTTCGCCTATAACCCTGTATTCTTTTGTAGGTGACTTATGTTGTTTGAGTTTGAAGCCAGGGTTTCCAGGCGTTATTGCATCTTGTAACAGTATTATTGTATAGGGCTGAGCTAAATTCAAATTCTTTAATTGTAGTAAGTTGAGATCGGACATCCGTAATAGTTGGGGTTAGGGATCATCTCCACTTGCGCATAATGAGCAATCTAGCAGCAAATAGTATATGCATTACTAGGGTTCTGAACTCTTTTGGATTATGCCGCGTACACACGAGCGGACTTTACGGCGGACTTTGCCCGGCGGATTTTTCGACGTACTTTACGACGGACTTTCTGAATGAACGGACTTGCCTACACACAATCCACCAAAGTCCGTCGAATTCGTACGTGATGACGTACGACCGGACTAAAACAAGGAAGTTCATAGCCAGTAGCCAATAGCTGCCCTAGCGTGGCTTTTTAGTCCGTCGAACTAGCATACAGACGGCGGACTTTTCGTCCGGACTCGATTTCAACGGATACATTTTTAACAAGTTTCAAATCTAAGTCCGTCCAACTTTTGAGAAAACAAAGTCCGCTGGAGCCCACACACATCGAATTGTCCGACGAAATCCAGTCCGCCGGGCAAAGTCCGCCGTAAAGTACGCTCGTGTGTACGCGGCATAAGAGTCTATTCCTAGGCTAAGAATTCCTACTGATGGAGAAGGGTTGGATTTATGCCCCGTTATGTCTGATATAAAGGTGAAAACCGCTTCCCAAAATGGGTAAATTTGTGGGCATTCCCAAAGGATGTGAAGTAGGGAACCTTTAGTGGAGCAACCCCTCCAACAGAAATTGTCATCTACATTTGCAAATGTATGTAGTTGGACTGGGGTTAGGTACCATCTATGATGGAGTTTTTGCGAAAGTTCCCAGTAGGTGATGTATTTGGAGGTTTTCTGGTTGTAGTGAATGGCTCTGCACCACTGGTGATCAGAAAATGTGATTTGTAGGTCTCTTTCCCATCTTTTATATGTTGATGTTTTGGTAAACTGGTCTTTGTTATGCAAGGTGTTGTATATGAGAATTATCCCTTTAGCTTTGAGGGAGGTAGATGTCCAGAAGGACCATACTTTGTGTGGTAGCTTAGTGCATGGGGTAGAGTTTTTTTGTAGGTAGGACGATATTTGCTTGTGTGTGTACGCTCCCTGTAGAGGTATGCTGTGTGTTTTTTGTAGATCCGGGAACGTTAGGAGTTTTTTGTTGTGTATTAAGGAGGTGATTGGTTGGTGCCTGATGTGGGACCAGTGTTTTAGGGATAAGTCTGGTATGAGGAATTTGAAGGTTTCTATAGGAATGTGTATGGTTTGGTCACTGTCTAGGGATGGGGAGTTGGAGGCTAAAGTTTTCCATGCTGCGACAGCAGCTGAAATCGTGGGATGTCTCACTTCCTTGGTTTTATAAGGAAAGGACTGGGCTAGGAGGAGAGAGCTCAGTTTGCCCTCAGTTATGAACGATTGTTCGATGTATTGCCATTGTTTATTGCAGGAGGGTGTGAACCAGTGTCTGATTTGGTCAAGAATCACTGCGGTATGATAGTCAGTTATGTCGGGGAAGCCCATTCCACCTACCGATTTGTGTTTAATGATGGAGGCATATGGACAACGGGGTTTCCTTTCTGGCCAAAGAAAGGAGCAAAGTGGTTTTTTGAGGGTGGCGAAAAATGTCATGGGTGCAACAATAGGTAGGGCTCTGTACAGATAAAGAAGTTTAGGTAAGGTAAGCATTTTGAAGGCAGCTGTTCTACCCGCCCAGGAGAGATATTGTTTGCTAATCATGTGGAGGTCTTTCATACAGATCTGTAGAAAGGGAATGTAGTTGTATGTATACAAATTGGAGGATGGGGTAGTTAGATTAATTCCCAAGTAAGGCATGGAGGTGGTCAAGCATTTAGAGGGGGCTAAAGCTTTTAAACAAGGCTTAAGAGCGTCAGGTACCACCACACTTAGGACATTTGACTTGGACTCATTTACTTTGTAGAATGAACAAGAGTTAAAGATGGCTAGGATTTCTTGTACCTGAACCAGGGAGGAAGTCGGGTCTGTTAAAGTTAATATGATATCATCTGCGAATAAGGTAATTTTGTATTCTTGGTCTTTGACACGGATTCCCGCTATGACAGGTGAGAGGCAAATTTTTTTGGCCTAAAGGTTCCATCAGCAATGTGAAGATTATTGGGGAGAGGGGGCATCCTTGCCTGGTGCCATTAGTGATGGGGAATAGGTCAGAAAAGGTCCCATCTGAGAGAACTCGAGCTGAAGGTTGTTAATATAGGGCTAAAATGGCTGATAAAATATTGCCTTTGAAGCCAAATTCATTTAGAGTGCAATTCATATATCCCTAGTGGATCCTATCAAACGCTTTTTCTGTGTCTAATGTTATGAACAGAGATGGGATGTTATTGGTTTCAGCGTATTGGAGGAGATTTGTTATTTTACGGGCTGCATCAGGTGCTTGTCTACCCATAGTAAAGCCAACCTGGTCTGGATGTATGAGGTGGGGCATAATTGGAGCTAGTCTTTGGGCTATAAGTTTTGCGTATAATTTGAGGTCTGTATTTAGTAAAGAGATGGAGCGAAAGTTGGATGGGGTAACCGACTCCTTCCCTGGTTTAGGCAAGGTCACAATGTTTGCAGAAAGCATTTCAGCAGGAAAGGCGCCTGAGGACACAGCAGCGTTGAACAACTGACATAAGTGTGGAGCTAGAGTGGTGCCAAACATTTTGTAATATTCAGTTGAAAATCCATCTGGGCCAGGGGCTTTACCAGAGGGGAGTGTCGATATGGTTCGAATGATTTTGGTGGTAGTGAATGGACTGTTTAGAGACGTAAGATGTTCTGGAGATAGTTTGGGGAGTTTCAGTTTGTCTAGGAAAGTTTTAATGTTAGCTTCTGTGGGTTGTGTTGTTGCGGGGTCATCGGTAAGGTTGTATAATGCTTGATAATATGCTTGAAAGGCATTTGATATGTCCTTCTGGTGATTTAGTTTGTCTCCACTAGTGGGATGAATAATGTAGGGTATCCTGTGCTTAGTTCTTCTTTGTTTAATTTGGTTAGCTAAGAGCTTGCCGGCTTTGTTCCCGGCCACGTAAAAAGTGGTACGTAGTTTCAACAGTAATTTAGCATGTTTGGCATTAAGGAAGGACCTAAGGTCATTTCTGGCTTGAAATATTTTATCGCTAATTGTTGGCGTTGGATTGGTTTTGTTTATCAGTTGTAATTTGGTTATATTGTCTAGTAGTTCTGTTAGCTGCTGTGTCCTTTGGCGTTTGGCTTGGGAACTCAACTTTTTGAGCGTGCCACGTATATATGCCTTATGGGCTGACCATATAGTAGAAGAGTGTGAGACTGACGATTCATTTAACTCAAAATATTCCTGTAAGCAGTTTTGAATGAGAGTTGTATTGCTGGGAATTGCCATTAGATGCGGGTCATTCCTCCAATTGGTAAAGCTGGAATGTGTAGGTTTGTCCCCAAGAGTGAGTGAGACAGGTGCATGGTCTGACCATGTTATGGGCTGGATGTCCATCTCAGTTGCATCTTGAAGTAGTTGCTTGTCTCCTATAAATAAATCTATTTTGGAGTAGGTGCAGTGGGGTTTCGAGAAGAATGTGAAGTCCCGTTCCATGGCGTGTTGGCACCTCCAAATATCAAACAGATAATTAGTGTGGAGAAAGTGAGTCAGAGTCGCTGGACGCGGTTTCTTGGTAGTGGGACCTTTAACGTCAATGGAGGCATCGGGTGCAAGGTCAAAGTCTCCGCATAGGACGGTTCTCCCTTGTTTGATGCCTTGCACTTCTTTCCATAGCTTGCGAAGGAAACACAGCTGGCCCAAATTTGGGGCATAGATGTTTACCATTGTGTAAATGGTATTGTTAATTTCTCCTATGAGGATGATAAATCTTCCTTGCGGGTCAGGGGTAACTGAGATTAGTTTAAATGTAACTGTGTTTTTAATAGCTATAAGTAATCCCTTCATTTTGGTTTGAGCGTTCGCCAAAAATATATTTGGGAAGTTTTTGTGAGACATGGTGGGGGATTTGTCCTGGCAGAAGTGAGTATCTTGCAGACAGAGAATGTCACAATTAAGTTTTTGCGCTTCTGACCAGAGGGAGTATCTTTTCCCTGGATGATTTAGGCCCTTAACATTTAAGGACGTGATTTTGATCGGCATGGTGAGAGGATTGTGTTGTAGAGGTGGCAGGGCAGGTGATGGTTCCCAAGAGGATCTCTATGTTGGGAAGGGGTTGGGCCGGGTGTGACCCTGAGAGGTACTGTTTGGGTGTTAGAGTGGTGTAGTAGTCAACTTACTTTTGAAAAGATGAATTGGAGGCTTCCAATAGGGATAGGTTACGAAAAAGCTGTTTTAAACGACCACTGCTGGTGAGGAGTTGGAGTAGGTTGTGGACTACAAAAGAGTCAGAAACAAATTAATACAGGGATAAACAAAATTATAACAGTAGAACAACAGTGTTACTGTACACAATAACTCGGAATAGGGGTAGAACTTTGTGTGAACGGTATATACCGCAACTTATATTGGGGTTATAAAATAAACAAAGATAGGGAGAAGGGGCAATCATGTCCCCGGGACTTTAACGGTGCTTTGGATACTAGGTGCATAAAACTGAACAAACCATATGCAACTAAATATATATATAAAAAAAACACTTTTTTATTTAACAATACATAGTAACAAAAACAAATTATTTTAATTTAAAAAAAGCAACAAATCCACTTTATTGAAAAGGCAATGGAGACCCATCAGACTAAGAATACCATTCTGTTACTCGACATGTTTCGCTCACATTCTTGAGCTTCATCAGGAGTTATGGTATATATGTAGGTCTCAACTGTGGATAACAGAAATATAAATATGAATCAACAGGGTAGATAGGAACCATGCTGCCAGTGCATGGAGAAAAACTAGTTGCATACAGCATTACACAATTTAATCAGATGTATTCGTAGATATTTACACTGCGTTACTAGAAATCACATTATGGTAAAACTGTGTTGATGCCTTAATGGTGACAAACAATACCAATAGACAAAAAAATTTAATAAATATATAAGTATAACCATCTTACCAAGCCAGTTTAAAAGAAAAATCAATATATGTTGATTGTGAATGTGGGAACGCAAAGCATCGCATTTCCACGGCTGCGCAGGTCTCCAATACCGGTGTCCTCCCAGCGTAATGGTCACAGAGGGGCTAAATGTTTCTAATGACTAGTCACAAACTGTGAATATAATAATAAAAAGCATAATCAGAAACCCCAATATGGCAATTTGCTATGCTTGAGGCAGTTGCAGGGGTTAAAAGAAACAAAATTTTTACCTTGGGTTGAATCAAAGGTGTATATAGTATAAATAAAGGGCCAATTCAACGCCTTATAGATATATATAATCGCTGGTTTCAGGGTCTCTGAATAGAGGCACCTTACCAGGGACTGGGCGCTAAGGACGCCACGATCCAGCAGCACACATACGCTGCAAAATAAAGATAAATGTACCAGGTATTAATAATAATAATCATTCATACCAGCATTGGTAGTGACAGTACATTACCTGAGGGAGATAACCGGGCAGACACGGAAGGGGAGAGGGATACAGCCTCCCCTTAGAACCGAGGAGCCTCTGACAGAGGGTGGCGGCATACACGCCGCACTAAATAGACCCGTCCATTGTGGCAGCGTCTGACGTCACCACCGCGATGTGGACAAACAGTGAGGCATTCCAATTCATGGATGCAGAGTGACAGTGGGGGGCGGGTAGAGCGTACGTGGCGTACACTGGCCTACTGCGCCTGTGCTTGGAGTTACAATACCGATCGTGTGAAAGGGGCTGAATGCGCATGCGCAAGCCAGTGGTAACACTGGCATTGGAATCTCACTCCATCTGAGGAGTCCTGCAGCGCCTCTCAGTTAAAGGGAGAAGGGCTAAGCAGTGACCAATATTTATTGGGCAAAAAACACCCAGTATCTGCCAGTTGATGGTAAAGAAACAAGTAGAAAAAATGGGGGCGTGGCCTAACTCCGGACCAAGATGGATGCTTAGACCGGGCTCTCCAGCACACAGGAGCAGCTAAAATAAGCATCTGGATCCCACAGCGCATACCTAACCATGGTAAAGGGTGACCGGAGCTCCTCATCTACCCGGGAACCGCAGGACGCAAACCAGCAACAGGTTAGCAACATCCCAGCGATGTTCCGAACGGCACAGGGTGAAGGCCTCAAAGCCGCGGCCTCGCCTAAACATCCCGTCCCGCTCGGCGGCTCCAGCCCTGCCGCGGACGGCGCGATCGGCCCCTACAACCCTGAAACACAACCGGGTCCCCCAGCACAACATCAACCTCAAGCCCTATGCCTAGCAGACTTGCAAGCAGTGGCCCTAGACATAAAAGCAACCCTAGCAGCAGCAGTCACAGACCTAAAGACTGAAATACAGACTGTAGCAGCAAGGATGGGTTCAGTAGAGCAGGCCACAGCACGCCATGCAGAAGCTATCAAACAAGTACAGAAAAATTCAGACATGCATCTTTCTCATATCATTGAGATTCACCGTCACCTGGAGGACCTCGATAACAGGAGGAGAAGACATAACATTAGAATAAGAGGAGTCCCAGAATTAGCAGATCAAAACCCAATAGAACAGACTGCTGCAGCAATCTTTAATGATCTGCTAGACAGACCCCCTGACTCTCCCATTGATTTTGAAAGAGTTCACAGAGCCCTCAGACCAAGAGGAAGAGACACTGATCCTCCAAGAGATATTATTTGCTGCTTGGTAAACTTCCCTCTGAAAGAAGCTATTCTAAAAAAAGCAAGGGAAAAAAACAGAGTCCTATTCAATGGAAATGAAATCAAGCTATTCCAAGACCTGTCAAATATTACACTACAGCAACGCAGAGCTCTGCGTCCAATTCTTGATCAATTACGTACCAGAGGAATACCGTATAGATGGAAATTTCCATTCTGTCTATCAGCATCATGGAGAGGACACACAGCACTACTGCGCACACCCGACGATCTTCAATCCTTCTGTGACACATTAAATATCCCTTCAATCGATGTCCCAGAATGGTACAATTCATTCATGATAAACGACTCCTGGATTGAAGTAACCAACAACTATACTCCCAGAGCCCAAAGGAACCGAGATCGCCGTCGCAGATCGCCATCAGCTCAACATAACAGAAGAAGACTAAACCAAGGAAGCCCTGGAATCTCACCACCCAGACGCAGGGACCGCATGGATCATCAGGATCATATGGACACCTGAACTTTATCTGTCTATAGCCGTGATGTCTATTACCCTCTGCCCAAATAGGCATCTTCAACTAAGCTATAATAATATGGGGATACAACCCCCAGAGGAAACAGAAACAAGAAGATTAACAGACTTCTATCCAAACACAGAGATCCAAGTTTTCAGTTAAGAGAAAAAAAGGAAAAAAAAAAAGAGAAAAGAAAAAAGGTTGACTGTTAACTTTTATTTATCCCCAGTTTTTTCTTTTTTCTCCTACCCATTTACATTTATGATACATACCTAAGTCAAGGCAAGTATACCATCCTCTAAAAATACTCGAAAATGTAAAACTACTTTGGGGAAAAAACATTATTTTGATGGTATGTTCAATAAGATATGATCTATGGAAAATGATAGTAAATATTGTAATTTATGCTACCACTCTGATACTCGGGTAATCTGAGATGAAGGGAAAATATATAAATAAATGAATAAATAAATAAAAAAATAAAAAATAAAAAATAAAAAAAATTAATAGACAAAAATAATAAAAAAATAAATAAAAATAAAACAAATAAAAAATAAATACTCACAAACTCGGTTACCGAGTATCAGACATGTTAGATACTCCAAAATTGCAATGTCTACATACACTGGTCAACCCAGATAATAAACGAAATTCTAAATGAACATAATCAAAGTTTGATTTGAAATATCCTCTATTATAAAAAGAAGAGGAGAGTTTTTAGTAGCTTGTGACTTATATTCACAGATCCAAGCTAAAGTTACATCTAGTTTGTTCAAACACAGCTTACGTTAATATTACTTCATTCTGTTGTTCGATTAAATCTAGTGCAGAGGAAACGTATCACGGTGGATTATATTAAAGGCCTTCAAAAATCCAAGGTCCATGTTATTTAATTCTAAGGCACTCAACCACTGCCCCAATGAACACATAAGGGAAGGTGCTATATAACCCACTGATAACACCCTCAATCAAGTAGAGGTATCAAACATAATAAAACAACAAGCATCTCATTAAGCCACCGTGGTGCCTTTCATTTGTATCTGATGAAAATAGAAATAAAAAAAGTTACAGGTATTAGACACACTCAATAGAAGATTTAACAGTTGCCTAATTCAGTATGGTATAATTTCTTGATAACCTATGACCTCTATCTAACCCCCCTTTTTTCTTCTTAACTTTTTCTTTGTTTTATTTGTACATCTCATTTTCCATTCATAGATTATGCACTGTTCTTCTTGAATTTACAATATGTTATTGAATACAAGGGCTCCCTCTAGCGGCCAAAAGGCATAATTGTAACAGCTGATCTCAACAATTTCTGACCTGAAGAACTCTACTCATAATATGGCATAGGTTTATGTGTTACCCCATAAACACACAAAAGTTCAACACACCCTAGCCCACAAAGTATATTAAACCTTAATTATCGTAATATAGGTATATTTTATGAAATGCAATAAAATATAGCAGATCCCCGAATTATTAAAACATTATATTATGCTAGCTGCTCCGAAGTGCTTGAAAACAGTAACAAGTAAGAAAGGATTGTTTTATCTCATACTGCATATTAAAAAGAAAAAGAGAAGCAGTATAAGAATTCATCTTGCCTTACTTAGACCTCGAACCCACACAAAGGGTAAGAAATTTTTCTGCTCTTTGACCTTTCCGGATCCCTTTTTTTTTTTTTTTTTTTTTTTTTTAAGGGTAGACTAGCTGGTCTAACCTACCTCCGGAACATATACCCCTTCCATCTATAGTTGGGGTTTTTCCCCCCCTTTTTTTTTTTTTTTTTTTCTCCTTCCTTTCCCTCCCTTCCCCAATCTTAAGTAATCTTTCTAGACTAACGTAAAGACGAACAGATATAATAATCAGATCCTCCATAACATAGATCAGTATCACAATACCAACATCTTTAAATCCAGTTTTTCGAAAAACTACCTCCAAAATGCCTATCCAAAATCAACAGAAAATTTCTTCAACAATAAAATTACTCTCAATAAATGCAAAAGGACTCAACATACCGGAAAAAAGAACCAAATTTTTTAATGAATTCCATAAACAGAAAGCAAATATCATTTGCATACAAGAAACCCACTTTAAATCTGACAAAATTCCAAAAATACAAGACAAAAGATTTCCAACAGCTTTTCACGCCACCAATCCAGAAGGGAAAACTAAAGGAGTGTCAATTTTGATATCTAAACAAACTCCAATTCAGATCCATGATACAATGCTTGATCCAGGGGGAAGATACATATTTTTGAAGGGTAAGATAGGGCCACATCCCATAACCATAGCAAATGTTTACGCCCCTAACTCAAAACAGGTGGCTTTCTTTCGCAAGATAAAAGACCTGTTAACGACTTTCAAATCAGGCATTCTTATTCTTGGGGGAGATTTCAACACTCCCTTAAACCCCCTCATTGACACTTCAAGTGGTACATCGAGCCTTCCCTATAAAGCACTGAAACAAATCAAAATTCAATTTAAGGAACTAATGCTGCACGACGCCTGGAGAACTCTAAACCCTCAAACCAAAGATTTCACCTATTTCTCCTCTGTCCATCAAAAATACTCTAGAATAGACTATTTTTTTCTCTCACAACCTGACCTCGACCTACTGACCCATTCCACAATCGAAACCATGACTCTTTCTGATCATCACCCGATAACCTTGACACTGACCTTTCCGGAAAAAAAGACGATTACTAAAACCTGGAGACTTAACACCACCATACTAAAAGATCCCATAGATGTATTACATTTTAATAATACACTAAAAGAATACTTCTCACAAAATGAAAATGATGAGACTTCTGTAATCACACAATGGGAGGCGCACAAATGCGTAATTAGAGGAGAATTTATCAAAAAACTAGCCAATTTAAAGAAAGAACAACAATCCAAAATAAAATCACTGATAGAACAAATCCACAAATTAGAAATAGCACACAAAAGAACTGTTGCACTCTCAACATTTGAGGAGTTAACAAAAGCACGAACAGCACTATCAGAAGAAATTAACATGAAAACCAAAAGACAATATATCCTAAGACATAAGATATATTATGAACAAGGAAATAAGAGTGGGAAATTATTGGCAAAAGCAGTTCAAAATAAGAAAGTTGCTTCCACTATACATCAAATAAGAGATAAACAAGGTACACCACACTCGTCGAATGAGGAGATTGCTAAACAGTTCGAAAATTATTATCAATCCCTATACAACATCCCTTCCAATCCTAGATGCCCACATAACACAGACAAGAGAACAAAACTCATTCAAGACTTCCTAGAGAAATACAGTCCCCCTCAAATAGCAGGAAACATAGCTCAAGAGCTTGAAGCCCCTATATCAGGCCCAGAGTTCGATAGAGCTATAAAGGATATGAAAATAGGCAAAGCCCCAGGACCAGATGGACTACCCCTACAATATTACAAGACATTCACCAATATACTGAAACCAAGATTTCTAAAAACCTTCCAATCACTACATACTGAACAACAGCCCCCAAAACAATTACTAGAAGCTCACATAACTGTAATTCCCAAAGAAGGAAAAGATTCTAATTTAGTCACTAATTACAGACCAATTTCACTGATCAATGTAGACGTAAAAATGCTAAAATACTAGCTAACAGACTCTTACCCCTATTAACCTCCCTTATTTCTTTGGATCAGGTGGGATTTATTCCAGGGAGAGAGGGACGCGACAATACAATCAAAGCACTAAACATAAATCATTGGTTAACAACCAATAAGAAACAGGGATTTTTTCTCTCCCTGGATGCTGAAAAGGCGTTCGACAGAGTGGCCTGGGACTTCATTGACGCAGTATTAAAACATATAGGAATTATGCCTCTAATGAGATCATACATTAGAGCATTATACTCAAATCCAACAGCACGAGTTCGTGTCAACGGCCACCTGTCGAACGCCTTCCACTTACGAAATGGTACTAGACAGGGATGCCCTCTATCCCCACTCTTGTTCGTCCTCACACTAGAACCGTTACTAAATAAAATCAGATCAAATCCAGACATTAAGGGAATAGAAATCCAAAATCACACATATAAAGTCGCAGCTTTTGCGGATGATATGCTCCTTTTCCTCTCAGAACCGCACATCTCTATACCCAATCTTATACAAGATCTAGAACACTTTCAACTACTATCAAATCTAAAAATTAATCACTCCAAATCTAATGCCCTCAATATCTCTCTAACCCCAAGTTCAGTACAAATTAGCCAAAAAAACTTCTCCTTCTCATGGGCCAAACACAGTATTACATACCTCGGAATTGAAATTCCTACAAATCTAAATAATCTCTTTAAACTTAATTTCACCCCTATCCTAAAAGAAACGCATGATGATTTAAAAAGATGGAACTCACTAAACGTATCGTGGTTTGGACGTGCTTCCCTAATAAAAATGACAATTCTGCCCCGATTCCTATACGTGATGCAAACAATTCCCATTAGACTACCAACGACATTCTTTGAATCCTTTCGCAAAGCCTGTTCTACCTTCATATGGAAAGGCAAGTCTCCCAGAATCAAATTCACTAGATTAAATCTACCCAAAAATAAGGGGGGAATTGCATTACCTGACCTAAAGAAATATCACCAGGCTGCCCTCTTAGCTCGAATAGTAGATTGGAACATCCATAACACAGTGAAAGACTGGGTATCTTTAGAACAAAAACAATTCTCCCAACAGCTTAAATCTCTTCCATGGATTCATCCAAAAAATCACTCAAAAGATATCAAAACTCACCCCCTAATAGGCCCCACATTAGAAACCTTTCGAAACACCTTTAAAAGAATAAACTCCTCTCCTTGGCTTAGCCCCCTCACACCGCTTAGAAATAACCCAGACTTCCCTCCGGGGCTAGAACAAAATTTCCTTGCAAATTCATGGCCGCATAAAGAAATTCTAGTCAGTGACTTTTTTCAAAATAAGAGACTTCTATCTAGAGAAGAAATAAACAAAAACAACAACCCTAACCAAATTTCACAGTGGAACTATTTGCAAATCAGACATTTTTTGACCAGAAATGAGACAGCCCAATCATGGACAAGACAACTCACAAAGTTAGAGGAACTATGCACAAGAAAAACCCCACAAAGACACATTATATCTACTCTCTACAATTCACTTTTTGGGGACAAAACTGAGTTCTCCAGTGCGTCGTGCCAAGTATGGGAACAAGAGCTTGATTTATCTCTTTCAGAAGAGGATTGGGAAACAATATACATGCATGCTCATAAAGGATCTCTTAATGTAGCCACCCAGGAGTGTGGCTTCAAAATAATTACCAGGTGGTACAGAACTCCTGCCCTACTACACAAAATCTCTCCAAGCATCTCAGACAGATGCTGGAGATGCAAACAAGAAGAAGGCTCTATGCTCCATATCTGGTGGTCATGCCCCCTAATACAAAACTTTTGGAAAATGGTTCATGAAACCATTACCTCACTCACTTCAGAGAACATAAGTTTTAATCCAGCACAATACCTCCTTCACTACAATTCAATCCCCAAAAAACAATATTTAAAATCTTTACCCATGTTCATGATAAATGCAGCAAGACACTGTATCCCTTGCCACTGGCGCTCAAACTCTATTCCATCGAAAAAAGAATGGTTCCGGAGAATAAACAATATAGAAAAGATAGAAGAACTTATAAGTATTTCCCAGGAGAGGATTTCTAATTTTACATCAACATGGTACAACTGGATTGAATTAAAAAATTCACAGTCTTACAAAGCTATTATTAATTAATTAATTAATAAAAAGATTCCTTCACCAAAACAAGGCATACACAGAAAAACCAAAGAGAATACTAGACTACTATAATAAATAAATAGTCTTTATTCACCCCTTCCCCCCCCCCCCTTTTTTTTTTTTTTACTATTATTTTTCTATTGCCTTTCCATACCTCTCCATACTCATATAATGAGTTAATTCACCTTAATACTCATTAAGCAAATAAGTTTAAATATGTAATATGTATATGCTTTAAATATAGTTATTAATACTGTCCAAATCATCTTGATATTACTATTGTTTGTGTAATCCACTTTAACCCAAATGTTACTCAGATGACTATGTGACTTTGCTATACTTCATTTATATGACAAAGTTGTATTACATTTATTTGTTCAATCAATAAAAACTTTATGAAACAAAAAAAAGAAAAAATGAATGACTTAAAAATAGTTTGGTCTAAGACACGGAACGGAATCAATCACATAGCTGCTAATATAGTTGGAAAGGCCAAACAAGGGCAAATACAGCAGTGAAATGGGTAAAGATCAATAGTCCCTACAGCTGCCCGTTTTTTGCATCCAGTAGGAATGTGCGCCTCTAGGGCTACCAGGGTTGAGTGATTGATTACTCACAGAACCCCTGGGTGCCCCTGGTGTCCGTGTGAACCAAAGAAGAAGGGAGAGAGACCATGCAGAGGAGACCGGCTGCAAAATCCATTGCTGAATCAACTGATTGTGTACCAAACATAAAGCAGGCCTGGAAAGAGGGTATAATGCACACTTAGGAGCAAAATAGCAAAGAAGGCAATGGAAAAAGTACAATGATTAAATTCTGCACACTAACACAATACATTTGCAAACAGATCAAATATAGATATAGACACGAATCTAATACACTGAAATAAATCAAATAAGATGGAAGAGGAAAAGAAAGAAAAGGAAAAAAGGAGGAAAACAATGGAAAAGGGTTGGGGCGAAGAAAAAAGGGAAGAAAAGAAAACAGGAGATATGAACCTACAAGGGGTATGGAGAAATCTCATGTCCAAAACACCATTGGTCAATATAAACTTATAAAAACGGTTTGAAGCTAAAGGCATCATTGAGGCCTGGATGTTTCAAAGCCGAGAGGTCATGAATGCAGCGGACCTCCCGTTGTAAGAGTAGCTTATCGTAGTTGCCCCCTCTCTCCCCGGGGGGGGATATACTCGAAGGCATAAAAGTGCATTTTACTGCTGTCGAAGTTATGATATAGACCCATATGTCGACTGATTGGGGTTTCCATTTTCTTCTTGTGGACCAGGGACACATGGTCCCTGATTCTACAGAAGAAGGGACGTTTTGTTTTGCCAACATAGAAGCTCTGGCATTCGCATATCATGATATATATGATTCCAATAGATTGGCAAGTGACAGAGAAGCTTGGTTTGAAGAGACGACCATTGGGGAGCATGATACTCCTGGCAGCGTATATAAATCTGCAGAACTGACATTTATGACAGGGCCTGCAGCCCTTTCTGGATTCAGGTGGTGAATTGATATTAGTATCATGGTGGCTATGCACCAACGCATCTCGAAGAGAGCGAGAGCGCCTGAATGTAATTTCTGGGTAGACTTTTAGATGTTTCGAGACTTTGTCGTCCCCCATGAGGAGATACCAATATTTCTGAATAATATCTCAAACTTGTTTCTGTTAACCCGAGAATCTAGTAATTATTCGAACATTGGAGTCACTTTCCTTGGGCTTTACTCGATGTATGAGCACAGATCTGTTTTGCTTTTTAGCTTTCAGATAGGCTCTTTTTAGGCACTTATTGCTGTAGCCCCATTTGCGTAAACGGGACTGAAGCAGTTTGGCCTCCTTCTCAAAGTCAGCATCGTCACTGCAGTTCCGTCTGACTCTGAGATACTGTCCATATGGCAAGTTGTTGATTAGAGGAACGGGGTGGGAACTGGTGGCATGGAGTAATGAATTTCCAGCCGATGGTTTACGGTATAGGGTGGTCCTAACTCTTCCATCCTCGTTAACTAGAATTTGGACATCTAGAAAAGTCAAGTGATGTTGACTTACAACTTCAAATTAAATCTATTGGTCTTAAGACTGTCCAAGAATGAAAGGAGGGTGTTTTTACTTCCATGCCATATGAAAAAAATGTCGCCACACCGGTATGCGTTCGAAGTACACCTGTATATCATCCCTGTAAAAAGTTCACCCTCCCACACCCCCAGGTACAGGTTGGCATACGATGGGGCACATTTTGTCCCCATCGCTACCCCCTGCACCTGGAGGTAGTGGGAGCCACCAAAAAGAAAGATGTTATTAGACAAAATAAAACGAAGCAGGTCCAGAATGAACTGGTTGTATTGCGCCGAAAAATCGGGATTCTCAGAGATGAAGCCCTCTACAACTTCCAGCCCCAGATCATGGAGGATGGAGTTGTAGAGGGCCTCCACATTCAATGCCACCAACCAAGAATCAGGGGGCACATAGATCCCATCCAAGACACGAAGGAGATCCCCAGTATCCTGGAGGTACGATGTGAGTCCTTCCACATGGGGTCTCAAAAAGTCATCCACAAGTTTGCTGGCCATTTCTGTGAGTGATCCATTTCCGGATACTATAGGCCTTCCTGGGGGATTTCTAGTATCTTTGTGTATCTTTGGTAGCGCATAGAGGGTAGGAGTGTGAGGTGACAATACATTAAGGAACTCCCAGGTGTTTTTACTTATGAGACCTTTGTGGTATGCTGTGCCTATCAGATGTTTATATTTGGTGATGGTTAGGGTAAGGTGACTGGAAGAGACCTTTCGATACCAATGATGATTCTGGACTATAGCCAGGACCATGGTTTCATAGTGGTTTCTGTCCATAATAACCAGGTTTCCCCCCTTATCAGAGGGCTTGATCATGATGTCTCTGTTATTTTGTAACAGTTTAAGGGCCTCCAGTTGTGAATTTGTTAAGTTGGAACGGGACATGTCTTTCCATTTAGTTTGAGTAATTTCTTTAGTCACCTGGTTGGTGAATGCCCATATATTTGGATTCCCTTGAAGGGTAGGGAAGGTACGGGATTTGGGCTTGTATTCCCTGGGTTGGCATACAGTCCTAGAAGGGGGAGCGGTGGAAATGGAGGATGGGGGTGTGTGAGGAGAGGGGTCGGGGATGGAAACAAGGGAGTCGGCCTCCAAAAGGTCAATCTCCTCCAGGCCCCTCTCCTCCCACAGCTCCATCAGCTCCTCTATGGCTCGAATGTCTGCAATGGTCATGCCTTCCCAGTCAGAGCTGGTCGAGGCCGGATCCTTGGCAGGTGTGTTGGATTTGTCAAATAAAACTTTAAACATTAATTTTCTAGAAAAAAGATTAATATCTGTCAGGTACTCACCAAGGCCGAGTTGCTGAGAGAGGCTCCCCTTGCAGCTGGGCACACGATACCCTCTGGAAGTGGCACAGCGGGTATTGGGCACGAAGAAGCACGGGTCGCCAGCGGGTAGTAGAGGAGCTGGGCGATTCTTCAAGCAGGGAAGAGATCCATGCTGGGTAGCTGAGCCGGGTACCGGGTAGACTGTCAGCTTTCTTCTTATCAAAGATGTCCAGGAATTCATGGTATGCTGCTGGGACATGTTGGAGATTATCCGGTACTGGTTGTAACGTTAGACATGGAACCGTTCTGTCGTATTTTGGTGAAAAGCAGTGTTGAGAGCAGTACATGGAAGAGAAGAGGACTTCTTTCTTGCTCCAGTTTATCTGAGGATCATGGGCCTGCAACCATGGAAACCCCAAAATGATGGGAAACATAGGTGAACTTATAATGTCAAAGCAAAGAAATTCGGAATGATCAGAGTCTATATGAGTGAGGATAGGCTTCGTTTCCTGTGTGACAGGCCCAGAACAGGGTAGGGATCCATCTGCCAGATGGATTTGTAGCTGTTGCTCCTTAACTCGGAGAGGGATGTGCAGGTTTTGGGCCAAAGATGCATCGAAGAAGCAACTGCAGGCTCCTGAGTCAACGATGGCTGGTAACCGGACCTTCTCTTCCGCCACCTGCAATGAGATCATGAGGACAAGATGAGACTGGCTTGAACTAGCGACTTGAAAGTTTGTGGCAGACCGAGTGCGGTACTTACTGGGTCTCACAGGGCAGTTGTTTAAGAAGTGACCGGCTCCTCCACAATATAGACAAAGGTTGGCCTGGCGCCGGCGGAGCTTTTCATCAGGAGAAAGTGGGGGTTGAACTAGACCCAGTTGCATGGGCTCACCATGAGAGGATGACGAAGAAGTTGTAGGGGGTGCAGGAACAGGTGGTACCCGTGGCATCATCCAAGTGGGCCTTGGAGACTGGAAACGCTCGCTGCGACGTTCCCGGAGGCGTCTGTCCAGTTTAGTAGCGAGCTGGATCAGGTCTTCTAGAGAGGCCGGGGTATCTACTCGAGCCAGTTCATCCTTTAGGATCTCAGAGAGTCCCTGGCGATACTGATATTTTAATGCAGCCTCGTTCCAGCTGGTGTCCCCTGACCATTTTCGAAATTCCACAGTGTAATCTTCCACTGGTCTTTTTCCCTGGGTCAGGGTATGCAGGACGGACTCAGCCGTGGCAGTACGCTGAGGATCGTCGTATAGCTGGGCCATGGAAACAAAAAATGCATCTGCAGAGTCAAGGAGGGGACTCTTTTGCTCAAGGAGGTTGTGAGCCCAGGATTGCGGTTCGTCAGAAAGCAAAGAGATAATAAACCCCACTTTCACAGTCTCAGAATAAAAAGTCCTGGGTTGAAGGGCAAAGTATAGTAAGCAAGCGTTTCTAAATGCCCTGTACTTCTTCCGGTTACCGGAGAATCGTTCAGGAATGGGAACCCTGGGTTCAGGTAAGGCCATTACTGCTGCAGAAGCCGGGTTGGCTTGATCCCGAGAGGAAGATGTTCCACTGGCAGATGCTGATGCGGCGTCCGAGGGGTTAGGAAATGTGGTTAGATGTTGCAGACGACCCTCAATCTGAAAGTAGCCATCTTGGCGTCTCTGGACAGCCTGGGTGAGGGCTGTGACTTGCTGGCAGAGTGCCTCAAGGGGAGAGCCAGCTCTGTCGGCCTCGCTCATGGCTGGTTTGTATTGTCAGGTACTCACCAAGGCCGAGTTGCTGAGAGAGGCTCCCCTTGCAGCTGGGCGCACAATACCCTCTGGAAGTGGCACAGCGGGTATTGGGCACGAAGAAGCACGGGTCGCCAGCAGGTAGTAGAGGAGCTGGGCGATTCTTCAAGCAGGGAAGAGATCCGTGCTGGGTAGCTGAGCCGGGTACTGGGGGTCAACCACAAGGCAGACGTCTGGAAGTAGGCCGAGGGTCAAACACCGGTATGCAAGTAGGCAAAAGTCCAACACTGGGTAAGGTTGAGACAAAGTCCAAGAACAGGCCGGGGGTCAAACACAGATGGTCAGACAGGCAGATAATCCACAGTAGGGTGAGGCAGAGGCAGGTCCAGGAGCAGGCCGACGGTCAAACACAGGTAATCAGGCAGGCAGATAATCCACAGTAGGGTAAGGCAGAAGCAAGTCCAGGAGCAGGCCGAGGGTCAAACACGGGTAGTCAGGCAGGTAGCGAAGTCCAGAAGGCAGCCGAGGGTCAAGCACAAGAGAGGTTCAAGCAGAGTCGGGGTTGGTCCGGGTCACAACGGGTAGGCACAGGTACACAGGATTCAGGAGCAGGTTACAGGAGCTGAAAAGACAAACCAGCAACAAAACACAGGCATTACTGTCTTTATATAGGCCCGCCAGGGGAACGTCCCGATGTGCGTGACCGCGTTCGTAATGATGCACTGCATCGTGCACCCACGTGAGCTGATCCGTTCGGAACACGCGCTTGTACCCGCTGACTGTGAGACGGTGCGTGCCGATGTGCAATTCTACCACGCAGACGCATGGGGAAATGCCTATACTGACAGGCCCTGATTCTGGCATTTCCCTGACAATATCTTTGATTAATTCAAATTGATCTATTCTTTGAACCGGGCAGAAAGTTAGACCGAGCTTAAGTACAGATATTTGTTCACTGGAAAGGGGGTAGGAGGAAAGATTTATGACTTCAAATTGGTTCTCGGCATTTTCGGATTCAATTGGTCTGCAATCCCCACCTTTCTGGAATCCGTGACAGGTTGGGAGAAAATCGGTGCTGGGCAAAAATCAGATTGTGAGGGCACAGGATTGACATTGCTTACCTGTGAGATTACAGATGGTGTGAGGGAAGTGTTAGTAAGAGAAGTGCTCGAGTGAACATCACTGTGACCCGATGCGTGGGTTGCTGAATTTTTAGCCATACTTGCACAAGTGATCATAGGGGCTTTTGTGCTCGGGGTGCGTCTTACAGTGCCCGTAGTTCTATTATCCTTGTTGTATTTGGTTACTTCCTGAGTTCTAATACTTCTCATGTCATGTACCTGAGAGGAGGAAGCAGAAGAGATAGATGAGTCTGAATCGTTGGGTTCACTGGAAGGCTGTTTAGGATTACGCATTTGGTTATTGCGTTTTTTGAACTTGTTGTTTTTTTGGCCCCAGTGATATGCTTGTTTATTGTCATATGCCAACTTATCCCTAACAAATTTCTTTTCCTTTGTTTTCAAGATCTCTGTGACATATCCCTCTAGGTCTGTATTAAGGGTGCCCTCCCGTGTAGGGAAAAGGTCATTCAGAGTAATTGATTGATTGTCTACATATAGTTTCTCAATCAATCTATTACTCTGAATGACCTTTTCCCTACACGGGAGGAAAAGAAATTTGTTAGGGATAAGTTGGCATATGACAATAAACAAGCATATCACTGGGGCCAAAAAAACAACAAGTTCAAAAAACGCAATAACCAAATGCGTAATCCTAAACAGCCTTCCAGTGAACCCAACGATTCGGACTCATCTATCTCTTCTGCTTCCTCCTCTCAGGTACATGACATGAGAAGTATTAGAACTCAGGAAGTAACCAAATACAACAAGGATAACGGAACTACGGGCACTGTAAGACGCACCCCGAGCACAAAAGCCCCTATGATCACTCGTGCAAGTATGGCTAAAAATTCAGCAACCCACGCACCGGGTCACAGTGATGTTCACTCGAGCACTTCTCTTACTAACACTTCCCTTACACCATCTCTAATCTCACAGGTAAGCAATGTCAATCCTGTGCCCTCACAATCGGATTTTCGCCCAGCACCGATTTTCTCCCAACCTGTCATGGATTCCAGAAAGGTGGGGATTGCAGACCAATTGAATCCGAAAATGCAGAGAACCAATTTGAAGTCATAAATCTTTCCTCCTACCCCCTTTCCAGTGAACAAATATCTGTACTTAAGCTCGGTCTAACTTTCTGCCCGGTTCAAAGAATAGATCAATTTGAATTAATCAAAGATATTAATCTTTTTTCTAGAAAATTAATGTTTAAAGTTTTATTTGACATATCCAACACATCTGCCAAGGATCCGGTCTCGACCAGCTCTGACTGGGAAGGCATGACCATTGCAGACATTGGAGCCATGGAGGAGCTGATGGAGCTGTGGGAGGAGGGGGGCCTGGAGGAGATTGAACTTTTGGAGGCCGACTCCCTTGTTTCCATCCCCGGCCCCTCTCCTCACACACCCCCATCCTCCGTTTCCACCGCTCCCCCTTCTAGGACTGTATGCCAACCCAGGAAATACAAGCCCAAATCCCGTACCTTCCCTACCCTTCAAGGGAATCCAAATATATGGGCCTTCACCAACCAGGTGACTAAAGAAATTACTCAAACTAAATGGAAAGACATGTCCCATTCCAACTTAACAAATTCACAACTGGAGGCCCTTAAACTGTTACAAAATAACAGAGACATCGTAATCAAGCCCTCTGATAAGGGGGGAAACCTGGTTATTATGGACAGAAACCACTATGAAACCATGGTCCTGGCTATAGTCAAGAATCATCATTGGTATCGAAAGGTCTCTTCCAGTCACCTTACCCTAACCATCACCAGATATAAACATCTGATAGGCACAGCATACCACAGAGGTCTCATAAGTAAAAACACCTGGGAGTTCCTTAATGTATTGTCACCTCGCACTCCTACCCTCTATGCGCTACCAAAGATACACAAAGATACTAGAAATCCCCCAGGAAGGCCTATAGTATCCGGAAATGGATCACTCACAGAAATGGCCAGCAAACTTGTGGATGACTTTTTGAGACCCCATGTGGAAGGACTCACATCGTACCTCCAGGATACTGGGGATCTCCTTCGTGTCTTGGATGGGATCTATGTGCCCCCTGATTCTTGGTTGGTGGCATTGGATGTGGAGGCCCTCTACAACTCCATCCCCCATGATCTGGGGCTGGAAGTTGTAGAGGGCTTCATCTCTGAGAATCCCGATTTTTCGGCGGAATACAACCAGTTCATTGTGGACCTGCTTCGTTTTATTTTGTCTAATAACATCTTTCTTTTTGGTGGCTCCCACTACCTCCAGGTGCAGGGGGTAGCGATGGGGACAAAATGTGCCCCATCATATGCCAACCTGTACCTGGGGGGGGTGGGAGCGTGAACTTTTTTACAGGGATGATATACAGGTGTACTTCGAATGCATACCGGTGTGGCGACGCTTCATCGACGACATTTTTTTCATATGGCATGGAAGTAGAAACACCCTCCTTTCGTTCTTGGACAGTCTTAAGACCAATAGATTTAATTTGAAGTTTACCTTTGATGTAAGTCAACATCACTTGACTTTTCTAGATGTCCAAATTCTAGTTAACGAGGATGGAAGAGTTAGGACCACCCTATACCGTAAACCATCGGCTGGAAATTCATTACTCCATGCCACCAGTTCCCACCCCGTTCCTCTAATCAACAACTTGCCATATGGACAGTATCTCAGAGTCAGACGGAACTGCAGTGACGATGCTGACTTTGAGAAGGAGGCCAAACTGCTTCAGTCCCGTTTACGCAAATGGGGCTACAGCAATAAGTGCCTAAAAAGAGCCTATCTGAAAGCTAAAAAGCAAAACAGATCTGTGCTCATACATCGAGTAAAGCCCAAGGAAAGTGACTCCAATGTTCGAATAATTACTAGATTCTCGGGTTAACAGAAACAAGTTTGAGATATTATTCAGAAATATTGGTATCTCCTCATGGGGGACGACAAAGTCTCGAAACATCTAAAAGTCTACCCAGAAATTACATTCAGGCGCTCTCGCTCTCTTCGAGATGCGTTGGTGCATAGCCACCATGATACTAATATCAATTCACCACCTGAATCCAGAAAGGGCTGCAGGCCCTGTCATAAATGTCAGTTCTGCAGATTTATATACGCTGACAGGAGTATCATGCTCCCCAATGGTCGTCTCTTCAAACCAAGCTTCTCTGTCACTTGCCAATCTATTGGAATTGTATACATCATGATATGCGAATGCCAGAGCTTCTATGTTGGCAAAACAAAACGTCCCTTCTTCTGTAGAATCAGGGACCATGTGTCCCTGGTCCACAAGAAGAAAATGGAAACCCCAATCAGTCGACATATGGGTCTATATCATAACTTCGACAGCAGTAAAATGCACTTTTATGCCCTTGAGTATATCCCCCCCGGGGAGAGAGGGGGCAACTACGATAAGCTACTCTTACAACAGGAGGTCCGCTGGATTCATGACCTCTCGGCTTTGAAACATCCAGGCCTCAATGATGCCTTTAGCTTCAAACCGTTTTTATAAGTTTATATTGACCAATGGTGTTTTGGACATGAGATTTCTCCATACCCCTTGTAGGTTCATATCTCCTGTTTTCTTTTCTTCCCTTTTTTCTTCGTCCCAACCCTTTTCCATTGTTTTCCTCCTTTTTTCCTTTTCTTTCTTTTCCTCTTCCATCTTATTTTATTTATTTCAGTGTATTAGATTTGTGTCTATATCTATATATGATCTGTTTGCAAATGTATTGTGTTAGTGTGCAGAATTTAATCATTGTACTTTTTCCATTGTCTTCTTTGCTATTTTGCTCCTAAGTGTGCATTATACCTTCTTTCCAGGCCTGCTTTATGTTTGGTACACAATCAGTTGATTCAGCAATGGATTTTGCAGCCGGTCTCCTCTGCATGGTCTCTCTCCCTTCTTCTTTGGTTCACACAGACACCAGGGGCACCCAGGGGTTCTGTGAGTAATCAATCACTCACCCCTGGTAGCCCTAGAGGCGCACAATACTACTGGATGCAAAAAACGGGCAGCTGTAGGGACTATTGATCTTTACCCATTTCACTGCTGTATTTGCCTCGTTTGGCCTTTCCAACTATATTAGCAGCTATGTGATTGATTCCGTTCCGTGTCTTAGACCAAACTAATTTTAAGTCATTCATTTTTTCTATTTTTTTCTTTACCATCAACTGGCAGATACTGGCTGTTTTTTGCCCAATAAATATTGGTCACTGCTTAGCCCTTCTCCCTTTAACTGAGAGGCGCTGCAGGACTCCTCAGATGGAGTGAGATTCCAATGCCAGTGTTACCACTGGCTTGCGCATGCGCATTCAGCCCCTTTCACACGATCGGTTTTGTAGCTCCAAGCACAGGCGCAGTAGGCCAGTGTATGTCACGTACGCTCTACCCGCCCCCCACTGTCACTCTGCATCCATGAATTGGAATGCCTCACTGTTTGTCCGCATCGCGGCGGTGACGTCAGATGCCGCCGCGATGGACGGGTCTATTTAGTGCGGCGTGTATGCCGCCACCCTCTGTCAGAGGCTCCTCGGTTCTAAGGGGAGGCTGTATCCCTCTCCCCTTCCATGTCTGCCCGGTTATCTCCCTCAGGTAATGGATTTCCATCACTATTGTGCCTTGTACTGTCACTACCAATGCTGGTATGAATGATTATTATTAAAACCTGGTACATTTATTTTTATTTTGCAGCGTATGTGTGCTGCTGGATCGTGGCGTCCTTAGCGTCCAGTCCCTGGTAAGGTGCCTCTATTCAGAGACCCTGAAACCAGCGATTCTATATTTCAATAAGGCGTTGAATTGGCCCTTTATTTATACTATATACACCTTTGATTCAACCCAAGGTAAAAATGTTGTTTCTTTTAACCCCTGCAACTGCCTCAAGCATTGCAATTGCCATATTGGGGTTTCTGATTATGCTTTTTATTATTATATTCACAGTTTGTGACTAGTCATTAGAAACATTTAGCCCCTCTGTGACCATTACGCTGGGAGGACACCGGTATTGGAGACCTGCGCAGCTGTGGAAATGCGATGCTTTGCGTTCCCACATTCACAATCAACATATATTGATTTTTCTTTTAAACTGGCTTGGTAAGATGGTTATACTTATATATTTATCAAATTTTTTTGTCTATTGGTATTGTTTGTCACCATTAAGGCATCAACACAGTTTTACAATAATGTGATTTCTAGTAACGCAGTGTAAATATCTACGAATACATCTGATTGAATTGTGTAATGCTGAATGCAAATAGTTTTTCTCCATGCACTGGCAGCATGGTTCCTATCTACCCTGTTGATTCATATTTATATTTCTGTTATCCACAGTTGAGACCTACATATATACCATACCTCCTGATGAAGCTCAAGAATGTGAACGAAACATGTCGAGTAACAGAATGGTATTCTTAGTCTGAGGGGTCTCCATTGCCTTTTCAATAAAGTGGATTTGTTGCTTTTTTAAATTAAAATAATTTGTTTTTGTTACTATGCATTGTTAAAAAAGTTTTTTTTTTTATATATATATTTAGTTGCATATGGTTTGTTCAGTTTTATGCACCTAGTATCCAAAGCACCGTTAAAGTCCCGGGGACGTGATTGCCCCTTCTCCCTATCTTTGTTTATTTTATTTCGTATATGGGATGTGGTGCTAAGGGAAAACTATTCCTGTCCTCCATACACCAGATTAGGGTTTATTAGGTTACTCAAAGAAAGAGGGCTCCGACGGACGTTCCAGGGCTTGTACGTAGGCCTGGAGTTATAGAGACGGTTCAGGTGGTCATTTCAGCAGGAGGGTCAAAGTCATCCCAATTACCAGTGTTGTGGTTGCGATGATTGCGGTTAGGTTGGCGTTGTTCCAGTGGTTCTAAGATGTGCCATTGGCGCAGTAGTGAGAGGCCTTCATCCAGGTTGCGGACAGAGAAGGACTTATTGTCCCTGGTGATGATTAGTTTAACTGGGTGGCCCCACTTATATTGAATTTGGTGATTCCGGAGTGGTTTAGTGATAGTGGAAAGATTCTTGCATTGCAAAATGGTGTATTTAGATAAATCCGCAAAGAAAGCCAGGGCGGCATATGGCTGAGGGTATTTGGTAGGATTCCTCGTGGCACGCAAAAATGTTTCCTTTACATGAAAAAAATGTATGCGGACAATAGTGTCTCTTGGTATATTGTCTGCTAGATGCGGCGGTTTTGGCAGGCGGTGTATGCGATCGACAATCAGCTCACCTGGAGGGGTGTCAAGGAGGAAAGTAGAGAGTAGCTGTGTGAAGTAATCTTTTAGTGCAGATTGTGGGACGGATTCTGGTATACCTCTTATTTTTAAATTGTTCCTTCTGGAATGGTCTTCCAAATCTGCTATTTTGGCCTTCATCCATTCTCTGTCCTCTGCTTCTTCCCCTTGTGCATCCACTAAGCTGTTGAAGGAAGATGTCACTTCTCCCATTTTAGATTCTATGGTGGTGACTCTGTCTCCTAGATATGACACTTCGGATCCAAAATTGTGAATCAGTTTAGTAATGTCAGAATGGATAGAATTTTGTAATGTGAGAAGCATATCTTTAAGAGTGGTGTCAAGAACAGGTTGGTTTAGTGTGGGATATGCAGCGATGGAGCTTGTATTAACATGGCTCATAAGGGATAGCTGAGTGATATGGCTTACCTCAGCCGAGGCTGTGTCTTGAGTCTGCTTTATTTTAGATTTAGCAGGGCTTGTAGAGGGGGTGGAAGCTGAGGAGAAGCTCCCTGTGCGCTGTAAGCACGTGTGATCTCCCTCCGCTGGCATCGCTCCTGAGATTGTGTGTGACGGGCCGCCGTGGTGTGTGCCTGCAAGTCCGCTGGCGCCATCTTGGAGATCCTTTCTGCTGGGTGGCGGGTAAAACTCTGTGAGCTTCCGCGGCATGGATCTTTCTTTTTTCCACTTGTACATGATGTCTGCGGTCCTGGAGTCAGTGGGAGGCTCTCGGTGTAGTTGTGGTGATTTCCACTCGTCGTTGGTGCCCTGGACAGCCGCCGTTCCCTCAGAGCTAGTTCAGTGAGCAGCCATCATGATCGGCTTCCAGCCACGCCCCCCCAATATTTGTATTTTTGAGTGTGGCAGGAGTATTGGTTTTATTTTGAGCACATAGCACAGTTTTCTTCTTATATGTAATTTAAGAGGGACTGACAAAGTAGGTTTTCCTAAGGAAAAAAAAATAGAGTGTATTATTTCCCAGACAATGAACAGAAATATTGTTATGCACAATATATACTGATGCACAATAATATACTGCATACGCAGCTTTATTAAAGGGGTTGTAAAGGTAAAAGTTTTAGAATGTATTAAGGTGAAAAAAACATTTGACAATGCTGCCCCCCCCAGCTACCCAGTTTTACTTACCTGACCCCTCGAAAGTCCAGCGCTTGCCCCCGACATCCTCTTTGCTGCTCAGCCTGGCCGTTGATTGGTTACAGTGGATGGATTGAAAGAAGCGCAGCCATTAGCTTGCGCTGCTGTCAATCACATCCAATGATGCAGTGCACCGGAGGGGCGGGGCCGAGTGATACAGTGAGAGGCTATGGCCGCCGGCTGAATCACGGGAGCGCGCCCGCAAGTACTCAAAACCATGTGAGGGAGCTTGCATGAAGGTGTTGAGTCCTTGGGGGGGGAGCCGAGACAGCCGCCGAGGGACCCCAGAAGACCAGGTTCGGGGCCACTCTGTGCAAAACGAGCTGCACAGTGGAGGTAAGTATAACATGTTTGTTATTTAAAAAAATATATATATCTTTAGTGATCCTTTAAGCTGCAATTTCAGCAAGAGAGATGAGGAAGATTTATCAAGGAATAAAAATGAGGGTGTATTATTTTACAGATATAGGACAGAAATATTGTACAATTGATGCACAGTGTGCAAGCCGCTTTATTAGGAGATATGAGATAGGAAATATGAGGAAGGCATTATGAAGAAAAAAATAGAGTGTATTATTTTCCAGACAATATCCACAAATAGAGAAAAAAAAGTGAAGCTAGTGGTATGTGTGTCTTTAATTAGATAAGCCACCTCATCCCAAAGGGTGAATAGAAACAATGGGTGAAGTAATGGGATTATTGCGGTGCTAAAGATACAACTGAACAAAATATTAAAATAAATTAATTTTATTACAAAAAATCGTTTAAAAATCAATGCATTTCATTTGCAGTACAAATACATACAGGAGCAAATACGAGATTATTACAACCAATAGATGAAGGAATCAAACAAATCCCTACTAGTTTCACCAATACATTGGCTTCTTCAGGGGATGTATTGGGTTGTAATTCTATAAAAGGAAAATTACATTAATATGGTGAAATGAACAAAATATGCAAAAAGCAGCGTGCTGCAAATCCCTAGCAAAAGTGCATGGAAACTAGACAATAGCACCCAATCCATAGGTCCCAGCAAGGATGGATTAACATCAATTCAGGGTCGCACATACATACCCAAAGGGACCCGGAGGGCCACACAGAAAACCTCCAAAGTGAGGGCCACATTCTCACTGCCCTAATGTGACTGCAGGGGGCTTGATGAAAAGTCCTTAAAAAAGGTTGTAGAAATATACATATATGAGGCTATCTAGCTCAGTTACATCAAACAGGAGAGAAGAGACAAAAAAAAGGGTTCTTAATACTCACCAAAAATAAAATTACAAAGATAAAAGAACCAGGACGCTGGAAAGATCGATGATAGTTGATCGATCAGTGCTGAAAGTAAACCTTGTAGACTGACCAGACTAAATGGAATGGAGAGAGAAGGTGTATGTAAAAGAGTGACAAAAAATGAAAAACTGACTTCTTTTGTTATATATGGCACAAATGCTAAGATTGACTAGCAAATCGTACCTGTTAGATCAGCTGAGCAGGTTAAACTGCAAACAGGGAGCAGTCAAAATAATTTTCAGATGGAACATTTGCTGCAATGGATGTATAATTTACCACATCAAGTGTGGTATATAGGCCTGATGGATGTAGGCGAAATCCCTAAATTAAACAGAGTGGCACAGTGAATGCTGTGATTAGTTATCACTGCATTTAAAGATTGTTGTAGTTAGTCATAGAATACATTACCTTTACATCTAATGCGATCGGTGTAGCGTCCCGGTGTGTCCGTAATCACGGACAATTGGTTCGCCTATTTAAAGCCCCCCACCTGATTGGCGAAATTATTCAGCCAATCAGGAGCGGACAAAAAACGGCCAGCGCGCCTGCGCACTAGCTGCCGCCATTGCCTACAACACCCATAGTCCCTTGTTCCTCTCCACCATCCATACCCCTCCCACCCTGACTGCCATATTATTCTGGTGCAGTGAGAGTTAATAAAACAAAGGGGCTGTCACAGGCTCCCATCAAGAGAGCCCAACTGAGCCCACCCTTTCCACACATCTGCTCCATCATAGAAGCTGTACTACAGATTCTATGAATGAAACACGATGAATGAAAGGAAGGAACAAACTGAAATTATTACTGTAGTACAGCTTCTATTAATGGAGTAGATGTATGGAAATAGCAGTTGGACTCTCTTAATGAGAGCCTGTAATAACCCCTTAGTTCAATTAACCATCATTGCACCAGAAGATTACAGCAGCAGGGGTTAATAGAGGTAAGGGGTTGTTGCAGGCTTTCAACAAGAGATGGGCATAGGGCATGGACAGAGAAGGATTTCACCTAAAAGAAGGAACAGCACAAGGAATGCATCATACTGACTGTAAGTTATGCTTGTTTCTTGTGGTGTTTTTTGTGTTTTTCAATTTGGCTACACTAATGCCGAGTACACACGATCAGAAATGCTGCCAAAACTCCAATGAGAGCTTTTTGTTGGAAAATGCGACCGCGTGTATGCTCCATCGGTCTCTTGCTGGCGGAATTCCAGCCAGCAAAAGATAGAGAGCATGTTCTCTATTTTTCGGTCGGGAAAAGTTCCTATCCGAAAATGCGTTCGTCTGTATGCAATTCGGACGTGCAAAAAATCACGCATGCTCGGAAACAATTTGGTGCATGCTCGGAAGCATTGAACTTCATTTTCACGGCTCATCGCAGTGTTGTACGTCACCGCGTTCTTGACGGTCGGTCGAAAGTTCGGAAAACTTTTGTGTGACCGTGTGTATGCAAGGCAACCTTGAGTGGATTTCCGTCAGAAAAAACCATCCAAGTTTTTTCTGACAGAAATTCCGATTGTGTGTACGCGGCATTAGGCTATAATCCACTTTGCTTCATATCTAGGGAAGGTCTCCAATCCAGTGTTCATTCTGGCTAGTCCCCTATTGTGGTAAATAGTTGCAGGTAGGAGTCCTATTGTAGTCCAATGAAGAAATGCTACCCACCCATGGCCAGGAAGGTGCCTCGTTTAATGGAAAAGCCACATATGCAGGAACACTGCATAGGTCTTGATGGCTCTCAGTCTATGCATTTAGAGGAAAGGATGCTCCTCTTCCTCAGGACTATACCAAAGGGTAGCTCCCAGCTTTTTCCTTTATATCAGTTCGTTAGTTCCTATACAGTGTATTCTCCTAGCATCATAGTAATGTAAATTAAATGAGCAATTACAAATGGCCTAGTGTTTTTTACTCTGTTTATAGTGTTTTTGGTTGGTAAAGTTTATTGTCCTCAGTCTGTTATTATTCCCATGACAGCACTGAGTAATATACTGTAGAGTTCATCTCGATGAGTGATTAATGGAAACCATCCTGGTGTTTTTCAAGCATTGGAAGCAAATTTTGGTGCCCATAAGGTAGAACAAAAATTGGAGGTATTTATGTTACTATACTCTACACACTGTTATGATAATTGCATGAATTCCCTGGATGTTTAAATAGTATTTATACATTTTTTTTCTGATATTTAGAGGTATCCATTTATTAGAGATTGTAGCAATTACCAGTAATTTATGGTGGATCAATTACTCCATGCACCACAGATGCTGATTTTTTTTTTCTTTTTATGCTACTTTGCATCAGTAATTAACCAGCATCAGTGAAACAATATAAATACATTTAACTGTTGTTCTACCTTCTTGGTATTGACAATGTATAAGAATTCAGTGCTTGGGAAAACACCAGGGTGGTTTCCATAAATCACACACCCTGGGATGAAAGGCTGGTATTAATTAACATGGTGGTGTGTGCTTCATCATGTCAGTGATGGCGAACCTTGGCACCACAGATGTTTTGGAACTACATTTCCCATGATGCTCATGTACTCTGCAGTGTAGTTGAGCATCATGGGAAATGTAGTTCCAAAACATCTGTGGTGCCAAGGTTCGCCATCACTGCCCTATGGGAATAACAGCACATATGCCCAGTGTGTTTGGTTAGTATCTATTGGGGGAGAAGGCAGCACTACATTGATAAGTGTATATGGTCTAGCTATAAAATCACAAGTCTAACATACATGCTAGACAGTAGGCACCATGAGGTACCAGATCTCACTTTTTACATTATGAAAATCTATTTTAATTGCAATAGGTTGGGCAATGTGAAAGTGTATGAGCCCGGATAACAGTCAGTAAGGAAAGTTATTGTAATGTTAATGCTGTATATATTAGGCATGATAATGCCTTGTGGTGCCTAATACAGTATATACCAAATAGTCTAGAATAGTAATAATATATTTAGTACGGATTTACTTTCACATATTAGTACTATGTTCAAATTATGAGCATGAAAAATCCAGCTCTCTTGGTTGTTTCCTTCAGAGTTTAAAATATTTCAAAAGTTATTATATTCAGTAACATTGAATAATTAGATACAGTTACTGATTTTTATTTCCAAATGCCAGCACTTACTGGGTAACAGCTGTCTGTGCAAGACCTCTGTTTCACCAATAGTTCTCAAAATTTCTATAATAAGGACATCATGGGAACATTGTTTAAGCTGTAAGTACCACCTTTGATTATATTTGTTACTTTTGTTGAAGCATAGTTTTATTTCAAAAAATACAATAATTTTATTTCAAATAGAAAAGAAAGCAATGCAATACAATTACATGTTTTCTGAAAATAAAAACAATTACAAAAGTTTACAAGTAATGTTCATGTCTTTAGTTAATTTGTGGTGCCTAAATGATAGTAACATCCAGCCTGGGGACCGTCAGTGGTTTATGTAGCAGTGGTTGACATTGATTTTCTGAATGCATATTGATTTTCTGAATGCATATAGAAATCATATTTATTCAAGGGGAATGAAAATACTTACACTTTTTGTTGCTTTTGAACATGAGAATTGCACATATATACCTGGTTACTCCACCTATAAGAGTGTTAACTCGGTTAAGTGTATATGTGAATATACTCCAATCACTATAGGAGTATTTTTATAAAAAATGGTAGTTCAATCTGCAATATACATTTATTGATTGGGTTAAATCATATTTACAAATAACACACTAAACAGTATCTATAACACAATGTACAGTATAGGTAAGTACAGTGGGTTACATGATATTTACAAATTATACACAAAAGCATATTTACAATACAATGTACAGTATAAGTACAATGGTATAAAATAGTAAATGTGCCCGCGCTAGTATAGTGTCACATATAAAATATATAATATATAAAAAAATATATAAAAAATATTTTACACATATAAAACTCATATAATGTGATAAATGAAACCATACAGGTAAAATATATAATGCAAATAACTATAAATAATAAATCACCAAGTGCATATAAAAGTGCAATCGTGGTAATAATTAATAAAAGTGCAACGTGCTGAAATATAAATGTCAAAACACTTTCATGTGACAAATGAGTGTATATCCCAATTATTAAATACAAATCACAAAAAACGTGAATAAATAGTGTCCATGAAATGAGTATTCATCATGCTTCTTCTGATGGGTGTATGAATCACAACACGCAAAAACTGTGCTCTCCCGTGACACCCCACATGTGCTTGCGCTCACCTTCAATCGTGTGACACAGTAATTAAACGGTGTCAAAATACGCATTGGGGCCACTGCTAGGCTCACTCAGGATACAATGATGCAAAAACACTCCTCTCAGGTGAAACCAAGATCCACAATCCAGAAATATGCAGGCGCTGTCTTTGTAGTCCTGATGCCACGACACGGAATCCTTCACACCGAGCCGAGCCTCCCGTTCATTCAGCTCATTGATCAGCTTCAGTTTTGTTAACGGACACTGAACACACACAGGACAGGAGCCGTCCGGGGAGAAGCTGCTATCTGAGAGTAGTGTGCATCCAGCAGACATGAGCGGCTCTCTCGGATTACAGAGGCGCCCGGAGATCACATATCACACATTCAGGAGATCTATCCGGGTCACTTACTTCATTGCATGGCAATGAAGTAAGTGTACAACCAAAAACTACAAAAGGACCATACAATCACTCATCCTCTATTGTTTATGGAATTTATATTTTTGCTCTCTGTCACTCCTCCATCTTAGAGGTTCTGGCCGTAGCTTATACCAAACGCATACAAAAAAAGGTTATCCTTGGGAAAACCACAGATTGGGTATCCCTTAGATAAAAAAAGATAGCTACTTTAGGTCAGAAAGGGCAGTCTGAGAGATAATATGTAAAAAAATATCCAATTTTTATTAGTGTTTTAGAAATTCAAACTCACTAGTATAAACAACATTTAGTTACTTTCCTTTAAAATTAGCAACTCTGTAACCTCTGACCTCTTATCAAAAAAATGATACTACATATGCTTGACATAACAGATAATGTATCGAAGTGACAGGCAAACAAACATTAAGGGACTGACAATACATACATTGAAACAAACCAACAAATAACATACAATGCAGGCGCCTCATGTATTTCACCTTTGCATAGCAAACTCTATGGCAAATTGCCAATGCTATTTGAAATTAATGAAATAAATAAATGTGTATTACATATAATAGGGTTTGCTAGGCGAGGGTGATCCCCAGGGATGCTGATAACCTATGTAAACTTAATAGATGGTGTCTGCACTAATGCGAGATATTTTTTGGAGTGGTTAGTAAATTAATTAATTATGCAGCAAAAGGTATAAGGGGGCAAAGTCTGTGTGAATCTCCCAGGTTATGACAGTTATCTTACAAAGTTTTTGATTATCCAGGTTCCTGTTCTGTGCTTATGTTGATAAAGTCCAAACTTGGATATACAACATGTTACTAAAGATTCAGGTCGTAGTCCTAAACAGATCTGTCAGATCGTGGTTAAATGCGTGCGGGTGAGCAGTGATAATTGAAACATTAGATTAACACTTCCTTGTGCCTCTAATTATCCCCAGCTTGTCACCGCTCCCAAATCAATGAAGATTATTTTATATATGACATTTCATATTATAAGACTGGGATGTTTTGCAAGTGGATAAAGCAATCGTTAGTGCTACATTACCGCTTTTCTTACTTATGTGGACTCCGGTGTGTTTGGGATGGGATGAGTTCCTTCCTTTTCCCTGTTACCAGCGCTTGAATGAGAGGACGGCTATCAGAGAATTAAAAGTCTCCATAGTCAAACAGTTGCACGTCCCGCTGCGCTGGATGTTTCTCCGGTTCCTAGTGGATCAGATATCCTGGTAACTAAGCGGTTTGTTGTTCGTAGCTCCACGGCACTTTAGTTCAGTTGCGGCTTCCGCTGGGCTTGCTTACTGTTCTGCTCTTTCCCCGCTTCATGTACGGAGGGTCTCCATTGCTCCGCTGTTCCGCACCTTCACCATCTAAAGGTGCATCTGGGGTCACCGATGCGGCGTCTCTGCATGTAGCTTACGTCGACTCGTTTCGCAACATTTGCGTTACGTAGCTTCAACTGGACGTCCAGTTGAAGCTACGTAACGCAAATGTTGCGAAACGCGTCGACGTAAGCTACATGCAGAGATGCCGCATCGGTGACCCCAGATGCACCTTTAGATGGTGAAGGAGCGGAACAGCGGAGCAATGGAGACACTCCGTACATGAAGCGGGGAAAGAGCAGAACAGTAAGCAAGCCCAGCGGAAGCCGCAACTGAACTAAAGTGCCGTGGAGCTACGAACAACAAACCGCTTAGTTACCAGGATATCTGATCCACTAGGAACCGGAGAAACATCCAGCGCAGCGGGACGTGCAACTGTTTGACTATGGAGACTTTTAATTCTCTGATAGCCGTCCTCTCATTCAAGCGCTGGTAACAGGGAAAAGGAAGGAACTCATCCCATCCCAAACACACCGGAGTCCACATAAGTAAGAAAAGCGGTAATGTAGCACTAACGATTGCTTTATCCACTTGCAAAACATCCCAGTCTTATAATATGAAATGTCATATATAAAATAATCTTCATTGATTTGGGAGCGGTGACAAGCTGGGGATAATTAGAGGCACGAGGAAGTGTTAATCTAATGTTTCAATTATCACTGCTCACCCGCACGCATGTAACCACGATCTGACAGATCTGTTTAGGACTACGACCTGAATCTTTAGTAACATGTTGTATATCCAAGTTTGGACTTTATCAACATAAGCACGGAACAGGAACCTGGATAATCAAAAACTTTGTAAGATAACTGCCCCCTTATACCTTTTGCTGCATAATTAATTAATTTACTAACCACTCCAAAAAATATCTCGCATTAGTGCAGACACCATCTATTAAGTTTACATAGGTTATCAGCATCCCTGGGGATCACCCTCGCCTAGCAAACCCTATTATATGTAATACACATTTATTTATTTCATTAATTTCAAATAGCATTGGCAATTTGCCATAGAGTTTGCTATGCAAAGGTGAAATACATGAGGCGCCTGCATTGTATGTTATTTGTTGGTTTGTTTCAATGTATGTATTGTCAGTCCCTTAATGTTTGTTTGCCTGTCACTTCGATACATTATCTGTTATGTCAAGCATATGTAGTATCATTTTTTTGATAAGAGGTCAGAGGTTACAGAGTTGCTAATTTTAAAGGAAAGTAACTAAATTTTGTTTATACTAGTGAGTTTGAATTTCTAAAACACTAATAAAAATTGGATATTTTTTTACATATTATCTCTCAGACTGCCCTTTCTGACCTAAAGTAGCTATCTTTTTTTATCTAAGGGATACCCAATCTGTGGTTTTCCCAAGGATAACCTTTTTTTGTATGCGTTTGGTATAAGCTACGGCCAGAACCTCTAAGATGGAGGAGTGACAGAGAATAAAAATATAAATTCCATAAACAATAGAGGATGAGTGATTGTATGGTCCTTTTGTAGTTTTTGGTTGTACACTTACTTCATTGCCATGCAATGAAGTAAGTGACCCGGATAGATCTCCTGAATGTGTGATATGTGATCTCCGGGCGCCTCTGTAATCCGAGAGAGCCGCTCATGTCTGCTGGATACACACTACTCTCAGATAGCAGCTTCTCACCGGACGGCTCCTGTCCTGTGTGTGTTCAGTGTCCGTTAACAAAAGTGAAGCTGATCAATGAGCTGAATGAACGGGAGGCTCGGCTCGGTGTGAGGGATTCCGTGTCGTGGCATCAGAACTACAAAGACAGCGCCTGCATATTTCTGGATTGTGGATCTTGGTTTCACCTGAGAGGAGTGTTTTTGCATCATTGTATCCTGAGTGAGCCTAGCAGTGGCCCCAATGCGTATTTTGACACCGTTTAATTACTGTGTCACACGATTGAAGGTGAGCGCAAGCACATGTGGGGTGTCACGGGAGAGCACAGTTTTTACGTGTTGTGATTCATACACCCATCAGAAGAAGCATGATGAATACTCATTTTATGGACACTATTTATTCACGTTTTTTGTGATTTGTATTTAATAATTGGGATATACACTCATTTGTCACATGAAAGTGTTTTGACATTTATATTTCAGCACGTTGCACTTTTATTAATTATTACCACGATTGCACTTTTATATGCACTTGGTGATTTATTATTTATAGTTATTTGCATTATATATTTTACCTGTATGGTTTCATTTATCACATTATATGAGTTTTAAAATGTGTGTAAAATATTTTTTATATATTTTTTTATATATTATATATTTTATATGTGACACTATACTAGCGCGGGCACATTTACTATTTTATATCAATTTACACGCAATGAAACGTGGTTCAGTGCTTGCAGCTTAAATAGTTTACTCCTTAGAGGCACTAGTCCATCTGTGGCTCGCAAGGCACCTATATTTTGTTTGTATAAGTACAATGGGTTAGGTGATATTTGCAAATTACACACAAAAGCATATTTACAATACAATGTACTGTATGAATATGGAGTTATTTTACCTCTCAGCTTTAGGTCTAGTCATACTGAGTGCTTTTTTGAGAAGCGTGCCCAACTTGGTAACAGTTCATTATATCGCCTCTTTTCTGTACAGTGGCTAATAGGGATGAGCTGAACACCCCCCGGTTCGGTTCGCAGCAGAACATGCGAACAGGCAAAAAAATTGTGCGAACATGCAAACACAGTTAAAGTCTATGGGACGCGAACATGAAAAATAAAAAGTGCTCATTTTAAAGGCTTATATGCAAGTTATTGCCATAAAAAGTGTTTGGGGACCCAGGTCCTGTCCCAGGGGACATGTATCAATGCAAAAAAAAGTTTTAAAAACTGCAGTTTTTTCGGGAGCAGTGATTTTAATAATGCTTAACCACTTCCTGCCCGCCCTATGGCAGATTGACATCCGGGAAGTGGTTCTGTTATCCTGACTGGACGTCATATGACGTCCAGCAGGATAACATGGCGCAGCGCGCCCCTGGGGGGCGCGCATCGCGGCAATCAGTGGAGCGGTGTGTCAGTCTGACACACCACTACACTGATCTTGGTAAAAAGCCTCCGGCAGAGGCTCTTTACCACGTGATCAGCCGTGTCCAATCACGGCTGATCACGCTGTCAATAGGAAGAGCCATTGATCGGCTCTTCCTCACTCGCATCTGATAGACGCGAATAGAGGAGAGCCGATCGGCGGCTCTCCTGGCAGGAGGGGTCTGCGCTGAGTGTTTATCAGTGCAGCCCCCCCGCAGATCACCACACTGGACCACCAGGGATCGCCACTAGGACCACCAGGGAAGGGGCAACATGTGGATGGCCAGGTATGTACCCCATGGCCATCCACATGTGCCCAGTGTGCCAAATCTGTGCCAATCAGTGCCCACAAATGGGCACTGATTGGCACCATCATGTTGCAGTGATGCCCAGCAATGCCACCCTTAGGTGCATCACTGCAAACAAGCAGTGCCATCAGTGCCACCCATCAGTGTCCATTCATGCCACCTGTCAGTGCCCATCCGTGCCCATCAGTGCCCATCTATCAGTGCCCATCCATGCCCATCTGTGCCAACTATCAGTGCCACCCATAAGTAACCATCAATGCCACCTATGAGTGCCCATCAATGCCACCTATGAGTGCCCATCAGTGCCACCTATAAGTGCCCATCCGTGCCACCTATGAGTGCCCATCAGTGCCGCATACCAGTGCCACCTATCAGTGCCCATCAGTGCCACCTATCAGTGCCCATCAGTGCCGCCTATCAGTGCCCATCATCAGTGCCCGTCAGTGCCACCTCATCAGTGCCACCTCATTGGCGCCACCTCATCTGTGCCCATCAATGCCGCCGTATCAGTGCCCGTCAGTGCAGCCATATCAGTGCCCATCATTGAAGAAGAAAACGTACTTATTTACAAAAAGTTTTAACAGAAACAAAGAAAAACTTGTTTTTTTTTCAAAATTTTCGGTCTTTTTTTATTTGTTGCGCAAAAAATAAAAACGCAGAGGTGACCAAATACCACCAAAAGAAAGCTCTATTTGTGGGAACAAAATGATAAAAAATTTGTTTGGGTACAGTGTAGCATGACCGCGCAATTGTCATTCAAATTGCGACAGCACTGAAAGCTGAAAATTGGCCTGGGCGGGAAGGTGTCTAAGTGCCTGGTATTGAAGTGGTTAAAATGAAACAATAAAAATGTAATATTCCTTTAAATATCATGCCTGGGGGGTCCCCTTAGTCTGCCTGTAAAGTAGCACATCTTTCCTATTTTTATAACCACAGCAAAATTACATTTCTAAAGAAAAAAATGTCATTTAAAACTGCTCGCGGCTGTAATGTATTGTCGGACCCTGGCGATATAGATTAAAATCATTAAAACAAATGGAGTGGGTTCCCCCCCAAGTCCATTACCAGGTGCTGTGGGTCTGGTAGGAATATTAAGTGGAACCCCTTGCCAAAAATATCAAAAGAATGGCAAATCCCAAAATCCATACCAGGCTCTTCTGGTCTGGTATGGATATTAAGGGGAACCCTGCACCAAATTTAAAAAAAATGCAGTGGGGGTCCCCCAGGCACTATATACTCTGAACAGCAGTATATATACTATACGGCCTGCCCTTTATACTCTGCAGAAAAATTGGGCCTTAGGTGTTGGTGGTGCCAGAACACTGTAACCCCTCACAGTTACCCTTGTTGGGTGCAGGAACGGGCCCTGCTGTGAAATATTATATCAAAAATTGTAATTACATGCCCCTGTTAAACAGGGTTAGAAAAATTGGGCCTTTGGTTTTGGTGGTGTCAGAATGTAAGCCCTCACAGTTACTCTTGTTGGGTGCAGGAACGGGTCCTGCGTTGAAGTATTATATTATAAATTGTAATTACATCCCCCTGTTAAACAGGGGCAGAGAAATTGGGCCTTGGGTGGTGGTGCCACAACACTATAACCCCTCACAGATACTCTTGTTGGGCGCAGGAACGGGCCCTGCTGTGAAATATTAGATCAAAAATTGTAATTACATTACATGTTGAACAGGGGCAGAAAAATTGAGCCTTGGGTGGTAGTGGTGGTGCCCTAAACCAAAAATATTGTTGGAAGCTAGCATCGAGGAGGATTGAGGAGGAATAGGAATAGGATAGTCAGCATAGAAAGCCTCAAGGGATTCCACATCCATAGCAAATTCAATCGGTTACATTATCATCAGGTGCTTGATAGCTTCTGATCCAAGACTGATTCATTTTTATGAATATGAGCCTATCAACGAAGTCTGGACAGGCGCACTCTTTGATCTGTTACAAACCGTCCAGCAGCACTGAATGTGCGTTCAGAAAGCACGCTGGATGCAAGACAGGCCAGTAGCTCAATTGCATATTGAGCAAGTTCTGGCCAGTGGTCCATCCTCAGGACTAGGGATGAGCTTTGTTTTCGAGTCTAACCAATGTTCGACTCGAACATCGTGTGTTCGGTCGTTCACCGAATTGCGAACGATATGGACCATTCACACCAAATTCGAGACCAAATATATACATATATATATATATATATATATATATATATATATATATATATATATATATATATATATATAATTGTAGCAGAGCGTCCCAGAGAGAGCCAAGAAAAGTCCTGTTCGGGGTTTATACATCTCCCAGGCTCCTCTCATACACGTTCAGGACTCTCTGATCCATGGTCCCATGGTCCAGTTCAGGTCTTGGTCCTCTCCCCCAGGCTAATTTAAGCTCACCTGAGCAGACAGCCTTTGCTCTTGGCCTGGGATACTCAGACAACTTCTGTGTAGGAGAGCAAAAAGGTATGTGGAAGCTGACAAGCTGTAGGCTTGCTCAGCCTGGTAGTTAGGATCTGTAAATATTTTTTAGTTAGTGCCGAGACACGGCTAGGTTTTGTTTTGGCTATTTTGTTCCTTTTTTTTTGGAACACTGTACAGCACCTGTATATAGACTTGTATATATCACAAATAAACACTGCACTGTTTGTCACTATTTCACTGGATTTGGGGTCTGTGCCTGAAAGACTGCTCATCCCAGGGAGCTTTGTACCTGCTACCTGTCCCCCAGGTTACATATGGTGGAGACTGTGACCAGCTGTAGTAAGTTACTACTTAAAAGGCCAGTACCTAGAGTGACTAAACATGGAGGAAATCCTAAAACAATTGGTGATATCCAACGCTGCACAGCAACAATCCAATGCTGCACAGCAACGAGCAAACGCTACACAGCAACAAACAAACAAGCTATCGCAGAGGCTGTTTGAACAGCTAGCCACTGATGCAAAAGAGGATAGGAAAACCCTGGCTGCGGTTGTGGAGACGCTAGCACAGTGGTCACCTGCTAAAGTTAATGTTGTTGGAGACAAGCCCTCAGCCATCCATGTGGGTCGCTTTCTTTCTAAGATGACTGCAGATGATGATCCAAAGGCCTTTCTC
The DNA here is from genome assembly GCA_037952835.1 of Lithobates septentrionalis. NCBI lineage: Eukaryota > Metazoa > Chordata > Amphibia > Anura > Ranidae > Lithobates > Lithobates septentrionalis. Next base: position 13,919,209 of record JBBDGP010000082.1, on the reverse strand, counting down.
TTAACGTTTGAACGGACCGCTGAGAGGGAAGGTTGGCCCAAAACCCAGTGGGCAGGACTGGTCACCCCCTTGCTGTCTGGAGAATCACAGAAGGCCTACAATGATTTGGAGTCAGCAGAAGCAGGAGACTATGAAAAGGTCAAGCGGGAAATCCTGGCGCGACTTGGTGTCACCTTGGTAGTTCGAGCACAGCGGGTCCACAGCTGGTTCTTCCAAGACAAGAGGCCCCCAAGATCGCAGATGTTCGACCTAATTCACTTGGTGAGGAAATGGCTACAGCCGGAGTCCCTGTCTGGGCCACAAATAGTGGAGTGTTGTAGTGATCGAAAATATTAATTGTATCGAATATGTATTGGGTGGATATGATAATTAATATTTAGGTATTATTATACTGATGATGTAAGTACTCTTCCGCAGCAACCCAATTCTTCCAGAGAGATGCACTTTATTGACTTCCAACACAGAACAAAGTCCAAAGTCCACAGATGACAGAAGAAATCCGACAGAGGAAATATAATTCAGAGGCCCATATTCCTAGGCCTGTGTGTTCCCAGCCATACACAGACAAGCCTCTCTCATACAAAGACAAGCCTCACTCCCAAAGCCTATAGACTGAATGCCGTGTTATATTCACTAAATATTGAATGGCTGAGCAATTTGATTGGCCGTTTCAATTTAGGACTTTGATTAGCTTTAGTCTTTCAAACAGACAACAACCCCCAGCCATGAACAGCCGTGAACCACCCCAATTTGCACTCCCACATATCAACATCAACAAGTCCCCTTTAGATATGTGTAATTATATTAACAGATACCACCTGAATACCCTTTGAGATGTTCAAATAGACTTGCATAAGATTAACACATCAAAGAGTCTTCAGCTGTTAAAATTCAGTTGGACAAATCAACCATTCTGTCATTGTCATTCTGGCCTGGTCAACATTGACTGCATGTGTACATACACACAACAATGTCCCACATAAATCGGTGAACATTACAACATATTACAACATATACCCCCACTTGGGTCGGTTCTAACTACTAGAACTGACCCATAAATCAAACAACAAAAAATATCATTATGATTTAAGGTACTGGATGCTTTACAATGGCTCATATAAAATATGAAGTTGAAACTGGTTACATCTCTCTTCGCCAGCCTCTAAAATATCCCCATGAAACAGTTATTAGATAATATAACTTTTAGACCATGACTAGAAAAGGATTTGGTGAACGTCAGTGGCCCATATAGCTGTTAGGCCTTATTATATCACATCAAGATCTTGATTATTGCGCAAAGACGAGCTGATGTCACAGTCCATTCTTTGGTCTGACTTCATCACATCTCTCACCATCTCACTGAAAGTAAACTTGGTATGCTCTGCTCTGGGAGCTCCAATCCACATAAGTCCAGGATTTTTTTCATCTCCAGGCTCAAGCTTTCCATTTTTAAAGATGCTTTTACGCAAACACTCTACTTTCATCTTTATAGTAAGAAGAACTATCAATGTACCAGCACTCACTTTCAAGGTCAAAAGGTTTGGATATGGCAGTAAAAACTGTGCTTAAAACTATTTTCTTGCACTTGACATTCATGAGTCCATCTTTGTTGATTGTCAGCCACAATTTGCTTTTGTAATTTGCTGTAGGCCGACCCCTCATTGCCTTCAATAAAGCAGTTACTTGGATCATTCAGTCCACAAATACACTTGAATGGTATACCAACACATACATATACCCCCACACGATGGTTCAGATAGAATCAGCTTGACATCAGTGTTTATCAGATCTTCTATCCAGACAAAGCGGCAGTGGAAATTCTTGCCAGTATCTTCACCATGAAAGGTAGAAAGGTCTTTTCCATCCATTTATGTCATAGCCTTTAGCATATTATAAACAACTGAATCAACAAAGTTTCAAATCATGACTAGAGTGATGAATTTCACTCACCCCTCTTATAAATTTAGGAAAACCACTCAACATACTATGATTTATGCTATGCCAAGCCATTGTGCAGCATCTCACCTTAGATGTCAAATATATTGATCAATATGCATTGTGTAATATGTACAGATGTTATGAAAATGATTTTAGGTTTAAATGCTTCTCTTTGGTTTTAAGATAAAGTGCAAGGAATAAAACATAAAGAAAATAAAAAATGAAAAGCAAAATATATCAGGAAAAGGGAGAAAAATCAAAAATTAGGGCGTTGAAGAAAAAAAGAAAAAAAGGTCCATTGCTTGATGAATTTCGAGAGAGTCCATGAATACTTTATAATTCCATGTATAGTGATATATTGTCTATTCAGCATTTCTCCCATATTTCTCCCCCACTAGCCAGCAATTTCAGACTGTGCTTCTGCTATTCACATGCAAGCATCTTCAGACGTCCCTGAAAGACAAAACTCTCCAACAAAACTAATTAGCAAGGTCTTTAAACGTAGTTTGAAGTTAAAACAAAACACTATTTACACATATACAGTTTAGAGCTAATTCACCCCCACTGCTAGAGAAATGTCATCTGCATTCAAAAACAGATCTGGAGAATGTACATCTTGTACCCCCTTCAACTGCTGTAATAATTTATCACGTTCCCCTCTCATCTTGTCATACTCAATTTTCAGGTGGTCATATTTCTGTTTTAACTGAGAAAACGGTATCCAAGTCTTGGACCTTTTCTTATTATTATTTTGTTCAGCTCTGTTTTTCATATTAATATCACCTATGTTTGACCCGGAGTGTCCTCTTTGGGTGTTATCATAGGATATTATCTTCTGATCTTTATGTTCAGTATTTGTTCTAAACAATGTGGCTAAATCAATTTTGACAGCCTGCTCATTTGACTTTCTCCATAAATGGTCTGCTCTCAACAATATGTCTTTCAAATCATGAGGATTTGGGGTAACTAATAAAATATTTTGTTTGATATCTTCATGCAACGCATCTAGAAACATACTCATATGTATCAAGCCACCACGCTCAAATGCAAGATTATTACCGACCAATAATTCCATAATAGTTGCTATCCTGTGTGACAATTCATAGGGAGATTCATTTTGCATTTGTTGGATCTTCCCATGAATGGTAACATCAGAACGTATACCATACAAAACACATAATAATTCCAGTAATATGTCCCTTGTCCTCAGAGGCTGAATACAGATCTGTTTAATTCTCATCCAAAGACCACTTCCTACAGAATGTTGCAAAACTCTTTCTAAGTCAGATGGGTTGAGATTATACATATCTCTGACTTGCTGCACGTCACAAAACCATTTTAAAAATCTGTTTAAATCATGGTATGGAACCATTCCTATTTCTTTAAGAATTGTGTCTAATAATTTTGATTTCAAAGGCTTCATTACAAGCTGAACTTCATCTGTATTATTATTATTGTTATAAACTGTGGTAGTCACAGTGGGGGCAGCTGGTAATGAATTATCAGTTTTAATATGAGGTTCTGTTTGCTGCAGATTGCTGAATCCAAGATTTGATGCATATCTGCATTCCTGAGACCTCTTCTCTAATTCCATAATTCTTAATTTTAATCTCTCATTTTCCTCTGATAATTCATCACAACGTTTAGATTTCTCAAGTATATCTTCTCCAATGGTAACCGCATGCAATTTTAAATTTACTGTCTCAGTGTCTGATTGGTTTTGTAACCTCTCACAAACATTGTTGCTATTATCAACTGCCTTCTGTAACTGGGTAATTTCCTCAACCTTATAATTCAAAGAACTTTCCATTGTTAGACAACAAGATAACAAGCCCTGTATAATACAACCTTTTCTTTTACTTACTGAAATTTTGCTATCAAAAACATTTTTCTCTAAAAATTCCTTCATCATCGTCCACGTCTGCTTACATTTTTCTGGAATTTCATAAGGACCGCCATGGCGCTTAATACATTTTAATACCCATCTGTTAACTTTATCAGAACTGACACTAGCTCCACACTGAGTAAGCATTTTGACTATATTACTAATAATTTAAAAAAAAAGGAAATATTTTACTCACCGCATTAGTTACTCCTTCAGCTTCCAGTTCAGGTCTTCTGGTACACGACACAGTCCTTTTTTTTGTTGTTGTTGTTTCCAGTCTCCAGAGAATAATTCTGGGGTTCTCAACTTGTTTAAATTTGTAGACCAGACTCTTTTATGTCACAACCAGACATTAGAGTCACAGCACAGCTCTTGATTCTTCATCAGACTTCTGTCCAATTCACAGGATTGTTGTCACCACCGACTTCTGTTACTAAGTCCGAAAATGCTCTTCTGGTCGCTTGAACGGCACCAATGTAGTGATTTAGTATATAATTAATATTTAGGTATTATATAATGATGATGTAAGTACTCTTCCGCAGCAACCCAATTCTTCCAGAGAGATGCACTTTATTGACTTCCAACACAGAACAAAGTCCAAAGTCCACAGATGACAGAAGAAATCCGACAGAGGAAATATAATTCAGAGGCCCATATTCCTAGGCCTGTGTGTTCCCAGCCATACACAGACAAGCCTCTCTCATACAAAGACAAGCCTCACTCATACACAGACAAGCCTCACTCCCAAAACCTGTAGACTGAATGCCGTGTTATATTCACTAAATATTGAATGGCTGAGCAATTTGATTGGCCGTTTCAATTTAGGACTTTGATTAGCTTTAGTCTTTCAAACAGACAACAACCCCCAGCCGTGAATAGCCGTGAACCACCCCAATTTGCACTCCCGCATATCAACATCAACAAGTCCCCTTTAGATATGTGTAATTATATTAACAGATACCACCTGAATACCCTTTGAGATGTTCAAATAGACTTGCATAAGATTAACACATCAAAGAGTCTTCAGCTGTTAAAATTCAGTTGCACAAATCAACCATTCTGTCATTGTCATTCTGGCCTGGTCAACATTGACTGCATGTGTACATACACACAACAATGTCCCACATAAATCGGTGAACATTACAACATATTACAACAAGTGTGTGCTCATGGACCGGTTCCTGAGGTCACTGCCAGTTCCCCTGCAGAAGTGGGTGAGTCAAGGAGACCCCAACTCGGCGGACAACCTTGTGGAACTCGTTGAAAGGTACTTTGCTGCAGAGAGCCTGGTCACCACCCCTACAGCCGCACGGACTTTCCACCCAAACCCACGGTCTCCCCAGGCAACCGGTAAGACTGTTCCAGGGGAAGTGGGTGGTAAGCATGACAAGGAAATAGGGGGGAGGATTTTTGGGGCCAGGACTGAAGTTTGGCGTCCCAAACAAGGGAAGCTACTGCCTGTCAGCAAACCCAACTGGTGAAACATCAGGTGTTTTCATTGCCAAGAGCTGGGACATGTTGCAGCAAACTGTCCATTGACAGATGAACTAATGCAGTGTGATCTATCTATTAGAAGGCAGTCTATGTTTGCTGCTGTTTCATGCGCTGCAGCACCAAGTATGGGAAAACACATGTGCCAAATGACAGTTAATAATAAGCCTATTACGGCCTTGCTGGACTCTGGAAGTCTAGTGACTTTGGTTACAGCTGAGATGGTTGAAACTGTGAATTTGCATGCTAAAAAAGTTGCTGTGATCTATGTACATGGGGATACCCACGAGTATCCTATAGCCACTGTTCAGTTTAAAACTGGCTTAGGTACGGTGACCCATCTGGTCGGACTTGTGCCCCACTTGGTGCATGAGGCCATCGTTGGTAGGGACTTCCCTAAGTTTTGGGAACTATGGGATCATCCCGACCCGGTCGCAGTAGCTGACTCAGTGACAGAGCCAGAACTCTGCCAGGCTGCTACTGACAATGTGGGTTCAGGGGACTCTTCTCGGGGCTCCCCGGGTTTTCCTTTGTCAGTTATGGCAGGAGAGCTGAAGGAGCCTGAGGAGGTCCCCACAACCAGTGGAGCTGGACAGCCATCTGCTGAATCTGAGCCTACGTTGGAGTTAGCTGACCTTAATGTACACAAGGAAAATTTTGGTACCGAGCAGAGAAAAGACCCAACCCTTGCCAGGGCCTGAGAAAATGTAATGGTGAATAATGATGTACCTGTCGAATCAGGGGACAGGCTCTGTTTTCCTTATTTTAGCAGCAATGAGGATTTACTGTATCGTGTATGTAAAAAAAATTATGAAGTGGTTGAACAGTTGGTGGTCCCTAAGCCATACAGACGGGTGGTGTTGGAACTTGCCCATGGGCACTTGCTAGGAGGTCATTTAGGGGTCGAGAAAACTACTGAAAGGGTGTTGTGCAGGTTTTATTGGCCTGGGATACAGAAGGATATTGAGAATTATTGTCAATCCTGTCCTGTGTGTCAGATGTCAGCCCCACTACAACACTTCCGAAGTCCTTTAGTGCCCTTGCCCATTATTGAAGTGCCCTTTGAGAGGATTGCCATGGACCTTGTGGGTCCACTCCCCAAGTCTGCCTGAGATCATCAGCATATCTTTGTAATCATGGTTTATGCTACCTGTTACCCCGAGGCCATTCCCTTACGCACCGCGTCTGCTAAAAACATTGCCAAAGAGCTGTTTATGGTGTTCAGTCGTGTTGGAATCCCTAAAGAAGTCCTTACAGACCAGGGCACCCCATTCAATTACAAGGTCTATCAACCAGGGAAAAGGAAGCCCGAACAGATTTACCATATAAACCTGTTAAAGCCCTGGAACGATAGACTGGCATTAACTGTGAGGTCCCTCCCGGTAACGCCTAAGGGTGCTGAGTCCCTTCTGATCCCCGAGGTCACTATTCCAGACACCCTGTAATATTCCCAAAAGCAGGAAACTAGAGAATTCCTGATAAGAAATAGAGAAAAATTTTCAGAGTTACCTGGCACGACTTCAGCAGTTCAGCATGATATTGTTACTGAACCAGGGGTCCGTGTCAATCTCAAACCGTACCAAATTCCTGAAGCAAGGAGAAAGGACATCAGCGAGGAAGTTAAAAGAATGTTGGAGCTAGAGGTCATTGAGGAATCCAATAGTGACTGGTCTAGCCCCATCGTGTTGGTCCCAAAACCGGATGGCACTTGGAGGTTCTGTAATGACTTCAGGAAGCTTAATGCAGTGACAAAGTTTGACACGTACCCAATGCCCAGAGTGGACGAACTTATAGACCGACTTGGCAAGGCTCGCTATCTGACCACTTTGGACTTGACAAAAGGTTATTGGCAAATACCCCTGACTGGTAGCGCCAAAGAATAGACCGCATTTGTGACCCCTGAGGGTTCCTCTCAATAAAAAAAAAATGCCTTTTGGGTTGCAAAATGCCCCAGCGACATTTCAGAGGGCCATGGACAGGACTCTAAGACCCCACCGACAATATGCAGCAGCATATCTAGATGACATAGTGGTACATAGCACTGACTGGGAGTCTCACTTGCCCCGTGTCCAGGCTGTACTTGATTCCCTCTTCAAAGAAGGTTTTACGGCAAATCCAAAAAAATGTGCCATTGGTCTAGAGGAAGCCAAGTATTTGGGCTACACTATTGGCCGTGGTGTCATAAAACCTCAAGTGAATAAAATAGAAGCCATCCAGGAGTGGCCACGTCCTGCAAACAAAAAGCAGGTCAGGGCCTTTCTTGGCATTTTGGGGTATTATCGAAGATTTATCCCAAATTTTGCAACTATAGCTGCCCCACTGACAGACCTTACGAAAGGGAAAGACTGTGTAATGGTGAAATGGTCCTCAGTAGCATAATCTTTCCAAGTCCTGAAGAAGGCTCTTTGTGCACAGCCAGTACTGTACTCCCCCGATTTCTCCAAAGATTTTTTGGTTCAGACAGATGCGTCTGATGTTGGTATCGGGGCAGTACTGTCACAGGTACACAATGGGGAAGAACACCCTGTGGTGTACCTAAGCAGAAAGCTCAATGACCATGAGAAAAAGTATGCAGTCATTGAAAAGGAATGTTTAACCATAAAGTGGGCTGTTGACGCACTCAGGTACTATTTATTAGGACGCCAGTTTGAGTTAATAACTGATCATGCTCCCCTGAAATGGATGGCCAAAAAGAAGGAGACTAATAGAAGGGTGAACCGGCTCCCACCGTTGCTATTTGCAACATATGTCTCAAGCGTATCTTGCGTGGCCAAAACATCTCCCGCTTGGGCACCACATGCTTGACCAGACATATGTTGACCTGCCATGCAGTTTGTTGGCAAACGTACCTAAAAGACCCACACCAATAAACAAAGAGGACCTCTCCTTGCTCCTCATCAGCTGGGATCTCCAACCCCACTATACCTTCAGTCCTCTCTGAGACCTGCACTGAGAGGAATGACGGTGTAGAATTAGGTGTGTCACAGCCAAGTACTTGTGGGCAATCTACTATCGGTACACCAACATCAGATTGTACCAGGCATATTTCCCTGCCCCAGCTGCTGCACCACAGAAAGAAGTTCACTCTCAGCCATCCAATTGCCCAGCGGTTGAATGCTAGCTTGGCAAAATTGCTAGCACTTCAACTGCTGCCTTTTCAGTTGGTAGACTCTGCCCCCTTCCGTGAGTTTGTGAAATGTGCGGTTCCTCAGTGACAGGTTCCCAAACGCCACTTTTTCTCATGGAAGGCGATTCCGGCTCTCTACTGGCATGTGAAAGGCAATGTCTTGGCCTCACTGGACAGGGCGGTTAGTGGTAAGGTGCATTTTACCACTGACTCATGGTCCAGCGGGCATGGCCAGGGATGTTACCTAAGTTTCACTGCAAATTGGGTGACTCTGCTGGCAGCTGGGAAGGATAAGGGACAAGGTGCAGTAGTGTTGGAGGTTGTTCCGCCACCACACCTCCAAAATGCCAATACTGGTGATTCTGACACACCTCTCTCCTCCACCCCCTCCTCTTCTTCTTCTTCCTTGGCCTCTTCCTGTGCTTTGTCCTCGAAACCAGCGGTGCTCCATAGGCGTTCAAGGGGCTACGCAAGTATGCAGGCCAAAAGATGCCATGCGGTGCTTGAGCTGGTGTGCTTGGGGGACAGGAGCCACACTGGGGCAGAAATTGTCATCTCTGCAGGGGCAGGGTCAGACGTGGTTGACGCCACACCAACTTAAGGCAGGAATGGTGGTTTGCGACAATGGCACCAACCTCCTCTCCGCCACCTGACAGGGACAACTGACCCATGTGCCTTGTTTGGCTCACATCCTTAACTTGGTGGTGCAGCGGTTCTGGGGCAGGTACCCGGGCTTACAGGATGTCCTGAGGCAGGCCAGGAAAGTCTGTGTGCATTTCCGCCAGTCATATAATGCCAGTGCTCGGCTGGCAGACCTCCAAAAGGAATTTAACCTGCCCAAGAACCGCCTAATCTGTGACATGCCCACCAGGTGGAACTCAACGTTGGACATGCTGCAGTGGCTGCACACACAGCAGAGGGCCATCAATGAGTACCTGTACGACTATGGCACCAGGACAGGGTCAGGGTAGCTTGTTTTTTTTTCCCCACGCCAGTGGGCCATGATCAGGGATGTCCTGTCACCATTTGAGGAGGCCACGAGGATGGTGAGCAGTGACAGTGCATGCATCAGTGACACTGTCCCCCTTGTCCACCTGTTGGAGCACACGCTGCGTGGAATAATGGACAGGGCACTTGAGGCAGAACACAGGCAAGAAGAAGAGGACTTCCTTACCTCTCAAGGCCCCCTTTATGCAGACAGTGTTCCTGTGTGCCCACCGATCACACAGGAAGAGGAGGAGGAGGATGAGGAGGATTGTGTCAGCATGGAGGTGGAGCCTGGCACTCAGCATCAGCAGCAGTCTTTAAGGGATCATTTACAGTCCCAAGAAACCCATGGACTTGTACGTGGCTGGGAGGAGGTGCTGCGGATCATGTCACCCTTAGTGACCCAGAGGACACCGGGCCGAATGCCTCAGCAAACCTACGCTGCATGGCCTCCCTGATCCTGAAAAGCCTGCGGAAGGTTCCTTGTATTCATGGTATCAAGGAGAGGGATCAATACTAGCTGGCAACCTTCCTTGATCCACATTACAAGGGTAAGGTTGCGGACCTTACCTTGCCATCACTGAGGGAGCAGAGGATGAAACCTCTTCGAAAGGCCTTGCAGAAAGGTCTGTGAAACGCGTTCCCAGAGACTGGGAGGTTACAAACTCCTGTTCCTGGACAACGTGTTGCTGAGGCTTCGATCAGTCAAAGGATTGGTGGAGAAGGTGGCCATCTGACCGATGCGTTCAGACAATTTTTTTGTCCACAACCCCAAGGTATGATCGGTTCCAGCAACCATCACCAGCGTCTGTTTTACATGGTGCAGGAATACCTAGGGGAATGATCTGACTTGTACACCTTTCCTACCGAAAATCCTCTGGGTTACTGGGTCTTGAGGATGGATCACTGGCCAGAGCTTGCATAGTAAGCAAATGAGCTACTGGCCCATCCAGTGTTCTTTCGGAAACGCACATTCAGTGCTGCTGGAGGCTTTGTAAACGATCACAGGGTGCATCTGTCCACCGACTCGGTCGATCGACTGACCTTCATAAAAATGGAATCAGTCTTGGATCACCACCAGCTACCAAGCACTTGATGCTGATGTAACCGAATAATTTGAAATGTCAGATCCCTTCAAGACTGCCTTTGCTGATACTGAGTGACTATCCTGTTATGCTGAGGGATTATACTCTTCCTCCTCAATGATCATGCTGATAGCTTGTAAGAACATTTTTGGTTCTGGGCACCGCCACCAGTGGCTAAGGCCCAATTTTTCAGCCCGTTTAACAGGGGCGTGTAAATTACAATTTTTGATGCCATATTTTGCAGGAGGGTTTGTTGCTGCGCTCAACTAGAGTATTTGTGAGGGGTTGCAGTGTTGTGACACCAGCACCAGTGCCTAAGGCCCAATTTTTCTGCCCCTGTTCAACAGAGACATTTAATTACAATTCTTGATCTAATATTTCACAGCAGGGCCCCATTCCAGCACCCACCAAGAGTAACTGTGAGGACTTACAGTATTTTGGCACCAGCACCACCACCATCACCAAAGGCCCAATTTTTCTGCCCCTGTTCAACAGGGGCATGTAATTACAATTCTTGATCTAATACTTCACAGCAGGGCTCTGTGAGGGCTTACAGTGTTGTGGCAACACCAACACCTAAGGCCACAATTTCTGCAGAGTATATAGGGCAGGCCCCTACTTTCAAACATCCAACTTACAAATGACTCCTACTTGCAAACTGAAGGAGACAACAGGAAGTGAGATTATATCTACCCCTAGGAAGGGAAATTCTCTCCTGTAAGAGTTAATATGGGAAAAACTTTTCTCCTTTCAACTGATGCTTTATCACCAATCCTTGTTTCACTAAAAACCCCAAATTTTCTAGAAACATTTGTCATTGGGACAGAAAGTGAGATGAAATCTTCTGAAGAGGAGCACAGACAGCGAAACAAATGTCACAGGGGTGATAACCCTTCCCTATGTTTTCCAAAAAGCTTAAAATAGATTTTTTGGCTGGAGCTACACTTTAAAAATGTACCAGTTCAAAATTACAAACAGATTCTACTTAACAACAAACCTACAGTCCCTGTCTTGTTTGCACCACCTGTATACTGCTGTTCAGAGTATATAGGGCCTGGTGGCCCCACACCTTTCCTTTTTTTTTAATTTGGGTGCGGGGTTCCCCTTAATATCCATACAAGACCCAAAGGGCCTGGTAATGGACTGGTGGGTACCCATGCCGTTTGTCTCACTGATTTTCATCCATATTGCCAAGACCCGACATTACATTAAAGCCGCAAGCAGTTTTAAATTACTTTTATTCCTTTAAAAATGTCATTTTGTGCAGGGACTGTTCTAAACACAGGAAACACGTGCCACTTTACAGGCATACTATAGACACCCCCCAGGTACGATATTTAAAGGAATATTTCACTTTTTTTTTTTTTACTTTAAGCATCATTAAAATCACTGCTCCCGAAAAAACCTCAGTTTTTAAAACTTTTTTTTGCATTGATACATGTTCCCTGGAGCAGGACCCGGGTCCCCATACCCTTTTTAGGACAATACCATGCAAATTAGCCTTTAAAATTAGCACTTTTGATTTGGAACGTTCGAGTCCCATAGACATAAATGAGTTCTAACATTTGTGCTAATTTTCGGTCCGTTCGCAGGTTCTGGTGCAAACCGAACCAGGGGGTGTTCGGCTCATCCCTACTCAAGACCCAGTAACCCAGTGGATGCTTTGTTGGAAAGGTCTCCAAGTATGCTCTTGTCCCTAGATATTCCTGCACCATTTAATGCAGACGCTGGCGATGGTTGCTTGAACCAATCAGACCTTGGCGCTGAGGACTGAAAAATTGTTTAAAGGCATTGGTCAGCCGGCAACCTTCTCCACCGCTCCTGCTCTGACTGAGCGAAGCCTTATCAACACGTTGTCCATTGTAACCTCCCAGGGTCTGGAAATGCATTACACAAACCTTTCTTCAAGGCCTCCTGAAGATATTTCATCCTCTGCTCCCTCTGCGAAGGCAGGAGGAGTTCTGCAACTTTACAGTTGTAATGTGGATCAAGAAGGGTTGCCAGCCAGTAATAATCCCTCTCCTTGATACCACAAATTCAAGGGTCCTTTCGCAGGCATTGCATTATCAGGGAGGCCATGCAGCATATGTTTGCAGAGCTTATATATGCAACAAGAATCCAAGTATCACTACCGAGACTCAAACAAGTGGCTACCTTTGCAGCAGAAAATCTGGACCGATTAGTTAAAAAAAATACAAAATTTATTAATAGTGATACACCGATACAATTCATCATAGGTGAAGATGCAATGCAACTCCATACATTATGTTTCCACGGGTCCCATACTGGAGATGGATGACCCGGATGGTCTAAAAGTATACAAACACAGACAAACACGACAACACACAAAACACATACACATACACAGTGATGTGGCAATGCCTAAAAATTCACCAAGCTGTGCTGATTTTCTGCGAGTAATCCCCGGGGGGAAGATGGTATTATTAGTTGATGATCAAATACATGTATACACACATACGTGTGATTAGCCTAACTTATAAGATTGGGGATTTCTTAAATTAAATATACATATAAGATGAAGTCACTGACTAAGAGACACTGATCTTGAAAAGTCACTTGCGTGTTTCTGATACATGGGGATCAATGCTGTAGTTGATAAATAGCAGATCATTCGTTTAGATAGTTTTCCCTCAAAGTGAACAAGAGAGGACTTCATGTACCGTATAGTGACCTTAAGACAGAGGCATCCGGCATGTGGTACACCAGTGTATAGTCAATTGCATAATTCAGGGAGGAGAGATGCTGAAAAAGGCCCCTGATGGGGGTTAGTCCCAGGGATGGCTCTCACAAGGCAGCTGGTAGCGGCAGGGTCAATTATTTATGAAGTGATAATTTATAGCTTCCACAAAGGCAGACTTGCTATTGTACAAATACATTAGGCGTTTGCTTCACCTATTGCGCAGTCATCTCCTAATTCAGTGGGCAGGTGCATACACTGTGTAGTATGTAGGCGTCTTACCGCTCCATAGGTTGCCCTGGATATTCGTCTCCTTCCTGGCTGTGTATCCCGTCTGATGGATCATTCATCCCTGGTAGTCAGAGTGATTTTAGTTGCCTCCAGCCTCGTAGCCACAGCCGCTTGTGAGTTGAAGCACGCTGAGCGTGTTTGTACGATGCGCGGATGCGCTAGTCCAGTGTCCTTCCTGATACTTCCCATACACGGGGGGATACCGCGTGAGTCGACGTCTCATGACTGCTGTGACGTCAGCGCATTTCGCTTACTTCAGTGGGCGTAGCCTATGTGGAAGCTATAAATTATCACTTCATAGATAATTGTCCCTGCCGATACCAGCTGCCTTGTGAGAGCCATCCCTGGGACTAACCCCCCATCAGGGGCCTTTTTCAGCATCTCTCCTCCCTGAATTATGCAATTGACTATACACTGGTGTACCACATGCTGGATGCCTCTGTCTTAAGGTCACTATATGGTACATGAAGTCCTCTCTTGTTCACTTTGAGGGAAAACTATCTAAACGAATGATCTGCTATTTATCAACTACAGCATTGATCCCCATGTATCAGAAACACGCAAGTGACTTTTCAAGATCAGTGTCTCTTAGTCAGTGACTTCATCTTATATGTATATTTAATTTAAGAAATCACCAATCTTATAAGTTAGGCTAATCACACGTATGTGTGTATACATGTATTTGATCATCAATTAATAATACCATCTTCCCCCGGGGATTACTCGCAGAAAATCAGCACAGCTTGGTGAATTTTTAGGCATTGCCACATCACCTTTTTCATGTATAATTTCTAATTTTTATCTAATATTGCTGTTCTCTTTTCCTGCGAGTAAGGCTTACTAGTCGGCGTCCGGACTTGTCTTGTGTGTATGTGTGGGAGTGAGGTGTCTTTTCCTTGTTCAATTGTTTTATTAGGGCAGTGTATGTGTTTTGTGTGTTGTCGTGTTTGTCTGTGTCTGTATACTTTTAGACATTCCGGGTCATCCATCTCCAGTATGGGACCCGTGGAAACATAATGTATGGAGTTGTATTGCATCTTCACCTATGATGAATTGTATCGGTGTATCACTATTAATAAATTTTGTATTTTTTTTAACTAAGCGGTCCAGATTTTCTGCTGCAAAGGTAGCCACTTTTTTGAGTCTCGGTAGTGATACTTGGATTCTTGTTGCATATATAAGCTAGGTGTCTTTGGCTACAGCAGCAGCACCAGAATAGGTGTACCTTATCGGTGAATTGGTGAGATAACCAATTTTGGTGCTTGGTTTTGCAGGAAAGGCTTTTCTTTTCCTCTTGTTTCTTCTGTTTTTTCTTATTTTGGTCCATAAGTTTGAAGAGGCATTTGATTCTGAGTCCTCAGGGTCACTAAGGATCACATTATCCGTAACTACCTCCTCCGCCAGTTTGGCGGGCCCACAGGAATGCTATCTGGATAAAGGGGGCCTTGAGAGGAAAGAAAGTCCTCCTCTTCCTTCTGCTGTTCTGCCTCAAGTGCCCTATCCATGATTCCACGAAGCATGTGCTCCAGCAGGAAGACTAGAGGGACAGTGTCACTGATGCATGCATTGTCGCTGCTCACCATCCTTGTGGCCTCCTCAAATGGTGTCAGGACAGTGCATGCATCCTTGATCAGTAGCCACTGGCATGGCAAAATAAAACCAAGCTCCCCTGACCCTGTCCTGGTGCCATACTCGCACAGGTACTCATTGATGGCCCTCTGCTGTGTGTGCAGATGCTGCAGCATTGCAAATGTTGAGTTCCACCTGGTGGGCATTTCACAAATGAGGCAGTTGGTGCATAGGTTGCATACCCTTTGAATGTCAGCCAGCCGAGCACTGGCAGTGTATGACTGGTGGAAATGACCATAGACTTTTCTGGCCTGCCTCAGGAGATCTTATATCATTGATTTGTAAGCAATTCAAACATTTTAGTTTACATCATTAATATTTAGACAATCCAAAATGACAAAATTATACCTGGCTGCAGCTGGGCGCATCCACTTCATCAAGGATGAAAGGGCCCAGTTTCTCCTGGGACGCCTCAGCTAGGGTGGAGGGAAGGCTGGAGGAAAGGGTGGAGGGAAGGGTCAAAAGCGATTGCCTTGCTTCTGTCTGGTCATCCAGAAATCTCAGTTTAGTACCATAGCTTGGGGACAAAAACCTTATCTGCTGCTGCTCCTGATTTGAGGGAATCCTATATCTTCTTGTGTTTCCGCCTGTACATATTCCGCAAGATCCCAATTTTATTTTCCACTAACTTAATGTCTGCCTGGGGGACTTGAGTCTTTACAAACTCCAGAAGTCTCCCCAGTGTTGCCTGCCTTGCATGTTTAATGTAATACAGGGGGTGGTTGACCTCCCACAGGTTTCGGTTCTCTTGAAAGAGGTCAATAAAATGACTCAAAAAATCCTCCTCCTTTAAGGGATTATTTTTTTCTGAAAGACAAGACACAAGATAAAAACTGTAATGTCAGTCCAAACTCCCAGTATTATCTTTATCATAATATAGGGCGCACACACACACACACACCAAACACATACACAAAACACACACCCACGTTTAAATCTTACCTTCGTTTATGATGCTCGCTACTTCCGTTCGGACATACGTAGGCCAGCGTACTAGCTTTATATACACTGTGCATGTGTCATGCTCCGCCTGCGTCGCCCGCCCCTGACGTTCTTTATGACAATTTTTCCCCGCCCCTTCACTCTTCGTTGCGCAGTGGGAGTATATAGATAAAGATGGCAGAGACATTATCAGTAACTAGCGCGGAGGAAAGCTTGGAGCCACAAACATCCAGATCCAGGGGGAGATATAAGGCCACCAACATGGCCTTTTGAAGCGATGGTGGCCATATTGATGAGGGAGGACTATGATGGCAAAAAAGGACCGTACACCAGACCCAATAATAATGTCCTCAGTTGTCACCACTCTTGAGCAAAAATTTGGTATTAAACGGGCTAAAGACCAATTGAGAAAGCGCTGGTCTGACCTAAAAACTAGGGAGACAGAACAATATTGCAGAATCAAGAAGGTGTTTAAAAAAGTAAGTACTTGTCATGTGTTCCTATTGAGATACTTAACTTGCATGCTGATCCATATGCTTTTCGTTTATACTGTTGAACGATGAAATCATTCGTAAATATCATTCTTTTGAAACTACATATGATTATAATTAAATGTCATTTGTTTTGGCAAGAAATACAATGGACAGGGTTCTACATACATTTAGGTCTTGATAATTTGTTGTATTAAAAGAAGTTTAGGACATTGTTGTGTAGATGTGTTTGAAACTAGAATGCTTAGAAAAAAATGATTCAGTGTAATGTAAGGACAGGACACAGCAGCTGTTTCCACATCTGGACTCAGGAGCACTAGTGTACTGTGTGACATCAGAGAACATTTTTGAGGGTAATCCACACAGGGGCTCCAGGGAATACTTGAGGTGTCTTCATCTGTGAAACTTGGACAAAAATGGTAAGTATTGCAGTTTGGTTAAAAGGGAATTTGAATCATGTCTTAAAATAGCTTTTTTTCACAAACAG
The DNA here is from genome assembly GCA_037952835.1 of Lithobates septentrionalis. Taxonomy (NCBI): domain Eukaryota; kingdom Metazoa; phylum Chordata; class Amphibia; order Anura; family Ranidae; genus Lithobates; species Lithobates septentrionalis. Next base: position 13,902,158 of record JBBDGP010000082.1, on the reverse strand, counting down.
ACAATTGTCCACCACTTCAAAGCAAGGTTTCATATTCCTATTTCTGGGCTCAAATATCACTGTGTTAAGTATACCTTTTGTTTCATTCCCATAGGGGAGAAAAGACTCAGACAACAGTCAGAGGATCCCAGGACCCCACAAACTCACTAGCCTAATTCGGGAATTACCTCAAGCCCAAGCCCAAGACCATGCCCACCCGAGGATCTGGAGGAAGAAGAGTTGGAGGAAGTGTGCGAGATTTGCACCCCACCAAGTGAGTGTCTGACACCCCAGCTTAAGGTAATCTATTTAGGCGTGCATATTTCTATATACATTTTTCTCCTAAAATTTTAGGTGATGTTATGGTTGTGGAAGGCCAAGCGGCGGACCCATTTAGCACAGACAGTGAACAAAGACTCATTGGGCAGATAATGATCTGGAATGGCCAAATTGATGCAATGCGCAATCAAATAGACAGCATGAGAAATCGGCTGGACAGCATGCAGCAGGAAATGAAGAACATGATTGATGTTTTGGGGAGAATATAATCACTTTTTGCCTAAAACATCAATCATGTTCTTCATTTCAGTTCAACATTTTATCTTTTTTATGTTTTTCAAGTTGTTAAATAGTAAAAGCCAAATTTAGCAGATGCACACGGTGTGTCAATCCGGGATCTCAATGTAAGCGTTTTGTGTTTGCAACCCCTTCCTCATAATGCTAGTTTGTGAGAGGATGGGATTGCACCCACAAAACACGTCCATTGATCCCCCATGATGGCAGATAGCACATGTTGACATTACCCATTTGGACAATTTGTGTGCATCTGCAAAATTTGGCTTTTACATGGGTGACATCACCAGCACATTTTTTGACATGTTGTAAGTTCCAGAGTTGTGTTTTTTTTTATTATGTGTGAAAAAACCCTGTTGTAAAAAAAAAGTTTTATAAACAAATATTTTTTGAAAAATATGCATAAAATAACCAAAAAATAATAATATTTTAGATTGATAAAAAAAAGTAAAAAATAATAAAAATTTGAATGACGTTTGAAAAAAATGCACCTTTTAATGTGCACACAGTAAAATGTTTTTACTACAACAATGTGTGTGGCTTCTTCTTTCAATACTCAATACCAGTATTGTAATTCTTTTTGGGTTTACAGTGACAAAGGGCCTTATTGACTAAAGGGAAATGCACTTGGCACTACAAGTTCACTAGGAGGCAGCCAAAAATAAAATCAAACAAGAATAAAAACAAGAGATTTGATCCAAATATTTTTTTTTTATTAGTTTAAAGTTTAAATATGTTCTGGCATTGCAATGGCCCCCTTACCATTAAAATAATTGACATATCTGTCCCGCACTTGACGGGCGGTTTGGGGGTCCAAGCCAGTACGGCCAGTATCTAGGCCTGTGAGTGCAGATTCTGCACTAAGTCCAGCCTCAGGCCCAACAGAAATTAGATATGTTTGTGAATGTCTTCTTAAAAAATGATGTAGTATGCAAAAGACATGATGATATAATTTATTTTATAATCCGCCATATTGATGGCCGAGAGGAACAAATGGAACCGGCTGGCCATAATCCCAAAGGCATTCTCCACAACTCTTCTCACTCTGGCCAGCCGGTAGTTAAATCCCCTCCTCTCCGGGGTGAGGAACCTATGGGGGAACAACCTCATCAGGTGCTCGCCAAAACCAAAGGCTTCATCTGCGATGAATACAGAGGGGAGTCCCTCAACGTTCTCTGCATCAGGTGGCAATCCCAGGCCACCAGTCTGGAGACGCTGGCAACTCGGTCTGTGCAAAGACTCCTCCATCCGACATCTGGCCGTTCTTCCCCACGTCCACGAACATAAAATCATATTGTGCCGATACCACCGCCATCAATACTACACTATTAAAACCCTTATAATTAAAGTAGTAAGACCCCGAATGGGGTGGTGGTACAATGCGAACATGCTTCCCATCGATCGCCCCTACACAGTTGGGAAAGTCCCAAAGGTCAGCGAACTGGGAGGCCACAGTCTGCCATTCCTGTGGGGTGGAAGTAAACCGTGGAGTCAAACAAGAAAAAAAAAATATAAGTACTTTTAAACATAACTTTACAAGCAGATTACACAAAAACATTCCTGCACAACGGCAGTATGACATTTTTTAAAAGTATTATTAATAATAATCTAAAATATAAGGCCCACTTATAAGATTCCTCACCCCCTCTGATGGCCCATTGATTAATTTGTATGTAGGGGGGGGTTCTAATTTAGTAGAAGACCACACATTACATTTGGAAACATTTGAGGGGGTGGGGGAGGGTTCTAATTTAGTAGAAGACCACACATTACATTTGGAGACATTTGAGGGGGTGGGGGAGGGTTCTAATTTAGTAGAAGACCACACATTACATTTGGAGACATTTGAGGGAGTGGGGGAAGGTTCTAATTTAGTAGAAGACCACATATTACATTTGGAGACATTTAAGGGGGTGGGGGAGGGTTCTAATTTAGTAGAAGGCCACACATTACATTTGGAGACATTTGAAGGGGTGGGGGAGGATAAAGCAGTACAATGGAGCTGACAATATACATTGTTAAAGGGACTAGGCTATAGATGTATATGGGCCCAGGATTGCATGGTGGGGAGGTTAGTGAAGGTAAATATGCATGTAGGCCAAAAAATTATTTACAAAAAAAAACATGCATGCATGAAGATAAAGGGGACATTCACAGCATATTCCAATCATGGTAATTAGGTAATGATGAAATTAATACAATACATTAGCAAACATTAAAGACATATCATGTAATGTTAAAGGATAAAACTTACCTTACTATAGGACCTGAATAAAGGAAGAACAGGTCTCTGGGATAATGATCCCCAGAGCCTGGGGGAGAGGCCTGTCAAGAATTTAAGGTCCTGAAGGCTCCTCCCAGTCGCCAAGTAACGTAACGTGGCAACTAGCCTCTGCTCCGCAGTGATGGATTGCCGCATGCAGGTATCCTGCCTGCTGATATAAGGGATCAGCATAGCCAGCAGACGTTGAAAAATGGGGTCCGTCATCCTGAGATAATTCCTGAAATCCTCAGAATTATTCTCACGGATCTCATGGAGCAAAGGCATGTGGGAGAATTGGTCACGCTGGTGCAGCCAGTTCTTCATCCATGAACTCCTCCTTGCCCTGTTCATGGACTGGGCTCGGGTCAAAGTATGAACCCCAACACCAAGCCCCCACGCAGCACGAACTCAAGAACGAGTACGTCCACGCACCATGGCTTTAAAACGGTCGGCTGGTCAAACAAACTTAAACGAACGCACTGAAAAACAGCAAGGCCTATACAGAGCGATGTGAAGATCAGGAAGGAGCGCACCAGAATGGCCTGCTATACAGGTTACGAACTGACCAACAGGCACTGAATACCAGATACAAACCTCACAAGCACAAACTGAACCACAGAAAACGATCAAAATAAGCTGAAGTCTGAAAAGCGCGAATCGTCTTTAACCAAACTTCTACTAACATGCGGTACACATGAGATTAGCAGAAGGAGCCCAAAGGGTGGCGTACTGGGGCTTGAACTTCCTTTTTCTAGTCCTGTCGTACGTGCTGTACGTCACCGTGTTCAAAACCATTGGACTTTTGGAGTGATTGTGTGGGTCCAAGTCCGTCCATTTGTAAGTCCGGCGGACCTACGCTACAAAGTCTGGCGGAAAGACCGTCGGACCTAGTCCGTCGAAAAGTCCGCTTGTGTGTATGCGGCATAAGTGTTACAAAAACATCTTGTAAGTGTTTTTAATCTTATCCTATTAAAGTCATCATTTTAATACTACAATCAAGTCGACGCCTCCCCCTCCCTGTTTTTTTCTAACATCCACCAGCTCCGTGATGTTGTCATGGAGGAGTGGAAGAGGACTCCGGTGGCAACCTGTGAAGCTCTGGTGAACTCCATGCCCAAGAGGGTTATAGACAGTGCTGAAAAATAATGGTGGCCACACAAAATATTAGCACTTTGGGCCCAATTTGGACATTTTCGCTTAGGGGTGTACTCACTTTTGTTGCCAACGGTTTAGACATTAATGGCTATGTTGAGTTATTTTGAGAGGACAGCAAATTTACACTGTTATACACAATATACACTCACTACTTTACATTGTTGCAGTGTCATTTCTTCAGTGTTGTCACATGAAAAGATATAAAATATTTACAAAAATGTGAGGGGTGTACTTACTTTTGTGAGATACTGTATCTACTGAATAAATTACACAAGAAAATATTCCTAAATATCATAATACCTATTGAATATATTACACAAGCAAACTTTATATGATAACATATATGGGGACTAGGTGCATTCATTGTGTTTCTCACTTCATCAGGAACTGTGAACAAAGAAAGCTGAGCAATAAGTGGGATGTCTTAACCATCATCAGGACCTATTGCACAGTAACAGATTCTGCATTTACTACTGTACTGTGTGTGGAGTTAAGCTCAAATAACTACACAAAACACTGCAGGCAATGATCTGGTAACTCTGTTGACACTATTTATAATATATTCAAACTGCACTGTTTGGCTATGCCCACAGAGCTGCACAGAGTACTGCAGCGAATCTATGATAACTCAATTAGCATACGTCCCTGACTCTTCAGGCTGAAGGATCCTCCTGCATCAAGGGACCCCCCCTCTAATATTGCCCCAGAGGGGGGATATAAATAATAGGAATTTGGAGTGCTGACCCAGTAGCCCAGGCTAAACTCATTGTTTGTTGTGCTGCTATAGTATGAAACCAGACAATGGTGAAATAAAAACAGAGGACAGTATATCTCTTCCCTAAAAACATAATTACAATCGGTGTGCTTTCAAACCAGAGCTGGTATGCCTTGTTGTGGGGGTGTCAATGTGTTTTTAAACAACTGGAATAAGCAGTTCAGTCATAGAAGTATTGACAAGTGGTTGGAAATTTTCATTGTTATTATTATTATTATTATTGTTCAGGATTTATATAACACCAACAGTTTGTGCAGTGCTTTACAAAATGGAGGGAGCAAGTACAATTACAATGCAATTCAATACAAGAAGGATCAGAAATCCCTGTTCTTTCAAGCTAAAAATCCAAAAGAAAGGGTCAAGTGATACAAAAAGTAATAATTGTGGAGCTGATGGAGAAACTAAAAGTACAGTTCATTAGTTATGCCACGTACACATGATCGGAATTTTCATTGGAAAAACCATGGATGGTTTTTCCAATGGAATTCCGATCAAGCTTGGCTTGCATACACACGGTCACACAAAAGTTCTCTAAACTTTCGACCATTAGGAACGCGGTGACTAGGGATGAGCTTCGAGTTTGAGTCGAACCCATGTTCGACTCGAACATCAGAAAAAGTGAAAAAAATAATTGCGCTTCAAAGTGTCTAAAATTATAATAAAAAAGCAGCGATGTCTAAATGTGACACAAACACATAACATGAACAAAAGAAAAAATTGGATGACTCGCGCTATATAGATTGATGTATGTGTGGCCAAATTCGCCACACAAAAGGCACTAAATACAACCAGTATCAGTGAATATATAAACCATCTGTGTGGTGATATATCACAATCAGTGCAAACAAATAACAAAAATTATCAGTAAAAACATAAATCATCAGTGCAATAATATATCGCAATCAGTGCAAACAATTGACAAAAATAGAGTCCAAACAAAATATACTGAAAAACCCATGTGGAAGAGTCAAAAGTAGTCCATAAAAGGAACCCAAGACAAGGTGAGTTGGCAATCACAGGTCTTTCAACCGCATGGAACCTCAAATGTGTAGAACCACCACCAAAAGTAAGAGCCTGGCCGCTTACCAGAACCCCATGACCCCCCGTTACAGAGGGTCTAAAAGGGCTTTTGAGATCCTAGTAGTCCGGACTTCCCAGGAACGGAGATGGAGCAGAGATGGGAGTGGAACTGGATAAGGGCGTCAGGTGCTGGTGTGGAGATGGATGGATCCACAAGAAGGGGGCTCAACCCTCAGCATAGTGGTGTCATCATAGGAGAAAATAAAGGGAGGGCTCCCATAGTGTAAAATCAGATGGTAATTTATTGTAGAAAAAAACGTAAACACTCACATGTAGGTAAGACAATCAACATCATCAAATGGAAAAACGAACTGTGGCACCGGCCGGATGACCACAGATAGCTCGTCCTGTTGGATATACAGCGACAGTGGGAGGTGGCGCGATGATACCGCTCAGATGATACTGTTCGACTGTTCGTCGAATTACGAACGTTATGGGCCGTTTGCGCCAAATTTGAGTGGCACGTCACGGCCCATAATTCACTGCGGCATCGCAGTGCATTGCTGGCTGATGATTGGCCAAGCATGCACTATGACCCGCATGCTTGGCCAATCACAGTGCTGTCTGTACAGAGAGCCGTAATTGGCCAAAGCCAGGGTGGTTTCGGCCAATTATGGCTCAGGGGGTTTAGTACACGCCCCACACTATATAAGGCCACCTGCATGGCGGCCTTGTGTAGTGTGTTGCGGCGGCGGAGAGATAGACAGAGAGAAAGTGTCATTTGATTTAAGTCAGGTAGCTGCACTTACAGTGTATTGTGTGTATATATATGCATCCTAGGTGTTGTGTGTGTGTGTGTACGTGTGTATGTATATATATATATATATATATATATATATATATATATATATATATATATATATATATATATATATATATATATATTACAGACAGCAGGTGTTTTTACAGTATTTAAAGCTACCTGAAGAAAATTGCTGGTGTTCTTCTGATCCTATTAGTACCACAGGCAGGCAGCTGCAGTATTTACAGTTAGTGTAGTGTGTCCTCTGCACAGTGTGCACCTAAAGCTACCTGAAGACAATTGCTGTGGTTCTGATCCTATTAATACCACAGGCAGGCAGCTGCAGTATTTACAGTTAAATTATACTAAAGGAAAGGGAAAGTGGGAACAAGAAACACCTGGAAAATGGTCAAATTTTGATGACCTGTGAATAATAAGTGCTTGCTATAACCATAATTACATAGAAAAAGAAAAGAAACACCCTGTACTAGTGTCCGGGTAAGGGGTTACTCTAGCAACACTTATTAAGTATTTATTGTCAAAAATTACTAGCTGTATTGCCAAAAAATTAGATAAATCACTTTATTAAATGGTTTTTAAAAAATACATTAAACATATTGGGCAACATACTTGATTTGGAATAAAAGTAGATTGATTATACCGGGTTCCAATAGGGCCCAGTTACTACGAATATGATTAGATAATGTGTCAAACAGAGCAAACAAAAATTATTATTACATTAGACCAGAACAAAAACAACTACAAAAACAAAAACAAAAAACACACAATGTAAAACAACGTCCGGACGCTTGAGGATCTTGCTAATTGTTGGCTGGCATTTGAAAGTAGTATGAGTGTTTGGTGATATTGATTATTAATAATTAACACAATATCAACATCCTAAGTAAGCCAAAAAATACCTGTCAACAGCAAGAAAGATCCTTAGGGGATGTATGGGGATGGGTGGTGGGGGGAGGGTAAAGTGGTGCTATCTATTGCTGATTGGTGTGCACCTGTTCTGGGCTGCAAGTTCTAATAAAGGTGCATAGAATAATGGCCTGTCCCATAGAATAGTGTCGAATGAATTCAGGGATATTAAGAAACAGGATGCTGTTAGTATGTGGTTGTCCGCATAAATGATTCCCTTCAAAGTCACTGGTAATGAGATGGTGAATATAAAGTGCTTGAATAAGAGAAAATTGGGGAACTTTACCAATCGTTGCACCAATTATCCTCCGGGTCCCGATCTGACTTGATCATGGAACTCCCATCTTCATGAGGAGGAGATATGATGTTGAGTGCAGCTTCCGGTCCAATATCAGTGGCTGGAGGGACGGCGGGACTTGGAATAGTGCACCTCGGGCTCAACCTCTCTGTCAGTTCAGTGCTGTGGAGACCGCCCGATAAAGTTTACAGTTAGTGTACTGTGTCCTCTGCACAGTGTGCACCTAAAGCTACCTGAAGACAATTGGTGGTGTTCTTCTGATCCTTTTAATACCGCAGGCAGCTGCAGTATTTACAGTTAGTGTACTGTGTCCTCTGCACAGTGTGCACCTAAAGCTACCTGAACACAATTGGTGGTGTTCTTCTGATCCTATTAGTACCACAGGCAGGCAGCTGCAGTATTTACAGTTAGTGTACTGTGTCCTCTGCACAGTGTGCACCTAAAGCTACCTGAACACAATTGCTGGTGTTCTCATACTAATAATACTACAGGCAGGCAGTTGATTCTGCTAGCTGCAGTATCAGTATATATATACATCCCAGCTTTGCGCAGCTACATCTCACTGCATGCCATTAGTATGTCTGGCAGGCCAACAAGGAGAGACAGACAGTCACAAGCCAATAAAAGAGGGCAAGCAGGCTCTGTGTCTAGAGGCAACAGTGCTGGTCGTGGACATGGTGCATCCTCATCAGCACGTGGCCGTGGGACACGCTTGTCCTTTTTTTTGGCAGCTGGCCGTGTTGAGCCGCAACCTGCCGAAGACTTGATAGAGTGGATGACCATGCCGTCCTCATCCTCCTCATCCTCTCTCATCCAGGCTCAGGGTACTTTGTCTGGCTAAGCAGCTGCCAACGCGGCCTCTTCCCTTGGCTCAATGGCATCAGTCACTCCTTCCCTAGCCCCACCATGTCCTCCTGAGGAGTCCCCTGAACTGTTTGACCACAGTGTTTGGTACATGCTCTAGGAGGATGCCCAGCGTTTTGAAGGCTCCGATGATGGTACCCAGCTAGAGGAAGGCAGTAACTTGAGCTTAGAGAGAGGGGGTGCCCAAGAAGGACAGCAATCTGGCAGTCATGTTCCCCCAGCTGCAGCATACTGCCAGGTTTGCTCCAGTGATGAGGAGGGAGGGGATGATGAAATCACTGACTCCACGTGGGTGCCTGATAGGAGAGAGGAGGAGGCACATCTCCAATGAGACTGGATGCCCTCCAGGGGCCAGCTTAAGGGCAGCACGCCAACTGCATCACACCGCAGAGCCCCGCATGTGCAGGGCGCTGCTGTCTCTGTGCGTTATTTCAAAAGTTCTTTGGTGTGGGCCTTTTTTGAGACGAGTGCGTCAGATCCCACAGCTGCTATTTGCAACATATGTCTCAAGCGTATCTCGCGTGGCCAAAACATCATCCGCTTGGGCACCACATGCTGGACCAGACATATGTCGACCTGCCATGCAGTCCTTTGGCAAGTGTACCTAAAAGACCCACACCAAAAAACAAAGTGGACCTCTCCTTGCTCCTCATCAGCTGGGATCTCCAACCCCACTATACCTTCAGTCCTCTCTGAAACCTGCACTGAGAGGAATGAAGGTGTATAATTAGATGTGTCACAGCAAAGTACTTGCGGGCAATCTGCTTTCGGTACACCAACATCAGATTGTACCAGGCAAATTTCCCTGCCCCAGCTGCTGCACCACCGAAAGAAGTTCGCTCCCAGCCATCCACATGCCCAGTGGTTGAATGCTAGCTTGGCTAAATTTCTAGCAGTTCAACTGCTGCCTTTGCAGTTAGTAGACTCTGCCCCCTTCTGTGAGTTTGTGGAATGTGTGGTTCCTCAGTGGCAGGTTCTCAAACGCCACTTTATCTCACGGAAGGCGATTCAGGTTCTCTACCAGCATGTGGAAGGCAATGTCTTGGCCTCGCTGGACAGGGCGGTCAGCGGTAAGGTGCATATTACCGCTGACTCATGGTCCAGCAGGAATGGACAGGGACGTTACCTATCTTTCACCACGCACTGGGTGACTTTTCTGGCAGCTGGGAAGGATGCAGGACAAGGTGCAGTAGTGTTGGAGGTTGTTCCGCCACCACGCCTCCAAAATTCTACTAGTGGTGATTCTGCCACACCTCTCTCCTCCACCCCCTCCTCTTCTTCTTCCTTCATGGCCTCTTCCTGCGCTGATTTGTCCTCAGAACCAGCAGTGCTCCGTAGGCGTTCAAGGGGCTACGCAAGCACGCAGGCAAAAAGATGCCATGTGGTGCTTGAGCTGGTGTGCTTGGGGGACAGGAGCCACACTGGGGCAAGGAATCTGTCAGCTCTGCAGGGGCAGGTTCAGAGGTAGTTGACGCCACGCCAGCTTAAGCCAGGTATGGTGGTTTGCGACAATGGCACCAACCTCCTCTCCACCCTCCGACAGGGACAACTGACCCATGTGCCCTGTTTGGCTCACGTCCTTAACTTGGTGGTGCAGCGGTTCTTGGGCAGGTACCCGGGCTTACAGGATGTCCTGAGGCAGGCCAGGAAAGTCTGTGTGCAATTCCGCAGGTCATATAATGCCAGTGCTCAGCTGGCTGACCTCCAAAAGGAATTTAACCTGCCCAAGAACCGCCTAATCTGTGACATGCCCACCAGGTGGAACTCAATGTTGGCCATGCTGCAGCGGCTGCACACGCAGCAGAGGGCCATCAATAAGTACCTATGTGACTATGGCACCAGGACAGGGTCAGGGGACCTTGTTTTTTTTCCCCACGCCAGTGGGCTATGATCAGGGATGCATGCACTGTCCTGTCACCATTTGAGGAGGCCACGAGGATGGTGAGTAATGACAGTGCATGCATCAGTGACACTGTCCCTCTTGTCCACCTGTTGGAGCACACGCTGCGTGAAATAATAGACAGGGTGACTCCCTGCTAGAGACTCTTGAGGAGGTTAAAGCCATAGATAGGGAAGACCTCCTCGAGGATAGAGCTAAACGTCCTCATGATATGGGGACTTCTTTTGTCCCTTTCATTACCACATATTCAGTCCAGCATTCTGGTATCAGGAAATTGATCACTAAACATTGGCACATTTTGAGCTATGACCCAGTCTTGAACTCAGTATTTCCAGTTAGACCCCAGGTGGTCTTTAGAGGTGCACTCTCACTTAGAAACCGATTGGCTCCCAATATTCTTAATCCCCCAATTAAAAAGAAAGGCTTCTTTGAAAATCTGACCGGCTTCTACCAGTGTAGAAGATGTCGGGTCTGTTCAATCAATGGATGCACTAATAGACGAGCCCAAACTTTCGTCTCATCCAGCACATCTTATCAATATACCATTGAGCCTTTTATTACATGTTCCACAGAGGGGGCCATCTATTTACTTCAGTGTCCTTGCGAACTCCAATATGTTGGAAGAACTAGACGACCCCTCTCTGTTTGTCTCAATGAACATATCACAAATATAAAAAATGGCTACCCAAAGCATTCTGTTTCTAGACATTACCTCCAGGTTCATAATAAAGATCCCAGTAAAACCATCTTTTTGAACATTGACAAATACCGCCCACAGTGGAGAGGTAGCTCTCTTGTGAGGAGTATAACCACCGTCTGAAATGCTATGCCCCTTTTGGCCTCAACATCGATGTTGATGTCAATTGCTTTATAGATAATTCCTGATTTTCTATTCTATTCCCAGTTTTCTATTGAGGTGCTTGTGTACTTTTTTTGTACTTTTTTGTATTTTTTTGTATTTCTTTATTAATTTTTTTTATTATATTATTATTTTTTTCATTTTTTCTCATATTTTTTATGTTATTTTTTTTTCCTTAATTTTCCTCAATTATCCTTGTTTTTTATTTGTTTATTAGTATTTTTGGCAAATTCATTATGCTAGGAATTTATTGATCTTTTTATCAGTTTTACATCTATTTTAATGTTTGTTTATCTACATATTTGTTTGGGACATATGCATACCATGTATGTTGGTACAGATCGAGTTTTTGCCCAATTCAGATCTGTCTAGCCAAAAATTTGGTGTTTTTATCAATACTTTGTAAACTCGATGTGGGCTGAGGACTGAGACTTTCTAATCAATTTTAGACTTCCAGTTATTTTTTGGCTCACTATCTGTTTGGGGAGTGTGTTCTGACAGTTTTCATGTTTCTGGTGGCCGGGGTCGACCTTTGCCATTCTATGGTTCTGACAATCGAATCCCCTTCTTCTTCTTCCCCTTTTATTTTCCCTCTCCTCCATCCTCACCCAATGTTAAGTGAGGTCTATCATTACATTTCCCTCCCCCGTTTATGTTTATATTATTTACTATCAATATTTTTCATCCATATTGGTTTGCCATTAGTTAAGATGGCGGACATGTTTTGCTCCTGGTCCGCCATGCTGGACATCACCTGTCTTTGTCCTCATCTCAGAACGAGGCTTGGTTTTCCTTGGTGTGTATTTATACGCGATGCATCAGTGTGTCGCCCGTGCCCCAGATGACGTCATTGTATGACGAAACGCACATCGGGTGGTAGGACGTACTGAAGTATCACGTGCTGTTCCCGGAGAGTCACGGGCGCTCGCAGGCCGGCCGGCTACTTGCTGCTTGATTTTCTTTCCAAAGGTTTTTATTATTACTTTTAACATATTAAAAAAAATTTAAATTGTCAATATATCAGACAAGTTGGTGTACATACACTGTTTGCATTAATACAATATCAAATAAATTCAAGATACAGTAGTATGAGTTCAATAAACACAATATCATTGCATTAAAAGGGTCTGCCCTCTTGAGTTCCTGCCTGCTCCTGTTATCGTATTTGGAAGGCCCAGCCTAGGAGGCCGGGGGTTCCACCAGGTACCCCCTTTGGGGATCTTGCTGTGCCCAAAGAGAAACCCCACAACTCTCCCCCTGGCCCCCTGCAAAATGTGCCCTGTAGGACACGATTATCAGGCAAGAAGTCACATAGCCCCGGCTCCAATTCCTCGGAGCCTGGGATCTTTTACATTATATTCACCTTGGCGGATTACTCTAGTGTCTCATTGATGGAGAGACAATGCATGCAGTATATGAATAGGAAAGGGAGGGGTATAGAGTAGTGGAGAAAGAAGAGAGTGGAAGGTAAGGGGAAGAGACGAAAAAGGTGTCAGTCAACAGTCTGGGCATACAGAGACAAGTCCCCTATGCTATTACACCAGGAAAGATGGATATGACCACATATTTGGCCCAGGGTTCCCAGGTGGCTTCAAAGTCTTTGGTTTTGTCTAGTAGTATTCCTGAAAGTTTTTCCTGGGACATAATCCATGAAATTTTACGTTTTGTGGCCAGCAGGGACACTTTGGGATGTTTCCCAAAGTGTCCCTGCTTGTTAGCTTCGCCCCCAGTAACATGAAATGGATCAGCTTGCGAGTGGGTCTTGGCAACCTGGGCAAGTTGGCGTTTAGTAGAGCAATAGTCGGGTTTTAGGGATCTGATGGGTTTGTGACCTTTTGGTTCAAGGCAAACATCCTATTCCAGAAAGACCTTATTCTTGGACATTCCCACCATGTATGGGCCATAGTGCCGTAGGATGGCAACCTCTAAAACATTGAGGGTTAGCTGTCTGGTACATGGTCACGAATCTCGCTGGAGTGAGGTACCATCTGGTCATTTACTTTCAGGTTGGATTCTATCAAAGAGATGTTCCGAATCCCCTTAAAAGCTCTGCAAAAGGATATCCGCCAGGTCTCCAAACTCCAACTCATTTGAAGATCCTCTTCCCAGTAATTCATATATTGGGTTTTGATGTTACTGTGGGCTAGTGACTGTGGGCTCTGTTCCGTGGCCTGACTGCACCAAGTTTAAAATGGGGTAAATGTGGGAGGGGACGATTTGGGTTTCCAGATTTTATGGAGAAAGTGCTGAATTTGTTGAAATCTGAAATGTTCCGTGACCGGAATTTCCAACTGATCAGAACAGAATTTCATGCATATTGGGCCTCCCGAGGTAAAGAAGTGGCCGATCCGGTACAACCCCTTATCCAACCACCATTTAAAGTCTCTGATTTGTAAACCTGGTATGAAGTCGGGATTATTAAAGATATGTGAAAGGGGTTTGCATTCTGAGATAATTGAGTTGTTCTTTTTCAGTGTGTCCCACAGGGCTAAAGATTAGGACAGGATGGGCGAAAGGATCGGGGGTCTGTTTTTTGGGGGGATCCCTAAAAGATAGTCAAGGGTATAGGAGGGGGCTGCCTGTCTCTCTATGTGGGTCCAGTCGGGTTTCTCCGTTTTTGAGTGCACTATAGAAAGCTGCGAAAGTCTAGCTGCTTGGTAATACTTAAGCAATCTAGGTAGCCCCAGTCCCCCTTCTGCCGTCAGTGTGTACAGTGTGGTTTGTGGTAGTCTGTGGCCTGAAGGCCCCCAAATTAATTTATTGACTTTTTGTTGGAAAGATTTTAGGTGGTCCTTTCTAACACAAATCGGTAGGGCTCTAAAAAGGTATAGAAGTCTGGGCAGTAGTGTCATCTTAATGGCATTTATCCTGCCTAGCCAGGAAAGTTCCCTTTTCGCCCAATTTTTTAGATCAGTTTCCAGATTTCTATAAGTGGGGACAAAGTTAGAGGAGTAAAGGTCTTCGATTTTGGCTGTGAAGGTGATCCCTAGATCATCAATGGAGGAGTTGCTCCACTTGAAGGGAAAGGGGCTTTGTAAAGATTTAGCTACTGTATGTCTGGTTTCAGGGAGTTATTTAGGGCGTGGGATTTATCATAGTTTACTTTGAAACCTAGGACCGTTGAGAAGTCCCGAAGTGTTTTGCAAAGATTAGGGAGAGACGTAATCGGGGATGTTAAAAATATAAGCATGTCGTCGGCGAATAAGCCGCACTTGTGGGTTTGTGTGCCGCATGTTACCCCTTGAATATTGGTGTTTGTGAGTATTGCTGTTGCTAGCGTTTCTATGGCTATAGCGAAAATTAATGGGGATAAGGGGCAACCTTGTCTGGTACCTTTTGCGATACTGAAGGGCTGTGAGTATTGACCCCGAATACGAATTGAGGCCTTCGGCGTGGAGTATAGTGAGTGGAGCAGCCCCGTAAAGCGTCAATCGAAACCCCAGCGTTCCATTATGGCGAAAATGTAAGTCCCTTCGATAGAATCAAACGCTTTGTGTAAATCGAGGGACAGAAGCATCCATTCTTGTTTAGGACCGTTGTTCCAATTAGATTGTAAAATAGAAATGATATCAATGGCTCTCCTAGTTTGGTCGGGCCCCTGTCTCCCGGGAATAAATCCTACCTGGTCCTTGTGGATATATCTATTAATAAAGGAGGAAAGTCGGTTGGCTAGGATTTTTGTTAAAATATTTAGATCATTATTTATTAGGGAAATGGGCCTATAATTCTCGACATCTTCTGGTTTTTTGTTTGGTTGGGGAATTACAGTTATATAGGCAGTATTTAGTTGGGGATCCATTGGGGATCCTGAAGCTTTAGAATTGAAGAATTTGGCCATGTATGGGGCTAAGGTGTCTGCGAACACTTTATAGTATGGGGTTGAAAGGCCGTCCGGACCTGCGGCTGATCCCTTCCGGAGTTTTTTGATGACATCTTTGATTTCATCTACTAAAATAGGCTCTTCCATGGTGATATGGGTAGTTCCCGCATGAATTCGGTGATTGTGGCGCTTTTGTCTGAGGTGGTGGGGGCGTATAGTGTGGAATAGAAGTCATGGAAGGATGCTAGTATTTTTTCGGGATTTGCTGATGGTGCCTGTCCTGGTCTCCTATTTCTTGGTAGGGTGAAGTTGTGGGATTTTGAAGTGAGCTTAGCTGCCAGCATAGTGGCTATTTTGTCTTTCTGGCTATAGAATTTAGCTCCGCTCCATCGGATATGCTTCTCCGCTTTGGCGGTTAGAGCCAGGTTGAGCTCCAATCTAGCTGCATCTAATCTTTCAAGAAGGGTTTTAGAGGGGTTTTTTTTGTGTTCAGCTTAGATCAGAAAATTGTTTTTCAAGTTTGGATATGTCCAGCTGTCTCTCTTTTTTAATTCGGGTCGCTAACTGAATAAGAGTGCCCCTTATGGTGACTTTGTGTGCTGCCCGTAGTATTTCAGGGGATATGTCTATCTGGTCATTTATTGTGAAATATTCTTTTAGGGCTTTTTCTATTTCTAAGGTGTGTACGGGGTTACTGAGAAGGGATTCATTGAGGCGCCAGTGTGACATTGGAGTTCTGGTGACCGTGTTCTGTAGCAAGTGGTCGGACCATGCTGTGTCAATGATGGAAGCTTTTTGTGCTGACAGTATTATCACGGGGGAGACCATAATATGGTCGATTCTAGTATAGAGTTGGTGTGGGTAAGAGTAGTGGGTATAATCCCTTTTTGTGGGGTTTAGTTCCCTCCATATGTCGACTAGGCCTTGAGAATTAGGAAGTCTTGCTACATTTAGGCTTGTCTTGTTGGGACGTGTTAATTGGGATGTTGGGGGGTTTGATTTATCTAATCCCTGATCGAAGGCAAGGTTTGTATCACCTCCGCAAATGACCAAACCCTCCAAGAATGGGTTCAAGGTCTTGAAAGGGTTATGAAAAAATTTAGATTGGCCCTTATTTGGTGTGTAATAGGAGACAAGAGAGTATAGCCTGCCTTCAATCGTGCCTTTTATCAGAATGAAACGGCCTTCTGGGTCGAGGGGAAAAATTACATTGTTTAGAGATTAGGATCGTGACCCCCTTGGTCTTGTTGGCTGCATTAGCTAAGTAAAAAGTCGGGTAATGCGCGTGAAGGAAAGTGGGGTTGTACCGGGCCGGGAACTGAGTGTCCTGTAACATAATGATATCTATTTTAAGGGAACAATAATTTTTGAAAGCCCTTCTTCTTTTGTTAGGGGAATTTAGTCCTTGGACATTATGAGAAGCTATTCTAAATAACGAACCTGAAGGTGCGGGGTCAGCCAAAAAACCAGAGGAGTGGAGTGCTACTGCGAATACCGCCACCTACCTTATGCCGGCTTCTTATTTTGGTGCCCTGAGCGAGAGCGTAGAAGATTCTTGTCGTGTATTGGGAGTTGAATCGATGCCCAAACTGCTGACTGGTAAGAAAGAGAAGGTTATTGAAGTATTGAGAGAGGAAAAAGAGACAAAAAAACTAAAAAGGTGTCTTTTTTGAAGACCAATCGGGTCTGACCTTAATTTAGTCAGCCAGACTCCTGCCTGTGGGTGTCTGCTGCCCCTAAAAGGCGGCTGACGACCCATCACTCAGAAACCGGCACTAGTCTCTGTGTGATAGGTGGAGGCGCCTGTGGGTCACCCCGGACCCCTAAGTTATCCATGAAACAGATATATAAAGAAATACGGGAAAAATCTACTTGGTTTAAGTAGAACCGTCCGAGCTAGAAATTGCCAACCACAACAATAACACATGAGAAGAGGAAATAAAAATTGAGAGAGAGAGAACAAAATTTCCAACTTATAACATATAACAGACGAAGACCCTTCCCCCACATCAGAAAGGATTGGGGGATCACCCTGAGCGAACTCACTCGAGGTAATCTCCCAACCCGTGTCCGCGGTAGAAAGAAGCACACGCAAGGAAAAGTTGTCTATGTGGCGGATGCGTGAATTGTCCTGCACCGGGAAAGTTCTGATCATCAAGTCAGTGATCCTTCCGATTATGTTATATGTCTCTGTTATATTCCAGCCACCTGATGATTGGGTGAGGAAGATGACGAGGCTACTGTTCTTGTTCTTTTGGGGAGGGAGGATAGAGAAGTGTGCAAGGGAGAAGATTACTAAACCAAGGGCCAAAGGTGGCTTTGGACTTCCAAAGATCGGGGACTTTTTGATGCTGCATTACTGGGTGACGTTGATAAGGACCCTAAGAGGTAACGGAATCGGGAAGGAGATGATGCAGTACCTTGGAGGAAGATTGTTTACAAGATGGGGACTCTACAGGCTGGCCCTGGAAAAGCCACAGGCATGGGTCGTTCCTCAGTATTGTTTGGTCCTAACCAAGATCTGGGAAGGATGGAGGTTGGGGGGTCTGGGGAGGGAGGTTGGTGATAAAAAGAAACTTAAAGCTTGGATTGCTGGGGAGATTTTTCCTAATGGGATACAGTACTTAAGAGAGAAGGAAAGTGTGCAAATCTGGAAGGGTATGAGCACAAGAGGGGTGACTAACCGCCAAAGGGACATATCCTGGATGACCTTTATGGGGTGTCTGACGACCATGAGTTTTCTGAAAAGTAGGCATTTGTTAAGATCGGAGTTGTGTCCAAGGGAGGGCTGTGGGGGAGTGGAGGACGTGTTCCACTTGTTTTGGAACTGTGTCTTCGCTAAAGAAGTGCTGGGAAAGTTGAAGAGCTTCCTGAGGGAGGTGGTGGGGTTGGTTTTTGTAAGGGAGGAAATGGTGGTTCTGGGTTTGTGGAGATTGGAGAAAAATGCAGCCAGGGAGGCGTGGTGCTTTTCTGTTGTCTACAAGGAAGTAATGTGGGATGTTAGAAATATATGGGTAGGAAGGAAGAGGTTAATTTCTGTAGAAGATGCGGTGAGGATATATTTGGCTAGGATGTATATTGTTTATCTTTTTGATGTGAAAGGGATGGGGGAGGAAGAAGCTGGGAGATATTGGAAGAGGGATAAGTGGAATGTCTTTTGATATATTTGCATGATTAAGATGTGCTCTGTATTAATTTGTTTGGTCATAGGATGTGAAGGACGCAGTCACTAAGTACTGACAGTATATGTGTGTTGTTGTCCATTTACTGAATTGACAAAAAAAAGGAATGAAATTGGGAGATTTGATGAAATTCTTGTGCATTTTTTCAATCAAAGTGGGTTTATGTGGCCATGCTGTCAATGTTGTGCGTGTATTGTTCCTGTCTGATCATGCAAACATCATTTGGAAGCATCTGCTGTACTCTTTTTGATCTCGTTGTTTAATCGTGTACACCGAAATGTAGCTTCCAACAGAACATGGTCACCAATGTATGTATGTGTGGATTGTGGGCTTTTGTAATATTATGTGGGAATGCTTTGTAAGAATGACTGTTAAGTATGTTTCTATAATCTTGCAGATAATAATGTGATGTGTTGCCGGCTATACACTGAAATTAAAGCTGTGTCCACTCTAAGGTTTTGTCTAATTTTAGATTGTAAGCTCCTATGAGCAGGGCCCTTAAAATTCCATTGCTAAATGTAGCACCATATATCCTGTTCAAATTTTTTTGAAGCTAGTAAATGAATGTAAATTTATTTTTTTCTGCTGGTAAAATAAAAGTACATGATTGAGCTTTTGTTGTGGTGTTTTGTTTTTTTTCTTCTACTTTTCTTTCTCTTTAGTTTTTGTGGGTGGTGGTTTTGGGAAAGTGCAATATCTCTTATATTTTATTTCAATATGTATTTGTGCACCAAAAAACGAATCTCTTTGCCCTGGTTCACATTGATGCTACTTTGAAATTGCGCTACTTCAGACAGAAAAACAAATGGTACAGGGGTGATAACACTTCCCTATGTTTTCCAAAAAGCTTAAAAATAGATTTTTTAGCTGGAGCTACACTTTAAAAATGTACCAGTTTAAAATTACAAACAGATTCTACTTAACAACAAACCTACAGTCCCTGTCTTGTTTGCACCGCCTGTATACTGCTTTTTAGAGTATATAGGGCCTGCGGGCCCCACGCCTTTCCTTTTTTTAATTTGGGTGTGGGGTTCCCCCTAATATCCATACAAGACCCAAAGGGCATGTTAATGGACTGGGGGAGGGGGTACCCATGCTGTTTGTCTCACTGATTTTCATCCATATTGCCGGGACCCGACATTACATTAAAGCCGCAAGCAGTTTTAAATGACTTTTATTCCTTTAAAAATGTCATTTTGTGCAGTGACTGTTCTAAGCATGGGAAACACACGCCACTTTACAGGCATACTATAGACACCCCCAAGGTACGATAGTTAAAGGAATATTTAACTTTTTTTTCACTTTAACCACTTGACGACCGCCTCACGCCGATGTACGTCGGCAAAGCGGCACGGACAGGCAAAATCACGTACATGGTACGTGATTTGCCTTCCGCGGGTGGGGGGTCCGATCGCCCCCCGCCGCCCGAGGCGGTCCCGTTTTGTCCCCCCGCGATCGGAGACGAGGGGGAGGCCATCCGTTCGTGGCCCCCCCTCGCGATCGCCGCCGGCCAATGGGAACACTCCTTTGCTGCTGTATGCTAAACAGCAGCAAAGGAAATGATGTCATCTCCCCTCGGGTCGGTAGTTTCCGTTCCGGCCCGAGGAGAGACGACAAGTGAGTGACTGCACCAACACACACACACACAGTAGAACATGCCAGGCACACATTACACCCCGATCCCCCCCCCGATCGCCCCCCGATCCCCCCCCAATCACCCCCCCCTGTCACAAACTGACACCAGCAGTTTTTTTTTTTTTTTTTTTCTGATTGCTGCATAGTGTCAGTTTGTGACAGTTACAGTGTTAGCACAGTTACTGTTACCCCCCTGTAGGTCTAGGGTACCCCCCTAACCCCCCCTAATAAAGTTTTAACCCCTTGATCACCCCCCGTCACCAGTGTCACTAAGCGATCATTTTTCTGATCGCTGTATTAGTGTCGCTGGTGACGCTAGTTAGTGAGGTAAATATTTAGGTTCGCCGTCAGCGTTTTATAGCGTCAGGGACCCCCATATACTACCTAATAAATGTTTTAACCCCTTGATTGCCCCCTAGTTAACCCTTTCACCACTGATCACCGTATAACCGTTACGGGTGACGCTGGTTAGTTTGTTTATTTTTTATAGTGTCAGGGCACCCGCCGTTTATTACCGAATAAAGGTTTAGCCCCCTAATCGCCCGGCGGTGATATGCGTCGCCCCAGGCAGCGTCAGATTAGCGCCAGTACCGCTAACACCCACGCACGCAGCATGCGCCTCCCTTAGTGGTATAGTATCTGATCGGATCAATATCTGATCCGATCAGATCTATACTAGCGTCCCCAGCAGTTTAGGGTTCCCAAAAACGCAGTGTTAGCGGGATCAGCCCAGATACCTGCTAGCACCTGCGTTTTGCGCCTCCGCCCAGCCCAGCCCACCCAAGTGCAGTATCGATCGATCACTGTCACTTACAAAACACTAAACGCATAACTGCAGCGTTCGCAGAGTCAGGCCTGATCCCTGCGATCGCTAACAGTTTTTTTGGTAGCATTTTGGTGAACTGGCAAGCACCAGCCCCAGGCAGCGTCAGGTTAGCGCCAGTACCGCTAACACCCACGCACGCACCGTACACCTCCCTTAGTGGTATAGTATCTGAACGGATCAATATCTGATCCGATCAGATCTATACTAGCGTCCCCAGCAGTTTAGGGTTCCCAAAAACGCAGTGTTAGCGGGATCAGCCCAGATACCTGCTAGCACCTGCGTTTTGCCCCTCCGCCCGGCCCAGCCCAGACCACCAAAGTGCAGTATCGATCGATCACTGTCACTTACAGAACACTAAATGCATAACTGCAGCGTTCACAGAGTCAGGCCTGATCCCTGCGATCGCTAACAGTTTTTTTGGTAGCGTTTTGGTGAACTGGCAAGCACCAGCCCCAGGCAGCGTCAGGTTAGCGCCAGTACCGCTAACACCCACGCACGCACCGTACACCTCCCTTAGTGGTATAGTATCTGATCGGATCAATATCTGATCCGATCAGATCTATACTAGCGTCACCAGCAGTTTAGGGTTCCCAAAAACGCAGTGTTAGCGGGATCAGCCCAGATACCTGCTAGCACCTGCGTTTTGCCCCTCCGCCCGGCCCGGCCCAGCCCACTCAAGTGCAGTATCGATCGATCACTGTCACTTACAAAACTCTAAACGCATAACTGCAGCGTTCGCAGAGTCAGGCCTGATCCCTGCGATCGCTAACAGTTTTTTTGGTAGCGTTTTGGGGAACTGGCAAGCGCCAGCGGCCTAGTACACCCCGGTCTTAGCCAAACCAGAACTGCAGTAACACTTGGTGACATGGCGAGTCCCATAAGTGCAGTTCAAGCTGGTGAGGTGGCAAGCACAAGTAGTGTCCCGCTGACACCAAAAAGACAAACACAGGCCCGTCGTGCCCATAATGCCCTTCCTGCTGCATTCGCCAATCCTAATTGGGAACCCACCGCTTCTGCAGCGCCCGTACTTCCCCCTTTCACATCCCCAACCAAATGCAGTCGGCTGCATGAGAGGCATTTTCTTTATGTCCTCCCGAGTACCCCTACCCAGCGAACCCCCCAAAAAAGATGTTGTGTCTGCAGCAAGCGCGGATATAGGCGTGACACCCACTATTATTGTCCCTCCTGTCCTGACAATCCTGGTCTTTGCATTGGTGAATGTTTTGAACGCTACCATGCACTAGTTGCGTATTAGCGTAGGGTACAGCATTCCACAGACTAGGCACACTTTCACAGGGTCTCCCAAGATGCCATCGCATTTTGAGAGACCCGAACCTGGAACCGGTTACAGTTATAAAAGTTAGTTACAAAAAAAGTGTAAAAAAAAAAAAATATATAAAATAAAAAAAAATAGTTGTCGTTTTATTGTTCTCTCTCTCTCTATTCTCTCTCTCTATTGTTCTGCTCTTTTTTTACTGTATTCTATTCTGCAATGTTTTATTGTTATTGTTATTATGTTTTATCATGTTTGTTTTTCAGGTATGTAATTATTTATACTTTACTGTTTACTGTGCTTTATTGTTAACCATTGTTAACCATTTTTTTGTCTTCAGGTACGCCATTCACGACTTTGAGTGGTTATACCAGAATGATGCCTGCAGGTTTAGGTATCATCTTGGTATCATTCTTTTCAGCCAGCGGTCGGCTTTCATGTAAAAGCAATCCTAGCGGCTAATTAGCCTCTAGACTGCTTTTACAAGCCGTGGGAGGGAATGCCCCCCCCACCGTCTTTCGTGTTTTTCTCTGGCTCTCCTGTCTCAACAGGGAACCTGAGAATGCAGCCGGTGATTCAGCCAGCTGACCATAGAGCTGATCAGAGACCAGAGTGGCTCCAAACATCTCTATGGCCTAAGAAACCGGAAGCTACGAGCATTTCATGACTTAGATTTCGCCGGATGTAAATAGTGCCATTGGGAAATTGGGGAAGCATTTTATCACACCAATCTTGGTGTGGTCAGATGCTTTGAGGGCAGAGGAGAGATCTAGGGTCTAATAGACCCCAATTTTTTCAAAAAAGAGTACCTGTCACTACCTATTGCTATCATAGGGGATATTTACATTCCCCGAGATAACAATAAAAATGATTAAAAAAAAAAAAATATGAAAGGAACAGTTTAAAAGTAAGATTAAAAAAGCAAAAAAATAATAAAGAAAAAAAAAAAAAAAAAAGCACCCCTGTCGCCCCCTGCTCTCGCGCTAAGGCGAACGCAAGCGGCGGTCTGTCGTCAAACGTAAACAGCAATTGCACAATGCATGTGAGGTATCACCGTGAAGGCCAGATCGAGTGCAGTAATTTTTCCAGTAGACCTCCTCTGTAAATCTAAAGTGGTAACCTGTAAAGGCTTTTAAAGGCTTTTAAACATGTATTTATTTTGTTGCCACTGCACGTTTGTGCGCAATTTTAAAGCATGTCATGTTTGGTATCCATGTACTCCGCCTAAGATCATCTTTTTTATTTCATCAAACATTTGGGCAATATAGTGTGTTTTAGTGCATTAAAATTTAAAAAAGTGTGTTTTTTCCCCAAAAAATGCGTTTGAAAAATCGCTGCGCAATTACTGTGTGAAAAAAAAAATTAAACACCCACCATTTTAATCTGTAGGGCATTTGCTTTAAAAAAATATATAATGTTTGGGGGTTCAAAGTAATTTTTTTGCAAAAAAAAATAACTTTTTCATGTAAACAATAAGTGTCAGAAAGGGCTTTGTCTTCAAGTGGTTAGAAGAGTGGGTGATGTGTGACATAAGCTTCTAAATGTTGTGCATAAAATGCCAGGACAGTTCAAAACCCCCCCAAATGACCCCATTTTGGAAAGTAGACACCCCAAGCTATTTGCTGAGAGTCATGTCGAGTCCATGGAATATTTTATATTGCGACACAAGTTGCGGGAAAGAGACAAATTTTTTTTTTTTTTTGCACAAAGTTGTCACTAAATGATATATTGCTCAAACATGCCATGGAAATATGTGAAATTACACCCCAAAATACATTCTGTTGCTTCTCCTGAGTACGGGGATACCACATGTGTGAGACTTTTTGGGAGCCTAGCCGCGTACGGGACACCGAAAACCAAGCACCGCCTTCAGGCTTTCTAAGGGCGTGAATTTTTGATTTCACTCTTCACTGCCTATCACAGTTTCGGAGGCCATGGAATGCCCAGGTGGCACAAAACCCCCCCAAATGACCCCATTTTGGAAAGTAGACACCCCAAGCTATTTGATGAGAGGTACGGTGAGTATTTTGCAGACCTCACTTTTTGTCACAAAGTTTTGAAAATTGAAAAAAGAAAAAAAAAATGTTTTTTCTTGTCTTTCTTCATTTTCAAAAACAAATGAGAGCTGCAAAATACTCACCATGCCTCTCAGCAAATAGCTTGGGGTGTCTACTTTCCAAAATGGGGTCATTTGGGGGGGGTTTGTGCCACCTGGGCATTCCATGGCCTCCGAACCTGTGATAGGCAGTAAAGAGTGAAATCAAAAATTTTCACCCTTAGAAATCCTGAAGGCAGTGATTGGTTTTCGGGGTCCCGTACGCGGCTAGGCTCCCAAAAAGTCCCACACATGTGGTATCCCCATACTCAGGAGAAGCAGCTAAATGTATTTTGGGGTGCAATTCCACATATGCCCATGGCCTGTGTGAGCAATATATCATTTAGTGACAACTTTATGAAAAAAAAAAAGTGTCACTTTCCCGCAACTTGTGTCAAAATATAAAATATTCCATGGACTCAATATGCCTCTCAGCAAATAGCTTGGGGTGTCTACTTTCCAAAATGGGGTCATTTTGGGGGGTTTTGTGCCACCTGGGCATTCCATGGCCTCCGAAACTGTGATAGGCAGTGAAGAGTGAAATCAAAAATTTACACTCTTAGAAATCCTGAAGGCGGTGATTGGTTTTCGGGGCCCCGTACGCGGCTAGGCTCCCAAAAAGTCCCACACATGTGGTATCCCCATACTCAGGAGAAGCAGCTGAATGTATTTTGGGGTGCAATTCCACATAGGCCCATGGCCTGTGTGAGCAATATATCATTTAGTGACAACTTTTTGTAAATATTTTTTTTTTTTTTTGTCATTTTTCAATCACTTGGGACAAAAAAAAAAATATTCAATGGGTTCAACATGCCTCTCAGCAATTTCCTTGGGGTGTCTACTTTCCAAAATGGGGTCATTTGGGGGGGTTTTGTACTGCCCTGCCATTTTAGCACCTCAAGAAATGACATAGGCAGTCATAAACTAAAAGCTGTGTAAATTACAGAAAATGTACCCTAGTTTGTAGACGCTATAACTTTTGCGCAAACCAATAAATATACGCTTATTGACATTTTTTTTACCAAAGACATGTGGCTGAATACATTTTGGCCTAAATGTATGACTAAAATTTAGTTTATTGGATTTTTTTTATAACAAAAAGTAGAAAATATCATTTTTTTTCAAAATTTTCGGTCTTTTTCCGTTTATAGCGCAAAAAATAAAAACCGCAGAGGTGATCAAATACCATCAAAAGAAAGCTCTATTTGTGGGAAGAAAAGGACGCAAATTTCGTTTGGGTACAGCATTGCATGACCACGCAATTAGCAGTTAAAGCGACGCAGTGCCAAATTGGAAAAAGACCTCTGGTCCTTAGGCAGCATAATGGTCCGGGGCTCAAGTGGTTAAGCATCTTTTTTTTCCCCATTAATTCTTTATTGAAGCAATATATATTTTAACAACATACATCAAAAGAATAACAAATTATTGAGTAATTGGTACCTGAATGGAGATAGTCCGTGAAAGTCCAGCAAGGAGAACACAGATAGACAAAATCGTGATATTTGGGTATATATAAAACCTGTATATAAACATGCAACATCAAACGGTGGGTAATAACCAGGACACAGAACATACCAGACATGTCTCCATCAGGTAATATGTTAATCGAGATATTGAAAGAAAACAATAAAAAAACAGTTGGGTGAACAGAGAACTTTGTAGGATTACCATAGAGTAAATAAAGGAAAACAAGATAAGATAAAATAAAATAAAGTAGGATAAAGTAAAATAAAATAACATAAAATAAAATAAAATAGGATAGGACTAAATAGACATTGGGATGGATTGTCGGTATTATAAATGGATCTACCAGGCTCAGCAGGCACTGAACATTTGTACATATTTGTTTATATATGAGAGGGTTTAAAGTTAATGTTTGTTAACCCATAGGTTTCATAGTTTCCAATAGTGGTCAAATAGGCGATATGCTAGTACGCTTTCAAATGTGTAATTACACTTAACTATTTCAATTACTTCAGATATATTAGGAGCTAGGTTGGATTTTCATTTTCTGGTTATAAGGGTTTTGGCAGCCAGAAAGATGTGGGTAACTATTTCTGTACAATCGTGGGAAAAACGCTCTATGCCTATATTTAGAATCGCTAATGCTGGGGAGGGTGGGGTGATGATTCAAGTAATCTCTGAGATTGTGCAAAATATTTTGTTCCAGAACCTGGTTATGTGTTTGCATGACCAGAAGATTTGCTTAAGTTGGCCTATTGTACTACATCCCCTCCAGCATAGTGGGGACTGTGATGGAAGAAATTTGGACATTCTATATGGGTAAGATACCACCTCAAGGCAATTTTTTGGGTTAGTTTCCAATGGTTGGAACATTTATAGGTCTGGTAAATTGTCTTAAAGGCTAATTGCCATTGTTTAGTAGTAAAGGTCTCTCCAAGGTCTGATTCCCACTTTAAATATGGGGCAGATTTACTGAACACTAGTTTGTTTTGCAATAGATTGTAGAATAGGGAAGTGCCCTTAATAGAGGGAGAAGTGCATTGGGGATATTGCCATCCTGTTTTATGTAGAAGTATTTCCGGGGGGTTAATAGAGTTTAGATAGTGGGATATTTGTAGGAGAAGTGTTTGGTTGGAGTTCTTCTTGTAGCTGCTCAAATGACTTAAGGGAATGATTGGTAAGCATATGTGATATGTT
This sequence comes from Lithobates septentrionalis, assembly GCA_037952835.1. NCBI lineage: Eukaryota > Metazoa > Chordata > Amphibia > Anura > Ranidae > Lithobates > Lithobates septentrionalis. The sequence goes on along the minus strand of JBBDGP010000082.1, from coordinate 13,875,251 downwards.
TAAAGCACCTTGTTTTTCCCATTTGTGAAGGGATAGGTGTGGAATTATTGTTTATAAAATCCTGAGTGGGAGTGGAATGGCTGTTGTTCATGATTGTGGAGGGTTTAGGGAGTAGAACGTTCTCCATGCTAGTAGAGAGGCTTGGATTGGTAGAGGAAGTTTTTTTTTAATGGCCAGGGTTTCCAGACATCAACTAGTAGTAGGGCGTTGAGTGAGGGTGCAGGGCTGGCATTTTGTTCAATATCTATCCAGAGTTTATCTGGGGGGGTTGAACCAATTCCGTAATTGTGATAGTCGGGCAGCGAGCCAATAGTCGCGGAGTACTGTCATACCCATACCACCCGCGTTTTTATGTTTAAGAAGCAAAGTATGTGAGCTAAGGGGCTTCATATCTTTCCATACAAATTTTTGAAGTACTTTGTTAAGTGCTAGCATATGGGCTTTCTTTACAGGTATGGGGAGCGTCTTGAAGAGGTACAGTATCTGGGGGAGTAGTATCATCTTGAAAGAGGCAAAACGACCCAACCAGGAAAGCTCATATTTGGACATATTTGGGGTCATTTACTATAGCGCCACGGTGCTAATTCGCGCAAATTGCCGCAAATTAGCGCTAATTCGCTGCAATTTAGCGCGAATTAGTGCGAATTAGCGCTAATTCGCTAAAACGGTATTCACTATAGCGCTGGTGAGAAAATTCTCCCAAAATCGAATTTACTATAGCTCCCTGAAACTAAATAGTGCCCAAACCTTTACTCTGCTAAAACCTAGAGAATTGCACATAGAAATAATGTTTAGAGCATGATATAATTGCCTAAATGGTACTGAAATATGCGGTATATTATTTAAAGATAATCTGCTTTTAAACTGTGTGAAAAGGTGATTTCTATGCTGAAATATCTTTAAAAGTCTGAAAAGTGAAAAATTCCCCATTTTGGACAACTAGGTGCCAACACAACTGAGCATGCTCAGACCTGAAAATAACTCTCATTTTAACTCAAGTGTCTTTTTTACCCAGAGCTATAGTAAATACCAAAATGAGAGCTAATTAGAGAACACTTTTTGGGAGTTAAAATCTGCTCTATTTTAGTCCAAATGAAGTTTCAGTCATTGATTCTAATGGAACATTCTAACTTTCACAAAAAAAAACTTATAATGTTGAGATGAAATGTATCTTTCTGTGAAATAAATTTTCCTTTGCAACATTGTTGCTTCTACTTAAAATATTTTGATTTTAAGAATGCTACAATGTGGAATGTTTTGATGTTTTGGTAAAATATATTTTTTTCTGTCACTTTCACTTGTTACTAGGGATGAGCCTCACCCCGGAACAGAGGGTTTTTTAATTACCGGCTGGCCAGAGCCCGAAGAGTGGTGGAGAACACATTTGGAATCCTGGCCAGCCGGTTCCGCCTATTTCTGACACCCATCCATATGGCGGAGTATAAACTGAACCATATTATACTTGCGTGCTGTGTTCTCCATAACTTTTTAAGTAAACATTCGGCCAACTACGCTGGCTCAGCTGGGCCTGAGGCTGGAATGATACATCAAACCACACTGACGGCGCTTGAAAGCGGCCGTCCTGGCTTGCCCTCCCTGAGTGCCCGTGATGTCCGGTTACGCTACCTGGAGTTCTTTGCGGGTAGGGGGGCTATCAATATGCCAGACAATCTGTGAAGCCTTTTTATAATAAAACAAAAAAAGAAATTCTTTGTGGACATTTACTGCTTGTGTTTGTTTTAGCTGACCCTGACAGAAATGTGTTGAGTCCAGAAAATGTTGTGATTGTGTAACCTTATTATACAAAGCACTGTTGGCTGTTATTTACTAAATGCAAAAACACATTTCACTACAAGTGCACTTGCAACTGCACTGAACCTGCACTTGTAGTGCAAAGTGGATTTGCCCTTAGGAAATAACCCCCATTTTCACAGAAAACAGCAATTACATCACCCCAAAAGTGTTGTAGTGTTGAGACAATAATCCACACATTCTTGATTAACCAACTTTTTTATACCTGCACAATCACATGTGCATTTACCAAAGGTTTTTAAAACAAACCAACATGTTTGTTGTATAACAATTTTTGGAGTAGCATTATCAAAAATCGAAATGTCCATTTAAGATAAAACAGGCCTGTGTCAAACCAACAAGAAAGCCAAAAAACTTGAACTTACAAAGTTCACATTAGGTAAAACCTGAAGGCTATATCAGACATCAGTATTTAGGAACTGGGTTTGATATAGCGTTCAGATGGGGGGAAATCACCCCTGGAAAAGCCAAATTTGGAAGATGCACACCAATTTACGAATGTCAACATGTGCTATCTGCCATCACGGGGGATCAAGGGACGTGTTTTGGGGGAGCAAGCCCTTCCTCACCGCTACTTTATAATTGAGGAAGGGGTTGCACCCCCAAAACGCGTCCATTGATCTCCCGTGTTGGCAGATAGCACATGTTGGCACACTGTGTGCATCCTCCAAATTTGGCTTTTCAAAACATTGCAAAAAGATTTAAAAGATTGGACCACAATCCAAAAAGTGATTTTGTGGGGTTTTAAATTTGCCCCAAAACATCAATGATGTTATTATTTTTTTGAATCACATCATTTATTTTTTTCTGGATGTTTTGCAATTCGACATTACACCCCATGATCTCCCTGATCAGGATCTGGGCACTTTCAGATGTGAAAGGATCTCGATCCCTCACATCACGATCACCTAAAAAGAGAGAAACCAAACAAAAACAGGTATCAAAAATCTGCCACCATCCATCTCTTACCTGAGTCTGTGGTCGCAGACACTCACCTGTTGTGGTGCCAATTTCCACCACATCTTCTTCTTCCTCCTGCTCTTCTTGGGTTGGTGGTATTTCCCCTTCTTCCATAGGTGGGGGGTCTGTGGTCTCCTCGGATGAGGGGTGTCCTCCGAGTCTTTTCTCCCCTATGTAAAACAAAAATGGTATAATTAGCACACAGATATTTGATGGCAGAACTAGAAATAGGAAACATTGCTTGGAAGTGGGGTACAATTGTCTATTTTAGCCGAGTTCCAAGATGTATTTTTTTATTGCCCTTTGTCAAGCTGCAATACTTTACCTGTTTGGTACAAGCTTCATAGATGGAGACACCCCTATAGTATACACTGGAGCACCTGTGTGGCCCCCCTAATAAAAAGGGTGTTCTGGGGTCACACGCTAGTGCTCCAGTGTCCAGATGTGAAAACAGCTGCTCAGTGTCCTCTCCTTACACACAATCTAATTTGCATTTCATTCGAGTAACAAACCCATCTACACAAACAAATATTTGGCATCCAAGTAGGCCCAAAAATAATGTGGGAAAATGCATATGGCCTAAACAATGCTGTTTTAGAGGCCTAAAGAAAAATGTTTGATACGAACGAATAATGGGTCCATGAACATTAAAGTTGACCTTTTAAACGTTACAATTAAGTAAAGCATATGGAGCAGCACGAACGGAATAAAGACAGAAAGAATAGGAACACAGCACAACTACTTACTTTTTTGCAGCACTCTCCGGATCTTTCGGTACTGCTCTGGCTCTCTTAATTTGAGGTCCGACCACCGCTTCCTGAGCTGATCTTTCAATCTTCGTACCCCGAAATTCTTGTGAAGACTTTTGACCACTTTCGCCATGATCTTGCCCTTTCTGATATTGGGGTTGGGGTAAGGCCCATACTTTCCGTCATAGTCGGCCTTCTTCGTGATGTCCACCATCTCCAACATCTCCCCAAAGGACATATTTGTGGCCTTAAAACGTCTCCTTCTGGATCGGGACGTGTCCGGATCCGGGCTTTCATCCTCCTCCTCCTCGTTCCTGTAATTAGCACGCACCTGCTGTGACTCCGCCATGTGCTCTTCCCCCACTGCGCTGAACGAAAAGGGGCAGGGAATAGAATAGAAAGAACGTCAGGGGTGGGCGGAGTTACACGCATGCGCAGTGTATATAAAGCGTAACACACATGCGTATTACGTACGATCTGTGAGCGGAGGAAGGAGCATTGGACGTGCCGATCGTAAGAACGAAGGTAAGAGACAAACTTGTGCCTATACTGCTTCTACATTGAGGCCTATATTGTAACAAGATTAGGAGAGTTTTGTCTGACATTAGGCTTTGTCTTGTGTTGTGTCTTGCAGTGAACATGGATATGCTACTAAAAGACAATGACTTCATGTCAGTATTCCTAGATATGTTAAGGGAGCTGCCATGTCTGTGGGAGATTAAACACCCCCATTTCAAGAACCAAGCAAAGAGGAAGGCAGCACTGGCGCAATTGTGTGAAATTGTGAAGCAGGTGATCCCCACGGCAGACATCACCTATTTAAAGATCTTAATTGGTGGCCTGAGGAGTACATATCTAAGGGAGCGCAAGAAAGTCCTGGATTCACAGAGATCCGGAGCAGCAGATGACATCTATGTCCCCAGGATGTTGTACTACGACAGGCTGCATTTTCTGGCAGGCCAGACTGAACCCAGGCCATCCCTCTCCAGTCTTCCTTCCACGCCTCCTTCCCCCCCGGCTGAGGCTTCTGACGCCCAACCTGGGCCTTCCAGGCCACATGTGGAGGAGCTCAGATTGAGCCAGGTATAGCATTCCTCTAAATATTTCTGCTTGTCCCATCAATGATGTTAACTAGATGCTAGTTGGGAGTACTAATTTAGGATTGTGATTGATGAAGCAAAAACTAAAACCATGTCCCTTTTTCATACACAGGGAAGTCTCAGCCAGGAGGTGGCCGGGCCGAGCCGGCTGGCTGATATGCCGGTCCCTCCACCCCCCCTGAAAAGAGAAAGTGGCAGTAGGAGGAGTGCCCTAGAGGAGGCTGGCAGAGGACTCTTTTGGAGGGCTACAGAGGTCCTGGGAGCACGACAGACCGTGGAGGAGGTCATTGCTGCCATCATTGCATATAAAATGCAGAGGATGGAGGAGGGACAACAAGTCATGTGTGAGTCGCTCATATTGGAGGCTCTTAACAAAGGTATGAGGGGCCAAATTACAGCTCAGACACATCTTTGCGATGGTCCTCCTCCTCCATCTGCAGGTCCTCCTCCTCCTTCTCCTCCAGGTCCTCCCAGTCCTCCTCCTCCTCCAGGTCCTCCTCCTCCTCCTGCCACATCTCCAACTGCATAGCCACAGCCCGGAAGGAAGCGTGGAAGGAAGACCAGAAAGTAAGGACCATGGATCCAGTCTGGTCGGCCAAAAAATGCAGCCTCTTGTGGTACCACAGCCTGGGGACACACATGTCATCTGCTGCTATCCGGATCTCTGCGAATTCTGGACCAGACTGCCCTCCCTTACATATGGACTCCTCAGGCCACGAATTTTGATGTTCAAGAATTGATGTCTGCCCCTGGGGGTCCCAGGCTTCACTAATTTCTCCTGTTGATCCAGTGTTGCCTTCCTCTTTGTTTGGTTCTGAGCCCTTAATAAAGGATTTTTGTTTTGAATTATACTCTCCTATGTGTTTTACTTCAAAAAGGACAGTTTGTTTGTGAGGATTCAGGTACATTTCTAATATACAATGTGAAATGAACAAGGGACACCAACAACAAACAATCTCCTTGAGATTAAATAATAAAAGATATCAATGGTGTTGGGGTAACTTGACACACAAAACACACACAAAAATATTCTGGAGTAAAAATAAAAATAACATTGAACAAAGATCAGCCTTTGAAAAAATACAAACATTAAATAAAAAAAAAGCTTAAAATCCCCCAAAAAATTAAATAAAAAAAAAATTATGTCAGATGTGACAACTAATAACAATATATTCAGGGAATACCAATAAAAAAACAAAAATAAAACTTTGTGAGAAGTCTGTGTGAATATGAGCAGCAAAACTACTTAATTCTTCTCAAATTATAAAGAAGAAGAGAGTGTGCTGTATTAAACCATTTTTAACATTGCAGCGTGACGAAAGTGCTGTATCCATTGTAATAAGTTTACCAGAACGAGCTGTTCCGTGCCGGAATTTCTTCTGAGCATGCGAGGCACTTTGTGCGTCGGAACAGGCCACACACGGTCGGAATTGACGTGATCGAATTTTGTTGTTGGAAAATTTTATCTCCTGCTCTCCGTGTGTCGGAAAATCCGATGGAAAATGTCCAATGGAGCCCACACACGGTCGGAATTTCCGACAACGCGCTCCGATCGGACATTTTCCATCGGAAAATCCGACCGCGTGTACAGGGCATAACTCTTGAGTAATGTAATTCCATCACCTGTATGTCCATAGAAATGCAGTATTTATGTGTATTCATGAGTATTTATGTGTAGTTATGTGTAGTTATGTGTAGGAGGTTCTCACACGTGGCAGCTCCGTGGCTTAGAGGTTAGAACTTCTGCTTAGTATCTCTGAGGGTCTGGGTTCAAATCCCAACCATGTTACTTCATGTAGAGAATTTGTCTCATCTCCCAGGTCCTATAACTATGTTTAAATGTAGTAGTTATGTGTAGGAGGGTTCCACCACCGTTGTACGTCTTTTCCAGATGCACTATTTAGCCAAAAGTATTGGGACACCTGCCTTTACACACACATGAACTTTAATGGCAGCCCAGTTTTAGTCCGTAGTGTTAAAATTTGATTTGTCCCACCCTTTGCAGCTAGAACAGCTTCTGGGAAGGCTGTCCACAAGGTTTAGTGTGTCTATGGGAATATTTGATCATTCTTCCAGAAGTGCATTTGTGAGGCCAGGCACTGATGTTGGAGGAGAAGGCCTGGCTCGCAGTCTCTACTCTAATTCAGCCAAGGGGTGTTCTATCGGGTTGAGGCCAGGGCTCTGTGCAGGCCAGTCAAGTTTCTCCACCCCAAACTTGCTCATCCATGTCTTTATGGACCTTGCTTTGTACACTGGTGTGCAGTCATGTTGGAACAGGAAGGGACCATCCCCAAACTGTTCCCACAAAATTGGGAGCATGAAATTGTCCAAAATGTCTTGGTATGCTGACGCCTTAAGAGTTCCCTTAACTGGAACTAAGAGGCCAAGCCCAACCCCTGAAAAACAACCCCGCACCATAATCCCCCTCCACCAAATCATTTGGACCAGTGTACAAAGCAAGGTCCATAAAGACATGGATGAGTGATTTTGGGGTGGAGAAACTTGACTGGCCTGCACAGAGTCCTGACCTCAACACAACAGAACACCTTGGGGATGAATTAGAGAGGAGTCTGTAGGTCAGGCCTTCTCGTCCAACATCAGTGCCTGACCTCACAAATGCACTTAGAAGAATGGTCAAACATTCCCATAGACACACTCCTAAACCTTGTGGACAAGAAGAGTTGAAGCCGTTATAGCTGCAAAGGGTGGGCCAAATGAGTTTTGAACCCAATACTAATACTGGGATGCCATTACAGTTCATGTGCATTTAAAGGCAGGCATCCCAATACTTAGGCCAATATATTGTATATTGCTTGTGACACTGAGCATGGCTATGGACTTATGCCTGGTGGCTAAGTGGACCTGGGATGTTGCTTCAATTCCCCAACATGCTAATGCTTGTGTTGAAGTTTATATATTCTCCCTGTGTGGGTTTCTCACCACAATCCAAAGACATGCTGGCATATTATTTGTCTCCTGTCGAAATAGGTTCTAATGTAAGAAAGTTAATTTTGGACTTTATATTGGAAGCTCATTGCAGCCAGGGACTGATGTTAATGTTTATTAGCACTAATCATGCTCAGGGACTTGGACATTTCAAATTTTAGGGTTTACACTGCACGGGTACATATGCTTAGAAAACTGTTGCTTTGTTTATGTGGATGCAAATGGACTTTGATCTTTGTCCTGTAGTTGGAGATTTGATACACATAGCCAAGGGCTAACACAGTTGCAAATAGTATTATGTGTTCCTGCTCACCAGGTGCAATCACTTTAGACATACATGAAGAGACGGATTGAAAGATACTGGTGGGCGTGTACTTCTATTGGGTGTGTCAGTGTGCTAACAATACAACCTCTCTTATATAAAGGCCTGCAGTAGGGGGGGGGGGTTTGTTTGGCCTGAGAAGGTCAGGTTTTTTGCCTGTGATTTGTGGGGAGGAGGGCTAAAATCTTCCTTCCGGAGTGCTGCTCGGCTTCCTAACTTAAGATCAGGTGTCATATTTGCCTAGGTTTTGAGTTGGGGGTGTTCTGGGGACCCCCGGATAAACGAGAGGCCAAAGAAAGGCAGAACCAAAAAAGGACGTTGCCATGTCGCGAGGTCTGATGCGTTTGCGAAATTCTATGAGAATCCAGCCTGAATATCGTGGTGAAGTGGGTCTGAAGATGATCGCTGTGGATGTTTTACAGAAGTTGCTGAATTTACAGGTCAGTGATATATTTGCTCTCCAAGATTTTGTGGTCAATACAATGTTTCTTTTCATACTGAGGATACCTGCCAAGCTGCATATGAGAATTGGGTGAAGGCGGATCTGGGAGGAAATTTGCTAACTAAGAAGATGGACGTCAGTTCATTGTTTGATCCTGGATTGAAGACCATGACTGTACATTGTTATAATCTTTTTTTGGAGCCAGAATTGGTGAGACAATTTTTGTTGCGGTATTGTGTGGGGGCTGATCGAGGAGAGAAGCTTTATAACCAGTATGGCATGTATAGAGGTAAACTGCATTTTAAAGTACGCATGAAGAGGGACGCATCAGGTTTTTGTGGAGTGTCACCCTCCCCCGGCATTTACCATTGCTGGGGAGCGGCGTACTGTTTTCTATTCTAGGCAACCCCGTTACTGCAAGGGGTGCTTTCAGTATGCACATATTCGTGAGGACTGCCCTTCTAAGCTTTGCTGTAGAGTGTGCTTGAAGCGGGGACACAATGCAGCGGAGTGCAAGGAAAAGAAATGTGATCTGTGTGGTTCAGGGGAGCATATGGTCAGAAACTGTCCGAAAATAGTGGGGAGGAAGATGTTCTCGTATGCGGAGGCTGTGCAAAGATGGCGGTTTACAGGGCAGAATGTGAGCCGAGAACCGGAGGAGCAGGAGACTGAGCGGGCGGATGACGGGGGTGAGCAGGTGGCCGGCACGGAAGGTGGAAAGGCGCCGACCTCCCCAGACTCTGAAAACCCCAGTAGTAGCTCCAAGGAAGGTGTCGGACAGGAACTGCAAGGGAGTATGGGTAAAAGTGGAGTGAATATTAATCTGACAGAAGGGGATAATGAGATGCAGGTTGGTGAGGCGGAAGAAGCTGTGGCGGATGAAGGCATGGGGGGGGAGGTGAGTGGAGTGTGTGAAGAACTGATCGCTTTGATAAAACAGGTGGAGGCAGAACAGGAGAGCCAATATGTAGATGAGGAGCTTGGTGAGTGGGCTGAGGATATGGAGGTGCTGGAGGTGAGGAGGAAGGAGGGGTCAGGATCAAAAGACCTTTTAATGGCTACTCAAAGACCAGGGCCTGAGGTAGAGCAGGAGAGTGAGGCACGGAGAAAGAAGCCTAAATGGGACTTGTCTCTGGGTTCGAGCCCAGGTGGTGGTGGGTGTGTACTCCCAAGTTTAAGTATGGATTTACAAGTGTCAGATGATTCAAGTGGAGCAACATCACCATTGGGCTTGGTAGGTTCTCCTGCCATGCAATATTTGGAGAGTGAATCAGTTGATCCTCTTGTAAAAGGTACAGGGAACAGAAGTGGAAAACAGCTTCCTGATGGAGGGGTTTAGTGTGTTCTGCAGGATTTATTTGATCCTTCTCATGGCTTTGTCTATATGTAGTGTGAATGTGCATTCGATTGGATCTGTCTATCGTCGTGCAGCTGTTTTGTCTGAGTTGGATAAGATTGAGTGTGATGTCTTGTGTTTGCAAGAGTGTGGTTTGTGGTATGCTCCAGGCCATGGGGACTGGTCTGCAGGACCAGCGATTCGGTCTTGTGCTGCGGAAAATAGAAGTGAAGGGGTGGGGGTGCTCTTTAAAAACCCAGAAATTAAAGTTGAATCATGGGAGGAAGTGGTGATAGGAAGAGTTCTGAGTGTAATGTTTACCTACCTGGAAGAATCCTTTAAGTTGGTATGTGTTTATGCACCAGTGCGAAAAAATGCCAGGATGGATTTGTTGGCAATTTTGAGGCTCCACCTTGTGGGGAGAGTAAAGACCATTGTTGCTGGAGACTTTAATCTTATTAGGACTGCTGAAGATAGAGTAGGCCAAGGTGAAAGCCATACCGATGTCACCAGCACAGCTTTTAATGCAATTTTGCAGGATTTTTGTTTGCAGGATGGAGCAATTTGCTACTATGGAAATGGTAAAGCCCCAGCAACCTTTTTTTCAGATAAGGGAAGTGTGAAATCCCGAATTGACTTTATTTTAGGTTCCAGGGCACTGAAGGTCGCAGAGTGGAAGCAATGGGAGGAGTCTTTCTCCGACCACCAGGTTTTGGTGGGAAAGTTTATTTTTGATCAAGATGTCAAGACTGGGAGAGGAATCTGGAAATTAAATCTGTTATTGGAAGACCAAGGGATTTTTGATAAGTTTGCTCTGCAATATAAAGTGTGGTTGGGAAGGAAGGGGGATTTTGAATCCTTTTTCGAGTGGTGGGACTGGCTGAAGGAGCGAATCAAGCTCTTCTTACTTCAAGCAGGTGTAAAGAAGGCAAGAAAAGAGAAACAAGAAGGGAGGGCTCTCCAGCATAGGTTGAGACTCCTGCTTAAATTAAGGCAGGGAGGCTGGGAGTTAGAAGAGGAGATTGGAAAGCTTCGGGAGGAGATAAAGAAAGCTTGGGTGATGGGGCGTGGCCAACTGCCGGGCAAGATGGACGTGTAATCACACAGCTCCTGCACCGACCGGAATATAAACCGACATCCCCGCTATTCTGGTAACCCCCAGCGACTACTGAGACCACCGGAACACTGGCTTACCCCCACACATCATCTGAGATGAACCGCAAAAGAAAAGAATACCGTCAGCCTAAGAAACTGACAGATTACTACACACAGCCGAAAATCCAAGATGGCGCCCGCGGCCCTGAATGCGGAATTTCGGCGGCCTATACAGATCTCCCTGATGCAGATGACCTGCTAATATCCCCACAACTTCAATCTCTTGATGCCTCACCATCATCCCCTGCTTCCTCGACCAGCAACAGCCCAGCAAAAACGCGGATGCGCCTGGATGCAGATTCAGCACTGTCTGAGGTGAGCCCTGTGCCTGATGCATCCCCAGCTCATCCATCCCCCATAGCAGCCTTTCCTACCACTAATCAGCCTGTATTAGACACTACAATGAAGGAGATGCTCATCTCTCTTCAGAGCTCCCTTCACAATGACATATCTAATATGTTCCTCAGATTCTCCTCACAAATGAACCAGATGGGACATAAAATGAACATTGTTGAGAAACAGATGGGAGAAATGACCGAAACGGTCAATGATCTAGTAGATGCCCATGATCATACACGTGATGAACAGCAATGGATGAGGGCCAAAATGGTGGACCTCGAGGACAGGTCCCGCCGTAATAATGTCAAAATCAAAGGGGTCCCTGAGTCTGTCCTACCGCATGATCTAAACACATATGCCAGGAAATTGATTTCCACGCTCCTGCCTGATCTCACCCCCATGGAAACCATAATCGACAGCATTCACCGCCTCCCTAAACCCCCGCATCTCCCGCCCGAAGTCCAACGTGATATTCTGATGAGAATTCATTTTTTTCATACTAAAGATCAACTTTTATTCAAATCAAGACATCTGGACAAGCTGCCTGCCCCGTATACTCACCTCCAACTGTACATTGACCTCTCGCAGCATACTCGTCAATTAAGGAGACAACTGAACACCATTACCAAACCACTTAATAACCACAAGATCCCCTACCAATGGGGCTTTCCCACCAAGATCATAGTCACAAAGAATGGGACCAAGCATAATATCTCCACAGTGGAGGAGGCCTCAAATTACTCCACCTATGGGGAATTATTCCCGATCCACCCAAAACAGCACAAATAAACCGCGGAGAAAACTCTCCTCACTCCGCTGACAACCGTCACTCCGGTAAGCACTAATCTATACCTGAATAGTGGGCCCACAAATGACCCACTTTACCACAACTCCGGTCGGATGCCTTGCTCGTTGCAACTTGCTCCACGAACTTATACCCCACAACAACACAGCAGTACCAGTTTACTTAACTGCTGTCAGTTCTTGTATTTTTGTCTACCTTTTTTTTTTCCCTACTAAATTTTTACTTTTCTCCTTACCCTAAGTTTTCCTTACCCACCATCTCTTCTTCCTGAGAGCACGCAAACGAAAAAGGACACGAGTACCTCGAACACCGGTCTTTTCTACGTAACAGCACCTATCTACTAACTGTGAGTAAGAACTTGTCACATACTCTATCTTACCTCATCCGCCAAGATGACCAAATTCCTCTCACTGAATGCCAAAGGGCTAAATCACCCAGTAAAAAGAGCCTCACTATGGCGCACAGCCCTGAAATCCTCGTGCGAAATCATCTGTGTGCAAGAAACGCACTTTAAAAGATCTGCAATGCCACACTGCAGTAACAAATCTTTTCCCCATATTTACCACGCTCCAGGTCCCACTAAGAAAAATGGAGTTCTAATAGCAATCAAACATACAATCAACTTTACGCTCCATAACAGTATGATTGATGAAGACGGCAGATATCTGGCCCTAGATTGTACCCTGGACAATACTAGATATACTATTGTCACGGTGTATGCGCCCAACACTAAACAAATCAAATTCCTTTCTAAGCTGATGCCCAAAATAGCCAAATTCCGTCAAGGAAACCTCGTTATCTGCGGAGATTTCAACATCGTTCCAGATAACTCCTTAGATGCCTCCTCACGCACGACTAGACTTACCTCACCTATGGGACAGTTCCTAAGAAACCATGACTTATATGATGTATGGAGATGCCACCATCCCACTGAGAGCGACTACTCCTTCCTTTCCCTTCGACACAACTCATACACCAGAATCGATTACTTCCTAGTCGGCAAGTGGACTCTACCGAAAATTTCTGAGTCATCTTTAGACACGATAACATGGTCCGACCATGCCCCAGTGACTATAACCATCAAGTCTTTGCCTACCTCTTCACCTACGAAGCTATGGAGAGCCAATGCCTCAATTATTCAATCACCTGAACATTCAGTCACAATCCGTAAACATTTGGAAGAATTTTTTGATCTGAATCAGGGTTCGACTTCAAGCAACACTATTTTATGGAACGCCCACAAAGCGGTCATCAGAGGGATTATTATCCAAATAGGAGCTAGAGAGAAAAGGAGGAGATCACAGCGTCTTGACACCATCACCTCCCAAATTAAAACAACAGAAGCCCAAAACCAATTAACTCCCGATCCTGCCCTTAGAGAAAAACTTGTACTTCTCAGACAAGAATTAAGGAACCTATTACTAGAAACATATGATAGAGCCCAAAAAAGATTTAAAGCGAATCACTACTCCACTGGGAATAAGGCAGGGAAAGCCATGGCACTCAGAATCAAAGGTCATCATATTAAAAACAGGATATCTCACCTTTATCATCCCTCCACACAACAAAAACTGATAGATCCTCAAGCTATAGCAGAAGCGTTTAGTCATTACTATGAAACACTTTATAATCTAAACAATGACTCCACTATTAGTCAACCATGCCCAGAGGACATAGAAAACTTTTTGAAAGAAATTAATCTCCCACAAGTCTCCCCCGACCAACTAACAATGCTAAATGCTCCATTCTCTCCAATGGAAGTTTTAGATACCATCACGTCCCTGCCATCCAACAAATCCCCTGGACTGGACGGTCTCACCGGGGAGTACTATAAACAATTCAGTACCATCCTAGCCCCTTTTTTAGCTCAAATGTGCAATGACGCTGCCTCCTCCTCTTCTCTCCCACAGGAAATGTTAAATGCCTTAATCATTACGTTACCGAAGCCAGGCAAGGATCCTACCTCTCCGCAAAACTTTAGACCCATATCACTTCTGAATGTTGACACAAAAATCTATGCCAAACTCATAGCAAACAGGTTAGTAAATATTATGCCTTCACTAATCCACCCTGATCAATCCGGGTTCACAAAAGGTAGGCAAACGCTTGATGCAACCCGCAGACTCATTAATATAATACACATTGCGGAGTCTGAACGAACGCCTTCTCTGCTTCTCTCCCTGGATGCAGAGAAGGCGTTCAACAGAGTCAATTGGGCCTATCTCCAAGCTACACTCCGTAAATTTGGTCTCCAAGGCCACATTCTTTCCGCAATAATGGCTTTGTACTCAAAACCTTCAGCCCAGGTCTATACCTCTGAGATGCTATCCAAACCATTCCCAATTTCTAATGGCACTCGTCAGGGCTGCCCCCTATCGCCCATCATCTTCAATTTAGTAATGGAACCCCTGGCCAAACATATTAGATTAAACAAGTCCATTACAGGATTCCAAATTGGAAAATTGGAACACAAGATCAATCTGTTTGCTGACGACGTCATCATGATGGTAACCAACCCCATATCCTCCCTGGCTTCGATACAATCTGTATTACAAAGATTTAGTACCATTTCTTATTACAAGGTCAACGAAAACAAGTCATATATTCTAGACCTAGGTTTAGATGCCATAACTAGCAACCTTCTACGTAACTTCTATACATATCCATGGGCAGACACAGGTATATCATATCTAGGAATTACACTCACCAAATGCACCAGCAATCTTTTTACTAGCAACTACTTGGAAATGAAACAGATGCTTATTAAGGAATCCTCCAAACCAGGGGTCTCAAACTGGTGGCCCTCCAGCTGTTGCAGAACTACAAGTCCCATCATGCTTCTGCCTGAGGGAGTCATGCTTATAACTGTCAGCCTTGCAATGCCTCATGGGACTTGTAGTTTCGCAACAGCTGGAGGGCCGCCAGTTTGAGACCCCTGCTCCAAACTGTCAAAATTTGAATTCTCTTGGGCTGGCAGACTAGCTGCCTTTAAAATGCTCATACTCCCTAGATTGCTCTACACATTCCGCACACTACCTATTCCACTTACTAACTCATACCTCCAATCGCTACAATCCATTATACACCACTACATGTGGCAAGGCAAGAAACCTAGATGTAGTCATACCAAAACTACCAAACACAAACTAGCGGGTGGCCTGGGATATGTAGATGTTAAAGATTACTATCTAGACACCATTCTATCTCAAATGACGGAATGGATACACACGCACCCATCCACACTATGGGGAAACATTGAAAATTCCATGACTCCAGGGCCCAACCTTAAATACTGGTTATTCAGCACTACAACTAAACACACAAATCTTTGCTTACACTCACCGACCATACAAGCTTCAGTTAAAGCCTGGTTGATATTACACTCTGCAAAATGGTCCCAATTACCCACCAAAAACATCCTAATACCTATCCAAACCCTACAATTACTGACACCTGATTTGAACATTCCCAAATGGATAGCAGACCAAAATACCTGCATCACAGAACTCAGGTCTATGATACTTCATAAACCCTTTACCCAACTCCAATCACAATACCAAGCACCCTCCAAAGATTTCCTTACTTACGCCAGGATTCAACAATGTCTCTCAGCCCACCCACGATTGGAAGGAGCAGTGCCACTTAAAATATGGAACTACTACTTCTCTAACAACACGCCTACCAAAGGCACCTCACTAATATATTCTACACTACAAGAAAAAACAGTATTCCACAAATCTAAACCATACACAGACTGGGAAAAAGACTTACAGATTCAGTTCTCTGAACATCAATGGCAAAAGGCCCTACAATCCATTTACAAATCCACTAGCTGCACCTCTCTCTGGGAATTAATGCATAAAATACACCTAAGATGGTACCTGACACCACAGAGACTGGCCAAATTCCAACCACAATCCTCATCCAAGTGTTGGAGAGAATGTAACCACATAGGCACCCTATCTCACATTCTATGGTCATGTCCAGCCTTAAAAGACCTCTGGACAGAGGTGGAACACCTTATACAAGATATCTGTCACCTTCCCATCACACTTACCCCACAACTGGCCATACAGAACTTGACTACTGATTTACTGCCACCACCTTTCAGACTAGTGATTACACACATACTCCTAGCTACCAGATGACTCATAACTAGACGATGGAAAACAACCTTAACCCCAACGCTGTCTGAAGTCATTACACTAGTTCACTCCCATTACGCGTATGAATCAATTATGTCACAAGGAAAACCCTCATACTCAAAAAACCACAAGCTATGGCACCCCTGGTCGAATTGGTACACACAAAAACTTACCTGATAATTTTTCTGATACTACTAACACATACTCGAGCCTCGTTGCTCTGCTCACTGAATATATAGCACAGCTCTCTACCTCCCTCCCCTACTCATCTTGTCCCCTACCCCCCTCTCCACTCCCCTCCCCTCCTTTTTATTTCTATTTTTGTTCCAACTACCTTCTTTACTAATCTATCTTACACGTTACATACAGTTTATTACGAGTATAAATGCTACCATGAGTACTCTCAAGTTCTCCAAGGATTCTGGACATGTACCGGTCCATTCACATCCTCACACTTGAAAGTTCTACATTCTACACTTCTATGTTACTACCATCCTTTGGTAAGAACTGTCAAGTTATCATACGTTGGTAAATAATTTACTTTTTTGAACTATCTTTACACCAAGGAGAATGAAGGATCCCCTAATCACCCATGTCACAGCATGAGCCCATATGGGGTGCATGGGATTAATAACCCACACTCATTATCTTACCTTCATCACCTATCACAGTTCTTATGTTTAAACCTTGACTAACGAATAAATACTGCTATGTAATTATCTTGATTATATTGCAATTTGAATACGACTTATGACAATGACTGTCAATATTGTACTTAATTCTTCAATAAAAATATTGAAACAAAAAAAAAAAAAAAAAGAAAGCTTGGGTGATGAGAGGGAAGAAGCTAATCTTCCAAGCTAAAGTGAAGGACATGGAGGAAGGAAAGACATGATCGCGGTTCTTCTTCAAGAAACTCTTGAGGGGATGCAATGTGATGAAATCGGTGATGGTGCAGGGACAGGAAGTGAATGGTGAGAAGGTGATGGAGGCGGTGAGTGAGTTTTATATGGATTTGTTTGCAGGTGAACGTGGATCAAGTGCTGAGGAGATGCGAGAGAATTGCGAGAAAGTGGATGCAAGATTGTCTGAGGAGGATAGGTTTGGTATGTGTGTGGTTGTGTCTGAGGAGGAAGTGAGGCGAGTGATAGATGAGATGAACCGGAATAAGACACCTGGGAAGGATGGGTTGACTGTTGAGTTCTTTTGTAAAGCTTTTATAGCAAAATAGTAAGAGGTTGAGGACATACATAGGAGCTAAGACGGTTCTCCCAATCCCTAATTATAATCAAATGCAATTGCAGCGAAAGATAGATTTCTATCAAGAGACATGGGATTTTTGTAGGGAGATAGTACGTCTATTCACAGTAGGTACCAACAAATAGAGTATTTAAAAATTTATTTTTATTAAATTGCAAAAGGGAAAAAAAAAAAAAAAACAGAAAAAAATGTACACGACAGATAACAATATATAATAGCAATAAGACCATCCAGTATTGTGTTCAAATCCTATTCATGCCTGTCAGCCAACATGTTTCGCAAAAGAATAATTGCTTCATCAGGGCATAAAGCGGCATCATTGATTCATTTAAACTATAAGAACAACAAATAGATATACTAGAGTTAGAATTTTCTGGTGGTCATATACATTCAGATGTCATAAGAAATATATAATAATTGGTCTAAGCAATTAGTCTGGTAGTCTCACCTACTGGTGCAAGTCAAGGGTTAAAAGCATACTCCACCATTGCCAGGCATCGTCCACTATGCCAGCTGGTGCAAAAACTCCAGGGGTGCCAGATCCCAACCGGATGTTGCCAATAGAGGGACTGGACCGTACGGTTGCAGGACAAAAATCTAATGAGATATATAGAAAGCAAAAAGATCGATAAAAAATCGCTAAGAAATCGCTAACCAGTCTAGAACTATAATGTATGTTTAGTCTATTCAAAAGAGTAATCAATACGACAAATGGTTCATCTCACTTAACAACAGCATAGCATGGACAGGTAAAATAAATACCTGACCATGCATACTGAGAAAAAAAAAAAGTGAGATGAACCATTTGTCGTATTGATTACTCTTTTGAATAGACTAAACATACATTATAGTTCTAGACTGGTTAGCGATTTCTTAGCGATTTTTTATCAATCTTTTTGCTTTCTATATATCTCATTAGATTTTTGTCCTGCAACTGTACGGTCCAGTCCCTCTATTGGCAACATCCGGTTGGGATCTGGCACCCCTGGAGTTTTTGCACCAGCTGGCATAGTGGACGATGCCTGACAATGGTGGAGTATGCTTTTAACCCTTGACTTGCACCAGTAGGTGAGACTACCAGACTAATTGCTTAGACCAATTATTATATATTTCTTATGACATCTGAATGTATATGACCACCAGAAAATTCTAACTCTAGTATATCTATTTGTTGTTCTTATAGTTTAAATGAATCAATGATGCCGCTTTATGCCCTGATGAAGCAATTATTCTTTTGCGAAACATGTTGGCTGACAGGCATGAATAGGATTTGAACACAATACTGGATGGTCTTATTGCTATTATATATTGTTATCTGTCGTGTACATTTTTTTCTGTTTTTTTTTTTTTTTTCCCTTTTGCAATTTAATAAAAATAAATTTTTAAATACTCTATTTGTTGGTACCTACTGTGAATAGACGTACTATCTCCCTACAAAAATCCCATGTCTCTTGATAGAAATCTATCTTTCGCTGCAATTGCATTTTCTTTTGTAAAGCGTGGGAGGTGATGAAGAATGAGGTGTGTGAGTTGGTGAGGCTGGTGTTTGAAGTGGGGGAGATGCCAAAGTCCTTAAGGGAGGTGGTGATTACCCTCATCTATAAAAAGGGCGACAAGAGAGACATTTGGAATTGGCGGCCAATAACACTGTTGAACGTTGACTACAAGATTGTGGCAAGATTGATTGCAGATCGAGTCAAGCTTGTGATTGGCGAAGTGATTGGGGAGCAGCAGGTGTGTGCGGTTCCTGGTCGATGAATTTCCGACAATCTATCGTTACTGAGGGATGTTGTATACTACGCGCAATCTAACAACTTGCCATGCCTTCTACAGTCGATTGACCTTGAAAAGGCGTACGACAAAGTCTGCCATCAGTTTCTGTTTCTGGAGGTCCTAGGGTTTCCGGACCAGCTGATGAAGGTTATCAGAGGACTATACAAAGGTGTCTCAAGTCCGGTTTTGTTCAACGGTACCCTAGGGGGGAGTATCCCTGTGATGTCTGGTGTTAGGCAGGGGTGCCCCGTATCGCCTTTGATGTTCATCTGCGTGATGGAGCCATTACTGAGTGCAGTGAAGGACAAGGCATTCAAGGGTGTGTTTGTGCCTGGCAGTGGTGGAAGGAGTGTGAAAGTGTTTGGGGACATGGATGATGTTGTGTTGGTGGCTGGTGGAATGGCTGATGTGCAGCGTGGAAGATTGCAGGTGAGTCTGTTCTGCAGTGTGTCTGGGATGAGTGTGAATTGGAGTAAGTGTCAGGTGTGTAGTGTGGGCCGTGAGGTGGAGGTGAATGAGGGACGCAGTCAGAAGGTGGAGAGGATGCAGGTGCTGGGTGTGTGTTTTGACAGGGAGTTGAGGGGAAGTCGCAGTTTTCAGAAGGTGACTGAGCGAGTGGAGGAAAAGTTGTCTATGTGGCGGATGTGTGAATTGTCCTGCACCGGGAAAGTTCTGATCATCAAGTCAGTGATCCTTCCGATTATGTTGTATGTCTGTTATATTCCCGCCTCCTGATGATTGGGTGAGGAAGATGACGAGGCTACTGTTCTTGTTCTTTTGGGGAGGGAGGATGGAGAAGTGTGCAAGGGAGAAGATTACTAAACCAAGGGCCAAAGGTGGCTTCGGACTTCCAAAGATCGGGGACTTTTTGATGCTGCATTACTGGGTGACGTTGATAAGGACTCTAAGAGGTAACAGAATCGGGAAGGAGATGATGCAGTACCTTGGAGGAAGATTGTTTACAAGATGGGGACTCTACAGGCGGGCCCTGGAAAAGCCACAGGCATGGGTCGTTCCTCAGTATTGTTTGGTCCTAACCTAGATCTGGGAAGGAAGGAGGTTGGGGGGTCTGGGGAGGGAGGTTGGTGATAAAAAGAAACTTAAAGCTTGGATTGCTGGGGAGATTTTTCCTAATGGGATACAGTACTTAACCACTTCAGCCCCGGAAGGTTTTACCCCCTTCCTGACCAGAGCACTTTTTACAATTTGGCACTGCGTCGCTTTAACTGCTAATTGCGCGGTCATGCAATGCTGTACCCAAACAAAATTTGCGTCCTTTTCTTCCCACAAATAGAGCTTTCTTTTGATGTTATTTGATCACCTCTGCTGTTTTTTTATTTTTTGCGCTATACATGGAAAAAGACCGAAAATTTTGAAAAAAAATGATATTTTCTACTTTTTGTTCTAAAAAAAATCCAATAAACTCAATTTTAGTCATACATTTAGGCCAAAATGTATTCGGCCACATGTCTTTGGTAAAAAAAATGTCAATAAGTGTATATTTATTGGTTTGCGCAAAAGTTATAGCGCCTACAAACTAGGGTACATTTTCTGGAATTTACACAGCCTTTAATTTATGACTGCCTATGTCGTTTCTTGAGGTGCTAAAATGGCAGGGCAGTACAAAACCCCCACAAATGACCCCATTTTGGAAAGTAGACACCCCAAGGAAATTGCTGAGAGGCTTGTTGAGCCCATTGAATATTCATTTTTTTTGTCCCAAGTGATTGAATAATGACAAAAAAAAAAAAAAATTACAAAAGTTGTCACTAAATTATATATTGCTCACACAGGCCATGGGCATATGTGTAATTGCACCCCAAAATACATTTAGCTGCTTCTCCTGAGTATGGGGATACCTCATGTGTGGGACTTTTTGGGAGCCTAGCCGCGTACGGGGCCCCGAAAACCAATCACTGCCTTCAGGATTTCTAAGGGCGTACATTTTTGATTTTACTCCTCACTACCTATCACAGTTTTGAAGGCCATAAAATGCCCAGATGGCATAAACCCCCCCAAATGACCCCATTTTGGAAAGTAGACACCCCAAGCTATTTGCTTTGAGGCATGTTGAGTCCATGGAATGTTTTATATTTTGACACAAGTTGCAGGAAAGTGACAATTTTTTTTTTTTTTTTTGCACAAAGTTGTCACTAAATGATATATTGCTCACACAGGCCATTGGGATATGTGGAATTGCACCCCAAAATACATTTAGCTACTTCTCCTGAGTATGGGGATACCACATGTGTGGGACTTGTTGGGAGCCTAGCCGCGTACGGGGCCCCGAAAACCAATCACCGCCTTCAGGATTTCTAAGGGTGTAAATTTTTGATTTCACTCTTCACTGCCTATGACAGTTTCGGAGGCCATGGAATGCCCAGGTGGCACAACCCCCCCCCCCAAATGACCCCATTTTGGAAAGTAGACACCCCAAGCTATTTGCTGAGAGGCATGGTGAGTATTTTGCAGCTCTCATTTGTTTTTGAAAATAAAGAAAGACGAGAAAAAATTTTTTTTTTTCTTTTTTCAATTTTTAAAACTTTGTGACAAAAAGTAAGGTCTGCAAAATACTCACTATACCTCTCAGCAAATAGCTTGGGGTGTCTACTTTCCAAAATGGGGTCATTTGTGGGGTTTTTTTGCCACCTGGGCATTCCATGGCCTCCGAAACTGTGATAGGCAGTGAAGAGTGAAATCAAAAATTTACGGCCTTAGAAAGCCTGAAGGCGGTGCTTGGTTTTTGGGGTCCCGTACGCGGCTAGGCTCCCAAAAAGTCTCACACATGTGGTATCCCCGTACTCAGGAGAAGCAACAGAATGTATTTTGGGGTGTAATTTCACATATTCCCATGGCATGTTTGAGCAATATATCATTTAGTGACAACTTTGCGCAAAAAAAAAAAAAAAATTAAAAAAAATTGTCTTTCCCGCAACTTGTGTCACAATATAAAATATTCCATGGACTCGACATGCCTCTCAGCAAATAGCTTGGGGTGTCTACTTTCCAAAATGGGGTCATTTGGGGGGGTTTTGAACTGTCCTGGCATTTTATGCACAACATCTAGAAGCTTATGTCACACATCACCCACTCTTCTAACCACTTGAAGACAAAGCCCTTTCTGCCACTTTTTGATTACATAAAAAAATAATTTTTTTTTTGCAAGAAAATTACTTTGAACCCCCAACCATTATATATTTTCTTTAAAGCAAATGCCCTACAGATTAAAATGGTGGGTGTTTCATTTTTTTTTTTTCACACAGTATTTGCGCAGCGATTTTTCAAACGCATTTTTTGGGGAAAAAACACACTTTTTTAAATTTTAATGCACTAAAACACATTATATTGCCCAAATGTTTGATGAAATAAAAAAGATGATCTTAGGCCGAGTACATGGATACCAAACATGACATGCTTTAAAATTGCGCACAAACATGCAGTGGCGACAAACTAAATACATTTTTAAAAGCCTTTAAAAGCCTTTACAGGTTACCACTTTAGATTTACAGAGGATGTCTACTGCTAAAATTACTGCCCTCGATCTGACCTTCGCGGTGATACCTCACATGCATGGTGCAATTGCTTTTTACATTTGACGCCAGACCGATGCTTGCGTTCGCCTTAGTGTGAGAGCAGGGGGGACAGGGGTGCTTTTTTTTTTTTTTTTTTTCCTTTATTATTATTTTTTTTTATCTTATTTTTAAACTGTTCCTTTCATTTTTTTTTTTTTTTTTAAATCATTTTTATTGTTATCTCAAGGAATGTAAATATCCCCTATGATAGCAATAGGTAGTGACAGGTACTCTTTTTTGAAAAAATTGGGGTTTATTAGACCCTAGATTTCTCCTCTGCCCTCAAAGCATCTGACCACACCAAGATCAGTGTGATAAAATGCTTTCCCAATTTCCCAATGGCGCTGTTTACATCCGGCGAAATCTAAGTCATAAAATGCTCGTAGCTTCCGGTTTATTAGGCCATAGAGATGTTTAGAGCCACTCTGGTCTCTGATCAGCTCTATGGTCAGCTGGCTGAATCACCGGCTGCATTCTCAGGTTCCCTGTTGAGACAGGAGAGCCAGAGAAAAACACGGAAGACGTTGGGGGGGGGCATTCCCTCCCACTGCTTGTAAAAGCAGTCTAGAGGCTAATTAGCCGCAAGGATTGCTTTTACATGAAAGCCGACCGCTGGCTGAAAAGAATGATACCAAGATGATACCTAAACCTGCAGGCATCATTCTGGTATAACCATTCAAACTCGTGAATGGCGTACCTGAAGACAAAAAAATGGTTAACAATAAAGCACAGTAAACGGTAAAGTATAAAAAATTGCATACCTGAAAAACAAACATGATAAAACATAATAACAATAAAACATTGCAGAATAGAATACAGTAAAAAAGAGCAGAACAATAGAGAGAATAGAGAGAGAGAGAACAATAAAACGACAACTATTTTTTTTTATTTTATATTTTTGTTTGTGTTTTTTTTTTTTTTTTTTACACTTTTTTTTGTAACTGTAACTTTTATAGCTGTAACCGGTTCCAGGTTCGGGTCTCTCAAAATGCGATGGCATCTTGGGAGACCCTGTGAAAGTGTGTCCTAGTCTGTGCAATGCTGTACCCTACGCTAATACTCAACTAGTGCATGGTAGCGTTCAAAACATTCACCAATGCAAAGACCAGGATTGTCAGGACAGGAGGGACAATAATAGCAGGTGTCACGCCTATATCCGCGCTTGCTGCAGACACAACATCTTTTTTGGGGGGTTCGTTGGGTAGAGGTACTCGGGAGGACATAAAGAAAATGCCTCTCATGCAGCCGACTGCATTTGGTTGGGGATGTGAATGGGGGAAGTACAGGCGCTGCAGAAGTGGTGGGTTCCCAATTAGGATTGGCGAATGCAGCAGGAAGGACACTATGGGCACGACGGGCCTGTGTTTGTCTTTCTGGTGGCAGCGGGACACTACTTGTGCTTGCCACCTCACCAGCTTGAACTGCACTTATGGGACTCGCCACGTCACCAAGTGTTACTGCAGTGCGGGTTTGACTACGACCGGGGTGTACTAGGCCACTGGTGCTTGCCAGTTCACCAAAACGCTACAAAAAAAAACTGTTAGTGATCGCAGGGATCAGGCCTGACTCTGCGAACGCTGCAGTTATGCGTTTAGTGTTTTGTAAGTGACAGTGATCGATCGATACTGCACTTGGGTGGGCTGGGCTGGGCCGGGTGGAGGGGCAAAACGCAGGTGCTAGCAGGTATCTGGGCTGATCCCGCTAACACTGCGTTTGTGGGAACCCTAAACTGCTGGGGACGCTAGTATAGATCTGATTGGATCAGATATTGATCCGTTCAGATACTATACCACTAAGGGAGGTGTATGCTGCGTGCGTGGGTGTTAGCGGTACTGGCGCTAACCTGATGCTGCCTGGGGCAGGTGCTTGCCAGTTCACCAAAACGCTACCAAAAAAAACTGTTAGCGATCGCAGGGATCAGGCCTGACTCTGCGAACGCTGCAGTTATGCGTTTAGTGTTCTGTAAGTGACAGTGATCGATTGATACTGCACTTGGGTGGGCTTGGCTGGGCCAAGCGGAGGGGCAAAACGCAGGTGCTAGCAGGTATCTGGGCTGATCCCGCTAACACTGCGTTTTTGGGAACCCTAAACTGCTGGGGACGCCAGTATAGCTCTGATCGGATCAGATATTGATCCGTTCAGATACTATACCACTAAGGGAGGTGTACGGTGCGTGCGTGGGTGTTAGCGGTACTGGCGCTAACCTGACGCTGCTTGGGGCTGGTGCTTGCCAGTTCACCAAAACGCTACCAAAAAAACTCTTAGCGATCGCAGGGATCAGGCCTGACTCTGCGAACGCTGCAGTTATGCGTTTAGTGTTTTGTAAGTGACAGTGATCGATCGATACTGCACTTGGGTGGGCTGGGCTGGGCCGGGCGGAGGGGAAAAACGAAGGTGCTAGCGGGTATCTGGACTGATCCCGCTAACACTGCGTTTTTGGGAACCCTAAACTGCTGGGGACGCTAGTATAGATCTGATCAGATATTGATCCGTTCAGATACTATACCACTAAGGGAGGCGTATGCTGTGTGCGTGGGTGTTAGCGGTACTGGCACTAATCTGACGCTGCCTGGGGCGACGCATATCACCGCCGGGCAATCAGGGGGCTAAACCTTTATTCGGTAATAAACGGCGGGTGCCCTGACACTATAAAAAATAAACAAATTAACCAGCGTCACCCGCAACGGTTATACGGTGATCAGGGGTGAAAGGGTTAACTAGGGGGCAATCAAGGGGTTAAAACATTTATTATTAGGTAGTATATGGGGGTCCCTGACGCTATAAAACGCTGACGGCGAACCTAAATATTTACGTCCCTAACTAGCGTCACCAGCGACACTAATACAGCGATCAGAAAATTATTGCTTAGTGACACTGGTGACGGGGGGTGATCAAGGGGTTAAAACTTTATTAGGGGGGGTTAGGGGGGTACCCTAGACCTACAGGGGGCTAATACTCACTGCCCTACCACTTCTAACTGTCACAAACTGACACCTAGCAGTAATCAGAAAAAAAAATAAAATACTGCTTGGTGTCAGTTTGTGACAGGGGGGGGTGATTGGGGGGGGGGATCGGGGGCGATCGAGGGGGGGGTTGTGGGTGTAAAGTATGCCTGGCGTGTTCTACTGTGTGTGTGTGTTGTGCACTCACATGTCTTCTCTCCTCGGCGCTGGAACGGAAACTGCCAAGCCGAGGAGAGATGACATCACATCCTCTGCCTGTGTGAAACTACACACAGGCAGAGTTGGATTCCCATTGGCTGGGAGCGATCGCGATGGGGGGTCATGATCGGATGGTCTCCCCCTCGCCTCTCAACGCTCCCAGTCACAAGCCGACCGCCGCTGGCACCGGGGGGGGGGTCCGATCGGACCCCCCGCCCGCGGGAGGCAGATCACGTATGGGTACGTGATTCTGCCTGCCCATGCCATTCTGCCGCAGTATATCTGCGTTAGGCGGTCGGCAAGTGGTTAAGAGAGAAGGAAAGTGTGCAAATCTGGAAGAGTATGAGCACAAGAGGAGTGACTAACCGCCAATGGGACATATCCTGGATGACCTTTATGGGGTGTCTGACGACCATGAGTTTTGGTAAGATCGGAGTTGTGTCCAAGGGAGGGCTGTGGGGGAGTGGAGGACGTGTTCCACTTGTTTTGGAACTGTGTCTTCGCTAAAGAAGTGCTGGGAAAGTTGAAGAGCTTCCTGAGGGAGGTGGTGGGGGTGGTTTTTGTAAGGGAGGAAATGGTGGTTCTGGGTTTGTGGAGATTGGAGAAAAATGCAGCCAGGAAGGCGTTGTGCTTTTCTGTTGTCTACAAGGAAGTAATGTGGGATGTTAGGAATATATGGGTAGGAGGGAAGAGGTTAATTTCTGTAGAAGATGCGGTGAGGATATTTTTGGCTAGGATGTATATTGTTTATCTTTTTGATGTGAAAGGGATGGGGGAGGAAGAAGCTGGGAGATATTGGAAGAGGGATAAGTGGAATGTCTTTTGATATATTTGCATGATTAAGATGTGCTCTGTATTTGTTTGGTCATAGGATGTGAAGGACGCAGTCACTAAGTACTGACAGTATATGTGTGTTGTCCATTTACTGAATTGACAAAAAAAAAGGAATGAAATTGGGAGATTTGATGAAATTCTTGTGCATTTTTTCAATCAAAAGTGGGTTTATGTGGCCATGCTGTCAATGTTGTCCGTGTATTGTTCCTGTCTGATCATGCAAACATAATTTGGAAGCATCTGCTGACCTACTCTTTTTGATCTCGTTGTTTAATCGTGTACACCGAAATGCAGCTTCCAGCAGAACATGGTCACCAATGTATGTGTGGATTGTGGGCTTTTGTAATATTATGTGGGAATGCTTTGTAAGAATGACTGTTAAGTATGTTTCTATAATCTTGCAGATAATAATGTGATGTGTTGCCCGCTATACACTGAAATTAAAGCTGTGTCCACTCTAAGGTTTTGTCTAATTTTAGATTGTAAGCTCCTATGAGCAGGGCCCTTAAAATTCCATTGCTAAATGTAGCACCATATATCCTGTCCAAATTTTTTTGAAGCTAGTAAATGAATGTAAATTTATTTTTTTCTGCTGGTAAAATAAAAGTACATTATTGAGCTTTTGTTGTGGTGTTTTGTTTTTTTTCTCTTTAGTTTTTGTGGGTGGTGGTTTTGGGAAAGTGCAATATCTCTTATATTTTATTTCAATATGTATTTGTGCACCAAAAAACTCATCTCTTTGCCCTGGTTCACATTGATGCTACTTTGAAATTGCGCTACTTCACTTGAAGTAGCACGATTTCAAAGTAGCAAGGTCAGCGTGATTTAAGGTGGCTTCATACACAAATGTCTATTGAAGTCGCACCTGAAATCGGCAAAAGTAGTGCAGGAACTACTTTAGCAAATTGGTGCGGCGCCACAAAAAAAATGTTGCATTGATTGGAACAGTGCCATTGCCAATAGTCATGCAATTTGATCTCTCAAATCGCATGACCAATCGCTCCAATGTAAACCTAGGCTTCTGCACAACTGCAAGTTAATGATAAAGGTGGAATCTTTATATATAACAGCTGTGGAGAATTGCAGGTAATGAATTCAGCTGGTGGATAGGCAGTGTTTGAATGTGTCAGCTCTGGTTCACATTGGTGTGATTTGACATGTCAAATCTGTGGTAATTGCACTGTTCTAATTGGTGCGATTTGTATTGATAGTGGTGCAGAAAACCTGCACCGATGTCTCTGATGTTGCCCCCCACAGTTGGGACTGACATGCAGCAATGAAATTGTGGGAGTTCAGCTGAACGATTTCCTCCCTCTGTCAGTGTGAACCAGGGCTCAAACTGGGCCTTTTGTCTTTGTAATGCACCTGCTGCTAACCCAGGGACACCATTTCTTATCAAAATCCCTTAAGTTTACCTTCAAATATATGTAGAAATACAGATTTGCATATCTGAAAATAAAAAATACTAATCATGGTTGAGATCAAATATTCGCAGCTGCAATCAAAAGTGTGGTTTCACCTTCTGACCTGGAAATTAGTCATTGTATGCACCCGGAAGTTCCTGTGCTGGTCAGGATCTCCATCTAGGTGGACATGGCGAGGTCTCTTTAGCAAAGAGAAGGTGCTGCTCATTGGCCGGGTAAGTGTAGAATATGTACTTGTACTTAATCAATGCGGGGGTGGATGTCATAGTTAGATTTGGTGTGGGTGGGGTTCATTGATTTTTTTGGCATCACCACACATTTGCTTCCATCCCATGTGCACACATCACTTCCTGCATTTGTTCTGCTGATGTAAATCAGTAAGGACTATGCAAGTATACATGAGAGCTCCTTTTATTATAATATATATGACTTGTTTCACAGCTGGGCGAGTTTTCCAGCAAATTTGGACCTCTGAGTTGCATGACAAGTTGTACCCCATTAATTCTCAATGATAACCATTCATATCTGTGCTACTTTAAGTCGCACCAACTTCAAAGTAGTCCCTGTACTACTTTGGTGTGACTTGAGGTATATCGGGTACAATATTACACAGGCATTCCTAGAAGTTGGGGCCAAGTTGCAGCGGCAAAGTGGTAGCAAAATAGTTTGACTTTCAGGTTGCAGCAGTGTGAATGAGATTCAAGGATAACGCCTTTGAATTTGGCCCTATTGTCACTTGTGCATCCTGAAAGTGTAGCAAATTCGTCCCTGCACTACCTTGGTTTGACTTTGATGCAATTTGAGGTCAATACACCACAAGATTACACAGACATTGCTTCAAGTCATGACAAAGCTGTGCAATTTTAAGGTCGCACAAGTGCAAATGGGGCCTTATTCAAAGGTGTTATCAATTAATCGCATTAGGTTACTTTCACACTTGGGTGACTTTTCATGGAGCTTTGGACCTCAGAGTCACATGAAAAGTTGTCCCCCTTGATTTCCATGCATATTTATTAGAGCTGCACGATTAATCGTCCTCGTGATTTTTTTCCCCTTTACGATCTTGAAAAAAGCATTTCATGATTCTTGCTATGCAAAGAACTCTCTCTGCTCTTCTGAAGCCACAGCCGAAAAACCAGGAAGTCTGCCAAGAATTAGAACATTCTTTATCAGTGAACTTAACTAGAAACCTTGTTACAATTTGTCAATGAAATAGACTTCTGTGTAAGTGAGGACAGTTTAACCACTTAAACACTAAACATTTTTCTGACATTTGTTGGTTTCAGGTTAAAATCTTTTTTTTTTTTTTTGCTAGAAAATTACTTAAAACTCCCCAAACTTATATATATTTTTTTAGTAGAGACCCTAGAGAATAAAATGGTGGTTGTTACAATATTTTATGTCACACTGTATTTGCGCCTTTCAAATGCAGTTTTTTTTGGAAAAAATTACTTTAATGAATTAAAAAAAAAAAAAAAAGTTAGCCCAATTTTTTGTGGGATAATGTGAAAGATTTTATGTCGCGAGAATCGTGATCTTTTTATTCTAAGCAAAAAAATTGTGATTCTTATTTTGGCCAGAACCGTGTAGCTCTAATATCTTTGCAACTTCACCCATGTTCACATAGGTCTGAATTGACATGTCAAATTGTAGGCCAAATCGGCGCCTATTGATGGCAATGGAACTGTCCGAATTGGTGCGACGCCACAACGATTCCCAAAAGTAGTTCCTGCACAACTTTGAGCGACATCAGGGGGCGATTTCTTACCTCCCAACTTTTTGAGATGGGTATAAGGGACACCTATTAGCAAAAGTAGGTAGGCATAGGACACCTTCTTAAAGGAGAACAGTTGGGACCTATATGATTTCACTAGACATCTGTGCAGGAAAGTGCACTGATGTCTCTGAAATCGCTGACAAAGTTGGGCTGAGTCACACTTGTGCAACTTTGGACATCAGAGTCGCATGACAAGTCATACCCCATGATTTTCAATGTGTACCATTCATATCTGTGCGACTTCAAGTAACACTGACTTCAACGTAGTCCCTGTGCTACTTTGGTCTGACTTTGATGCAAGTTGAGGTCCATAGACCTCAAGTTTACACAGGCATTCCCTGGAATTGCGGCAAAATTGCTGATGCAAAATCGTGGGAAAGTTGCGTGTCTTTCCCTGCGACTCCTGCGTCCATAGACCTCAAGATCACACAGGCATTGCTTAAAGTGATTGATTAAAATCTCACAACTTTCAGGTCGCACAAGTGTGAAAGGTGCCCAAGTCACTGTGCTGAGCACTATTTTATACCTAGAATATAAAGTAGTCCCACCATCAAACACTAGTAAACGTATGTTCTCAATATAATTGTGCTCAAATGGCTGAAAATCACACAGATGGTATCACCTACTGAAAGCTTGCATTGTACTCAGCAGCATATGCTGAAAAGAGGTGAATGCCTATTAGCCAATGCCACATCGGCATGAGCATGGTTGTTACTATAATATTAATGCCTGAAATGCAAAACATTATTGTATAGAATCAAACATTAGTAAATGTATTTTCTCTGTAGTTAAGTGCTCAGCTCTGTAGCATAGCGGTATACCCTGCTGCCCCCAAAAGTTCAAGCCATGAATTCAAATCCCACTGACAGCATCACCTCCTGGAAGTGTGTATTGTACTCAGAAGCATAATTAGCCAAAGCACATCAGCTTGCTTTATTCCATATTTTAACTCTTCAAATGCAATGGTATGTATTTATTCAATAATATTATGGTATGGAATTCCAAAATTCAAGGAAAAAAATGTCGTAGGGTCCCCCCAGTACATACCAGGCCCTTCGGTATGGACTTTAAGGGGAACCCCACACCAAAATGTAAAATAAATTTGATGTGGGCCCCCCCCAAAATCCATACCAGACCCTTATCCGAGCATGCAGCCTGGAGGTCAGGATAAGGGGGGGACGAGTGAGCACCCTCCCCTTCTGAACCTTACCAGGCCACATGCCCCAAATCACCTTTTCCCCATGTTGATGGGGACAAGGGCCTCTTCCCGACAACCCTGGTCGGTGGTTGTCGGTCTGCAGGCAGGGGGTTTATCAGAATCTGGAAGCCCCCTTTAACAGGGGGGCTCCCAGATCCTGCCCCCTACGTGAATAGGTATGGGGTACATTTAACCCTTACCCATTCACCAAAAAAAGCAGTGAAATGTAAAAAAATCAATAGCCGGTTTTTGACAAGTCCTTTATTGTAAAATAGCTCCAATCTGTCTTCTTCCCTGAGCCATCTTCTCCAGACGCTGTCTCTCCCTCCTCCATCTTCTCCCCGAGCTGTATTCTCCCAGAGCCGTCTCTCCTGCCGCCGCCATCTTCTCCATCTGCTGTGTTCTTCCGCACCGCTGGTTACCCGCTAATAAAAAAAAAGCTGCTCTTCTTCCATGGTGGTCTTCCTCCGCTGTGTTGTCAAACGCTGTGTGGTGTCTCTTACATAGCCATGGAGCGGACTCTCCGGGTGACATTATCGGATGGCCACAGAAGACCGCCACAAGAAGAGCGGCTTTTTTTTTATTAGTGGGTAACCGGCTGCGCTGAAGAACACATCAGCGGGAGAAGATGGTGGCAGCAGGAGAGACAGCTCAGGGAGAAGAAACATCAAACACTAGTGAATGTATTTTCTATGTATTTTATATGTATGACTGTGCTACACCCCATAGGCTAGCGGTCAGCACTTCTACCTCAAAGAACTCATGGGTTCAAATCCCACAGAGAAATACTAAAAGATTGAATTGGTGAAAAGAAAGCAAATGACTATTAGCCAATTAGCCAAAGCAGCATATGCTGAAAATAGGTGAATGCCAATTAGCCAATGCACTTTAAATTTGGCTGATTCTATTATATTAACTCTTCAAATGCATGCAATGATATGTAAGTATTCAATACTATTATGGTGTGAACTTCCAAACACCACACACTAATGGGCAGATTACATTTTTTTGTTTGTTTACTTTAATTCGCTTGTGCACTGAAAAAATAAACACAGCTGGGGGATGGTAGGTTGGCTGGTATTTGAACTTGTACCGTGAGTGCTGTGGAGACATCTGAGCAGACTACTAAGCCATTGTGCTAAGTATGAGACCTGCATAATAGTGTAGTATGATTAAAGAATGAATATAAATAATTACCGCTTTATAGTCACCTAAATTAAAAAATAAAAAAGAACATACAACAAATAGGTAACCTAAATGTTTAATACATGTAACTTTACAGAATAGCAGACATTACTATGTAATAATCATTCATAACTGCATTAGTTAGCAAAAGAAGGAAAAAACTAGGAATACTAATTGCAACATACATCAATAGATGCACACGAGGTAGAGCACATCTCACATAAAAATGTTTCTTTCACATACATGGATCATGGTTACAGTGCAGTACTATATAACAACTTGGTAGGAATTGGCATTTGCATATACGCGGAAGCACTAATTAGCGCCAGCTTAGACTTTACTAACATGTGTTTCTCACTAATGGCGCTAATTTTTCATTCGCACATTCGCCTGTTGAAATTTTATTTGGCTAAAATGGGAGCTATTATTTGCCATAGTGCCCAGTACTTCCTGGCGCTATAGTAAATGACCCCCATAGACTTTAACGGTGTTCGCGTGCTCGAACAAACTTTTTTCCTGTTCACATGTTCTGGTGCGAACCGAACAGGGGGGTGTTCGGCTCATCCCTACCTAGCAGTAAAAAGGGTCGCTGGTTCGTATTCCCAACCACACCACAAGACTACCTGCCTGGAGTTTGCATGTTCTCCCTGTGCCTGCGTGGGTTTCCTCCGGGTACTCCGGTTTCCTCCCACACTCCAAAGACATGCTGGTAGGTTAATTGGCTTCTGTCTAAATTGGCCCTAGTATATGAATGTGAGTTAGGGACCTTAGATTGTAAGCTCCTTGAGGGTAGGGGCCCATGTGAGTGTATAATGTATATGTAAAGCACTGTGTAAATTGACGGCACTATAGAAGTACCTTAAATAAAAATAAATAAGTCTTCACTAATATTATGGTGTGAGTCTCCAAAACACCATACACTAGCTAACAAGAAGTTTACATTTGATAAACTTTATTATATGGTATATAAACCATCAAACACTAGTAAAAGTATTGTGTATACATAACTGTGCTCAGCCCAATAGGCTAGCAGTTAGCACCTCTACCTTCAAAAATTCAGGTATTGAAAGACTCATGGGTTCAAATCCCACGGAAGAATCCTAAAAGATTACTATTGGTGGAGAAAAGGAGAATTACAGTTAGCCAATTAGCCAAAGCAGCATACAGTGAATGCCAAGTAGCCAATACACTTTAATGTGGTTGATATTATTGTATTAACTCTTCAAATGCTTGCAATGGTATGTAAGTATTCACTAATATTATGGTGTGAAATCTCCAAACACCACACACTAGCTAACAAGCAGTTTACATTTGATAAAATTTATTGTATAGTATATAACACATTAAACACTAGTAAAAGTATGTTGTATTTATAATTGTGCACAGCCCAATAGGCTAGCAGTTAGCACCTCTACCTTCAAGCCATTGTGCTAAGTACAAGACCTGCGTAATAGTGTAGTATTATTAAAGAATGAACATAAATAATTACTGCTTTATAGTCAACTAAATTAATAAATAATAAATCAAAGACATGAACAAAACAACATACAACAAATAGGTAACCTAAATGATTAATACATGTAACTTTACAGAATAGCAGACATTACTATGTATTAATCATTCAGAACTGCATTTCTTAGCAAAAGAAGGAAAAAAAACTAGGAATACTAATTGCAATATAAATCAATAGATGCACGGGAACTAGAGCACATCTCTGATAAAAATGTTTCTTTCACATACATGGATCATGGCTACAGTACAGTGCTATATAACAACTTGATAAGAATTGGCATTTGTATATACGCGGAAGCGCTAATTAGCGGCAATTTAGAATTTACATACGGTTGTTCCCCGCTTATATCGCTAATTTTCATGCGCAAATTCGCCGGTTTTGTTTCCATTTGGCTAAAATGGGCGCTATTATTTGCCATAGTGCCCAGTACTTCCTGGAGTTATAGTAAATGACCCCCATTGTATGAAGCCTTCGATATTTTGGCAATAAGAGGGAGGTAGTTGGCATCAGCTAGTTTTGTGATGTCAGATACCACTCGTATTCCCAAGTAAGGTATGCTATCGGTACTCCATGTGTAAGGGTAAGAAGCTTGGAGTTTGGTTCGTAGGTCAGAATCAATACCAATATCTAACAGCAAGGATTTAGTAAAATTAACCTTGTAATAGGATAGCTTGCTAAATGTGAGAATATTGTGGGTCGCTGCGAGGGAGGGTTCCGGATTCGTCAGGAAGATAATAATGTCGTCTGCGAATAAATTAATGTTGTGAGTTTGTTGTTGAGATTTAAATCCATTAATTTGTGAGGAAGTTCTGATAGTTTCTGCTAATGGCTCAATTAGTAGATTTAAAATGGAGGGAGATAGAGGGCATCCCTGTCTGGTTCCGTTTGTGATCAGAAAGGGGTGGGATAGCATATTGGAGGTATATACTCTGACAGATGGTGTGGAATACAATGCCAAAATTGTGGATAGTATAGGTCCCGTGAACCCATATTTTTGGAGCATCTTGTGCATGTATTGCCAATGGATACGGTCAAATGCCTTCTCCACATCCAAAGATAACAGAAGAGAAGGCACTCGACCAGTCCCAGCCTGATGTACAATGCCCAAGACCCTCCTTGTAGCGTCTGACACCGGCCGTCCGTGCACAAAGCCCGTCTGATCCGGTTTGATCAGATCGGGTAAAATAGGGGTTAGTCTCTGGGCAAGAATTTTTGCATACAGTTTAACATCTGTATTCAAAAGAAATATCGGCCTGTAGTTAGTTGGTGATGTAGGGTCTTTCCCTGCTTTGGGTATGGTAACTATATATGCCTGTAGCATCTCAGAAGGGAATGAGTCGGAGGTCATCGCAGCTGCGAACACTGAGGAAAAGGATGGGGTGAGGGTTTCCATGAAGCATTTATAGTAGTGGATTGTTAGTCCATCGGGGCCTGGGGATTTCCCCAAAGGAAGGGACTTAATAGCTTTGTTGATTTTGTGGGGTGTTATAGGAGTATTATGCGTTTGGAGTTGAGTAGTAGTAAGAGTAGGTAGATGAAGGGAGGTGAGAAATGATACGATATCCAGGCCTCGTGGTTGGGGGGTGTCAGGGTCATCTTTCAGGTTATAAAGGGAACCATAATAGGAGGCGAAGGCATCAGCAATTCTCTTTGGGTTAACAATTTTATTCTTGGAGGTTGAGTCTAACATATTCTATTTTACGATTGGAGTTTTTTGGCTTTGAAACGATTTGCTAGGAATTTACCTGCTTTTTTCCCAGAGGAATACTGCATCAGTCTAAGGGCTCTAATGTATTTATCGTGCCGTTCTATAAGTAAAGATCGTAGATCTGTACGTAGTTTGGATAGAGTTGCACATGTAGATTAGGATTGGTTCTTTTTGTTTGTGGACTCAAGGATCCAAATTTCTCCCAGTAATTTTTCAAGCTGCGATGGCCTCTGCCTCTTAATACGAGAGCATAATTGTATTAAAATACCCCTAATGAAGGCCTTATGAGCACACCATACAGTAAAGGGATTTGATACAGTGTCCAAGTTCATCTGAAAATATTCCTGAAGGTGCTTAGAGATGATACTAGTGTTTTGGGGTGAATTGAGAACCTGGGAGTTGACTCTCCAAATGTAAGCAGGGTTTGGTGTGTGCCCCTCCACTATAGATATAGACACAGGGGCATGGTCTGACCATGAAATGTCATGTATAGTGGAGGAGGACACAGCTTGCAACAGTACCTTATCTACTAATATCATATCAATTCTTGAATATGAGTTATGGGGTAAAGAATGAAAAGTGTAGTCCCGCTCTTCTGCATACTGACACCTCCAAGTGTCGTACACATCTTCTCTGTGGAATATCGGTTGGAGGGCTAGAGGGAGTCTCTTAGGTTTAGCAGATAGATCCAGATGAGGATTCGCAGTGAGATTAAAATCTCCACAGATTACCAGGGATCCACATTTTACTTTTGAGAGTTTGCGAAACAATTTGTGAGTGAAGTGGATTTGATGTGAGTTGGGTGCATAAACATTCACTACAGTGAATGGTCTGTTATTTATGTCACATCTGAGGATCAGGTATTTGCCTTCTGGGTCACATATGGATTCATGTAGGGAGAAAGCTACTGTGTTTTTGATTGTGATGAGAACTCTCTTCTTTTTCTGGGGAGCGGAGGCAGCAAAGATATGAGGAAATTGCTTGTAGGGAAAAGAAGATGGTACTGAGGATTGGAAATGCATCTCCTGAACACATATAAGGTCGCATCCCAACCTAAGAGACTCATTCCATAGAGATGCTCGCTTAGCAGGGTGGTTAAGGCCCCGTACATTAAGGGAAGATTTTTTAAGGCCCATCAAGGTATGACAGTTGCAAGCATTGTTACCTTTGGTTGGTAGAGCATTGGTGGCGAGTTGAAGATGTAGCAGAGTTAGGTGTGCGGGTTCGAGGCCAGGAGTTGGTAGGTCTTCAGGTGGGGTACTGTAGAGGAGTCGTAGTTGCTGGTAGACCTTGGACCGACAGGATGTGGAAGGAGAAGGATTCAGAGTCAGGGAGAAATGAAAAAAAATGGTAAGTTTCACAGGGTAACCCCAGCGGTAGGTGATATTATGATTACGCAGTGCTTTTGTAATTGTTGAAAGCGATTTCCTCTTTTGAAGCATAAATTGAGAAAGATCTGCATAAATTTGGAGATGAGAGAATTGTTCGGGTAGATGTTTTGCTTTGCGGAAGTTGGACTTGAATTGGTCCTTCACGTGATAGAAGTGTACTCTCATCACGGGGGATGTCATCAGGAAGGTATGCGGGTTTAGGCAGGAGATGGATCCTGTCAATGATTATTTCAGATATTGGGATAGATGGCAGGACAACTTGAATTAGAACACAGGCATACTAGTTTAATTGAGCATTTAAGATGGACCCGGGCACACCTCTAAGCTTCACATTGTTCCACCTCGAGCGGTCTTCCAAATCTGCGATTTTGGATTTGAGCTTGTCCATCTCATCCTCTTGCTCATTGTGTGCATCAATCAGAGTGTTATGGGAGGCTGCAAATTCACCCATCTTGTGCTCAATGTGATCCACTCTCCCTCCCAGTTCCTGCACTTCTGATTTAAAGTTGGACACATATTCCATAAGATCAGCATATAGGAAGCTCGCAGGGACACTAGCATGTCCTTTAATGTGGACTCTGATACAGGCTGGTTGGTTGCTGGGAAGGAGTTAAAAGTGGCAGATAAGTCTCTTGTTGTATTGGAGAAGTTGCAGCTATGGCTTACCTCAATTAGAGAGGAGTCAGCAGACAGCCGTGGCTTGCTCTTTGCAGGGCTCTGTGATAGAGGTGTGGACACCGCTGGTGATCGTGGTTGCGATGCCTTGGAAGCCCCAGGCTGGGGAGGACTTTGAGCAGAGCGAGAGGAGCCGCTCGATGAGGAAGGTGAGCCACCTGCACCACCATCGTGAGTATGTGGCCGCTCATGAGGGGGGAAGAAGTGTGGAAGTTTCTTCATCCCCACAGCTCCCTTCGAGTGCCTGGTCATCTCCGCTAGTGCAGGGGTGTTTGTGCAGCAAGCCGCGGTGGAGATGTCTTTGTATGCTGCCTCTATTAGATAGATTCCCCGGTGCGACAGAGGAGCTGCTGAATCAGGCTTCCATTCAGCAGTGCGGTAGCCACGCCCCCCACTTTAAGAATCATTAAAATCACTGCTCCCGAAAAAATGACTGTTTTTAAAACTTTTTTTGCATTGATACATGTCCCCTGGGGCAGGACCCGGGTCCCCAAACCCTTTTCAGGACAATAACTTGCATATTAGCCTTTAAAATTAGCACTTTTGATTTTGAACGTTTGAGTCCCATAGACTTTAATGGGGTTATAAAGATCACGCAAACTCTTGGTCCGTTCGCAGGTTGTGGTGCAAACCGAACCGGGGGGTGTTCAGCTCATCCCTAGCGGTGACGTACAACAACACTAGAAAAGGGAAGTTCCATACGAAGTGTGTCACCCTTTGGGCTCCTTCTGCTAATCTCGTGTTTATCTTGTGTTAGTAGAAGTTTGGTGAGAGACGATTTGTGCTTTTCAGCCTCATGCTTTTCAGATCATTATTGCTCTTCAGTTTGTGCTTGTGGGTTCGTATCTGTTCTTCAGTGCGTGTAGTCAGTTCGCATCTGGGTTTCAGTGAGTATTATTATAGTATGTATGTGTTTTTCAGTGCTTTCTTGTCCGCTCATTTCTGATTTTCAGCTCGCTCTTCTCAGGCCTTTTCTGTTTTTCAGTGCTTTCTGTTAGTTCTTTCTGACCAACCAACCGCTTTGAAGCCATGTTGCGGTTACGTACTCATCGTAGAGTTTGTGCTGTGTGGGGATTTGGTGTTGGGGTTCTTGCTTTGACCCAAGCCCAGTCCATGAACAGGGTGGGGAGGAGTTCATGGACGAAGAATTGGTTGCTCCAGCATGACCAATTCTGTCACATGCCTTGCGGGAAATACAGGAGATTAATCCTGATGATTTCAGGAATTTTCTGAGGATGACGGCCTCATTTTTCACCATCTGTTGGCTTTGCTGTCCCCTTATATTAAGAAGCAAGACACGTGGATGCGGCAAGCCATCACTCCCGAGCAGAGGCTCGTCGCTACGTTGCGATACTTGGAGACAGGACCTCAAGTTCTCAACAGGCATCTCCCCCCAGGCTCTGGTGATCATTATTCCAGAGACCTGTTAAGCCATTATACAGGTCCCGCAGAAGGACTATATTAAGGTAAGATTTCTCCTTTAAGAACACATTATATGTATTTAATGTTTGCTAATGTATTGTATTTCTTTCATCATTCCCTAATTACCATGATTGTAATATGCTGTGAATGTCCCCTTTGCCCTCATGCATGCTGGAAGCTTTTGATGCTCCTTTTTTGTCCTTCATGCAAATTTGCCTTCACTAACCTCCCCAGCATGCTATCCTGGGCCCATACACACCTAGCCTAGTCACTTAACAATGTATTTTGTCAGCTCCATAGTAGTGCTTTACCCTAAACACCCCCTAAAATGTGTACAAATGTTATTGTTGTCCTTAAATTCAGGCAGAGTGCCATAATCTTTTTTTTGGGGGTCCCAAACTGATCTAGAACCCCCCTCCCCTTAAATTTTTACAATGGGCCATCAGAAGGGGTGAGGAATCTGATAAGTACACCTTATCTTTTTGTCTTTAAATACTCCTTAAATACTCCTTAAAATAAATGTTATACTGATGTATGCCAAGAATATTTGTGTCTAATCTGCTTGCAATGTTATGTGCAAAAGTAGTAATTTTATTTTTTCTGGTTTGATTCCACAGTTTCCTTCAACGCCACAGGAATGGCAGACTGTGGCCTCCCAGTTTGCCGAGTGGTGGGACTTTCCCAACTACAGAGGGGCGATCGATGGAAAACATGTCCACATCGTCCCACCACCCCACTCGGGGTACTATTTTAACTATAAGGGGTCTCATAGTATTGTGTTGGTGGTGGTGTCGGCGACATGTGAGTTTTTATATTTGGACGTGGGGAAGAATGGCCAGATGTTGGATGGTGGAGTCTTTGCCCAGACCGAGTTCTACAGACGTATCCAGAGTGGTGACTTGGGATTGCCACCTGCTGAAGAGAACATGGAAGGACTCCCATTTGTGTTTGTCGCAGATGAAGCATTTGGTCTGGGTGAACATCTGATGAGGCCGATCCCCCAGAGGACCCTCACCTCAGAGAAGAGGATTTTTAGTTACCGGCTGGCCAGAGCCAGAAGTGTGGTGGAGAATGTGTCTGGTATAATGGCCAGCCGGTTCCGCCTATTCCTAACAGCAATTAACATGGCAGAGTATAAACTGAATCACATAGTGCTAGCATGCTATATTCTACATAATTATTTAAGGAGAAATGCTCCAAATTATGTGGCCTCAGTTGGGCCTGAGGCCACAATTCAGGACATAAATCCAATGACGGCCTTGGAAGCTGGCCGTCCTGGCTTGCCCCCCCCCCCAAAGCGCCCGTGATGTGCGGCAAAAGTATCTGGACTACTTTATGGGTAGGGGGGCCATTGCTATGCCAGCAAATTTTTGATTCTTTTCTAAAATTAAAAATGATTTGAATTTGATTTACTGCTTGTATTTCTTTTAGCTGTCTCCTAGGTTCTCCTAGTGCACTTGTAGTGCCAAGTGGATTTTGCTTTATTAAATAACCCCCATTGTCACTGTAAACACCAACTTAATACAAAAACTGGTATTGAGCATTGAAAGAAGAAGCCACACAATGTTGAGTATAAAAACTTTTACTCCATGCACATTCACATTCATTGTAAAACATTTTTCCACCAAAAATAAATCTTTGTTTAATTAAGTCTGACATTTTTAGTTTTATATTTTGCTTTAACAGGCATGTTTCAAACCATAACATACACAAATCTAGAACTTACAAAGTTCAACGTACACAAAGTGAAGGCAATATCAGACATGAGTATGTCAAAATTGTGTTGATCTTGCCTTCATCAGATGGGGTGATGTCACCCCTGTAAAAGCCAAATTTTGAAGATGCACAAAAATTGAGATTCAAAATGGGGATTTCCCTCCTGATCCCATGGCTAATGTCAAGATGTGCTAGCTCCCATCATGGGGGATCAAAGGACGTGTTTTGGGGGTGCAACCCCTTCCTCTCACCTACTTGAGTTGCGAGGAAGAGGTTGCACCCACAAAATGCGTACATTGATATTACATGATGGCAGATAGCACATGTTGACACACTGTGTGCATCTTCAAAATTTGGCTTTTAAAATGTATTAAAAGCTTTAGGAAATTTCTCAAAAATTTTTTAAAATGGTGTAATTTTGTTGTTAGATCCTACCTAATACATCAATCATGTTCTTCAGTTTTTGTTCAACATCATTGGTTTTTTGCTTTATGATGTCTAAATCCCGACTACACACCATTATGTCCTGGATTAGCATTTGTGCACGTGCACTGGTGAAATGAGGAGATTGTTCTTCCACAACATGCACATCACCTAAAATAAAAAAACACACCATGTATTATAAATATGCAGGCATACATCTATTACTTGAAGCTGTGGTCTCAGACACTCACCTGTTGTGGTCACTATTTCAACCACGTCATCCACCTCTCCTTCCTCCACATCCTCAGGTTGTTTGCTGAGTTCCCCTTCTTCAGGAGATGGGAGGTCCCTGGTGTCCTCAGACGTCCCAAGTCTTTTCTCCCCTATGCAAATTAAACAAAATGTATACTTAACACACAGATATTTGAGGCCAAAAATAGGAATATGAAACATTGCTTGGAAGTGTGGTATAATTGTCTGTTTTGGCAGAGTTCCAAGCTGTATACATGATTTTTTCCCTTACCAAAGCTGGAATACTTACCTTTTTTGGACAATATTCACATATGGAGACACCCCTAGTATCCCCTGGAGCACCTGTGTGGGACACCCTAAAAAGTTTGTTCTGGTGTCCCACACTAGTGCTCCTGCGTCCAGATGTGTAAACAGCTGCTTAGTGTCCTCTCCTTACATTACACTGAATCAAGTTTGCATTTCATTCTAGTTACAAACACATATAGACAACAATGTACTAAACTTATTTTAATACAAATAGGCATGAGCAAATGTAGTTAACCCTGTATCTGCAAAAGATATTGAATTATTAGTGGGCGAACGAACAATGTTTACTACGATCGATTACTGTGCCCACGAGCCTGAAAGTTGCCATTTTAAACTGTACAACAATAAAGAAAAGCACATGGAGCAGCATGCAAGTAATAATAATAGACAACAACTTACATTTTAGAAGCAGTTTCTTGATCCTTCTGTACTGATCCTGCTCCCTCAATTTCAGGTCTGACCAGCTTTTCCTCAATTGCTCCATGGTTCGTCGTACCCCAAAATTCCTGTGCAGACTTCTCACAACTTTAGACATGTTCTTGGCCTTTCTCACATTTGGTGTCCACCATCTCCACAATCTCCACAAAGGCCATATTTGAGGCCTTAAATCTCCTCTGGGATCGTGACATTTCTGGCTCCGGGTTTTCCTTGTCGTCACTGGAATTTCACACCTGCTGTGTCTCCGCCATGTCCTCTCCCACTGAGATGAAGGAGAAGGGGTGGGGAAAGAAAGAACGTCAGGGGCGGGCGAAGTTTCACGCATGCGCAGTGTATATAAAGCATAACACGTGTGCGTCGGACGTACGATCTGTGAGTGGAGGAAGTGCCGATCGTGAGATGAAGGTAACATTTTAACTTGGGGCATCAGTGGCCTATACTGCTTCTAGATTGAGACCTATATTATGAGAATTTAGCCTGACATTTAGTATTTTTCTCTTGTTTTTTGTCTTGCAGAAATAATGAATCCATTCAAAAAGCCTGAGTTTATGAGCCAGTTTATCGATAGGTACAGGGAGCTGCCCAGTTTGTGGCAAGTCAAACATAATTTATATCATAACAGACCAGCTAGGAAGGCAGCACTGGAGAAACTTTTGGAATTTGTGAAGACAGAGGTCCCCAACGCAGACAGCGATTTTTTTGCACAGGAAAATTGGTAGCTTCAGGAGCACATACAAGAAGGAGCGTAATAAGGTCCTGGCATCTCTGATGTCAGGAGCAGCAGCAGAGGATGTGTATGTACCCAGTCTGTGGTACTACAACAAAATGCTTTTTCTGGAAGACCAGACTGAAGTGAGGTCATCACTTTCCACACTTCCTTCCCCCCAGCTAAGGCTTCCGAGGACCAACCTGGGCCTTCCATCCAGGAAGAAGTGGAGGAGCCCAGCTTGAGGCAGGTATAGTATTTTTCTACAAATTTCTTGTCCTAAAATTAATGATGCTAACTAGATGTTATTATTGATAAGAAATTAATGATTGAACAAAAAGTGTTTTACATATCAATAGACAGTAGTGGCCAAAAATGATTGGGACAAGAAAGAAAAATGCTGGGGTCAGAATGATAGTCTTTTCTATTTATTAACATTCAATTTGCAACAGTCATGAGCTGAAAATTGTGTGTGATTGATGAAGCAAAAACAAAAACTATGTCCTCTTTTTATACACAGGAAAGCCTCAGCCAGGATGAGGGTCTGGAGTGTGGCAGCCAGAAGGTGGCAGGCGGAAGTGGCATCCAGGAGGTGGCCGGGCCCAGTGGACTGACCCAATCCCAGGTTCCTCCCCTCCACCTTCCACCCAAAAGGCCCAGGAAGGGGAGGAACGTGGAGGAGGCAGCACTTGCCCTCATTTGCGACCCACGAGAGACCCCCCAGCATTCAAGAGGGCTATGGCTGCATAGTAGCAGTGAAAATGCAGGAAA
This sequence comes from Lithobates septentrionalis, assembly GCA_037952835.1. Lineage (NCBI taxonomy): Eukaryota > Metazoa > Chordata > Amphibia > Anura > Ranidae > Lithobates > Lithobates septentrionalis. Next base: position 13,831,635 of record JBBDGP010000082.1, on the reverse strand, counting down.
TGGAGGAGGGCCAATGCCTCATCTATGAGAACATCATTTTTAAGACCCTATATAAGGGGTTGAGTGGCGAACTGACAGAAAATACACACCTTTCTGAGTTCGTCCATCCTCCTCCTCCCCCCCTCCTCCTCCACCTCCTCTTCCTCCACCCCCTCCACCTCCTGCCACAACTCGACGAACAAAGCCACAGCGTGCAGGGAAGCGTGCAAGTAAGACAAGAGGGTAATGGCCTGGGTTCAGTCTGGTCTGACAGAAGATGCGGGCTGTGGCAGTACCACAGCCTGGGGACATATAGGTGATCTGCTGCTGTTCCTGATCTCTCGGAGTCCAGGACCAGATTGTGATCCCTATTGTATGGACTCTTCAGGCTACCAATTTTCTTTTTCTTTTTTTTGTCAGAAAATGTTATTGATTTTATTTTAGTAACTGAAGCAGCTCACTTTCCAGGGAGAATGATGCCATCATACTTCTGCTGGAACCAACGCATGGCCTCCTCTTTGCCAATCTGATGCTTGGCACCAATGACACCAGTCTTGGGCTTTTTGTCAGCAATGCTGAAGCCTGGATGGCCAAGAACCACATAGAAATCCAGCGCGTAGATTCCAATGCTTGAATCATATTTAATCCCCAGATCAATGTGCTCCTGGATACCAAAGCCAAAGTTTCCTGTTTCAGAGAAGTTATTCTTCCTCAGCCCATATTCTCTGACCTTAAGCCCTTTCTCCAAGATCTCTTCTGCTTTGGCTCCTCTGATAGTACAGTGAACTGCAATCTTTTCATTTCTCCTAATTCCAAAAGATCTCACGGTGTAACGAGCTTTGGAGAAGACAGGTGTCTGCCCAGTGAGCTGCTCCAGCACTTTGGCCGCCCGGGTCAGTCTGTCACCACTTTCTCTCCAACGCAGATATTTAGGCAGAGCTTGCAAATTCTCAGATCATGCATAGGATTTTCTTTCACAGATTTTTCCGCCATGTTGGGAGAAGGGAAGAGACCAATTTTCTTTTTCAAATAGTTGATGTGTGCCCTGGGTACAAAGTCTTCGCAAATTACTGCAGTTTCTCCAGCGTTACCTTCCCTCTTTCTTTTGTTATGACCCAGAATAAATGGTAATTTTGTTTTCACCAAATACTTGCCTATGTCAAATTAACAAGGGACATCAACCTCCTTGAGGTTAAAAAAATAAAAGATAATAATGTTGTTGTGGTAACACACACAAAAAAAAAATATGGAGATCACTAGAAAATAATTTTAAAATAATCCAAAAAAAAGGAGATATTGATTCAAATTAAAAAAAGGAAAATAAAATCACTATAAAAAAGAATTCTAAACATTATTATGGAGATCTGGCTTTAAAAACTAAAAATATTATTAAGGAGATCACAAGAAATAATATAGAAATAAGTTTGCCAGAACTCTGTGTGAATATCAGAAACAAAACAACTTCATTCTTCTAGCATTATAAAGAATGCCCTGCATTAAAAGATCCAAAAATTTACAGCGTGATGAATGTGCTATCTCCATTAGGAACACTAGTTTTGCCAGACCGAGAGTTTCTGTCTCGTACTTGATTCTGAGCATGCATGTTTTTTTGCACGTTGGAATTGCATACAGATGAACGGAATTTCTGATAGGAACTTTTTCCGACGGGAAAATAGAGAACCTGCTCTCAATCTTTTGCTGGCAGGAATTCCTCCAGCAAAAGTCCGATCGAGCATACACACGGTCAGAATTTCTGACCAAAAGCTCACATCGTACTTTTGTTGGCGGAATTTCTGATCGTGTGTACGCGGCATTAGGGTTGACATAGGCCTCTCTGAAAGGATGGGTTTTTAAAAAATCGCCTTAAGGTGTATAGAATGGGAGACAGTCAGACTGTTTGGGGTAAGGCATTCCAGAGGTTGGATGGGGCTCTGGAGAAGTCCTGGAGGTGAGTGTGAGAGGAGGTGACAAAGAAGCTAGGGAGCAGGAGATCTTGGGGCGGAGAAAGAGAGCCGTTAGATTTTTTGGAGACCAGGTTAGTGATTTAACTGAGAGCAGAGTTGTGGATGGCTTTGTAATTGTTGTTAGCATTTTGAATTGGGTGAATGGTATCCAATGGAGGGATTCACAGGGATGGGTAGCAGACACCTAATGATTGGTAAGGTTGGATGAGTCTGCCGGCAAAATCCATGTTAGACTGACAGATACCCTATGTAAAGACACACCAATAAGGAGGGAGTTGCATTAGTCAAGGTAAGAGCTAATCAGGGAGTGAATTAGTAGCTTTTTGTTTCCCAACTTTTGTGCTACTAAATGATTATATGTGATTCTGTTTGCCATAGAGATAAAGGTAATAACATTTTTCAATCTAGAGCTGGCTGCTTGTCATTATTGAATTGTTGAATAAAAGATGATGTCCTAATGAGGTCTTTGATCCACAATATACTGTACATGTATACCCATGTGGAAATGAAAAAGTACAGTAGTATTTTTCACTCCACCAAACATTCACTTTCGGTGAATCTTCCTGGTGAATGTGATTTAATGTACAGTGAATGTTTTACCATCAGTAAAGGTTTGGTGAATGTCACATTCACTGCTTAATAAATGTCCTACCATGTTTTTAGAAAATATAGCATAATTATATTTTATCCAGTAATATTTGAATGGTATGTTGTCTGTACAGTATGTGTCATTAAATTATTTTCCATTGTGATTGCAATTTTTATTTAATTATTGAGGTTTTGCTAATAATGCATTAAGCAATGGGTAAAGTACCACAAATCATAGTAACCAGTGGGCAATAATTTGTCACCGTTCTGGCTGTTCTAAAAATTTCTACAGGATACTACAATTTGCCAACTGTCATTGCATTAATCACTACTATAAAAATTACTTTTTGTAGACTTTTTTTTTACGGTGGGCTTTGTTTTTTAATCTAAACCACAAAAGACTAACAAAAGACTAACAGAAGTTGCTTGAATTTGCATATTTTCATCATCTTGTCGCTTACTTGCACGAACCTGGAAAAAATATATTATTTTTAAACAACAATTATGTTGAAAAGAACAAAACATCTACTGCATGTTGAGAAACCTATTTCTATTGATTCCTGAAACTAATTTCTTTACCCCTTTAGAAAATATTGATTTTAATAACAGTTTTATTTGAATAGGCTTGCAAGACAGAGGATTTATAAGCATATTACGTATAACCATTTAGATTAAACATTAAGTCACAACAAAAATATAGCAATCAGCTTCTTAAGCTGAAAATATTCCAGAGCTAGAACTTAACGATCTACATAAACATGTTAAAATAGGCTTTGTGATCACAGAAAGCAATATGTCTATAGGAAAATCCTTTCAATCTAGCATCTTAATGAGATTATGGATCAGGCAGGTACTTGAATCATAGTCGCCATTTGCAGTAAGCTTTACTACCTCTTTATGGTATATTACCCTTCACAATTTAAAGTGTAAGCCTAATATATAAAGAACCAGACTTTAGTGTGTGTTTTAAGGGTCTATGCTCTTTAACATTTGATGTTATGGGACAAATTAACTCAGACTAAATTGTCATTTGATATACCCTACAATTAAACAGTTTTAAAACGAATACAATTTAGCAAAAAGTCATATTCAAAATCTATGTATGTACATTACTTTTTTACCTTAAAGAGTGAGGCACAATAGAAATGAATACTAACCTTTATAAAACTGTTTTGTGTTATTAAGGCTTCAATTGAAAGTAAGAAAAAGTTGTAGAGCAAACAAGAGTCCTTGGAAGCAGAGATAATCAAAATAACCCGTTAAATGGCAATAAACGTTCAGCATTCCATCTTTTAATAATGTCACCAATGAAACAAAATTGGGATTTAATATTAGAGCAAAACAATTCCAAAACCCTTTAAAGAAAATTATAGCCCAAAGACGGAATTAAAAGAAAGATAGATTTTAATTGAAATCATCATCAATTAACAGACTAGGCCATAAGAAAAATGCACTAGAGCATGAAATTTGATTAAACAGAACTGATGACCTTCATAAATAAGAGGCTTTATAAAAGATTAGAATGGTGGTTGTGTAACAGGAATTTCAGATTTTTCAAAGTGAACAATATTTAGTAGGTAACCAGCAACAGAAATGTTAATTGTCTAGCGATTGGTTATTTACAACAACTGATTTTTCCTAATAAGCAGATTATTTAATTATACAATCATATCAAAGGAAAAAAATATTTACAACATACTTATGCTGTATACAGGGGCACATCTCTATCACTGGCACATAATCCACACAGAAGTTTTTATTGTTTTATTGGTTTTATAGGTCCTAACTATGTTTATAATGTTGTGACAATGTACAAGTAACCTTATATAAGATGTTATATTTCTATTTAATATAAAAATGTGCAGCTCATCTCTTTTCATTTTTTGCCTTTAGACACAGGCCTACTGTGAATAATGGTAAATCCAGCTCTGGCCATGGGCCTTTATAGTAGACAAGCTAACAAGGAGCCCTGGATAGCAGACGCCAACAGTTCTTAAAAACACGGCACAAGCAAAAATTAAGTTTAAATTTGCTGGTATGGCAGATCAAATCTACAAAGAAAAGAACTAAAAGTTTATCACATAATAGGGTCATGTGCCAGACAATAAAAAGACCAGCTCTGTAGTGGTAATGGAGAACAGAAAGAGGCTGATATACACAGAGAGTAGAATTTTAACTACACTCCTTGTGTGGAGGAGATAATGTCCTTGGGTGGCCAGCCTAAGGGGGCAGGCTTTAGGTAGCTTTTCTTTGTGGACTGTGCACACAGCAAGCCATTGAGGCTTCACTACCACATCCATGTTTTGCTGCACAGCCATGTTGGAATCCATGGTCTCTACTAAACAAAGAACTAAATTAGGAAAAGTTTGCAGGTCACAGGTCAAAGGTCACAAGCCAGATATTACAAGGAAAGTCCTTGTATTGACCTTGGAGAACAGACAGCAGCTAATTTATGAAAATGGTAAAATGTGAACTCCATGTGGTGAAGACAATGCCGCTGGGTGACCAGCTTGAGGGTAAAGTCTCACCCAGATTTGCTCTGAGGGCTGTGCATATGTTTGCAACCTTACATCTTGCTTGCTGGGCTACGGTATTCATTATGGGCTTCAAAGCTGGCCCTTGGGGCTCCACTTCATCATTTGTTTTGCAGCAGCCATTCTGGGATCTTTTTCCTTCTCCTCCCTCAACCTCTCCCATACCTTTTTAATTTAAACTATTTATATCAATCCCTGCTGGTGACAAAGTTCATATTTGCATGTGTCTGAGAAATAATTTGCAATTTTGCTGGGTCAAACCATTTAAAAAACATTTCCTGCTCCTTAATCCATGTTCATCAGGTTTAAAGGGGCAAATAATGGGGGGGGGGGATAGCAGGTATTGGATAACCCACTCACTAAAAGGTTGGGTTTGCATTAGCCATACTGTCAGTGTGAGTTAGAGCTGTTGAAGGAGAGCTGACATTTACATAATACATATTTACATATTACATTGTACAAGGAGAGATTTGAGCGTTACATGCTAAACTGTATTCTTCTATTCTGTAAATTTCAATGGTGAGCTACATTGCTTGTGTGCCCACCTGTGTTTACAGACATATCCAAATAACCCCAACAGTACCTGCAAGGACTAGTTTCAGCATCTGCCACAAATGCCATTGTTTGATATATGTTGGCCCCATCTTTGCAGCTTTTTTTCCTTTAATGATTGATTGGTGGCTTTTTAGCTTCATTTTTCTTTGTGCTTCATTTTAGGGTGAATAAGGAAAGAAACTGCCCGCACACCGACGTTCTTGAAGTCCATTTATTGAATGTTCCATACAAACAATGACACACACCACGGTTGCAGTAGAAAAAGAGGTGGACTGGTTTCGCACAGCTACACTATGCTTACTTATCACCTTGAAGTGTGCTACTGGCATTCCTTAAATAGGCCCCCCCTCCACACCCGTGTCCACAAGTGTAGGTGGGTATCAGTAGAAACACCACCTGTCCCAATTGCATATAGAGCTGCACCTTCAAAACCAGTTTGGGGAAATTTTGTTTGAAAATAGACAAAAGAAAAAGATTTAACTTAAAATGTAAAATGCACATCAGTAAAAACTGATCACCCCCTATCAATCTGAAAACGCCCATATGCAAATAAATACCAACAAACAATTGACCATGACAATACATATAAAACCATCAAATATAAATAGATATAACCATATAAAGAAATTTTAACAAAAAAAGAAGAGAAAATATCATATACAGTATGTATATATATAATAATAAAACAAACTTCAAAATGACACACAAAAAGGAAAATGAAAGAAAAATAAGACCAAAAATTGCATGTAAAATCATGAAAAATCTTCTGTATATAGAGAAAAATGTACATATAAGTATTATATACTAAATTAACCTCTAATTTATTTAATGCATATGTCTTGAAATAACCAATGGAATGACTGATTTATAAATAACAAATTGTAAACATAACTATCTCACACTGACCTAGACATAATGACAAAGCCATGCCACGTATAGGACTGTGTGTACCATACATGTGAGCTCCCACCTTGCAGATCATTACACCAAAATGGTATATGGATATACAGTATATGAATGGTCTCCTTCAAACAAAATACAAATACAGATACTGGAAGGGATGGAAGAATCAACTAGTAAAAACACATGGAGCAAAAGGAAAAGATAAAGCATCTTGAAGCTTTAGAGATAGAATCACATATTTTCCCATTGTGGAAGAGGAAGGGCTTTGAAGAATATGGGCCCACTTATGCATATAGAAATGGCTAGATTCAGAAAGTGAGGTAGCTCCATGAAGGATTTCTAGATGGATGGTATTAAATGTAGCTGTTAGGGGTCTTGGGCACAAAGAGGTTCAAATTTAGAAGGTTTGTCCAAAGTTAAGCAAGCGGACGTGGAGGAGAAAAAGTGCTTAATTTGAAGAAATTAAAAGAACAGCTTTTTAGGGACCTAAAATTTACTTTGGATGTCAAAAGAGTATAGTCTGCAAAGCATTGGATATACTGTATGATAAAATATTTAGAATATCTGGGTTAAAAAACACATTCAAGAGAGGTGAGCATGGAGAAGAGAGAGAGAGTACTTCTTAAAACATTTTTTCCAAATGGAAACATCAGAGCCAAACAAAAACCCTTTAGCTGGGTAATGGATGTATAGCGATTTGACCATATCAAAGAACAAGGGCATACAGGGCACGTAATTCTAATTTTCAATTTCTGACCACCTATTGGGGACACGTTGACCATTAAGTAACCACCCTAAGATGTGTAGCATAATAATACTTGACTATATCTGGAGCAATTAACCACTTAAGGACCGTAAGGATTTTCCCCCTTAATGATCAGGCCATTTTTTGCGATATGGCACTGCGTTGCTTTAAATGACAATTGCACGATTGTGCAACGTTGTACCCAAACAAAATCAATGTCCTTTTTTCCCACAAATAGAGCTTTCTTTTGGTGGTATTTGATCACCTCTGCGTTTTTTAATTTTTGCGCTATAACAGAAAAAAAAGACCGCCAATTTTGCAAAAAAGCAATATTTTTACTTATTAACCAGTTGCCGACCGCCGCACGCCGATGTATGTCGGCAGAGCGGCACGGGCAGGCAAAAGGGCTTACCTGTACGTCCGTGCCTGCCCGCGGGTGGGGGGTCCGATTGGACCCCCCCCCCCGGTGCCTGCGTTAGTCATTAGTCATTATTCAATCACTTGGGACAAAAAAAATGAATATTCAATGGGCTCAACATGCCTCTCAGCAATTTCCTTGGGGTGACTACTTTCCAAAATGGGGTCATTTGTGGGGGTTTTGTACTGCCCTGCCATTTTAGCACCTCAAGAAACGACATAGGCAGTCATAAATTAAAGGCTGTGTAAATTCCAGAAAATGTACCCTAGTTTGTAGGCGCTATAACTTTTGCGCAAACCAATAAATATACACTTATTGACATTTTTTTTACCAAAGACATGTGGCCGAATACATTTTGGCCTAAATGTATGACTAAAATTGAGTTTATTGGATTTTTTTTAGAACAAAAAGTAGAAAATATCATTTTTTTTCAAAATTTTCGGTCTTTTTCCGTGTATAGCGCAAAAAATAAAAACGGCAGAGGTGATCAAATACCATCAAAAGAAAGCTCTATTTGTGGGAAGAAAAGGACGCAAATTTCGTTTGGGTACAGCATTGCATGACCGCGCAATTAGCAGTTAAAGCAACGCAGTGCCAAATTGTAAAAAGTGCTCTGGTCAGGAAGGGGGTAAATCCTTCCGGGGCTGAAGTGGTTAAAACTGTAAATGGACAAGAAAAAGTCGCCAAATCCCGTCCTACCACCACTGCGCTCTGTATGATGATTAATAACCTGATGCTAGCTGCCACTTTAAAAATGATATATACAATGATCAGCTTTTATTTATTCATGCAAAACGTTCTCTCCAGCACCGCCTCCCATGGTGCTGGTACCGGTGCTGGAGAGAAGGTTTTGTATGAATAAATAAAAGCTGATCATTGTAAGCATGTCATTGCTAAGTAGTTTGTCTCATCCATGTAAACTGATACATTTTTTGCCGGCCAAGCATGAGAGTGTAAGGCCTTATCAGCTGGTGAGTTTGCAATTCACAAGGGAGTGGAATCACGTCACTGAGGTGTGGTGAACACGGTTCAACAGCATTTGTAGTTTGGAGATACCTGATCTTTTGGAACTTTTCTCTACATTATTTCACATTGATTTGGACTTGTTTTGGTTTTTCATATACATACATATATATATATATATATTTTTTTTCTTTTCCAATATTCATTCAATTTATGACATTAATTCTTTTTGGAAGGGTTTTTGTGTTTTTGGCATTACTATACCGGATTGATTCACTTGTCACGGGGTGTCACTAGGAGTTATTATAGTCATTTATATAGCACTCCCATTTATGTCATGCTAGAGTATATTACATATGCATTAGTTTATATATATGTGTATAGCACTAGCAATTGATGTTAATTTGTGTGGTCATTATCACTGACCTTCCAAGTTTTTTTTGCAGCACTTGACTGTATGTTTTGTTTGTTTTTATTTTTATTCACTGTATTAGAGTGGGTGTGAATACTCACTTCAAGCTCACATTAGGGGAGTAGCGCCACTCTTCATCTCCTTTTGTCCTGTCCTTAGGGGTGATTCAGATTTTTTACTTATTGCTACATATAGATATACAAAAAAAGTAAATAAGCAAATGTCTTCATTAGTTTATGCCAATATGTATTCTACTACATATTTTTGGTAACAAAAAAATCGCAATAAGCATATATTGATTGGTTTGCACAAAAGTTATAGAGTCTATAAAATAGGGGATATTTTTATGGCATTTTTGATTATTATTTTTTTTTACTAGTAATGGCGGTGATCAATGATTTTTAGCAGGACTGCGACATTGCAGTTTACAGATTGGACACTTTTGAAACCTTTTGGGACCATTGACATTTACACAGCGATCAGTGCTATAAAAATGCACTGATTTCTGTGTAAATGTCACTGGCAGAGAAGGAGTTTTACACTAGTGAGCGATCAAGGGATTAAACGTGTTTCCTGGGAGGTGTTTCTAACTGTCGGGGAATGGGACCGACTGGAGGAGGCGAGAGATCGCTGTTCCTAATCACTAGGAACAGCAGATCTGTCTCTCCTCCCCTTTTAGAATGGTAATCTGTGTGTTTACATTGACAGATCCCAGTTCTGGCTCTCTGTGGATGAATGACGGGTTGCCGGCGGACAACGCGGCCACCGGCCACACGCATCAGCTCCAGGGTTGCTCCATGGGTGCGTGTGCCTCCAATAGCTCTTAAAGTGGCCGGCATACAATGACGGCGGTTCGCGCAGCCATGCCAACCTGTCGCAGTACAACTGTGGCGACTGGTCGACAAGTTGTTAAACCCCCTCAGGATCGTAAAGTGAGTACCACAGAGCTAGCAATTCAATATGATTTATTATGCCAAATAAAGTTAAGAAAGGATCTCTGGAGGGATTTAAGCTGCGCTAACGGAATAAGGACTGGCAGAGTTTCGAAAATCTACAAAAGCTTTGGAAGAATAGACATCTTGCGGACATTAATCCTTCCTAAGACTGAGAGAGGATAGTTATCCCATTGTTTCAGGAGGAGCTTCATTTCCTGGAACACAGAGGGACAATTTGCTTGATAGAGGATGGAATAAGAGGGAATCAAATGAATACCTAAATATTTAGGGGGGGGCACCAACAGTAGGAGAAGTTCTGCTGTAGAGTTGCAAGTAGGGAGGGTGGATATGGGGGCTGGCTTCTGTTTTAGTTGTAGTGAACCAAAAGACAACAATAAGTCATGAAGATTGGGGAGGGGTATATGGATTAGTCAATGTTAAGAGAGTGTCATTGGCAAAAAGGGAAAGTTTGCATTCCCTCTGTCCCAAAAATAATCCATGAATATCTGAGTGAGAACAGATTGCTTCAGCAAGGGGTTCTAAACATAATATAAAGATTAAGGGAGATAGAGGACCACTTTGCCTGGTGCCATTGCTTCTGGGAATAAAAGCGACAAGAAGGAAGACAGCTGTACTTGAGAACAAGGTCAGGAATACATAGCTTGTAATGCCTAAAATAATTGACCAGTAAAGCCATAATGAGAAAGCGTAGCAAACATTAATGGCCAGCTAAGGCTTTTAAAAGCTTTTTGAGCATTCAAACTCAAAATAAGAGCTGGACGGTTGGTCTTATTTAACAGGTCAATAAGGTCTATAGTACATCTAGAGTTATCTCCAGCATGCCTGCCAGGGACAAACCCAACTTGATCTTTATGTATAAGCTTATGGAGTATTCGGGTAAGTCTGTTGGCTAGGATCTTAGAAAATATTTTATAATCTGAGTTAAGTAAGGCTATAGGCCGATTATTGTCAGGAAGGGACTAATTTTTATGTGATTTTGGTATGATCGTAATAAAAGCATGCAGAAATTGAGGATGGGGAGTGTCACCTTTCATCAAGGAGGTGAATAAATCTAGCAGATGTGGGGCTAATGTCGGGATGAAGAACTTGTAGTAGGAATATGGGAGCCCGTCAATGGTGGTATCAGCATTTAGTGTGGAGAGGTTGAATGGGGACAATTTAGGTAAGTGTAGAGAAGCAAAAAGCATCAAACTACAGGTTGCATAAGATAATCAGAAAAACAATGAACAGGACAGGGCTTACGTTTATTCACTAGCATCCTATGAGGTTTGTTTGAATACTCATAGAATTTATGTTTGGTCCATAAAAGAGATTTGGCAATTTTACTAATTTTAAGGCTTTAATATGATTCCATAAGGAAGTAACAGTACATAGGCCAGCCACCACAGGGGAAAAAGCAATACGTTTTCAGCTTTTCTCAATTGGAGGAGAGGGAACCCTTTAAGCTTAGTCTCTTTCCATAAGGGAAAAGCCAGCGGAAATACATTGGTGTCTGAATAATGCCTTGTAGTGGAGAGATTGAACTTTGAAGTGTTGCAGGATTTACTCATCTTTATTTGAGCACTGGAGCACTTTTTGTTCATGGTGAACTATTGAGTTTAATTTAGAAATGTGGCAGAATACACTAATCTTTATTTGTCATGTATTTGGTAACTTTGGTTTTTACAGTGGTGCTTATTTGGTGTAACACACATTTTATGTTCTCAGCACCTTTTTTACAGTTATATATTGTATTACATAAGATGTAAAATATGTTGGACAATTCTCCTGCCTTCTTTTTGGGCATAAAGCCCACCTAATCTCTCCTGATCAGATTTTTGATGCCCGTGTTCATCTTAGCTAAGATCTTGGTATCTAGATTAGGCAGAGAGATGGGTTGAAAATGAGACCAGTAGTGTCTGTATTTTCCTTGGGCAGAATACTGATTGCAGTGGTAATGTCGGGAAAGGTTCCATCCGCTGGTAATATCTATCATTTGGCAGGCAGTACTGAGGTCCACAAGCAGGTGTCTCCTGGCAGTTTGAAACTGTCAGTAGAGCTTTCCTCTGCTGGTGTTATGTCATCTTTGGGCCGCAGTACTGGTGTCCACCAGCAGATGGATCCTGGCAGTGTGGAGCAGACAGCACCTCCTGCGTTCAGGTGTCACTTGAAGCTAATCACAGACATACATATAAATACCCGGCAAGCACTCACATGTTTGCCTTGGTTTCGTCCTTGCACCCTGACCTGCTAGCCTGTGACCTGAACCTGTACCCGTACCCAATCCTGAGCCTGTATCTGATCCCCATCCCGAGCCTGTCCTGATCCTGTCCCTCCTGTGTTCCAGTTCCCTTTCATCCTTGCCTTGAGCCTTGATTCCCATTCACCTTCCCCCATCTGCTGATTCCCTGTGTATGACCCTGGCTTGGCTTATGTTTGTGATTCTGGAACTGCCCTTTTTTTTCTGCTGATCCTCTGTGTATGACCCTGGCCTGGCTTATGTTTTTGATTACGGTATTCCCCAGTTACTGTATATATTATTTGTATGTCACTGTTGGGTTAATTGTCACTGTTGGGTATTGGAGGTGTTGTGTACTTATATATCTCTCATCTTAATAAAGATTTATTTACACTTTACATGCATTTTGTTTATCTCTTTGCAGATCACACAGTCTGGTCACACTTGGTTCATGACAGTAAACCAAGGCCATCTATGACCAGAAGTGGCTGCATAGAGGGACCATTTTGGTTCCGTTTACACTGCGGAGTGTAATTATTTTTTATGCTCTGCTGGCATCAGAGAGTAGTGAATATCTCCGCCAGACACTAAAAGAGTGGACCAGGGATCAGCTGCTGAAGATTATCCGTTTAGCTCACTCTGTGGTCGATCAGGACAGTATACTGTTTGAGGATGTCCGGCTTTTGATTAAGATATGTACAGAGCTGGCTCTGCCCTGTATTCCAAACGGCCATGATGACTTCTCTCCCCCTTCAGCATTAATCAGGTGGCATCCTTAGTGTGGCTGTTGGAGGATGACTCTGCATCCTTTTTGGAGCACTATTCGGTTTGTCCCAAACAGTTGTTGAAGGATTGTATAGATGAAGTGCAATCCCTGGTCAGACAGAGGGTATGTGAGCCCACTTTTGTTCTACCTGTACTTCAGGCATGGTCAGACCTGTTATGCCCAGCTTCCTTCAGCTCTTCACAACACAGACCTGCTACTAAACACCTGCCTACTCAGACGTCCTTTCAACCATCACCCATGGCAACCTCAGCTACAGTCCAATATACCCTGCTCCCCACCAAGTATCAATACCCTGTTTCTACTTCCTGCACCTATCCTGCCTTTAACCCACCTGCCTCTTCTCTACTACCTACAACTTCCCCACAAAAACTGCCTCACCTCCTACTTACAGTCCTACAGTCACCTACAGATCTCCAGCAGTTAAACCAAAGAAGAAACGGAAGTTCTTCCCCACTCACACTATCCTGCCAGTAACCCAACTAGCTTCCACACCAACCAACCTGTGCCAGTCTGCCTTCATGCCAGCTGAACCTGATGACCCACTTAATCATGCCAACTCTCTGCCTGCTATCCAGCTTGAAGTTCCTGTGCCCCAGTCTGATGTTCCTGTGTCCATGTTCCAGTCTGATGTTCCAATACCTGCCGACCAGTCTGATGCACCTGCTGTTCTGCCTGTTGTGCCAGTGCCTGCTATTCAGCCTGTTGTGCCAGTGTCTCTGCCTGTTGTCCAGTCTGATGTCTCAGTACCTGCCTTCCAGTCTGATGTCCCGGTGCCCGCTTTCCAGTCTGATGTCTCGGTGCCTGTGTCCCAGTCTGAAATTCCGGTGTCCCAGTCTGAAGTTCCGGTGTCCATGTTCCAGTCTGATGTTCCAATACCTGCCGACCAGTCTGATGCACCTGCTGTTCTGCCTGTTGTGCCAGTGCCTGCTATTCAGCCTGTTGTGCCAGTGTCTCTGCCTGTTGTCCAGTCTGATGTCTCAGTACCTGCCTTCCAGTCTGATGTCCCGATGCCAGCTTTCCAGTCTGATGTCTCGGTGCCTGTGTCCCAGTCTGAAGTTCCGGTGTCCCAGTCTGAAGTTCCGGTGTCCCAGTCTGAAGATCTGGTGTTCCAGCCTGAAGATCTGGTGTCTCAGCCTCAGCTTGAAGTTTCGGTGCCCCGTGTCTCAGCCTGTCATGCCAGTGCCGTCATCTGGCTTTCTGGGCCAGTGCCCGGCATCCAGCTCGCTGATCTGGGGCCCGTTACCCAGAGCCTGCTGCCCAGCCTGATGACCAAGAGCCTGCTGCCCAACCCAATGACCCGGAGCCTGCTGCCCAGCTCGATGACCCAAAGCCTGCTGCCCAGCCCCATGACCCAGAGCCTGCTGGCCAGCTCGATGACCCGGAGCCTCCCACCCAACTCGATGACCTGGAGCCTGCCACCCAGCTTGATGACTCAGAGCCTGCCGCCCAGCTCGATGACCCAGAGCCTGCCCAGCTTGATGACCTGGAGCCTGCGGTCAGGCCCTGATGTGCCCGCTATCTGCCCTAATGTGCCTGCTGTCTGCCTTGATTTGCCCGCTTTCTGTCCTGATGTGCACGCTGTCTGCCCTGATGTGCCTGCTGTCTGGTTCGATGTGCCCGCTGCCCAGCTTGATGTGCCTGCTGCCCAGCTTGATGTGCCCGCTGCCCAGCTTGGTGTGCCCGCTGTCCAGCTTGATGTACATCCATCCGTTGTCCGGCTTGATACCATGGACTTATTACATGCCCAGCTTGATTTGCCTTTGCCCACTGCTCAGCTTGATTCCATGGACTATTCGCTGTTAAATCTAGTTGGAGCCCCCGGAGGTCACTCCTTTGAGGGGGTACTGTCAGGAAAGGTTCCATCCGCTGGTAATATCTATCATTTGGTGTGCAGTACTGAGGTCCACCAATAGGTATCTCCTGGCAGTTTGGAACTGTCAGGAGAGCTTTCCCCTGCTGGTGTTATATCATCTTTGGGCCGCAGTACTGGCATCCACCCTCGGATGGATCCTGGCAGTGTGGAGCAGACAGCACCTCCTGCGTTCAGGTGTCACTTGAAGCTAATCACAGGCATACATATAAATACCCAGCAAGCACTCACATGTTCAAATCTAAGAGAAAAGGGTGGGACTTTAAATGAATAGCGTGAATGCTCAAAAACAAAAATCGATGAACAACTAGGAAAATTTTATTCAATTCATAACAATATAACATGCATAAATATATATCAATCATAAATGGAAAGAAATATTGGCAATAATAGCAGCAATTATACATGATTGTATGAATACAGAAATTCTCCATGGTACACCAATTAGATATTATTACACAACCATGTATTCAAGAGTATACACCCAAAGCCTCCAAAGGTTCCAAATAAAAATTAGAAATGCATGGCGCTGGTAAAAAACGCGACAATGGTAGCTCTACGCGTTTCGTGGCTGTTGTGCCACTCGTCAGGAGCAAGCGCGTATCTTATCTAGGATAAAAAATAAAAAATAGGTCTGGTAAGTATATACATGAAACAAAGGTGGGGTAATGAAAAAGCCCCACACAAAGTACATGCTTACGCATTCTGATTTGTAGGGTGGTGGCAGAAAGCCATATACAGCCCGGCCATCGGAGACGCCACCCCCCGGGAGCTGAGGCGGATGGATCGACGGGGGCAGCCTACAGGGCGCCATCCAGGGCAGGCATGGTCCCCCCGAGGCAAAACCTAAGGTGAAAAGCGAGAGTTACAGAAGAAATTGCAAATTACCAAGAATTGGAGAGCAAAGTGAAAGTGAGATTGCAGAAGTGATATAGCCCCAAATAAGAAAAAGGAAAGAAGAAGTTGAGCCCGTGAAGGGGTTAAATAGAAACACCTAAGAGATGCTGCGGATGGAAAAGGGAAAAGACCAAGTGCCCTAAGGTGAAGATAAGGACAAAGTGAAAATGGACAAAACATGAGAAGACATGACAGAAATAAGGATACCTGGCGTGCAAAGTGGAACAGTGTGAGGGGAAGAGAACAGTGACCCCCAAACGAACGTGACATCCAGTAAAGTGAAAGCCTCGAGAGTCAGCACCGCCGAGGCTACGCCCTTATAGGCGCTACCACGGGGACCACCCACCAACGTCACGCCGCAAAATCAAGAGAGGGGCGGGCGGCAACGTCGATCGGGTACTGAATACCCGACCCACCGACGTCACCGCCCCATCCCCATGACATGCGGGATGAACACCATCCAATCAGGCGTGTGAGCGTCCTTGAGGACGCGCACGTCCGATGGGGAGTGCGCGACGCTGACGTGCAGTGGCGGCCAATCCACCCCCCCAGAAGGGGGAGGGGCCGACAGGCACGTCACAGCTCCCAGAAGGGGGAAATCCAACACAGCCGGTGGTGCATTGGGCCAAAGGAGCCACCACCAATAGACAAGCCATGGACATAGCTGGTATCTAAATTAAATTGCAAATAAATATAATCCAAAATAAAGATAGCAAATCAAATAATAAAATCAAGCAATTAACTGAAAGGAGGCTTAAAATGGAAAAATATGTTTGTACAACATCACAGATGTGCAAAACAAATTGTGATGAGGTTAAAAATCAGAGCATTTGTTTCACGCATATTCCATCCCTATACATTTTTATTAGAAAGTGGTTGGGAGTATGTATCCCGTGGGACTTTAAATGAAAGCATGACCTGATGTGGTCATGCGTTTCCATCCCTGTACTAGTCTAAGAGAAAAGGGTGGGACTTTAAATGAATAGCGTGAATGCTCAAAAACAAAAATCGATGAACAACTAGGAAAATTTTATTCAATTCATAACAATATAACATGCATAAATATATATCAATCATAAATGGAAAGAAATATTGGCAATAATAGCAGCAATTATACATGATTGTATGAATACAGAAATTCTCCATGGTACACCAATTAGATATTATTACACAACCATGTATTCAAGAGTATACACCCAAAGCCTCCAAAGGTTCCAAATAAAAATTAGAAATGCATGACGCTGGTAAAAAACGCGACAATGGTAGCTCTACGCGTTTCGTGGCTGTTGTGCCACTCGTCAGGAGCAAGCGCGTATCTTATCTAGGATAAAAAATAAAAAATAGGTCTGGTAAGTATATACATGAAACAAAGGTGGGGTAATGAAAAAGCCCCACACAAAGTACATGCTTACGCATTCTGATTTGTAGGGTGGTGGCAGAAAGCCATATACAGCCCGGCCATCGGAGACGCCACCCCCCGGGAGCTGAGGCGGATGGATCGACGGGGGCAGCCTACAGGGCGCCATCCAGGGCAGGCATGGTCCCCCCGAGGCAAAACCTAAGGTGAAAAGCGAGAGTTACAGAAGAAATTGCAAATTACCAAGAATTGGAGAGTAAAGTGAAAGTGAGATTGCAGAAGTGATATAGCCCCAAATAAGAAAAAGGAAAGAAGAAGTTGAGCCCGTGAAGGGGTTAAATAGAAACACCTAAGAGATGCTGCGGATGGAAAAGGGAAAAGACCAAGTGCCCTAAGGTGAAGATAAGGACAAAGTGAAAATGGACAAAACATGAGAAGACATGACAGAAATAAGGATACCTGGCGTGCAAAGTGGAACAGTGTGAGGGGAAGAGAACAGTGACCCCCAAACGAACGTGACATCCAGTAAAGTGAAAGCCTCGAGAGTCAGCACCGCCGAGGCTACGCCCTTATAGGCGCTACCACGGGGACCACCCACCAACGTCACGCCGCAAAATCAAGAGAGGGGCGGGCGGCAACGTCGATCGGGTACTGAATACCCGACCCACCGACGTCACTGCCCCATCCCCATGACATGCGGGATGAACACCATCCAATCAGGCGTGTGAGCGTCCTTGAGGACGCGCACGTCCGATGGGGAGTGCGCGACGCTGACGTGCAGTGGCGGCCAATCCACCCCCCCAGAAGGGGGAGGGGGGAGGGGCCGACAGGCACGTCACAGCTCCCAGAAGGGGGAAATCCAACACAGCCGGTGGTGCATTGGGCCAAAGGAGCCACCACCAATAGACAAGCCATGGACATAGCTGGTATCTAAATTAAATTGCAAATAAATATAATCCAAAATAAAGATAGCAAATCAAATAATAAAATCAAGCAATTAACTGAAAGGAGGCTTAAAATGGAAAAATATGTATGTACAACATCACAGATGTGCAAAACAAATTGTGATGAGGTTAAAAATCAGAGCATTTGTTTCACGCATATTCCATCCCTATACATTTTTATTAGAAAGTGGTTGGGAGTATGTATCCCGTGGGACTTTAAATGAAAGCATGACCTGATGTGGTCATGCGTTTCCATCCCTGTACTAGTCTAAGAGAAAAGGGTGGGACTTTAAATGAATAGCGTGAATGCTCAAAAACAAAAATCGATCAACAACTAGGAAAATTTTATTCAATTCATAACAATATAACATGCATAAATATATATCAATCATAAATGGAAAGAAATATTGGCAATAATAGCAGCAATTATACATGATTGTATGAATACAGAAATTCTCCATGGTACACTCACATGTTTGCCTTGGTTTCGTCTTTGCACCCTGACCTGCCAGCCTGTGACCTGAACCTGTACCTGTATCTGTTCCCAATCCTGAGCCTGTATCTGATCCCCATCCGGAGCCTGTCCTCATCCTGTCCCTCCTGTGTTCCAGTTCCCTTTCATCCTTGCCTTGTTCCCTGATTCCCATTCACCTTTCCCCATCTGCTGATCCTCTGTGTATGACCCTGGCCTGACTTACGTTCTTGATTACGGTATTCCCCAGCTACTGTATATATTATTTGTATGTCACTGTTGGGTTAATTGTCACTGTAAGGATATCATGCCCAAAGAGCTCTTTGCTTTAACGTCATTGCAGAGTGTTAGTAATCACAGTGCCAGTATGACTAAGTATTTTTTTTAATTATAGATCTTTGAAGTCATCTAGACCCAGTCTCTTAGTTTTTTTTTTAAACTTGATAGCTAGTTGGATCTCCTTGATAGCTAGCTGGAGCTGCTTGGATTGAACATTTAATGTGAAATACTCTATCTTCAACTCCTTAAGCCTACAGAAGATTCTCAATTTGAGAGGGAATTTGAATTATGCAGCCCATAATGATTGCCTTGTGAGCATTTCATAGAGTGCTCAGAAAAGCATAATCTCTGTGGATTTTTAAACAAAGCATTCTATGAGCGAATCAGTTTGATGAGTAGCAAAGTAAAAGAGGTCAACAATGTGCTGTGATTTGACTATTGGATGGCTAGAATATGGTAGGTTTGGAGTAGGGAAATTGAATAGTTGGTTCACTATTTTTTTATGGATTCTCACAACTCTTGGTGAATCATATATTTGTGGAGTCACTCATCACAAGTCAATGCTTCTTATCCTGGCTCTAAGGCAGTCTATAATCCAGTGCATAATTTTTAAACAAAAGCCTATTAAAACTGGTCTGAAGATGTTTTTATAGTATTACAATGCTTGCTCTGAAGGTTACAGTTTTATAGGGAGATTTCGCGCTTCATATCTATCACATAAAAGCATAAATAAACATAGATGTGTTCTTATGCATGCAGTTATAGTGGTTAAAAAAATCGGTGTGCTCGGTGGATATGTGCAAACAGTGCAAACAAAATTAATCCAAAGTGCTGATATGCATAAATACTCTCTTCATAAATCAAAAAAGTTCATAATGATGTGTCCCATCCACTGGGATCAGATATGGGGGAGGGGAGTGATGGTGATATTCTTAATATGGAGGGATCTGGTAAAGCTGGGCTCTCTAGACTCTCACCTTAAGAAAGGTAAACATAGGCATCAAACAGATTCTTTAGTGGATGCTGTATGGTATGGTTTATCAGTTGTTCAGGTGGGACTTCTCTGATGGCTAGATGGTCCTCCTGGTATACAGATACCTATTAAAAATAAAGGAGGGGTTGCCCACCTGGGCTCCACCGGTCCGGTGGGATTTACAGGGAAGGGAGAGAAAGAGGCCTCCAATAGTGTAGTATAATTAAATATAATGGAGTTTATTAAAGTATTAAGGTGGTCTCTTACATTTAAATAAATAAAAACAGCATGAATAGCAAAAGGATTGACAAGAGCGGCGTCTGAGGCGCCTCCTTACTAACTTCCGGTTACGTCTGCTCTCTGCCACGCCCTACGCGTTACGTCACCGCTCGTGACTTCATCTGGGGAACCGGATTGGCCCGAGAGGGATGTTATTTATATTGTGGTACCGGAAGTGCCATAGCGGCCATTTTTGTTATGGTTAAGTATATTTGTGTTGTCGCGGCCATCTTGCAGGTGGCGATTTGTGCAGAACGGCGGCCATGTTTAAGAGGATCAAGCTAAATATGGCGCGCTAGTGTGTGTGAGCTATAACAATGCTAACGCTTTTTGAGGTGTAATATAGATCGATCTTATTTAATAAGGGGGAGATGTAAATAACATACAATACTGTTCAATTGCTGTATGAACAATATGCGAAATTGAAGTTAGATATCGGCCATTTTCATGTAGTCCCTGATATTTTTCACAACATATGTTCACCTCTATGCCAATAGGTCCATATGGATGGCGGCCATTTTTGGGTGGTTAATTGTGTTGTCGTCCGCCATGTTAATGTACGCAATGATGTCGAATTGTTATTTTTTATTGTGTGTGTAAGTTATGAGAGTGAATTTTAGCTGGGGGCGTCAGTCGTAACCTGAGTTCCCAAGGAGATGTCTCTACATTCATGTCCTCATTCTCTTAGGCATAACTATATACTAAATGTCATTCTTGTTACAACCATGTTATTAAATAAGATAACAATAAATATAGATAAAAATAAATATATCTCAAAATTCTGATTTGAATAAATATCTCCTTCCAATACACTTACAAATAGACCATAGTATATATAAAAATGGAATAAAATAGAAATTAAAAATACACATTAAGTGATTATTAAAAATGGGATGTGGTTATTAAAATTATCATAATGATTAAAAATTATTTAAGAAACAATTTAAGTCGAACTCTACGTTCATTCCTCTAGGTGTTAGCGTACGTAGAGTGTGTATCCAATATTACTCCCTTTGGCTTATACTTCTGATTTTATGGCTACCTCTCCATGAACCTTTGTATTTCTCAATTCCCCAGAATTGAAGTTGTGAAGGATCTTGATTATGTGCTATCGCAAAATGTTTCGATACATTGTGTTTGGGATTACCTTTCATAATATTTTGGATGTGTTCCTTGATCCTTACTTTAAGTGCTCTTTTGGTTCGTCCTACATATTGTAGTTGGCAACTGCACCGGAGAACGTAAACCACCCCCTCTGTATGACAACCTACAAAATCCTTAATTTTGTGTGTCTCCTGTGTTGTGGTGCATGTAAATTCCTTTCTTTTACCCTGAATTTTTTTTGCGTGGCTACACCCAAAGCAATTTCTGCAAGGGTAAAAGCCTTTGCCTGAAAAAAAGGAATATGTTGCTTGTTGTGGAGGTTCAATGACTGATTTAACTACCATATTTATAATGGTCGGTGCTTTCTTGTATATAATATTTGGTTGTACTGGTAATATTTTGCTCAGATCTTTATCATTTTTAAGAATATACCAATATCGTTGGATGATTCGTGATACTTGTTTGTGTTGTACACTATAATCGAAGATGAGACTCAGTGCTTCTTGATATGATGTTTCTCTAAAGTTCTTTTCCAGCATTTTGGTCCTGTCCATATTGTTTACTTCTTCTATTTGTGTGTGTATCCAAGTAGGTTCATATCCTTTCTCTGTGAACCTGGACCCGATTAGTTCAGCCTGTTCTTTGTAGTCTTTTTCACTCGTGCAATTTCTTTAAAACCGGAGGAATTGTCCTTTCAGTATATTATATAGCCACGTTTTGTGGTGGCAGCTATCTGTGGATAAGTAGCTGTTGGTATCTACTTGTTTGAAAAACGTTTTGGTGACCAATTTGTCTTCTTCTAGACTGATTTCTAAATCAAGAAATTCCACTGTTTTTTCATTAATATTCCACGATAGATGATGGATGTTCTTTTCATTTCGATTCAGTTTTTCTAGAAACTGTTCTAGTGCTTCTCTTTTGTCATTCCAAACTATAATCACATCGTCGATATATCTTTTATATAGGGTGAGTTCTGGTGGGGTGTCGATAGATTGCTCCTCCCACTGGGCCATAAACGCGTTGGCCACGCTTGGTGCGAACTTAGCACCCATTGCAATGCCTATAGCTTGTTTATAGTAAGCTTGATTATGCCAAAAATAATTGCATTTTAGGCAAGTATCCAAGCATTTAATCTGTTTACAAATAAGATTACTATACTTCCTGAGAAGCCACTTAGTTGCTGAACATGCATCATGATGTACTATAGTGTATAGCGAACTTACATCCGCCGTGGCTAGTATTGTTCTTCCCTCCAAGACTGGTGTTGTAGTTAATAGTTGTAACACATGCTTTGTGTCTTGTAGATAGGCTGATGTCTGTTGTACTGCTGGTTGAATAAATTCGTCCAGATATTGTCCTACTCTGGACGTAAGGGAGTCTATCCCAATCACGATGGGTCTACCCGGTGGGTTTTCTCGGGACTTATGAATTTTTGGGACAGTGTAGATAACTGGTATCCTGCATGCCTCCGGGACTAAATACTTTGATTCTTTCTTATTGAGTATTTCTTTTTTCACTCCCAATTGTATTAGATGTTGTAATTCTTTTTTATATATTTATTCGTGGGATTACCCAATAATTTGATGTACGTGTTCTCATCTTGTAATTGTCTCTCTAGTTCGTTAAGGTACTGTTCCTTTGATAGTATCACTGTTGCTCCTCCTTTGTCAGCCGGCCGGATTACAATATCCTTTCTTTCTTTTAGGGATTTAATACCTTTCTTAATGTGAATGGGGTCTGAGACTTTTTTGACTTCCAGAGCTTCTAAGTCTTTTAGTACTAATTTTTTTAAAACTTCGATATGGTGGTTGTCTGAGACCTGTGGGTTAAAGGTTGAGTTGTTCCGTAATGTACTATGTGTTATTGCTGTGGGGGTATTTCTCATTGTGTTGATCGTTTTGTAAGGATTTGATAGGTAATATTTCTTCACATTGACTTTTCTAATGTACTTCAGTACTCCTATATACGTGTTGAATTTGTTTAAATTGTTAACTGGTGCATGTTTTAAACCTTTATCGAGGACAGAGAGTTCCTCAGGTGAGATGGAACATTCACTCAGATTTATTACATTGCCGCCTACTTTTCTCTTTTGCGCTTGGATTCTCTTTCCCGCTCTTCTTCCTCTCTTCGTTCTGGACTGCTTCTTCTTCTGTCCTCCTGTGATCTTCTCCTGGGTGAGGGGTAAGGATCCTGTGGTTGTCTTCGTGGGGAGTATTCCCTTCTCTCTCTCTCTAAAAAATGTTGCTGTTGGTTGTATTCATGCTCATTGTAGTTATCTCTGGGGTCATTTTGATATGGCTCTTGATAATTCCTAATAGGTTCAAACCTATTATAGGTAGGTATCGGATTTCTGACAGGTTCTCTGTATGTGTCTTGGTTATAGGGAGGTCTGTTATATTCTCTTTGGTTTCTTTCATTTCTTTCATTGTTTGGTCGATGGTTGAATGACTTCTTAAAAGGTTTTTTTAAAAATTTCTTCCATGGTTGTAAAAAACCTTTTAAGAAGTCATTCAATTTTTATATATACTATGGTCTATTTGTAAGTGTATTGGAAGGAGATATTTATTCAAATCAGAATTTTGAGATATATTTATTTTTATCTATATTTATTGTTATCTTATTTAATAACATGGTTGTAACAAGAATGACATTTAGTATATAGTTATGAGTAAGAGAATGAGGACATGAATGTAGAGACATCTCCTTGGGAACTCAGGTTACGACTGACGCCCCCAGCTAAAATTCACTCTCATAACTTACACACACAATAAAAAATAACAATTCGACATCATTGCGTACATTAACATGGCGGACAACAACACAATTAACCACCCAAAAATGGCCGCCATCCATATGGCACCCCAGTTGAAATCCTAGCGGACGAAACGCGTTGGGTCTGATATGCCTGTTATGCCACGATTGAATAAGCGCTTTTTTAGAGATTTTAATTGTTTTTGTACCCTGGCCTCTGTTGTTGTCTATGAGCCATTGTACTTTTATCATACCTGGTTTCTGTTGCGGTCCACGAGCCAGTGTAATTCTTTTATTGAAAAACTTTGATTAAAGTTTTTGGAAGCAGTTTTACGCTATGTGGAGTTTCCTCTCTGATTTTTGTACCTGAGGATCTGTACGATCAATTGAGTATTGGAGTTCGGGAGGCCGTTTTGTGGAGATCTTCACCTTCCAGCGTCCCTACTAACGGATGCAGCAGCATTTCAACCACCACCATTCGTTTAATCTCAAGCTCATACTGACTCCAAAGCCGCTGGCTGGCGAGTCCACCATCTTTGGTAAGAGTATTTTTTACATACCTATATCTACAGTTGCAGTTTACCATTTGAATACATGGGAACCATCCGGGCCATCCGAAGGAAGCCCTAGGGGCCTAGCTTCTAAGTGTACCTTCATAGGACTAACATTTGGACCCACACTTGATCTTAATTGAGTTCGTGCATGGACAGTATTTATATATATTTGCATTTATAATAAGATAACTTCTTTTTGTTTGCGTACATGCTTTCTAAACATATACGCATTTGTATAGTACCTGTTTTGAGCAGGCCAACACGTTTGCATAACTGTCTATTAACACAACAGATGTTGATTCACAATTTCATGGTTATACACACCTGATCTAATTTAAGTTCCACGTTTTCCTTTTTTCCTTTTTTTCACGTTTGATTAGCACATTAACCAAACTCTATATTAATATCCCTTTAGGGGTAACATAACCAATTTCCCATCTGGTAGTTACTTATCGGATCTTATTCATAATATTTCACACATGGGAATATAAGGGTGATGACCTTGTTATTTCAGTTTTTTCCCACTTATCTCTTAGATATAGGATTTGATAAAATCCCACTTCATTAAATACCTCACTGGGTTAGTTTAGGCCCTCAGATTGTTATTCTGGTGGGTCCCACCCAATAAGGAACAAGTTTATTTTAGTGCCACACTTTATTCTTTATTTCTGATTTACAATTTGTCTGATTGTTGTGTTGGCAGCTTTCCATACATTTTCTGGGACTGGCGCAATATTATTTTACTTTTAAATCCATATGGACCTATTGGCATAGAGGTGAACATATGTTGTGAAAAATATCAGGGACTACATGAAAATGGCTGATATCTAACTTCAATTTCGCATATTGTTCATACAGCAATTGAACAGTATTGTATTTTATTTACATCTCCCCCTTATTAAATAAGATCAATCTATATTACACCTCAAAAAGCGTTAGCATTGTTATAGCTCGCACACA
Source organism: Lithobates septentrionalis (assembly GCA_037952835.1). Taxonomy (NCBI): domain Eukaryota; kingdom Metazoa; phylum Chordata; class Amphibia; order Anura; family Ranidae; genus Lithobates; species Lithobates septentrionalis. The sequence continues at coordinate 13,806,173 of JBBDGP010000082.1, read as the reverse complement.
CTAGCGCGCCATATTTAGCTTGATCCTCTTAAACATGGCCGCCGTTCCGCACAAATCGCCACCTGCAAGATGGCCGCGACAACACAAATATACTTAACCATAACAAAAATGGCCGCTATGGCACTTCCGGTACCACAATATAAATAACATCCCTCTCGGGCCAATCCGGTTCCCCAGATGAAGTCACGAGCGGTGACGTAACGCGTAGGGCGTGGCAGAGAGCAGACGTAACCGGAAGTCAGTAAGGAGGTGCCTCAGACGCCGCTCTTGTCAATCCTTTTGCTATTCATGCTGTTTTTATTTATTTAAATGTAAGAGATCACCTTAATACTTTAATAAACTCCATTATATTTAATTATACTACACTATTGGAGGCCTCTTTCTCTCCCTTCCCTGTACATCCCACCGGACCGGTGGAGCCCAGGTGGGCAACCCCTCCTTTATTTTTAATAGGTATCTGTATACCGGGAGGACCATCCTGCCATCAGAGAAGTCCCACCTGAACAACTGATAAACCATACCATATAGCATCCACTAAAGAACCTGTTTGATGCCTATGTTTACCTTTCTTAAGGTGAGAGTCTAGAGAGCCCGGCTTTACCGGATCCCTCCATATTAAGAATATCACCATCACTCTCCCCCCCCCATATCTGATCCCAGTGGATGGGACACATCATTATGAACTTTTTTTATTTATGAAGAGAGTATTTATGCATATCAGCACTTTGGATTAATTTTGTTTGCTCTGTTTGCACATATCCACCGAGCACACCGATTCTTTTAACCACTATAACTGCATGCATAAGAACACATCTATGTTTATTTATGCTTTTATGTGATAGATTTGAAGCGCAAAATCTCTCTATTATTATCATTATGTTGAGTGTATGTGAACACTTTTGATTTTGCTGCAGTCCACAGAGACATCATCACTACCCACATTATTTTCTACTATTTTGTAACACTTTATTATTCTATTCGGATATTGACATATTCCTTATACTCAATATAGTGCGAGGGACAACATCACATACAGTTTTATAGGGATACATTTCTGTTTAGTCATTGCCTATAAAGGCAGGGCTGCCAGGTGGGGTATGCAATCATCATGTAGCTGACAATCAGTAACATTTTCCTGTGCCTAGTAAGTGGTTACAGACCTGCCAGCCAATGTAATCTTGCATGGTCTGCATTGCCTATGCACAGTGATTGCTTTCTTCTTGGTAAAATAGTGTATTTACAACTTTCTCCTGTATCCATACACCTATGACTGAATTGTTTGTAGAGTAGAGTGACCCCACTTATCTAATAATTAGTTCCAGGTGTACTGATTTAGAGTGACCAGCCTCTCCACCCATAACTTTATTGAGCCTTCTGTGTCTATGACTTAATATTGATATAATTCCAAACTTAGCCAGTTTGCTGGGGCCAGAAGAAATTCCACAAGACAGATTGCCTGGGAGGGCATAACGTATAAAACTGGCCCTATAGACTTTATAACATTATGATTATCTCAGCCATAAATCTGAAACATGCTAGTTCCATTCTGCAATGCTTCCTTATATAAAGGAAATGGTAAATTCCTTCAATTGAGTCGCAGGAAGCTGTAGTGCTCACCCAAAGTCTACTGAAAGGTTAAGTTCACCTTTAAAAAAAACAGATAAATACACAATTATTTGCAGATAAAAAAAGTGAATTTATTCTTTTTATCCTTAGTAGCCTGTAAAGCATTGCACCTGCGATCAGCAGATCGTGGGTGCAATGTCAGGATCCTGCATACTGTCAGAAGAGCTGTCTGCCCCCTCTTCCAATACAGGCAGGCAGTTACTGAAGTCCAGAAAGATCAATGAACTATGAGGACTCTCACCAGCTGCCTCATAGTTTATTGAAAACTACAATCCATAACCCGCAATGGCTGACAGTAGTTGTAGTTTATTCATTTATTCCCACGTGGTCGTGCTGTTTTTGAATTTTGACAGCCGGTGCAGGGAGAGGATCCCCCACCTGCTGTCACAATTGGGGATCTGGTCACGGTGGCCGCAGTTGATTTAGTAACATGTTACATGTTACACTCTAAATATGAGTGTAACATGTTACTAAAGGTGAAATTACCTTAGAACATTGTGCTCAGTGTAGCAAATAAAAAGTTATATAAAACCGAAATTAAAATAAATTGAGGAGAAATCTTTTCTTTTGATTTTTGGTAATAATTTTTGGGTGCCTTTACTTTGAAGGGAATGTGTAGTTTGATTAAACTTTTTACATATACATGTAAACAAATAGGAACAATTTAATGTAAATAAATAATTGTGCCCTTATGTTTATAAATATTTTTTGGGGGGGGGGGGGGGCGGGGGGAGGGGGTATGGTTATATATGGCAATAAAAATGGTAAATGTTCTTCCTCCTTATTAAGCAGTATGTAAACTTTGACAATTAACTCCTCTTATTTGGTCCCTTTCAGTCTGTTAAATATACCTTTGAAAGTATTTTGTTATGTACAGTATATGATAAATAAGTGAAAAAAAAAGCTATTGATTTTGCTAGAGATCTTGTCAGTTGTGCTTCTTCTGTATTCTGAATGTGCTGTTATCAAGTGCATTGTTCTCGGGGGACTAAAGAACCACACTCTGCAATGTTCAGCAGGGACAGGCCAAATTTCGATCCATGAATGGTCAGCCTGTATGGGCTGCCTGTCGGGTTTTTCCAATGTATTGGAATCACGGTAAACATTTTTTTTAAGGAAGTCTCCCCACAAAATGAACACAATAGCACAGTGGGAGTATTTCCCCCATCCACCTCAAATGTGTGACTGGCGATATTGGGTCATTTTTGTTTTCATTCAACCCACTGGTTAAACAAAAAAAGAATGCATCACCAGCATAAGATGTACGTGTTTCAATAGTCGTGTCCTGTTTCCATTGTCCTGGCACAGTAGGGTGAGTGAGTGTTGTCACCATACAGTAGGCCAGGAATGATCTAACTGGCAGAATTATCAGGTGAAATAAAATAAAAGCAAACACATCTAGGACTGGTTAGCTTTAATAATTAAATGTAAATTATGTTTTAATGGCTGTGTTTTTTATTTCCCCTGTCAGGTTGTTTAGGTTCTATCTTTTGCTCGGGCTAGGTGATAGAAAGTCAAGGTTCTAGGTAGTTTATGTTTGGTTATTATTAGCAGTGGCTCTGCAATGATGCAAACCACAGCTGCCTGACTTACTGTAAGTTCCCCAAATACTGTACAATCTACCACCAACTATGTAATGCAAGGGCCTTCCAGATTGGATACAGATTAATTGAAGAGATTAGGTGTGTCCTATTATATGATTTTTGTAAATGATTTTAAATTTAACGTATTATATGTCTGTATATCTTATTTACATTTTGCACTTTTCTATATTTCCTATTTAAGATGAGACCTCAGTGGGTAAACTCACACATATACAGTACATGTATACATTCAGTAAATGGAGGAAGATAGATATAGCTGTAGTGTTTTTCTCTACAGAGATTGCCATCTCATACTAAATAGGATATATGGAAAAGAATAATATGTAAATAAAGATACACGGACATACAATAAGTAAAAAATAGTTTTATTTATTTAATTTATTGAAAATTGGTTAATAAAAAGGTAATTTATTGAATCTTTTGGGGCTGACATGCACAAATGTAATGCATGTCACATTCATCATCACATCCTTTAATTAATATCATTATTCCCCAGGTACAGAGAAAAGGATTTTAGGTATTTTTTTGACAAATAAAACCTGATAATAATAGAGAGTTTCTAGAAACTGCAATAGGACTTTTTGCAAATGTATAATTACAGAACATTGTTTAATGGAATAAGTTAAAATAGAGCTACAAATGATTGCTGTTCATTCTCACATATCTGCCTAAATTATGGGGACCAGCTGCACATTAAAAATTATTTTGAAGGTGGTTCAGTAAAATGAGTTTTATAAGTTTATTCTAATATACTTAAAAAGATCAATATTTTCTCAGAAATAAAAGTACATGAAGAATAAATAGAGCCAGACTTTTTTAATTTTCATTACTTATATTATCAGCTCCTGTAATCATTCTGGTTTTATCATAATCCCAAAAGTGCAATTATTTATTTGATTGTGAGCAATAAGAGGCTTATTTTTTATTTTAGAATGTTTTAATCTTCACTCCAAAATACCTTAGTCACAAACTTAAATCGTTAAACACAACATATGAAATAGAAACATTATTAAAAGCATTAAAATAAATGAATTTATCCAAATTACCAAAGCTTTAATAGATAAGAAAATCTAATTAAAATCTAATGTTATACACTAGTGAAATCCTTACTTCTTTTAAAACAATTTTACAGTTATCTTAACTTTCTTTTGATATACATATTAAAAATTAAATCTCAGTAATATACACTGTATATTATGAGTCATGCCACCAGTACCTGCATATTTAAAATAACAGTAACTTTTTTGATGTTTTCTTTAATCACAATCAGTAATAGCAAGTCAAAGAAGATGTTGAGTTACCAATGAGACAAACAAGTTATTATTAAGAGTCATTGTCACAACAGGTTTAATGGTGCTTGTTACGAATGAAATCTTGGTTCAGTTGAACACAGGTTAAGACCAAACTTGATCAGTAGTTGTGTAAACAGTAGGATTTTAGCTTGTTTGGTGGAGCTGAACATCATATGTAGTAGTAATTAGGGATGAGCCAAACACACCCTGGTTCAGCAGAACTTGCGAAAAGACAAAAAATTAGTTCGAACACCGTTAAACTCTATAGGACAGGAACATGAATAACCAAAAGTGCTAATTTTAAAGGCTTATATGCAAGTTATTGTCATAAAAAGTGTTTGGGGACCTGGATCCTGCCCCAGGGGACATGTATCAATGCAAAAAGAATTTTTAAAAACGGAAATTATTTCAGGAGCAGTGATTTTAATAATGCTTAAAGTGAAACAATAAAAGTGTAATATTCCTTTTTGTACCTGGGGGGTGTCTATAGTATGCCTGTAAAGGGGCGCATGTTTCATGTGTTTAGAACAGTCTGACAGCAAAATGACATTTCAAACGAAAAAAAGTATTTTAAAACTACTCGCGGCTATTAATGAATTGTCAGTCCGACAATACACATAAAAGTTCATTGATAAAAACTGCATGGGATTTCCCCACAGGGGAACCACGACCCAAAATAAAAAAAATGTGTGGGGGTCCCCCTAAATTCAATACCAGGCCCTTCAGGTTTGGTATGGATATTAAGGGGAACTCCATGCCAAAATAAAAAAAAAATGGCGTGGGTCCCCTCAAAAATCCATACCAGACCCTTATCCGAGCACGCAATCTGGCAGGCCGTAGGAAAAGAGGGGGGACGAGAGAGCGCCCCCCCTCCTGAACCGTACCAGGCCTCATGCCCTTACCCTTGGGAGGGTGCTTTGAGGTAGCCCCCAAAGCACCTTGTCCCCATGTTGATGGGGAGAAGGGCCTCATCCCAACAACCCTTGGCCGGTGGTTGTGGGGGTCTGTGGGCTAATCGGATTCTGGAAGCCCCCTTTAACAAGGGGACCCCCAGATCCCGGCCCCCCTGTGTGAATTGGTAATGGGGTACAAATGTACCCCTACCATTTCACAAAAAAGTGTCAAAAAGTTTAAAAAACACAAGAGACGGTTTTTGACAAGTCCTTTATTAATTTCTTCTTCTTTCGGCTTCTTCTTTCTTCTGGTGTTCTTTCGGTGTTCTTCTTCTTCCTCCATCTTCTTCTTCTTCTCCACCTTCTTCTTTGTCCATTCTTCTCGTCCCACATCTTCCTCTGTCCTTCTCCACTCCGAGGAAGATACGAGACGAGAAGAGCGGACGAAGAAGAAGAAGGAGATGGAGGAAGAAGAAGAACACCGAAAGAACACCAGAAGAAAGGAGATGGAAGAAGAAGCCGAAAGAAGGAGAAATTATTAAAGGACTTGTCAAAAATTTTTGACACTTTTTTGTGAAATGGTAGGGGTACATTTATACCCCATTACCAATTCACACAGGGAGGCCGGGATCTGGGGGTCCCCTTGTTAAAGGGGGCTTCCAGATTCCGATAAGCTCCCCGCCCGCAGACCCCCCAAACCACTGACCAAGGGTTGTGGGGATGAGGCCCTTCTCCCATCAACATGGGGACAAGGTGCTTTGGGGGGCTACCTCAAAGCACCCTCCCAATGTTGAGGGCATGTGGCCTAGTACGGTTCAGGAGGGGGGGCGCTCTCCCGTCCCCCCCTCTTTTCCTGCGGCCTTTTCCTGTTGAGTGCTCGGATAAGGGTCTGGTATGGATTTTGAGGGGGATCCCCACAACATTTTTTTAAAATTTTGGCACGGGGTTCCCCTTAATATCCATAACAGACCTGAAGGGCCTGGTATGGAATTTAGGGGGACCCCCACACCATTTTTCTTAAATTTTGGTTTGGGGGTTCCCCTGTGGCGAAATCCCATGCCGTTTTTATCAATGAACTTTTATGTGTATTGTCGGGCCGACAATTCATTATAGCCGCGAGTAGTTTTAAATGACTTTTTTTCCTTTGAAATGTCATTTTGCTGTCAGACTGTTCAAAACACGGGAAACATGCGCCCCTTTACAGGCATACTATAGGCACCCCCAAAGTACGAAATTTAAAACAATATTACACTTTTATTGTTTCACTTTAAGCATTATTAAAATCACTGCTCCCGAAAAAACGTCCATTTTTAAAAATTCTTTTTGCATTGATACATGTTCGCTGGGGCAGGACCCAGGTCCCCAAACACTTTTTATGACAATACCATGCATATAAGCCTTTAAAATTAGCACTTTTGATTTCTCCCATAGACTTTTAAAGGATGTTCCGCGACTTTCGAATTTCCTGCGAACACCCCAAATTGTTCGCTGTTCGACTCGAACTCGAAGCTCATCCCTAGTAGTAATATTTCTTCTGCTACTATATGTAGCACTACCCCAGTAGGAGCAGCTGATTTGTCATTCCACAGTTGGAGATGGGTTTGTGTTGACTTCTTCCAGCTCATCATCTACTGTAGGTTACTGGCAGAATGGAGAAATCCTCAGGCAAGCCCCCACATGTAGCTCTACCACCATAAGAGTCGCTGATTAGGATGGGTCCTGTGTTCTTTACCTTGACCTTTTCTAAAAACCTCAGCCCCTCTAACTCACCAGGTTGAATGTACAAACATACAATATTACAGGAATGCACTGAAAGTAATACTTAGTACCCAGTGGTAGCCTTATATCAAATAAAATGCACCAAACTAGGTAGTAAAGGTAAACTTAACCACTTCAACATTGCCTCCTTTACCCCCTTCCTGCTCAGGCCAATTGTCAGCTTTCAGTGATGTCACACTTTGAATAACAATTGCGTGGTAATGCAACACTGTACCCAAAGAACATTTTAATCATTTTTTTAGACAAATAGAGCTTTCTTTTGGTGGTATTTAATCACATTTACTAAACAAATGAAAAAAGACAGAACATTTTGAAAAAAAAAGTTTTTATTTTTTTCTGTGTACAAAATTTTGTAAATAAGACATTTTTCTCCTTCACTGGTGTGCGCTGATGAGGCTGCACTGATGGTCACTGATAAGCGTCACTGATATGCAGCATTGGCAAGTTTGGGGTGAAGGAACTTGACTGGCCTGCACAGAGTCCTGACCTCAACCCGAGAGAAAACCTTTGGGATGAATTAGAGCGGAGACTGTGAGCCAGGCCTTCTCGTCCACATCAGTGCCTGACCTCACAAATGCGCTTCTGGAAGAATGGTCAAACATTCCAATGGACACACTACTAAACCTTGTGGACAAAAAATAATTTATGTGATACTCCAGTGCAAACAAAATTAAATTAAATTCAATTCTATGAATAGCAGGGAAAAGAGAGGGTTTTTTTGGGACTTTATATGAAGAAAGAGCCTGCTAGGCAGTGGCATACCTATGGGGGGGTGGACCGCCCCAGGTGTCGCACATTGGGGGGTAGTCTGGCTAGCGATCAGGGACAGGACAAGGCAGGGCGGGTGCTCTGTAGCTGCGGCTGGCTCTCTATATTTGTGCGAGTCAGCAGCTGCTGCTCTGTGTTATTCAGCTCACAGTCTGGCTCTTTACCGCCACCTTTTGGCTGCTTCCTGCATGTGCATTCCTCGTGTGTACTATATTTTGGATTGCATCTCCTCTTATGTCTCATAGAGACATGTAGAAACAGGACCTGGGGCTAGGAAGACCACCTTACAAGTGGGGGCTGTAAGTACAAGTGAAGGGAGGAGGCTGTTTGTGTACAGGGGGGGGCAGCTGAGTGTGTACAGGTGTGGGGGGCAGCTGAGTGTGTACAGGTGTGGGGGCAGCTGAGTGTGTACAGGTGTGGGTGGGGCAGCTGAGTGTGTACAGATGTGGGGGGGGGCTACGTGCATACAGGGATGAGGGAGGCTGAGTGCATAGAGGTGTGAGGGTGGCTGAGTAAGTAGAGGTGTGAGGGGGCTGAGTGCATAGAGAGATGTGTTTGGGAGGCAGCTGAGTGTGTACAGATGTGGGGGGGGGGCAGCTGAGTGTGTACAGGTTTGGGGGGGGCTAAGTGCATACAGGGATGAGGGAGGCTGAGTGCATAGAGGTGTGAGGGTGGCTGAGTGCATAGAGGTGTGAGGGTGGCTGAGTAAGTAGAGGTGTGAGGGGGCTGAGTGCATAGAGAGGTGTGAGGGGGACTGAGTGTGTACAGGTGTGGGGGGCAGCTGAGTGTGTACAGGTGTGGGGGCAGCTGAGTGTGTACAGGTGTGGGTGGGCAGCTGAGTGTGTACTGATGTGTTTGGGAGGCAGCTGAGTGTGTACAGATGTGGGGGGGGCAGCTGAGTGTGTACAGGTGTGGGGGGGGGGCTAAGTACATACAGGGATGAGGGAGGCTGAGTGAATAGAGGTGTGAGGGTGGCTGAGTAAGTAGAGGTGTGAGGGGGCTGAGTGCATAGAGGGGTGTGAGGGGGACTGAGTCCGTAGAAGTGTGAGGGGGGCTGAGTGTATAGAGGTGTGAGGGGGGCTGAAGGCATAGACGTGTGAGGGAGGCTGAGTGCGTAGAGGTGTGAGGGGGCTGAGTGCATAGAGGTGTGAGGGGGCTGAGTGCATAGAGAGGTGTGAGGGGGGAGAGTATCACCACTCCAGGTGGGTTCAAGGTAAAAGGCATCTCCTTCAGTCTAGAAGTCCAGGTGCTGGCAATGCTGTGGCTGTTAGACATCAAAGAAATTCTGGACAGCCGCACTCCAAAGATATTTGCATTTATTCAATAAGGTGTCATCCAAAATACAGGTCACAGCAAAGTGGAATAAAGCTTACGCATTTCGCACTACAAGGAGTGCTTAGTCATAGCTAACAATCACAATTGACTGATTGTTAGCTATGACTAAGCACTCCTTGTAGTGCAAAACGTGTAAGCTTTGTTCCACTTTGCTGTGACCTGTATTTTGGATGACACCTTATTGAATAAAGGCAAATATCTTTAGATTGTGGCTGTCCAGAATTTCTTTGATGTCTAAGAGGTGTGAGGAGGACTGAGTGCGTAGAGGTGTGAGGTGGTCTGAGTGCGTAGACATGTGAGGTGGTCTGAGTGCATAGACGTGTGAGGGGGTTGAGTGCATAGACGTGTGAGGGGGCTGAGTGCATAGACGCGTGAGGGGGGCTGATTGTGTAGAGGGGTTAGGGGGCTGAGTGCGTACAGGCATGATCAGTGAAGGGGGGTGCCAGATGGGGGGGTGCCAGATATAGGATCCCCCGGATGCCAAATGCTCTAGGTACGCCCCTGCTGCTAGGTCCTTGCCTCCAGCCCTGTCATTGATACGAAGAGGCGAGAAGGAAGTGGGACTTTATATGAGGCACATGGGAGCAAATAAATAGGTTTGATATATAGAAGAATAACATTTTTTATTGGTTCATAATGCCATATCATTTCATATCTAAATTTTCGCACATTATTTTATATTGATACTCTTTGCATTACATTCAAAATTATTATTACATATTGATTGACAGTCCAACAAAATTCATACATTTACAAACACATGGGATAATTAATGCATATATACATATTATACACTTATAACAACTTTGCCTATGCAGCCTGTTGACCTAAATTACATTTCAATAAATAGCAATAAAAAAAGATGCATTAGGGAAAACGTCCATAGTTTGTTCAATATAACCATATATTGGATCATAGTAAAATCTTATCGGCCCATAATAAAAGGTGGATATGGTAGTTGTTAGCTCAACGTGTTTTGCGGCCTTCTAGCCACTCATCAGGAGCAGAACCGTAATGATTATCTATAAATAAAAAAAGTCAGTCATGTCTAAATAATCTAGCAAATTCAGAAAAATGAAAAAGCATTCAAAAAGTTGTCAACATATTGTAATGTATATAGGGTAGGAAAACCCCCTCAGTTGCATAGAACTTACAGACACATCTGGGTATTGGTGGTGTGACATTGAGAATCGCAAACCAGCCAAAAACATCATCTCCGGGAGCTGAGGCGGTGTGCAGGGCGACAACAGCCAAACAAAAGGTCTCCAGTTTAAGCATACACTAGGCTCACTTCATATATCCTGACCCACTTTAAATGTTGTTTGTGTTGGCTACTGTATCCAGTATTAATTAAGGATCGATACGATTTTTCTATGATGCAATATATGGCTATATTGAATAAACTATGGACGTTTTCCCTAATATGTTCCAACTTTTTTATTGCTATTTATTGAAATTTAATTTAGGTCAACGGGCTGCATAGGCATAGCTGTAATATGTGTATAATATGTACTGTATATATGCATTAATTCTTCCATGTGTTTCTAAATGTGTCAATTTTTTTGGACTGTCAATCATTATGTTTCATTTTTATATATATATATATATATATATATATATATATATATATATATATATATATATATATATATATATATATATATATAATAGTCCCCAGAGTCTCCAGTCTCCTTTCACTCTTATTATATTGGATACAATTATCTGCGACAGTGAAAAAGATATTTTCCATATGTTGAATGCTGGTGCATGTAGTGCTTCTATCCCACCACCAATCTCACATCGCTCTCACCTCACAAGGTGGACCCAATATCAAACAGGTCACACACGCTTTATCATGTAGTATAATGCTGCCCTGTAGGTTTACTCCATTAGAAGTGTGGGTGATGAGATGTCAATCCATTGCCATCCTTTCTCATCTTGACATATCCTTGCCAATTTCACCCATAAAAGAATAAAACTGATAGTGCTCATCAGTGGCGGCTGCTCATAAGGGGTGCAGAGGTGCTGCCCCCCTAATCCATCCTAATCCATGTGTCTGGCTCCTAATCTCCATGCAGGGGACCGGATGCATGGATTTCAATGTTTTGTTTTGTTTTTTAAGCAGATGATTAGAGCCTGAGGCTCTAATTGGCTTCAAAAAGAGTGGGTTTGGAGTGCAGAACACTGCGCCCCGAGCCCACCCACTTGTGTGACATTAGCAAATTAATATTTGCTAATATTAGAAAAGAAATATGGGGAATTGGCGCTGCCCTACTTATCAATAGATATTTAATTATAGATCACCAAACCTTATAAAATTGTGTATAAAACAAAAAAGGTAATTTTATAGGTAAATTTACCCCTCCATTTGTGCCAAAATATATAAATACATAAAAAAGTGTTTCTTTAAAGTGAACGTGCTAATCCTCTGTGTTGCATAAATAATTATCACAATGTATGGGTTTGATTTAGATTTGCTCCACCTCTGTTACAACATATCAAACTTGTTAAAAATTGTCATTAAGTAGCCTCCTATAGTATTAGTGGGGTTTGTGATAAACCACACCAAATTAGGGGCTATCAGTAACCGTGTGAGGGCCCCCTTATATCCCTTTTAAATACGGTGCCAAAAGTGCACTGTGCATGAAGTGAAACAAAAGTGCATTAGACTATAAAATACTAAAATACATATAGAATAAATTCATATATAAAAAATTCATAAAGATATAAGTCCAAACCATTAGTACTCATGTAAGAAGTAAATATACATCTGTGGGAATAAAAGTCCCTGAAATGAGCCCAAACAGGGTTAAAAAGTCTTAAAGAAAAGGATGTTTAAAAACGTCAGGATCGGTTGACATGCATTTACAAATGTCCAAGGGGTGGTAATAAGTGACTTCCGTGCATGTAGACGCTGGTGACTCCAAGTGCTCCCCCCCATGCTCCCCCACTCACCAGAATCCGTCACCCTCTAGGGGGTATTAGGCAAGAGAGTGGGTGCCTCAGGATGACTGCCTCTGATGGATGTCCCTCTACCGCTCTACTGCTCTATGGGTTCCTTCTTATACACTGATAGTGAGGACCCCCTTCTGCTGGTCCGGGTCCAGGTGCCTCCACTGCTTGCCACCTGCATGCTGTTAGATCCTCCTCCCGCAAAGAAATAGACAGGGGGCTTGTATAGTGAAGTACGTCCAATTTATTCACAAGTTTAAAAGTTTAAAAACATAACAACCGCCGCTGGATGCAAAAGATGGGATCGGGGATCGAATCCGAGCGTGCGTCCCACCTTGCGTTCCAGCCGGCTCTTCCGGGTATGACGTGTGAGCGTGACTCCGGAGGCGGCTAAGTCGCTAAACAAAGTCAGAACACCCTTTTGAGCCACCCCGGGCTCTGTGCGGATCACAGGATCACAGGCTCCAACATGGGAAAAATCAATGGATAAGAAGAAAGAACCATATAGTGTAATAACGTTTTAAAATTTTATTCCAAAATCAGATAAAACACTCCCCCGAATGGGGTACTCACATACTCAGGGTGCGTCAGTGCACCACTCTAATTCTAGCGTGTAGATAAGTTAAACAGTGAGGATATGGCATCTGTCCCAAAAACTGACAGCTACCGCTGCCTTTCGCTCCATCCTGGCTCCTCCCCTATGCGTCTTTGACACAGGGCATACGTGTCATCATCAGGGGGAATGTAATTGGACGGCAGCTCTATCATTTAAATACAGTACTAGCGCCCATCTTGCCGTGGTCCGTGGACACTCTAGTGATGGGCTACAGGTTAAAACATTACATAATGTTCGGAGACAGCTTCTAGCTGGCCAAAACGATGTTAATCAATAAATAAAATATATCTCAGTATCCAGTATAAACAAAGAAATGATGTGGTGAATATAAAGATGCATAAAACCAGTAATTATTATCCAAGGCGGAGGTTGATGGACGCTACACCATATCCACCACTTATACATGCTACATGATATTCAATTGCGTGTATATATATCAAAAGAATACAAATTAATAAATCAAAATTGCTAACAACATAATAATCCAGCTATCTAAGTGAGTACTTGTAAATGAATTCCTCTCTCCACACATCATGTCCACCGATGTCATCATGTGTATGGGGGAGGCTGAATAAATCGCCCAATCTTTATTAAATAAAATTGAAAATATATGTATATATAATAAATATATATATAAATTAATATAAAAAAAAAATTAATATATAAAATCTAAATATACATATATCTTAAAAAAAACAAAAATAGAATAAAAATATAATAAAAAATAAAAATAAAAATAAAATATGTAAATAAAAATAAATTTGTATGTAAATTATCTAAATGTTCCAATGAACCAGCAGGATAATAACAACAACCCCTATGAGGTGGTGCGGGTCCACATCCCCATACACCTACCTGGAATGAATATGAGAATAAGTATGTGACCCCCACCCATCCATAAATATATGATTGAGTCATATTTAACCCTATGCACAAGTCCAAATATTAACACAATGTGCATATCTAGCTGAAATCAAATATGATAAACCCAAAAAGTAGACATACCAACCTGATTAAACATCTGTATAACCATATTGGAAACAATAGCCCCAAATGATAGATGTTAAAAATCTAAATATCGGAAATACCAAAAATAGGAGCTCTAATAAATTTAATATTAATAATTACTCAGAAAACAACCCAGGTCGAACTCTTTATTCAACCCACCTGGAGACAAAGAGCCTAGCTGGTGTATCCACCAAGATTCTCGCTAGCTAATTTCTCTAGTGTAATTACAGCTCTTCCAATGGCGCTTGGGTGCCTCTATACCCCAAAATTGCATCCCCTTCATATTCTGACTGTGAACATCTCTAAAGTGTATGGACAGGTAATGTTTATCAAATCCCTTGTGTATGTGTCTGACATGCTCTTCCATACGATCCTTAAGTGCTCTAATAGTGCGGCCAACATACAATAAATTACAGGGGCATTTAACCACATATACAACTCCTACAGTATCACAAGAAATGAAATCCTTAATGATGTATGTTTGATCAGTTTGGGGGTTATTGAATTCCTTGGCTTTCCTTATGTTGGTTGAAACTCTCATGCAACTGTAGCATCTCCCACAGCTGTAGAATGCCTTTGAGTCCCAAAACATTTTTGGTTCCGAAGGGGGTGGTTCTACAACATTATGCACCAACCTATCTCGCAAATTGGGTGCTCGTTTATAGACAATCCTTGGTTTCTCTGATAAACAATCTTTGAGGTGGACATCTTGTTTCAACACATTCCAGTATTTGTGTATGATCTTTTCCACCTCCCTATTTTGTATATTGTAATCTAATACTATACAGGTACTCCTATCGTCATCAACATCCCTATTAATGGCTTTTTCCTCCAGCAAATAATCCCTAATAAAAAATTCTTGATCTTAGTTATTTCCTTGTCTAAAAATTCTCTATGGTATCCTTTATTCATGAACATTTCACTTAGCTTTTTAGATTGATCCTCAAAGTCTTCATCAAAAGTGCAATTTTTCCTTATTCTCATAAAGTGACCTCGAGGTATGTTGTTCAGCCATGGTCTAAAGTGGCAACTATTAGTGGGAATGTATGAATTTCGGTCAGTCCCTTTAAAAAACATTCTGGTAACAATGCCTTGTGGGTGTTGCATATTTCCAAGTCAAGGAAATTTATTTTATCTTTACTAACATCCCAAGTGAGAGCTATGTTACAATTGTTGTTGTTCATAGATGTCAATAATTCCATAAGGGATTCCATATTGTTATTCCAGATGATCAATAAATCATCTAGGAATCTCCTATAAAACAAAATCCCCGTATGGATTCCATCTAGAACCTCCTCTGCCTTCCACCTAGCCATATAGAGGTTCGCTACACTAGGGGCAAATTTAGCGCCCATAGCGACACCTTTGACTTGCAAATAAAATTTGTTGTCATACCAAAAAAAGTTTTGCTGTAAACAGAATTACAAACACTTTAAAATAAATGTGCATAGATCTTCTTCCGTCCTATTATCCTGATTTTCTAGGGCCCATCTGACGGCATCCATGGCTCCTTTATGTTCAATATTGGTGTACAGACTCGCCACATCACCTGTGGCCATAATTGTATATTTACTTATTACCAGGGCTTTTTTTCTCAAACAATAGGTGCTGGAACTTAACCACGGCCCCCCAAAACTCCACCCCCTACACACACCCTCCAAATCACATCAAATAGTGGGTGTGTTCAGTCAAATTTCACGAAAATAGTAGGAGGGTCTTAAAGGGGAATTAAATACCAGGATTGCATTAAATACAGAGTGCAGAGCTGTCACTTGTAAACACAGAAACCAGACTTCTGTGTTTACAAGTGATTGTGGTGAGCAGGCACCAAAGGGTCTGAGCCAGAGGTGGTGGAACTGAGTTCCACCAAGTTCCCCCTGATAAAAAGCCCTGCTTATTACACATTCCCTTAATAGTTGTCTCTGAGAAAAGCTTGCGTATTTCTCACTAAGGGTTGTGAATGAAGATCAATGTATTCCCCCAACCTGGATGTTAATGACTCAATCCCACTTACTATTGGTCTTCCGGGGGGATTTGTACTGTTCTTTTGAATTTTTGCCAAATAGTAAATTACCGGAATTTTGCTGACCATGGGAACTAGATATTCGGCTTCATTTTTGTTGAGCAGTTTATTATTAATGCCATATTGGATAACCCGTTTAAGTCCTTCTCTAAGACTTTTAGAGGGATTGGAATTTAGCAGCTTATACATATCCCTATCTTCTAATAACCTGAAACCCGATTGGCCGGGAGTCCCAAGACCCAATTGGCCGGGAGTCCAAGACCTCATTGACCGGGAGGAGAAGTCACTTTTGGGATGTGGGAGGAGATGCAGGGGGGAAGCCATCAAAGCTACGACCTGGATAAGGTAAGTGTGGGGCTGGCGTCACTGGTGCTCACTGTATAAACAACTTTATTTGTGGTAAAAAAATATAAAGTATACACTCACATTACAATAAAGGTTAAAATGCCTGTATGTGCCTTTAAGGTATGCAGCCTCTATGTACTCCTTTGTACCTCCAACAAAATGGCAGATCGCCCACTTTCTTCAGCGGCTTGGCATCATCAGCTTCTCCTCACTGCGCGTTATGTCACTATGTCACGTGTAGGAATGAGCCGAACACCCCCCAATTCGGTTCGCACCAGAACCTGCGAACAGACCGAAAGTTTGCGTAAACTTTAGAACCCCAATAAAGTCTATTGTACCCGAACGTTCAAAATCATATATGCAAGTTATTGTCCTAAAAAGGGTTTGGGGACCCGGGTCCTGCCCCAGGGGACATGTATCAATGCAAAAAAAAGTTTTAAAAACTGAGGTTTTTTCGGGAGCAGTGAATTTAATGATGCTTAAAGTGAAAAAAAGTGAAATATTCCTTTAAATATTGTACCTGGGGGGTTTCTATAGTATGCCTGTAAAGTGGTGCGTGTTTCCCGTGCTTAGAACAGTCCCTGCACAAAATGACATTTGTAAAGGAATAAAAGTCATTTAAAACTGCTTGCCGCTTTAATGTAATGTCGGGTCCCGGCAATATGGATGAAAATCAGTGAGACAAACGGCATGGGTACCCCCCAAGTCCATAACCAGGCTCTTTGGGTCTTGTATGGTTATTAAGGGGAACCCTGCACCGAAATTAAAAAAAGGAAAGGTGTGGCGCCCCCAGGGCCTATATACTCTGAACAGCAGTATACAGGCGGTGCAAACAAGACAGGGACTGCAGGTTTGTTGTTAAGTAGAATCTGTTTGTAATTTTGAACTGGTACATTTTTAAAGTGTAGCTCCAGCCAAAAAATCTATTTTAAGCTTTTTGGAAAACATAGGGAAGGGTTATCACCCCTGTAACATTTGTTTTTCTGTCTGTGCACCTCTTCAGAAGATTTCACCTCACTTTCTGTCCCAATGACAAATGTTTTTTGAAAGTTTGGGGGAAACAAGGATTGGTGATAAAGCATCAGTGAAGAGGAGACACGTTTTTCCCATATTAACTCTTACAGGAGAGAATTTCCCTTCCTAGGGGTAGATTTCATCTCACTTCCTGTTGTCTCCTTCCGTTTGCAAGTAGGAGTCGTTTAAAAGTTGTATGTTTGAAAGTAGGGGCCTGCCCTATATACTCTGCAGAAATTGGGGCCTTAGGTGTTGGTGTTGCCACAACACTTTAAGCCCTCACGGTTACTCCTGGTGGGCGCAGGAACAGGCCGTGCTGTGAAATATTAGATCAAGAATATGTAATTACATGCCATTGTTAAACAGTGGTAGAAATATTGGGCCTTTGGTGGTGGTAGTGGTGCTGGTGCCACAACACTGTAAGTCCTCACAGTTAATCTTGGTGGGTGCTGGAACAGGCCCTGCTGTGAAATATTATATCAAGAATTGTAATTACATGCACCTGTTGAACAGGGGCAGAAAAATTCAGCGTTTATTGGTGGTGGTGGTGGTGTTGCCACAACATTGTAAGCCCTCACAGTTACTCTTGGTGGGTGCAGGAATGGGCCCTGCTGTGAAATATTGGATCAACAATTGTAATTACATGTCCCTATTGAACAGGGGCAGAAAAATTGGGCCTTAGGCACTGGTGCCACAACACTGCAACCCCTCAAGGATGCTATAGTTGGAGCACAGGAATGAGCCCTGCTGCAAAGTATTGCATCAAAAATTGTAATTATACGCCCCTGTTAAACAGGGGCTGAAAATGTGGGCCTTGGGCACTGGTGCTGGTGCCACAACACTGCAACCCCTCACAGATACTCTAGTTGGAGCGCAGGAATGAGCCCTGCTGCAAAGTATTGCATTAAAAATTGTAATTACATGCCCCTGTTAAACGGGGGCTGAAAAATTGGGCCTTGGCCACTGGTGACGGTGCCCAGAACCAAAAATGTTCATACAAGCTATCAGTATGAAAATTGAGGAGGAAGAGGATTGTCACTCAGCATAACAGGATAGTCACTTAGCATCAGCATAGGCAGTTTTGAAGGGATCTCACATTAAAAAAAAAAATCTGTTACATCAGCATCAGGTGCTTGGTAGCTGGCGATCCAAGACTGATTCATTTTTATGAAGGTCAGCTGATCGACCGATTCAGTGGACAGGCGCACCCTGTGATCGGTTACAAAGCCTCCAGCAGCACTGAATGTGCGTTCTGAAAGAATGCAGGATAGGCCAGTAGCTCAATTTACAACATGTAGATGTGAGCGCTATATTCAGTATAATCAGAAAACAGTTGTGGCCCCCAAAAATCTGGTTATTAATGGTGAAGAATGAATGGGGCGGTTGGTTGATATACAACTAATAACATAAATTGACAATCTGGAACTATAATAATAACTGGGTGATCAAAAACAACAGACTCTAAGCTGTTGAAGTCCAAAAAGGAACTGGATTATAGTCCAATGGAAGCAGTTGTAGAAGGCAGCCCTGTTGATAAAGAAGAAGCAGTAGCTCAATTGCATACTGTGCAAGCTCTGGCCAGTGATCCATCTTCAAGACCCAGTAACCCAGAGGAATTTCGGTGGGAAATGTCTCCAAGTCTGATCTTGCCCCTAGGTAATCCTGCACCATGTGAATCAGATGCTGGCGATGGTTGCTGGAACTGATCATACCTTGGGGCTGCGGACTAAATAATTGTCTGAACGCATCGGTCAGATGGCCACCTTCTCCACCGCACCTTCTGTGACTAACCGAAGCCTCAGCAACACATTGTCCAGGAGGACCAGGAAATTGTAACCTCCCAGGCTCTGGAAACGCATTGCACAAACCTTTCTGCAAGGCCTCCGGAAGATGTTTCATCCTCTGCTCCCTGTGCGACGGCAAGATAAGGTCCGCAACCTTACCCTTGTAACGTGGATCAAGGATGGTTGCCAGCCAGTAATCATTCCTCCCATTGATACCGCGAATACGAGGATCCTTCCGCAGGCTTTGCAGGATCAGGGAGGCCATGCAGCATAGGTTTGCTGAGGCATTCGGTCCAGTGTCCTCTGGGTCACTAAGGACGACATGATCCGCAGCCACCTCCACCCAGCCACGTACAAGTCCATGCGTTTCTTCGGACTGTAAATGATCCCTTGAAGACTGCTGCTGATGCTGAGTGCCAGGCTCCACCTCCATGCTTAAACAATCCTCCTCCTCCTCGTCCTCTTCCTGTGTGATCGGCGGGCATGCAGGAACACTGTCTGGATAAAGGGGGCCTTGAGAGGTAAGGAAGTCCTCCTCTTCCTCCCTCTGTTCTGCCTTAAGTGCCCTGTCCATTATTCCACGCAGCATGTGCTCCAACAGGTGGACAACAGGGACAGTGTCATTGATGCATGCACTGTCACTGCTCACCATCCTCGTGGCCTCCTCAAATGGTGACAGGACAGTGCATGCATCCCTGATCATAGTCCACTGGCGTAGGGAAAAAAAACAAGGTCCCCTGACCCTGCCCTGGTGCCATATTCGCATAGGTACTCATTGATGGCCCTCTGCTGCATGTGCAGCCGTTGCAGCATGGCCAAGGTTGAGTTCCACCTGGTGGGCATGTCACAGATTAGGCGGTTCTTGGGCAGGTTAAATTCCTTTTGGAGGTCAGCCAGCCGAGCACTGGCACTATATGACTGGCGGAAATGCACACAGACTTTCCTGGCCTGCCTCAGGACATCCTGTAAGCCCGGGTACCTGCCCAAGAACCGCTGCACCACCAAGTTAAGGACGTGAGCCAAACAGGGCACATGGGTCAGTTGTCCCTGTCAGAGGGCGGAGAGGAGGTTGGTGCTATTGTCGCAAACCACCATACCTTGCCTAAGCTGGCGTGGCATCAACCACCTCTGAACCTGCCCCTGCAGAGATGACAGAATCTCTGCCTCAGTGTGGCTCCTGTCCCCCAAGCACACCAGCTCAAGCACCGCATGGCATCTTTTTGCCTGCGTGCTTGCATAGCCCCTTGAACGCCTATGGAGCACCGCAGGTTCCGAAGACAAATCAGCACAGGAAGAGGCCATGGAGGAAGAAGAAGAGGAGGGGGTGGAGGAGAGAGGTGTGGCAGAATCACCACTAGTAGATTTTTGGAGGCGTGGTGGTGGAACAACCTCCAACACTACTGCACCCTGTCCTGCATCCTTCCCAGCTGCCAGAAGAGTCACCCAGTGCGCGGTGAAAGATAGGTAACGTCCCTGTCCATGCCTGCTGGACCATGAGTCAGTGGTAATATGCACCTTACCGCTGAGCGCCTTGTCCAGCGAGGCCTTCCACATGTCGGTAGAGAGCCGGAATGGCCTTCCCTGAGAAAAAGTGGCGTTTGGGTACCTGCCACTGAGGAACCGCACATTCCACAAACTCACGGAAGGGGGCAGAGTCTACCAACTGAAAAGGCAGCAGTTGTAGTGCTAGTAATTTTGCCAAGCTAGCATTCAACCGCTGGGCATGTGGAAGGCTGGGAGCGAACTTCTTTCGGCGGTGCAGCAACTGTCGCACGGAAATTTGCCTGGTTCTTTGGTATGGGTCTTTTAGGTACACTTGCCAACGAACTGCATGGCAGGTCGAAATATGTATGGTCAAGCATGTGGTGCCCAAGCAGGTGATGTTTTGGCCACGCGAGATATGCTTGAGACATATGTTGCAAATAGCAGCGGTGCGATATAATGCACTCGTCTCAAAAAAGGCCCACACCAAAGAACTTTTGGAATAACACACAGAGACAGCAGCGCCCTGCACATGCGGAGATCTGCTGTGTGATACAATCAGTGTGCTGCCCTTAAGCTGGCCCCTGGAGTGCATCCTGCCTTGTTGGAGATGTGCCTCCTCCTCTCTCCTATCAGGCACCCACGTGGAGTCAGTGATTTCTTCATCCCCTCCCTCCTTATTACTGGAGCAAACCTGACAGTATGCTGCAGCTGGGGGAACATGACTGCCAGATTGCTGTCCTTCTTGGGCACCCCCTCTCTCTGGGCTCACGGTACTGCCTTCCTCTAGCTGGGTACCATCATTAGAACCTTCAAAATGCTGGGCATCCTCCTGGAGCATGTACCCAACACTGTGGTCAAACAGTTCGGGGGACTCCTCAGGAAGACATGGTGGAGCTAGGGAAGGAGTGACTGATGCCATTGAGCTGAGGGAAGAGGCCGCGTTGGCAGTTGCTTTGCCAGACAAAGTACCCCGAGCCTGGGTGAGAGAGGATGAGGAGGATGAGGACGGCTTTGTAATCCAGTCTACCAAGTCTTCCGCATGTTGTGGCTCAACACGGCCAGCTGCCAAAAGAAATGACAAGCCTGTCACCACGGCCACGTGCTGATGAGGATGCACCATCTCCATGACCAGCACTGTTGCCTCTAGACACAGAGCCTGCTTGCCCTATTTTATTGGCTTGTGACTGTCTGCCTCTCCTTGTTGGCCTTCCAGACATACTAATGGCCTGCATTGAGATGTAGCTGCACAAAGCTGGGATGTATATATATATATATATATATATATATATACACATATATATATATATATATATATATATATATATATATATATATATACATATATATATATACATATATATATATACATATATATATATACATATATATATATATATATATATATATATATATATATATATATATATATATATATATATATATATATATATATATATATATATATACATATATATATATATATATATATATATATATATATATATATATATATATATATATATATATATATATATACATACATATATATATATATATATACATATATATATATATATATATATATATATATATATATATATACATATATATAGATATATACATATATATAGATATATATATATATCTATAGATATATAGATATATCTATAGATATATATATACCGATTATACTGCAGCTAGCAGAATCAACTGCCTGCCTGTAGTATTATTAATATGAGAACACCAGCAATTATCTTCAGGTAGCTTTAGGTGCACACTGTGCAGAGGACACAGTACACTAACTGTAAATACTGCAGATGCCTGTCTGTGGTATTAATAGGATCAGAACAACAGCAATTGTCTTCAGGTAGCTTCAGGTGCACACTGTGCAGAGGACGCACTACACTAGCTATAAATACTGCAGCTGCCTGCCTGTGGTACTAAAAGGATCAGAAGAACACCACCAATTTTCTTCAGGTAGCTTTAGGTGCACACTGTGCAGAGGACACAGTACACTTATTCCCCGTACACATGGTCAGACTTTCCGATGGAAAATGTGCGATCTGAGCTTGTTGTCGGAAATTCTGACCATGTGTGGCCTCCATCTGACATTTTCCATCGGATTTTCCGACACACAAAGTTTGAGAGCAGGCTATAAAATTTTCCAACAACAAAACCCGATCGCATCAATTCCGACCGTGTGTGGCCAATTCCAACGCACAAAGTGCCATGCATGCTCAGAAGAAATTCAGAGACGGAACAGCTTGGTCTGGTAAAATTAGCGTTCGGAATGGATATAGCACTTTCGTCAGGCTGCAATGTTTAAAATTGTTTAATACAGCGCACTCTGTTCTTCTTTATAATGCTAGAAGAATGAAGTATTTTTGCTGCTCATATTCACACAGACTTCTCACAAACTTCTTTCTTTATTATTTATCGTGATTTCATCAATATATTTAGATTTGTCACATCGGAAAAAAATATATATATATATTTTTTTGGTTTGTATTGTTTTCAATAGAGGAAGGAACTGCTGCGCCAACCAAAACAAACCAAGTATGTATGGAATACAAAATGTAGTAAAAACGATAAGCTGCCAACACCACCAATTAGACTAATTGTGACAATAGATATAAGAAAAAAAGTGTAGCGCTGTGATGTGTCAATAAAAAACATTAACATTAAAGTGTACTGATTGACCAGTAGTGTATATCCCAAAAATTAAATAATATTGAAACAAATAAACAAAAAGCAGTAAAGCAGTAGAAATTCCAAAATGTGCAAAGAGAACCACTCTTGTTTAAAACCTTTGAAATATGACAATATAAAGGGTGTGTATTACACAGATTGAACCCGACCCCCTAAAGCCAACAACAGGCAGATAGGGATGGGAACAAGTGATAAGTCCCTGAAGTGAGAGAAGTTCTTATATTCAGGTAGAGACTTCTTAAAGCATAGATCCAGATCACATAGAAATGGTTGTTACTGATGGACTCCTCCACTGATCAGCCTGATGCAAAGAGTAATAAAAATGCCCTTACCAGACGCGGTGGACTCACAAGCCATACAGCGGTGAGTCGTACGAGCTTGAACCGTGTAGCACGGTAAGGTTATAGCTGTTCCTGGTCTGCAACCGGATGGACTTAAGAAGGACTCCAATCTCAAGCAGTCTCTCGGTTCGTCCTCCAGCGCTCTATTGGGTCTCAGGTAGTTGGAGATAAGGAGAAAGTGGACGAAAGGAAGCTCCACATAGTGTAAATCCAATCAGGAGATTTATTATATAAAAAATCTTTTCCAACGAAAAAATTCCAAATAAAAACCAATATTTCATAAAAACGTAATTAGCGCAGTAGACAGATGGTAAAGGTAGCGTCCTACACCCGACGCGTTTCGTCTGAGAAGACATCAACTGGGGTACTCAGAGACGGAACAGCTTGGTCTGGTAAAATTAGCGTTCGGAATGGATATAGCACTTTCGTCAGGCTGCAATGTTTAAAATTGTTTAATACAGCGCACTCTGTTCTTCTTTATAATGCTAGAAGAATGAAGTATTTTTGCTGCTCATATTCACACAGACTTCTCACAAACTTCTTTCTTTATTATTTATCTTGATTTCATCAATATATTTAGATTTGTCACATCGGAAAAAAATATATATATATATTTTTTTGGTTTGTATTGTTTTCAAGCCTGATCTTGTTGTTATTTTTTTTTTTTTTTGATCCTGAATATTTTTGTGTGTGTTCTGTGTGTTAAGTTACCACAACACCATTATTATCTGGTATTATTTAATCTCAAGAAGATTGGCTGTTGGTGTCTCTTGTTAATTTCACATTGTATTTTTGAAATGTACCTGCCTCCTCACAAACAAACTGTCCTTTTTGAAGGAAAACACACATAGGCAAGTAGACTTGAAACAAAAATTCCTTTATTAAGGGCTCAGAACCAAACAAAGAGGGAGGCAACGCTGGAGAAACAGCAGAATTTGGTGAAGCCGTTTGGCCCCCAGGGCACACATCAATTATTTCATGGCAAAATTGGTGGCCTGAGGAGTCCATATCTAAGGGAGTGCAGTCTGGTCCAGAAGTCCCAGAGATCATGAAAGCAGCAAATGACATCTGTGTCCCCAGGCTGTGGTCATACAAGAGCCTGCATCTTTTGTCAGACCAGACTGAACCCAGGTCATCACTCTCTGGTCTTCCTTCCACGCTTCCTTCCATGCTGTGGCTGTGGTGGTGAAGTTGTGGCAGGAGGAGGAGGAGGAGGAGAAGGAGGAGGATGGTCCAACTCACTCAGATGGGTATTGGGTGTGATTTCGCCCCTCACCCCCTTAGTTAAGACTTTATAAAGAAGGTCGTCACACAGGAGGCGTTGGCCCTCCTGCATGTCCTACAATTTTGTGGCAGCCATGCAGTCAAAGGCCTCTTCAGGAGTGGGGGTGGCTCTGAGGGACGCAGAAGCCTCCTGAATCAGTCTGAGTGCTGAATCCTGCATGTGACTCCCCTTCCTGGGTCTTTTGTTTGGAAGGCGGAGGGGAGGAACCTGCAATTCTGTCAGGCTCCTACTGGGCCCAGGCTTCTCCTGGCTACCACTAACCCCCGCCTCCTCCTGGCTGCCACATTCCACAGCCTCCTCCTGTGTGGTACATTCCACAGCCTCGTCCTGGCTGAGGTCTTCCTGTGTATGAAAAAGGGACATAGTTTTAGTTTTTTCTTCATCAATCACACACAATTTTCACCTCATGATTGTTGCAAATTGAATGTTAACATATACTGTATAACAGATGATCATTCTGACCCGGCATTTTTCATTCTTCTCCCAATTATTTTTGCCCACTACTGTCTATTGATATGTAAAACACTTTATTAAATCAGCAATTAGTGATCAATAATAACATGTAGTAAACATCATTTATTTATTGACCAGAAATCTGTAGAACAATGCTATACCTGGCTCCAGCTGGGCTCCTCCACTTCTTCCTGGCTGGAAGTCCCAGGTTGGACATCAGAAGCCTCAGCTGTAGTGGAAGGAAGAGTGGAAGGAAGGGTTGAGAGGGATTCCCTGACTTCAGTCTGGTCTGACAGAAATCGCAGTCTCTCATAGTACCACAGCCTGTGGACATAAACGTCATCTGCTGCAGCTCCGGATCTCTGGGAATCTGTGACCTTCTTGCGCTCCCTAAGATAAGTGCTCCTCAGGCCACCAATTTTGGCTTTTAAATAGGGGATGGTTGCCGTGGGGACCACCGGCTTCACCAACTCCAGCAGTTTCTCCAGCGCTGTCTGCTTCTTTTGTTTATGATTATAATGTGGATATTTCACCTGCCACAGACAGGGCAGCTCCGTGTACTTGTCTATGAACAGGAGGAGGAAGTTGTGGTCATTGAAGCCATCCATTTTATCTGCAAGACACAAGACAAGACAAACCCTAATGTCAGGCGAAACTCTCCAAATCTTGTTACAATATAGGCCCCAATCTAGAAGCAGTATAGGCCCAAGTTTAGATCTTACCTTCGTTATCACGATCGGCGCCTCCGATACTCCTTCCTCCGCTCACAGATCGTACGTACTACGCACGCGTGTTACACTTTATATACACTGCGCATGCGTGAAACTCCGCCCGCCCCTGATGTTCTTTCTAGTCTATTCCCCGCCCCTTCTCGTTCGGCGCAGTGGGGGAAGAGCACATGGCAGAGACACAGCAGGTGCTTGCTAATTACAGCAACGAGGAGGAGGAGGAAAGCCCAGAACCTGAAACGTCCCAATCCCGGAGGAGAAGATTTAAGGCATCAAATATGGCCTTTGGGGAGATGTTGGAGATGGTCGACATCCTGAAGAAGGCCGACTATGATGGGAAGTATGGACCTTACCCCAACCCCAATGTCAGAAAGGCTAAGATCATGGCGAAAGTAGTCAAGAGTCTGCACCAGAATTTTGGGGTACGACGATCCAAGGATCAGCTCAGGAAGCGGTGGTCGGAACTGAAATTAAGGGAGCACGAGCAGTACAGAAGGATCAGGAGAGTGCTGCAAAAAAGTAAGTAGTTGTGCTGTGTTCCTATTCTTTATTTTTATTACGTTCGTGCTGCTCCATGTGCTTTTCTTAACTGTTGTACAGTTTAAAATGGCAACGTTCATGTTCATGGACACATTATTCGTTCGTATGGAACATTGTTCGTTCGGCCTAGAAAACACCATTTTTTTGGCCATATGCATTTGAACAGATTTTTTATGGCCTACTTCTCTTAAAATAATTTGGTTGTATAGATGGGTTTGTAAATAGAATGAAATGCAAACTAGATTCTGGGTAAGGAGAGGACACTCAGCAGCAGTTTTCACATCTGGACGCTGGAGCACTAGTGTGGGACACAAGAACACCCTTTTTTTTAGGGGGCCCCCACAGGTGCTCCAGTGTGTACTATAGGGGTGACTCCATCTGTGAAGCTTGTGTATTCAAGCTTGACAAAGGACAAAAAAATTCTTAATCTTGGAACCAAAATAGACAATTGTACCCCACTTCCAAGCAATGTTTCATATTCCTATTTCTGCCATCAAATATCTGTGTGCTAAGTATACCTTTTTTTTTTACATAAGGGATAAAAGACTCGAAGGACACCCCTCATCCGAGGAGACAACAGACTCCCCACCTCAGGAAGAAGTGGAGACCCACCAAACACAACAGGAGGAGGAGGAGGAAGGAGATGTGGTGGAAATTGTCACCACAACAGGTGAGTGTCTGCGACCACAGGCTCAGGTAAGAGATGGATGCAGGCATATTTATAATACATTGTGTGTTTTTGTTTCTATCTTTTTAGGTGATCATGATGTTGTGGATCCAGATCATTTCACCTCTAAAAGTGCACAGATCCTGATCGGGGAGATCATGGGGTGTAATAGGGACTTGGAAAACATCCAGAAAAACATCAATGATGTTCAAAAAAAAATGAAGAACATCATTGATGTTTTAGGGAGAGTTTAAAACCCCTCCAAATCCCTTCCCTTTTTTGTGCTTTTTGGGCTCTAAAAGTTTCAAACATTTTTTGACATATTCTTGAAAAGACAAATTTTGAAGATGCACACAGTGTGTCAACATGTGCTATCTGCCATCATGGGAGAACAATGGATGCGTTTTGGGGGTGCAACCCTTTCCTCAATAACAAAGTAGATGGGAGGAAGGGGTTACACCCCCAAAACACGTCCCTTGATCCCCCTTGATGGCAGCTAGCACATGTTGACATTCACCAATTTGTGTGCATCTTCAAAATTTGGCTTTTCCAGGGGTGACTTCACCCCATCTGAACGCAATATCAAACACAGTTTATAAATACTCATGTCTGATATTGCCTTCAATTTCTTGAAAAGTTGAAGTTCAAGATTGGTGTCTTTCTTGTTGGTTTTAAATATGCCTGTTTTATCTTAAATGGACATTTCTACTTTTAGTAATGTGACCCCAAAAATTGTTATACAACAAACATGTTGGTTTGTTTTAAAAAACCTTTTATAAATGCACATGTTATTGTGCTGGTATTAAAAAGATTGATACTCAAGAATGTGTGGATTATTGTTTGAACGCTCCAAAAATTTTGGTGTGCTCAAATTGGTGTTTTCTGTGACAATGGGGGTTATTTCCTAAGGGAAAATCCACTTTGCACTACAAGTGCAGTTTCAAGTGCACTTGTAGTGCAAAGTGTCTTTGCCTTTAGTAAATAACACCCAACAGTGCTTTGTAATGTTACACAATCACGCCATTTTCAGAACTCACCACATTTCTGTCAGGGTCAGTTAAAAGAAACACAAGCAGTAAATGTCACCAAAGATTTTAGTAGTTCAAATGATTTTTTATTTTAAAAATGTTTCAGACATTGTCTGGCATATTGATGGCCCCTCTACCCGCAAAGTAATCAAGGT
The DNA here is from genome assembly GCA_037952835.1 of Lithobates septentrionalis. Lineage (NCBI taxonomy): Eukaryota > Metazoa > Chordata > Amphibia > Anura > Ranidae > Lithobates > Lithobates septentrionalis. Next base: position 13,777,743 of record JBBDGP010000082.1, on the reverse strand, counting down.
ATCTTAGAAGGACCTCACGGGCACTTAGGGGGGGCAAGCCAGGCCGGGCACTTTCAAGCGCCATCAGGGTTGGATCATTATGAATTCCGGCCTCAGGCCCAACTGAGCCAGCATAGTTGGCAGAATTTTGCCGTAAATAGTTGTGTAGAACACAGCACGCCAGGATAGTATGATTCAGTTTGTACTCCGCCATGTGTATGGGTGTAAGAAATAAGCAGAACCGGCTGGCCATGATTCCAAACATGTTCTCCACCACTCTTCTGGCTCTGGCCAGCCGGTAATTAAAAACCCTCTGGTCCGGGGTGAGGGTCCTCTTCGGGAATGGCCGCATAAGATGGTCCCCTAGCGCAAACGCTTCTTCAGCAACGAAGATGAATGGGAGTCCATCTGGGCGATGACTCCACCATCGGACATCTGGCCATTCTTCCCCATGTCCACATACAGGAACTCTTAAGTAGCCGACACCACCACCAACATCACAATACTATTGAACCCCTTATAATTATAATAGTATGACCCCGAGTTGGGTAGTGGGATGATGTGGACATGTTTCCCATCAATTGCCCCTCCGCAGTTAGGAAAGTCCCACCACTGGGCAAAGTGGGAGGCCACAGTCTGCCATTCCTGTGGGTTGGAAGGAAACTGTGGAGTCAAACAAGAAAAAAAAAACATTTTGTACCTAAACATGGAAAGCAGATTAGACACAGACATTCTTGGCCAACATCAGTATAACATTTATTTTAGGGAGTTTGGAAAGACCAAGGTATAAGGTCCACCTATTCCCTCTCCCCCCCACCCTCTCATGGGCCATTTCTAACATTTTAGGGGGGGCTCTTGGACAGGTAACCCTCTCCACTTCATTGAGAGATGAATGCCTAAATAATGTGTATTACTTTGGCCAGCCCCTCCTTACTTACACTATTGACAACCGACTGGACAGGTAAGAAGTGTCATAATACAAAGATATAAATACACACTGTACACATTTTAGCACATTTGGACATTCTGCTATTACCTATCAAGAAAATAATAGTATACAAAAACTTGAAACAGTACCATTTAAAAGTATACAGGCAGGCCCTTGCACTACATGCTTTGGGGAATTCATCCATACATCTGACCACAAAAGAGATGGGTATAGTGTGTATGGGTTTGGCAAAGTCAGCAGATAGATGATTGAGGATAGATAGAGAATTGGTATCAGCTGACTTAGCAGTTGGGGGGAGGGAGAGTTCCAAATGATTTGGGGACCCAAAAAATAAAGCCTCTGCCACTCTGCCTGAATTTAAAGCACAAATCACATTTTTACACATTTTAGGGGGTATTTAGGGTAAAGCACTACCATGGAGCTGACAAAATACATTGTTAAGTGACTACATGAGGTGAATATAGGGCCAGGAGAGCATGCTGGGGAGGTAAGTGAAGGCAAATATGTATTAAGGACAAAAAAAAATTACATAAAAATCCAGCATGCATGAGGACAAAGGGGACATTCACAGCATATTACAATAATGGTAATTAGGGAATGAGGAAAGAAATACAATATATTATCAAACATTAAATAAAATTATTTAAAATTTAAAATTTAAAATTAAAGGATAAATCTTACCTTAATATACTCCTTCTGCAGGACCTGGATGATGGCAGAACAGGTCTCTGGGATAATGATCCCCAGAGCCTGGGGGGAGATGCCTGTCGAGAACATGAGGTCTTGCAGGCTTCTCCCCGTCGCCTAGTACCTCAGGGTAGTGATGAGCCTCTGCTCCGGAATGATGGCTTGCTCTTGCAGGTATCCTGCCTGCTAATATAGGGGGTCAGCAAAGCCAACAAATGGTAAAATACGGGGTCCGTCATCCGGGGAAAGTTCCTGAAATCGTCAGGATTATTCTCACGGATCTCACGGAGCAAAGGCATATGACAGAACTGGTCACGCTGGAGCAACCAATTCTTGGTCCATGAACTCCTCCCCACCCTGTTCATGGACTGGATTTGTGTCAAGGTAAGGACCCCAACACCAAGCCCCCACACAGCACAAACTCTACGAGGAGTATGTATACGCAACATGGCTAGAAAACGGTCGGCTGCTCACAACGAAGTAACAGAACGCACTGAAGAACAGCAAGGCCTGTGAAGAGCGACCTGAAAAACAGCAACGAGCAGACAAGATCGCACAGAAAATTCCAATACGAACTGACTGCACGCACTGAAGAGCAGATACAAACCCACAAGCACAAACTGAACAGCAGAAAACGATCTGAAAACCACGAGTCTGAAAAAGCGCAAATCGTCTATCACCAAACTTTTACTAACATGAGATTCGCAAAAGGAGCCCAAAGGGTGCCGCGCTTGGTTCTGAACTGGCCTTTTCTAGTCTCGTCGTACGTGGTGTATGTCACCGCGTTCTTGGCGATCGGAAATTCCGACAACTTTGTGCGACCGTGTGTATGCAAAACAAGTTTGAGCCAACATCCGTCGGAAAAAATCCATGGATTTTGTTGTCGAAATGTCCGATCAATGTCCGACCGCGTCTACGGGGCATAACTGTAAATACTGCAGCTGCCTGCCTGTGGTATTAATGAGATAAGAACAACGGCAATTGTTTTCAGGTAGCTTTATGTGCACACTGTGCAGAGGACACAGTACACTAACTGTAAATACTGCAGCTGTCTGCCTGTGGTATTAATAGGATCAGAACAACAGCAATTGTCTTCAGGTAGGTTCAGGTGCACACTGTGCAGAGGACGCACTACACTAACTGTAAATACTGCAGCTGCCTGCCTGTGGTATTAATAGGATCAGAAGAACACCACCAATTGTCTTCAGGTAGCTTTTAAGTGCACACTGTGCAGAGGACGCACTACACTAACTGTAAATACTGCAGCTGCCTGCCTGTGGTACTAATAGGATCACAACAACAGCAATTGTCTTCAGGTAGCTTTAGGTGCACACTGTGCAAGGGACACAGTACACTAACTGTAAATACTGCAGCTGCCTGCCTGTGGCATTAATAGGATCAGAACAACAGCAATTGGAAGGAGAAGGAGGGAGGATGCTGACGTGACACGTCAGAGCGTGGGGAGGGGCCTGCCGACGGGGCTGGTGTGTGGGAGCTGAGGAGGGATGGTCGGACTGAGCGGTGAGGACGTAGTGCAGGGTGAGAGCCTGCAGAGGGTTTGACAGAGGAAGCCCTGGGACAGACCACCTCACTCTGCATTACTTCAGAGCTACTAGAGCCGCTGGGAGAAGATGGAGGCTAATGATCCCTCCGTGTGGGAAGCTTGTCCCTGTGTAGCTGGGAGAACGTCTCTCCCCTTGTGAGATCCCCCCCCTGCAGCCCCTCTCACTCCCCATAAGCCATCCGGAGCTGATATCAGCCCGAGTAAAGACAAGTGAAGATAAGAAGAGAAACGGAGGAAGAGGGGGTGAACAGCCTATGTCTTAAGTGAACTTGGACACCCTGACACGGAGCAATTATCAGCTGAGCACAGCAGCCTGCAGATAACAAGTTTTCTCCCTAGAACAGCATGGAAGGTACGGAGATAAGATAATGACTCATCTCAAGGTATGAAAATTAACCCTCTCTTAGCTCAAAGAACTGCAGTATTAATCTTTTGAAAGTTATTAAGTCTATTTAAAGCTATTCAGAGACTCCACAAGAGACTGCCTCAGATAAATGATCCCCACTAACTGTTTGGTACATTGGTATGGCACTCTAAATTTTTTTTTTTCCCTGAGTGTGTATCTGCCTCTCTACCTGTGTTAGGCAAGTTAAAAGAGACTGGGATGGACATTGTGATGGAAACTCACTAATCACTTCTAAATATAACACTCGCTAGCTTTCTTTGATAGATCCTTTAACAAGATCATACTACTACAACAGCGTTGCCCCCCTGGTTAATAGGGGGCCTAGGGGGAAAACCTGCCACTCGAGCCCCCCTGATTAAACGCAAGTCGCAGTGCGGGGTAAATAAAGAGGTGGGGGTATAAGATAAAGGAGGTAATATGAGAGGTCGATCACAAAAAGCAGCTGAACCCAAGACCCCAAGAGAAAGCCTAAATTCTAGCACAATACAGAAATAACTTAAAGACATTAGCACAAAGAGCCCAGGACTGGATAAGAAACAAACGGGGACGAAAGAGAAAAAGAAAAAACTGGCGAAACAAAAGGGGGAAACGGGGGAGACTATCAGGGACGACCCGGAACAGCTCAGAGTGCTTGAACGCAGTATGATGGAGGAGCAGAGAAATTTTGCGTTAATACCCACCAAGCTTGAAATGTTTTCCAAGTTAGAAAACTCTATAAAGTCAGAGATACTGAATGTACGTACTGATATGGGCCACCTGCTGCAAAGAGTCAAGGAGGCAGAAGAAGCATCAGGAATTCAGGCTAAAGAAATACTAGATTTAAAGTCGCAGATGAAGAAGATGCAGAGCGATTATTGCACCCTGTTATACAAAGTTGAAGAGCAGAAAAATCAGAGGCGTCTCCAAAATCTGCGGATTAGATCTTTACCTGAACAAATGAATGAAGATCTGACGATCAAAATGAAAAAAGTCTTTAACCCAATCCTGGGTAGAAATGAAGAAGAGGTACTAAAGATCGACAGAGTACATAGAATCAGAAAGCCCCCAAATTTGAGGAAGGAGGTACCTAGAGATGTAATCATTAAATTCCACTCATATGAAGAAAAAGAAAAGATCTGGAAGGGTCTTCGGGGGGCCTCCCCAGTATGTTTTGAGAATACGGAATTACAAATTTTTTCGGATCTATCAGCTGGGACTCTGGCGTGGAGAAGACAGTTAAGACCGCTGCTTGATCAATTAAGAAAGTCCAACATAAAGTACAGTTGGGGATTCCCCTCTTCCCTAGGAGTTATGAAAGAAGGAAGATTGATTAGACTGAGGCCCCTTGAAAACCTACAGGACTTCTGTGAAAAGTTGGGCATTCCAGTTCCGGACATCCCTAGCTAAAAGAAAAAGGGACTCAGTGTTTTTTTTTTTTTTAACTACAGAGGAGAATGTCTCGGACTGGGGGGGTTTATTGGTATAGGGCTTGTATTTCTCTCAGTTCTTAATAATCACTATGGCTTGGGGAGGGGGGTGGGGTATGGTGGGTGGGGGTGGGGCTGGACTAATACTGGCAAAATGTGATGCAGGTGTGGGGGGTTACGGGGTAGGACGATGTGTGGTTCGGAATGCCCGCCCCGGCCCCTTCCCCCCCACCGCCCTGCTTGTTGCGGGGTGGGGGGGCACTGGTTTCCGCTGACAGAGCCACACCCAGGGTATGGAAGCGTGTGGCATGGGATCAGCTGAGATCCACGTTGTCTGGCGCAGGGCCGGACCTAGGCCGGAGAGAGTGGGAGGTGACTGGGGGGGCTGTTGGGGGGGTGGGGGAGGGTTTGTGGAGGGGGTTTTTTGGGGGGGCGGGGGAGGGCATGGGGAGGAGGAGGGTGGGCAAGTATCCTGCTGGGATGTGAACAAATTTCCTTAGTAAAGCTGGTGGTGGTAGGTAGACAAAACCCCCCAATAGATTGGAAAAAATTATGGAGTTAAACTTTTTTTCTTATAATGTGAAGGGCCTGAATTCCCCGGTGAAGAGGCACAACGTGTTAAAAGAGTTGCATCATTATAGAGCGGATGTGGTATTCCTCCAGGAGACTCACCTTGCCCTGGATACAAATATTAGGTTATACTCCTCTGCTCTACCGGTCTGGTATTATAGTGATTCTCCCATAAGGAGAGCTAAGGGGGTTGCAATTGGTTTCTCAAGGTCGGTTAATTTCACCCTAATTAACAGATTAGCGGACCCGGAGGGACGTTTTCTGTTTCTGAAGGGTAAGCTGGGCGGTAAAGTAATGACTCTAGCTAATGTGTATTGCCCGAACAAAAACCCGACTGTTTTCTTGAAGCAGGTGTTGGACAATTTGATGGAGTTAAAAACAGGGGAGGTAGTTCTGGCAGGAGACTTTAATTTTTGTCTTAATCCTGTTCTGGATAGTGCGTCCCGGGCACAGGGGACAAGCAGGGTTCAACTAAAGAAAATTAGGAGTAAGCTGCACCAATGCCACATTATGGATGTGTGGAGAGTGCAGCATGCAAAGGTAAATGACTACACCTTCTTCTCCCCTGTGCACGGGACATACTCGAGATTAGACTACATCATGGCTGATCAAAGTTTATTGTATTTGGTGGAGGAAACCAGAATAGGGATTACCACGCTTTCGGACCATGCACCGATTTCAATGAGGATCAGGCTACCGGGGCCCCATCGACAACCATTCTCATGGAAATTAAATGAAAGTTTACTAAAAGATGAAAAAACAGCAGAATTAGTACAAAAAGAGATAGAATTTTTTTTAAGGCTAATGAAAGGGGCGAAATACCATCCTCTATGCCGTGGGAGGCCTTTAAGGCATATATTAGAGGGATCCTTATAACCATTGGGGCAAAGGAAAAAAAGAGAGATCAAAAAGAAGGGAGCAACTTATAGAGGAAATACATTCACTGGAACAAGAACATAAAAAACATAAGGGACACCATCGGGAAAGCTTCCACCAGCTGACCATCAAAAGGGAGGAGTTAAGGGATTGTCTGGAACAGGATTCGAGGAGGACATTAAATAAAAGAACAAGAGACAGATATTTTTGGGGAAACAAGTCAAGTAAGCACCTTGCAAGGTTATTAAAAAGTAAGAGAGACCCGAACTTCATCGAAAGAATCCAAAATAAAAAGGGTGAGACAGTATTCACAACTAAAGGTATAGCAGAAGAGTTCAGGAAATATTATGAGGCACTCTATGCAGTAGGTCAAAAGGGACACCCTGAGCAGACAAAGGGTAGGAGGGTCGAGGAATTCCTAAGTGAAGCAGGGCTGACAAGGCTGGCGGAAGGAGACAGGACAGACATGGATAGACCCATAACTGAAGCAGAAATTTACTCCGCATTAATCACTTTAAGACCAGCCTCGTTTTGGATTTTAGGTGTTTACATGTTTAAAACAGGTTTTTCTGCTAGAAAATTACTTAGAACCCCCAAACATTATATATGGTTTTTCTTCTAACACCCTAGAGAATACAATGGCAGTCATTGCAATACTTTTTTTTGCACCGTATTTGCGCAGCGGTCTTATAAGCGCACTTTTTTTGGAAAAAATTCACTTTTTTGAATAAAAAAATAAAACAACAGTAAAGTTATCCCAATTTTTTTTTATATTGTGAAATATAATGTTACACCGAGTAAATTGATACCCAACATGTCATGCTTGAAAATTGCGCCCGCTCGTGGAATGGCGTCAAACTTTTACCCTCAAAAATCTCCATAGGCGACGTTTAAAAAATTCTACAGATTGCATATTTTGCGCTACAGAGGAAGTCTAGGGCTAGAATTATTGATCTCGCTCTACCGGTCGCGGCGATACCTCACATGTGTGGTTTGACCACCGTTTTCATATGCGGGCGCTACTCGCGTATGCGTTCGCTTCTGCGCGCGAGCTCGTCGAGACAGGGGGGTTTTAAATTTTTTTTTTTCTATTTTTATTATTTATTTTACAATATTTTATTTATTTTTACACTTTAAAAAAAAAAAAAAATTGTGTCACTTTTATTTCTATTACAAGGAATGTAAACATCCCTTGTAATAGAAAAAAGCATGGCAGGACCTCTTAAATATGAGATCTGGGGTCAAAAAGACCTCAGATCTCATATTTACACTAAAATGAAATAAAAAAAAAAAAAAAAAAAAGTCATTTGTAAAAATGACATTTGAAAAAATATGCCTTTAAGAGGCGTGGACGGAAGTGACGTTTTGACGTCGCTTCCGCCCAGCAGTGTCATGGAGACGAGTGAGCGCCATCTTGGGCTCACTTGTCTTCAGACACACCACGGGAGTGGACGCGATCGCCTCCGCCGCTACCGACGGCTCCGGTAAGCGGCGGAGGGCACCGGATCGCGGCGGGAGGGGGGGGCCCTCTCCCGCCACCGATAAAAGCGATCTTGCGGCGAATCCGCCGCAGGGACCACTTTTATCTGAAAGCCGGCCGCCGCACGAAAACGGGGATACCGGGGTTATGGCAGCTAGCTGCTGCCATAACAACGATATCCCCGTTCAAACTTAGGACGTACATCGGCGTGCGGCGGTCGGGAAGTGGTTAATGGATTCTCCAGCAGGAAAGAGCCCGGGCCCAGATGGGTTTACTACCTTTTTTTAAAATAAATATAAAGAAACCTTGGTGCCAAAGCTCTGCCATTTCTGGAATGATCTAGGTACCAAAAGTGTGATGGGGAGGATTCCTTGTCCGCAACTATTACCCTGATACTAAAAGAGGGAAAAAATAATATGTTGTGCTCCAGCTATAGGCCTATTGCCCTCCTAATCGCGGATACTAAATTATATGCTAAGGTCTTGGTGGGCAGGCTGAAGGACAAAATGACGACTCTGGTACACCCAGACCAAGTGGGGTTTGTCCCAGGTAGAGAGGGGAGGGACAATGGAGTTCGCTCGCTTCTCCTCCTAGAGTCTACCAAGTCTGGTGGGTCCCCAGCTCTATTCCTGTCAATGGATGCTGAAAAAGCGTCCGACAGGGTAGACTTGGGACTCATGATTAAAACATTGGAATATTTGGGAGTTGGCCCAAGATTTATTGCTTGGGTCAGAATGTTGTATAATCACCCGCCAACATCCGTTAAGGTTAACGGGGTCCTCTCAAGGCCATTTAAGATGGAGAATGGAACTAGACAAGGGTGTCCATTGTCTCCCCTATTATTCATCTTAACCTTGGAACCCCTGCTGGCGACTATCCGAAAAAACCCAGACTGTAGTGGGATAAGGATAGGAACAGAGGAACATAAATTAGCGGCGTATGCCGATGATGGCCTTTTCTATATTACGAATCCCCGGATATCGATTCCAAACTTGCTGCAGATTTTAAAAAGATATGGTGACATCTCAATTTTTTTTTCTTTTTTTTTTTTTTGCTACTTCAGCGTTTACAATGAGAGGGTTTAAATCACCATATATGGGTCATTCTTTCCATCTCGATGGCGTCACATCATAGTAGCAAGATATAATATTCTTGTTTTCCATTTTAAGAAATCTTTATTTTTGACACACTCAACAAGAAAAAAAAAGTAAGCCCTCCACTGCCCCTGAACCCAATTAACATTTTAAATACCCGTATCCCGCCTCCCCTCCCCCCCAACTTACCCCCCCTGTCCCGCAGTCATGCTTCCACTAATACATGCATTCTTTATATAAACTTCTCTGCAAACTTCCCAGTTTTTTTAAAGGATAGCCATTTCGCCCATTTTGTTCCCTCCCGATCTTTATCTATCTCCATCGAAGAGTCTTCAGCATCACCTGCCTCTAAGGTATAAATTTCATTAACCCTAATTAGCCAATCACGAATGCTTGGGCCTTCCAACTCTTGCCATTTTTTTGGTATTAAACTTTTTGCCGCATTTAGGAGAACTGGAGTTAGAGAGGCGTTATACTTGCCAGTCTGACCTTCGGTCCCATGGAACAAGCATACCCAAGGGTCTTCCCTGATCTCAGTACCCGTTATCTCTTGTATTGTCTTAAGTACCTCCTGCCAGAATCTTTTAATAATTGGGCATTCCCACCAAAGGTGGGCCATTGTTTCCCTGGTGGAACATCCCCTCCAACAGTTTCCAGAGGTTTCTGGTTGCATCTTATTCACTCTATCTGGCGTCATGTACCATCTGGCCAGGCACTTAAAATTAGACTCCATCGTTCTCACATCTACTGCCGATTTATGTGTTGCATTAAAAATAATCTCCCAAATCACCTCACTAGGTATAGAGCCCAGCTCGGATTCCCATTTATTACAATATAGCGGTTTCGCACCTTCCCCCTCATCCCGCACTATTTTATATAATTCTTTAGTTTTCTTTGTGATTCTGCTCTTCAAAAACTCTTTCTCCATAGGTCTAAGATTCTCTTTATCTCTAATTGGGCCGGGGAGGCTTTTAATAAAGATCGCAAGCTGATTATACCGCCATATGTCAATATTCATTAGGTCCTTGAGTAAGGTTAACCTTCCTGAAAAGTGACAATTTTACCATTTTTTGTAATATCCAACAATTGTGTCTCATGCTTTCTTATCCAGTTCCCTCCCACTTCCCTCAACCCAGGCGGAAAAAACTCATTTTCCTTTAAATAAATAAGTGGTGAATTAAATTCCCATACCTTTTGTTTGTGTAGCTGATCCCAAGTCCTAAAAGTGTAACGTGTTATAATGTGTGCATTCGGACCTAATTTCCTGAATTGTGGTGGATTCCAAATTAGTTGGTGTATTTTTGCATTGCTCATATCTCTTTCTAATTTCACCCATCTTTTTTCTATCGGTTCCTTACCCCATTCTAACATTCGTGATAGTACTATCGCTCTGTGGTATTTATTAAAGTCTGGAAGAGCCAGACCACCCTGTGTTTTATCCCTACTCAGGACCTTATAGGCAATCCGTGGCTTCTTATTCTTCCATATAAATTTGGAAATAATATTGTTCGGGGCCCTGAAAAAGGACTGTGCTAGCGGGACTGGGAGTAACTGCATTTTATAAAAAATCTTCGGAGCCAGGGTCATCTTGACGGTATTGGCTCGACCCAGCCAGGAAATCGGGAGATGCATACTTTTTCTTGTTTCCTGCTTAATCTCATCAAGGAGGGGTATAAAGTTTAAGCGGTATAATTTCTTAAGAGAGTTTGCTAATGCTATTCCTAGGTAACCTATTTTTTTACACCACGGGAATTGTAAATTTTCCTTGAGTTTAATTACCTCTCGTCCATCAATATTGATGTTTAGAGCCGCCGATTTACTAAGGTTGACCTTGTAATTTGAGAGCTCCCCATATCTCCTCAAAGTAGGCAGAAGATTAGGGAGTGAGATCCTTGGATTAACGATGTAAAACAATACATCATCGGCGAACGCCGAGAGCTTGTGTGTATCTCCCTCCACCACGCATCCGCATATATCCGGATTTTTCCGGATCACCGCTAGTAGGGGTTCCAGAGTTAGGACAAACAAAAGAGGGGACAGGGGACATCCCTGCCTAGTTCCGTTTTCCATCCTAAACTCTGTCGATGATGTACCTTTCACCTTAACAAATACAGATGGGGATTTATACAGTGCCTTAATCCAGTTCAGCATGGTGTCGCCCAAACCGATTGCCCTCAACGTCCTCATCATGAACCCCCAGTCTACTCTGTCGAAGGCTTTCTCTGCATCCATTGACAGAAGCAGACCAGGGGTCCCCCTTGTTTTCATTGCGTCCATGACCAAGAGTGACCTAACACCGTTATCCCTCCCCTCTCTCCCTGGAATAAAACCCGTCTGGTCTGGGTGGATCCAATACGTCCTTTTTTCCCTCAGTCTACTGGCTAATACCTTGGCGTATAATTTAGTATCAGCATTGAGCAAAGCAATCGACCTATAGCTCGAACACAGCGAGCTATCTTTCTCCTCTTTAGGTATTAAAGTAATTGATGCCATCAATGCCACTTCACAGAATTCCTCCTGGCCCCTATCTTATTCCATATCTGACAGAGCTTGGGGATCAGGGAATCTTTAATTTTTTTGTAAAAATAGGTGGTAAAACCATCTGGCCCTGGACTCTTTCCAGAGGGAGATGTTTTCAGGGCCCTCTCGATCTCCTCTACTATGATCGGCCCCTCCAATTCTTTTGCCTCGCTGTCCGAGAGGCTTGGTAGGCCTGCCTCTTTTATAAACTCATCTATCATTTCCTCTCTTTCCAGAGTATTTACCCCACCTTGTCTAACCTTGTAGAGGGACGTAAAGTAGCTCTGAAATTCTTCAGCTATATCTCTGGAAGTGTGTTTAAATACCCCATTTTTATTTTGAATCCTATCTATAAAGTTCATGTCCCCTTTCTTTTTTAAGACTGTTGCCAAATGCTTCCCCACCTTGTTACTCCATCTAAATCTATCTTTTACGTTTTTATTCAATGTGCGTTTGGATTCTAGTTCCATTAGATCTTTTAGCTCTTCTCTTTTAGGAATTAGCTGCAGCAGGAATGAGTTGTGGCCCCCGTTAGCTGATTTATGTAGTTGTTCAAGGTGATATATTTCTTCAATTAGTTCTGCTTTCCTTTTTATGTTCTCTTTTTTCTCCTTAGCTCCTAATGAAATCAATATGCCCCTTATGTATGCTTTTAGCGCCTCCCATAAGACTGATCCAGAAATCTCCCCGGTGTCATTTATCAGAAAGAAACCCTCAATTTCATCCTGTATCTTGCTGTAGACACTTGGATTCTCAAAAAGCTTTTCATCCAAATGCCATGAAAATGGTGATTTCCGGTATCCGGGTATCACCACCTTCATCAGGACTGGTGCGTGATCAGATAGTGTGGTGACTCCAATTTTCGTTTCCTTGACATAGTCAAGTAATCTATGGTCTACCATAAAATAATCAAGCCGAGAGTAAGACCCATGTACTGAGGAAAAAAAAGTATAGTCCTTAACCTTCGCGTGCTGTACCCTCCATGCGTCCATCATATGGCAGCTGTGCAATTTCTGACCTATTTTTTTTTAAGAGTTTCCTACTCGCTCTCTGTATACCAGCTGTACTATCCAGTACTGGATCTAAGCAAAAATTCAGATCTCCTGCCAAAATCACCTCCCCTGCCCTGAAATCTGATAACTTATTCAAGACGTGTAGCAGGAATTCGATTGGGTTGTTATTTGGGCAATAGACGTTTACCAGAGTGAGAACCTTTTCTCCCATCCTAACCTTCAAAAAAAGGTAGCGACCTTCCCTATCCTCGCACCTCTTCAATAGCGCAAACCTAGTCCTTTTTGAGAGCCCGATTGCCACCCCTTTGGCCCTCTTGATAGGTGAATCGCTATAGAACCAATTGGGAAAGCACTTGTAAAATAATTTGATATGTGAGTCCTGTGAGAGATGTGTCTCTTGGAGAAACACTACATCTGCCTTGAGTTGTTCTAGTTCTCTTAATACTTTATGCCGCTTAAGGGGGGAATTCAGCCCTTTAACATTGTAAGTAATACTTGTGAACTCTGTCATTTGGTTTTTAAATGAAACTGCTCAATAGGGACGCATATTGTTCTTTGAACCCTTATACATAGTTTCTGCCGTACCCAATCCACCCTGCTCCCCCCCCCAAAATCCCCTCCTCTCACTCCCCCCTACCCCCCACTCCCCCCCAACCCCCCCCAATCCCCACCCCAAGCCCCACCCGCTATCCCCCCTCTCCCTACCTGCCTAAACCTGGCAGCAAGCCCGCAGCAGAGAAACACCACGTCTCTCAGCATGCGACCGGCCAGACCATTGGGGTGTGACTCTGACGACGGATCACCGCGGTCGCCCTGCTCCCCCCCATTGAATGAAAGAAAGTGGGAGGAACATAGCGAGCGGGCGACCAGGGGGCCGCCATTCTCCCCCACACAAGGCACCCCTTCCCCTCCCGAAGCCTCCCCCGCCCCCACCCCCCCCCACCCCCCCCCCACTATTTCAGGATCTCTGATCCATTTCCTTTCTCCACTAACTTTGCTGGATCATCTTCCTACTAGTTAAACAAAACTGGAACAGGGATACCAAGATCATTACAAAAGTCTTGCAGATTATCTATATGTTTCAGTCTGATTGTTCTACCCGCTTTCACTACGTTCAGTGAAGTTGGGAAGCCCCAGCTGTATTTGATATTTGCCTTCCTCAATTCTTCCAGGAGGGGTCTTAACTGCCTTCTCCAGGCCAGGGTCCCTGCCGAAATATCATCAAAGAACTGGATTTCTGCCCCTTCAAATTTTACGGGCTATACCTTCCTGAGATTACTCCAAATTCTTGCTTTGTCTTCATAGTGATGAAACCTAATAATTACGTCTCTAGGTTTATCTTCGCTGACAGTTGGAGGTTTCCTTAACCTATGAACCCTATCAATCTTCAGCTCTTCGTTTGGGCCTCTGTCTAAGATTGGATTGAAGATGGCTTTCATTTTAGAGGGCAGGTCTTCGCCCTGTTGTTCTGGCAGGGCGCGCAACCTCAAATTTTGTCTGCGACTTTGGTTTTCTTGCTCTTCTAATTTATAAAGAGTGTCTCGCTGGGCCAGCTGCAGATCCTTTACTTGTTGTTTTAGGATGGCTATTTCTCTATTCTGTTTTTCTGAGGCCTCCTCCACTGATTCCACTCGCTTCAGCAAGTGGCCCATATCAGTTCTAACATTGTGGATTTCTGTTTTAATTACAGTTTCCAGTTTAGCGAACATCTCCAGGAGTTCAGATTTTGTTAATGGTGCTTCCATGGTGCTGTCTTCCACCGTACAGGGGGCTTCACATTCCTCCCCGGGTGTACCCCCGTGAGCCCCTTGGTTCCTCCCTGTTTCCTTCTTCTTGTCCTTTCCACTTTGCTGTTTACTTTCTTGAGCTGGATTTTTGGGACTTCCCTGATTTGTCTCCTTCAGGTACTTCTGGATAGAACTAGAATTTAAACTCTCTCTCGGTTGCTTCACCTCCGCTCCTCTTTGAGGGCGCCCTCTCATTTTCACTGTCGCTCTATCCCCTCTTCTCTCTCTCCCCGCCCGCCAAATCTGGACGCTTCTCTGTCGCTTGTCCTCACCACGTTCTGTGCCCCCCCACTGGCCTTTGACACTAAATCCTGCTAGACCCAGTGGTCTGTGGTTCACTCTAGATCATAGGTGGGCCAGTGCTTTAAACTTGAGTAATATCACTACCATCAACGCTAGCGGCACTTATACTCCCGCTCATCAATAAACACAGGCGGCGAGAGGAAGGAGAAAAAGGAGAGAGAGGGGAAAAAACAAAAACAAAAAACAAAAGGAGGGAAACCACATGCAATAAAGCTGTCCGCTTTTTTCTCAATCCTTGTAATCCTTTAGAAGCAGCAGAGTTTTGCATTTAATAAAACATCTCATAGCACCATCTCTTCCTTGCTTTCTTTAAGACATTGATCTATACAGTAGCCCAGAAAACACTTCTCCCATGGTAGTTTCAGATGTTACATTTCTTTTAATAAGCCTATTCCCACTCCACAGTTATCCACAGTAATTAATGCATTACCTGCCTGTCTTCACAGGGGTTCCCTCTGAGGCTCTTCAACCTGCTTCTACTTCAGGCAGGCCCTGACATCGCTGGGTGGCTGTAGGTAATCCTCTTGTGGGCTGCTATAACTCGCCCTGCTTCTGAGGTGCACTATGCTCGAAATGATGTCGGAGTCATAGTCCGAGTTCAGTCCTTAGGGGGCTTGTAGTTTTATCGGTGGGTGGGGGGTGGGGGACAGTCCGGAGGCACTCATGGGGGGATGGCTCAGACCCAGCGTAGATCCGGTGGGCAAAATGGGGAGCGGGAGGGTGAGCCACCTCGTGTGTCCTGGCGACCCGGGATCTGCTGACAGAAGCCGCAGCCGCTGCTCTACTTACGGCTCCGGCGGGCTGTCAGTTCTTCCTCTCGTAGGCAGCTACCGTTCGCATCCTGAGCTGCTATGCCGCCCGCTTCCTCGGCTCCATCATCAGGCCCCTCCCCCGCTACGTGTGCGTCACATCACGCACCTGGCCCTCGACATCTCAAATTTTAAGGTAAATCTCAGCAAGTCTGAAATCTTAAATATTAACATAGACAAACAGGAAGAAGAAAAACTTTCAGGGGAATTTCACTTCCCCTGGAGAAGGGAGATAAAATATTGAGGAGTTAAACTATCCAACTCTCTGAAGAAATTGTATTTAATTAACTAAATACCCTTATTGAATTTAATTAAGCAAGAAATTCAAAAAATGTCCACGCGACCACTCTCCCTGTTTGTAAATGCAATAAAAATGGTGTTGGCCCCGAATATATTCTATAAATTTCAGATGCTTCCAATTTCCCTACCACAGCCATATTTGAGAGCCTTGCAAGGCCTAATGGTAAAGTTTGTCTGGGGTAATAAAAAGCCACGAATAGCATATAAGGTTCTGACTAGGGGGAAAAAACAGGGTGGGCTTGCCCTACCGGATTTAAGTAAATATTATAAATCAGTGAAGCTTTCATGGGTGATGGAATGGTCAAAGTCGGCATCAGAAAAAAGATGGGTTAATATCGAACATAGTCTGAGTAACACACACTTAGGGCACATTATATGGAATCCCCCAAAATACAGAGCACTTAGTACAAACACATCAGATATAACACTTAATACACTAAAATTATGGGATCAGATTCACACTCAAAATAAATGGAGTTATAACTCTCCTCTGATTTATTTGAGGGATAATACATTTTTTGAACCCGGTATGAGGGAGGTGGGGGGGAATTTGATTAAGAACGTTAATACACAATTAAAAGACGTAATTAAAGAAGGGAAAATTCGCACATTCCACGATTTGAAAACTGAGACAGATTTAATGGAGATTGATGTGTGGCGGTACATCCAGTTGACACATTTTGTAAAGAAACTTCAGAAACCAATCAGAGGCGAAGAAGATTAAAGGCCGCTTGAGCAGCTTTGTTTGAGAAAGGAATCCAGAAATATCATTTCTCGGCTGTATAAAATTTTAATGACTAGTGAGGAGCTGCATGTACCTCCTTACATCAAGAAATGGGAAAGGGAATTGGGGACACAATGTAGTAATCACGTGATAGGGAAAATCCTGAAAATGCTGCATACCTCCTCAGTTAGCACGAGGATGACGGAAACAAATTTCAAGTGCTTGGCAGGGTGGTATGCGACCCCAGACAAACTTAGCAAATTCCAACCGGAGAAATCTGGGGAATGTTGGAGAGGGTGTAAAAATATTGGCACAATGGCCCATATATGGTGGGAGTGTCCCACCATCAAAGTATATTGGAAGAAAATTATACGCCTAATAAAGGAAATTACTAATAAGACGATTCAGGAAGACCCATGGATTTGTTTATTCCATGGGACTGAGGAGACAATCAAGCAATATCAAACATCGATAGTTCCCATTTTGTTGGATACTGCCAAGAGTCAGATTCCTAAAAAATAGATGGAGCCTGAGAGCCCTAAAATTCGTGAATGATTGCTCTATGTTAATGAAATTTACATAATGGAGAGTGAGGAGGGCGCCGAAGCAGAGTTTGAGGAGGGGACTGAGCCAAAAGATAAATGGGCATGGTGGCGAAGGTACAAGAATACCTGGAGCTATGTGGAGGAGATTACTGGCTAAAGGTTAAACTGGTATAAAACAAGGGAACTACGTGAGGGAATTAGGTTATTGCATTATATTATAGTAACTCAGCAGGATTGGGAAGGGTGGGTATTTTTTTTTTTTTGTCTAGGTTGTGGGTCATTAAAGATGCATTTTATCTATATGTATGTCAATATATGGATTTTTGTATTTTGAAAATATAAATAAAGAATTGAAAGGAAAAGGAAAAAAAAAAAAAGAACAACAGTAATTGTCTTCAGGTAGCTTTAGGTGCACACTGTGCCGAGGACACAGTGCACTAACTGTAAATACTGCAGCTGCCTGCCTGTGTTACTAATAGGATCAGAAGAACACCACTAATTTTCTTCAGGTAGCTTTAGATGCACACTGTGCAGAAGATGCACTACACTAACTGTAAATACCATAGCTGCCTGCCTGTGGTACTAATAGGATCAGAAGAACACCAGCAATTTTCTTCAGGTAGCTGTAAATACTGTAAATATATAT
Organism: Lithobates septentrionalis; assembly: GCA_037952835.1. Lineage (NCBI taxonomy): Eukaryota > Metazoa > Chordata > Amphibia > Anura > Ranidae > Lithobates > Lithobates septentrionalis. The sequence continues at coordinate 13,760,085 of JBBDGP010000082.1, read as the reverse complement.
ATATATATATATATATATATATATATATATATATACACAGTGCCTTGCAAAAGTATTCGGCCCCCTTGAACTTTTCATCCTTTTGCCACATTTCAGGCTTCAAACATAAAGATATAAAATTTTAATTTTTTGTGAAGAATCACCAACAAGTGGGACACAATTGTGAAGTGGAACGAAATCTATTGGATATTTTAAACTTTTTTAGCAAATAAAAAACTGAAAAGTGGTGCGTGCAAAATTATTCGGCCCCTTTACTTTCAGTGCAGCAAACTCACTCCAGAAGTTCAGCGAGGATCTCTGAATGATCCAATGTTGTCCTAAATGACTGATGGTGATAAATAGAATCCACCTGTGTGTAATCAAGTCTCTGTATAAATGCACCTGCTCTGTGATAGTCTCAGGGTTCTGTTGAAAGCGCAGAGAGCATCATGAAGACCGAGGAACACACCAGGCAGGTCCGTAATACTGTTGTGGAGAAGTTTAAAGCCGGATTTGGATACAAAAAGATTTCCCAAGCTTTAAACATCCCAAGGAGCACTGTGCAAGCGATGATTTTGAAATGGAAGGAGTATCAGACCACTGCAAATCTACCAAGACCTGGCTGTCCCTCTAAACTTTCAGCTCAGACAAGGAGAAGACTGATCAGAGATGCAGCCAAGAGGCCCATGATCACTCTGGATGAACTGCAGAGAACTACAGCTGAGGTGGGAGAGTCTGTCCATAGGACAACAATCAGTCGTACACTGCACAAATCTGGCCTTTATGGAAGAGTGGCAAGAAGAAAGCCATTTCTCAAAGATATCCATAAGAAGTCTCGTCTAAAGTTTGCCACAAGCCACCTGGGAGACACACCAAACATGTGGAAGAAGGTGCTCTGGTCCGATGAAACCAAAATCGAACTTTTTGGCCACAATGCAAAACGATATGTTTGGCGTAAAAGCAACACAGCTCATCACCCTCAACACACCATCCCCACCGTGAAACATGGTGGTGGCAGCATCATGGTTTGGGCCTGCTTTTCTTCAGCAGGGACAGGGAAGATGGTTAAAATTGAGGGGAAGATGGATGCAGCCAAATACAGGACCATTCTGGATGAAAACCTGTTGGAGTCTGCAAAAGACCTGAAACTGGGACGGAGATTTATCTTCCAACAAGACAATGATCCCAAACATACAGCAAAATCTACAAAGGAATGGTTCACAAATAAACGTATCCAGGTGTTAGAATGGCCAAGTCAAAGTCCAGACCTGAATCCAATCGAGAATCTGTGGAAAGAGCTGAAAACTGCTGTTCACAAACGCTCTCCATCCAACCTCACTGAGCTCGAGCTGTTTTGCAAGGAAGAATGGGCAAGAATTTCAGTCTCTCGATGTGCAAAACTGATAGAGACATACCCCAAGCGACTTGCAGCTGTAATCGCAGCAAAAGGTGGCTCTACAAAGTATTAACGCAAGGGGGCCGAATAATTTTGCACGCCCCACTTTTCATTTTTTTATTAGTTAAAAAAGTTTCAACAATCCAATAGATTTCGTTCCACTTCACAATTGTGTCCCACTTGTTGGTGATTCTTCACAAAAAATAAAAATTTTATATCTTTATGTTTGAAGCCTGAAATGTGGCAAAAGGTTGAAAAGTTCAAGGGGGCCGAATACTTTCGCAAGGCACTGTATATATAATATATACACAACACCTAGGAGGATGCATATTTATATATACACAATACACTGTAAGTGCAGCTAACTGACTCACCTGCCTATTCTGTCTAACTTAAATCAAATGACACTGTCTCTCTGTCTATCTCTCCACCGCCGAAACACACTACACAAGGCCGCCATGTAGGCGGCCTTATATAGTGTGGGGCATGTACTAAACCCCCTGAGCCATAATTGGCCAAAGCCACCCTGGCTTTGGCCAATTACGGCTCTCTGTACAGACAGCGCTGTGATTGGCAAAGCATGCTGGTCATAGTGCATGCTTGGCCAATCATCAGCCAGCAATGCACTGCGATGCCGCAGTGAATTATGGGCCATGACACGCCACTCGAATTTGGCACGAACATCCCATAACGTTCGCAATTCGACTAACGGTCGAACATGCGATGCTCGAGTCGAACATGGGTTCGACTCGAAATCGAAGCTCATCCCTACTCCCCAACTCCCACCTACAAGGGTATATCACTGTTTTACAACACTTTACAAAACAAAGTAACCTTTGTTAAGACACCCCTATGCTAAAATTGAAGGAAGACCTAAATATATCCTTCTCGGATACCCAATGGAAAACAGCTATATGATACAGCTACTCAATGTCTCACTATATAGCGCATTGGGAACAAACACAAAAAATACTTTCTTAATGGCAGTTGACACCCTATGAACTCTCAAAATGTTCTAAATCCCAATCCCCACTCTGCTGGAGGGGATGTGGACAAACAGGCAACCTTACTCACATTTCCCGGACCTGTAAAAGTCTCACAGGTTACTGGAGAAAAATCTTCTCTATAATTTCAGAGATTAAGGGTATTTTAGCTAAGCCTGACTCTGCCCTAGTCCTTCACCCAGGTATGAAGAAACTTCCCCGTAACCTCAGAACGGTCTTCTCACACATTTTAGTGGCAGCAAAAACAGTGATAGCCAGGCATTGAATGAAAATAAAGGCACCCAACCCTTCTGAATCCATTGACCTAGTCAACTTGCAATTTTCCTATGAAAAAATGTATTCACATAAAAACCCCACATGGGCCTTGTTTGACGTTCTGTGGAAACCATGGACAGACAGCAAATACTTTATCAATGTCTTTTTATTTGTTACCGTATATTGCACCCTTTGTATGCTCTGAGATATAATCATTTGGATAATCTTTGTGATGCAAACTATGTAGTATGAGCCTCTCCTTTAGCATTGTAGTCTTGCCTTTTATCATTATGTGTTAAACCTGTAAAACGCAATAAATATATTGAACTAAAAATATAAAAGAGACATAATAAACCTTGCTTTATCTTACAAAATTCCACCCTTTAACCATATTTGGATATTGCATGCCTATGTTTGATAAGCTTTCTACTTCTTACAGACATTCAGTTTGGTATTTTTAAATTTGACATTATTGAAGAATATAGGAATATGTCATCCTATGCATTCTTTATCTAATATTGCTCAACAAACAATATTTCTTACATATTGACTGACCTCAGTTTATTTATCACCATATTCTCTGATACTCAGTTAACTAAGCAAAACTTTCTGTTTCTATTTCTATTGCAATCATACAGTGCCCTATTTGCACTCTGATATGAGAGCACAGTTACAAAGATATTAAACTATTTCTAGGCTAAACTGAAATAGCTATACCAGCAGGCAAGCTTCCTATACATTTTACATTTATTGTTGCCTTCATTAGAGTTCTACTTGTATCATCTCTCCATATCCAATTACAGGAAAATTATGATTATTGCAGTGCTTACTGTTAAGGCCGCTTACTTTTTCTGCAGACTGAACAACTTGTTTATAACAAATCCAAGCACTTTCCCTTTTCCCAATCAAGAGATCAAGAATAATTATTATAATTACATGTTACAGTGTAGTTACAGTGAAAAGAAAGGAAATCCTTGGTAGTTGACAATTATACATAATTTTAAAGAATCTGTTAAGTCACCTCTGTTAAGTGAGATTTTTGTCTTTATAATTGGCTTCACCTCTACAAAAAGATATGCGATAGAGAAAAGTTTTAGTATGCATCATATATCACTCTGCCAGTTTTTTTTTGCAAAAGAAATTTTATTGGAGAAAAAGTAAACATATCAAGATTACAGAATCATCATACATTTGTTTAGGAATCAGAGAACAAGAGAACAAATGAACAATGAACCATGGTTGTTGTGGATAAGACATATGCATGTAACATCTGGGTATCATATAGAGTCTCTTGGGTGTTAATGACATTCCGAATTATTTCTTTGTTTTTCCCCGCAGTGTGTAATGAGCATTTCTTGGAGTTTTTATGTCTCCTGCCACCTTTCCTTGTTTTTTTATGGAAGATTTCTTTTTCTTTGTTTGATTGGACCCACAAGGGTTTCCCGGGCTACAGTCTTTACCTGGCCTTGCTTGCCCCATGGATCGCATAGACCAATCAGGGGAAGAATCAGACATGGTGTGGGTAAGAGTGTCATCCGCTAGTTCGCTTTCTTGGTCAGAGAAAGTAACTTGTTTGCCCTGATTTCTATGTGACCGACCCGGGAAGAATTGTGTTTTTTTCCAAACGTAAACCTTGTTACTTTCATAGTCAGTTTTATCCCGAGCCATCTTACCCCTCTTTCTGTCAATAACAGACTTTTCCATCTTGTCCAGTTTTCTATTTAAATGTCCATCAAGTCCGTAAACCCCATGTGGGTTTGTAGGGCAGCAAGGTCTTTTTGTATTAAAGTCATTCCTGATTGTAATACTTCCACTTCTTTCTTTTTCGATGAGATCAAGATATTCATGAGCTTAAAGGAACATGTATCAAGTGTGTCAATCCACTCCTTTTTGAGCTGGTCGTCAAACAATTCTGAGGTAGGGAATTTCTTAATCCTCAATCCTCGCAGAATTTGTGCCAAAGATATGTATTCAGTTAAGAAACTAATGTCCCAATTTGCTCTGATTTCCTTGGCCATTATTTGTTCCAGTTTCCTAAACTGGTGTATCAGCGAAACCCCATCATCGTCAGCAAATTGCAGTGTGTGTGTGTCTGTGATTATTGTCTCAGGGGGTTGTTAGACGGTGCCGTGAGAGTTCTGCTGTATCCAGCTTCAGCTGTGGGTGACGAGGTAGTAGCGTGATCCATACTTGTATTGAGGCAGGCTCTTCAATCTTAACTGATTTGTAACAATCCAGAGGACTGGTGAGGAATAACAAACATGAAAAGGACCTCCGAGCTGGTGGAAAAAATTTACATAAGTCCAGAAAACCAAATGAGAGAAGAACACACCACCGCTCCAGTTAGATCCAATGAGACAAATCCTTCTCCTCCAGAAAACAGGAGCCCAGGTGCTGGCTAATGCATGTACAAGTGGAAATGGACAGAAGAATTCTGGACAGCCGCACTCCAGAAAAGGTTTCTTATGCCTTTTATTGTAGACAAGGATCACATAGTGCAAACTACAAACCACAGCAGAGCAATACAGGGAAAAGCTGATGCGTCTTACACTACAATAAGTGCTTACTCATAGCTAACGATCATTGGAATAAGAATCAAATATATACTCTATGTTGTAAACCATGTGACCATATAATTATCCAAAACCTTGAACAGCTGAGACCCAGCCGCATGAGGTCTACTCTCCACACATGTTGCCGAGTAATTGATCCCAAAACAAAATTGAACCATGATCGTGTAATATGTAAGCAACAGAATAAGGTTAAAATAATGAAGTGAATTAAATAAATTCAATTAAATTAAATTAAGGAGAATTAAATTAAATTGGACCAAAGTGCAAAGAAGACATCTGAATGAATGAATGATTTGTAAAGTGCTGCAAATGCGAACTGAATCGCCTCAAGGCGCTAAATGCGTTAGTGTTGACCAGCTTCTTAGAAGAGGAAGGTTTTGAGTTTTTTCCTGAAGGTCAGATGGTTTTCTTCCATGTGGATGTTAGTCGGAAGAGCATTCCATAGCCGAGGTCCCTGGACTGCGAATCTGCGTTCTCCCCTTGCTTTGTAGCGATATTTGGGAATGAGGAGGATGTTTTGGTTGAATGATCGCAAATTGCGATTGGGTGTTTTATTTTCTCTCGGAGGTATTGAGGGGCGTTACCTTGTATGCATTTGTGGGTGAGGCAGAGCGTCTTAAATGTGATCCGATTCTTTACTGTTAGCCAACGTAGGCTCCTCAGGGATGGGGAGATGGACTCCCAGTTTTTTTTTCCTGTTATCAGTCTTGCCGCTGCGTTTTGAATGGCCTGTAGGCGCGCAAGCTGATATTGGGGTAAGCCCATGTAGAGTGAGTTTGCGTAGTCAAGACGGGAATTGATGATTGTTCCAACTACTGCTGCTTTGTCCTTTTCTGGGATAAAGGCAATGAGTCTGCGTAGCAGGCGGAGGAGATGGTGAGAACCGCTAACTACTGTACCTATTTGTGCATCCATTGTCATTTCTGAGTCAAAGATAACTCCGAGACTCTTGGCTTTGGTGCTCGGAGAGATGGTCTGTCCGAAGATGGCGGGAGGTTTCCATGCGGTCTTGGATTTGGGATTTTGGTTAGCGTGTAGGAGGAGAAGTTCTGTTTTTGACCCGTTGAGTTTGAGGGAACTAATGGTCATCCAGTCATCTATCAAAGTGAGACACTTCTCTAGTTGTTGATGGTGGTCTTTTTGTCCGGTGATGCGGAAGTAGATTTGGGTATCGTCAGTGTATGAGTGAAAGCAGAGGTCTGATTTTTTGATGATTTTGAGGAGTGGGCGGATGTAGATGTTGAATAGCACTGGCGACAAGAGTGAACCCGGGGGGACTCCACAGGAAATTGTCTGGCTGTCAGAGGTAAATGCTCCCAGTTTCACTGTCTGCGAACGATTCTCTAAGAAGGATGCAAACCATTTTAGACTTGAATCTGTGGCTCCTGCAACTTCTGTGAGGCGGACCAGTAGAGTATTGTGGTCCACTGTATCAAATGCTGCACTAAGGTCTAGCAATATCAGGAGACATGATTCTCCATCATCTGCAGCTTCGAGGGCATCATCCCATATTTTTAGAAGTGCCGTTTCTGTGCCATGGCCTGGACGGAAGCCTGATTGTAATGTGTCCAGAAGTTGATGTGTGTCCAGGTGGCGTTGTAACTGTAGTACTACTGCTTTTTCCATAATCTTGGCGATGGTGCTAAGGCTTGTTATCGGTCTGCGGTGGTTAGGGTCCTTAGGGTCGAGATTGGGTTTCTTTAGCAGGGGTTTGACGGTGCCTTGCTTGAGGGAGGTTGGCACAATCCCTTCTTTGAACGACTGATTTATGAGGTGTGTTATAGTGGGAGCCAGGATCTCGGAGCATTCTTTCAGGAGTTTCGTGGGAATGATGTCATTAGGTGATGTGCTGTCTCGAAGGCTTCTCATAATGGTTTTAGTCGTGTCAGTGGTGATCGGTGTCAAGAAGAAGTCCGGTGGTTGTGTGATGTTCGTGTTGATGTCCTCTTTTTGCTTTGGTTGGGTGAGGTTGGTTGTTTTTTTCTGTTGGATTGATTTCCGGATGTTGTCGATTTTGTGGATGAAGAAATTTGATAGCTCATTGCAGAAATCTTTTTGGCTGTGAAGATTGCTTTGTGGTATTTCACCGTGAGTACTTTGTAGTTTGCATGATTTTCCTTAGTAGGATTTCTTCTCCATGCTCTTTCAGCTCTTCTACGTTCCTGCTTGAGTAGGGTGAGAGTGCCATTAAACCATCTTGAGTTTTTTTTGAGGATGAGTGTTCTGCGTTTTGGCGCTACTGAGTCTGCTGTTTGTAGTAGTGTCTTGTTTAGGGAGTTGAGTGTTTGTTCCGCTGAGAGGTTTAAGTTTAGCGATTGTATTTTGTTTGATAATGTGGTTTTGAAGAGTTCAGAGTGCAGTCTCTTCTGAGATCTGTTCCAGTGTGTTGTTGTTGCGTGTTTCTGTTTTTGGAGGGTGGTGTTGAAGGTGATTTTAAATTTGATAGCATGGTGGTCCGTCCATGGTAGTGGTGTGTTGTCGAATATGTTGATGTCCATATTCTGTTGGAAGATGAGGTCTAGAGTGTGTCCTGAACCATGCGTAGGAGTATTTATCAGCTGTTGAAGACCTAGTTCTTACAGTTGGTTGATGCAGGCGGTGGCAATAGGGTCTTGGGTAGAGTTTGCCCAAAGGTTGAAGTCTCCAAGTACCAGCAGGTTTTTGGTTTTCAGGGTGTGCATTGAAATAAGTTTAGTGAGTGGTGTAAGGAGATTGGTCTTTGGTCCTGGTGGTCTGTAGCATAGTAATATGTGAATGGTGTCTTGGGGTGTTGTTTGAAAATGCAGGGGGAGCGTCTCCATGAAAGGCACTGAGTTCTGTGAAGTTGGTTTGGTGAAGGCAAGGTGCGATTTGAAGATCACTGCTAGGCCTCCTCCTTTTTTTCCTATTCTATGCTCGGTTAGGATGCTGTAGTTCTCCGGCACCAATTCAGTTAGGATGTATTCACTAGTATTCTGTGAAAACTAATGATAAAAGATAAAAGATGAAAAATAATAATAGTGATGTATAGAAGAGTGTAAAATATGAATCAATTCCATGTAAGAACAAGAGTAAAATAATATGTTCCTTTATAAATAAAAAGCTTTAGGTGCACACTGTGCAGAGGACACAGTACACTAACTGTAAATACTGCAGCTGCCTGCCTGTGGTATTAATAGGATCAGAACAACAGCAATTGTCTTCAGGTAGCTTTAGGTGCACACTGTGCAGAGGACACAGTACACTAACTGTAAATACTGCAGCTGCCTTCCTGTGGTATTAATAGGATCAGAACAACAGCAATTGTCTTCGGGTAGCTTTAGGTGCACACTGTGCAGAGGACACAGTACACTCATTGTAAATACTGCAGCTGCCTGCCTGTGGTACTAATAGGATCAGAACAAAAGCAATTGTCTTCAGGTAGCTTTAGGTGAACACCGAGCAGAGGAGACAGTACACTAACTGTAAATACTGCAGCTGCCTGCCTGTGGTATTAACAGGATCAAAACAACAGCAATTGTCTTCAGGTAGCTTTAGGTGCACACTGTGCAGAGGATGCAGTACACTTACTGTAAATACTGCAGCTGCCTGCCTGTGGTACTAATAGGATCAGAAGAACACCAGCAATTTTCTTCAGGTAGCTTTAGGTGCACACTGTGCAGAGAACACAGTACACTAACTGTAAATACTGCAGTTGCCTGCCTGTGGTATTAATAGGATCAGAACAACAGCAATTGTCTTCAGGTAGCTTTAGGTGCACACTGTGCAGAGGATGCAGTACACTAACTGTAAATACTGCAGCTGCCTGTCTGTGGTACTAATAGGATCAGAAGAACACCAGCAATTTTCTTCAGGTAGCTTTAGGTGCATACTGTGCAGAGAACATAGTACACTAACTGTAAATACTGCAGCTGCCTGCCTGTGGTATTAATAGGATCAGAACAACAGCAACTGTCTTCAGGTAGCTTTAGGTGCACACTGTGCAGAGGACACAGTACGCTAACTGTAAATACTGCAGCTGCCTGCCTGTGGTATTAATAGGATCAGAACAACAGCAATCGTCTTCAGGTAGCTTTAGGTGCACACTGTGCAGAGGACACAGTACACTAACTGTAAATACTGCAGCTGCCTTCGTGGGTTATTAATAGGTTTAGAACAACAGCAATTGTCTTCAGGTAGGTTTAGGTGCACACTGTGCAGAGGACACAGTACACTAATTGTAAATACTGCAGCTGCCTGCCTATGGTACTAATAGGATCAGAACAAAAGCAGTTATCTTCAGGTAGCTTTAGGTGCACACTGTGCAGAGGGTGCACTACACTAACTGTAAATACTGCAGCTTCCTGCCTGTGGTACTAATAGGATCAGAAGAACACCACCAATTTTCTTTAGGTAGCTTTAGGTGCACACTGTGCAGAGGATGCAGTACACTAACTGTAAATACTGCAGCTGCCTGTCTGTGGTACTAATAGGATCAGAAGAACACCAGCAATTTTCTTCAGGTAGCTTTAGGTGCATACTGTGCAGAGAACATAGTACACTAACTGTAAATACTGCAGCTGCCTGCCTGTGGTATTAATAGGATCAGAACAACAGCAATTGTCTTCAGGTAGCTTTAGGTGCACACTGTGCAGAGGACACAGCACACTAACTGTAAATACTGCAGCTGCCTGTCTGTGGTACTAATAGGATCAGAAGAACACAACCAATTTTCTTCAGGTAGCTTTAGGTGCACACTGTGCAGAGGACACAGTACACTAACTGTAAATACTGCAGCTGCCTGCCTGTGGTATTAATAGGATCAGAACAACAGCAATCGTCTTCAGGTAGCTTTAGGTGCACACTGTGCAGAGGACACAGTACACTAACTGTAAATACTGCAGCTGCCTTCGTGTGTTATTAATAGGTTTAGAACAACAGCAATTGTCTTCAGGTAGGTTTAGGTGCACACTGTGCAGAGGACACAGTACACTAATTGTAAATACTGCAGCTGCCTGCCTATGGTACTAATAGGATCAGAACAAAAGCAGTTGTCTTCAGGTAGCTTTAGGTGCACACTGTGCAGAGGATGCAGTACACTAACTGTAAATACTGCAGCTTCCTGCCTGTGGTACTAATAGGATCAGAAGAACGCCACCAATTTTCTTTAGGTAGCTTTAGGTGCACACTGTGCAGAGTAAACAGTACACTAACTGTAAATACTGCAGCTGCCTGCCTGTGGTACTAATAGGATCAGAACAACAGCAATTGTCTTCAGGTAGCTTTAGGTGCACTTTCTGTAAATACTGCAGCTACCTGCCTGAGGTACTAATAGGATCAGAACAAAAGCAGTTGTCTTCAGGTAGCTTTAGGTGCACACTGTGCAGAGGGTGCACTACACTAACTGTAAATACTGCAGCTGCCTGCCTGTGGTGCTAATAGGATCAGAAGAACACCACCAATTTTCTTTAGGTAGCTTTAGGTGCACACTGTGCAGAGGAAACAGTACACTAACTGTAAATACTGCAGCTGCCTACCTGTGGTACTAATAGGATCAAAACAACAGCAATTGTCTTCAGGTAGCTTTAGGTGCACACTGTGCAGAAGACGCACTACACTAACTGTAAATGCTGCAGCTGCTTGCTTGTGGTACTGATAGGATCAGAACAACAGCAATTGTCTTCAGGTAGCTTTAGGTGCACACTGTGCAGAGGACGCACTACACTAACTGTAAATACTGCAGCTGCCTGCCAGTGGTATTAATAGGATCAGAACAACAGCAATTGTCTTCAGGTAGCTTTAGGTGCACACTGTGCAGAGGATGCACTACACTAACTGTAAAGACTGCAGCTGCTTGTCTGTGGTACTAATAGGATCAGAACAACAGCAATTGTCTTCAGGTAGCTTTAGGTGCACTATCTGTAAATACTGTAGCTGCCTGCCTATGGTACTAATATGATCAGAAGAACACCAGCAATTTTCTTCAGGTAGCTGTAAATACTGTAAAAACACCTGCCTGCCTGTCAGTAGGAAGAGAATAACAGGAACAGATCTAGCTAAACTGAATACAGTGTATGTGTATATATATATATATATATATATATATATATATATATATATATATATATATATATATATATTATACAACACCTAGGATGCATATATATACACAATACACTGTAAGTGCAGCTAACTGACTCGTCTGCCTACTCTATCTAACTTAAATCAAATGACACTGTCTCAATGTCTATCTCTCTGCCACAACACACTACACAAGGCCGCCCCTCAGCGTCCTTATATAGTGTGGGGGGTGTACTAAACCCCCCTGAGCCATAATTGGCCAAAGCCACCCTGGCTTTGGCCAATTACTTCTCTCTGTACAGACGGCATTGTGATTGGCCAAGCATGCCTGGCCAAACATCAGCCAGAAATGCACTGCGATGCCGCAGTGAATTATGGGCCATGACGCGCCTCTCAAATTTGGTGTGAACGGCCATAACATTCGCAATTCAACGAACAGGCGATGTTTGAGTCGAACATGGGTTTGACTCAAAGTCGAAGCTCATCCCTAGTCACGTGACTTCGTCAGCCCTGCAGATGGGCAAGCGGAGCCGGGAATACTTGGCGGGGGTGCAGAAGCATTCAGGCAGCAGCGCCTTGTGTCAGTCTGACTTTGAAAAAGGTTCCTGCACTACTTTTTATACCTATATCTTTGTATACTATAATGTAAGTCGCATCCAAGTCATTATCATCATCTCAATTGATCCGACTTGTGGCATGCGACTTGTGTTCTAGGCATTGATAAAGGTTAAGATACACTTTCTTCCCTTGAGCATAACACATGCGCTCAGGAGAGTTTATTTTTTGTTTTTTTTCCATACCAGGCCATATGCTCTCAACATGGAGAGGTGGGTGCACCAAAGCACCTTGTCCCCATGTTGATGGGGACAAGAGCCTGTTCCCGGCAACCCTGGGTGGTGGCTGTGGGGGTCTGCGGGCTGGGGGCTCATCGGAATCTGGAAGCCCCCTTTTACAAGGGGGCCCCAGATCCTGCCCCCCCATGTGAATGAGTAAGGATACATTTTACTCCTACTCATTCACCCAAATAGTGTCAAAAATAAATAAAAACAGTACACAGCCCCATGACTATATAAGAAATGGCACACACAGGAGCTAACACAATAGCGATAGCTAGCGTTGGGACAAGATATCAGCGGAGGGAGAAGAACCGGCATAAGAACTAGAGGAAGAAGATAGGGGAGGGAGAAGAATTGAAGGAAGAAACAGAGGAAGAAGACATCAGCAGAGGGAGAAGAACTGGAGGAAGAAGACATCACCGCAGGGAGAGGAACCGTAGGGAGAAGACACATTGGATCTACGATAGGGAACATTCTTCATTATTAAAGGACTTTGTCAAAAACCTGTGTACTGTTTTTATTGTTTTTTTTTTACACTTTTTTGAGTGAATGAGAAGGGGTACCAAGTATCCCTATTCATACACATGGAGGCTTCCAGATACTGATAAGCCCCCCGCCCTCAGACCCCCACATCCACCGCCCAGGGTTGTCGGGAAGAGGCCCTTGTCCCCAGCAACATGGGGACAAGGTGCTTCGGGGTGGGAGGCGCAGAGCTCCCCTTGCCCCAAAGCACCCACCCCCCATGTTGAGGACATGTGGCCTGGTATGATTCAGGAGGAGGGGGCTCTCGCTAGTTTCCCCCCTTTCCAGACCTGCCAGGCTGCGTTCTTGCATAATGGTCCGGTATGGGTTGTGGGGGGGACCCCACAACTTTTATTTGGCTGTGGGGTTCCCCTTAAAATCCATACTGGTATGGTCCTGGGGGGACCTCACGCCAAAATAAATAGAAAAAAAAAACAGCGTAGGGCCCCTCAAGATTCATACCAGACTCAAAGTGCCTGGTATGGTCGGATCAAAGTCGGATCATATTCATTAAAGTCGCATGGAAGTTGGACATGAAGTCGTAGGGCAAAGTTGTTCGACTTCCTTGTCGGAGCAGTGTGAACCTGGCCTTAATGACAATTTAAACAGATTTTTTTATTTGTAAATATCAGTTTTGCTGTAGTAGGTTGTTTACATCATACAGATGCTTCCTTCACAGGACAGAGCCCAGGCATGTTATCTAATGGAATTTTCCATGTTTCATGTTGTCCTTTAAGCATTATGATGTGCTTACAATGGTCAGTTTTCATTCAATTATGTAAAACCCTTATCACAAAAGGAAAAAATAGTGCTATAACTGCTTCAAAAGTGTCAGCTGCTGTTTATTTTTAATTTGTTGGTTAACTCCATCTAAGTGTGCTCATGCATCTAACAGTACACTCTTCACAGATTGATGATGCTGTTGTCCAAGGGTGGCTCTGTTGTCCCTCCATAGAGTGGAAGAACATTAGGAACATTAAGACAGGAAATGTGTTACTTGACAGATCACCAGTTGAAAATGAGTAAATGAAGCCTAAAATAAGAAAACAAATGCAGCCACCACATTTAGGGATTGGTAAATTGTGTTACATTTTGTTTTGGGGTTTAGATATGCTTTAAATGACAGGAATGTTTGCATGTGTTTGGTTGATTAAAATGGAGACACAGGCACCTTATTTTTCTTTTTTTTTATAAATGTAATTTTTTATTAAATTTTTGTTCATAGGAAAAACAAAACAGTATTACAGATAGTACACAGATATAGGCTACAGTATTGAATACACGGGTACAAATAGAAGTGTCCATATGTACAGAGCACAGATGTGTCCTGTATGTCATATCAGAACTTAAAGGCAGCTCATAGATAATAGCTATATAACAGAAAAGAGGTCAAACACAAAGATAAAAGCAAATTTATGGTATAAAAAGAGGGAGGGTGCCAACTCGTATATAAGGAACAAATCATAAAGAAACCAATTACAGTGTACAGGTTGACAGAGGTGTATCATATTCCGATCGATCCCAGGGGGCCCATATTTTATTAAATTGAGTAATACTATCATGCACAAATGCTGTCAAGTACTGCATCCTCCGAATCTCGGCTATTAATTGTAAGAATCTAGACCACGGAGGGGGGGTGTCTGACAGCCAGCATAATGGAATGAGCCTTTTGGCAGCAAGAAGAGTTTATGAAATCAGCCTGTTGCTCTTTTTGGTAACACCAGAAAAAGGGAGGCCCAGAAGGTAGTGTAGGCGAGCTAGCAGAAGGGACACATCCACCACTCTCTGTATCAACTGCATCACTTCATGCCAAAAGGGCTGGATCATAGAACATTGCCAGAAAATGTAGAATTGAGATCCAACACCCGTCCTACAACGCCAACAATGTGCCGGGATTGAGGGATCATATTTATGAATAACTTCAGGCGTTTTGTACCAAAGCATAAGAATCTTTATGGATGTTTCTCTTTGGAGTACACATTTAGAAGAACGAAAGGTGGACGACCATATCCTATCCCACAACTTTAGGGGAATGGGTCTCCTCATATATAGGTGAGATGTCTCAGTGAGAAGGGTTGACTCATGGAGGATAAGATGGATAGATGATATTAAATGTAGCTGTTGGGGTTCTTGAGCACACAGATATTCAAAGGGTGTGGGTTTGTCTAGGGTCAAGAGTGGGGAGTGAGAATAAAAGAAATGTCTGACCTGTAAATAGAAGTGAAATAAATATTTTGGAATGTTAAATTTCTCGCGCAGACTATCAAATGTATAGAACCTGCGTGAGATTGGATGGACTAAGTTCCTGAGTTGAAATAGGGAAGCATTTATCCATGGAAACACTCTACCCAAGGACAGGCTGTCTGGGATCATTGGATTGAAGAGAACACTCATGAGAGGGGAACATGGTGAACTAAGAGGGAAATTTTTGAGGCACTTACGCCATATAGCTAGGGTAAAATTCATTGGACCAGTACATTGACGTTTATAAATGGGATCCATGGGAGGAGAGGGAATCCATATTAAAGAACATGGATGCACAGGGTACAACTCACCTTTCTCAATAAGGGACCAAAGGTTTGGTGCCTGTAAGGAGGACCAGGACACAATGACCCTCAGATGGGAGGCGTAGTAATATTTAACAACATCCGGTGCTCCCAGACCCCCCATAGATCTTTTGGCAAGAACCACCGAACTTGCTATGCGATGAGCCCTGTCCTTCCAAATAATTTTTAAAAAGTTTCTCTGGATTGTTTTAAGTTGAGATGTGGGAATGGTAACAGGTAATGTTTCAAAATGATATAAAAGCCTAGGTAAATCAGGCATTTTTAGAACGTTTATCCTGCCTAGGAGGGACAGGGGAAGTTTCGTCCAACTTTGCAGGGATTTATTGTTGTCCAAAAGTAGAGGGGGATAATTTACAGAATAAAGGGAGGAGTAGGAGGGGGTGAGAAAGGATACCCAAGTACTTGAGGGAAGTGGTGCACCACTTATAGGGATAATCAGCTTTGAGCTGAGATAACAAAGAAGATGGGATGTGTATAGGAAGCGCTTCAGTTTTGGATGTGTTAACCTTATAGCCTGAAATGGCACCAAAGACGGAGAGTAAGTTGTGTAGTGAAGGGAGAGATAGCAATGACCTTGTAATAGTCAGCAGTATATCATCTGCAAAGAGTGATAGTTTATACTCCCCCTGTCGCATTACCACCCCATGAATGTCCGGATGTATACGAATAGACTCGGCCAGGGATTCCAAACACAAAATAAAAAGTAATGGCGATATAGGACAGCCCTGCCGAGTTCCATTTGTCATGGGGAAGCTAGGCGTCAGGAAAGAGGACATCCGTATCTGGGCCGTAACCCCAGAGTACAAAGCCTCTAATGCTTTTAGAAAAGGTCCCTCGAAACCATAAGCATGCAGGGTAGAGAACATATAAGGCCAACTCAGCCTGTCAAATGCTTTTTGTGCGTCCAAACTCAGGACAAGAGCCTGGCATGAGGATCTATCAAGAAGGTCAATCAAATCTATGGTCCGGCGGTAGTTATCCCCAGCATGCCTGCCAGGGACAAAGCCCACCTGGTCTCTGTTGATCAGCTTAGGGATAAGTCTAGACAATCTGGATGCAAGAATTTTTGTAAATATCTTATAATATGAGTTTAAAAGGGTTATGGGCCTGTAGTTATCTGGAATGGAAGGGTCTTTCCCAGGTTTTGGGGTAACAGAAATATAAGAATGGGAGAATTGGGAATGTGGGGAATGTCCTTTGAGTATAGATTCATAGAGAGTCAACATGTGGGGAGACAGTATGTCAAAGAAGGTTTTATAATAGAAATAGGGCAATCCATCTGGGCCAGGAGATTTGTGCAGAGGAAGATCTTTAATAATAGTTAGATGTTCCTCTGCAGTTATATCTGAATTCAAGTTAGCTAGATCAGAGGAGGACAATTGCGGGAGCTTTATGTTAGAAAAAAATTCCCCAAATTTGCCCTGAGTAAAAATGAAATTATTGTCAGGGGTCAAACAATTGTACAATTTGTGGTAGAAGTTACCAAAAGTTTTGGACATCTCTTGGGGGCAATAAGTTTTGGATCCATCAGTTTGAGAGAGGAAGTCCGGGAATGAGTTAAATGGACGCGGATGTAATTTATTGACTAATATCTTATGAGGCTTATTAGAGTACTCATAAAATTTTTGTTTTGTCCAGAGTAATGATTTAGTTGCCCTACCGAGTTGTGCTAATTTGATTTGTTCTCTAAGGAGAGTAACCTTACGTAGCTTTGACACTGTGGGATTTCACAATAGCTGTCGCTCGGCAGTCATCAGATCAGCCGATAGAGACTGTAAATGTTTATATCTGTCTTTTTTCAGACGGGAGCTTTATGCTATGCACTCCCCATGAAAGACAGCCTTGTGGGCCTCCCACAGCATAGAGGGATCAAGCACAGATCCTACGTTTAGCTGAAAATATTCCTTTAAGCTTTTTGCCAGTTTATTACGTGAGACCTCGTGTTGTAAAAGGTGATCATTAAGCCTCCAATGGCATGACCTAATAAATGTCTTGGAGAGAGCAAGATCTAGCATAATAGGAGCATGGTCAGACCATGTAATGGGGGAGATGTCAGACTCAGTTACATATGGAAGGAGAGGGGCAGAAATAAAGAAATAGTCAAGGTGGGAGTACATTTTTTGGACTGCTGAATAAAATGTAAATTGATTAGCGTAGGGATGTTTAATCCTCTATGAGTCAAAAAGTTGTTTGGATCTAATACATTTACAAAATGAAGTGGCTTGGGGTAGTATTTTCCTTGAGGGAATATCTTTAAACAAAGTTTGTCTTTACTGGAAGACATGACCAGATTAAAGTCTTCCCCAACAATCATGAAAGGTTGAGAATGATAATGAGGAGAGTCAAAAAGTTTGTTGAGGAAATCAATCTGGCCCGTATTGGGAGCATATAAATTGACTAAAGTGAAGGAAGAATTCATATAGTCACAATCGAGGATGAGAAATCTCCCATGGGGATCTGCATGGGCCTTCTTAACCCTGATAGGACATGATTTCCCAATTAGAATTGCTACTCCTGCCTTACCTGTGGAATCAGAGGCAAGGTAGGAGGTGGGGAAGAATTTTGAAGCAAACTTGAGTGAGCCACCTGCACGAAAATGTGTCTCTTGAACCACTATGAAATCTGCCCCTGAGGATCTGAACTCCTTCAGAGCTATCCAACGTCTCCGAATGGAGGCCAGACCCTTTACATTGTATGACATGATCCTTAAAGCCATAAACATATTATGTGCATGGAAGCTCGTGGAACATAAAAAAACATAGGAAGGAGGAGAGCATAAAGGACAAAGCTAAGGGAGTAAGGTTGGGTATGATTACAATCGTAGAGACTTAACCCCTGGATACCTGTGTAATAGCAAACATTCCATAAAGAAAGAGAAGATGTATGAAAAATAAAAAAGAGGTGTAGGTAAAAGAAAAAAACAATCGCAAACCTCAAACTACTGAGCTGGCATCTGAGTATGGACACAGAAAAAATAACAAGATCAAGATCATGTATAAAAGACAACATCAGAAAAAAAAAAAAAGAAAAACTTTGATTGTGTGCCTGAGATATAGCCATATCTCAGGGGGTCGTGAAAAACAACAGAGGCCAGGTAGGGACACATGTGGACCACCATCAGGGGAATTGAAGAGCAAGGGAGGGGGACCGCAACCCTCCTTATGAACATGGCAGTAACTATGTGTGTCAAACAGGATGAGTCCTAATAGATCAAAATAAGTCAGCAAAGAATAAAAGGGAAAAAATAAAATAGGAACAGCTGTCAATTCTCTGGTGTAATAAAGACAACAATAATAGTAAAAAAAAAACATTGGTTGGGAAGAACATTACCCCAACTTAAGCGTGGGGTAACTTATAAACCTTTAGTCCAGAGCATTAGACTGCGATTCTCTTGGACGATGAGTAATCTAAATACGATTTTGAGCTCGAAAGTCCCCTGTAGGAGCATCAAGGAGGTTGTTTGGAGAATCGAGGACGTTGAGGGGTGGATAGTTGTTTCTTTGATTGACTCCTCACCGGGGTCCAAACACGACTAGGGGTAGTGGGGAATGGACGGGCCTGGGCCTGAGGAGGCAGCAGGTCTTCTTCTGGTATAGGGGGAGACCCAGCCTTTTTATAAAAGCTTCACCTTCTTGGAGGTCACGAAGATTATGTTCCACTCCATCCTTGGATACAGTGAGGTGAAAGGGAAAGCCCCAGTAGTAAGGTACTTTATGATGTTGCAGATGCAATGTCATTGGACGTAGGTTCCTCCTTCTGGCAAGGGTGATGGGAGAGAGGTCACTAAAAATTTGTAGTTTTGCCGCCTTACACACGAGCTGAGCTTTATTTTGTGTGGCTAGGGTTAGTGCCTCTTTGCTCTCATAATAGTGGAACCTCACAATAACATCTCTGGGCCTAGCTCCAGCCGGAGGTTTTGGGCCCAGAAAGCGGTGGGCCCTGTCAAGGCGCCAGTCCACATCCACTATCGTGGGGGCCATGGTATTAAAAAGACCCAGGAGGAAGGGGCGTAATGCAGAGTCTCCCACAGTTTCAGGGATACCTCTAAAAACGCAAGTTATGCCTTCTCTCCCTATTTTCCAAGTCCTCTTGCTGTAGTTGTAGTTGGGAGACTGACTGCCTTAAGTTAGGGTTTTCCTCCTCCATAGCCTGCACATAGTCAACCATTTCATCAAACTTGTGTTCAATGGCGTCAGTGCGTTCCCCAATTTGATTTATTTTCCCTCTCAGTTCTGCAGCTAACTTGCTCACCTCTGTGGAGACAGTATGGGTGATCTTCTGGAGAAGAAGCCGCAGCTTGGCATCGAGCTTTGCATTCAGGATGGCTGATGTAAGAATCTCCTGTGAAGAAGCAGGGGAGAGGGCCGAGCTCTGAGTGATGGCTAATGGTTGTTTTTCAGCTTCATCTGTCCCCAGGAATGGGTCCATGGCGGCGAAGGGGTCCGCGGGTGAAATCGAGGCCGGGGGTTGCGGCCTAGTAATGTACCGCTCCATGTGCAGCCCGGTGTGCGGCCCAAACAGAGGATTGTAGTGCTTCTGCTGCTGGCCAATCTTTCCCATGGGGTGCTTAAAGGGTACAGCGAACGGTTAGGCTTACCCCCGGTGCTTTATATTGCTTGTGTAGCTGAGCGGGGGTCTCAGAGGTCTGACGGAGCCCGGAGCTCACTCAAGAGACTTCCTCCATGTTAGAAGTCGCGCATGCACTTGCACCTTATTTTTCTAGGCTCACTAACAATTTACTTTTACAAAACAACAGTCTTTATTCCTTTAGAAAATCAACCTTGCCTTATTATGTTACTGTATAAACCTTTGCAATCCTTTGAATACTAAACTCTCTATTATGTTTGCTTCAAAACTTTTACTTTTTTAGATATATACCTATATAAGTCCAAATAATTGGTAATTATCAATGCAAGATAATGTTGATGAGGATGACAAAAAATAGGTCATGTTGTTCTTTTTGAATATGCTCTGCATGACCTGATAAATATATTTATCTTTTCAGCTAAACTAAACAATCACTGCTTCTCTTCAATTTCCTTCCTCCCCCAGGGAAGAAATTCCAATAATATTTTCAAATCATAGTCATCATGTTCCCTTTGTGATTTACTTTCTTGCACTTCTAAAAATGTGCTCTTAAAATATTTTGTCTAAAGTTTATGCAACTAAGGCTCTGCAATTCATTTTCATTTTATAAATATGGCACAACTCTGTCATTTATTGTGGTGTCTGTTATTAGAAAGTAAATTGATTGTCCTTGCGACTCAAAGGGTAAGCCTACATTACTTTGTGATGACACTGTTACATTCCTTTAGGATTATCTTGCAATATATATTTCACCTATTCATTTTTTTTTTTTCCTTTTCAACTCTGAGGATCACTAAAAATTGTTTCCCAAAAAGCTTTAACAATGTGGTTGCAAACAACCATTGCCTTGTCAAGGCCTATACTTTTGAGGGAAACAAACACAACAAATGAACTGAGCCCCAGCTCCTCTAGGGCATCCCACTTGTTAAGCTTGGCAAACTGATTTCAATACTCTTTATTCCTCTCTTCTGCTGACTTGTAAATAACAGTGACTGCAGAAACCTGGTGCATAATAGATGTCAGGTATCACACGGGGGTTGATTTACTAAAGGCAAATCCACTTTGCACAGCAAGTGCACTGCAAGTGCACTTGGAAGTGCAGTCGCTGTAGATCTGAGGGGAAGCTCTGAAATGAGGGGAAGCTTTGCTGATTTAATCATCCAATCATATGTGGCTAAAATGCTGTTTTTTTTTCTTTGTATGTCCCCCTCAGATCTACAGTGACTGCACTTTCAAGTGCACTTGCAGTGCAAAGTGGATTTGACTTGAGTAAATAACCCCCTCTGTGTCAAATCATGGCTGTAATTAAAGTGAAAAAATAGGCAAAATAAAAAAAAAATTACATGTAAGATGAAGTCTGTCCCTAACATTTTTGTTTTCGGAGTCTCCCCTTATTACCAGTTGGTCCTGTCAGGAGAACAGTTATGTTTCCACTTCCTGTAATAGGGAAACTCTGATTGCACAATCAGAATTATCATTTTATGGACAAGGTAGTCAGGTTAACATGTAGTTTGAAAAAAGCTATGAAACTAATGAATTAAATCTTGATTTCAACTTACACCTCATAAATAGATATAGTAAAGGTTTTTGGAAAAAAAATATTTAAACATATAAATAAAACCTAATTGTAAGCACCTCCATCATTGCTGTATGGTTTTTATGGCATTCAGGGATCTGATTTTAATTTGAAATGAAAACTGCTAATCTACCCATTTATTAAATCAGTTCTTAAACATGTTCAAAACTGGCAGAGGGGGCGTGGTTTGGAGCCGGACTGTAATGGGTGTCTGATCCCCGTGCTCCGGTCTGCAGAGGATTTTTTTATAAGCTTAGCGGAGCTATCTACCTCCGCAGACATGGGGAAACTGAAGGGGAACTCATCCCCAACCTGATCTCGATCCCCTAGGGGATCTGACTTACAAAAGAGCCGCAGCATACCGGAGCTATTCCGGACGCAGCCACTTGAGGCCCCGGCTTCATCTCGGGCCTACTACTCCACAGCGCGATCCTCCAGCCTCAGCCCTTCAGGCAGACACCAGGTGCATTCCCCACTGCCAAACACGGCTGCTGATCAGCCCCTAAGCATCAGAGACCTAAGATCTGTGGCAGAAGATATAAAAGCCACATTAGCGACAGCCTTCACGGATCTCAGGAGGGACATCCAATCCATGACAGTACGCATGGATGAAATAGAAGAAACAACAATGCGTAATGAGAATGCCATTCACCAGCTTCAAACATCCTCCCAAACAAACAATGTCCAGCTCAAGGATCTGCACAGGTACATAGAGGACCTGGCCAACCGTGGCCGACGACACAACATACGGGTAAAAGGCATGCCAGAAACGATCGATCACACCCAACTTGCCCAGGCCACTATAGCCGTATTCAGCGACCTTTTAGGCAGGCTCCCCGAATCCCCCATTGACTATGAACACCTGCATAGAGCTCTCAGACCCAAGGGAAGAGACACCGATCCTCCCAGAGATATAGTGTGTTTCTTGGTCAATTTTAAGCTGAAAGAGGAAATCCTGCATAGGTCCAGGGATCGCCACAACCTAATGTACCAAGGCACAGATATAAAAAAATGTCAAGACCTATCACTCATCACTCTCCAAAATAGAAGGGACCTATGCCTCCTCGTTGACCTACTATGCGCAAACGGGATCCAATATTACTGGAAATTACCGTTCTACCTCACGGCCTCAGCACAAGGCCGCACGGCCAACCAGAGGGTACCAGAAGATCTCACTACATTTTGCGAGGCAATGCACATACCCCGCAGTGAACACCTGAGATGAACTGATCCACGTCCCAAATGACCAGTCCAATGTCTCCCCAACATTCTGAACTTAGCAGCTGCCACATACTCTGACCTCAGGATTTGCCCACATCCTGATGCTAATCTCTCCTTCTCGCCAATATGCAGCGCCTGGCCAGGAAATAGGAACCCACCAAGACGCTGGAACACTCCCATTGGAAGCAATGAACAGTAACCTTGACATCACATGATGCATACCACCAACCTGATCTTTCTTACGCAAGTATGAATACTCCTGCAATGAGATGAACAATCTCTAAGACTACTAAATAATCTTCCAAGCAGCATACCCCCTTCTCATCCTCTCTCTATCTCCATAACCTTCCTTCCCCCCACCCACCTCCTTTCCAATCCCACTGATCGCATACTATTCCCAACAATGGATTCCATAATGGGAATACCCTAAAAAAATGGCCTTCCTGTGTTAGCCTACAGGCCTCTACTAAAGGACTGGTCATTGGTACTATACAATGTATAATTGAACCTTTATCCAGAGGGATATATATATAAGGACATGGAAATGGGGCAATTATATCCCCGGGATTTTGACGGTGCTAAAGACAATTTAATTCAAGGCAATTCAAGCTACAAAGAATGTGTATATATGCACCTAAACAATTATATAAAAAAACTATTTTTATTTAAAGAAAATATATAAAAATACAAATAATCACATATGGTTAAAAAGAGATCCACTTTTTGAAACGGCACCTAAGGCCAATCATTTGATGAATACCACTTTGCGACTCAACATGTTTCGCTCAACTTCTTGAGCTTCAGCAGGAGTTTATGGTATATAAAAGGTCTCAACTGTGGATGACAAAGAGGACATAGGTATAAACCAACAGGTTTAAATGCAAACCATGCTACCATGGGTAAGAGACAATAGTTGCATGTGGTTGTTACATAGATTACATCAACATACTTGATATATATTCAAAAGGATTATTAACATATGACATTCAAATCTTAATGTCTGAACATAGTGTTAAAAAAAGCATATATGGATTCACAAGAGTAAGTAAATACAACTATCTTACCAAGCCTGTTTAAAAGAAAAAAGCACTGTGCATTGATTGTGAATATAGGAACGCAGAATATCGCATTGCCAATAATAAGCCGGTCTTCCGATACCAAGTATCTCCCTCGTATAATGGTCACAGAGGGACTAATGTAAGGAGTTTGTGATAAGACACTGCAAAAAATAAATAAAGAATAGGGAATCTATAACTATAACTAGAACTGTATACAAGGCCAGATAGCAGAAATTTGGTACCTGAAACATTTTTTAAGGGTTCATAAGGAATGAAAAGTTACCTTAAATTGAATCAACAGTAGGTGTGGTAGGGGGCCTTACCAAGGCCAGTCAAGATATAGAGTCATTTGTTTGCAGGTCTCATATAGGATGAAAACTGCCTACAGACTGAATCAATAGAGATATCAGAACCCAGCAATGCACAGAAGCTGCAAGGAAAAAATGACAGGTATCAAGGGAGGGCCGTTTTCCCATATAGGGTGTAAAACAAATAGGCTGTTGAAGGTTACCTGAGTGTGATGAGAAGAATGGGCCAGCAGGGACGGGGAGGGAAAGCACTACCTCCCCTTACACCAAGAAGCCTCTGACAGAGCGGTGGCGGCTGCGAGGCCGCTACATATAGTACCATCCATCGCGGCGGCGTCTGACGTCACCGCCGCGATGCGGAAAAACAGTGAGGCATTCCCCCACACTGATGCAGCGTCACGGTGAGGGGTGGGTGGGAGGTGACATCAGGCAAACTGGCCAATCAAGCCGGCACCTGAGATTCAAGCGTCAAAGGCGCAGAATGGATCACTGCGCATGCGCCAATCATCGGCGGCGTACAGGATAAGGTCTTCCTCTGTGATAGGAGTCCTAAAGTGCCATCTTTGTCCAGGGAAAAAACAACCCGGTTTAGCCTGATGTCACCTCCCACCCACCCCTCACCGTGACGCTGCATCAGTGTGGGGGAATGCCTCACTGTTTGTCCGCATCGCGGCGGTGACGTCAGACGCCACCGCTCTGTCAGAGGCTTCTTGGTGTAAGGGGAGGTAGTGCTTTCCCTCCCCGTCCCTGCTGGCCCATTCTTCTCATCACACTCAGGTAACCTTCAACAGCCTATTTGTTTTACACCCTATATGGGAAAACGGCCCTCCCTTGATACCTGTCATTTTTTCCTTGCAGCTTCTGTGCATTGCTGGGTTCTGATATCTCTATTGATTCAGTCTGTAGGCAGTTTTCATCCTATATGAGACCTGCAAACAAATGACTCTATATCTTGACTGGCCTTGGTAAGGCCCCCTACCACACCTACTGTTGATTCAATTTAAGGTAACTTTTCATTCCTTATGAACCCTTAAAAAATGTTTCAGGTACCAAATTTCTGCTATCTGGCCTTGTATACAGTTCTAGTTATAGTTATAGATTCCCTATTCTTTATTTATTTTTTGCAGTGTCTTATCACAAACTCCTTACATTAGTCCCTCTGTGACCATTATACGAGGGAGATACTTGGTATCGGAAGACCGGCTTATTATTGGCAATGCGATATTCTGCGTTCCTATATTCACAATCAATGCACAGTGCTTTTTTTCTTTTAAACAGGCTTGGTAAGATAGTTGTATTTACTTACTCTTGTGAATCCATATATGCTTTTTTTAACACTATGTTCAGACATTAAGATTTGAATGTCATATGTTAATAATCCTTTTGAATATATATCAAGTACGTTGATGTAATCTATGTAACAACCACATGCAACTATTGTCTCTTACCCATGGTAGCATGGTTTGCATTTAAACCTGTTGGTTTATACCTATGTCCTCTTTGTCATCCACAGTTGAGACCTTTTATATACCATAAACTTCTGCTGAAGCTCAAGAAGTTGAGCGAAACATGTTGAGTCGCAAAGTGGTATTCATCAAATGATTGGCCTTAGGTGCCGTTTCAAAAAGTGGATCTCTTTTTAACCATATGTGATTATTTGTATTTTTATATATTTTCTTTAAATAAAAATTGTTTTTTTATATAATCGTTTAGTTGCATATATACACATTCTTTGTAGCTTGAATTGCCTTGAATTAAATTGTCTTTAGCACCGTCAAAATCCCGGGGATATAATTGCCCCATTTCCATGTCCTTATATATATTTTTCAAATTGGGATGTGGTGCTTTAGGGAAAACTATTTCTGTCCTCCATATACTAAACTTTATCCAGAGGGGCGACTTCACATGGATTATGAGACTAACTCTCATCGATACCCCTTCCCTTATTATCAATTCCCAAGCAACTCCTCTCTCTTAATAAGGGGATACCTCTAAAAGCACTTATTCCTCCCCACCCCCTTCTTAAAAATCAGCAAACAGCTAAAAATGGGCCTCGTAACCAAGGCAACCACTAGCTGCAGCATACTGCCAGCTTTGCTCCAGTGATGAGGAGGGAGGGGATGATGAGGTCACTGACTCCACGTGGGTGCCTGATAGGAGAGAGGAGGAGGAGGAGGCCCATCTCCAATGAGGCAGGATGCATCCAGGGGCCAGCTTAAGGGCAGCACACCGACTGCATCACACCGCAGAGCTCCGCATGTGCAGGGCACTGTTGTCTCTGCACGTTATTGCAAAAGTTCTTTGGTGTGGGCCTTTTTTGAGATGAGTGCATCAGATCGCACAGCTGCTATTTGCAACATATGTGTCAAGCGTATCTCGCGTGGCCAAAACATCTCCCGCTTGGGCACCACATGCTTGACCAGACATATGTTGACCTGCCATGCAGTTCGTTGGCAAGCGTATCTAAAAGACTAACACCAAAGAACAAAGAGGACCTCTCCTTGCTCCTCATCAGCTGGAATCTCCAACCATCCACATGCCCAGCGGTTGAATGCTAGCTTGGCTAAATTGCTAGCATTTCAAATGCTGCCTTTGCATTTGGTAGACTCTGCCCCCTTCCGTGAGTTTGTGGAATGTGCGGTTCCTCAGTGGCAGGTTCCCAAACGCCACTTTTTCTCATGCAAGGTGATTCCGGCTCTCTACTGGCATGTGGAAGGCAATGTCTTGGCCTCGCTGGACAGGGCGGTCAGAGGTAAGGTGCATATTACCGCTGACTCATGGTCCAGCAGGCATGGACAGCTATCTTTCACCGCGCACTGGGTGACTCTTCCGGCAGCTGGTAAGGATGCAGGACAGGGTGCAGTAGTGTTGCGGACCTTATCTTGCCATCGCAGAGGGAGCAGAGGATGAAACATCTTCGGGAGGCCTTGCAGAAAGGTTTGTGCAATGTGTTTAGAGAGCCTGGGAGGTTACAATTTCCCGGTCCTCCTGGACAACGTGTTGCTGAGGCTTTGGTCAGTCACAGAAGGAGCGGTGGAGAAGGTGGCCATCTGACCGATGCGTTCAGACAATTTTTTTAGTCCGCAGCCCCAAGGTCTGATTGGTTCCAGCAACCATAGCCAGTGTCTGATTCACATGGTGCAGGATTACCTAGGGGCAAGATCAGACTTGGACACCTTTCCCACTGAAAATCCTCTGGGTTACTGGGTCTTGAGGATGGATCACTGGCCAGAGCTTGCACAGTATGCAATTGAGCTACTGGCCTGTCCTGCATCCAGCGTTCTTTCAGAATGCACATTCAGTGCTGCTGGAGGCTTTGTAACTGATCACAGGGTGCGCCTGTCCACCGATTTGGTCGATCGGCTGACCTTCATAAAAATGAATCAGTCTTGGATCACCAGCTACCAAGCACCTGATGCTGATGTAACTGATTGATTTTTTTTTAATATGAGATCCCTTCAAGACTGCCTATGCTGATGCTGAGTTACTATCCTGTTATGCTGAGTCACAATCCTCTTCCTCCTCAATTTTCATGCTCATAGCTTGTAAGAACATTTTTGGTTCTGGGCACCGCCACCAGTGGCCAAGGCCCAATTTTTCTGTCCCTGTTTAACAGGGGCGTGTAATTACAATTTTTAATGCAATACTTTGCAGCAGGGCTCATTCCTACGCTCCAACTAGAGTATCTGTGAGGAGTTGCAGTGTTGTGGCACCAGCACCAGTGCCCAAGGCCCAATTTCTTAGCGCCTGTTTAACAGGGGCGTGTAATTACAATTTTTGATGCAATACTTTGCAGCAGGGCTCATTCCTGCGCTCCAACTAAAGCATCTGTGAAGGGTTGCAGTGTTGTGACACCAGTGCCTAAGGCCCAATTTTTCTGCCCCTGTTCAACAGGGACATGTAATTACAATTCTTGATGTATTATTTCACAGCAGGGCCCATTCCTGTGCCCACCAAGAGTAACTGTGAGGACTTACAGTGTTGTGGCACCAGCACCACCACCACCCCCAAAGGCCCAATTTTTCCTTCACTGTTCAACAACGGCATGTAATTACAATTCTTGAGATAATATTTCATAGCGCAGCCTGTTCCTGCGCCCACCAAGAGTAACTCTGGCAACACTAACACCTAAGGCCCCAATTTCTGCAGAGTATATAGGGCAGGCCCCTACTTTCAAACATCCAACTTACAAACGACTCCTACTTGCAAACGGAAGGAGACAACAGGAAGTGAGATGAAATCTACCCTAGGAAGGGAAATTCTCTCCTGTAAGAGTTAATATGGGAAAAACATGTCTCCTCTTCACTGATGCTTTATCACAAATCCTTGTTTCACTAAAAACCCCAAATTTTCAAAAAACATTTTTCATTGGGACAGAAAGTGAGGTGAAATCTTCTGAAGAGGTACACAGACAGCAAAACAAATGTTACAGGGATGATAACCCTTCCCTATGTTTTCCAAAAACCTTAAAAATAGAATTTTTGGCTGGAGCTACACTTTAAAAATGTACCAGTTCAAAGTTACAAACAGATTCTACTTAACAACAAACCTACAGTCCCTGTCTTGTTTGCACCGCCTGTATACTGCTGTTCAGAGTATACATATAGGGCCTGGGGGCCCCACGCCTTTCCTTTTTTTAATTTGGGTGCGGGGTTATCCTTAATATCCATACAAGACCCAAAGGGCCTGGTGATGGACTGGGGGGGTACACATGCTGTTTGTCTCACTGATTTTCATCCATATTGCCGGGACCCGACATTACATTAAAGCCGCAAGCAGTTTTAAATTACTTTTATTCCTTTAAAAATATCATTTTGTGCAGGGACTGTTCTAAGCATGGGAAACACGCGCCACTTTACAGGCATACTATAGACACCCCCTAGGTACGATATTTAAAGGAATATTTCACTTTTTTTTCACTTTAAGCATCATTAAAATCACTGCTCCCGAAAAAACAGCCGTTTTTAAAACTTTTTTTTGCATTGATACATGTCCCCTGGGGCAGGACCCGGGTCTCCAAACCCTTTTTAGGACAATAACTTGCATATTAGCCTTTAAAATTAGCACTTTTGATTTTGAACATTCGAGTCTCATAGACTTTAATGGGGTTCTAAAGTTTACGCAAACTTTCGGTCCGTTCGCAGGTACTGGTGCGAACCAAACCGGGGGGTGTTCAGCTTATCTCTATTGGGGAGGATAGAAAGAGCCAAACGTTTTCAGGTAACTGCATATTAGGTGGAGGGTGTTTGGATAGGAAGGTGGAGATTCTTGTATACATGTAGGAAGCAGATGTGGGGAGGCTGTATTCTGTCAGTAAGAAGTCTAGGGGTTTTTGAAGATTATTATGAAAGAGCTTGTCTACCCGGTGGATTCCTGCCTCTTCCCATTGTTGAAGGGAGATGCAAGGAATGAGGAGTTCTAATTTCCATAATGGGAAATGTATGGGATGTTGAAGAGATCCCAGGGGGAGGTGGGTTATGAGCTTTCCCCATGCTATGATGGAAGCATGGGTGGGTAAATGGAGAGTTTTGATGTTCAGTGGGGTCCAGGAATCCACTAGCAGAAGATGGTGTAGTTTGCCCCTTTTATATTTTGAAAGATTGGATGGCATGCTTGACTTTTTTCACTTAAAGTAGAATTATAGACAAAACGTTTTTTGTTTTTTTTTCCGTAAAAAGTTTTTATTAGAAGTAAGGAAGAGTGTGCTTACAAATCACAACATATGTCAAATGAAAACATTGAACAATTAGGATACAAGTGTACAAATATAGGACGCATCCTACAATAACAACATGGGATATAATAACCAGGAACAGACCAATTAGTCAAGTTATGGCGTAGGCAAGGTGGAGGATTGCTTTTTCATTTTCCCCTCCCCCTCCCCCCCCCCACAATGTCAGTCATTCGACCAAGAAGAGGAGGTGGCAAGAGGGTTTGTTCCAGGTCAGGGGATTGAAAACAGTATATCCTTATGTGTAGGTTGAGAGGCATGTGAGAGTTACAGTAGTTTGGGTCGAAGATCATGTAAGCGTCAATTAAGGGGGGAGGGGGGTGAGAAGAATAGGAAAAAAGGGGGGGGGAGATAGAAGAGGGAGGAATAGGGGGAAATAGAGGAGAGGAAGAGAGGGGAGAGAAAGAAAAAAAAAAAAGAAAGAAAGAAGAAAAAAAAGGGAAGAGAGGGGGAGGGGGGAGAGGAGGGTAGGGGACACATAAGAAAAAAGAAGGGGGGAGTCTAGGGGTATAAGGGCTAAAGGAGTGAGAGGGTGGTTGGGTGTTACTATTGGGCTTTTGGCACCTACAAGTGGACCCACTATTCCCCTCTCTCCAAGGAGTAGCCCGAACCAAGTACGGGTGGTCAACAACCGACTTTAGGGAACATAAAGACAATAGCATTCGGTAGTTGTAATGTTGGTCCAGCATGCCCATATGATTGAGAATTTATGCATTCTTTCTTGGGAAATATGAATCAATTCCTCCTTTTCCTTTATTTTGGATAGTCCCGTGACCAATTCCTTGAGCTTTGGAGTGTGTGTAGAGCGCCAATGTATAGGGATGCAAAGTCTAGCCGCATTCACCATATGCATGGCCAGTGATTTGTAGTAGTCCCTTTTTGACAGAGACATGTGGTGTAGAAGAAATTGTGCAGGGGTGTAGTCCAGGGTGAATGTAGTGACATGCTTGATGAGTGCATGTACCTCCCTCCAGAAGGGTTGGAGTTGTTCGCACTCCCACCATATGTGGAGCATGGTGCCTTCCATTTTCTCGCATCTCCAGCAAATGTTGGGGATGGTAGGGGAAAATTTAAGGAGGCGTGAAGGGGTACTATACCATCTAGTGATGACTTTATAACAGTTTTCTTGGATGGCAACATTTAGGGAGCATTTGTGAGCATATTCATAAATGGTATCCTAGTTCTCTGTAGTGAGGGATTTTTGTAAATCCCTGTCCCAAGAGGCTTGTGAAGGAGCAGGAGTAGGAGTAGCAGTATCTGAAAGGAGGGTGTAAAAGTAGGAGATCAAATGTCTTTGTGGTGTGTTACGGTTGCATAGGGACTCAAAGGGTATGAGTTGCCTTGTCCAATTGGGTAGATGTGAGTGGGCCGAGAGAAAATGTCGGATTTGTCTATATGTCCAAAAAGAGAAGGAGGCATTCTTAGAAATGGCTACTAGGTTTTCCAAGGAGAGAGGGGGTCCATTTGAAAAGAATTGATGTACCAGCACATCATCAAAGGACCATTTGTGGCGTAAGAAGGAGGAAGATTCACCCGGAGGGAACACTGGGTTACCTCTCAGTGTAGTCAAGGGTCCCGGGACTGGAGCAAATGTTCCGGACTTTTTTGCCCTTCTGAAGGCCTGCAGGGAGGGGTAAATAAGCGGGCGTGTTGAGATGGTCTTCGGCCAATGTGTAGGGGGTTACTAGGGAAGCAGGTGTAAGGATCCAGGCGTGAGGGAGTTTTCTAGTGA
Source organism: Lithobates septentrionalis (assembly GCA_037952835.1). Lineage (NCBI taxonomy): Eukaryota > Metazoa > Chordata > Amphibia > Anura > Ranidae > Lithobates > Lithobates septentrionalis. The sequence goes on along the minus strand of JBBDGP010000082.1, from coordinate 13,728,701 downwards.
TACCCATAACTTCCTAGGATAATGTATGTTCCAATCTGCAATCTTCATGAGGTGACATGCTAGGTAATACTTGTGTAGGTCTGGCAATCCAATACCCCCTCTGGTTTTGTGAAGTGTAAGACGAGAGTATTTTATACGGGGAGGGGAGTTTCTCCAAATGAAGGCGGAGCAGGCCTTCCGATATATTGAAAAGAATGATGGGGGGAGGTGGATTGGGATAATTTGTATTAGTTAGAGTAATAGTGGTAGAATGATCATTTTGACCAGTGCCACGCAGCCGAACCACGAGACATTCAGGCTCATCCAGTCTTTGAAGTGATTTTGAACCTTAGTTAGGGCTATGTGGAAGTTCTGCGTGTAGAGGTCTATCAATCGGCTTGTGATTTGAATATTAAGTTATGTAATTGCCTCTCTCTTCCATTGAAAGGGGAAAGATTCCTGGCAATGAGTCACCTCCTGTGGAAGAAGAGTGACTTTCAGGGCATGGGATTTTGAATGATTCATTTTGAGGTGTGATAAGCTGCCAAAGAATTTGATGTCTTTAAGCTGGTTGGGCAAGGTGATCTGAGGTGATTTCAAAGAAAGTAGGATGTCGTCCGTGAAAGCTGCTACCTTAAATTCCCTATCTCCTATGATCAAACCCTGGATGTCAGGGTTGGTTCTCAATCTATTGAGAAGGGATTCTAGGGTCAAGATATAGATTAGAGGGGACAAGGGGCAGCCTTGGCGTGTTCTGTTGCTTATGGTAAAGGCGTCCGACAGGTGACCATTGGCTTTCACACTTGCAGAGGGACTGGAATATAGAGCCATTTTGTGTGCCAACATGCGAAGTTCAAGGCCAATGGCCAAGAGGGCCTCGCGCATGTAGTTACAGGATACCCTGTCGAACACCTTCTCCGCATCAAGGGAGAGAAAAAATCCCTGGGATCTGGAGGTTGTGAGCCAGTGATGGAGATTCAATGTGCGAATGGTATTATCCCTGGCTTCCCTGCCAGGGACAAAGCCCACTTGGTCTAAGGAGATAAGGACAGGTACAAAAGGGGAGTAATCTGTTAGCGAGGATCTTTGCGTACATTTTTATGTCCACGTTCAATAGGGATATTGGTCTATAGCTCAAGACTTGAGCGGGGGTCTTTACCCTCTTTTGGTATGACGGTTATATGTGCTTCCAGCATTCTGCCTGGCAGTACTTGAGGGTCGGAGAGGGTGTTGTAGGTGGTTAGTAGCTTAGGGGATAGGATGCCTACAAATTATTTGTAATTCTGGAGGGTAAAGCCGCTGGGCCCTGGGCTTTTGATCGTTTTCATGTTTGATTGCCATCTATAATTCTCCTATAGTGAGGTATATCTCCATGTCCTTGGCTTGTTGGGAGGTAATTGATTTTGGGCTATATTGGGATAGAAAGTCTCTAATGTGCTGGGTACGGGTTTCTATTGGGGTCGAAACCAGGTAGCTGGTCTGCAAATTATAGTGTTTCCAGTAGAAGAGTTTGAATTCTTTCGCTATATCCTCATTCTTGGATAAGAGTGTTCTTTGAGCATTGCGTAAGTGGTGAATTGTGAAGGAACTTTTGGAGGCTTGAACCATACGGGCTATGAGGCGCCTGCTCTTATTGCCATGCTCATAGAAGGCTCTTTGGCCAAGAATATAGCGTCTCCTGGTGCGTTTGCCTAGTTTCTCCAGAAGGAGAGATTGTGTAAGTTGTAATTCCTGTAGAGTGGACTGTGCATGTGCCTGTTTGTGGGATATTTCTGGGGTTTTGATTTTCGTTATTAGTGTGTTGATTGTCTCTTGGTGTTTTTCTTTGGCTTTTGCGGGTAGAGCTATGAGTTTGCTGTGGATCACACATTTATGTGCTTTCCATAATGAGACAGTAGAGACATTTGGATTCGGGAGCCTAAGTATTCTACCGTTTCTGGATCTTTAAGTAAAGAGGGATTTAAATGCCACGTTTTTGTTCTAGAGCATGTCTCTGGGAAAGAAAGGGTGATCATGATCGAATGATGGTCTGACAGGAACATTGGCTCTATGGTTGTCTGTTTAAGAAGGGGTAAGTCTGACTGGGAGAAGAAGAAATAGTTTATCCTAGAATATTTACGATGGGGGCCGAGTAAAAGGTATAGTCTTTGTCGGAAGGAAACATGGTGCGCCAGGTGTCGTGAAGTGTCAGGCTTTGAAGTTGTACTTTAATCTGACGGAGGGCTCTGTATGTTAAGGTAGAGGTGCCCGAGGAGTAGTCAAGGACAGGATTCAATGGTATGTTAAAGTCGCCCCCTAGCAGCACAATGCCTTTTTGGAATGAGGATAGAAGATCACAAATTTTCCTAAAAAAGGATAAATGGTGTTCATTGGGGCAGTATATGTTGACTAGCGTTATTGGTTTTGAAGCGTATGTGCCTTTGATGAAGATGAATCTGCCTTCTGGGTCTATAAGGGAGTCAGACATGTGGAAGTTTGCGTGTTTGGAGATCAGTATAGATACTCCTTTTGTCTTGGACTCAGGGTTGGTGGCATGTATTGCTGTACGATATATGTGGTTGGACAGCTTAGGGACGGAGTCTGAGCGAAAGTGCGTTTCCTGAAGACAAAAAAAATTGGGCTTTGTGTCTAGTGAGGAAGAACAGGACTTGAGATCTTTTTTTGGGAGGTTGAGGCCTTTCACATTAAGCGATACGCACTTCAACGACAAAGATGGGCTTGGTCAAGGACAGATTCGGCGGGCGGGAGGGAGAAAAACGCTCTAGCAATACACACCAAACTGAGCATGTCAAGCTTTCCCCCAAGGCTCGGTTCTATCAGGAGATGGTTTGGGGACTGTGGAAGAAGGGGGATCAGAGAAGACAGAATCAAACAGCCTTTTTACACAATGCAGAGGATTAACTCCTTAGGTTCCACAGTGAGTATAACAAGCATGCTTTACTGCATATACAGACTGATTTTACTGTTGTGGGTTTAGTAACACACTAATGACGCAAGGCCAATGTGGTGCCTATATTTTAAAAGGGATCAAAGTCTTTACCAAGTAACTACACACCTGTTAGTTTAACTTCTATAGTTGGGAATATACTAAATAGTTTATTAAAAGCTAGAAAAAAAGTATTTTAAACAACAGACAACATGGATTCATGAAATACATAAGTTGTCAAACAAATCTGATTTCTTTTTATGAGGAGGTAAGTAAAACCTTAGACAGAGGGGTGGCTGTGGATGTAGTATACTTGGATTTTTCAAAAGCATTTGACACAGTTCCACACACACAGCTACTGTGTAAGGAAAAAGTCTATAGCCTTGAAAAAATCAGTTTGTACGTGGATAGAAAATTGGCTAAAAGACCATATTCAGAGAGTAGTGGTTACCGGTGGTTATTAGTGGTTACCGCAAGGTTCAGTATTGGGACCCTTACTTTTAATATTTTTATAAATGATATAGGGCCTGGGATTAAAAGTACCTTTCCAGTCTTTGCAGATGACACCAAGCTTTGCAGTGGAATAACATTCTTACAGGACATCTCCAACTTATTAGCCAACCTCAATGCACTGTTTAATTGGGCAACTATGTGGCAAATGAGGTTTAATGTTGAAAAATGTAATGTTATGCACTTGAGGGCTAACAAAACATGCATGCAGTTTACATACTAGGAAGTGAACAGCTGGGGGAGTCAATGGAGGAGAAGGATCCAGATGTTCTGGTAGATCATAAGCTTAATAATAGCATGCAACGCCAAGCTGCAGTTTCAAGTGAGCAAAATCCTTTCTTGTATTAAAAAAAGTATGGACTGCAGATAGAGAGATATCATTTTGCCCCTGTAAAAACCATTAGTAACACCTTATCTAGACTATGCACTTCAGTTCTGAACACCAGTTCACAAAATGGATATTGGGGAACTGGAGAAAGTGCAGAGAAGGGCAGCCAAAGTAATATATATATATATATATATATATATATATATATATATATATATATATATATATATATATATATATATATATATATACTATACAAATGCAGTAGACATGATATAAAGTTAATATTTTCAGAAAAAAGACTTGACGGTAGCCAAACAGGTTTAAGTAAAACACCTATTCATTATTTTGAACATAGATGCAAAAACACGCAACAAAAAAAAACAGATAGCAATTAGAATAATAAAATGGCTTAGGAGGCTGCCCTCCTCGGTTTATGTTGTATTCCCTTTTGTTGTTTTTGTCTCTTATGCGCCAGTTCCAGCCCCTGCGTGGGCGATCTAGGTGCCTTTGACATTGTTGTATGTTTAATACTACTTCTGCAATAAAACCTATTGAACCGCTGGACGTGGCTGAAGATGGCTGCTTAATTCTTACACTCCGCTACTCCTCGGTCATCTTTTAAGCAAAGAAGGAGAACACCCTGCAATACCATGGGCAAAACTGACAGGGACCCGTCGGCCACCCGCTCCCGATCACCTGGCAAAATTCCAGAGATATTCAGATCCCGAGCGCAAGAGTCAGCCCCACCATCACAGGCCTCCAGGGAGGTAAGCTGCAGCCCCACGAGGTGGCCGGGAACACATACCAGAGAATCACATCCCCCAGCCGTGAGCAGCCTCAGCCTAGAGGACCTCAGAACAGTAGCTGCAGACATTAAGAACACTCTGTCTGCAGCTATATCAGAACTCAGATTAGATATACAAGCTGTGGCAGGTCACCTGGAGGAAGTAGAAGACATCACTGACCGCCATGAGATTTCCATTAATACCGCACAACGCTCTCTGAGTACACATGCCACTCAGTTACAGGACCTACAGAGGCACGTAGAAAATTTAAATAACAGGGGTCGCCGTCACAACATTAGAATTAGAGGAATCCCGGAATCAATCGAACCAGATTACCTTCTTCAAGCAGTGACAAACGTTTTTAATGACCTCCTAGGACGCCCACCCGAAACACCCATGGATATGGAACGTCTACACCGTGCACTTCATCCCAGGGGCAGATATACAGACCCCCCAAGAGACGTCATAGGCTGTCTCACAAACTTCAGGTTAAAAGAAGAAATCATGAGACAAGCTAGACTCAGGAATCACATTCTATTCCGAGGTACAGAAATTAAACTGTACCATGACTTGTCTCAAATCACTCTGCACAAACGCAGAGCTTTATGCCCGATACTAGACGCCCTGAGGGATAGGAATATTCCGTATAGATGGAAATTTCTCTTCTGCCTACAAGCTGGCTCTGGAGGAAGGATCTCTCTCTTATGAAACCCCAAGGAAGCAATTTTATTCTGCGAAACTCTGGGCATTCCACCAATCACAATTCCGGACTAGCATTGAGAACCGCGAATCGTCACTCCACAACACGAGGAACCGATGGAGGTCCACCACCAGAAGACGTCGACTTTCCACCCGTGTCTTGCCTCCACCAGCCAACCGCCACTCCCCAAGAGAAGGCAGTGTTCCAGCTTCACCGGCCCACAGAAAGGCAAGAAAAGACTAAACATGTCATTCTGACCTACCAATGTCTTCCTTACCCCTCAGAGTGGTATATAGACACAATATACTTGAAAGAACTCTCCAAGGGGTAAGTTTGCCTATATTCTTGACTCACCCAAACTGACTCGTGTTGTTTTAGACACAACCTGAAAAAAGTCTTGTGACTTCCGTAAAAGAGGTACGTTCAAACACCCTTGCAAATGGATAACGAATATATGCTTTGTCTTGAGAATATGGGACCTCTATAGACATCCTGCCCACAACCATATAGGCAGAACCCATATTTCCATTTCTACATTCGCCATGACTCCTTATAGTTTAACCACCACACAGATGCAGAAAACCCACATGCTCTGACATACTCAAACAGCTTCACAAGATGTGAAAACAAGTCACTCAGCATTGGTCGGAAATGAACAAACCAATTCAGGCAACATTAATACATAAAACTCGCAGAGACAATGTAATGAGATATACGCCTGTACCTAAACATACAGCATATACATCCTGTCCTCCTGCCGTTTTTCAAATCTATTGTTCTCCCCCCTATGTATTGAGATACATAGCCCAGATTCTCTTCAACATCACTAAAATATGTATTATCACGATACCTCCAAAGTTAATATTATAGGGGGACAGGATGTATCTCTTTTCTTATTCAAAAAGCAAGGTTTATGCTTAAGCACAGGATAATTAATATCATAAGTGTATATGTTCGGTTCAAACTGCCAAAGTGGCACAATATCTACAATACTCGCAATGTTGAATGACTGTTTAAATGTTTAGTTTAGTGGTCTAAAAGTTTGTCTCATACCATCATGCCCCCATTAGGGGCATGCACTACAGTATACAAACGCGAACAGCTCTAATGACTAATGTATAAACGGAAGCGCATCAACGCGGACATTGGCCAGATTCCCAGGTTCTGTCATAAAAGATGGAATTCCAAAAACACCATTTAGGTATACGAGGGTCTTCAACCGGAGCTATAACCCTTCCTCCGTCATGGACATCCTCTAACAAAGTTCAAACACACTAGTCTCACAAAGGGGAATCAATAAAAAGGGTAAAAGGCATTGTGCTCTGACAGATAAGCCTGATCACCCTAAGTATTAATGCCATAAATATATATATACATATATATAGATTCTGTTTCTTATCGTGCTTATCCTATCGTGTCACATGACAAATATCCTATCCCCCTCAACAAATTATATGGCAAAACCTCCAACCCCCATGTGATTTCTCACATCGTTCATATATCTTTAGGTAGCTCCTATGCATATCAAGAAACAATACCCTTTATGCTCATAATGAAGGAGATAGGATATACCTGACACATTGACATTCTCCTTTACCAAGTTGTTAAGTGCTAACCAAGATTGAACAATAGTTTTCTGTTTGTTTTACAATTGTTTATAAATCCAACAAATCTGAGCACTTTCCTAGACTTATTAACAATACCAATTGAATACTTGACACAGATTCATGTAAACCCCCCTGCATTACTTCTTGCTAATAGTATAACCCATGGGCACACATATCCTACCTCGGACCTGCATACAGCCGATTACTTTAGTAACAACTAACAAAGTCACGGTGCACAAAATTTACTCAATCAAACCATTCTGCTGCAGTTTCGGCAACTAAACACCCCTGAAGGTGCCATCTCTATACCATTTGTTACTCTCCTACACATATCCTATCTAGCATGATGACCGTACGAGTAGTCATGAGGTACAGTACCCACACCTATTGTATATTCGCTAAAACTATCCTCATCAGTCCTACCATAGCCTGCAACAGCACAGTTCCTAGACTTGTGCTGACCTTCTCCGACACACAACTACCTAAATTAGGCAGGTTAGCGGGTCTATCCCTGCCGTCGGAACAACCCTCACCTATCCACACATAAGTATCTTCTTTTTAGCGAAACCCCCTGCATCCCCCTGATCTTCCCCCCACCCCCCCTTCTCCATTCCTTCCAACCTCATTATCAGTCAGAAGAGACAAATTATACACCGATTATAACACATAAACAGTGGCACACAATGAACACAGTAATGCCCAAACCAACCTCTCATGAAAAATAAACTCAAAATAGTCACCCTAAACACGAAAGGGCTTAATGTCCCCGAAAAAAGAGCACAACTTTTACTATATATGAGAAAAATCAAAGCTGATATAGTCCTACTCCAGGAAACGCACTTCAGAACTGACCAAATACCTAGACTTTCAAACAAAAATTTTCCGAACACCTTTAACGTAACCAATCCGTCAGCTAAAATGAAAGGAGTATCAATCTTAATATCCAAACATGTACCTTTAGTAGTGACGGACTCACAAATAGATGGTTCCGGACGATATGCGTTTATCAAAACCACAATATGCAATAGACCCATCACGATAGCTAATATACATAGTCCTAACTCAAGTCAAGTGAGCTTTTTCCACGAGATAGCACTGGCCCTAACCTCTTTCCAGTCAGGCATCCTCTTACTCGGAGGAGACTTTAACGTCGCTCTGAATCTGCTCGAAAATACGTCCTCTGGAACATCCTCCCTTACATTCAAAGCTCTTAAACAAATTAAAGCCCAACTACAGGACTTACTCCTACACGACTCCTGGCGTACCCTACATCCTAGTGACAGAGACTTTACTTTCTACTCCAGACCTCATGACCGTCACTCCAGTTTGTCACACAAAAGGTCTGCCACTCTTGTCAGAAGCAACCATCGAACCTACGTTCTTATCCGATCATAACCCCATCACAGCAACTTTAACATTTCCGGAACAAACACGACGCACCAACATCTGGAGATTAGACGCATCACTACTCACAAAGCCTTCGTATATGGCCAACATTATGGCAACCGTCAAAGACTTCTTTGTATTAAACGACACTCCCGACACGTCCCACATGACCCAATGGGAAGCCCACAAGTGCGTGGTTAGGGGAGCACTAATCAAACTCGCAGCCATGCGTAAACATTCCCAACAGGAAGCAACTAATGCCTTACTAAACAAAATACGGAAATTGGAACAGGCACACAAACTAACTAAGGCCCGTTCCACCCTACAGGAACTGGAACAAGCACAAAATCACCTCAAAGAAGAACTAGGGAAAAAGACCAGGAAAAACTTTATCCTGACCCAAAAACTCTTCTATGAGCACAGTAATAAAAATGGAAACCTTCTAGCCAGAGCCCTCCAAGCTAAAATAGCAAGCATTTCAATACACAAAATTAGATTGTCCCTTACCACAACATTATCCAAAAGCGACGACATCGCAAACCACTTTGCCCAATACTATTCAGATTTATATAACCTTCCCCCTGAACAAAAACCACACTTGGACAATAGGTCACGCGAAGATATCATCACAGAATTCCTTACACAAAACAGCCCTAGACCTATTTCCCCGGAGCAAGCAAAATGAATTCATGGTCCCACAACAGGAGAAGAATTCCTCTCAGCTATAAAACAAATGAAACCAGGTAGAAGTCCTGGCCCAGATGGGTTTTGCATGACGTATTATAAAACTTTCTCAAATTTATTAATGGCCCCCTTCTTAAGAGCCTTTAACCTACTATCCTAACCCAGTACAACATCCAACACCCTGTTCGAAGCACATATATGTGTAATTCCCAAACCTGGCAAAGACAGTGAATTAGCCTCAAACTACCGACCTATCTCCCTACTAAACTCCGACCTAAAATTTTTTGCAAAAATCATAGCCAATCGCATACTTCCTCTAATCCCAAATCTCATATCGATAGACCAGGTGGGGTTTACTCCAGGAAGGGAGGCCAGGGACAACACCCTTAAAGCCATCAACATCCACCACTGGCTTTCCACAACTAAAGTCCCTGGCTTCTTCTTATCATTAGACGCTGAGAAGGCCTTTGACAGGCTAGCCTGGGACTAGCGGTACTACGGAATCTCGGCTTGGTGAACGCTTGGTAAACTTCATAACATCCTTATACTCGAATCCAAGAGCGAAAGTCCGAGTAAATGGACTCCTGTCAAGGGCCTTCCAAATCAAAAATGGCACACGTCAGGATTGCCCTCTTTCCCCCACCCTGTTTGTTCTCACACTCGAACCCTTCCTACGTAGACTACGGGACATCCATGGGCTTACTATAGCGGAGAAAAATTACAAGTTAGCTGCGTTTGCGGATGATATTCTCCTATTTCTATCCAACCCCCTTGTAACTATCCCTAACCTCCTTAAATACTTCAAATTATTCCAATACTTATCCCACTTCAAAATAAACTTTTCGAAATCACACGCTTTTAACATAACCCTAACAGAACAACAGATGTCACAATGCAAGCAAAACTTTCCATTCATCTGGAAATCAGAGGCACTGACATACTTGGGAATTCAACTTCCTGCAAACCTACCAGATCTCTTTCTTAAAAATTACCTACCTCTGCTCAAAACCATCACAGACGACCTAAAAAAATGGAATAAATCGCATTTTTCTTGGTTCGGAAGAACGGCCATAGTCAAGATGAATATTTTGCTACGCGTACTTTACCTTCTTCAAACGATCCCCATCAAACTTCCTAACACTTTCTTGTGGTCGATCTCCAAAATTAATAGAAATTTCATTTGGAACCAAAAACACCCCAGAATTAGATACAGCCAACTAATAAAACCCAAAGCCAAAGGGGGAATAGGCCTACCCGACATACAACACTACTATTGGACATGTCACATACAGCGGATTGTTGACTGGCACACACATCAAAAGACAAAAGAATGGGTGGCATTAGAAAACTCTTTCTCCCCTCACCCCATTACCGGGGCCCCCTGGATCAAAAGCAACCTTCTACCAAAAACAATTATGAATCACCCAACGATAGGCCCCACGTTGGAATGCTTTACGCAGTCCAACCGCAAATTCAAGCTTACCAAAACTCCAGGCCCCCTCACGCCAATCTTGTTCAATCCACAATTTGCCCCTGGGATGTAACGCCATCCACTATCCCGCATACAACCAGACATAGGCTTACGTATATATCACATCATACATGAAGGCAAATTACTAACTCGATAACAAATAGATACGACCTGGACCACGCACAAACTAAGCATACTAAACTACTGGCAACTCATGCATTTTGTAGACAGTATAAAAAGTAAGACGGACTTGTCTGAAACCCTTACTGAATTTGAAAGACTATGCCTTAGCGACACACCACAATGCCATACCATCTCCCTGATACATAACATGTTTTGGAACAATATTCAGACGGATGAAGGAACAGCCTGCAAAACCTGGAAACCTGGAACAAGGATCTAAATATAGAAATTTCAAGTAGCTCTTGGGACACAATATACCGAAATGCGCATAAAGGCTCTATAAATGTCTCTACCCAAGAGGCAAATTACAAAGTAATCTCACGTTGGTATCGTACCCCTTCTATCTTACACAGGATTGATATATCCCAATCAAATAAGTGCTGGAGGTGTCAGAATGAATTAGGTGACCTCCTACACATTTGGTGGACTTGCCCTAGAATCCAGGTTTTCTGGAATCAAGTCCACAAACTAATTGAAAAAATTACTACATATAAGCCAGACTATTCACCTGCACAGTTCCTTCTACACCTTCAGCAACCAGATGATATACCATATTTTAGATCATTAGCTATGATGCTAGTAAACACAGCAAAAATGTGCATACCACCGCTATAGGGCACTCCTAGAATACCCTCCATATCAGACTGGTTTATAAGAATAAATAAAATTGCAGAAATGGAAGAACTTATTGCAATATCCCAAAACCTACCACATAAGTTCACTACGCTCTGGGCCTGCTGGACCTACTTTAAATCAACTAAAGAATACCTGCAAAAGATGTATGCTTAAACATCTGACCCTTTACATACGAGGGACACTAAGCCATAAATCTATACCAAAAACAATTTGCCACGTTCAAACCGGCCAAATTACTGAAGACGTTTACGATACGCCTAATCCTCACATGGGAAACTCACTTGGCTCTCCCTATAAAATTACATACACATAAATAAGAATTAACAGTTACAAATAAAAACCAAAACACTCCTCCAGTGACTTCTGGCAACAATACGAACCCTATACCTTCTCACCTCCCGTTACTCTATCTCACCCCCCTCTCAACTAACCCATAGACCAGGCTAAACGCACAGAGTGTGCTGGACACACACATGTACATATGTACCAACAAATACACAAGAGAATTTAACTCCCTAAACTAACCTATATCAAAATTGATAGGCAATCACCACCAATTTGATATCACAGAAAGTAAAGTCAACATTGTTAACACTCCTCCCGTTACAAGCTCCTAAGCTGTAAAACATAATTCCCCTCCTCCCAGCACAAATATCAGACTAATATTCCCTACACACAACTCTTTTACACTATGTCATCATCAGTGTTAAACTAGTCTCGGATTAGATTAATAGTTGGCTGTTGGTTTATTGAATAAGTCCTGGTTATATACTCTTGTAATTGTATTATACTTACCTACCATTGATGCATCTGTATTCCTGTAATGTTTCCTTACATTCAAAAAAATCTTTTTTGGAAAAAAAAAAAACGTATTGAACCAGAGAATAATAAAATGGCAGCAAATGGGCAATCGTGACAATACGCAAGCAAAAAAACATTAAATAGTTACAATATGTGGGTAACAAATTGGCATGACAACATGTGTGCAACAAATGGAATGTCATGGCAATTTGTGGGCAACAAAAGGGCAAACATTTCAATACTTGGGGAAAACTCAATCATGTTAATACACGTGCAATAAATAGGATATTGTAACATTATACAGGTCATAAATAGGTATTTGTCACAATATACAAGCAACAAACAGTCAATCATGGCACTATAGCATTAAAAAATTGGCATTCATGATAATATTTGAGCAACAGATGGGCAATACATGGAAAACAAAGAGATAATTGTTGCTGTATGAATGCAATAAATTACATTATGCAGGCCACAAATGAGCAATCATTAAAAACACATTGTGACAGTAAGAAAAACACCAAACCAACCTTAATTCTATCTTCCTATTGACTCATAGGGATGAGCAGAACTTACCTGTGATTGGTTTGGGGCAGATTACAGAACAATTAAAGTCCAGGTGCCAAATCCAAGCCCCATAGAAGTCAACGGGAGCCAAACGATAAAAAACAGTAATGGCTATTTTATAGGCTAATAGGCAAGGGATTGTCAAACAAATGATTTGGAGGCTGAACACTGCCCTGGGGAATCAGTACCAAAGTAAAAAAAGATTTTTTGAAATTTCATATACAGTTATGTTCATTTTTGGTCAATGGTGTCAGCCTGGGGATCCAGATCTGCCTTTATTTACTATGTATATTTTTTGAATGATCAGAGGTACTATGTGCCCTTAATCATTCACATGGGGAACAGTATTATTAGTACCCTTATTATTAAAGAGGGTTTAGAGATTCTGATAAGCCCCCTGCCTGCAGATCCCCACAATCACCGGGCCAGGGTTGTGAGGAAGAGACCCCCCCCATGGCAAAGTACCATCCCATTTTGAAGTCATGTGGCCTGGTAGGGCTCATGAGGGGGGCTGAATTTCCTGGAATCTCCAGCTGCTTGCTCCTATAATAGTGTGGTATGTTTTTGGAGGGACTCCATGTTTTTTTCTTGATTTTTTCGATGGGATTTACTCTTAATATCTATACCAGACCCCAGGGTCTAGCATGGAATTTAGGGGAACCTCACTCATTTTATTTTACACAATTCCAGCTTCCTTGTTTACATTCCTATGTCAGCTGAAATGTGACGGGTGGGGTATAGTTATAGTTGTTCGGATGCTGGTGGCTACTGGCTTTCTAACAATCAGTCAAAGTGGAAGCTGTCACATTTAGCACTAAAAGTAACATGTTATTACAACATAAATGTCATAAATTAAATAACATAGTTGCCAGTATGTTTGAAGTTGAAAAATATTGTACTTGATACAGGGCATAATACATTTCCATTGCCATATTTTGTATTATGTTAACATGTTTGGTACGTGCAGAGGCATACTGTGTAAGCCATTAGATTATTTTTCATGTACTTAGCCAATTGTCAGATAAACGCGACCAACTCAGATAAACATAATTCATTTTCTTTAGGATTTCTTAATGTTGAGTAAAAATTATATTTGATTAGCCTGTCTGTCCTTACTTTTGTTTTTTTTTATGTGCCTCCAACTTCTCAACTGCTTTGACATGACAGCCATGTAGTTACCATACCTAAAATGTCAATGCTCTGCATTTTCCCTAACTCCCTTCACACACACAAAAAAAGAAAACTAATCAAATACATTGTTCAAGCTTTTGCTGGTATTAAAGTAGTAAGTACAAAAGAGAAAGAACTTTGTTCAATTTATGCTGCCGTTATTCAGTGTGTGAACAGTAGTGTACAATTCATTTGTTGTGTATTAGATATGGTAGCTTATAAAAGGAACTTGATTGAAAGCAGTAGAAGACACATGTTCAAAAAAGAAAAATGGAATTGAAAAATGGTAAGAATTATTTAAACACCAAGCACCTGTGCAAAATCACTTTATGTATGAAATGTGGGCAAAGATCATAAGGGAAAAAGCCAATAGTAAAAATGCCATTATTAAAAATGTAATTTATTGTCAAGATTTTTAAATTAGGGATTGGCTTCACTTTTGATTTCAGTTCATGTTTTTTTTTTTTAAATGTGTTCTCTAGTTAATTGCATATTACTCATGATGTTATGTGCTTTAATAGAAAATGTCAAATGAATTGGAAATGTATCACTTTCTAAACATCCTGCTAATTTCACAGTTATTCACAAATATTGGCTTTGTTATGCATGTGTTGTTTTCTTTTCCAGCGTAGTGCAACAGATACTGTGATTATGTTTGAATAATCTCTGATCAAAGTGGCCATTAATCTTTGTAGAAATATAAATACTATTTTCAATTATTAATATTTTTTTTTTACACTTGCTTAAGGTGCAATTATATACTATAATTCTATAACATCACTCCATGCCCTCCTACACTACAATCACATTGTAAAATCTTAGCACACACCTGACCATAGACAATAATGGACTTCTTCCCCATAGAGAATAGGGGATTTCTATGTCATGTTACAGAAATTTACTACAGAGGCTCTGCATTTTTGCTACCACAATGACTCCAAATTTGGCATATGGCTCATGGTTGTGGCACTGCCCCATGGATGTCAATGAGCACAGTGCCACCTGTTAAACTTGGCATGCTAAATATAATTTGCTGCAGCATGTGCACATTTCCTCCAGGTGCCACATGCACTTGTAGTTGGGCAGTCAGTGCGGCCGTTAAAACATGGATTAGCTACGTGTTTTTAATACTCCCTCACTGCCCACGTGAGAGAGCTTAAAAAAAAACAACAATATCAAGAGCAAAATCCTCTTAGTGTCTGCCCCGTAGTCCTTAGGGATACATTTTTACTGTAAAGAATATAGTGTATACAGCTGTCCAGAAAATCATAGCATATTAAAAAAAAAGTGTAAATGTCTTGGGGCAACTTTCACTGGTCAAAAAACAAGAGACATACTGTACATTGTCATCTAAGTGGTTCAGACATAACCATTTGTGTACTGGTGGAAGGAAGAAAACTGAGCTGCAAACCAACAAAATAATACAATTGTTTGATCACACTATTTAAAGCAGTATTAAACCCAAAACTAAAATTGTATCATATTGCAGCTTACCAATCACACTCTGAGTGAATTTTGCACAGTACAGAGCATCATTGTCAGTCCAAAGTGGGGTGGGGGTGTAGATGACACTTTATAATCTGCTACAGCAAACATTTTTTTTTTCTTTTTGGGATAATGGTTTTGCATGAATAAATATTAGCTGCACATTTTTATCACTCCTCTCAGTGTTAAAGTGGCTGTAAACTAAAATGGCTAAAATTGATCTAGGCTCCATGTGTTTGTTCATTAAGCAGTGAAGTGTGTTTTTTTTTTTAATTCTAAATACCTTTTTTCTTTGCGCTCATTTGTGGTCACCTCCTCTCTCTGCTCTGTATCCAGATCTAAGAGAGCTGAGTGGGAGGGGCCGAGATTTCCCTTCTATTTTAGGTAAATAGCATAGTCAGTGAATGAAGGCTGGAAGAGAGCGGGCTGGCTGTGAGGAGAGGATATTGGAGGGGCCCTGAGATTGTGTTCTCACTACACACTACAAAGCTGATAGGCAGAGAGGAAGGGAAGGAGGGGGAGCTGCAGAGACACACAAATGCACAGGAGAAAAGCTAGATGATGGAGGCACGTATCCTGATCACAATCTCATGGCTCAGCAGCCATGATAAACATGGTCATCTCATAGAGGGGAAGTCAGGACCAGGCAGAATCAACCAGGTACTGCAGGAGATACAAAGGGGGAGTTGACTAGGCAAAATCACTATGCTATAGTTCATGCCTTAAAGGGACAGGAGCATTATTTTCTTTAGGGGGGTAACAATCACTTTAAGTGATTTGTCTCATTCCTGTAAACTGATACATTCTGATGGAGAATTTGTGCTGTAAAAAACTACAGACTTTCTGGCTGGATTACCAGATGAAAATTCCTATTCCAGTAGGCTCTCTGATTCCTTGTGTTTTAAAGTGTATTGCAGTTGTACTGTCTACCCTCAAGTTGTAAAGCGCTGTGTAAACTGTCAGTGCTATATAAATCCTGTATAATAATAATAATAAAAATAAAAGAAAGGAAACTTAAAAAAAAGAAACTAATATAGCCATCACATCTAAGAATTGGTAAGCTGCAATATAATAAATGCTTGTTTTTGGGTTTAATACTGCTTTAAGTCATTTGTTTAACTTCTTTCCTTTGGTCCTTTAAAGCTGAACTCCAGGCATATATAAAATACACAATTTGACCGCTTAAGTACCGCCCCACGTACATATACTGCGGCAGGGCGGCCCTTAAGAGAAAAATCATGTACCTGTATGTGATCTTCTTCCCCGGCTCTGGGGCGTGCACGCGTGCCGCCGGAGCCCCTCTCCCACTGTGATTGGGATCAGTGAGTCCAGCTGACGTGATGTCCGCTGGGAACCGGATGATCATTCATAGAGAGGAAAATGGAGATCTTGTGTTTCTGCTAAGCAGAAATACGGATTTCTGTTTTCCTTTAGTCAAAGCATCTCCCCCACAGATAGAAAACACTCATAGGGAACACATTTAACCCTTTGATTGTCCTTGATGTTAATCCCTTTCCTGCCAGTGTCATTTACACAGTGACAGTGCATTTTCTTTAGCACTGATCACTGTATTGGTGTCACTGGTCCCCAAAAAGTGTCACATAGTAACAAATTTGTCGGCCGCAATGTCGAAGTCCTGCTTAAAACCGCAGATTTTTAAACTAAATGTGCTATGGAAGCAGCAATTCTCTTGTACAACACCAATACCGTGGAAATTAGAATAAAGAAAAATTAGAATCGCGCTAGACCTGTGAATGGGTATGAGCCATAAATAAACAAAATGTGCAACCCATTCTTAATTAAATGTGAATAGCTAATGAAATATAAATAATTGGTAAATCGTGAATCATATAGAAAACAAATATGAAAATTATGTGAATCATTTGAATGATGTGCAGTAAATTAAATCAATCTCTATTAAAAAATGAAATAAAAAGAAAATAAAACAAATAGTCTGTGTGAGTAACTAAAAACTGTCAACATTCACCTGTGCAAAAAATTGGGAGAAATGTCCATCCACAAATGAGATGAATCTTCAACCGCTGTTTAACAAAAGCATATGTGTCATGCACCACCGCTATAGAAGAATTCACTTCTTACCAGATGGCTATGATCCCCCACCACAGAGGATCATGAGAAGCATATAGTTTAGGCACAGCTGTAACTCGGGAATACACCAAACGTGCTGGCTTGCTAGCTAATCTCCAGATCACCTCATTAGTAGTCTAGCCCATGAGAGGATGCACACAGCATGTAAAAATATAAAAGCTCCAATAGTGTGAAAACCTTCAGGTTTATTAAAAGTTTAAAACAGAAAACGCACTTACAAAATGTAGTATTACCTAGAAAGCGTGAAGTCCGATGTGTCGGCCGGTACATATTCGGACAAACCTGTCCTTCTGGAAACAGAAGCAGTAACTCAAGGTGGAGTCAGCGCGTCGTCCTGCTCCACCCTGCTCCGCCCTGCTCCGCCCTGCTCCGCCCTACGTGTTTCATAAGAGAATTACATCATTCAGGGGCACTATATTCATGAATACATGCTTAAATTTATTTTTAAATGCAACTAGTGTAAGTGCATAAATTGTATTTGTTAACCACTTGCCGTCCGCCTAACGCAGATATACTGCGGCAGAATGGCACGGGCAGGCAGAATCACGTACCCACACGTGATCTGCCTCCCACGGGCGGGGGGTCTGATCGGACCCCCCCCGATGCCAGCGGCGGTCGGCTTGTGACTGGGAGCGTTGAGAGGCGAGGGGGAGACCATCCGATCGTGGCCCCCCTCGCTATCGCTCCCAGCGAATGGGAATCCTCCCCTGCCTGTGTGTAGTTTCACACAGGCAGAGGATGTGATGTCATCTCTCCTCGGCTCGGCAGTTTCCGTTCCGGCGCCGAGGATAGAAGACATGTGAGTGCACAAAACACTACACACACACAGTAGAACATGCCAGGCACATAAAACACACCCGACCCCCCCGATCGCCCCCGATCCCCCCCCAATCACCCCCCCCTGTCACAAACTGACACCAAGCAGTATTTTTTTTTTTTCTGATTACTGCTAGGTGTCAGTTTGTGACAGTTAGAAGTGGTAGGGCAGTGAGTGTTAGCCCCCTGTAGGTCTAAGGTACCCCCTAACCCCCCTAATAAAGTTTTAACCCCTTGATCACCCCCCGTCACCAGTGTCACTAAGCGATCATTTTTCTGATCGCTGTATTAGTGTCGCTGGTGACTCTAGTTAGGGACGTAAATATTTAGGTTCGCCGTCAGCGTTTTATAGCGTCAGGGACCCCCATATACTACCTAATAAATGTTTTAACCCCTTGATTGCCCCCTAGTTAACCCTTTCACCCCTGACCACCGTATAACCGTTGCGGGCGATGCTGGTTAGTTTGTTTATTTTGTATAGTGTCAGGGCACCCGCCGTTTATTACCGAATAAAGGTTTAGCCCCCTGATCGCCCGGCGGTGATATGCGTCACCCCAGACAGCGTCAGATTAGCGCCAGTACCGCTAACACCCACGCACGCAGCATACGCCTCCCTTAGTGGTATAGTATCTGAACGGATCAATATCTGATCCGATCAGATCTATACTAGCGTCCCCAGCAGTTTAGGGTTCCCAAAAACGCAGTGTTAGCGGGATCAGCACAGATACCCGCTAGCACCTGCGTTTTTCCCCTCCGCCCGGCCCAGCCCACCCAAGTGCAGTATCGATCAATCACTGTCACTTACAAAACACTAAACGCATAACTGCAGCGTTCACAGAGTCAGGCCTGATCCCTGCGATCGCTAACAGTTTTTTTGGTAGCGTTTTGGTGAACTGGCAAGCACCTGCCCCAGGCAGCGTCAGGTTAGCACCAGTACAGCTAACACCCACGCACGCACCGTACACCTCCCTTAGTGGTATAGTATCTGAACGGATCAATATCTGATCCGATCAGATCTATACTGGCATCCCCAGCAGTTTAGGGTTCCCAAACACGCAGTGTTAGCGGGATCAGCCCAGATACCTGCTAGCACCTGCGTTTTGCCCCTCCGCCCAGCCCAGCCCAGCCCACCCAAGTGCAGTATCAATCGATCACTGTCACTTACAGAACACTAAACGCATAACTGCAGCGTTCGCAGAGTCAGGCCTGATCCCTGCGATTGCTAACAGTTTTTCTGGTAGCGTTTTGGTGAACTGGCAAGCACCTGCCCCAGGCAGCGTCAGGTTAGCGCCAGTACCGCTAACACCCATGCACGCACCGTACACCTCTCTTAGTGGTATAGTATCTGAACGGATCATTATCTGATCCGATCAGATCTATACTAGCGTCCCCAGCAGTTTAGGGTTCCCACAAACGCAGTGTTAGCAGGATCAGCCCAGATACCTGCTAGCACCTGCATTTTGCCCCTCCGCCCGGCCCAGCCCAGCCCACCCAAGTGCAGTATCGATCGATCACTGTCACTTACAAAACACTAAACGCATAACTGCAGTGTTCGCAGAGTCAGGCCTGATCCCTGCGATCGCTAACAGTTTTTTTTGCAGCGTTTTGGTGAACTGGCAAGCACCAGCGGCCTAGTACACCCCGGTCGTAGTCAAACCAGCACTGCAGTAACACTTGGTGACGTGGCGAGTCCCATAAGTGCAGTTCAAGCTGGTGAGGTGGCAAGCATAAGTAGTGTCCCGCTGCCACCAAAAAGACAAACACAGGCCCGTCGTGCCCATAGTGCCCTTCCTGCTGCATTCACCAATCCTAATTGGGAACCCACCGCTTCTGCAGCGCCCGTACTTCCCCCATTCACATCCCCAACCAAATTCAGTCGGCTGCATGAGAGGCATTTTCTTTATGTCCTCCCGAGTACCCCTACCCAACAAACCCCCCCAAAAAAGATGTTGTGTCTGCAGCAAGCGCGGATATAGGCGTGACACCCGCTATTATTGTCCCTCCTGTCCTGACAATCCTGGTCTTTGCATTGGTGAATGTTTTGAACGCTACCATGCACTAGTTGAGTATTAGCGTAGGGTACAGCATTCCACAGACTAGGCACACTTTCACAGGGTCTCCCAAGATGCCATCGCATTTTGAGAGACCTGAACCTGGAACCGGTTACAGTTATAAAAGTTACAGTTACAAAAAAAAGTGTAAAAAAAACAAAAAACACAAACAAAAATATAAAATAAAAAAAAATAGTTGTCGTTTTATTGTTCTCTCTCTCTCTATTCTCTCTATTGTTCTGCTCTTTTTTACTGTATTCTATTCTGCAATGTTTTATTGTTATTATGTTTTATCATGTTTGTTTTTCAGGTATGCAATTTTTTATACTTTACCGTTTACTGTGCTTTATTGTTAACCATTTTTTTGTCTTCAGGTACGCCATTCACGACTTTGAATGGTTATACCAGAATGATGCCTGCAGGTTTAGGTATCATCTTGGTATCATTCTTTTCAGCCAGCGGTCGGCTTTCATGTAAAAGCAATCCTAGTGGCTATTTAGCCTCTAGACTGCTTTTACAAGCAGTGGGAGGGAATGCCCCCCCCCCCAATGTCTTCCGTGTTTTTCTCTGGCTCTCCTGTCTCAACAGGGAACCTGAAAATGCAGCCGGTGATTCAGCAAGCTGACCATAGAGCTGATAAGAGACCAGAGTGGCTCCAAACATCTCTATGGCTTAAGAAACCGGAAGCTACGAGCATTTTATGACTTAGATTTCGCCGGATGTAAACAGCGCCATTGGGAAATTGGGAAAGCATTTTATCACACCCATCTTGGCGTGGTCAGATGCTTTGAGGGCAGAGGAGAAATCTAGGGTCTAATAGACCCCAATTTTTTCAAAAAAGAGTACCTGTCACTACCTATTGCTATGATAGGGGATATTTACATTCCCTGAGATAACAATAAAAATGATTAAAAAAAAATAAAATAAAAGGAACAGTTTAAAAATAAGATAAAAAAAACTAATAATAAAGAAAAAAATAAAATAAAAAAAAAGCACCCCTGTCCCCCCTGCTCTCGCGCTAAGGCGAACGCAAGCGTCGGTCTGGCGTCAAATGTAAAAAGCAATTGCACCATGCATGTGAGGTATCACTGCGAAGGTCAGATCGAGGGCAGTAATTTTAGCAGTAGACCTCCTCTGTAAATCTAAAGTGGTAACCTGTAAAGGCTTTTAAAGGCTTTTAAAAATGTATTTACTTTGTCGCCACTGCACGTTTGTGCGCAATTTTAAAGCATGTCATGTTTGGTATCCTTGTACTCAGCCTAAGATCATCTTTTTTATGTCATCAAACATTTGGGCAATATAATGTGTTTTAGTGCATTAAAATTTAAAAAAGTGTGTTTTTTCCCCAAAAAATGCGTTTGAAAAATCGCTGCGCAAATACTGTGTGAAAAAAAAATGAAACACCCACCATTTTAATCTGTAGGGCATTTGCTTTAAAAAATATATATAATGTTTGGGGGTTCAAAGTAATTTTCTTGCAAAAAAATATTATTTTTTTATGTAATCAAAAAGTGTCAGAAAGGGCTTTGTCTTCAAGTGATTAGAAGAGTGGGTGATGTGTGACATAAGCTTCTAGATGTTGTGCATAAAATGCCAGGACAGTTCAACCCCCCCCCCAAATGACCCCATTTTGGAAAGTAGACACCCCAAGCTATTTGCTGAGAGGCATGTCGAGTCCATGGAATTTTTTATATTGTGACACAAGTTGCGGGAAAGAGACAATTTTTTTTATTTTATTTTTTTTTTGCGCAAAGTTGTCACTAAATGATATATTGCTCAAACATGCCATGGGAATATGTGAAATTACACCCCAAAATACATTCTGTTGCTTCTCCTGAGTACGGGGATACCACATGTGTGAGACTTTTTGGGAGCCTAGCCGCGTACGGGACACCGAAAACCAAGCACCGCCTTCAGGCTTTCTAAGGCCGTAAATTTTTGATTTCACTCTTCACTGCCTATCACAGTTTCGGAGGCCATGGAATGCCTAGGTGGCAAAAAAAAACCCAAATGACCCCATTTTGGAAAGTAGACACCCCAAGCTATTTGCTGAGAGGTATAGTGAGTATTTTGCAGACCTTACTTTTTGTCACAAAGTTTTAAAAATTAAAAAAAGAAAAAAAAATGTTTTTTCTCGTCTTTCTTTATTTTCAAAAACAAATGAGAGCTGCAAAATACTCACCATGCCTCTCAGCAAATAGCTTGGGATGTCTACTTTCCAAAATGGGGTCATTTGGGGGGGGTTTGTGCCACCTGGGCATTCCATGGCCTCCCAAACTGTGATAGGCAGTGAAGAGTGAAATCAAAAATTTACACCCTTAGAAATCCTGAAGGCGGTGATTGGTTTTCGGGGCCCCGTACGCGGCTAGGCTCCCAAAAAGTCCCACACATGTGGTATCCACGTACTCAGGAGAAGTAGATAAATGTATTTTGGGGTGCAATTCCACATATGCCCATGGCCTGTGTGAGCAATATATCATTTAGTGACAACTTTGTGCAAAAAAAAAAAATAAAAAAAAAAATTTGTCACTTTCCCGCAACTTGTGTCAAAATATAAAACATTCCATGGACTCAACATGCCTCAAAGCAAATAGCTTGGGGTGTCTACTTTCCTAAATTGGGTCATTTGGGGGGGTTTGTGCCACCTGGGCATTCCATGGCCTCCGAAACTGTGATAGGCAGTGAAGAGTGAAATCAAAAATGTACGCCCTTAGAAATCCTGAAGGCAGTGATTGGTTTTCGGGGCCCCGTACGCGGCTAGGCTCCCAAAAAGTCCCACACATGAGGTATCCCCATACTCAGGAGAAGCAGCTAAATGTATTTTGGGGTGCAATTCCACATATGCCCATGGCCTGTGTGAGCAATATATCATTTAGTGACAACTTTTTGTAATTTTTTTTTTTTTGTCATTATTCAATAACTTGGGACAAAAAAATGAATATTCAATGGGCTCAACATGCCTCTCAGCAATTTCCTTGGGGTGTCTACTTTCCAAAATGGGGTAATTTGTGGGGGTTTTGTACTGCCCTGCCATTTTAGCACTTCAAGAAACGACATAGGCAGTCATAAATTAAAGGCTGTGTAAATTCCAGAAAATGTACCCTAGTTTGTAGGCGCTATAACTTTTGCGCAAACCAATAAATATACACTTATTGACATTTTTTTTACCAAAGACACGTGGCCGAATACATTTTGGCCTAAATGTATGACTAAAATTGAGTTTATTGGATTTTTTTTAGAACAAAAATTAGAAAATATCATTTTTTTTCAAAATTTTCGGTATTTTTCCGTGTATAGCGCAAAAAATAAAAACGGCAGAGGTGATCAAATAACATCAAAAGAAAGCTCAATTTGTGGGAAGAAAAGGACGCAAATTTCGTTTGGGTACAGCATTGCATGACCGCGCAATTAGCAGTTAAAGCGACGCAGTGCCAAATTGTAAAAAGTGCTCTGGTCAGGAAGGGGGGTAAATCCTTCCGGGGCTGAAGTGGTTAATAGAGTTTT